>OU612094.1:109329761-111729761 GCA_914767995.1 Thecocarcelia acutangulata
ATAAAACCAAGTGAATTAGTCGTTTTTTGGAAACATGGAGTGTTTATTTGCAATAATACATATTTACCTGCTTAATCTGTATGTGTTCGAATTAAGATTGAGCGGGTTTTCTTAAAAACCCGGAAGTACCGTTTCAAAGCACATTGACCATTTTTGTTAGGCATAAAAGAGATAGATGCTTCTATGCAAAGCTGTCTCTCCTTTAGATAAAAACCACATTTTCTATATATTTTAACATATTTACGATATTACTTTAACCACATGGTTTGTAAGCATTTTCAGTTAAGGGTTTTGGACTTAACGTTGCCGCCCGCCTTCCAGTACATATGCATTGATGGCTGGTAGCTGAATTATTTACTAGTGGTCAATAGTATTTTGAACAGTTCAAATGTAATTTATAAATGGATATAATTATCAAATAATACTGAAATAATTCATATAGCTTTCACATTTAAAATAAAATATATATAATAGAAATAATAATGTAAAAATTTCATTAAGTAAGTAAATACGTTTAATATTTTGGATAGCCAGTGTTCTAATTCAAGTACATTTCAAATTCATAAGTCACAAGGACCGTACACAACCCAGCCAAAAATAGAACTCTACTCAGTTGGAAACCCTGGTCTCGAATAGATCCCATCTTGAATGATTTTGGGATAAATATCAACACCGATTATGATGTCAACTGCGGATGATTCATAAAATTTTGAGTCTGCAAAAAAAAAGACTAGAAAAGTACTTTTCATAAACTTATGTGATTATTGACTCAAAACGTACGCTTGCAGTTTACTTGACTCTGGGTCTCACAGGTAACTCAGACACAACCATATGTCATTGTTGGACTTAAGCAACCTTAAGGTAGTTGTTTTCCTATAAAAAAATTTAGTTCAATATTTAGTTTTCTTTTGATTCCTAGCGATTTTATTCAACGAAAAACGGAATATTGAGCGACCTTGAGTTTGCTGATATATAAAGAAGAATTCTTTTTTATATTAACAGTGTTGTTTACTTTACAGCTATAGTCTTCAATTTAATTCAGTAGCTGCTTACCCGACTGCAATTGCCATCAGCAGAATTTGTAAACGTGTAGCAGTGTGGTCAGCTGTCACCATGCGATTAATGCATAACTGTAAAGTAGTTAGCATACGTTGTGGTTCATGTCCTTACTAGATATTATTTATTTATTTTAAGCAATTTAAATTTGTGTGTATATACATGAAAATGAAAGGATAGTACAACAACAAATAAATATATTACTTCTGTCTGAGAGAAAAAATCAAATAAAAGAAGCAAATAGCTCTAAGTCAGAAAAAATGAAAATACATTTATTTGCTGTTATGGATTGTACAATACTACAATCTTTTACTCATTCTATAACATTTCCTGGAGAAAGAATAAAAAAACAGAAAGTGCAAATATTTTCTAACAAGTAAATGGTTTTTATTCGTTCATTTGTCAACTTTATGCAATGGAAACCATAAATCAACTCATTGTGTAAGTCTTCTGTTGTTTGCCGTTTATACATGAACACATACATACATATAATTGTAAGGAATTCAAATGATTTTTTGTTTGTTCGAGTATGTTTGTATGTGTTTTAAGTACATACAAAGTAGTACATAAACAAAAGAGAAACTATTTCCTGCTAACAAAACTGAGCAACATTACGAATTGTAATATTTCCCTTTCTGTTAATTTTGCAGAGGTTTCGGTTTGCTTTAGTATACATACTAAATCAATTATTTTCTGAGAATATTTAATGTTTTGTAAAAATTTTCTTGGTTTCACATTTAATGAGAGTAACGCAATTTTAAATGTGGTTTAATTACATGTACTTATCAATTTCTAGGATATTACGAAATATTCTATAGAATTTCTGATGTACAAATTACAAAAATGTCAAGTATGTATGATTGAGTGAAGTTTAACAATTCGAATTAGAATGATATTAATGCGTTGATAAGACTTAAGATGTTAAGCAGTTGCAGTGAAAAATTATGTTAACAATTATAAAATAGCATTTTATATTTTCCGAAATATTAACATTCAGCCAAATGACTCCAGCTGGAGGAAAAAGTGTGCCAGCTTAAAAAAGACTTCTGTGTGTTCTCTTCAGAGGGAATTACGGTTATTTCCGTTTACAGTTTTTATTTATTTCTTGTAGATTATTTTCATTTCTCGTACAACAAGAATGCGTCTTATATTTAAAGTACAGGAACGTAGGTTTTATAAATATATACAAAAACAATTTTTTTAGTTTTAAGCTGTTAAAAAAATAAAAAATCAAAATCAAGGTAAAAAAAATGTACTCGTATGTAAATAAATAATTAAAATAAAGAATATATTACATTGTTTAAAGACCGAATTACAAAAATTTTTCAAATAAAAATTGTAGTTAAATTGTTAATACGAGAGAAGATTATTTGTGAGACGTGAGGTACGAGGTCGGATTGATATTGAAGCTACCTAGCGTTGTGTGGCAGCTCACAAACACAAAACTGAGATCTGTCAAACGTCAGCTGTTAAAATTTCAGCCAAATTCGTCGATTAGTTTATTTGTCGTAGTCGTTTGAAGTCAGCAACTTTTGTGTTTCTTGAAAAATGGAAAAAGTGAATTCGTGCAGTGATTAAACAGTGTTATTTGAAAAAAGAAAACGGCTCGATAAACATTACGGTTAGTCTGCTCCGCCTAATTACATGGTAAAATATTGGGTTGCCAAATCTAAACGCAGCCGAACCAGCACTGCACCAATACTGTCAGCAGGAAGGCCAAAAGAGGTGGTTACTGAAGCCTATATCAAGATAATGCTGGATATCGTTATGAATGATCGCCGAGTCAAGTTAAGTGAGATTGTTGAAATGGTAAACATATCATATGAACGTGTGTTCACCATTGTGTATGAATATTTGCTCATGAAAAAGCTATCGGCAAGAAGAGTGCCGCGTTTACTCAGTGTCGAACAAAAACCAGTTTGACAGACCACTCCACAGCAGTGTTTGCACATGATAAAGCGTAATCCTGTTGATTTTTAGCATCGCTTAATAACTGTCAATGAAACGTGGGTGCACCATTACACTCCTGAAACTAAAAAAACAATCGTAACAATGAGAAAAGCTAGTGAAGGTGTTCCGAAGAAGGCAAATACAGTGAAATAGACTGGCAACGTTATGGCTAGTGTATATTGAGATGCACACGGAATAATCCTCATCGATTTTCTTGAAAAGGATCCACAACCACAGGATGCATTATTGGATCGATGATGTAGTCAAGGAAAAACGAGTACATTTAAAGAAGAAAAAAGTGCTCTTTCTTCAAGACAACGCACCGGTTCACACAGCATTAGATACGATGCTAAAATTGCATCAAATACTCTTCGAATTGGTTGATCACTCTCGTTATAGTCCAGATTTAGCTCCTAGTGACTTTTTCCTTTTTCCAAACTTGAAAAAATGGTTCGCAGGAAAAAGATTCATCCCAAACGAAGACGTGAACATCGAAATTAATGCGTAATCATATTATTCAGATAGTATAAAAAAGTTGGAATATCGTCTTACTAAGTATATTGAGCTAAAAGGAGACTATGTTAAGAAATAAATGTTTTAAAAAAATGTTTTTTCCTATTTAATTGGATTGTATATCAATCCGCCCTCGAATAAAAAACTGACACTAGAACTTACAATAAATCTTAGAGCTAAAATCACTAGCAGCAATGGCTATCGGCTTAGGATTACAGTTATATTCACTTTTCTTTGTTGTTTTCTAGACACACAAAAAAGTGCTTCATACAATCCGGTTCACTTATTTAAAGGCATTAAAAATTCCGTATTCAACAGCTTGTATCTTTTGCAATTTTTTACCAATTTCATTGAATTTCAATAGAAATCGAAGCCAGACATTTTGGCATATGCAAATCATGACAAAAGTGGTTTCTTAAGTAAAGAACTTTTTTTGAGCAATTTCTAAAAATAAGTCCAAAAATGTGCTTTCTTGTTTATTGTAATTGAGATTGTTTATTACAATTTATTAAATCTGAATCAAACGGAGCAAAAAAATTTTAAATCTATCAGAAAAAAATAAAATCGATGTTTACCGTTTTGAAACACATTCTAACTAAAATATTGTCTTTCCGAATATATAGAAAAATATTAAAGGAAAAGAAAATATTTTAATTTCAAGTTATTTGTTTTTGTTGTTTTAATTTTTCAAAAATTTGTAAAAATTGAAATTAAATAAATATTATTTGGCCTGAAGAAGCTATCCGAAGAAAAGCGAAATATTGCCAGATAATTAAAACCAAAAATTTCCAAAAAGACCTTAAGCTCGAACAATTACACATATTAAGAAGAAGAAGAAGAAGAAGAAGAAGAAGAAGAAGAAGAAGAAGAAGAAGAAGAAGAAAAGAGTCGAAATAAAGAAATAATAAGCAAATAAAATATTAACTTTAACGTTATACTAGCCATTATTGTTTTATTTTAAGAAGTAAAATATATAAAAACTGTACCATAGATTAGGTACCATTTAATATTAAAAGAAAGTGTAAAGAGGGGCGCTAACCTGATGACGCGCAGTGTACATGTAATTGCATTTGTTTTGGCCTTAAGGCCAATTAATTGCATAATCAATTAATAAAAATAAATTTATTTATTGTTAACAGTTGCTCCAAAATTTTTAACTTCAGACACAATGTCGGTTGTCTCACCATTAATAACAATATCTTTACAAATGACGGGGCTAACACTCTCTTTTAGGTATTGTATTATTAAGCATTTTGATTTCTTGTTTTCTTCTGGACCAATACTCAAGGGATGACCCCTACATTTGCAGTACATTCTACTGGAACTAAGAAAATAGATTATGAGCAGGAGGAAAGAGGGAGTAGTCGCATTGGCCCAAGGATAAATTTTGTTTATTTCTTCAGTACCAAATGAAACTCCAATTCAGCAGCTTAACACATCTGCATATAGTTTGGTTTTAAACTCTGAGCGTTGATTTAGTAAATCATTCAAATACGAGTAAAGAAAAAATAAGAGCAGACCAAACGGCTTTCAAGTTTTCCAAATCATTTGGCATTCGCAAACAGTGTCAAATGATCTGAAAAAAACCCATTTGAGAGGTAGCATGATATAAGTTTAATATAAGTTTTCGCAAAATTAACAAAATAGTTAAACTTGTGTAAACGCTTTTCATGATTAAATATGTTAAAAAAAGCCTTGTATGGTCAAGGAGTACTACAAAGTTAACGTCTCCAGGAGACCTACGTTCATGGCGAAACCCAGAGTGCACATTTAGCAATATGGTGTTATTAAGTATGCAATGGGCTGCTTGTTTACATAACATATTTTCCAGGACCTTTGCAAAAAGTGCAAAATAGGTCTATATTCTCCTTTCGCTTTTGGTAATGGTATAATTTTAGTATTTTTCCAACTTAGGCGGAGTTAGACATTTTAATAGCGTTAAAAAGATGAGAAACGTAAAGGATAATAGAAAGCAATGAAGGTTAAAAAATTTTTAGTGCATGTTTTCGGTACGTATCAAGTTCGATCTTATCTCGGAGCAAGCTAAGCAAATGTGATTTTGAGGGGCACATGAAAATTGAAAGTTGCTTTCTAGATTATCTTCATATGCTGCACTTTTAATTAAATTAAAGCGGAATATATATTTATTAAAGATTTGTTTATTTCGACACTATTTTCAGTTTTCTTCGATATGGTTTGTCAATATTCTCATGAATCAATAGCGGAGTTAAATCTTCTCGAATAATAATATTTTTTATCAGCACTTTTCTGCTTGTTAGCTTTTCTACACGCTTCTAAAAATAAAATAATGAAAGTTGTTTTAATAAATTAAACTTAAACATGTTAATTGTTTTCTTCTGTTTGTGTATCTAGTGGAGGCTCTTAACAAAAAACAGAATGAAAACTTTACAATTTAGAATTTACTCTACAAGACGCAAAAACCTTTTTTACAGGATCAAAGCAAAAATTTTCTTAACAAAAAAAAAAAAAAAAAAAAAAAAAAATATGATTCATTCACATATTTTTGAAATGTGCGTTTTATTACTCATTTTAACATTCTGAGGCATTACACTTAATATTGAATTTCAGTTGTTTTCAGCAACTTATAATATTTTTGATTTTTTCACTTATTAATTTACATATTTCATGACTCGCACAGGGTGACTCAAAATTACCGAAGAAGCTTGAATTGCTTTTAACTTTTTTATTACATTTTTTCATTTCCTTTCGGTATTTTGTAAAAAAGACTGGGAGCATTTAGAAACAGAGTTACGGTTGGGTGTTATTTTTAACCAAAATGGGTTATCCATCTATCTATGTAAAAAAGCAATAGGCTTAACATGGAGCATGCAACCAAAAGGAGTTGTGTGGCTTTATGAAATGGTTTTAACACCGATAATTTTCTATGGAATACCAGTATGGTGGAAATCACTGAACTCCGCAACCAACAGACTGTGAATTGAAAAAGTCAGACGAACCATGACAATACTGACCACTGGGGCCATAATGACAACACCAACTAAAGCACTTCTTGCACTTATGAGCTGGATGCTATGTGCCTTGGAAGCACTAAAAGCTGCAATTAGGTTAACCGAAGTAGGACCCACAGACCGTAAGGACACGACAATATATTTGAGATTGGAAAGGACCTAGTCCGTGATCTAATTGACTGATGCATCCCAAACCATTCCGCTCAAGGAGCTTCGGCTACCAAATCGAGGAATCTTCCTTAGAAGCTGCACGCTTCTATGTTTACACGGATGGGCCCAGAAAGGGAGAAAGGGTTGGGGAAAGCGTCTAGAAAAATTCAACACAAATATATCCTTCACATTACCAGACGGATGTAGTGTTCTTCTAGCTGAAATATCGGCTAAAGATAAAGCGGCCAGATGGCTGACGTTTCACAAGATATTTAGTCCTGATTGGACACTAATTCTAGTCTAGTCCAGGTATGCCGAACATCTTTATACAAGATGGCGAAACATTCTTCCCGACCCTAAAATGGGTACCTGGATATGGGTCCAACTACAACCGTAGAAGATAGGGGTACCTTTTTTGCGTTCAATCCTTATCTAAATGTGGGCTCTGTGAGCCATTTTTCTTGGACACATTCCAGCGTGTGGAGCTTTATTCTTTTCCAATACGCTGGAGTGTGCTCAAGAAAAATGGCTCACAGAGCCCACATACCTTATACAAAGGAACCTGTGGCCGTATATTAATTTTAAGTGAACGTGGTGGCTATTAAAACCGCTCAGAATTTATTTGAGGGTCACTGGACATTGCCCATTTGGGAACCATTCCAGGAGACTAGTCTTACCCTATAACGACTTCTGCGGAATCTGCCAAGACGAGGATGAAGAGGAGACGATCCTTCATTTCCTCGGAACATGATATTTAGGCAAATGGAGCTTTAACAGCCTATCATGTCTGGGGTCGGTCAATCCGCATCGCTAGCCTCTTCCAAAAGGAGCAGCGGTTGGTTAGTACAACACCATGTAACGCTACACTAAGCGGTTCTCACCTTTCCCTCCCTCTTCTCTTCACCCAATAAACCCCTCTATCTGCTATTCTTCGCTTCTATTCTCCCACTTTTCAGGCAATCACAAAGGGAAAGACGAGAACCTAAGTGAGCTGGAGAATCTAAGCTCACTTAGAGATACGAATAATTTTTTCATTTTGGTTACCTCCTTCCTACATAAATCTACCAGTCAAGGAGGACTATACCACTCAAGAAATGTCCATGCTACTAGATTAAATTAGAACTTAAAATTGTTGCTATGTAGGACTACACAAAGTATTGAACATATATATCTCTAACCTAGTTCGCAACTAGGTTAGAGATATATATGTAGGTTATTTACAACCTAAAAATATTCACCCAAATTTGTTCAAGTATCGTCATTTCATTTAATTAAAACAAAATAGTAAAATTTATTAATTTCTATAGCCGTTTATTCAATAATACAAACTTTTAGTTAAGAGGAAAAATATTATTCTGGTTTTATAAAATGAATTAGTTTAATACAGAAAATATTTATTCAAATCTTCAAGAAAAATTTTATTGAGAAAATGTGCTCAAATGATCGAATGTTTTATTCAAACTATCATTCTTTCGGGATGTGTTGTTTGCCTTACGATGCCTTACTACAATTTTAACTATATTTTCACAGATTCAACAAGATTTTGCTCACATTTTTAACAAAAGTTTTTCAAAATGTACAAATTGATATTTTTAACAAAACTTATTGCAGTCGAATCGAAGAAAATTTTTTTATTGGAATGAATTTCGTTCAGATTTAAAGAATACTATTTTGAATTGAATATTTTTTTTCTTTAAAATTACTAAATTTTTTAGTTAATAATAACGACGAAATTTGGTTTAATTAATTAATTAAATGGTGGGACAATGTTCTTGTCCCTCCGTGCAGTTATTGATAGGTCAGAGTCAAACGCGCATAAACCATACTACCTCTTTCCACCTCTTCATAATCTATATTCGTAGCTCCAGTACAATGTACTACATATGTTGGGATCATCCCCTGAGTACTGGTCAAAGATAAAATAGAAACGTGTAACATCATTGAAGATGGGATGTTCCAAAAATAACCCTATACTATGCAATTTATGATTCAATCATAAAATATCAAACCATACCAAAGAAACAATCGAAAGATTAAAAACTGTGTCTTCTAGTTGATTCAAATCTTGTGCTATTTTGAGACACCCTTTATATCCAACCAATATATTACTGCCGTACAACAGAGTATTTAATTAAACACAAACGTTTATTATTTTGATGTCTTCCTCTACACCCGGTACCAAGCCAAATAAATAAAAATTTTGAACTCATTTGCCATTTGCATCATTCTTCTGCAATTGTTAAGAAAATGTAAATAATGGGGAATGTTGGTTGGTAAACATTTTTAGAAATTAATTTGTTTCTTATTGCACAGTCGTCGTTTATAACAAAAAAATAAATTAATATCATGTCGTTCTTTGAAACAAATTTTATGCATGAATAAAGGAATAAATAAATATTTTATTGAATAAATGCTGATCGTTTATCCTAGAAAGAATTATAATGAAAAATTAAAGAAATAAAATCAATCCAGTAAACCAACTTAAACAGAAATAGATATCTACATATAATTCATACACATACATACAATATTTTAATTTAATTACTTAATTAATTTGAAAGTGTTATTCTCAAGTATGAGAAACCCAAATGACGATTTAACGAAAAACACAAATATGTTAATAAAGTGGCTCAATAAAAAATAGAAGTTAAGACAAGATTTATTGAAATTGATAATCTAAGCCCATCGCAGTATATATGACCATTTTCTTTATTAACTTATTCATATAGACCCCTTTGCGCGAAATTATCATATATACCAATTTTTTTGAAACTGAGTTGTTGATGCAATCTTGTTCTACATTCAAAGAGACGTCACATGACAAAATATTGTAGGCGAATTCCACTTCGTTGCTTCAAAAGTTGTGCGAGTTTATTTTAGTGAGCGATTTTATCGTGCCTGCCAATGAAGAATATTGTAGTTGTTACAATATTTCTTGCTAAGTTAGAATTTGGAGGTAAAGGGAAGTGCTCGCTTTATTTATATATATTTATTGTTAGCCTCTATTCGTTTTACCATTAATTTTACAGAAAAGGATATAAAAGTTGAAGAGAAGCATTCTTTTTCGGATCATGTGTTTGGGGTAATCAGTTATTGTAAACCACTTCAAGTAAAACATTATCTACAGAGATATTAATAAATAGTGCCTTAATAATGCTATCATTTTCCAAAACCGTGAGTAAATAATATTACTTAAAAGTAATTTGATGTGGATCTTGTTAAAGTGTAATTATAAATAATTGTGTGTTTTATTTAATAAAAAAAATTATTAAAAAGTAGGTTTCTCAAGCGTCGTTAGTGCCATACGGCGATAGTGAGAGTGATGACTCAGGCTTATTTGAAAATTAAAACTGTGTCGGAAAATGGTGCTACAGAAAACGTCTGGCTGGCAAAATGAAGAATTTGGCTGCTTTCTTGTATAAAACATAAACATTTTCAATGAAGGAGAGCTGATGTTAAAGGTGATGTTTACCCACAAAGGGATCGTTTTTAAATTTTGTCAAAAATTCATGCTGGCAACTTTAATATTTCTCAAATGATGCTTAGGGCGTTCAGACAGGTTTTCCAAAAAGATTTTAATAAAGGTTTTCATTTTCCAAAAAAAAGAGATAAGTGCAATAGTTGCGAAAATATTAAACATCTTGATAAAGAGGAAAAAAATCGCTTGCAGAATTCTGGTGAGTATAGGATGCATATAAGAGACAATGATGAGGCCAAGGCAAATTTTTTAAGAGATCAAAATGAAAGTAAAAATTTTTCTAGTTTTGTTTGCACCAGATTCGTTTTGTAAAAAGTTTTGAATACTCCGTTCGGGAATAATATAACTATTTTTTACGCACGCAAGTACGTCTTCTACCATTTCAGCGTTTATGAAAACGGCAGTAGAAATGACTATTTTTGGGGTGAGCGTGTTGGTAAGCGAGGCTGCAATGCAATTTCCACAGCCTTGTATAAGTATTTAATAATCGTAGACCAAAGAAAGACAGTTAAAGACATATCCCCATATTGCAACAGTTGCACTGGTCAAAACCGCAACAAAGCTGTAAGTATGTATGTACTCGTATGTTTACACGTTATTAAAATTTTTCAAACTTCGTTGAAAAAATTAAAGCAATATATTTACTTCCCGGTCGTACAATGATGCCATTTGATTCTGTAAATATCACAATGAATGGCCCACAATTATTCGCAATGCACGATCCAATCCATCGGGGTACAAATGTATTGAAATAGCTCACTCAGAATTTGATAACTGGAAATCCTTTGCAAATCTGCTACTATCAAACAAAGCTAAACTAAACATAAATAAAGTTCGTATGGCTTTATTAGACAAAATATCAAGATCAACTGAACTCATTTAAGGATATTCCGACAATACCACTAAAAACTATAAATAACTTTAATATTACTTTTAAGTCACCTTTGTGTATCACTTTGCAAAAATTCAATGATTTTAAAAATCTAGGTTTAAAAAATAGAAGACCGCCAAAATACCAAAGTACGCGAAAAAGAAAGCAACGAATAAGATTAACTCACTTATTATTGTTATTGTTATTGGTTTTTTTTTTTTTTTTAATGAATTCATGCTTCTGTTCAATGTTGATTACATTTTTTATTACTTTGTTCCATTCTTAGTTAAAAAAAAAAAAAATAATGAACAAATACATAAAAACACTAATAAATCTTTGTTTCAATTTATTTCTAACACTGACAAATGATATCGTAAATGTCATTTTATACACACGCATCTACGAAATGTTGTGAATGAAATTGCCGTATGAGCCGAAAATACGTTTTTGTCCACCGAAATCCGTTTAGGTGTATTATAAGTTCTAGACTCGTCCTTATTTTCTGACTTCAAAATTTTTAATGCAGCGCTCTCTTAAAATTTTATTTTTAGCAAAAGAATCGTTATGTAAAAGTTTCAAGTTGATATTTTGATATTAACACGTGTCGTAAGTCCACCTAACACATGCATTTGGCATATTTCGGTATCTTTTTAAATAAAAAAAAACTCAAATTATAAATTCATACGTGAAGAGGTACCTTTATTTATTTATGTATATTTTTGTTAATATGTAACACTCATAGTTTTTCTCGTATGTTGCTGGTATTTCTTTCGGTAGTTTTGCACGAGCTGAAAAATTGCGTAAGAAACAGATTATATACATAAAAAAAAATTAAAATATGTTGTTATAAACTTAGTTTTATTCTCTATATTAGCTTCTAATACTTATACCAATAAAAAATTATAAACAGCTATATGTCTAAATTTCCACATTTCACAGAAGCTACCGTAATCATCAGTAGACTTGAAATTTTTGAAAGATATTCTCAAACATTCAACTTTATATCCCAACAATCTAAATAAACTCTTATTACACCGCATTACACACATTCTGTTCTATGAACCAAATATACTTTTTCGGAAAGGGGAGAAAAATAAATGTACACGTCAGAATTTGTTTTTTGTATAAAATATAAAGCTCTTAGAGTCTGTCTGTCTGCCTGTGTGAAAGACTTTGTATAAGTTTTTAACCCTTTTTCCATAACCTGAATTTTTTTTTTTTTTTTTTTTGAAAAGTGGTGATCCGTTTTTTTTGTGTATCGGTTTCAGTTCCTTAAAAAACCGAATTTTTTTTTATTAATTTTGTTAAATTAACATTGGAAATTGGTACATTAAAAATGTTAACGCTTTAAAGAAACTTCGGCCTTTTATTATTGCGTTTGTAAGCATTTGTGTCACCATCGCGACAAATAGACCAACAGTATTCACCAAGCGTTATGTCTTGTCCTTTAAAGCACTTTTCAATGGGCGCAATGTCCTGATGGAACCTTTCGCCATGTTCATCGTAAACAATTGCCAAATTTAGTTAAATCTATTAATTTTTTTCTATCTGTAGATTTGGAAAATCAAATACCAAATCTTAGAAATGAAATAAAAAAACTGTAATGAGGTAATGACTACTTAGGCGAGTTGGCCTAAATAAAAGTTTATATTGAGCAAATTGTAAAAAAAAATTTACGACAATCAATTTGATGAAGCTTTTCCTTTGAAGACGTCGCAAGAGCTTAGCAATTTTGAGCAAAAGTTTCCAGATTTTTATGGAGCAAAACTAATCATGGCGATTGCAAAAAAAAAAAAAAAAAAAAAAAAATACTGAGAGATGGGCTAGTAAAAAATCTGAATAATTTACTAGGCGATCCAATAATTCAAGGCGGATTGCAAAATAAGCAAAAAAAAGATCTTTTAAAATATATACAAAATTGGATACTTTATTTTTTTAAAGCTTCCAAATTATAAACTTTTGGCATTTATAAAACGCTAATAAACAAGTAAGAGTGTAGTATATTCGGCTGGGCCGAATCTAAAATACCCTTCACGATAGTCACGAATATGTATAGTATATTAAAAATGTGACCTAAATATGCTCGGTTATATATGAACCGATATCGGAATTTTCTATTTTCTGTATTTTAGTAACCTTCTTTTATAACGAGAAGTGCCTTTCAGCAAAAAAAAAAAAAATTTTTTTAATGGAAAAATCGGTTCAGGCTATATCTCGGCTATATATGGACCGATATCGAAAATTTTAATTTTCCATATTTATATAACTTTATATCATTACCAGAACTGCTTTTGAGCACAACAAATCGTTTAAGTTCGCTTACGCGATATTTTCATGAAAAACCCGATTTAGGCTATATCTCGGGTATATATGGACCGATATCAGAAATTTTAATTTTCTCTATTTTCGTAACCTTCTTTTATAACAAGAACTGCTTTTCAGAAAAAAAATGTTATTGGAAAAATCGGTTCAGGCTATATCTCGAGTATATATGGACCGATATCAGATATTTTCTTTTTCCATATTTATATAACCTTATTTCATTACCAGAACTGCTTTTGAGCACAAAAAAGTTGTTTACTCGGCATTTCCATCAAAAAACCTGTTAGGCTCTATATCGGGTATATATGAACCGATATCGGAAATTTTAATTTTCCATATTTATATAACCTTATTTTATTACCAGAACTGCTTTAAGGTGAAAAAAGTTGTTTAAGTTCGCTTACGCGACATTTTCATGAAAAACCCGGTTTGGGCTATATCTCGGGTATATATGGACCGATATCGCAAATTTTCATTTTCCATATTTATATAACCTTATTTAATTACCAGAACTGCTTTAAGGTGAAAAAAGTTGTTTAAGTTCGCTTACGCGGCATTTTCATGAAAACCACGGTTTAGGCTATATCTCTGGTATATATGGACCGATATCGGAAATTTTCATTTTCCATTTTTATATAACCTCATCTTATTACCAGAACTGTTTTTAAGCAAAAAAAGTTGTTAAATTCGTTTACGCGACATTTTCATGAAAAACCCGGTTTGGGCTATATCTCGGGTATATATGGACCGATATCGGAAATTTTCATTTTTCATACCTATATAACCTTATTTTATTATTAGAACTGCTTTTAAGCAAAAAATATTGTTTGAGTTCGCTTACGCCGCGTGTTCATGAAAAACCCGGTTTAGGCTATATCTCGGGTATATATGGACCGATATCGAAAAATTCATTTTCAATATTTATATCACCTTATTTTATTACCAGAACTGCTTTAAGGCGAAAAAATTGTTTAAGTTTGCCTACGCGGCATTTTCATGAAAACCCCGGTTTAGGCTATATCTTGGGTATATATGGACCGATATCGGAAATTTTTATCTTCCATATTTATATAAACTCATCTTATTACCAGAACTGTTTTTGATCAAAAAAAAGTTGTTAAAGTTCGCTTACGCGACATTTTCATGAAAAACCCGGTTTGGGCTATATTTCGGGTATATATAGACCGATATCGACAATTTTCATTTTCCATACTTATATAACCTTATTTTATTACCAGAACTGCTTTTAAGCAAAAAAAGTTGTTTAATTTGGCTGACGCGGCATTTTCATGAAAAACACGTTCTAGGCTATATCTCGGGTATATATGGACCGATATTGGAAATTTTCATTTTTCATATTTATATAACTTTATTTAATTACTAGATTTGCTTTTGAGTACAAAAATGTTGTTTTAGTTTGCTTACGCGACACTTTTATGTAAAACCCGGTCTAGGCTATATCTCGGGTATATATGGACCGACATTGAAAATTTTCATTTTTCATATTTATATGACCCTATTTCATTACCAGAACTGCTTTTAAGCAAAAAAAGGTGTTTAAGTTCACTCACGCGACATTTTCATTAAAACCGCAGTTTAGGCTATATCTCGGGTATGTATGAACCGATATCGGAAATTTTCATTTTCCATATTTATGTAACCTAATTTCATTACCAGAACTGCTTTTGAGCACAAAAAAGTTGTTTAAATTCGCTTACGCGACATTTTCATGAAAAACCCGATTTGGGCTATATCTCGGGTATATATGGACCGATATCGAAAATGTTCATTTTTCATATTTATATGACCCTATTTTATTACCAGAACTGCTTTTGAGCACAAAAAAGTTGTTTAAGTTCGCTTACGCGACATTTTCATGAAAAACCCGGATTGGGCTATATCTCGGGTATATATGGACCGATATCGGAAATTTTCATTTTCCATATTTATGTAACCTAATTTTATTACCAGAACTGCTTTTGAGCAAAAAAAAGTTATTTAGCTTCGCCTATGCGACATTTTCATTAAAAATCCGATTTGGGCTATATCTCGGGTATATATGGACTTTTAGTCACCATGCTTAATAAGTGTGTGAAGTTTGAAGCAAAACGAACAACTTTTGTTTTCAAAAATTTTCATACAAAACTGCAAAAAAAAAAGGCTTTTTTCGGAATTTTGAATATATCTCAGCTATACGTGGACCGATATTACTGAATTTCAATAGCAAACCCATGAATCGATGGGGTAAAAGAATGGTGAAAGAAAAAAGTTTCTAAGTCTAATGGTTTTCTCAGACGGACAGACGGACATCGCTTAATCGACTTTTCCATTAATTCTGATTCAGAATATATATACTTTATAGGGTCGCAGAAAAAAACTGTAGAAATTACAAACGGAATCACAAACTTATATATACCCTTAACATTTTTGTGAAGGGTATAAAAAAGAATTTAGAAATAAAAAAATTAGAGATGCATCCATGTCACAAAGCTTAATTCCGTTCGGAAACGGAATTGAATTATTTTTTTACTTCTCCAAAAAACGAAAAACTAAAAAATGTCCAAATGAAATCATTTCTAATTGCAAGAATAAAACTAGTATTGTCTTATAGCATTGAGTTTATTCCGAAAAAAATTTTGGATTTTCGGTTTTTGAGAATTGAAAAACCGATTCAATTTCATTTCCGAACGGAAGAGAATTCTGTGACATGGCCGATAGAGACAAATTTTTAAAAGAAAAAAAATAAAAAACAACTTTAAGCAATCAAATTAATCAAAGGTTTTAAAAATATAAAGTACAAATGAATATTGAATATTAAATTTTATATTAACAAAAAGACACTCTGAAACGAAATGGTTCTTAATTAAATGAGTTTTTTTAAGCCAAAGAAGTCCTCTTATAAAGCCTGTTAAAGTAGGCCTGCTATCAAGCATGTTGAACAAGGCCTGCTATCAGGCATGTTGAAAATGGCCTTCTATCAGGCCTTCTGAGGAAGGGAACATGGAAGGCCTTGGCTGGCTAGGACATCACGTGTAAAAAACATATGATATGGAATGCAGTAGCAAGGTCTTGTGTCTGCCAAATAAGGCCTTCTAGCAGGCCTGTTTACTCCTTCTTTCCGCCACTGGGATGCTTTATACATATGTATGTACATACTAGCTTTTGCCCACAGCTTCGCAATGTTTCATACAAACTTTCATCCCATATTTTATCCCCTTAGGGGTAGAATTAATCAAAATCGTTTCTTAGCGGATGTACGTCATAGCATCCACCTGCATACCTGATTTCAACCCGATGCGTCCAGTGGTTTGGGCTATGCGTTGATAAATCACTGTGTCGTCAGTCAGTCACACTTTGGTGTATGTAAATAACGTATGTAAATAAATGTTTTAAAGCTCAATGCGGCACGTATTAATTTTAAGATATCAACTTGAAATTTTTACAAAATCATAATTTTGCTATAGTTAATAATTTAAAAGGGTGCTGCATCAAAAATAATACAAAAAAAAAAAAAAAAAAGTTAAAAAATAAATAAAAATTATGGTCATATAAGAAGGACTCGTATATTTTAATTTTGATATTGCCAGCGAAAGCAGAGAAAAGTATAAAAATGGTTGTCCTGTAAAATTTGGCTTTTGTAACATATGATAATATCGCGCAAAGGGGTCGATATTTTGCTTGGGTAGAAATTGAGCAATAAGTTTGTGCATTCGTTTTATAAATTTTTTTTATTGATTAGTTTTTTGTAAAAAGTTTTTAAAATTAAAAATGTCATCTTCTAGCGCAGTTGCAAAACTTAAAAGAAAAATTATTTAAAACACTTCAGTTTTTATAATTTTAAAGGTTTATTCAACCTTAACTACTATATACAATACATGCATGCATATGTGTATCTGTGCATAATTTTCTGTGTTGGAAATACTCTCACAACATGAACAAAATAACAATGTGAAAACATTTGCCTAATTTGTGTAAAATTGAATTTTTCCAGACCACGTCTGGCTCATTACGAGAACAATGATGAAGCCAAAGCAAAAAACAAAAATACTAATTAAATACACAAATTGATGCATACGAGTATATACAGATATACTTTGTATTTATTTTTCACAATTTTGCAAAAAAAAAAAAAAAAAAAAGCAAACGAAAATTGTATCCTTTAGGTGGTTGCATTTATTTTTTGGTTAGCTCCTCTACGTCTCTCTCTGTTGTTTCACTGTTTTTTTTACAAATTAATTTTGTTTGCTCTAGCAACGTCATTACTAGTTCATTTGATAGTATTATTGACTGTTTTAGCAGATTGTATAACTAATGAATGTTGTAAATAAGACTTTACTAATTAATATTAATTCGTAGATACAAACGAAAAATTACTTTTTTATACCCGGTAAAGCGTTTACTGTTGGGTAGTACAATAATGCCCGACCAGGTTATAAAGAAAATCGAAAATCGCAGTGGAAAGAGTAGTATTGAATTCTCCTTGCTTGCTAAACACAACAAAATATTGTGTAGACTACATACAAATTCATCTGTTAACAGACAAAATTTGATTCATTGAAGTAAATAAGTAAATTTTTAGAAGAACTTCAAAGAGATTCATAACAGAAAATGGAGTTCATTTCAATTGTCATGTGAATAACCAAAAATTGAAGATACACTGTACGAGCATGTTGTCGAATATTTTCAGAAAAGATCACAGTTTTTCAAAAACGATGAACAAGTTGGTATTAATGTAAAAGGCAACAGTACAGAAATGTAGTACCTACTAGAGGGCTGCGCAAGCACAAGAAAAATGTTTTACAAGACATCGTAATATTTTCAAGTACTATGCATCGTCTTCTTTCACGTTTCAAAACAGACACTTCAGTGCCGCACATTTGGAACAAACAAAACCAAACACAAGTAGAGTCAACTGAAGCACTGAAGTAATGTTCTACCTTAGTTTTGTTTATAAAATTTGTTGTTATTGTTCAGGGTTTTTGTATATGCATTGGAGCACAAATATTATATACACAGTATGCTCATGTGGCAATGTGTTAGTGCTAATATTTTAGTGCACTCGCTATGTTTCGTTTATTTGCTTCATTCTGATGTTTTGTTTTGGTTTTTGCTATCAAACAGAATTCAAGCACTGTCAAACACTGTCGTGAATGTGTTTCAAAACTATTATGTATGTTCTACAGCTTGTTCGTATTGTTTTAAAGATTGTTCTCAACTACAGTGCTTGGAACTACTGCATAGTAGTGAGATGTGTTCTTTAGAACATTCTGTGCAACCTTTTAGTGCCTACACTAAAAAAAAAATTCAGTCCATCCGTACTTAAATAAGTTCCTAGCGGTGTCAAAACTGCGGTAAGTACGGATTTTCTTAAATCAAGTACAGATTATTCAAGCACTAAATAGTAACTTTTAGACATACAAGTTTTTAATAAGAAATAGGGCGAAAATGGGATTGATTTGAGAAAATCTGAGATCGAATCAATCGTAAATGCGATTGATTCAAGAATTTTAGAGTTGATTTAATCCCGAATCCGTACTTGAAAATAGAACAATTGAGTCTATTATTATTTACTCTATTAGCTACTATAATTTATACCAATCAAATAATATATACAGGTTGTTTTTGTGTTTACTAGATTTATATAAGTGTACATTTCATAGAGGCTATTTCAATACATAGTAGGCTTGGAAAACTGTAGAAAATATTTTCAAACATTTAATTATATGTTCCATCATTTTGAAAAAATTAATGAGAATTCAAAAAGAAATATGCTCAAATAATATTTCACAAATAAACAAACACAGCATTTTTTCTTACCTTGTATTCACCTTTTATTCCTTTCTTTCAGCAATTCATTCATAAGTATGTATTTGTGCCTTTATTTTGGTTTTTTTACTAGGTTCAAGATTCTGCACTTGATTCATGAATTCTATACTTATTTTAAGACATTGTAGGATTGGGTTTCTTGAATAATCTCATTTCCGGCTTATTTTAAGTTCATTTGTGTGTTATTCCTACTTAAATTTCTGTGTGCGACTCATACTAAAAGCAAGTAAAATATACTTAAGTACAGTTTGTCCAGCTATGAATAAATTTTTGATGACAGAATCTTACAGCGTTTTTCAACGCTTTGGCCCGTTTCAAAGGACTGTTAAATCCTAAAATGGAGGTTTTTAATACTAGGCCAAAAATCATCTAACAGATCAAGACGAATATCAGAGAAGAAGTGAGAGAAAGGAGTGAGAAACAACGGCCACCTTTTGAAACACACGGGTGCTAATTGAAAGTCTGTAGTGAATATTGAAGGAATATTGTTATTATATATTATTTTTGTGTCTGAAAACGAACAAATTAAAAACAATTAGTTGCCTTACAAAGCGGCTTTATGAACGACACAAGATCTTGAAGAGCATCTGTACATTTATTACGGAGTTTATTGATTTTGACAACGATATTGAAAAAATTCGGCATTGGTTTTATATACGCGAAAAAAAAAAACTAGGTCATTGACATTGAGATACATTGTAATAAAAATCTATTTAATGCAAAATAATATTACCGTTCTTAGTTTTCCTTTTTTTAATGCAGAAGTGGAAACATTTTTAATTGAGATGATTTTTTAATTGTTCATAACTACATCGGGTTTTAGTAAAAGTTTTTTTTTTTTATTACAATACGAATTTGGTGTGATCAATAATTTCGATTGAAAAAGACCAGAAATATTTAAACTTTTTTATCTAGGGAACAACTAGATGCTTTGTAGCCACTACACTACTCATCAGCATCTATTCAGAAGGCAAGTAGGCATTCTTAATTGCGAAAGCAAATGTCATACTCGCAAAATTATTTCGATAGCAACACAGCATTAGCAAAGCATAGAAATGGAAGTATTATATTATTTTTTGCTTATTCACCTATTTGATTTGTTGAAATAACACAAAAAATTATTAAACTAAATAATAACTTATTGTGGTAGCTGATAAATTAATTCTTTTAATAATTGAATTTCACTCAGGGAAATTAACACAAGACTACTAAGATGCGACAATTCGAATTAATTATGGAATTCATTTGGCGAAAGGCCACTTAAAAACACCAAATACTCTTCAAACAAAATAAAATAACTTTTTTCACTCAAACTTAGAATGTCGGATTTGCTTCTAAGCAATCTTTAGTCTATTCTTTAATTTTTTTATTTCCATCTTCGTCATCACACTGTACTCGTAGTGCAACACAGTTTTGAAAATAACACAATTTTTTTACCAGTCAAAAAAATTATAAACAGCTTGTTTTTTTATGTTTCCCAGCTGTCTATATGTCGACATTTCATAGGAGCTACCCTAATCATCAGTAGACTTTGGAAATTTTTGGAAGATATTCTCAAACATTCAACTTTATATCCCAACAATCTAAATAAATTATTGAAAATTTAAAAAGAAAAATGTCAAAACACAAAAAAGCTTTTTATTCTACACAAGTGTCTAATTTAATTTTTTGAGTGGTATCAGTATTAGGCTGACATGGCGAATAAAATTCAGTTGTTTCCAATTTTTTTTTTTTATTAAACTATTTATTTTTTATACTCAAAGCCATCAAACAATTTTTGAACTTGTAAAACTTCTCGAATAAGAAATAAATATGACGTTTAGGTATTTTCTTTGGAAGAGTAATGCCACATTTTGAAATTAGTTGCGAATGCGAATACGAAAGACTTACAGAATACCAAATATCTTTAGCATCGCAATTCATTTGCGCATCGCTATGACTTTCGCATCGCAATTCAGAATAAGACTCCAGGATTTGAACTCAAGTCATGACGCATCAAAAACGGCCGCCTTAATCACTCAGCCAGCGGGCTATTGAATTATTCTTTGTCTATATTCATCCGATATTGAATCACATATGCATTTTGTTAATGTGATGATTTTGATTTTCAAATCAAAAGTCGGAAAGATAATGCCACTGGATATCGTGAACTTATTAATTAATACAAAATATGTCGTGTTTATTTATTTTTTAAACTATCATCCATGTTGTGAAAGAGTCCGTAGAGATATCGAGTTTTCAGAGCGCTGGTGTTTACTGAAGCGATCTGAATTATTTTATATAAACTGCACATTGAAGTGAAATCTAGATGATATCGAGATTAAACTTAAACTTAATGTAAATTATTTTTATTTGAAGAAAAGCTGATACAAATTTTATTGTATTAATAATTTCAACATTTTCTTTTCGGTTATGAATTGTCTGTTTCAGTTATTTACTTTTAAACTGGCAATTTGCGTACACATTCTTTTGTTTTTTAAAGTCTACTGATGATTACGGTAGCTCTTATGAAATGTCGACATATAAAAACAAACACAATTATTTTATAATTTTTTGATTTATATATTTTTATAAAAAACAATAATGTTTTATTTGTTCGCAAAGTAGAACAACTTTGGCAAGTCAAAGGGATTCCAGAATATGCTGAAGTGCGTATTGCGTTTTTCGTACTGTAAGCGATTTGAAAAAGCGGCATTTTTCTGAACATGGACAGATGTAAGTATATACTAAATTATATTCAGAATTTTATTTTATTTTTTTCATTTCAAATACATATTGTAAATTTTAAAAGAACTTACCAATAATACAAAGAAACGAGGGCGGATTGATATTGAAGCTAGCTAAGAGGGAAAAGCATTTTTTCAAAAATCTTTTACTTTTTTATGCCATCTTAATAATACGATTTTGAGAATCCCTCAAAATAAGTGTTAGTTTCGGTCGATAATCATGTCTTCGTTTGAGATTAACCTTTTTCCGCGAGCTGTTTTTTCAAGTTTGGATACACAAAGAAGCTAAATCTGGACTATAAGGTGGATGATCAACCAATTCGAAGTGTATTTCACTTCATTTTGGCATCGTTAACCAGTGCGTTGTCTTGAAGAAAGAACACTTTTTTCTTATTTAAATGTGGTCCTATTTTCTTGATTGCACCAATCAATTGATCCAATAATGCACGATCATACTTTCCCGTAATCGTGGATCCTTTTTCAAGATGATTGACGATCAATATTGCGTGTGCATCCAAAATTACAGTGGTCATAACTTTGCTAGCCTATGTCACTACCTTCGCCTTTTTCGGAGCACTTCCACCAGCTTTCACCCATTGTCTCGAATAATTTTTGGTTACCGGTGTATAGTGGTGGACCCACGTTTCATTAACAGATATTAATCGACTTCAAATCAACAAGCTTTATCATGTCCAAACACCGCTGTGAAGTGGTCTGTCGAACTCGTTTTTGTTCAACACTGAGCAAACACGGCACCCATCTTAGCGATAACTTTTTCATATGCAAACGAACAGACGTTTTGCTTTAGTATCTGTATTTGGTGGACACCAATCGATTTTTTACAAAATTTTTATGAAATTATTAGTCAGAATATATAATTTTTCAGCGTTAAAAGTGTCGTCTAAAGTTCATAGTATTGAGAACGAAGAATACGATGAAGTTGCGTCGATCTGATGTATCTAAAGTGTATTTTTTATGGAGGTATATAACTTTGAAATTGAACAATATAAAAGAGTTTTTTTTTAATTCACATTTAAAATTTAAATTTATTAAAAAAATAATCTTGTGGCAGTATAATTTAAATCTGACTTCTCGCATATGACCGCAATGGCTGGTTCGGACGTAGTCTAATTTAATTTTCGTAGGCTTTTTCAAACATTTATAGCCGTATATCGGCTATAACGCTACGACTGTTGTCTTGCAAGTGGTCAATCTTTACGGGTTCATCGGCGTAGACTAGTGACTTGACAAATCCCCATAGAACATAGTCTGGCAGCGTTGAGTCGCACGATGGGAGGCCAATTCATGGTTCCGAAACGTGAAACTATGCGGTTACCAAAAGTTTCCTTCAATAAATCAATTGATATGCTGCACCGTTTTCTTGAAATCACAAGTGCACATCATGTTTGTTCAATTGATGAATGAAAAAGTCAGTAATCATGGCTCTATAGTGATAACCATTTTCTGTGACGTTTTGACAAGCATAGCTTTTGAAGAAGTACGGACTAATGATTCCACCAGCCCATAAAGCATAACAAACAGTCTGTTTTTCTGAATGAGGCTGAATCTCGACATACAGTTGGAAATTATCACTCGAAATATGCCGGTTTTTTTTATTGACGTATCTATGAAAACCGCTTTTACGTTGTGCAAAGTGCAGACATTTAGAATGCCAGCTAAATCGAATACAAATGATATGTTGACAATATTAACTTGTTGCTAATTTAATGTATGCGAGTATAATTCGATACAAATTACTAATTTTCTTTTATTATTCATACCAACTCAAAAGTTGAAGCGTCTGCAACAATACAAAAATTTCATTTGTCAATAGTTGTCTTCATGTGCGTTATCCAGCTTACGAAGTTGTTCGGATAGTTATTGAATATATTCGTTAATATTAATGTTCTAGCAATGTTCTAAAAACTCCGACTGAAAGTGTAGCAATATTGATTGTAACATTAATTTATTACAATATCCATTAATTTATTGCTCTTAAAATTTTGGAAAGTTTTATTACACTTTATTACAACAAACTTTGGAAATTGTAGTACGTGTAAATTAACAAACCCTTCAAAATCTTTCAGTAACAAAAAATATTTACATGTTTTGTTTTCATTGTTGCAAAGAAATAGTGTCATTATTACATTAATGGTGGAAAATTTCATTCAGTATCTTAGTGGCTTCCCACAGAGTAAAATTGAAAGTCGATAGCACGGATGCTTAGTCTAATTGTATGTGACAAGTTTTACAGTATAATGCATAGACGCGTACGACGTAAAAAGCACGATTAAAGTAATCAATTTCGCTTGCGTCGAAAACGCCAGTTGTTGTTGATAACCTTAGATGACAAATCATATTTTGTTTTTAAAATTTTTCATAAAAATATCTGTCGTGGATTCCTTTTTCTTATTTTTTTGTATTACAAAACATTTTATAAGAGCTTTTACAGATGACAACAATTTTTGCACATCCATCCATCAGACACTATCATCATCCGGCAGAAAAATGTATACGTATACACAACTTTGTATGTATTAGTGCTTTTCGTATCCATTTAATTGCTTGGAGTGTATTTGTGTTGGGTTTGTGCTGCTGATGCGAAGCTGAAACTTTTAAAAATTATACTTCGCCGAATCTGCCAACATTCCGTCGTTTCGTGTTATTCTCGTGTATGCAAGGGCAATAAAATCAGCGTTGTCAAATTTGAAATTTCTAAACTCAACGAAATGAGGAAAAAATATACCAAATTTAGAATTTTCTTTAAAAATCTGTTTTGTATTATAAAAAGTATAATATTTTTATATTAAAAACATGATAAAGAAACAATCTTTTAAGCGGCTATTAGATGTTCAACCATGTTTGATAACACCGGCGATTTTATTACTTTTATTCAGACATTGGTACCTTTACAATTATTATAAAGATTTATCAATGATCCTAGTTTCATCGACTTTTATATTAATCAATGTATGCAATAAATTTGTTTAGCTCAAAGTCTGATTGTTTCTTTTTTTTTAATTTCTATTTTATTTTTAAATATTTCAAAGGAAAATAAATAAAAAAATTTTAAACAACAATAAGACCTTTAGCTGAATTAATTTATTGCAAACATAATTATAACGATATTTTATTAAATTTTGGATTCAGCAACATTATTTAATTATATTCGATGTCGACCTAAGCTTTTACTGCCGATTATAAGGTACACAAAAATGCAGCTGCTTACCATCGTCAAAATTATGTTGCAGGAGCTTACAATCGTTACCACAAGGAATGAAATATAGCGAAAAAATTTAGGAATTATTAAAGGTTACAGAAAATTTGCTTGAAATGTAATGAATAAAACTTTTCTAAACTTTTTGGAAAAATTTAAGAATTTAATTCATAATTTCATAATTTGTTAATTATTATTTACCAAAGAATGCAACATTGCTTATAAATAAGATGAGTATAAGGCCAGTCCTATTATATGCATTTTGAATTTGGTTTTCCTTTTCACCATCAGTAATGAGTGAACTTGAAATATTGGAACGCAAAATTATTAGGCAAAACATTAACAAGCACTTTGAAAATACAAACAAAAAATTTTCTAATGAATGTGAGTTTGCAAAAATTAAGCCTTTAGCTTTTTACGCTTTTGGCTTAATGAAAACATTTCTAAATTCACTGAAATTCGTGGACAATAACCTAATTCGTGGTATATAAAACGATCAATAGTCGGAGTTGCTTAAATACTTGCTAATATTCACCGTTAGGATTTGTAGAGCCGGAAATCGCCTGCGTAAACAGCATATTGCCAAAATTTTATGTTTCAAAAATTCAAGGTTCCCATAGGGGGTGAATATTTTATAATTTTTTTGTTTGTTTTCTTTCTTTTCTAATTTGTTGTTTAATATAGATTTAAGTCACACCTTTAATTAAATTTTCAGAAATGTTGTGCCGGGAGCAAGCACTACTATTTAATTTTAACTCATACTCTACTAGAAATTAATAAGTTCGTTGCTGTTAAACATTTAACTTTATTAAAACAAAACATTATAGTTTTAAGTTTTTTTTTTTGTAACTGATTTTCAACATTTGTTTTCTGTATATATGTATGTTTGTTTCAAGATCTCAAATAAACTTAACTTATTAATTACTAAAGCAGAAGCAAATTCACGCGCCTACATGAATACTAACTGCACTGTTCAGTGTCTGCTTTTATCGTAATATTTGACAAACTTGGATTGATCGTTTAGCAGCAAATTGTATAAACCGAAATGTTTCTTTTTCTTTCGAGAATGTGTATAATGTACAACAGCAAGATTTTCTCACTTTGTGCATATGATGTGATATGTTTTACACATTATTACTCTGTGTTCGTATTGTGCCCTACAAAATAAGATGTAATAATTTTAAACACTTGAATAAACATGTTTCTTACATTAAAACAAAAAGTTGTATTGAATATTACTTGTTGCCACCGAAATTTAAAAAAAAGCGCACAGCGCACCGACTAAAGAAACGCTCCGAGTTGACAATGCTGAATAAAAATTAAACTTCGTCCACAACATAAAACTTGGTGCGTGAAATGCTTTGCAAGTACGCTGAATTTAGAAATTGCGTAAAAGTAACAGCTCATATAATGCATGGCATAGGCTTGGCACCTAGCAGACGTTTTCACGTTCTATAGAGAGCTACAATTTCTTTTCGTACACTGAGAAGTGTAGATTGGAAGCTACAAATATTTAAGCACAAATTTTTATTTTACGAATGTAATGTTCTCATTTTAAATGTGTTTCTCCATGTAAAGATCACCGCTTACGAGTATAAAAGTCAATTGTTGTTGAATGTTGTTTTTGTTTTTAATGTAATTGAGCGAACGAACGAACAACTTCGTTATCCGTGCACTGACAATTAAGTCCGGCCAATGCTAGACGAAAAGTTTAATATTGCGGGAACTTTATCGGTAGAATCACCTATTTAATGTTCTGATGGTGGCAAATGTATCCCTTCTTGTTAGCCGAGTATGGCCGAGAAATTAAGTATGTTGCGTGCAAGAGGATTTGAGTGAAGTTTCTGTTTACTAATATACCTTGTCGCGTACTTTGAAAATTCGTCTTTTACTAACAGAACACACAGATCCTTATGAATTCCTGAGTTTTTTACGTACCACGGAGATGCAGTAATTGTTCGAAGGATTTAGTTTGGTCGCTTTTGAGTTTTTTCAATATTTAACGTTGAGGCAGTGCCTTATAATTGAATTCCGCAGCACCATATAGGCTTTAGAATTGGGGTGTATAAGAAAAGTTTGCAATTGAACTTCAATACAGAGTTTCTGCCAATTTCTCCGTGTTGGAGTCGTCATACTCCCATCGGACGCGTCCCCAGGTGGCGGATAGGGGAGGACGGGGGCATTCACATATATGACCATGACACAAACTTGGCTTATATGTGAATACTCCAGGTCCTGGGCTCGAGGGGAACATAAGGCAGAGGAATACACCAATCCGCTGTCATGTGCTAACCTCGGGTCAGGTGGCATACACCCCGAATACCACGAGGTGTATGAGACCCGCGGACCAAAATGTCCCACTGAAGGCCAAGGTTGTAGAAGCTGCGCCGAGGGTCTGTGTGGCTAGTCAGTGGATAAAAAAGACTAGTTGCGAGTAGTTTCTCCTCCGGTCTAGGGCACGGACCGGTTGTAGTTTGTAGTTGCCTAGTCCATACACGCCGTCACTGTAATGGATGGTCCTTTCTTTACTGGCCTACTCGTGGGAACAAAATGAATTTAAATTTAAACAAAATAAAATCAAATAAAACAGAACAAAACACGACAGTCCATCAGGCTGGCAAACCCAATGGACTGTCGTCAAAAACCGGTCAAACCCTCAATGGGAACCGGAAACAGCAGTAGTCAGATGTACGAAGCTGAAAGGCCTAATACATCGACTGCTGCAATACCAAAAACAAAAGCTGAAAACACAGCAATACAGTGCGGGGTGTGCCTAAAAAGCCAAAAACACTCTGCGAATTACTCGGACGTGCCAGGGAGCTCAAAACTGGTAAAGCCAACAACATCCGGAAAAACCCCGGATGTGCTAGCCAGCAGAGAGCGAACTGGACAATCCACGTCCAATACAACACAAATGGTGGAGCAGGAGCAAATCACCAGCTCCCGCAAAACCTTGTTGAAAATCAGAGCGGCTCGACGATATGTCGAAAAGCTCGGAAATGCAGCCGAAGAGTCTATGTCAAGCAATGACAAACAATGCTTGGCATGGGCCAAGGCATATATAGCCGAAAACCCGGATCCGGATGTCGCTACTGTCGTCGAGGCAGCTTGCAAAAGGCAACGGTCCGCGGAAGAAACACCCAATCCGAGCAAAAAGCCGAGGAAGGGGTCCTTGGTCATCAACAGACCTTACAGTGAGGTTGCAAAAAACCCACTGAACAGAGCTGTTGTTGATCGAAGCAACTCTGACGGAGCAATCACCCGCGAAAAGTGGGGGTTGATCAGCCAGAGATTGCTGGATAACTTCGTAAAGGCGCTCGAATGTAGCACCGGTCCTCCACCACAATTCACTGATGCAGGGTGGATTCAGGGCCGAGTTAAACTTATTTCATGTGTCGACGAGAAATCGGCCAGCGCCATGAAAGAAGTTATAGCATCACTAGGGGAAGTGTGGCCCGGAGCACAGCTGGAGTTGATTTTGGTCACCGACATCCCTCGTCGGCCAAGAGCGGCTGCAGTTGTTCCTGCGGAGCCACATAAGCCTGATGCGATTCTCCGGATCTTTCAGGCCGCGAACCCTGACCTCCCCACACAAGACTGGAAGGTAGTCAGTGTCGCGGAGACTAAAGGATCCAGCAGGAAGGTGGTTGTGGTCCTTAACAAGGAGTCTCTGCCGTTACTCCGAGACAGACAGGGCATGGTTTTCTATGGATACCAAGGAACCAGGCTTTGTCTGTATCGGGGTGATGACAAGATGGACCACAACTCCGACAAAAAAGCCAAAGAGCCCACAGAAGTGCAGGATGTGGAGGTCGAGGGGGATTCCCATTCAACACAGAGCTCACAATCAAACTCTAGTTTGGTTGGAGGGTTCTTTGGAGGACTGGAAAACGCCACAGTTGATGATGAGGACAGTCTTCTGGATTCCGATCTGGAGAATGCCACCATCATCAACTTCGACCTCGACACCATATAAACGATGAAGGTTACACAAATTAACCTTCATCACAGTAAAGCAGCGTCAGCTAGCCTTGTGTATCGTCTCGCCAAGCGAGACGTTGATATTGCGCTGGTGCAAGAGCCATGGACAAACAATGGCAAGATCCTTGGACTAGGCGCGAAGGGCTTCAAATTAATATATGCAGCAAAGTCAGGTAATGGGGATATAACCATAAGATCCTGTATCTTAGCCAAAAAGCACATAAATATCTTCATTTTATCTGATTACAGTGATGAAGATACCGTAACTGCCACGACGGATGTAGGGGGATCCAACATATGGATCTTATCATGCTACATGGCTCATGGCAAGGATGAATCACCACCAGGCAAGCTGGTGGAAAAAGCGGTAAGAGACGCCAAAACCAAAAGCATACCGTGCATTATAGGCGCGGATGCGAATGCACACCACCTGATCTGGGGAAGCTCAGACACAAACAAAAGAGGTGAGAATTTAATAGAATTTATTCTAGATAATGATTTAGTAATTTTAAATCAAGGGAACAAACCCACTTTCGTGACTTCAAACGGGCAAGAGGTGTTAGATATTACGCTTGCCAGTTCGAATATCGCAGATCAAATACAGGAATGGAGAGTGTCAGAGGACTGCTCCTTTTCCGATCACTGCTATTTAGATTTCAAAATAAGCAAACAACATAGAATAACATTCTATCGTAACAGGCGGAGAACGGACTGGGGAAAACAGAAAGAATTCCTGAGTAGAGACCTAGCCCAATTCCCGACCATAACCAATGTCATAGACATTGAAAGATCAGTGGGGAAACTCAATGACGCTTTCAAGAACGCCACAAGACGATCTTGTACACTATCTGTAAAAAGGGAAAATAGCAGACCTAAATGGTGGTCAGCAGAACTGTCTGAGACAAAAAAGAAATGTCGTAGGCTTTTTAATGAAGCTAAAAGAACAGGTAACTGGGATGACTATAAAGCTTCGGTGAACAAATACAAAAATCTCATCAGGAACTCGAAGCGAAGATCCTGGAAGGAGTTTTGTAGTAACGTGAATAGTACCTCTGATACATGCAGACTTCGGAGAATACTTTCTAAACAACCGACAATCCCAAGTCTAATACAAAAGGCAGATGGATGTTGGACCACAAATTGCGAGGAATCGCTTGAAGAATTAATGAACACCCATTTTCCGGGTAATCAGACATTGAGGGCGAACGATAGTTCTCCCCTGCCACACGCCCGGAATGCAGTATATCTGGTTATAACAAAAGAGATGCTGCACTGGGCAATCAAGAGTTTCCAACCGTTCAAATCACCAGGACCGGATGGAATCATTCCTGCAGATCTCCAGAATAATCTGGATCTGATCACACCCTGGCTCCTCGAGATATATAGAGCAGCCCTAAACTGGTCGTACATTCCAACAGAATGGACCAAAAGTAACGTAATCTTCATCCCAAAGGGAGGGAAAACGTCACATACTAAAGCAAAGGAGTATAGGCCAATTAGCCTGACATCCTTTCTTTTAAAAACGCTAGAGAGGATCATAGATATACATATAAGGTCCAATATAAGCAAAAACCAGTTGTCGCCATCTCAGCATGCCTACACAAAGGGCAGATCAGTTGAAACGGCGCTACATAGTTTGGTCAGTCATATTGAACGGGCCAATCAATACAAAAACTATACCTTAGTGGCCTTCATGGATATTGAAGGTGCTTTCAATAATGTCGAGACACAGGCGGTCATAGATGCACTTGACGGTCTGAAAGTTGATCGACCTACAATCATGCTCATTACGAGCATACTAAAGAGCAGAACTATAACTGCAACAATGGGGAACTCCAGAATTACGAGAAAAGTATGCAAGGGTACACCCCAGGGAGGGGTACTATCCCCCCTCTTGTGGAATGTTGTAGTGAATACTCTGCTTAACGATCTAGATAAAAATAAGATAAAGACTGTAGCCTACGCCGATGACGTAGCGATTGCAGTCTCTGGTACCCGTTTAGACACCATAACAGAGCAGTTGGAATACGCTCTGAAGATGGTAAGTCAATGGAGCGTACAATGCGGACTAAAGACAAATCCAGCGAAAACGGAAATCGTACTTTTTACTAAGAAGTATAAAATTCCACATTTCACACCTCCAAAAATGGATGGTACCGCACTTATCCTATCGAATAAGGCAAAATACCTAGGCGTCATTCTTGACAGCAAACTATCAGGGAAAGAGAACATACAGGCTAGAGTAACCAAGGCTACAATAGCCATCTATCTATGTAAAAAAGCAATAGGCTCAACATGGGGCATACAACCAAAAGGAGTTGTGTGGTTTTATGACATGGTTATAAAACCGATAATATTTTATGGAGTATCAGTATGGTGGAAATCACTGGACTCCGCAACCAATAGACTGCAAATTGAAAAAGTCAGTCGAATCATGGCAATACTGACCACAGGGGCCATGAGGACAACTGCAACCAAAGCACTTCTTGCAATTATGAGCTGGATGCCATGTGACTTAGAAGCCAGGCAGATAGCACTAAAAGCCGCGATCAGGTTGAACGCGACAGGAGCATGGACCCACAGACCGTGGGGACATGCCAATATACTGGAAATTGGAAGGGACCTAATCCCCGATCTAATTGACTACTGCATCCCAAAACCATTCCTCTCAAGGAGCTTTGGCTACCAAATCGAGGAATCCCCCCTAGAATCTGGATACTTCTATGTCTACACGGATGGGTCCAGAAAGGGGGAAAGGGTTGGGGGTGGCGTTTACATAGAAGAATTTAACACTAAAATATCCTTCAGATTATCAGATGGATGCAGTGTTCTTCAGGCTGAAATATCGGCCATAAATAAAGCGGCCAGATGGTTGACGTTTTACAAGATATTCGGTAGGGATATCATGATAGTAACGGACAGCAAAGCCGCCATCAAATCCCTGATTGGAATATACACCAATTCTAGTCTAGTCCAGGAATGCCGGACATCTTTAAACAAGATGGCGAGACATTCTAACATAACCCTAAAATGGGTACGTGGACATGGGTCCAGCAATGGCAACAACATCGCCGACGACTTAGCCAAAAAAGGGACAGCCCTAGAAAATAGGGATATAGACCCCTTTTGCGGACAACCATTAACAGCGTGCTGGAAAATAATAAAACTCCACACACTGGAACGTGCACAAGAAAAGTGGCTCACAGAGCCCACATGCCTTATATCAAGGAACTTGTGGCCGCATATTAACTCTAAGAGAACGTGGGAGCTACTAAAACTGCCCAGATCTCAACTAAGAGTGACTGTAGCAGTCATCACTGGCCATTGCCCGTTTGGGAACCATGCTAGGAGACTAGGACTACCCCATAACGACTTCTGTAGAAGCTGCCAAGACGAGGATGAGGAGGAGACGATCCTTCACCTCCTCGGCACATGCCCGGCATTGGAGCATCATCGTCTAAGACACTTAGGCGAGCGGAGCTTCAATAGCCTATCTTGTCTGGCCTCGATCAAACCGTCCGCGCTAGCCTCTTTCATAAGAAGCTGCGGATGGCTAGTATAGCAGCATGTAACGCTACACTAAAAGGTTCCCGCCTCTCCGTTCCACGACCGCCCATCCTTTCCTCTCACTATATTCCTATAACTTCTTTTCTTCACTCCACTATCCTATTTTTTCAGGCAATCACAAAGGGAACGACTACAGGACCCAAGTGAGCTGGACAACCTAGATTATTCCAGGGTACCCAGCGGCCTGCCTACCTAACCTAACCTAACCTTCTGCCAATTTCAACTGAGTGACTTATGCATCAATATTAGACTTCCACTTTAGCACCATATAGGCTTTAGAATTGGGGTGTATTAGAAAAGTTTGCAATTGAACTTCAATACAGAGTTTCTGCCAATTTCAACTGAGTGACTTATGCATCAATATTAGACTTCCACATTAGTCTACGGTGAGGTGTACACCAACTTGATTAAGAACATACTTTTCAATATTATAGTATTTACCGCCTGCATTACTTAGAACTAGTTAAGTAATGACTTGCTCAATATCTGTTGTTCTTGGCATATATGCATGTACAACATTTACAATGAAAATGGAATAAAGAATTTGAGTAATACTTGCATTTGATAAAATATAAGGTAGTAGAAACGGGTTTAAAAATGTCTAAAAAATGAAATACGAGTATGTACTAAATCAAAAAGTGCTTTTATAAATTTTGTTGTTCTGTCAATTTTACTATTCGCATCGTTCGTTTTGCTGTCATTACGACTTACAGGTTATGAATACCCGGTGTAAAAGTGATGTTAACATTACATATGCATTGCCAGGCTCGTTCAAATGTATTTACTATAAATTTTAAAAATGATAAATCACAGTAGTAAAACCAGTTTTGTACTTAATTCCATGATGTTAAAAATAATTTTTTATGCAAAAGGATTTTAAGAAAAATATTGAATATAAGTGGTACTTTTATCCAAAAAAGCTTCAAAAAAAAAAAAACTCTTCTATAATGCATTTTTCAAGAGATATTGGTTGTAAAAATGCTTTTATAAAACTAGCATTTATAATATGATTTATAGTAAAGTCTTTTTTTTATATTAATAAAGTTATCCATTACACGCAAACAAAAGGCAATTTGGAATATTGTTGTGACAACATTAGTATTGTTGTGACAATTTATTTTTTAATGTTTAATATAATCCACTATAATTATGTGAGTGTTCAAATATTCATATTTCTATTGTTACATTTCCATAATTTTAAAAAATGGTTGAATGCAATAATATGTTTAAAAATAAAGTTGGAATATAACAAAACCTTTTGTTATGTACAATAATAGACTATTAATTAAAAACATATTTATGGTTAAAGCATTTATCTACAACATATGTTGTTTTACAGTATAAACTAGCTATTGTTGGTTTTACACACGTTGACATTTGCTTATATTCATACATAGTTTTCATTTAGTTTGTTGGTTTAATTGTGTTTTATCAATTTTAATAATGGTAAAAATATAAAAAAAAGAAATTTATAAATATTTACTTTTGGGTGGAAATAGCAGCATCATACAAATAAAACTTTAAAGCAAAAAGGTTTGTATAAGATTTTATATGGGAAAATGCATATATATTAACGTATTTAAATTCCATATTTTTACAGATATGTACATAATGGGTCAAGGCAAAGATACACCAATGTTGCCAAAACGACAGGATCTCGCAAAATTTTACTGATTTTAATCTATTTTGTATGAAAGTATTGATTGAAAAATAATTTTATATTAAACGAGTTAGAAAAATGTGCTTTCAATTATAGAAGTTTGTATGTATGTGTATTTATTATATAATCATATAACATTCTAACCTTTAACACTAGTACCGTTGATTGTGACAATAGAATTTACAATTTTCCTATAATATGAGTAGAAGTGATAATATTATATGGTTGGACAAGACAGTTGAATTTAAATTTTTACAATAACGTTGTTAGCCATTAAAAAAACTTCTACCATATATATGGTTAAATAATAAAATGTCGGTTCTTGGTTGTACTAAGTTGTGTAAACAAATTTCAGATTGAAACCATATTATGTGGTTTTGCTCAACCATATTATTTAACAATAGTATTTTGCCCTTAAAATATTCTTATATCAACCATATTTTTTCCTTTACGTGTAGATTTTATGCATATATACAATACGTCTTCGGCCATTTTGATTTTTTTATCAACACCAACTCGTAAATCCAAGAGTTTTAATCAATTAGCCCTTTTAATGCCTTTTTTGTAATGCTATTTTGAAGTAGTTATTCGTAGATGCGAATGGTAAGTATTTGTCACCATGACATCACCATGTTCAAATAAAAGTGTGCCAAGCGTCTTCGTGCCAAGGTTCTTACAGCTCCCCGGGGCAGTAAGACCTTTTGGTCATTCGTTAAGAGAGTAAAGAACAATGTTAGTTCATCAATTCGTACTCTCTTAAAGAATGACCAAGCATTCACCGACCCGGTTGACAAGGCTAACCTGCTGGCTGAAATTTTGCAAGTAATTGTTACTTGCCGGAAAGCAGTCAACCACTTCCCAGGCTCGAAAGAGTATCTGTAACTATTCCAAAGATATTTTTCCGGGCTCGAGCAGTTAAAAGGGTTTTGACCGATCTCGACATAAATAAGACTCCTGGACCGGATGGCATCCCATCACTGGTCTTGAAGCAGTGTTCTTCTACGCTTGCGCGTCCGTTAGCACACCTCTTTAGCATGAACTACCATGATGGTGAGTAAAAAGGCTGCGCTTTCCAAAGTAATGGAAAGTATGGTCAACTACCACCTTATGACATATCGTAAGGGTCGTTCTACTGGCGATCTTATGGCCTATCTCTCAGAGAAATGGTGCCACTCTATCCATCATTTCGGTGAAAGTAAGGTGGTGGCTTTGGATATTTCCAAAGCGTTTGACAGAGTGTGGCATGCTGCACTACTGGCTAAACTCACTACTTTTGGTGTCGGTGATGACTTTTCTCGGTTTATATCGAGCTTTCTCAGAGACCGCACTATTCGAGTTGTTATAGATGGGGTCTCATCAAACGAGTTCAAGATTAATTCAGGGGTACCACATGGCTCCGTTCTTTCTCCTACCCTATTTCTTATTTTCCTCAATGACCTTCTATTTCTAACTTTCAACCCTATACACTCCTTCGCAGATGACAGCAGCATTTGCCATTTGTACTCTTTCAGTAATAGGCCCAGCCTATCCGAGATCGTTGCCAAGAGGCAAAATATGAATGATTCATTGAACAGCGATCTTCTATTAATCTCTGAGTGGGGTCGTAAAAACAGAGTCGCCTTTAACACTCGTAAGACCCAATGTTGTTTATTGACACAAAAACATACGACCACAAGTGCTGCTTCATCTGCACTCATGGAAGGTATAAATATTGAGGTATCGGATGCTCTTGATGTTCTGGGAATGAAAATACAGTGTGATGTCCGCTGGAATGATCACATTTTTCATGTCTCCAAAGCAGCATTCAAGTGGCTCACTCTATCCGACCTCCTTACCATTTATACCACCTACATTCGACCGAAAATGGAATACAACTCTCATGTTTGGGCCGGTGCCTCAAAGTCTATTTTGGGGTTACTCGACCGTGAGCAGGAGAGGGCGAAGAAACTCATAGGGTATCCAACTCTATTGACTCACTGGAGCATCGACACAGTGTGGGGTGCGTTACTCTGTTCTATCGTTACTACAATGGATTTTACTCTGACGAAATTAGGGATCTTGTTCCTGAAAAATTTCTACGTAACACGCGTTCATCGTCCAGAGCTCATCCATTTGTGGTCGATTGCCCGGGGAATCGTAAAACCCATTACAAAAAGAGTTCGTTTTTCAACCGTACGCTTCGCTTATGGAATAAGTTGCCCACAGACATGTTTTCTGTTTGTTATGACGTCGGAAAGTTCAAGTCAAATGTTCACAAACACTACTCCCTCTTTCCCCCTCCTCATAACCTATTTTCCTAGTTCTGGTACAATGCGCTGCATATGTAGGGGTCATCCCCTGAGTACTGGTCCAAGATAAAAAAAAAATGTCTCACAAAAAAAATTTTTTTCGTGTTCAATAACGAAATTCGTTGAGTCAATTAATAAATTGTTTGAATGCGGAGCTGTAAAGAAATTCGTGGATTCAAACAAAAGTTTAGTAAAAATAATTATTGATCGAAAACAGTTGTTTTTTTAAACAACAACAAAATACGATATCCAGGGTTATTTTTTGTGATATATATGTATATTCATACAAATTATTTTTCTGATTTTATTTTTACTATAATGTTTTCGTTGCTTAAAATGACAAAATAGAAGTAGTGAAGCTTATGTTTACTAATATTTTAATACACTACTTTGCAATAGAAGTTTTCGCTGGGAGGGTACTTGATTGCATTATTTTGCGGAATAGATGAGTTGTTAATTTGGATAAGCGAACATATTTGTTTACACGGTATGAATGTGACATGAGTACATTTTTGTTTATTAACTTGGATTTTTCAAAGATCGATATATTTCTCTAATATTGAAATATTGGAAAATTTGAATTGAAATTTAAGGAAATTTCGTGAACTGATAGATGGTTCAATGAACGCTCAAGAATGCTGTGTCGTATGAAAAAGTGAGTTATGACGGATTTATTATAAAAGTAAGTATTTATGTATATATTTACTTGTTCAAAAAATCGCCATATACACTTTTTAATTAGTTTTCATAAACAACTTAATTTCGAATACATTAGGCGCCCCAGCTGTGTACATTGTGTGTACTTTAAACACTATTGGACTTGTTTTTAATTTTTGTTGTTGTTTATTTTGTATGAAATAAAATCGGTTAATTAAATTTAATAAAAAATATTAGTGACGTACAAAATCCATTTATTTTAATGTATAATATTTTATTTTGTAGCTTTGTCTGTTTATTAAATATTAAAAAAAATAAACCCTGAAAAAAAATTGCCAGATTAAATTTAAACTATAAGGTTTAAAAACTATTACAAAAATATTTTAGTTTCATCTCTCTCACTATAAAATACATATCACATTTCTATTTGTAAGTGAAAATAAAGTTCTGTGACGTCAGAGCTTAAGTTCACTGATAGTACGTAGTGGTTTGAATTAATTAAAATAAAATTTTAGGGCTTATCATCTTTTTTTCTTGTTGTTTAGTAACATGATATTTGAAATTTACTAAACAATATCATATGTTATTTGCCGAACACGTGCTTTGAAGCAACAACAGTATGAAGTTCTGAACAATGCACAGTGGTACCGAATGTTTTTTTTTTTTTTTTGTTTAATAACTCTATGAGTATCTATTTACGTATTACACATCATAGCCGTTTTTTTTATTTCTGCATTATTAAAAATATCTTACTGAAAATATACAGAATCAGTGATGCGCTATTTATCTACACAGAAAGAAAAAGAACGTACTGAAAATAAGTTTTTTTCTATTGGCTTAAGTAAGATTAACACACAAATGTACTCAAAATAAGGTGAAGACAAGATCGTTCAAGAAAACCAAACCTGTGATATCTTAAAATGAGTATAAAACGCTTGAATTAAGAAAAAAAAAAACCAAAGACACAAAGGCCTTTCAAACGTCAGCTGTTTTGTGTTTCTTGAAAAATGGAAAAAAGTGAATTTCTTGCACCGATTTAACACTAATATTTGAAAGGGCAAAACGGCGAAAGAAATAAAAAAAAGCTCGATAAACATTACAGTGATGACATTGTAAAATATTGGATTGGTGGATTTAAACGCAGCCGAAAAACACAATCAACAGGAAGGCCAAAAGAAGTGGTTACTGAAGAAAATATCAAGAAAATCCTCGATATTGTTATAAATGATCGCCGAGTCAAGTTACGTGAGATTGTTGAAGTGGTAAACATATCATATGAACGTGTGTTCAACATTTTGTATGAACACTTGAATATGAAAAAGCTGTCAGCAAAATGGGTACCGCGTTTGCTCAATGTCGAATAGAAACGAGTTCGACAGACCACTTCACAGCGGTGTTTGGACATGATAAAGCGTAATACTGTTGATTTTTGCGCCGATTGGTGAAACGTGGGTCCACCACTACACACTTGAAACCAAAACAATAAAACAATGGGTTGGAGCTGGTGGAGATGCTCCGAAGAAGGCGAAGACAGTGAAATCAGCTGGCAAGGTTATGACCACTGCATTTTGGGATGCACAGGTAATATTGCTTCGCGATTATCTTGAAAAAGGATCCGCAATCACAGTAAAACATTATCGTGCATTATGTGATCAATTGATTGACATTTAAAGAAGAAGAAAAGTGTTCTTTCTTCAAAACAACGCACCGGTTCACACAGCATTAGATACTAAAATTATGTGAAATACACTTCGAATTGGTTGATTTTTATGCAAATGTGGCTCCTAGGGACTTTTCCTTGTTTCCAAACTTGAAAATATGGCTCGTAGGAAAAAGAAGATTCAGCTCAAATGAAGAAGTGATTACCGAAATTAACGCGTATTTTGAGGGGTACCCAAAATCGCATTATTCAGATGGTATAAAAAATATGGAATATCGCCTCACTAAGTGAATTGAGCTAAAAGGAGACTATGTTGAGAAATAAATGGTTTTTGAAAGAAATAAAGTTTTCTTCGTGCTTAGGTAGCTTCAATATCAATCCGCCCTCGTATCCCCCAGATAAAGTAATAATTATTTTTCCAAAAACTTAAGTTTACTAATCATAGTAATAAGTTAAACCAAAAAGCCTTATTTTTTAAATTACAATTAAACATGTATATATCGGGTGGTTATTTTAAGGACCGAGTTTTTTTTCTGCTTTTCATTTGATATTTCTCAATATCAAACTAACGAAATTTGAACAATGACAATATACACAATCTAGCAACGCATTACAGTAATTCAGGGGCCAAATCACCGCATACGATATCGAGCAAAATTATCGAAATTTTTCATTTTGGTATCACGGCATACGATATCGAATAAACTGTATTGCAATAATATAAAAAAATTAAAGGATTTATTTTTTGTATTCCTACTTTTAGGGATGGTCTTCAATCTATTGCATTTATTGGTCTTCAATCTATTGCATTTTGTTTAAATTACGATCCAATATGTATCGGTTGCCATAATTTAGATGTATCGTAATGTTATTCGATACGATAGTTAATTCGATATCGTATGCGGTGATTAGACCCCAGGCTTATTATGAAAATGTGTGTTCAAAACGATATGTGGTTTCAACAAGACGACGCCACTTGCCACACAGCTAAGGATACAGTGGCTCTTTTTGTGACAATTTCAATATACTTGTTATATCACGTGGTGGCGGCGTTGGACCTCTTTTCTTTTTGAGTTATTTGGAAGAAAAGGTGTGCGTAGATAAGCGAGCAACAATTTAGGAGCTAAAGGATGATTAAATTCGGTACATTAACGGCATACAACCTCATCATCATCGAAAATTTTGACCATCGAATGGAGGAGTGCCGCCGAGTTCGCGGCAGTCATTAGCCCGATACAAATATTATTATAATAAGAAGAAATGACAATTATTCCTAAATAATTTGTATTTAATTCAAACCACTTTTTATAACAAACAAAAACTATTAATTAAAGTTTAGCTGAAAAGCATAATAAGTATGAGTAATGTGTAGTTTATCGAACACGAATGAGTGACACGATTAAAAATTATTATGAAAAAAAGATCTTAATTTTTTATGAATATATTTTTATTTGTTTACTTAAATTTCGTTAATTTTTTTTTGTAGAATTAACTTTGAAAAGACTCAGCAGAGAAAAAGATATAAGGTTAGTAAATTTTGTTCCTTCATTTAATATTTTTTTTTTGAAAAGTGTTTGGTGGATCACACTCGAAAAAAAGTTTCATGGATTGAATTTTTTCACTGAAAATATTTGAAGACGGTTTTATTTAGGTAAGGCTTCTAAACTAAATATGCTAATAGATTCTCGCTAAACCTAGTTCCTATACATTGTATTTTTCTGACATTAGTTAGACTTTATATTAATAATAAAAACAGCTGACTAAAAAATTAAGAGAACAAATGTTATTAGAAGAGATTCCCTCTCCTTTGCTTGTAAATTCGTTTTCTGTAACACAAAGCATTTAACAAATTACATTTGCTTTTATTTATTTCGTTTTTGTTTTCTATTTTATTAATTTAATCTTGAAAACTTCGAATTTTTTAAAATAATTTTGACATCGCTCATATTTTCTTTGTTTCTTAATTGAAATGTCATTTTATTTTGTATAGCGTAGTATTTTTTAGTACAAGTTGGGGAAAAATCATATTTGCATCACAAGTTATTGCCAGATTTCGTCCAAATTTAGTGACAAAGTAAGAAATCTAATAAAAAAAAAAACAACTCGAAATCTACTAAGTACTCGATTTGGAGACAATGTAAATGCACTATAAAAATTTCCTCAAAAATGTTGCTTTCCAGCAAATATTTTTTAATTGTTAAATTGTTTACATTATCTATGTAGACATTTTTGTTGAACATGTAAAAGGTATTGTTGAAGCTTTATTAAATAAGAATATTATGATATAAGAAGATATATTCCTTGAATTAATGGGTGCGAAATTCGTTTCAAGGTTCTTATACAAAAGTGGTAATTACGGTAAGTTTAAGACGAAAGGCTAATTTTAAGCAGGCTTTGGTTCAAGTTTAAAGCGTATTTAAAATGTAACGAACAAACGATACTAAATATATACTTTTTGAAAGTGTATTTATACACCAAAAATTGGTTTTAAAACCAATAATTAAGCTCACCAGTTTTTTTTTTGCACAAGAGAATTACTGTCAAATTATACAATAAAAAAACTGATAATAACTTTTTATACTTCTATTAAATCTAGGTTATTCAATAATCTTTTTTTTTTTGTATTAAAATCAATAAAATTTTAATAAACTGCTGGCGAATTTTTATTAAGACATTTATATTTATCTATATGATAAATTTACCATTTAAAATTGGAGTCACACTTAAAATTTAGAAACGCTACTACACGTTGGCAGCTCTTAGCTTTTTACAACCATAATAAATAATACATATAAACAGTCACCTTTTAAAACAATGAATAAAAATAAAATCTAAATACTTTTGATTGATATTTGGCTTTGATTTAATTTTTTTCTTTATTTGATAACATTGTTTTTATTTGTTAAATCAAGTACATTATTAAGTGGTCTGCACTACACATATATTAATTTATTTATAGGCACATATTTACATCAAAAACCACAAAATTCAATAATACTTTATAACAATAATTATTATTTAGTGCGAATAACAGAAACTACAAATACGAGGGAAATTTTGTCATTGCATACATTTTTTATGATAGTAACTATTATGTTGATCGATTATTGTACTTTTTCTAAAACCGGTATTCAAATAACGCAAATGCTCTTGCACGCAACATACATAATTTTGACGACCACTTTCGGGTGAGAAGAAGGTATACCCTTGCAACGCTAAATAGACGATTTTAGCGATATTGTTCGTGCAAAATAATTTTTTTTCTGTCTAGCATTGGCTGGACTTGTTTAATTAGTTATGTTTGTATTAAGATTTGAATCCTTATTGGTTAGTTCATATTTTGAAGATTCAATAACTAAATGTATGCAAACGACAATAATATTAATAATAAAAAATAACTAAAGAAAAAACCAGCTATCTGGGATTTTTACAATACAATAATTAAAAATAAATCTGTTAGTACTCGTAAAACAGTACTTGAAAAAAACAAGATAATTCGCAAAAAAAAAAATAATAAAATAAAAAAAAAAAAAAACTAATTCACACTAAAAATCTTAGCGATAACACTTACTAATTGAACCAATACTAAAAGTAATATTAATGATAACATTTTGGTAACATACGATCAGATTAATACTACAATCAAAAATCTGAAAGTAAAAAAGTCTGCTGGACAGGACGTAATAAATAACAGAATATTGAAAGCTCTACCAAAGATAGGAAAACAATACATCACTACCACTATAAACAACTGTTTGAAGCTTCGCCATTTTCCCGATAGCTCGAAAGAAGCTGAAGTGATCGCAATATGTAAACCGAACAAACTGCAATCGTGTCCATTGTCATACATGCCAATAAGCTTACTGTCGTCTCTTAGTAAAATTTTTGAAAAAGTTTTGAAAGAAAACTTCTGACATTTTGTGGTGAAAACGACGTTTTTCTAAAACAGCAATTCGGCTTTAGAATGGGACATAACACTTCGCACCCACTGGTCAGAATTAAATTTAAAACAAAACACAATTTTATGGAAGGCAAATCCACAGGCATGGTGCTTTTGGATATCAAATCAGCATTCGACAGTGTGTATCATGACGGTCTCATATACAAAATGATGCTGCTAAATTTTCTAAGATACATTATCATATTAATCCAAAGCTTTTTATCCAACAGAAGTTGTAAGGTGTACATTGGTAAAACCTCTTCGTCGAAAGTATCAATCACAGCAGGATGCCCCCAAGTATCATGCCTTTCGCCGATCCTATACAATATTTTTACGTCAGATTTCCCGCCGCTTGTTAATTGCTCATCATCTATATTCGCAGACGACTCTGCCATTCTGTGACATGAATACGTGGTGCCACTTGCACAGCTTCTACTGCTGCTACGTCAAAAAATGTTATGATAGAAACATAAATTCTCTTATTGCAAAATCCGCTATTTTTTTTTAATAGCTACCCTCGTAATAAAAGCTTTAACTCGGAATTTTAAATACATCTAAATTTTTTATTTTCATTATTAAAATATTAAATATTAACTTAAAATCTAGTAACAATTAGGCTGTTATGGAAACCCAAAACATTAACGCACACATACGTATTTTGAACATACATAAGTATATCGTTTTCAATGTATTGAATGAATTGTTACAGAGATAATACCACAACGGCATTATTGAATTGAAATGAAATTAAACCATAGTAATAAAGCATTTTTATAAAACTAAGACTATTTGATTATTTTATGCACTTAACCTTGCATAAATAAACATCAATAAAGAAGAAAATGTGTCTTTTTTTAATATTTGAGTACAACTAATCAAAATCTATCTTAACAAATTTAATTAAGTCCCTTTTTGATTTCATAAATTAGTATCTATATCTAAATAAGTTTTGGTTTTTATTCATGCCTCTTCGAATTTTTATTATTTTTTATTAAATCCATTTCCATCAAAAGATGACTTCAGTCAAAAGGCTTTTAAAAGTACAATTAAGCCGGCTTAATCGCATAATTATAACTTTTGATGACGGCTGTTGGAAGGACTTATTAATTGATTATAATAAAAAGAAGTAAATAAAATTAAGTCTTTATTAAGTTAAATAAAAATGTATTGTTTGAAATCACGTGATGAGTTTGTAGAGTAAATAAATATATTTCTGTTATTTATGATATTTATTGGATTTTGCTGCAAAATAGCAGTAAAAAAGTAAAAGTTTCAAGGAATGTATTATAAGAAAACAGTTATTTGCATAAAATGCGAGTATAAAATAAATAACTGTATCAACATTCAACAATAAAATTAGTACTCGAAAAATACCAAGCTAATTATATGAACTACACTGCGGCCTTCGACATCTTTTTTAATCTTTGTTATGAAACAAAGGGTGTTGGAAAGTTTATTTATACGAGTTCATGAGTGTGAAGTTTGCAGGAAACCAAAGAACTTTTCTTATTACTATTTTCTATTAATTATGCATTGAAAACTTTTTATTTTTCAATTGATTTCGAATCTATTTTCATTTTAAATTCCAAACAAACTGAATAAGGAATTTTAAATATGTATAAGTAAATTAACTATTTTTATACATTAAACTTTCAAAAATGTTGACAGTAACATGCATGAGCAATTCGATCTTATTGTAGGCCGTTGGAAATATTTTGTAAATATTTATGAAAATGTGATTTGGAGGGATAGTAATATAATCCACGAATAATTTAAGGTGTATTATTTTTATAATATATCTAAAATAATATTCTTGATCACAATTATTTTGTGTATTCCTTTACGCATAATTGTATAATATTGATAAATCCAATAGATAGGTTCATCATATAAAAGATGGTTCAACCATCACATTGTGAGTCACACGTTAACATGCTGTTTTTTGCCCTACTTAATTTGATATTTCTTTGTTTCAGTGTATGACAAATTCATCCTTGGAGAGGTACAGAACCTTAAAATTCCTGACGCTATTTACCAAAATGACCGCACAAATCAATTTGTGCATGCTCGTCCAGGAAAACCAATCCTACAATATCTTAAAATAAGTATAAAATTCTTGAATCAAGTTTAGCATAAACATGTACTAGAGTGTAAAAGAAAGTATTGCGAAAGCAGTTTAACTAAATTAGTACGCATTACTTTTTGTTCAAATAAGAATACACTATTATATGCTGCTGTTTTGCTTTGTTGTGGTTACCGCACTCAAAAAAATATTTATAATTTCGTGTTATTTCTTGCTTCAGACAAACACTGTAAAAATTTATTTGGAAGTTATATGATGCTTTGTAAATACGCAAGCGTAGCACATGAATATAATTAAATACGCACACGTGGTTCGACGATGCAAGTGTTACTTTTTTTGCGTAAGTCGTGAAATTTATTGTATATTTCTTTCACGTGGTATTTTATTGTATTTATATTTCTTTCACATACGAAGTAACACAATTATGTTAGATTTTTTTTTTTTTTTTTAAGCATTTTTTTATTTATTGAATCTTCAAAATGAACTAACAATAACTATTCAAATCTTAACACTAAATTTAAAAATTAAAAAATTTGATTCTTAAGTCCGGCCAATGCTAGACAAAAAGTTTTATTATGCGGGAGCTATTTCGGTAAAATCACCTATTGAGCAATCTGATGGTGGCAGCGGTATCCCTTCTTTTAAGCCGAGTGTGGCCGCCAAAATTAAGTATATTGCGCGCAAGAGGGTTTGGATGAAGTTCCAGTTTACTGACATACCTTGTCGCGTACTTAGAAAACTCCTCTTTTACCAGCGGAACACTCAGATCTTTATGAATTCGTGAATTTTTTACATACCATGGAGCTGCAGTAATCGTTCGAAGAATTTTGTTTTGTCGCCTTTGGATTTTTTCAATGTTTGACGCTGAGGCGGTGCCCCATAACTGAATTCCATAGCACCATATAGGCTTTAATATTGCGTTGTATAACAAAAGTTTGCAATCTAATTTCAGTGTCGAATTTCTGCCCATAAGCTAATTTAGCTGCGCTGCTTTTAGTTATAACTGAGTGACCTTTGCTTCAATGTGAGACTTCCACGTTAGCCTACGGTCCAGGTGAATACCAAGGTAATTGACTTCGTTGTGCTGCGGAATAGGTGAGTTGTTAATTTGGATAGGCGGACATGTTTGCCTACACAGTGTGAATGTAACATGAGTACATTTCTGTTCATTAACTTTGATTTTCCAAAGTTTTAGCCATTTCTCTAATATTGATCTAATATGGTGGTTTTCATGAACACTCAAAAACGCTGTGTCATCTGCAAAGGTAGAAGTGTGGATTCCGGATGTCGTTGGCATGTCAGACGCGTAAATCAAATATAAAGTAGGCCCCAGTATGCTGCCTTGGGGAACTCCTGCCTTGATTGGCTGAGTTGGGCTTATAAAGTCGCCTTCTCTGATAACAAACTTCCGCCCGTATAAGTAGCTTTCCAGAAGCTTGTGTGTATTTGCAGGCAAGTTTAGCTTTATTTTGTGCATCAAGCCGTCGTGCCACACTTTATCAAAAGCTTAAGAAATATCAATGAAAAGAGCTGAGCAATACTTCTTCTCCTCAAAGGTTTGTCTTATGACATTGACTAGTCTGTGCGTTTGTTCTATGGTGCTATGCTTAGCCCGAAAGCCAAATTGATGATCAGGGATGCATCCCACATTGTTCAATGTTGGACTCAACTTCGCCATTAACAATTTTTCGAATAGTTTTGAAATTGTTGGTAAAAGACTTATTGGTCAATATGATTCTACCTTAGTTAGATCCTTCCCTGGCTTGGGTATCATAGTAATCATTGAGACCTTCCACTCTGCAGGATAATACTCAAGGCGTAAAATGGCGTTAAAAATAAAAAGTAGAACCCTTCTAGCTACACGAGGTAACTGTTCAAGCATTTTACCAGTAATTTGATCAATGCCTGGAGCTTTCCTGGGGTTTGTATTACCGATAACGTTTTCGACATCTTGAAAATTAAATCTCAAAGACACAGGAGGTCTAACAACATATGGTGGTAATTCCGCTGTATTATTCTCTGAATCAATTGTGATTAAAACGTTTCGCAAATGATCGACATACAACATTCCCTTTTCAGAATCGCTTCTTGCCCAGTTGCCAGTTGAATTTCGCAAAGGTGGCTTACCTATTACGGGTCTTTTTAAACCTTTTGTCGCTTTCCACAAGGAATAATCAGATTGAGGGGTACCATCAAGGCTTTCCAAATATGTTTTAAGGGAAGCCATTCTATGGACTTCAAGCAGATTTCTTAGCTGAGTTATGCATTCCCGTAGCCTAGTTTTAAGCTGGGGCGACCTGCGAAGTTGCCACTCTCTTCTGACTCTTCTTTTTTCTGACAGAAGTTGCTCAATTTCAGATGAATAAGTTCTATTGTTCTCATTTCTAGATCTTAAATGACTAGTGGTAGCATGCTGTACAGCCAGTTTGAGGTTTTCAGAAAAATCGTTAATTGACCCATCAATATCCTCAGGCGTTCTCAAGGCGATATTTTCAGTACAATGTGTTAATTGCCCAGTCAATTGTCAAATCCCAGTGGGTGCTGATGAGTAGTGTAGCGACTACGAAACAGCTAGTTGTCCCCCAGCTAAAGATTTGATTATTATTTTTCTTGTCTTCTTCAATCAAAATTATTGATCACAGCAAATTTGTATTGTAAAAAATCCTTCTTAAGAAAAAAATTAAGAAAGGAAAAACTTGAACTAAAAACCTGTTGTACATATGTACAAACCAAACAATTTTTAATTTAAAAAATTATAAAAGTTCAACAAAAATTTAACAAATTAATTTAAAAAATTGTTTTTTGTTTGCTTCATAGTTAATAATATTATTGAGCAAGGCAAGAAAAATAAATCTCGATATCGGTCCATATATATCTGAGATATAGCCTAAACCGATTTTTCATGAAAATGTGTCTTAAGCGAAGTTAAACAACTTTTTTTTTGCTAAAAAGCAGTTCTGGTAATATAAGGTTATCAAATAGAGATGAAAATAACGCATAAGTAAACTAAATAACTCTTTTTGGGTTAAAATAGTTTTATCAATAAAACGAATTACTAAAATACAGGAAATGAAAAGCGAAGTTAAACAACTTTTTTTTTTGCTAAAAAGCAGTTCTGGTAATAAAAGGTTACCAAATGGAGCAAAGAAAATTTCCGATATCGGTCCATATATACCCGAGATATGTCTAGTCTAAACCGATTTTTCCATGAAAAAAATTTTTTTTTTTGCTTAAAAGCCGTTCTGGTTGTAAAAGGAGATTACTAAAATGCAGAAAATGAAATTTTCCGATATCGGGTCATATATACCCGAGATATAGCTTAAACCGTTTTCCGTATGAAAATGTCGCGTAAGCAAACTTAAACAAGTTTTTTGCTTAAAAGCAATAATGGTAGCAAAACGAGGCTACAAGCTACAGAATATGAAAATTTTCAATATCGGTTCATATAAACGCGAAATAACGCCTAATCCGGTTTATCCATGAACCAATTTTTATCGCTTAAAAGCAGTTCTGGTAATAAAAGGAGGTTACTAAAATACAGAAAAAGAAAATTTCCGATATCGGTCCATATATACCCGAGCATTTTTAGTTCAAATTTATAACATATACTACATATTTGCGTGACTATTTTGAAGGGTATTTTGAATTCGGCTTAGCCGAATATAGTTGTTTATTTTAAGCTTCATATTTTTTACACTGCAGCTCTCTCATTGTTTTTATGTTACTAATGGTATTTTGCGGTTAGTAATTTAGGCGTAAGTGGGTTACGTTAAAATTGAAGTGGGTTGCGTTAAAATTGAAGGGATATTTGGATTATCGATACTATATTTTACAGAACGAAGTGCTGTTACTTACAGAACAATTGTCCACCAAAAACCCCGGTTTTAAAAATAGGTTGGTTGCGTTGATTTGGCCGTTAAGGCATGATATGATCAACAATATGAGTTTGTTTTCGGTAAACATATATATGTATGCAGTTGTAACCGGAAATTTTACTTAAGTCCAGAAACCCATAGAACATTATTTCGAAAAAAAAACTTAATTAGTAAAAAAAATTTCATTTAAAACAAACAATTATTTCTTTATTGATGGTTTTTAAAACGTTTCTGTGCCTTGCTCGAAAAAGAATCTAATGATATTCTTCATATTCTTTGACCAAAAAAAAAAAAAAAAAAAAAATTACTTATTTACTTACTTAAATAATTACTGCCTTATTTTGAAAATTTTTTCAAATTTATTAAGCTGTTATTGCACTGATTCTATACAAAATTTGTACAATAAGAGCTTAATAAACATTTTTATTTTTTTTTTTATTTTATTTTTTTTTTGTAGCGTTTTTTATTTATTGAATCTTCAAAATGAACTAACAATAAGTATTCAAATCTTAATACTAAATTTAAAAATTAAAAAATGTGATTCTTAAGTCCGGCCAATGCTAGACAAAAAGTTTTATTACGCGGGAGCTATTTCGGTAAAATCACCTATTGAGAAATCTGATGGTGGCAGCGGTATCCCTTCTTTTAAGCCGAGTGTGGCCGCCAAAATTAAGTATATTGCGCGCAAGAGGGTTTGGATGAAGTTCCAGTTTACTGATATACCTTGTCGCGTACTTAGAAAATTCCTCTTTAACCAGCGGAACACTCAGATCTTTATGAATTCGTGAATTTTTTACATACCATGGAGCTGCAGTAATCGTTCGAAGAATTTGGTTTTGTCGCCTTTGAATTTTTTCAATATTTGACGCTGAGGCGGTGCCCCATAATTGAATTCCGTAGCACCATATAGGTTTTAGAATTGCATTGTATAACAGAAGTTTGCAATCCAACTTCAATGTCGAGTTTCTGCCCATAAGCCAATTTAGTTGCGCTGCTTTTAGTTTCATCTGAGTGACTTTTGCTTCAATGTGAGACTTCCACGTTAGCCTACGGCCGAGGTGTATACCAAGGTACTTGACTTCACTGTGATGCGGAATAGGTGAGTTGTTTATTTGGATAGGCGCACATGTTTGCTTACACAGAGTGAATGTGACATGAGTACATTTTTGTTCATTAACTTTGATTTTCCAAAGTTTTAGCCATTTTTCTAATATTGAAATGTATTCCTGTAAATTTCGTGAAGCTAATTGGTGGTTTTCATGAACACTCAAAAACGCTGTGTCATCTGCAAAGGTTGAAGTATGGATTCCGGATGTCGTTGGCATGTCAGAGGCGTAAATCAGGTATAAAGTAGGCCCCAGTATGCTGCCTTGGGGAACACCTGCTTCGATTGGCTGAGTTGGGCTTATAAAATCGCCTTCTCTGATAACAAACTTCCGCCCATATAAGTAGCTTTCCAGAAGCTTGTGAGTATTTACAGGCAAGTTTAACTTTATTTTGTGCATCAACCCGTCGTGCCACACTTTATCGAAAGCTTGAGAAATGTCAATGAATAGAGCTGAGCAATACTTTTTGTCCTCAAAAGTCTCTCTTATAACATTAACTAGTCTATGCGTTTGTTCTATGGTGCTGTGTTTAGCCCGAAAACCAAATTGATGATCCGGGATGCATCCTACATCATTCAATATTGGAGTCAACTTCGCCATTAACAATTTTTCGAAAAGTTTTGAAATTGTTGGCAGTAGACTTATTGGTCTATATGACTCTACTTTAGTGGGATCCTTCCCTGGCTTGGGTATCATAGTAACCATAGACACCTTCCACTCTGCAGGATAGTATTCTAGGCGCAAAATAGCGTTAAAAATGAAAAGAAGAATTCTTCTAGCAACACGAGGTAACTGTACAAGTATTTTGCCAGAATTTTGTCAAAACCTGGAGCTTTTTTTTGAGTTTACTTTATTTATAACGTTTTCGACATCTTGAAAACTAAGTCTCAAAGGCACAGGCGGTCTAACAGCATATGTAATAAACATGAAAAATTTTTTCTAAATAAGGCCGTTAATGTTTGCTTGAATTAGAAATAATGTTCATTACAAATATTGATGAGGAAAAATATTAAGGTTTCTCTCAATCTGATAAGTGTGCGATATAATATTAACATTCTATTCTTTAACTGCTTAAAAAACAAGTTTACGAAATTAATTTCATTAAACTTACTAAATTCCAAAAAGAAATCATTAGTCACTGCAAGCAACACTCACCTGCAACGAAAAGCAAAAAAAATGCATTAATCAACAATATCATTAAATTGATATATAGATAAGTAATTTGCGCTATTAGAACTAAATTAAAATTGGAATTGAGTAAATATTCTTGTTCTTGAGTATAATAGTAAAAAACAAACAAACAAACAAAAACAAGAACTCAAATTAATAAGATTAAAAATAAAAAAGAATTGAGGTAATAAATCAAGAAATATGTCAAACACTGACTGGGTTACTCGAGTCAAATTATTTTCAATTTGCAATTGAATTTGATCCAAAAATATTCGCAAAGTTGAAAGAAAAAAATTGATAAAACTTTGCAAGTTTTGCGAAACAGCAACAAACGGGTCGTTTGTCACTGTTTGAATTGAACGAGAGACAAAGTGTTAAAAGTGAATGTTTTATAAATGTTGAATATCTTTGAGTCAAATGTTTGTTTGTGCGTATGATGTTTTAATGGTTAAAATAAAATAAATTGAACAAATAATTTAATAATTACAAATTCATTCATTCATTTATTCAATTCATTTGTATTGCAGAAATACGGACAGACACGCTGACAATAATCAATAATTCGATAAATCAAATATTATTGAGATTATAAATTGCAATTGTCAATAACTCAAACACAAACTATTTTTCATACGCATTTTATATTCAAAGCTGTTACAAAAGTTATTATGGCTTTTTTGTGCGTGTTACTACAGTTTAAGTTAATTACTGTCATTTTAAAATTTTTGTAGAAACTAATAGCGAAAAATTGCTTAATTAAAAGATAACACAAAGTTTACATTCTCGTTTGTGTAACGCCATAATGAATTGCTTAAAAAATCAACAAACATTTTCGTAATTGTAGTTATGATTGAGAGTTGCGAAAGCTCTTGAGTTGTAAATGAAGATAAATGTACGAAGCTATGCATGTACTCGTATGTCTTACGTAAATGTGTAACGTATCAACTTATTGGTGAGTAAAGTTAAACATACTAAAAATCATTGGTCAATTTAGAATGAAAATATTTCGGTTAAACCAGGCTAATTGCTGCATACCAAATCAATCAGTTACTTACATCAACATTTGTTCCTTTGCAGTAAAATTTTTATTGCGTTATCCACTTTCTTAATGTACATATTTATGCTCGTACACCTTCGGATTTATGTATATACATTTCTTTGTATTTACTACACTAAACGTTCGATGCGCGATAGCATATAAGACTGTTTATGAACCATAAATCTCAGTGCAGTAGCCGTATCATATGTATGTATGCGAGGGCAGACAGATGCATATTTTTCAAAGTGTATTGAGTTAAAGTATTTGTTTTTAGAACTGAGTCCATTATATACTTAAAGACACATATAGATGGCACGTGTTTACGTCAGATTTTTTAATATGTATTTCTTCATTTAATTTTTACAGACGTATTGTAAAATTTGCTCACAAACGTACATGCACATGTACAGTTGTGAAATTGATTTATATCAGCACCTGTCTTTACGGCCTAATCTGATAATGAACTAACTCCATGGGGTGAATTATTCACGATTCACCTGCACCCCCTGTGGCTTGCTAGGCTAACACAGGTCACAACTTTTCGCTATAAGTTCATAGATCTATAGACGAACACCTTGCTTAAAGGTTCGGGCCTTCTGATCCCTCCTGTATGCAATTTCCCAACAGTCAATGGAACACAAAGCTTAATGAGTTGTAAGGCCCAAGCCCATAAAGAGCGTCAGTTGTTAGTCCCCAAAAACCGGCATTCACCAAAGTGATCGGGGAAACTAGTTCCCTTTCTTGCGATTTTAAGTTTAAATCACAGCCAAGGTAGACACCTCAACCATGATCAGCGCATGATATTTGCAAGGCAGAATCTCACGTAGGCTTTGCTCATCGCCGTTTTGTCAATTTAAATCTTTGATACGGATTTCGGAAATCCAACACAATATAAGTAATGCGGATTCCTAGAGTTTGGTTTGCTACAACAAGTGAGGGACTCTTTCTCCTCTATGCCTAAGAAAACAGAGTGCTCGGATTTGGTCTACGCCAAAGTAAAACCTGTTCCCCGGTGGGTAAACATGTATGTCTGACTGTCTATATGTCGACATTTCATAGGAACTACCCTAATCATCAGTAGACTTTGGACATTTTTGAACAATATTCTCAAACATTCAACTTTATATCCCAAACATTTAAATAAATTATTGAGAATTTTAATAATACCTGTCGAAACACAAAAAACAAGCTTTTTCTTTTGCACACGTCTCTACTTCTCTTAAAAAAATTCTTGGTTTTTAGTGCACCGAACATTTATTTATTTTTTCGTCTATATTTATCGCATATTGATCAAGGCACAAAGATTATCAACATACATACGTACGTTGATAAATGAATAAAAATAACTGGTTCTTCAGTGACAGCATAATGCAGTACAAACAACTAGGATTATAATAATTGCGTATGTGATCAACATGCGACTAATATAGACGAAAAAATACATAAGAGCTCGGTGACTGAGTTGGCTAAGCGGCCGTATTAAAATACATCACGTTTACATAATACTGAGTTCGAAACTTAGTTGGTGCTGATGAGCGGTGTAGCGATTGCGAAGCATCTGGTTGTCCCCCGGTTTAGTGTATTCAATCAGTTTTTCCTGTCTTCTTTTATCGATAGATATTGATCGCTGCAATTATTTTATCATTAAGAGTAGAAATAATTCTTGGCGAGGGCCAGGATTGAGCTTGAGCCAGACAAATACTATCATATAATATTGGCGTAAACTGTAAACGATATTCTTGTGTGTATAAATAAGTAATACACATACTTGACCTAAAATAGTCATGTATGAGTGGATATTTTTGCGTATAAGTACTGGGTATACCCAATAACGAAATTTGAGAGTAAATACTTGAGTATACTTTTTTTATGAGTTCTCATTGAAAGTCCTTTCCAGTCGAAGGAAAGTAAAACAATTAAAAATAATAATAATAAAGTCCCAGTTTATATTGTGCAACTTTTTTAGCAATTCTTAATTTGTAGGTGAGAAGGGAGAGGATGCCGCTTTGTGAAAAAAGTACACAAAAATGACATGGCTTTAAACCATTGTGAAATCAAGAACACATCAAAAAACTCTTGATTGTTCGCTCGTCTTCGATAGCAATTTTCTATTCTTTGATAGGCCTTCGATATATTATAGACCTAAGTTATATATAGAGACACTCGACAACATTCAAGCGTTGTACAACGATTACACGAACATTGCTCCCTCTTTATTCCTTATCATAACGTATTTTCCAAGTTCCAGTACAATGCGCTGCATATGTAGGAGTCATCCCCTGAGTACTAGTCCCAGATAAAAAAAGAAAAGATAAATGGTAAACTTTTTACGTCATCTTCATGTGATGATGACACACACCTTTCCCTTTAAAATTTGGTACCCCGAAGAATGCAATTTTTGGGAGAATTGGTACATAAATTAGTATTGTTGTTGTATTTGGAGTCAGGATAATCTACAAGCTTTTGTCGAAATATTACATTTATAGACTATTACTCTTTTGTGCGCTTCATGGACTGGCGAAATCATTGGTCCACATGTATTCAAAAACGGTGAAGGTCAGAGTATTACTGCGATAATTGGTGTTCCAGATTGTTTAAGCATTAACTCATTAAATTATTAAAAATATAATTCGTATTTCTCCATTTTATTACGATTTAAAGGTATATACTGCATTGCTTGTAGGCAATCTTGGTGTCGAGGTGTATTTGTGCGAAATACATTATCATCACTAAAAAGGTAGAATTTGGGAAAAATGCGAGTTAGAACCTTTCTATCGGGCAAAATGTTGTTGAAAATATATCTGCCAAGTTAATTAGGAGATACAAGTAAGACACTTATGTTTTTCGTAGAACGAAGTTACACATATAATTTTAGTACTCGAGACATATTTGCAGCATATTTATGAAGCAAATAAATATACTAATTAGCCGTCTTTTGGCGGTTTAAAAAATGTATAATAGTCGAACTTCGAACGATTACTGCAGCTCCATGGTATGTAAAAAATTCACGAATTCATAAAGATCTGAGTGTTCCGCTGGTAAAAGAGGAATTTTCTAAGTACGCGACAAGGTATGTCAGTAAACTGGAACTTCATCCAAACCCTCTTGCGCGCAATATAATAATTTTGGCGGCCATACTCGGCTTAAAAGAAGGGATACCGCTGCCACCATCAGATTGCTCAATAGGTGATTTTACCGAAATAGCTCCCGCATAATAAAACTTTTTGTCTAGCATTGGCCGGACTTAAGAATCACATTTTTTAATTTTAAATTTACTATTAAGATTTGAATATTTATTGTTAGTTCATTTTAAAGATTCAATAAATAAAAAAAAATGCTTAAAAAAAATAGTCGAACTTCTTGAAAGCATGTATGGTATTTTTGGAAAAAAGTGCCTTAGATGTCCGAATGAGATATATCTCTTTTTAAAGCGGTTTCACCTTGAAATGCAAATACGTTTCGACCTAGAAGATTTAAATCAATTAATAGTTATCTTCACCATCGTTAAATTTACAAAAATAAAAACCTGATATAAAGTTGACCAAAGGTGGAATTGGCGAAGGAATTAGAGAGGACCATTCAGAAGAAAACGAAGTTACAGACCTTTCAGATGAAAATATTGCAAAAAATATTTAAATTGAAACAACACAAAAAGTAGTTGATGTCATTAAAATTCTTGATATTTGTATGGAGTGGGCAATTAATACAAACATGAAAAAATAATTAATCATTTTGATTTGTTTTTTTGGTTAAGAAAGTTATGTTACCTCTTCACGTCTAAGCCGCTGAACCAATTTTGATGAAATTTTGTATGCAGACACCTCGAGGTCCAACAGGATATTTTTTATTTTAAAATTTAAGCCACAAAGGGATCAAAATGACCGTCCACAAAAACTTTTTTAAATATTTCCGCACTTTATGAACTGATCTTTTTTTAAGAGGTTTTCTGAAGAATCTGTCAACAAAAAATGTGTTGGACATCGAATAGAAAAACTGTCCGCCCGAAAAATAAAATTTTTAGAAACTCTGCTATTTATGAACAGACAGACTGAAGAAATGTCCAAAATATTTGTTTTTGAATGTAGAGTATAAACATATTTTTAGCTTTTCACGACTAAACCGCTAAACTAATTTAAATTCGGTTTGCAAATATTTTGAAGACCGAAAATCAACATAGGATAGTTTTTATTCTGAAATTTCAGCCGTAGAAGAGAGAAAAGGAGTGCAAAATAACCGTTTAAAATATAATTTAAAAAAAAAAAAAAACGCCATTTACGAACTGATATTTTCTTTTGAAAGAGTGAAGGGCTGAAAATTTATAAAAATTTCGGACGCACGGACGAAATGTCCACCCGAAAAAAAAAAAATTTAATTACTCCGGTATTTCAATATTATTTCCTCCTTTAAAAGTTTGTAAGACCACTGAAAAAAATTTTAAGTAACTCCGCAATATATGAATCGATTTTAAAAACACTTTTTTTATACAATAAATATAATTATATATAACAAAATACATATAATTATCAATATAAGTAATTTATAATAGAAAAATATACGCTGAACGTATTCAGATCTTGTACAGTCTAATATTACCTCCAGTGGTTCATCAATTTTCGAGTTTAAGCAAGTGGTAAGAATATGGGGTATAGTAAGTGGGTAGTGTAAGTAACAGATGTTGCATTTAGGCGGCTCAGTTTTTTTTTCGAAATAGTGCTTGGAGTTAAGTAGGCATTTCTTCACTCTAAGACTGGCCATCATAATAAACTGAGATCGGCTTAATTTTTTTTTTTTTTTAACTTGGACCAGTACTCAGGGCATACATACCCCTACATTGCATTGTACTGGAACTAGGAAAATAGGTTATGAGGAGGGGGAAAAGGGAGTAGTGTTTGTGAACATTTGACTTGAACTTTCCAACGTTATAACAGACAGGAAAAACGTCTGCAGGCAAGTTATTCCACAGGCGAAGCGTACGGCTGAAAAACGAATTCTCTCTGTAATGCGTAGTACGATTCCCCGGGCAATCAACCACAAATGGATGAACTCTGGACGAAGAACGCGTGCTACGTAAAAATGTGCGCGTTTCGGGAACAAGATCCCTAATTTCGTCAGAGAAAAATCCATCGCAGTAACGATAGAACAGAGTAATGCACCCCACACAGCAACGATGCTCCAGTAGTTGGATACCCATTTTTATTATATTTAAATTTGTTGGTAATTAGATTATGTTGTCTACGTAAAATTTTGTAAGGATTACTTATAACTTATGAAAAACAAGGAATTTCCGTAACGTGAAGTAGTTCTAAGGCTCTTTTAGCCCCGGAGCCAGCACTCTCATTGTGCTTGATTCCAATATTAGAAGGAATCCATAGTACCAAAATTTGCTGTTTCATCTCGCAGCTTTAACATATCATCATAGACCCCATTGGGGTTTTTAATTAGTGCACGAGTTGCACTCAGTGGTTTTGCCCCCACGACCCACAGCAAGAAAAATAAAGCTTCCATTTCTGCTGTAAACAAACTTGTATGGTCAGAAATCCTGGCTTCTCGTATGGTTTCAAACTGTGTACTGGAAATTTGCTTGCTAATAGAGTATGATGTCTGTATAGTAAATTACATCAGGCAGAAATTTCATTCCGGAACATTCTTTTAAAACATGCTAAGCAACTTAAACTATCATCTGCTCTTACAAAATTGTCACTCAACAAAGGAATGGATGGATTTTGTGGTGTAGGCAAATTATAATTCCTAAGAATTAATAATATATTTCTTGTATCCGACAACGTCTGAGTGAATAAAGCATTTAAAAATTTCCAAAACGATTCGTGCAGACCATCAGAAGAAATAGTAATGATTTTGGATGCCATATTTAATACAGTGTTTTCCAGCAGACTCTGAAAATCTAAAAATTTGGCCTCGATTCTAAGTTTGTCCAGTGCGTTAATTTTTAATTTTTTTTATAATTTTTTTTTTATTAATATGCGAAATGTTTTGAAATTGATTTAATCTTTTACATATTAAATATGCCACGACACACGTTCTTACTGAAACAAGCTTCTTTCCTAAAGTGTTATTTTAATACGATTTGATAGTAAATGCTTACCGGTTGTTTGTTTTCCATATGTAGGGGATATGAAAAAACGTGTGATGTGTTACTTTTGGTAATATGAAATATCATAATAATAAGAGCGTATTTATGTTCCTGGCATTGGAGGCGGCAAAAAAAGTTTATTGGTGTGCGTGGCACAACCTTAATGGCAGACTAACTTTTCCATTATCACCTTCTTAACAGCAGCATGATGGGAATATTAAGCTTTAACCAAACTTAATGATGCTATTGACTTAATAATGTATTCATGTTTGCTTTTCCCCTACTTTTGCTAAAGTTTATTAAAACTTTCAAAGATTTTCATTATTACGGCTAGTTATTTTTGTTATATCGTAACGCAAATAGAAAGACGCTGTGTCTTTTTATATTTCAAAAACAATGGTAACATTTAACTTTTACTCGCACGTACATTCCAAAAAAATTAAGTGGAATTTATTTGGAATGCTGCCAAACTTTATTAAAGCATAATTTATATAAATTTATAAAGCATTTTAAACATGCAAAGGCATTTTTATTAGAGCTGGAAATTGAAATAATAATATATGTATATAGTGCAATTAATTATAAACAATAGATATGCAATAACCCAAGGATTCTAGATTTTTGGGTAAATAGATGGGAAAGTCACTTGAACAATTTGTTTTAATTACCTCAAAAGGTTAAACGAATACAGTTAACCATTTTCTTAAGAATTAACCACATGATAAAATCGACTGAAACATTTACAGGCGATCGTTATCGAATGCAATTAATGCGTTTGAGCCGAGCAGTGAAACACAAACAGCCGGAATACACTGAGAGACATGATAAAATGATTTTACAGCATGAAAATGCTCGACCTTATTCATGTTGGAAAAGTGGTCAAAACATACTTGGAAACGTTGAAATGGGAAGTCTTACCCCACACACCATATTCTCCACATGTTGCTCCTTCGGAATATCACTAGTTTCGACCAATGGCACGCATGGCCTGGCTGATCAACACTCCAGGTCTTATGAAGAAGTAAAAACTTGAATCTATTCGTGGATGGCTGAAAAAGCACACCAGTTTTTTCATCCGCTGCCCGAAAGAGGGGAGAAAGTAGTGTTTAGCGGAGGACAACACTTTTCCAGAATCAGAAAGCCTAGAATTGCGGGGGAAAAAGGGCGAAAGCAAAATTCTTCACCTATGTAGTTAAAAGTTTGAATATATCTTTCAAAGATTTTCAAGCCTACTGATGATTAAGGTTGCTTCTGTGAAATGTAGACATACGAGTACAGATAGATAAAAAAATAAAAAAAAAACAAGCTGTTTGTATGTTCTTTCATTAGTATCGACATTAATAAAATATTTATTTGAAAGTGATGAATATCTTGTTAATATAATTGACATGAATTTGCATAAAGTTTACCATACAACAATTAAAGAACTTGTTTAAATTGGTATGGAGATTAAAAGCATCAATTTTATTTGAAACACACAGTTTACGTCATTGAAGAGTTCATTTATCATTAATAAAAGACAGTTAGAAAAGCAAAAAGCCCGTGAGAAACGCCTAAAGTTACATATATACATCAATGATATGGTGCTATTGAAGTTAACACACTGTTTGCGGTCTTACTTAATTTTAGTTTATTCTTATCTCTGTGCGATTGAAAAAAAAAAATTAATAAACTAAAATCAATCTATAACTATATAAATTGTGTAGATATATTTTATTTTCGATTAGCGATAAGTATAAGCAATATGTTTATATGAATAACGTTTTCTATATTGTAGCTATAGAAAACAGTATAAATGACGAGAAAAATAATCAGAAAACAACACAATTTTTGTAGGTTTGCTTATTCTGTATGCCTGTGGTTTCATGTTTATTTGAAAAAAAAAAACAGGAGCTGAAAAGCCGAAACTTTTTAAACGATGTAATTAACGTTTAAAGAAAAAAAAATATATATACGTTTAAATATTGGTGTTAATAAAGCAAAACGTTATTAAGGTACTAAACGCTTGTACATATACAAACATTTTGTGTTCATATTTTTAACAGAAAAATATTCAATATCCATTTTAGTAGATCTTGCTTATTATTATGTTATTCGTTCTCATTTTTACAGCAGAAGATCTAGATTTGGTTGTGTTTTTACAAAATAGCTTCAAATTGTTTATATATTTTTTTAATTTTAACAAATTATAAAATAATAATAATTTTGTTTTCCTGAGGATGCTAACAAATTGTTGGCGAAATATTGAAAATATTTTTTTTTTATAAAAAAAAAAACAACAACAAAATCATGATCTTCAGCTGCAAAAATTAGAAGAAATAAATTTAAAAAAATTACGTATCATAGTTTTTGTTTGATTTTGATATCAAAGAGTACATTAATATGAAGTGACGTCGACACACCCTAAAGTCAACTTTTTTACGCAAGAAGAAAAAGTTTAGATGAATTTTATTTACAGACCTTTCGTGTTATTTTGTACAAGTAAAGAATCTAAAGTTTATTTTTCTATTATTGAGTTGTTAACGGATGTGGACTATTTCTGCACACTTTTCGTTTGCGAAACATTTAAACAGTTCTTCATTTGAGATGAATCTTTTTCCTGCGAGCCATTTTTTCAAGTTTGGAAGCAGGAAAAAGTCACTAGGAGCTAAATCTGCATAATAAGTGTATTTCACGAATTCGAAGTGTATTTCACGTAATTTTAGCATCGTATATAATGCTGTCTGAGCTGGTGCGTTGAAGATGAAAGATCGCTTTTTTCTTTTTTAAATGGGATCGTTTTTTCTCGATCAATTGATCCAATAATGCACGATAATACTTTCATTTTTCAAGGTAAGCGATGAGCAATATACAGTGGCCATAACCTTGCTAGTCGATTTCAATGTCTTCACCTTCTTCGGAGCACTTCCATCAGCTTTCACTCATTGTTTCGATTAATTTTTGGTTTCAAGTATGTAGTCGTGAGCCCACGTCTCATCAACAGTTATTATTCGGTGCCAAAAACCAACAGGATTACGCTTTATCATGTTCAAACACCGCTGTGAAGTGGTCTGTCGAACTCGTTTTTATTCGGCACTGAGTAAACGCGGCATCCATCTTACCAATAGCCTTTTCATATGCAAATGCTCATGCACACGTTCATATGGTAGCCATATAGCGCTAGGTACCCTCGCATCGTACTTCACATATCGTAGACGTTTAATTAGTTTGCTCTTTTTGCCTTTAAAACAATCAAATCACTTCTGAAGCTCAAAAAATTTGTTTTCAGTAGTTTTCTCTTCTGTTTATTTTAAGATAATTTTATCGGTCTATTATAATATATAACATAAAAGGACAGACTTAGCATACTCACGTTGGAAACGTTTTAAGATGGAGTCCCTAAAAGCTGAATTTCTGATGGCGAGAAGGGAAACTAATAATCATTTAAAAGTAGCAAAGTCTGAATAATAATGCTAATCCAAATACACAGCATACAAACAACAACGCAATATCCTTTAGGAAATTCCTTTTTACTTTTTTTGATTAATTAATTTATGTGTTTATTATTTTATTCGGCCTTTTGAAGTTTCCTAATATTTGTTACTTTTTTACTTCTCTTTAGGAGTTTTATTTAAAGTAACAAGTATTAATTTATTTATTGTTATTATTTTACAATTAAGTTTTTTATTCGCTATTTTTAGCTTCTACCATTTCTACTGATGATTAGGGTAGTTCCTATGAAATGTCGACATATAGACAGCTGGGAAACATAGAAAACAAGCTATTTATAATTTTTATTGTTATTATTTTACAATTATAAATTATAAAATAATATATCGTGATGAGCAATAGCAGCATTGGCCTTCAGCTCAATATAATTAAAACTATTAACTTCCTTTTTAAACTACATTGTATAGGTTAGCTTTTTTAAGAAATTCGGTTATTAAATTTATATTTTGTATAGAAGGATGTGAAAGTAGATATAAGGGATCAATATCTTTAAAAGTACTATTTCGGGCGTTAGAAGTCTTCTGACATTCACAGAGAAGGTGGGAAGGTTGTGTTGGATAGGAAATATTGCAACTACGAAATGTTGTAACATTGGCGTTTACTAGTGGTTCATATGTTGCTCTAGTGTGACCTAGGCGAAGTCGTTCAAGTCTAATCTTCTAAGGCTTGTTAAACTATCGTTCATTATATCGTATATAGTTTTCCGTTCAGCATTTATTTTCTGATACCAGGATGAAGTTAGATTGAAAATGCCTTCTCTGGCGTCCCCTGAATGCTTGTTTTCTATCCGTATATCTAAGTCTTCACGGTAGATATTTTGTGTAGAACACAAAGGTTGCACTGTGACGGTTTTGGCAGCAAGATCTGTAGATTAATTTCCCGTAATTCCGCAGTGACCAGGTACCCAAACTAGCTTTAAATCTGGAGACTTTTCCATAAGAATATTTCTAATATATGCCACGTAGTAATTGTTGTTTGATGTATTCTGTATTGCCCTCAATGCTGAGAGCGAATCGGAGCATATTGCGAATTTTCCCGTTTTACCTCTTATATGCAATTATACAATATACAAGTATTAATTAATTTAGTCTTTATTATACAAATAAAATTTTTTTTTATTAATTCAATCCAATTGTTTTCTAACGTAATATTATTTTAATTTTATAATTTCTTCTACATCTGAATAGCACTTGTACACCTACAAAATCCGGTACTGTAACCTGCACTTAGTTTTGTTGTGCAGGAAATATAAATGTATAAATAAATAAATAAATATATAAGCTTTCTTATTGTAAATGTTTTTACGACCTGGGTAAGTGCAAATGTGCGACTGCAAATTCTTACATATTTTGCTCGTTGTTAAAAAGAAGTATGAGTACGATTGGCGAATGTGGAAAAAATAATAAGAAACCAAATCAAGCAGCCACTACATACAAACTTGATTGGGTATGCTATACTCTCTAGTTTACAGACGCAAGCTCTAACTATTAGAAAACATACTTGTGCAAGCAATATGCAGCGGCCAACCACACCGCAACCTGATTTAAGACGTGTATACTGCAGATCTGTGATTAAAAGTTCGCTGATTTAATTAGAATTGTAAAATGGTACAATACTTGTTAATTTTTTTTACTAAAAAACCGGTAAAAAAATAAAAATCTCGAGTAACCCGATTCTTGCTAGCCCATTTTACTTAGCTCAAATGTTTTTTATTCGCACAAGCTCTTGGTAGGTTCTTAGTTTTGCAGCAAAATGATAAGACAGATGGATAGTAAAGATGTTTGCCATGAGCGAGCGAGTCAGATAGTGACGCCCCTTTTTCCAAAGTCAACAAGATGGCTGCGCAGCGCATTGCGCAGTGCAGAGGGAAGCAACATGTATGTTTATGTGTTCTTTCATAAAAGCGATACACATTAGCTTAAAACGAAAAAACCCGTGTTTTTAATGTAAACAAATATTATTTGAAAACATCTAAACTAAATGCTGAAATTTTAAAACAATTTTTAAGATTTTGACCAAATAAAGGTAGATTTTTGTTTGTCACACAACAGAACCTTGAGGAGTAGGAAGCCAAGAGTGTCCTCTAAACGCTAAGTGGCTGATCTTAATTGTATTTGACAGCTTGTTAAAAAAAATTTTAGTTCTGGTTTGGAGTTCAGTTCTGCGACAGCCCATATATGAGAAGAACGAGGAAGGAACCGTAAAACGGCTCCTAATATAAAGTAAAGAAAATAAAAAAAGAAATAAATTAAAGAGATATAAATCATTAGCTTTATATTTATTTCATTACTTTTATTTAGACAAAACAACAAAAGAAGTGGTTACACTTATTTTGCAGATTATATGCTTAAGAGTGTTTTGTCTTCTGTTCTGTGCATACGTGTTTTCTTTTTTTTTTCACTGTTATCAGTGTTTTCTTTATATCTTCATTAATTTTTTGTTAGTCTGAGCACTGATCAGTTTTAACTAATTTAATTACAACATTTTATATGATGTGATAACGTTCGTTTTCATCTTTCCGTGTTGTTATTGACAGGTTCAAGTCAAACGACTACAACCACCCTTTCTTTCCTCCTCCTCCACATATGTCTGGTACAAGATAAAAGATAACCATTGCTATAGTAAAAAATTTTTTGTTCAAAATGCAACATTGTTTGCAGAATTTTTTCTCAACAAAAATATTAAGAAAAAATTTCTTGAATTCCTGACATCCGTCTACAAGTTCGCATTTTATATAATAATTTTTGTTGCTGTTGTTGTTGTTATTAATCTCCAAATTTTACGTCAATTGTTCAAGGAGGCCGAGGTATTAGCATGTCATCAAATACACAACTTGATTAAAACAATTTAAAATTTTGCTCTTTTTATGCGAAGCGAACACTTAATTAAACGAATCTTAATGAACAAAGCAAATTTAGAATTCATGATCCTGTTTTATGCCTTAATAAAAAAAAAATACATTAAATGAATATAAGAAATCAAAATTGCAAGCAAATATTCCGCCAAATACCTGTCTTATTAAATATACAAAAATAATAAATTTGCTCCCAGTTCAACCGGTTGCAAGCACAGTTTAAGAAATAAAGCCTTATTGGAAGAGTTTAACACTTTCATGCGGTTTGTATAAAATATTTTCATACCTTATTTAAAATTAAAATGAATTTTCCAACATGTTTTTTATCTTACCTCTTTTCCTCCAAATTAGACATTTTATCATTATTTTTTTTTTTTTTTTTGTTTTGAAGCGCCAGACTACAACTGAGAAATTACAACACAAAATGATGGGAGACAACAGCATGAAAAAACTGCATTTATTTTAAATCAAAATGTTTACTGAGAAAATCGCATTTGATGAGACTGATACGCGGACTGGCAAAAGAACGAAACCGCCGCTTCTGCTGTTACTCAATTTAACATTAATCGCAAGAGTAAATAAAATACAACAGTAGTGGAAAAAACAGCATTGAAAACGATTCATGAATAAATTAAATTCTAAATCAAAACAGCAACAATAGTGAAAAATAAAAAGAGAAAACGTAATCGTTATTTACACACCGACATACGAAAATTTACATATTTCATGCAGTTCAACCGGATTTTATAAAAGTCTAGAAAAAGAACAACTACAACAACGAAGAGCATGATAGTGATAATGACAACACAGCAACATGCAACATCATTCACATCTTTTTTTTCTGTTTTTTTTTTTTTTTATTTGCCGTTATTGCATGCATACATGGTAAAGTGCACACATTTAAAATCAAACAACTGCGAAAAAAAATTAAAGTTATATCCCAAGAGATTGAAGTTGCTTCATACTAAAATCTAATGCTGCCAACCGAACAACAACTTTTCATTTGTATCTACCATCCTCTTTTATAATGACAGTGCAACGGAATTTAAAACAATGACTTCATAAACAATTCCTAACTGAATGTTCAGAAACGATCTCGAATGCTAGCCTTCGTCTTTTTAGCGTAAAAATAACCCATAACCTAAAAAAATCATAGTGTTCATGCTACAACATAATGTTAATGCTAAAAATGTGTTACAAATGAATGTCGAGTTTTTTCTTTCATTGATATTATTTAATTTTTTTAATCGGTGTATACAAATAAACTAAGAAAAATAAATACTGAAAAATTGCCATCAGAAAAACTAGAATTTTGCAACGTCAAATATTTTTGGTGTGGGTCAGGTACAATTTATTAAATCGAGTGTATATACACCGACATATTTGATATTAAACTATTAAAAAAAAAATTGCTACATAAATCAACTATTCTACTACGTGTAAGTCTCATGGGCTGCATATCTCCCTCAGGCAACTCAACGGGACCCAGATGTGGGCTGGTTTTATGAAACTGACAGTCTGTACAACCCAATGTAACCTAACTGCTCTACAACTTTTTGCATCCAATAGGATAACCATCTAAAGCGTATGGCGCACATTTCGTTCTTATTGAAAAGCTCAAAGGCCTGAAAATAACTCACCCAATCGCACGATCTCAATGCCTAGTGCGGGAACTCTGCTTTCTGGGGCAAAGAAGGAAGAATACTGTCCGTAAGAAATCTCAACATGACTTATGTTGTGTTGGGTCAATTAGTATTCGCTAATAATGAAAGTACTCGTCCGATTTCGCCAAGGTGATATTGTCTTACAAAAGATATAATAAAAATAGCCAAACGCTGAGGAAAGACCCGTGAGTTGGTCAAGGGCTATTGTTCTTCAGGAACTCTTTGTCACCAACTCCCATAGGCTGGACCATCTCTGACTGTCTGGGGAGATATTAGTAGGTGTCAAGCGATTTGTTCGTGTGCTGCAAACTTATAACCAAGAGTTGCCACTTGTATGAGATTTTGAAGCTGACTTATATCACCAGCACCTGCCTAATCTGATGATGGATCAACTCGACGGGGTGAATTATTTACGATTCACCAGCAGCCCGCGTGGCTTGCTACGCCCACACAGGTCGCAACTTTTTGCCATTAGTTTGTACCGATATAGACAAACCCCTTGCTTAAGATTTAAGGCCTACTAATCTCTCCAATATGTAATTTCCTAGGAATCAACAAGGCCTAATCAGATGATAGGCTGAATACCGTTTCTTAGAAAACAATTAGACTTAGTAACTTTCCCCTAATATCGGTCCATATATAGCCGAGATCTAGCCTAAACCGATTTTTCTATGAACAATTTGCTTAAAATCTGTTCTGGTAATGGAAGAAAGTTATTAAAACACAAAAAGTGAAATTTTTTCGATATCGGTCCATATAAAGACCAAATGAAAATGTTGCGTTTGAAAAAGCAATGGTTTAAAACTTGGTAAATTTTTATACCCTCTACAAAAATGTAATGAGTACACAAATACGAGTATATTTTGATAGCCTGGAAATAAATATTTTATTACATTAATGTTTCTAATTTCCGTATTATGGAAATGATTAATTACATTTAAGAATCTTATGAATTATCATTATTATAAATTAAAACAGCATACTTAGTTCAGATTAGTAATACGAGTATCTATATACTATATATTTACGTGACTATTGTGAAGTATGTTGTAGATATGGCCCATTGGAATATACTACACTCTTGATTGTTTATTTTTTTTTTTAAGTAAAAACACGAAAGTAGTGGTAACTATTGTTTTGTAAAATACTTGGTCAATATGACCGTGCATAAAAACTCCTGTGTTAAGTTTGACAATGAATATTTGTGTTGTTTTTTATATATTTTTGTTTTGTTATACATATTATTCCATTACATATTTGTGAAGTCCGGTTTTTATTAACTTAACCAACAAAAACATAAACAAAAATTATTCTAAAATAAATATATACCCCTGAAGAAGCTTGTAAAAAACGAGCGAAACTTTGGGTGAAAAAATAAAATGAAATAGTTTTATTTTATTTTATTAGTTCTTTGGACTGAGCTAATTATAGCCCGTGGAAAACCCACTGTTTTTTTAAATATGAAAATAAGATATGGTCATAAATACTTGAACTTAATGTAAACTCCTTTATGGTTTTTTTTTACAAACAAAAAATTTTCCACTGTTTTCATACTTAGATTTTTCTCCATTTCAAAAATTATAATAAAAATAAACCTGTACGACTAGTATAAATTTCACAGAAAAATTTGCTTCTTTTATTACTTGTTTACATGTTTTTACTTTCAGCATAAATTTCTTTATAACCATATCTTTTATGGTTATGTAAGTATCTCCCTTCTTACTTGATTCATTCATTTATTTGAACAATAGTATTATACTATTCTTTGTATCCTTAGAACTTGTTCTTCTTTTAAGAAAATTAAGGAATATTTTTATCATGCCTTCTCGTTTTCTTTTGAAACAAAGTCGCAAGCTACTTGATGCTTACTTTTACAAGATAATTTCAAAATCAAAATCATATTTAGAGTATGAGGAGTTTTATCTTGTGCATGTTTACCCGTTCTTATAAAGATTAAAATCTTTCAGAGTAATGAAAATCTTCAAGACTGATTGATAGAAGCCACTGCCAAGTGTTAGGAAATAAAATATCCTTAATTTACTGAAGTGGTTTCTTCAAACAAGTTCTTTCCTGATTAGTTTCCTATAGACAGTTTCTTTCATGCTTGCAGTGGTTTCATGAAAAAACATCTCTTTGTTGTTAATTAGTACTCTATAGAAAATTTGGTCACTTTGCCGTATTCGTTCTGATTTATTACTATTTCGTTTTCTTTGAAAAACCACTAATTTCGTTTGCTCGAAAACAGTAATAATTTTGAGTGCTTTTTTATTGCTTTCAATGTAATTTAACAAACGAAAACAAGTTTTTGTTATATGAACTGGAAATAATTATATTAAGAAATGGTCTTCCACTTAAATATTGAATATTTTAGTATACCGAATTACAAAAATACTTCGCTATAATCATTGATTGGATGTAGATATATATATATATATATATATATATATATATATATATATATATATATATATATATATATATATATATATATATATATATATATATATATATATATATATATATATATATATATATATATATATATATATATATATATATATATATATATATATATATATATATATATATATATATATATATATATATATATATATATATATATATATATATATATATATATATATATATATATATATATATATATATAGTGAAGAGTTGGTGCAACGAAATTTGAATGAATGTCAAAAAAGTTTTGTCCAAGTACTGGGTGGCCCAGAAAGACCGAAGTGGTGTGAATTCCTTATAACTTTTTTATTATAATTTTTTTTTTCTTTTCTTTTCAGTATTTTGTAAAGAAGACTTGGATAATTTATAATGGAGCAATACACAATTGAACAACGTGCCCAAATTGTTGAAATTTACTTTTCAAATCAACGGTCCATTCTGTTGACTCAGCGTGCATACCGTCGTCAATTTAATGTGCGGGTTGCACCCTCTCAGTCAACAATAAACCGTCTGGTTGCAAATTTTCGAGAACAAGGAGCAGTAAGGAACCTTCCTGGTCCCGGCAGACACCGAACTGTCCACACGGCTGACAATATTCAAGTGGTACAGGAGAGTATTCGGGAGGATCCAGAAACATCAACCAGGAGACGTTCGTCACAACTGGGCCTCTCAAGGACGTCGCTGCAGCGAATTTTGCACACCATAGGATTGTTTCCATACAAAATTCAACTTGTCCAAGAATTGAAACCAACAGATTACCAGCAACGACTTGACTAAGAATAATTTCTCGTAACAGCAATTTTAATTGGCCTCCGCGTTCCCCGGATTTAACCGCTCCAGACTGTTTTCTTTGGGGCTATTTAAAAGGAAAAGTTTATGTTAATAAGCCTAGGACTATTGAGGAGTTAAAAACCAATATTCGAGAAGAAATTAACAACATACCACCGGAAGTTTTGCGAAAGGTCATGGAAAATGTGTTGGAAAGAGCACATTTGTGCGAAGCAGAATATGGCCACCACTTGCGGGATATCATTTTTAATAACTAATCCAAAAATATTCCCCATAAATTTAATGTATTTAAAAAAAAAAAAATTAAAAAAATATCTCTTAAATAAAAAGTTATAAGCAATTCACACCACTTCGGTCTTTCTGGGCCACCCTGTATAAGAGTACTAGTCTTTTCACGCATAACGTTTATTTATTGAATCGCCAAAATCTAACAATAAGTATACAAAAAAGCTAGAAAAAAAAATGTTATTTTGCGAAAATAGTTTTCGGTAAAATCACCTGTTTAACACTGGATGGTTCTCAAACAAGTTTGGCCGTTAAGTTAAAGATGTGAACTATGATAGGATTTGGGTGAAGTTTAGTTTAGTGATACATCTTTTCGTTTTTTTGTTTTTTTTTTGAAAATTCATTTTTTATGTAGGTTCTTGTGAATTTGTACTACATCTACATCATGTGTAAGGAGAATTATGAATTTAAGCCTTTGAGAAAACAGGTAAAACTATACACAGTTGGACGCGCCTTAAAAGAAACTTTCTCATGATACCCGAATCGCATATGTTGGTAAGAAAACAGATTCTCAAATTGAGAAAACATCCATTGACAAATATATTTTTTTCCAAAATAGTCCAGCTCACGAGAGATCAAAGATAGAGCCGAAATATTTTACGTGTCGTCATATATGTTCATTTTGATCTGGTACACTTTGCACAAATTTCGCTTCCATAAAACTTGAGTCACTCTATTGCACATACATTCAGAATTCAATTTTATTCTGACTTCGCTGTATAGTTTTTTATATAGTGACATATAGAGACTTGACATGTGCTGTTATATAGAACTTAATTCTTAAAAAATATTTGTTTTGTTATTAAGGGGGCAATACAAAGAAACACAATTTTCGAAGCGGTTATGATACTCGTATGCACTTTTGGCATGAAGCTTTTTCAGCGATTTGGTTTTTATCGCCGCAGAACTCAGATATTTCATAAGTATCTTAATTTTTGGGAACAAAAAAAAAAAAAAAAATTGCAGAAGGCTACATTTGGTGGGTACAGAGCTGAGGCATGATTACGGTAATCTTTTCGAAAAAGCAAATCCAAGTGAGCATTTTTTAACTTTTTTTTTGCAGAAAATCGCTAAACACGTCTAACCGCTATGACTTTCACTCAACTAAGAACATATGTATATACGAGACATGTGACAACATAAAACGTCGCTAATCGAATACACCTAGCCTGAAAAATTTTCTAACTCACCTTTTCTATTGAACAGTGTACAAACACATTCTGCAACATATTTAGACTTCGTTACTTTGAAATTGAGACAAAAGGTTTTGATTATTTCGTTTTTAGTCCAAGTTCGTGTTATTGGAGCTTTTGCTCAGGTATTTTCGATTACTATAGTGATTTTTTGTATCAAGAACTTTGCTATAAAAATGTTCACTGTATTTGACTTAGTGTTAGTTCATTTTGAAGATTCAATAAATAATAAAAATGCTTAAAAAAACTGCATTTGACTCTCCAATTGTAAGACTAATATGGAATTAAGTCGATTTCTCATGATTTCTTTTAATATTGCCTTATGTAGAACAACTAATTTCACATTATTCGGATTAAAACAATAATTTTGTCTCAAATTTAAAAAGTGTTGCCAACTTAAAAGATTTATAGCCCCACAAAAAGAACCTGCAGTTTCGCAAGCAGTCTCATATCATAAACAAGGTAATTGAGTTTCATACGAATTAACGCCGGGAGATGTTGTTGTCTACATCGCATCGTAACCGGCGATAGAAAGTGGATACATTATGATAGTCCAAATAGAAGAATATCAAAACAAAATAAAAAAAAATAATAATAATAATAATAAAATAAAAAAATAGAAGGAAATCAATGCATCAATATCCATAGCAAAACTGAATATTCATCGGAATATCTCATGATGTGTATTTTTTGGCATCATCTGTATACTGGGTACTACGAGTTGCCTAATCCAAACGAAACAATCACTGGATTTATCTACTGACAATTGACGAGCCTGAGCCGTGATCCCTGGGAAACGCCCTCCAGCTATCCCATGCAAGGCGAAACAATTTTTCTACCTGAAAATGCTCGTCCACGTGTAGCGGTTTCAGGGTTCTATTCACCGCATGGGATATCGAATTAACAATCGTATCGAATAACATTACGTATGTGTCCAATAAACAGATTATTGCATACGACGTGCCATATGTTTTCTGAAAGTAAATAAATACTAAACGTCTGCATTATTTGAATGAATATTGTATTTTCAGTGTATATACAAACAAATGAATATATTCTTGCTGCCTATTAATAAATACAAAAAAGTTGTTTACAATTCATTCGATATCGTGTGCCATGGCACCAACATGAAAAAATTCGACTAATTTTACTCGAATTCATCTGCGGCGATTTGGCCCCAGTACTACTCCATCTGCTGTATTGACCGGACATTGTGCCGTACGCTTATCATCTGTTCCGATAAATGACACATGCTCTGTCCGCGCAGCGGTTCGCATCGTATGAAGATATCAAAAATTTAATTGATTCGTGGGTAACCTCAAAAGATCGTAAGTTCTTCATAGCTGGAATCGGAATACTGCACTAAAAGAATAATGCTAACGTTACGAGAATGAAACCACTTTATGCACCATTCCTTCACTAATACCATTTCGGTCATGAACGCTTCATTAATGAAATAAAAATTTTGCGTTGCACCACTTTATTATGTTTTACAACAACGAAAATTGTTTCATGCGTGTTACGAAAAGCTTTTGCACGAATGACGAATAAATAAACTAATGAGCTCGGTGGAGGAGTCGGTAAAGCGGCTGTATTAAAAAATACAAGTTTACATGATACCGAATTCGGATCCTAATGAAGGCAACTTTTAGTACTCAATCAATCTTTGATCAAGAGTTATTGATCACGTCAATTCTTCTTATAATAACAAATCTTTTTTTGCTAAAATAACCTGTCAAATAACATTATGAGTTTATAAACGAACAAATTTCATTCTATTTACGATTGTTATTGCTTAAATGAAACAATATACATAAACCGAATGAAACTTTCCGTTGGCCCAAAAACAACGACAAAATCGTAACATTAATATAAAAAATCGTTATATCTATGAAAGTTTTTCTATCACTAGCGATAAATATTATGGAGATAAGTTTGTATTATAATAAATAACCCTTTAGCTAACAAAATTTATTTTTCTGAACAGAATTTATGAAATGACAACGAAATTTTATAAAAAATTTTCCATTTTTTGCTGCCAGTGCACTAATTAAACTTTTTATTTGATTGAATTGATATAATAATTGGCAAAACTAAACGTTTAATAAATTCAAAAATTTATTAAACTTGGTCATTAGACGATGTTTGCCCAATTTTATTTCATATAACGAATATTTAACTTTTTTTTGTATTTATTTATTTATTGTATCCTCAAAGTGAACTAACAATAAGTATTCAAATCTTAATACTAAGCATAAAAATTAAACATAAATGATATAGTTTTGACTTAAGTCCGGCTAATGTTAGACGAAAAGTTTTATTTTGCAGGAATTGTTCGGATGGTGCCATTTGTTCTCAACCGAGTAAGTATATTGCGTGCAAGAGGATTTTAGTGAAGTTCCAGCTTACTGACTTACTTCGTACTTCGAAGATTCGTCTTTTACCAACATATCAATTACTGATTTCAGGTGAAAAAATTTTTCATTTTTATATGAAACAATTTTACTCCTACATAAGTGCAAATTCGAAAATCCTCAGATAGACAAAATTGGGCAATACAAACACACCCTTTTAAGGTTCTGATCGGTTAACGCTATAAATATTCGTGGGTTCTTAGCAATTTGTTGGAGTCTTTTTGTTTGCTATTCTTTCTTCTCTCAACTCTTTTAACTATTTTTAGGAGTATTTTAGACGCAAAACGAAGAGAAATAACTATAACTATATTCAATATACATACATAAGTATTTCATTCAAGTACTTCGAGTACATTACAGTTGTTGTTGTTGTTTTTCTATATGACTAAAAATCATTGTATATAATGTTTGATGTTTTTTCTATAAGTCATTGACCATTTAAGTATCTATTTACTACGTAAAAAAAGTATTTACGTGTTAGAAAAATGCTACGTACAAACAAAATGCATTAAATTAATTAAAAAATTAGCATAAAAAATCAAATATTGAATAAAAGTTGAAATGACATTTAAGCAAAACCAATAAATTATTTGCATATGAATGTGGTTGAAAATAAAGTTTTAAGAATTAAATTTTTTTTTTTTTTTTATATAAAACGTTAAACTCCAGTCCAGAAGCGAGTCTGCTGGATTTTGTGGGGGTCATTTTCACATAGAACAAAAAAAAAAATCAAAATTTTTGTATTTGCAAAAAAGCGTATTAGCGACATAACATTTTTTTTGGAGGAGGGGAGAGGAAATATATGTTTTTCCCTTTCCTTAAACCTGCCAGAATATTTAAAACTGACTGAGCTAAATTATTTAAAATAATTGTTGTTAGTTGAGTGAAAGTAATATTACATTTATTGGATTTTTTGATGAACTTTTTTATATAGAAAGTAATATTAAGTAAGGAATTTAAAGAATAATTCTGACAGCTTGAAATGGAAAATATGTTGATAGTTCAGTGATATGAACTAATAAAAAACACATCAATTCATACGATCAAATTTGTTAACAAAGTCGATTTGGAAAAAATTTCGTTTTGAATTTAAGTCATTCCAAAAGTTTTTTTTTCTTTTTGTGAAATCGATGTACATCAGCTGATCATGGACCAGCTTCACGGGGTGAAATATTCACAATTTACTAGCACCCCCTTGTGTCTTACCAGGCTCACTCAGGTCCCAACTTTTTGCCATAAGTTTGTAACTCTATAGACAAACCCCTTGTTTAAGAGTTCGGATCTCCTTTCTAATCCCTCCTGTATGCAATTTCCCGACAGTCAATGGAATACAAGGGCCAATGAGGCCGAAGCCCATTACTCCTGGTTCCTTATAGTCATATAGTTCCTTTTTTTTTTTTTTTTAATCGATTTACATCAGGTGATTATGGACCAGCTTCACGGGGTGAAATATTCACAATTTACTAGTGCTCCCGCGTGACTTGCTAGGCTCACACAGGTCGCAACTTTTTGCCATTAGTTTGTAACCCTATAGACAAACCCCTTGTTTAAGAGTTCGGATCTCCTTTCTAATCCCTCCTGTAAGCAAGATGGTTTGGATGAAGTTCCAATTTACTGATGTAACTTGTTGCGTACTTTGAAAATTCATCTTTTACAAGAGGAACACAGAGATGCATATGAATTCGTGAGTTTTTTTTCTTCTATAGATGATGGTGAAATACTTCTTTCATTTGATGTTATATTGTTATTTCCCTGTATTCCTACAAATTTTATTATTGACGCAATACAAAAAAAAAGCAAAAAAAAAACTGGGTCAGACTTTGAAATTATACAAAGATTATACAAAGAAATAATAATATTTTGAATACGAGACTACCGATATTTTGAATACAAGGACGTGTATTATACACAAAACAAAACAATGTCTAACAGATATCCTCGCAATTATGGCCAAGATCATGGATAGAGCCGAAGAATGGATAATGGACAGTATCAATTAAAACGATAATCCATGTTTAACTGTAATCAATTTGTAATACTTTATATTTTAAAAGTTTGCCTTTTATATAAAATACTGTATAAGGCTTTAATTTCTGTTTTATTGTCTGTATGAAGATCTACAACCGGAGTTAAATACAACAGATTTGCTCAATTGCTTGTAATAATTGATACTGGTTTAAACTCTATTTACCTATCACCGCAAAATCTTGTAGTAGCTTTACATTTTTTTTACTTGATTAAAATTATTCTAAAAAGATAATAAATATTCAACAAATCTTTCTGTTTCGAAAGTGCAGAATATTAAATTATGTAAATAATAAAATGAATGAGCGAATGTAGAAAACATTGCGGGATTTTTGTTTAACGTGTGAATATGCAACTGCAACAGCCGCATCAACAACAAACTAAAATTTTTTAAAACCGCGCACACAGGAAGTACGAATGAAATGAAATAAAATGAATGGAGATAAAACATTTAAAAAATGCATTATTATATTGTTAAAAAAAAGCCGCAACATTTACATATAATTTTTTTTTGTTCGCATTTCATCGTCATTCTATAAAAAAATTATCATAAAAAAATTAACAATAAAACAAAGTAAAAAATGTTAATTTTAAAATGAATTTGCATTAGAAAATTTAATTCTATAATAATAAATGCCAACTTTTAACCGCTGTCATGTGACAGGCCAAGAGGGAGAGAACGAAACATCGTGACGACGTTGATGACAACAATGACGAGAAAAAACAGCACTGAAACATCAAAATGTAACGTCGGCAAATTATTTAAGAGTATGCAGACTGGAGCCACTAACAATACCAGAATAAATAACCAAAATCGGTGTACAAAAGAATCTTTTTTAATCATCGCAAGTATTGAAACGAGGAAACAACTTTAATCAAATTTTTGTTTTGCATAATTAACAATAAAATACAATTTGTGTAGACAGGCAGGCTGACAAAGCATTTATCGTGATTGGTTAAGGCACGCGCAGTGTAGCGAAAAACAGCATTTAAGTTAGAGGAAAAATATAGATATGTATATAGAAATGTACAGATGTCTCTGCAAATAAACAATATTTTACTATTTTAATATAGAAATACGGTATTCAAAGCATGGTCATAAAGTCATGTCTTAAAATATAATAAAATAATAATATAAAATAAAATAGCATGAAAAAAATGGCTGCTGCCATACTTTAGTGTGCTATTTTAAATTTGAGTCAGCTGAGATGTTTATAGTATAATATTAACAAACTAAAAAACATAACTTAAAAAATTCTATAAAGTGTGTTTCGAAGATCAAAAACATGATTTTTATGCTACCAATAAACAACATTATGCATATATCGGCAAATATATTTTCTAGAGAATACCTTTCAAACAAATTTTTAGGAAAGTAAGAAATTCAAAAGAAAAAGGTAACGCTGCATGAGATTAGACAACATTATTAAATGCTAACCAGATTTTTAAGAGGTGTTACATATTCTACCTTTGCAAAAGAACACAAGATATTGTAAACAACAATAGAGTATAATTAGCGTTATTATAATACTGAAGTGTTTCCATACCGTAATTTTTATATAGAAAATAAGTGTTAAACAGACGGTTAGTTCTGAATATATCATCAGTAAAATATTGTTGAAATATCCAACAACGTGTGAACTGCAGATTTTTGTATAATAACCTTGTCCGAAACAAGTAAGAGTGCGGTATATTCGGCTGTGCCGAATCTAAAATACCCTTCACGTTAGTCACGAATATGTATAGTATATTTAAAAATGTGAAAATATGCTCGGTTATATATGAATCGATATCGGAATCTTCCATTTTCTGTATTTTAGTAACCTTCTTTTATAACGAAAATTCCTTTTCAGCAAAACAAAAAAAAAAAAAAAAAAAAAAAAAAAAAAAAAATTAATTAAAAAATCGGATCAGGCTATATCTCGGGTATATATGTACCAATATCGCAAATTTTCATTTCGCATATTTGTATACTCTTATTTCATTACCAAAACTGTTTTGAGCAAAAAAAAAAGTTGTATTAGTTCGCTTACGCGATATTTTCATGAAAATTCCGGTTTAGGCTATATCTCGGGTATATATGGACCGAAATCGGAAGTGTTCATTTTCCATATTTATATAACCTTTTTTCATTACCAGGACTGCTCCTCAGCACAAAAAAGTTGTTAAATTTTGCTTACGCGATATTTTCATGAAAAAACCGGGTTAGGCTATATGTCGGGTATATATGGACCGAAATCGGAAATTTTCATTTTCCGTATTTATATAACCTTTTTTCATTACCAGAACTGCTTTTGAGCACAAAAAAGTTGTTTAAGTATTTTCATGAAAAACCCGGTCTAGGCTATATCTCGGGTATATATGGACCGATATCGGAAATTTTCATTTTTCATATTTATGAAACCTAATTTCATTACCAGAACTCCTTTTGAGCACAAAAAAGTTGTTTAAGTTCGCTTACGGGACATTTTCACGAAAAACCCGGTTTAGGCTATATCTCGGGTATATATGGACCGATATCGGAAGTTTCAATTTTCCATAATTATATAAAATTATTTCATTACCAAAACTCCTTAAGAGCACAAAAAAGTTGCTGAAGCATTTTAATGAAAAACCCGGTTTAGGCTATATCTCGGGTATATATGGACCGATATCGGAAATTTTCATTTTCCATATTTATATAACCTGATTTTATTACCAGAATTGGTTTTAAGCAAAAAAAAAGTTGTTTAAGTTCGTATACGCGATATTTTCACGAAAAACACGGTTTAGGCTATATCTCGGGTATATATTGACCGATACCTTGAAAAACATTTTTTGTCTTTTAGTCACCATGCTTAATGAGTGTCTGAAGTTTGAAGCAAAACAAACAATTTTTTTTTCAAACATTTCAATACAAAATTGCAACAAAAAAAATTGCTTTTTTCGGAATTTTGTATATATCTCAGCTATATGTAACCGATATTACTAAATTCCAGTAGCAAACTCATCAATCCGTGGGGTAAAAGAATAGTGAAAGAAAAAAAGTTTCTAATCTAATGGTTTTCTCAGAAACGGTATTTCAACAGCGGACAGACGGACATCGCGTAATCGACTTTTCCATTAATTCTGAATCAGAATATATATACTTTATAGGGTCGCAAAAAAAAAAACTGTAGAAATTACAAACGGAATCACAAACTTATATATACCCTTTACATTTTTGTGAAGGGTATAAAAACATTTTTCAGTTCATTGTAAGACTAAAATATTGTCAGACACCTGACAATCGTTAGAATACTATTGAACGCTATTCGTAGTCGTTGTCAGATAATTGCTTGACATTGTAGTAGTAGTTGCATGTATTTTAGTGTATCTGACAATGTCACCATTTTGTTCAAATATTAAAAACAAAATAATAAAACTCTGTGATATATATAATAAACTTGTATCAATACATCTTATAAAAATCTATTTTGTGTATTATTTCAAATATAGAATGCTGAAAACTAAATTGTAATATTTGTTTTATAAAATATGTACATCTATGCTTCATTTCCATCCTTGCTACTTATATAATAACATTCTTCTCAAAATCAAAATTTTCGAGACTAAGATAGAATTCAAATAATTATTCAACGCAATGTGACTTCTTTAATGTAGTATCGCTTGAAATAATTGTTTGTCTCGTGGTTCCAAATCTTTTGTACACTACATACTAGCCAAATAAATTTCGCCATTCGTTTGGAAATCACACAAACATAATTCATACAAACACAAATCACAGACTATGAATTGCTTTTATTCTCATTTCTTTGCTGACCTCAAGATAATTCTCTTTTAACTTCGGGTCAAAAATGTTATAGCCTCTATTTCTCAATCAGTGCACTCCATGACTTTTCTTTTAATTATTCCACAAAGAAGGTAGACTTTAATATCATTCTTTAAATTCTAACAATTCAACTTTTTCTTCTATTTTGTGATCTTTCTTTTCTATTACATTGCTCTGCAAAATTTTCACTAAAATTAAAAATTTAGCGCTTAACAATACAAGCGGTTTGGCAAACATCAATACGAAAATCAAAAATGTTTGATTTTCGTGAATACTTGCTTCAAATACTTGGTCAAACACGCAAACCCTCCCATAGATAATACAATATGTTTGTACGAAAGTAAAATTTTGGCATGTTTTCCAATCTGTTTATGTAGCTTAATTCACGCTATACATATATTACTAACTTCTAGGAAAGATATTGGATTGAACTGAATTTTTGCTTTAAATTTTTATTTTCATCTTTTGTTATACTAATTAACAAGCATTAATTTTACGTTTATTCATTAAAAAAAATATTTAAGATTTTTTTCCTCAAATTTGGATTTTATATTTGGGAAATTAAGATTTTTCGGCAAATTTTTTTGACACTACTGAGGCTGATATATGTTGACGTTTTAAAGAGGATAATTTAATCAACAATTGATTTCGAAACTTTTGATATTTTAAAACTTTCAACTTTTTATTTCAGTAATTTCAGGAAAATAATTAGATAAAAAAAAATGTTTTAATTATTCTTTTCAAAGGTAAAAAAGATAATAGTAAACTCATATGTTGGAATGTTTGCTTTTGATACTTTTAATATGCATATCTTCGCTTACGTCGTTATAATTACTCACAGTATCGTTTAATAAAATTCTATTAATATCATGTTGCGCACATTATCTCCTTTACACCGCCCATACTGCCCATTCCATACTTTGATTTACTTTACATAATGCAAGCCACAGACTATGCGACTAGTTGTACATGACGATGTTGGTTATTAGATTGTAAAATGTGTGGGATCGTCGTATGAAGTTGTATCTCGGCTATACGAAAGACTAAAACGTTTGATTTTTTGGGTAGTTGTATCGACTGGTTGTAAAATTTAGGAGCATGTTGTACACCTTTGTTTTGATTTGCTGTTGTTTTATATATACAATTGTTGCATCAGCGGTCATCTTTACTCAACAAAAGTTTTTAAGAAATAAAATTGTGAATTAATAATGCACTGTTTGTGCGCAAAACTCACAACTCGGCAAGCCAAAGTGTTGTAGCGACGGTCGCATAGTCTATGGCATGGGTAAGAATGATAAATAAATAATAATAATAACATTTTAGATACCAATCTCGGTGTTTTTTATTTTACTTACATATATGGATCTTTATAAATATATTTTGTACTGATGAGTTCTTAAACATTTTTTCAGAATATTAAGTGTTGAAGTTTGTATGGTGGATATTTCCGAACTCTGGCTTTTGTACTGACATCTAGGGTGCGCAGCTGAAATTTGTGCTGGTTGATTTTTGGCCCGTAAAGGAGTTCCCACCTAATATCGAGAAAAATCATTGGTATATTTTTTACTTTTACGTATATATGGGTATGGGTACATATACTTATATCTTGAAATAAATTGTACAAGTTTTCGTCACTGATTTTCTTATTTGGTGCTTTTCGTTCCATTTTGGCTGCCTGGCAGTTTCGAAGCTTGAGTGCAGACATTTTTATTGAGAAACCGCTCAAAACCATGATGTTCGACTCAGACTGCTATTGCTTGAGGAAACTTTTTATAGAAAACTTTTGAACAGTTCCAAAGAACACATCAAACAAAATATAAATTTATTTGTTAAAATTAAAAATTTCAAGTAAGTAAAAACATGCAAAAATTACGAGTTTAAATGGATTAATTTTTTTTTATAATAGTTGAGCTAGAAGAAAGAATAATCAATAAATTTACAAAATTTGCTGAAATCGGTACACTTCCTTTTCAGGGGATCAGCATTAGCAAAATTGGTTCTTAAAAACTTAATTGATAGAGGAACCAAATGACGTTAACGATATTGAGGGACATTGAAAAGGATATATTGTTAATAAGGAAGCCATAGGGGGTTGATAGGGGGATTCCAAATTGGACAATTGATAACATAAATCGTCAGTGATTATTTTTCCAAAAAGGTATAGTACTCGATTTTGTAATTCCACAGTACTTTGAAATATCTGCTTTATTCCCCGATTTATACAAACGACTAATAATAAAAAATATAAAAAATCCAAACCTGAGGAAAGTGTCCATACGACTATTTGATTGGTGCATTGAATAGTAGTTTCAAAGTGAGGGCAATATTGTCAGAACAATTGATTGTTTTGAATCTTCTCAGGACCTGAGTTGAACAAACATTTTAGAATTTAATTTCTTAGATATTCTTGAAGTTAATCTACTTCATAAACTGCATTGTGGGCCGTATCTGATGATGGACCAACTCTTTGGGGTGAATTATTAACGATTCACCAGCTCCCCCGCCCGGCTTACAAGGCTCACACAGGTCTCAACTTTTGCCATAAGTTTGTAGGTATACAGATAAAGCCCTTGTTGAACAGTTCAGGCCAATGTTTAGTACAATGGTAAAAAAAGCTTCATTTTTTGGTCTTTTCACAAAATTTTAATTTTGGACTTTAAAATTTGTTTTAAAAAACTCCCAAATACAATTGAAATCTGCCAATTACATCTGCGTTTAGAGGACACTCTTGGCTTCCTATTCCATAAGGTCGTGTTGAGTGACAATAAAAATGTGCCAAATTCTTTCGCAGATTATCAATTTTCCACTAACTTCAAATTTAAAACTTTTTTAAAAAACTTCCAAATAAAATTGAGACCTGCCACTTATATCGGCGTTTAGTGGACACTTTTGGCTCCCCTTTCTATTAGGACCTGTTGACAGATAGGTAAAAATGTGCCCTTATTTGGCCAAATTCTTTCACAGAACACCAATTTTCCACTAAGTTAATATAAAAAAAAAAAAACTTTTTTTAACTTTCAAATACAATTGAGATCTGCCACTTCCTATTCCATAAGGTGCTGTTGACTTACAACAAAAAATGTACCTTTAATTGATCAAAATCTTAAAAATTGTTTCATATGTTCTATGTTAAAATTTCAGCATTTACTTTAGATATCTTCGAGTACTCGTAATATTTACTTATGCTGCATTTGCATGACTTTTTTCACTTTAAGATACTGTTTTTTTATACCCTTCACAAAAATGTATAGGGTATATATAAGTTTGTGATTCTGTTTGTAATTTCTACAATTTTCATTTCGGGCCCTATAAAGTATACATATTCTGAATCAGCATTGTTAGAAAATTTGATTAAGCGATGTCCGTCTGTTCGTCTATCCGCCGTTCAAACACCGTCTCTGAGTAAACCATTCGACTTAGAAACTTTTCTTTTCTTCTTTCACCCCACCGATTGATGAGTTTGCTATTGAAATTTAGTAATATCGGTTCACATATAGCTGAAATATATCCAAAACTCCGAAAATAAGCCACTTTTTTTGTTGCAATTTTGTATGAAAATTTTTGAAAAACAGATGTTTGCTTTGTTTAAAACTTTGTTTTGTACAAATTTTCCTAGATATCGGTCCATATATACCCGGGATATAGCCTAAGCCGATCATGAAAATTTCGCATAAGCGAACTTAAACAACTTTTTTTTGCTTAAAAGCAAGTCTGGTAACAAAATAAATACAGAAAATGAAAATTTCCGATATCGGTCCATATATTTGTATACCCGAAATATAGCCTAAACCGATTTTCAATGAAATTTTTTTTTGCTAAAATCTGTTCTGATAATAAAACGATGTTATTAAAATACAGATAATGAAAATTTTCAATATCGGTCCATATATACACGAAATATAGGATAAACCGATTTGTCCATAACCATTTTTTTTCTGAAAAGCAATTCTCGTTATAAAAGATGGTTACTTAAATACAGAAAATGGAAAATTCCGTTATCTATATAACCGAGATATAGCTTAAACTAACTTTTCCATGAAAATGTCCATGAAAGATTTTGTTTTTGGAATGGTGATTACAAGACAAAAATAATTTTTCCCCGATATCGGTTCATATATATCCGAGCATATTTAGATCGAAATTGTAATATATACTATACATATACGTGACTATCGTGAAGGGTATTTTAGATTTGGCACAGCCAAATATACCACTTTTTTTTTATAAAAATTATTTAAAACACATAAACAAACATGTTGGTTCATTATGACGTTACGTCAAACATATTTATCTCCGCATATTTACCTTCCCACACATCACTTCTTGTTCCTTACATTACTATGCTATGCTGCAAGACAACAGCACTTCGGGGTTACTGTAGCATTGCATCAAGAAAACTAATTCTTTAAATTAAATCACAAACTCAAACCTCCCGGCGGCTTTGCTGATCCTCGTTCTGCTAAATAACCCTTGGTAAGGGTTTCGGAGGTCCAACACAACATAAGTCATGTGGCTTCCTAGAGTTTTATTTGCTACAAAAAAGGATCAACTCCAACCAAGGAAAAACCTGCTCCACTGGGGGTTCCTTAGAGATTGTTAGAATATCGATGAATGAATGACGTTGATTGGCTACTAGATATATTGAATGAATAATTTAACTATTCGCCATAGAATGCAGATGATTAGGTTGTCGAGAAAAATCATCAAATAAATTAATAGATGTACAACTTTTGCTTCCGCCGTTTTTTCCTGAAATTCTATGCTTTGTTGTAAAAAACTGATTATACATTTATGATTCACTATACGTTTATGAGTCAAAGTATTCTTTTTGACACGAGTCTTTGGCTCGTAAGCTGATATGTTTAATCGAAAATAACTTTATGAAGCAGGCATAAATCGACTAATTTTTCGAAAGCGTTATGTTTACAAATACCTAGACTTATTGTATGACATGTATTGCAAAACGACGGAAGCAGTTAAAGTCGTGTAAAAGCCCTATCTTCTAAAGCGTTTAATATTTAAAATCTCAGGACGGACTCTTCCATTAATAAATATTTATTGTTCAATGGTTATTGACAAACGTAATTGTATACAATATTCGAAGAAAAATTATATAACACAAAACTCAAAGAAAAAAAAACGATAGTATTAATTTGTTAATGAAATTAATAATAAAACGGAGGTTCCCAACACGAACGATTTTAATATTATTATTTTTTTTAATTTTGAACAATTTCCAGAAACCATTTCTGAGCTCAAGCCTTAGATGCATGATCTGAGAAAAAAAAAAAACAAAACGTGAAACATTTCATGAAAATCGTTGTTTTACTAATATGTTATGCAATTCTTAATCCAATAAAAAAAAATGTATAATTCTATCAAAAAATACGTATTTTTATAGTAAAGTGCTGCCTTGCTGATATACGTTCCGGTTTACTGCTTTGAAGGCACTAAAAATTCCATATTCAGAAACTTGCAAGTTTTGCAATATTTAACCGCTTGCAGAATTTAAAAATAAAAGTGGAAGCTAGACATCTTGTAAACAAAATCATGCCAATACTGGTCTCTTAACTAAACAACAAGTTCTTCTTGTTTTTAAATTTATTCCTTCTTTATTATTGCTTTATTTACTTTGCTTAAGAACGATTAGTAATGGGTAAAACTCGCTTTATTTTTAATAGCTTCACATATACGGAGTTTCATTGACAGATTAAGAGAATTTATGTATTCCAACGAAATTTGACTCCATCTTTAATAGCCTGAATTAGCGACTGCTTGTCATCAAATTGTCTACCTCCTTCATAAGCCTTACGAGATAATCAACCCCAGGTATTTTTGATAATGTTTAGATCTGGCGAATAGGGTTGCCGGCTAAGCACTCTGGCATTGTGTATAGCCATTATCCTGTTGCAACATCCAAGGAGAGCATTTTATAGTCATTTTTGCAGTTTGAAATTCAAGGTCGATGGTGCCATTGTACATAATAGCACCATTCAATACCATAACGCCTGTATTTCTTTCGCTTTGATGTCGGTTCAAAAATCGCTTGGTTTTTCGCAAATCATAGATATAATAGTAACAGCCATCTGATAACAATTTTTACGGCCACATAAATTTCCAGAAGCTTGTGAGTGTGTCAAACTTTATCAAAAGCTTGGGAAACATCATTGAATAGAGCTAAAGTCTTGGTCTTCAAAAGCCTTTTTTATTTTTTATTTTTTTTTTATCTTGGATTAGTACTCAGGGGATGACCCGTACATATGCAGCGCATTGTATTGGAACTAGGAAACTAGGTTATGATGAGGAGGAAAGAGGGAGTAGTGTTCGGTGTAGATTTAACTTTAACAATAACAACACGAAAGGCTAAAACAAACTCTATTGCAGCATTTAAAATATGGGACTTAAATTAGTTAAAACCGATCAGTCCCCAGTGTGACAATGCTCAGATTAGCAAAATTTAATGCAACACTTTCCACACTACTTGGCAATGAAGTCTTTCTTATGACATTAACTAGTCTATGCCTTTGTTCTATAGTACTATGTTTAGACCGAAAGTCGAATTAATGATTAGGGGTACATCCTACATCATTCAATATTCAATTTCGTCATTAACAATTTTTAGAACAGTTTTTGAAATTGTTGGCAATAAACTTCATCATATAGACCAATATGACTCTACTTTAGTGGGATCCTTCCCAAGCTTGGGTATCATAGTAATCATAGACACTTTCCACTCTACAGGATAATACTCTAGGCGAAAAGTAGCGTTAAAAATAAAAATAGTTCTAGCCTGGAGCTTTGCTGGAGTTTACTTTATTTATAGCGTTTTCGACACCTTAAAAACTAAATCTGAAACGCACAGGCGGTCTAACAGCATATGACGGTAACTCAGATGCATCATTAACTCAGATGCATCGTTTATGGCTAGTGGTAGCATATTATACGGCCAGCTTAAGGTTTTCAGAAAATTTGTTAATTGACTCACCAATATCATCAGGGTTTATCAAGGCAATATTTTCCGTACAATGAGTATTCAAATACTTTTTATATTTTAACCTGTTAACTCTAGTGACGGTCAACGCCAAGTCATTAAACGGGGAACCATCCTCCTGGGGGAATGAAATACAGATTATAGTGGGTGAGTGATCTGATGATAAATCTAATGAAGGCTCTACTCTAAAGGAATATTTTTTGTAACTCCAAAATCTATAACATCTGGAATCTTTCGTCGGTCTGATGGCCAATAAGTGGGGTGTCCGTTTGAAACATCATCTAAGCCCATTAAATTAACCGTGATCGACAAAAAGTGTGCTTAGAATTATAGTCACCTGCCGCTACCAAGACATTTGACCAAGTGATTTGAAAAAATGTGAGTATTAATCTTCTGTTACTAAAACTCGGGGCGGTGAGTAACTCTAGGAAATATTTATTTTTCCATGGAAATGTTCAATGCATATATTAGTTACTTGGAGCTACTCCTCACGTGTCTCGTTCAGTAAATAGTGCTTAATTCTTCCACGGGGATCTTTAGTGTCATATAGCCATTAAACCATTTTGAAATAACTGTTGGTCTTCAAATGGATTTCAGCAATCATCATATCGATTTACTTTTTCATAAGGAAGTGCTCAACTTCATTTTTGTGTTGGCAGATGCAGTTTGCGTTCCAGAAACATATTTTAAACCAACTCAGTTGTTTAAAATTGCCATTTGCGAATTTAAACCGCTTTTGAAGAAAACCGCATTAAGTGGCGGCCTTTTTTGCAATTTCTGGTATTAAATATACCCACAGCCTTTTATTAATCTGCGTACTGATGACTTGCTGGCTTGCACTCCAGCTTGAGCTCTTATTTTTCATAAAGATAAGGCAGAATTATTTTTCACAAAGATAAGGCGATTCTGATGATTCTTCGTTTCTCATACGTGGATAAAGACGATGAAATCCCTTCATCCTTTAACATTTTTTCCATTACCCTTGGGATTCTTAATGTAATTCGTCCAATTTTTTAGCGATTAGAATATCCTTCAGAAGGTTAAACGTTTTAGTTTTTTTCGATAGTTTGTTGGATTTGAAAGAAAGCTTATCAAATATTGTATTATTTAATTGTGTGTTTGAATGCATCCTATGAAGTCCACAAATAATGTTTGTTTTTTTCCGATAGATTTGACATATTTTGTTTTGCCATTTTGACTCGTAAATTGATTAAAATGTAATAAATTGTAATAAGCAATCGCTTCGTACAAAAAAAGTCATGGCTTACTTTAATAAAAATAATAAAATGCCTTTATTCAAGTGAAGCAAACAGCACAATGTTTGGATTTATTTTTATTTTATTAAGAAACCACTTTTGTCATGATCTTTTTACACATCTCTAGATATCTAGCTTCCATTTCTATTTTAAAACTCTGCAATCGGTTAAAAATCGTAAAAGATACAGGCTGCTTAATATGGAACTTTTAGTGCCTTTAAATAAGTTAACCGGAGTGTATGTATGTGTTTGAGTTAAAATTGTTCATACAAAGTCTCCTTAAAGTTAATATCAAGGCGAACTCGTAACAGGTAAAACCGGCAAAACAATAAATACAACATTACAAATAAATCTTTTACAGATGTCAGGGGAAAAATATAAACACAAAAAGGAATTTAAAAAAATTTTATCAAAAATTATTTACAAGAAAAGAAGAACTTTTGTTTATTTCATGAAAATTAAACACTGTATGATTTGAGGAGGAAAAGGTGATAATGGCCTACCGTATTCGGGAGGGTTCTGGATCACACGCGGCTCTTAAGCTCCAACACGTAATTAAAAAGATTCTTTAATTTTATTTTTTTTTTTTTTTTTTTTTTTTTTTTTTTGGTTTTTCATGTTTTGTTTAGTTATTTCATATCACAAAACAAAAGTTATCAGATGCGCTTTCGATTTCATCTGTTATGAATTTGCCTTGGTTAATATCGTGCACATTATATTTTTTTCTGATTAGAGGCAATTGACTTTTAATGCGAAATCTTGTTGTATGATGAGATTATAGATGATAACAAGAGTCGTTAGTGCCTGGTGTTCTTCTATTATTTGTTGAAAAAGGAAATTTATTTATTTGTTGGCGGCTTTGCAAACATTTTATGCTTTTCAAAACATCAAACAAAAAGCGGAAATAAAAAAAGAATTAATTTTGCATTGTGTCCTTATTCATTTATTTTTGTTTTCAAATGTAAACATACATATTTGGTATGCATGAAAAAATCTTTTCAAACTTGTTGAAAAAATATAATAAAATAATTTAAATCACACAAGAACACAACTTAATGCATGACATTCTCTAAAGGGGAAATAAAACATTTGAAGTAGAAAATTCCTTTTGATCTTGAAGCGTATAAATAGGGGAGACAACACAACAACCCAACAAGTTAATTTGTTTTAATTCAAGGTAAAAATAGGGAAACACATCATATGAAGAGAAATGTCCTTGAAATAAGTTGTTATTTTTGGAAAGAACCTTTCAGAGTAGTAAGTTCTTTTTTTAAATAAATATTCATGAAGAAACATTAAGACATTGCTATTAAGAGTTGACATATATGCGCATATATAAAGTAGTTTTTCCTCTTTTTAACATAAGTTATTAAAAAATAAACCCTTTTTAACTTGAGAAAGACTAATATTCGTAACACGAACTGAGCTCATATGTACAAATAACGATTATTAATTAATTAACAAAAAAGGTCGGCTAACGCACAACAACTAATATTCATAAATACCGCTGAAGATGCTAGATTGAAAAACAAACAAACTAGTTGTTTTCAGGCAACATATATTGTGTTATTATTTATTTTGCAAATAATATTTTTTGCTTTAAAAAACAAATTGTAACAATATATTATTAAGAATACACTGCTCTACCCCATACACATAAAATACTTGAGTTCTGAAATAGTACAAATATTATTTTACTAACTTGATGGAATTCAAGGCAGACACAATAATGTAACCAGGGTTGTCAGATATGACGATTTCTCGCCAAACATGGCGAATTTTTATCTACTATGGCGATTAAACCATTTCTCTAATATTGATATTCGCATCCGTCCGATAGCCATGAAAATAAATGCATTAAACCATAAATTTCAATATGGTTATATGCTTGTAGGAAGCATACATGATCAACTATTTTCTACTACACAAGTTGTTTCCTCAAAAATGTTAAACCAAATAATTTTGAAAACGCAGATTTCTTGCTTACGGTAAATGCAGCCATTGATAGATCGGACCCTTTTCTACCATTAAATCCAATAGATTATGGCTCTGAATTTCAAACTCAATTAAGGAATACAGTTGTGAAAAAGATTTACATCAGCACCTGCCTTTACGGCCTTATCTGATGATGGGCCAGTTCCACGGAGTGAATTATGCACGACTCACCAGCGCCCCGTGTGGCTTTCTGGGCTCACACAGGTAGCAATTTTTGTCATATGTTTGTAGCCATATGAGCAACTTCTTGTTGAGAAGGTCGGGACTTCTAATCTCTCCTGTATGCAATTTCTCAGCAATTAATGGATGACAAGGCTTAATGAGTTGGTAGGCTGAAGCCCACTAAGAGCATCAGCCCTTAAACCAACTCAACAGTCAACCATCACCACTGGTTACACAGCTCGTGACACAGTTGATTCATTGAAGGAACGTTTGATAATCGCATAGTTTCACGTTTCGGACCCGTCAGTTGGTGTGAGATCGTGGGATTTAACGCCGTTAGACTATTTTCTGTGGGGTGATGTCAAGTCGCTAATAAGCTCTAAATAATTGGCCACTAGGAGAACAACATTCTCCGCGTTATTGCCGATATACGGCACAAGTATTGGAAATATTATCGAAAATTGTACCTCCTGTTTGAACTACTAAATTATAATGCCAGAAAATTATCTTTCGAATAAGTTGAATCTCATGCCCACTTAAAAAATTCAGCCATTTAGAAATGAAGTCGTCTTGACTACTACGAAAAAAAATGAATACTAAACAAATATGTTCACAAAGTTTGCTATATCTGTTTGCGGGTGTTTCCTACGATTTATTGGAAATGTGTTATATGATGAACCTAGTGTAGAAGAGATACAAGGTAAATAGGTATCACATAATCATATGCCTTAAATTTTCTGACAGTTACTCAACATTTTATTTACATTGGACCGGTACACGGCATTGTACTGAAACTAGGAAATTAGGATAAGAAGAAGAAGAAAGAGGGAAGTAATATTTGTGTACGTTTTACTTAAAACTATCAATAACAACACGGAAAGACAAGAACAAACGTTCTCACAGCATTTGAGTTAAATTAGTTAAAACTTGCAGATACTTTCAACACTGCTCAGACTAACAAAATTTAGTCCAATACCCTCCACACAGCAAGGTAACGTGTATCTGAACTATAAACGGTCATTCCATTTAATGCGAAAATTGATGTTGCCATATTCTTTCTGGGGAAGTGGGGGATTTTTGCGATTCCTGAAGTCGATTTTGGGAATTCTAAACAAAACAAACAAAAAACTCGGAACGCGTTAGACGGATAATTGTGTGGTTATATTGATCATTTGAGAAGAAGCTTAAGCAATAATGAATGAATAAATGGTAATTTGATACCGAAGCGTGTTTTTTAGTTTATTCAACTAATTATTAAATTTATTTATTAAGCATAAACATATTTTTTTTGTAAAATTAATTATATTAAACAACTTAAGCTAATATTACGAGTAACTTCTGCATGTGAAGGTTAAAAAAATACAAGCAATTGAATTGAAATTTTGAATTAATGTTCTCCGAGTTTTTGAACTTGCTGTCAAATAGAGCGATTTCAGGTTTGGATTTTGGTTCAAATATATTTTGTATATGAAATATTGCACAATTATTTAAAATTTTAATTTCAGTCAATTTCTTAATGTGTTAAAATAAAACAATAAAATTTACCGATTATGATGACGCAATTATTTAGCTTACCTAAAAAGATAGAAAAGAAAAAATTAGTTTTAGCATATTATTGAAAATTAACAGAAAGCCTACAAATTATATTATTTATTCCTGTGATAGAATATAAACGCGATATATATGGAGTTCTCCAACAAACGTAAAATTTTGACAGCAGAGAAAATTATATCCCGTATAGAAATTAAAAGTACTGGCGTAAGGATAAATTGTGCAGATCTCAACTTTTATAATTGAGATCTGCCACTTATATCAACATTTGAAACATATTCTTAGATTTCTTTCCAATAAGGTCCATTTGAGCGACAACTAAAACTGTCGAATTGGTAGAAAATATTACATATGTTTGTGATAAATAGTCGAACTTATTTTAATATTTCTATTATTATATGATGGTATCATTCGTCTGCCTCAAGTTCAAGTTTTTTTTAAAGCTGTTCCTGTAATAAAAGGATGTTACTAGAACACAGAAAAATTCCGCTAACAGGCCATATACATATATTGTGTTATTTGCATGTATTATACATGCATATATAAAAATATAAAGAAGTTTTAATCAAAAACTTCAATTAATTATGTGTAAAAAATCATCACACAGTCGTGGAAAATGAGAGCGATACTTAGACAATCAAGATCGTCCATAATGTATATTCAGATTAAAAATTGTATTATGAATGTGAACTTAACACAAATAAAGAAAAAACTACTCAATAATGACGTAACACCTCATTACTAATTCTATTCAATACCGTTCCTAAACCGAGTTCAACTCGTTTTTTCTTGTTTCTTCAGGAAACGGGAAATAAATTGCAAAGATGTCAAACACATGTAAATTTGCGTTATATAGGAGTATGTACACGGCGTCCGCCTGTACATACTCCTATAAAATGCCGCCATTTTTGTAATCTTGACAGTTCATATTTGGCGGTCGTGAAGTATACTTGGCAAATTTATTATGGAATAATAAATCAACGTGTTTTAAACGTTAAAACATTTTATCGAAGTTAATCATCGATCAAAATCAAAATTTCATGAAAAAATCATAATCAGTGAATAATCGTTTCTGGACAATGGAAACCCTAAAATTATTCATCAGTCACCTTTGCATCCAATTGTGCAATTTGGTCAGGAGAAATCATTACGTTACTTCTTTGAAAATGAAATCGACGTAACGGTAACTGTGAATGGGGAGTGATATCAAGACCAAAGAATGCCACAACGGCATTCTTTGGTCTTAGTTAACATATCGTCGTGCGGGAGTTTAAGTGCTCTATCCGCCATTTTATACATTTCGAGTTAATGATACCACTTTAGGTTTTCGACTCCAAATTTTTAAAATCTGCAATCTGTTTTTGGCTATCTCTTGCAGTTTCTGAGATAAATAGTGTCTGTTTTGTTCTATATCCTTCAAACCAGAATTTTTTGTGCTATTTTGCTCTAAGCGCCATTTAGAGGCGTATAGAGCCAAATTTCAATGTAGAACGTTGAAATTGATTGCCTTTTTGCTCTACGTGCAGTTAATATTGCTGAAATTAATAAATATTTTTCAAAATGTTTTTCTCTTATAAAGAATTTGTAATAGTTTTTTCTTTCCAAATGGAATACTGTTGTAAAGTCTACTCTCTCTTTCTCATTAGGAGAGGGAAAGAGTAACATAAACAGAATTTAAAAAATTATATATTAAGTTGTAAATCATTAATGAGTGAACATTTTTAGTTATATACATATGTACGAGATTAACTAGTTGTGAGTTCAAGTCCAACTTCAGTCAAGAAGAAGGATTATTTTTAATTATAACAATAATTGCTATGAAACAATAAGACCCCCAGCTAATGGTATTCAATTATTTTTTCTGTTCTTCTTTGGTCTTATTGTTTCACAGCAATTATTGTTATAATTAAAAGTAATCCTTCTTCTTGACTGAAGTTGGACTCGAACTCACAACTAGTTAATCTCGTACATATATATTAAGTTATTCGTTATATTCATAAAAATGAGACGAAATGTCTTAATGTGAAATGTGATACAGATCGCTGGAATCAAGGCCCTTTTACAGTTGTTGTATGTTTTGATGTGCAAAGTACTTTGAACTTTCCTAAAGGTTTTGCATCTTCATTTTGTTAGAAGCGAAAAATCAAGGTTTATGACATGACCGTTACAATTATTTTTTCCAATAAGGAAAAATTTACTTATTTTTGCCGGCAGATACCATGTATACGCTGACTTTACAAAAAATTTTCAAATGTAATACGAGCTTACTAAACGAGTGTTTTATGAAAATTTATGAAAAACATCAATAGACAAAAAATATTAGTATTTAATTATCCCATCATCCCATATTTTTGTTAGGAGATAATAGCATTTAATGCTTTATGGAAAAGTTGTCAAATGCATCCATTAAAAAAATAATTTAAATGGGTTTTATTGTCGTTTCCTTATTGCTGTTCTTGTCTTTGATTCGAAAGATGTATGTATATGATTAAGAATTCAGTGAGTGTCAAATTGTCATCAAGCAAATCAAGTTTTTCATCTTTTCTTATTACAATGACAGTTTTTGTTGAACATTTACCTTTTTTTTCTTTATTTTCTTATGACAAGGCTTCGAAAAAACATTACTTTCGTCTCTCTATTAAGCTTGCTAATTGACAGAATTGATCCAGTTCACTGTTCGTGACCTTTTTAGATTAATAGCAAAGAAATTTAGGCAAAGCAAACACTTGATCTAAAAGTATTGATTTGTATTTTTTTTTTCTTTTTTTTTGTCAGCAGCTTTATTTTAGTATGAGATTGTGAAAGTAAAAAGAAATTAGGGGTGTTTTCTATTACTTACGCAAGTTTCAGAACAGAAGCAGTAAATGTTCTTTACTTTTCAAGCTGTTTAATTTCGATTTTTTGTCATGGAATCATCTCAAATAGGAAAATGTAGTAGCAACTACTGTTTTCACAAAAAAATACAATAATATTATGTTTGAAAATTAAGCATCATGCTTAAAATTTTACTTGATTAATTGTGTAATTTGTGTTATTTGTATTTATGTGTGTGAAGATACATTTTCATAGTGGTAGCGACTACGAAACAGCTAGTTGTCCTCCAGCTAAAGATTTTATTATTTATTTTTTTTTTTCTTGTCGTCCTCAGCAAAATTGTATTGCAAAAACTCTTTCTTAAGCAAAACTTAAGAAAGAAAAAATTTGAACTAAAACCCGATGTATAAGAAATGTTCAAAACCAAAAATATAATTTATTTAAAGTTGAACTTTAACGTCCAACAACTTAAGCTGTTGCTAATTCTAAAACTTCTAGTCATACTTTACTAGGCTTATTTGTACGATATAAAAATTTTTTTATAAACTTGAACTTAATCAGAATAAGGTTTCCGTTATAAACAGAAAAAAATTTCTTTCGAAAAACTAGAAAAATGTTTAATGCAGATATAATATTTTCCCGAGCCTTTGCTATTATTTTTAAGACTTTGGCTTAGAAAAGTGTATGAGTACTAAAGGTCTACATTGAATAAGTTTTTGTTTTACACGTCAAATTCTGTTCTCTGTCGTGTACAATATATACGTTAAATATCTGCCACAACTCAAACAATGAAAATAAATACTAAATAATCGTTTTTCAAATACATTCAAGAATGTAGCCACAGCCAAATATGTGTCTAAAAATTTAACTAACAAATATGCGCACAATCCATGAAGCACACATAAAATTGGTATTTATTTAAAAACATGCGTAAATATGTGCAAAGCAGTTATTTTGTACGTAATACACAAAATACATATTTTTTTGTTGGATCAACCCCATTCATTAGTTTTTCAGATATTAAGTAATCCCCAACCACGAGATTATTTAATTAATTAATATAAGATATTTGTTACGCAGTCTTTAGCTTGTTTTACGCACTCAAGGTAAAGCTACGACAGTACCTCAATACGACATATAAAGTTAACATCGCTATCGTCACTGTTGTTTGGCTTTCCCGACAAAATTTGGTCGGATAATATTCACTCGTTTGGTCGGAGCTAGTATAAAACCAATTATATTTTTTTGTGATACACTCGTATACTATATATATTTTAAGAAAATTAAACCACTGATTTTCGGCAACCCTACAAACAAAAGGAAGTATATGGTCTGATCAAAAAATAGCCGTTATTTTAAAATTTCGTTAGTTACGTATGTTCGATTTACGCATTTTTTTCTGTTATGTTGGCACACATGTCTGTTATATATGTTGGCAATATCAGCCATTTTGGATTGTCAGTTTGTTTTTGACAGATAAAAAGGTTAGTCGTATTTTGGTGTGCTCTTCGATTCTTTGCTAAATTTGGAGCCAAAACAACGTCGCCTTGACATCGCTAAGGAGCTGTTGAACATCTTCAAGGACGATACAGATTTCCTCAAAAAGGTCATAACTGGTGACGAGTAATGGGTGTATAGCTATGAGAATGCCCAATCATCCCAATGGAAGCGCCCGAAAAAAGCACGTCAAGTTCGGTCAAATGTGAAGGTTTTGCTCGCTGTTTTCTTCGACTGCAATCGCGTGGTACATCATGAAATCTTACTATAAGGCCGTACGGTCAATAAGGAATACTACCTTGAAGTCATGCGCCATTTGCGCGAAGCAATTCGTCAAAAACGCACAGAAATGTGAAAAAACAATCATGGATGGATTTTGTACCATGATAACGCAACAGCTCACAAAACCGTTATCATGCGTCAATCACCGTATTCACCTGACTTCGCCCCCGCTGATTTTTTTTTTTCTTCCCAAAACTGGAGACACTGATGAAAGGAAAGTGTTTTGCTACGATTGAGGAGATAAAAGAAAAATCGAAATAGGAGCTGTTGGCGATACTAAAAAGCGCGTTTCAGAAGTGTTTCGAGGATTGGAAAAAATGCTGGCATAAGCGTATTACAGCTGAGGGGGACTACTTTAAAGGGGACAAGACAGTTATTGATGAATATATAAATACTTTTTGAAAAAATTAAGTTATTTTTTGACCAGCCCTCGTATATGGCAAAAATTTGTGTATGAAAGGTATGGCGAACTCATACAAATATATCAAATAAAATAAATGCTGTTTTTTTACTATATGTATGCGTATATTAATTCTAATATTATAAAGAATAAAAGTTTGTATGTTTGTAAGAGGAATTACTGATTTTTGATCTTTTTCAACAAAATGTGGATGGCTATATAAAAACACATTAAAGCACTTAGGGTAGGGAGATGGCAAGCCCTCCTAAGCCAGCATATATTTCTAGTTGTTTTAGAAAAAAATCTATAAAAACAATAGCCCGTCCTCTGTCCAAATGTCAGCGTGCGTTTGTTACACTTTATCGACGAAGTGGCTAAATCGATTTTGATAAAATCTTAAATGTGGATAGATTTGGGTACAAAAGAATACAACAGCTTTATATCGTTGCAAAAGTATGACCAAGGTGGGTCAGGATTAATTTTTCTTTGTCTACACAACTCATTTTTATGAAATTCATAAAAGACACCCAGCCTTTATATATGTTCAAAGTTAGGGCAAAAAGGTCTTGGAGAGACAGTTTATTGTTCGTTCAGCCGAATTTGATGAAATTTGAAGCATAGTTATTTAAGCAAAATTATGTGTAAAAGAACAGAACTATTCAAAACTGTGATGGTGAATGCCAGACACTTAAACGTTAGATTGACCTACGTTTAACGGCACAAACATATATTTAAATGCACACACCAGGTAGGATAGTTAGTTTTCAAAATTTTTGGTCAAGGCGACGACTATTTTCAAATTACAATGTCTGCCATAAACAGTATAGATTTTAAAAAACTCAGACAATTGGCGTCCGACTCGCACGTTGATATATTTGCTTAACGCACTTATAGCATTTATTCCCCTTATAATCCAATATATAAAATAAAAAGTTGAAATATCTTTTAATATAAAAAGTTCATTTAACTGTAAAATAATATTATTTCTGTGGACTTAAAAAAATTCTCCAGATTTTTTATTCTATCGGATTTTTTCGATACGCAACTCTTGGTCTTAGCGGCATGTCTGCATAATGTTTAGCTACAGAGATATTATACACGACAAATCAACTTAATATAAAATTGAACAAGTTAGCATTGACAAACATTTTTCATATCTTAAATATATTCAAAAATTGAAAATAAACCTAAAATTGGTTTACGGCCATTCTTTTTTTTTTTTTTTTTTTTTTAAATTGGACCAGTACTCAGGGGATGACCCCTACATATGCAGTGCATTGTGCCAGAACTAGGAAAATAGGTTGTGAGGAGGGGGAAAGAGGGAGTAGAGTTTGTGAACATTTGACTTGAACCTTCCAACGTTATAACAGACAAGAAACACGTCTGCAGGCAACTTGTTCGACAAACGAAGTGTACGGCTGAAAAACGAATTCTCTCTGTAATGCGTAGTACGATTCCTCGGGCAATCAACCAGAAATGGATGAGCTCTGGACGATGAACGCGTGCTACGTAAAAATGTTCGCGTTTCGGGAACAAGATCCCTAATCTCGTCAGAGCAAATTCCATTGTAGTAACGATAGAACAGAGTAACGCACCCCACACTGCGTCGATGCTCCAGAGAGTCAATAGAGTTGGATACCCTACTGTCACCGATGAGCTTCTTCGCCCTCTCCTGCACACGGTCGAGTAACCCCAAAATAGACTTTGAGGCACCGGCCCAAACATGAGAGTTGTATTCCATACACTAGATTTTATAAAACATAGACAATTGGCGTCCGACTCGCACGTTGGTATAGGAGTATTTGCTTAACACACTTATAGCATTTATTCCCCTTATAATCGAGTAAATAGAATAAAAAGCTTAAATATCTTTTAATATAAAAAGTTCCTTTAACTGTAATATAATAATATTGGTCTTATTGTTTCACAGCAACCATTGTTATAATTAAAAATAATCCTTCTTCTTGACTGAAGTTGGACTCGAACTCACAACTAGTTAATCTCGTACATATGTAATAATATTTTTGTGGACTTTAAAAAATTCTCCAGATTTTTTGTTACATCGGATTTTTTCGATAAGCAACTCTTAGTCTTAGCGGCACGTTTGCATGATGTTTAGCTACAGAGATATTATACTTAATATAAAATTGAACAAGTTAACATTGACAAACATCTTTCTTATCTTAAATATATCCAAAAATTAAAAATAAACCTAAAATTGGTTTACGGCCATTTTGACAAAATTTCGTATTTTGTTTTACCACTTTACCACAATATCTTTTGATATAAATGCCTTTGTTATAAGCAATCGCAGTAGATTTATTTAATACATTAATTTTCAATAAAATTTTGTCGGTGCAAAACATTTAATTTCGATAGAATTGCTTGTCAAAAACTTTGTACTAACATACACATTTGGATGTCTATTTAAGAACGCTTGTCAAGTGTATATTCTGCAAAAAATACTTATTTAGCTTGATTTGGAAATACCCTATTTCATATTATTCTAGAATCTAAACCAAGCATGAAGAACCATATACAAATATAGAGAGCAATATCATAATATTAAGATTTCTTTTTATGACCATTTATTAAAATCTTTATTGTTTAAAAGGGGTTACCTTCGGGATTCAATATGGTCAGATGAAATTAATATCATAATATGTTTGTTGAAAACGATCAACGACTGCCATAGCTCACTTGTTCCTTATAAATAAGCACAAAAAAGATATTGATTTTTTAAATGATTTCCCGAAATACCAAAGTCATTACAGTTGCCATCACACTAACAAGTTGGACTTAATAGAGCTGCAAAACTTTCGATATTCGTCCCCATCGATATTTTCGATAGATCGATACTATCGTTAAACATAGATATATACATATTTATATAAATATATATAAAATCTGTACGTATTTTTATTCTACGATAAAAAATATATAACTTTGAAATACTTTTGTTTTTAGTTTTGATAAACACTTTGAGCTGCAGCGTCACCTGTATGCAAAGAGAACAAAGTTTTTTAAGTTGCAGTCGACACTTAGCCGCAACCGCCAGATATAAGTTGCCATGTTTAACTAACATCTTTTTTTATTTGAGATAAAAGTAATAAATGATTATAATACACTTTACTTTGATATATAATAAGATTTATATAATATATTTTCATTTGTAAATTACGCTATAACTATAAAAATTTAAAGGCGGCTAAGAACCTGCCTGAATAAATGTTTAGAAACGTTGTGCCGGCTACATGTAACCGGCTTCGTATACACGTTCAACAATTGTCGATAGTATCACTATCGAACGAAAACAATCGATAGTTAGCTAAAAATAAAACTATCGATAGTACTATTGATTGTTTTGATTGTCTTGGAAACTAAATTTCTTCAAATATTGTATGGAATATAATATAAAATTGGTAAGCTCATTAACTGGATTTACGCACTTACTGCAAATCTTTGACAGTGGAAATAAAAAATGTAGATAATGAGGAACAAAAGACATAGCAGTTTTATCAAATAGTCTTAAACTACTCGACAGTGTAGACTTTACCATCTTCATCAGTATGAGAGGAATGATAAAGAGCTCTCTGGAAACGACAAACACATTAAATTTTACAATATATGATGACGGAAGCTCACTGTTATATTTGGGATGAAACATTGTTTCATCCCAAATATAACAGTCATTGGTTTTACCATTATCAAATATCTCATGAAATTACTAAATTCGATAAAATTTGCTTCACAAGCACTACAACAATACCATCAACAGGAAATCAAGATACGTGAGATTGTTAAAATGGCAAATATATCATATGAACGTGTATTCAACATTGTGCATGAACATTTCCATATGAAAAAGACATCTGCAAGATGGGTGCCGCGTTTGCTTGGAGTCGAACAAAAACCAATTCAGCAGACCACTTCACAGCCGTGCTTAGACTTGATAAAGCGTAATCCTCTTGATTTTTGGCGTCGATAATAACTGTTGATGAAACGTGGGTTCACCACTACATACCTCAAACTAAAAACCAATCGAAAAAATGGGTGGAAGCTGATGAAAGTCCTCCGAAGAAGGCGAAGACAGTGAGATCGGCTGCCAAGGTTATAACTACAGTATTTTAAGATGTACACGGAATATTGCTCATCGATTATCTTGAAAAAAGATCCACAATCACAGAAAAGCATTATCGTGCATTATCGGATCAATTGATTGATGCCATCAAGAAAAAAACAACCACATTTTAAAAAGAAAAAGTGATCTTACTTCAAGACAACGCACCGGTTCACACAGCATTAGATACGATGCTAAAATTACGTGAAATACACTTCGAATTGGTTGATCATCCATCTTATAGTCCAGATTTAGCTCCTACTGACTTTTTGCTCTTTCCAAACTTCAAAAAATGGCTTGCACGAAATTCATCTCAAGCGAAGTAGTGGTTGCCGAAACTAACGCATATTTTAACGGGTTCCCAAAATCGTATTATTCAGATGGTAGAAAAAAGTTAGAGTATCAACTTACTAAAAGTATTGAGCTAAGAGGAGACTATATACAGATATAAATGGGTCTGGAAAAAAATGCTTTTTTCCTACTTAGGTAGCTACAATATCTATCCGCCCTCTGTGTAAAAGTGTGTGTAAAAAGTAACTACACATAATTTTCTTCTTTGACGAAAATAAAATCGTTTTGGAATACTTGTAAAACATATGTGTGCTGGTTTTTACTTCTACTCTTATAGCTAAACAATAATTAACACGTAGCGGGTAATGTAGTAACCTATAAAGAATTCAAGTGAAAAGGGTCTCATTTGCCATATTTGTACTTAATTTTAAAGTCTTGTTTTTTCAATGTTTAATTTTTTACAGCGCCGAAGACTATTTCAATGATAAAAACATGATTTTTTTAATGATTTAAATATTATTATTGGCATAAAAGTTAAGATTTACCGGAATAAAAATCTTGATGTAACAAACAATTATTAACTCTAAAATGTGTTTCGAGAAAGTTTGCCTAATTGTGGAACTTTCCTATCTTGTGGACCTGTAGTACGAAGTATAAGCGTGCGTCTTGAAATAGTATTCCGTGTAAATGTATGTGTAGCATATTTTTGGGTATTTTAAGCTTGAGAGCTTTTCTTATTTATGGCACCCGTACAAGAAGACAACGTTTTTCTTGTGATATATTTTCTAACTTTTTAGTCATTAACTTACTTGAATGAAGTTACTTCACATTTTTCCTTTTCTTGACATTTTTCTAGGTAACAGTTGATTTTTTACCTTTTTAATGTCTTAAAAGTTTTGTTTAATTTGAACTTTTGCTCAATTTATTTCATATATCTTTTACCTTTTTTTCTACCATTTTTCAAATGAAAAAGAAAATACTAAAGCAACTTAATGATGGAAACTTTTTTGTTATTATTTTTGGTGGGAAACAGTTCCATCAAAGTAAATGTTGCTTTTAAAACTTTTTAATTTAATTTATGTTATTTTGATAGTGATAGTTTTATAACTGGGAGCAACCTTTTTTAATTAAATTTGGTTACAGAAAACTTTTGTAATTTAATTTACAGAAGATGGTTCAAAAGCCACTGACAATGGATTTAGCAATGGTAAGTTAAATATTTTTCAATTGAAAAATGTTTAATTTCGCTGCTACTGACATTCAAATATATGTTAATTTGGCTCCTTTTTATAGACGACGTTTACACAAAAATAATGTTTTGGCAAAAGCAACAATAAATATCCTGGAAATTGAATACAGCCACATCCTAACTTACTTCATCCACACCAATAATATTTATGTATGTACTAACATGTTGTTAACGCTTAAATTAAAATAAAAAAAAAAACGAGAAAAGAAAAAAAAATTTAAACATTCTTGGGTAGATTAACCATAAATTATCAAGGGAAACAAAACAATGAAAAACAAAACAGTTGATAACTGAACTTATTTAATATAAAAAAAAAGAAAATAAATAAACTCGAGTTGATCCACACGCAAAGTCAGCGCGCACGCAACCATGACAGAAGTATCGTTTTTACACTTGTTTTTTTTTATTTCATTTCTCAAATGCCTCTTTAGAAAAAGGTGCAGAAAGTTTATTTATTTTTACACAAAAGTTCAATATTTTCAAGAGCAGATAAAAACACTGAAGAAAGCAACAGAGCATAAACTGTTTTCTGTTTTAAGGTCAGAATCATAAGCATCTAAAGTATTTATTTAAAGTATTTGTTCGCTTTTGATTTTTAAAGACATGTATAATTAAAAGACCTTTGGCTTGTTAAAATAATAACTAATAAAAATAGTATGAAAGCTAATATAAAATATAACACGCAGGAGTAAAAGTTTTCAAAATTTTTGTATACAGAGTACTTTTGAAGCGATTTGCAAAAATCAAATTGTTGGGGTATAAGTAAGTAGTCAATGGCTAAAATTGAGTTTATTAAAGTTCTTAAGGCAAAAAAGGAGGGGTGGGTGGATTGATTACAGAAAAATCACATTTTTCATGCCTCTAAAGAAGCATTTAAGTGCCTCGAATTTTTGAAACGGTGTAAGATGTACTTCACTCCGTCCGACCTCTTTACTATTTATACTAACTACATTCGACCGAAAATGGAATACAACTCTCACGTTTGGGCCGGTGCCTCAAAGTCTATTTTGGGGTTACTCAGCCGTGTGCAGGAGAGGGCGAAGAAGCTCATCGGTAACAGAAGGGTATCCAACTCTATTGACTCACTGGAGCATCGACGCAGTGTGGGGTGCGTTACTCTGTTCTACCGTTACTACAACGAGATTAGGAATCTTGTTCCCGAAGCTCGCATATTTATACGTGTGGTCGATTGCCCAGGAAATCGTACTACGCATTACAGATAGAATTCGTTTTTCAGCCTTACACTTCGCCTGTGAAATAAGTTGCCTGCAAACGTGTTTCCTGTCTGTTATAATGTTGGAAAGTTCAATTGTCCCTCTTTACCCCTCCTCATTACTTATTTTCCTAGTTCCTGTACAATGCACTTCATGTGTAAGTGTCATCCCCTGAGTACTGGTCCAAGATATAAAAAAAAGCAAGGCGATGCTGCAGAATTGCTATTCACTATCTTTAACTATTTACTAGAGCTGTGCCGGGTCGTTCATTTTAGTGACCTGTCACTTTCGTTCAATTACAGAAGACCGATCCGTTCGTTCATATTGTTGCAACGGTAATTTTGAACGAAGGGAACGGTGCCAACACTACAATGTTCCGATCGTACATCAACACAGCTCTGTAAAATAAACAAAACAAAATGGCGAAATAAAAAGTGATACAAATTTATTGTTTTAAAAAGAGAAATTAATTTTAATATTTTCATATTATACTTTTATTCTATATGTTTTATATTGTTAAACAAAACAGCAAAAACAAAAGAACATGACATAAAAAAGAAAGAAAGTTATTTGAACGAAAGCTATCCAAATTGAACGGCTCACTATTGAACGAAAAGTGGTTAGTTTAATGACAGGCCCACTTCTTTCAATGAGATGATCCGAAATATCGGGTCATTCGGTTTTAAGGGCCGATGTTGAATGTGAACCACACCTAAACGTCAATTTTTTTTTTGTGCATTTCATTTGACATTTCTCAATTTCAGACTAACTCAATTTCAACCCTGGAAAGATACACAATCGAGAAACGCATTAAAGTTATTCAGGCTGGGCTTTGAAACCAAAATGCATATCGTCGTGCCCTTCGGGATTTTTCGGTCAATTTAATCGTTCAAATGTTCGTAAAATCGCAAAAAATCGTACAAAAATTTAAACCAACCGGGTCTGTTAAAAAACTCGTGCTCATACAGCTCGTTTTGCAGAAAATAGTGCTGCTGTTCGAGATAGTGTAGCTGAAGAGCCGTCCACCCAAAACAATTCCAAGCGTCGTCAATAGACAGAATGCTGGCAGGAAATGGCAACAGCGGATGATCAATCTTCGAAAAAAAAGTCATCTTCAGTGGTGAGGTAAAACCAATGCATCCACAAAGAGTGGCTGTTTGATGCGGTTTAAAGGCATTTTTCCAAAATGAGGCCGGTCAGGCAGTTACTGTGAATGGTGTTCGCTATCGTGAGATGATAACGAACTTTTTATGGCCCGCATTGAAAGATATGGATGTGGAGGGTATGTGGTTTCAACACGACGGCGTCACTTGCCATACAGCTAACTAAACAATGCTCCAGCAGCTAAAGATTTGATTATTATTATTTTTTTTTGTCTTCTTCAATCAAAAATTATTGATCACAGCAAATTTGTATTGTAAAAAATCCTTCTTAAGAAAAACTTGAACTAAAACCCGATGTACAAATGTACAAAAAACAAAAATCTAGGACAAATTTTACCGTTTTCAATCATATTGAAGTTTTCCGTGGACGAACCGTCAAAATGGTGTGGATGGGTTAGGAATGCCAACATACGGTGAAGGACGCCAACGAAATACTAAGTAAAATATATTACAGCTATCAAATGTAAACAATTTGAGTCCAGACCCAAATTATAGGTAAAGTAAAGGGTGGCTGATAAAAACTGCTACAAAAAAAAAAAAAAAAAAAAAAAAAAAAAAAAAAAAAAAAAAAAAAAAAAAAAAAAAAAAAAATGAAATAACTTATTTACTGTGCAACTAACCTGTTCCATTTTTATTGTATTTTATAGACTGATCTTTAAGTTTAACTAAAATGGAGAATTGGGACAATGAAACAAGAATTTTGGTAGAGCAACGCTTTCACGCTTTAGAGTTGGTTGTTTCCGTCCAAAGAGAATAGGGGCGCACGTTTAGCGGCACTCCTCCTAGCAGATGGACAGAATGAGAATTTTGACGAGCGTGGCACAACTCCAAGAAGACCATATCATCGAGATACCTCAGTTCGGACGCACGAAACTCTTGGTGCAGTAGCTACTGCCATACAATTCAATCTTAGAGCTTCGACAAGGAGTTTATCAGCTCAAATGAGTGTCAGCAGACAATTTTGCACCAAGATTTATTTCGATATAAGATTAATTTAACAAACAAACTGAACCCTAGAGACTTCCCAATTCGCTAGGAATTTTGTGAGAAGATCATTCAAATAGTGTCAGAAGATGAAAACTTCTTGAACTGCATTTTATGTCTGACAAGGCACATTTTGATTTAAACGGCAATGTTAACAAACAAAATTGTCGAATATGGAGTAATTATACCCCACCGACACTCCATAAAATGCAATTACATCCACTTCGCATCACAGTGTGGTGTGCAGTTTCTTCAAGGTTCATTGTAGAGCCTTATTTTTTCGAAGAAAATGGTCTTACTGTTACGGTCAATGGAGACCGTAAATTAAACATGTTAAAATAGTTTTTATTTCTTTTCTTTCCCTTTCATCTCTGTTTGGTTTCAACAAGATGGGGCAAGTTGTCACATAGCCACGCCTATTTTGACGAAATTGAGGCAAAAATTTTTCAATAAACTGATTTCAAGAAACTCCACATTCCGTTCGCCTCCCAGGTCTCCTGACCTCGAAGCACCTGATTTTTGTGGGGTTATTGCTAACAAAAAGTATACAAAAGAAACCCAACAAATTTGGATGATTTGAAGAAATCCATTCGAACGTTAGTTGAGATAATTCCCACTGCAGCACTCCAGGCAGTAATGAATAACACATGTGTCACCGATGGTGGAGGCCATTTGAATGGAACTATTTTCAAAACATCATGAATTACTTTAATAAAAAATTATTATTTTTCAAACGAATTACAAAAAAAATAAATTACATTAACTTTAATATTTAATTATTTGATCTTGTTTTGGTAAATATTTCTTATTTTTGCAGCAAAAGATCGTTTTATGTTATATAAAAAATTTAACAATATTTATTTTCAATATTTCGATAACAATTTATTATCATCGTCGTTAATTTGAAAAATTATTGTCAAAAAATTCCTATATACAAAAAATCTATACACCAAGAAAAATTATTAATTCATACACAAAGAAAAAATTCTTAACAATATTATCAAATTGAAAAATTTTAAATTGAAAACTTAAAAAATATCTATTTAATATACTGACAGAAACATTTTTGGTTATTAAAAAATCAAAAAAGAAAAAATATAATATTAACAACAATAATGACAAACATAAAAAATAACATAAAAACCAAAATAACCTAATTCTGCAACCAACACATGTTTTGCAACATGTTGTTTCTCAACTAGCAAAACAAATGTTGTTTACAGAATAACATGTAAATATTATTAACATAATTTAAAAAATTTTTTATCCTAACATTCATTCTCCTAACAACAATTCAAATCTAGAATTTCTTATTAACTAAATATCTATAGTTCTGTGCTAATTTTGCTGTGTCTACCTTGAAGTTAATTCTCTGTGTTGTTGGTGTGTTTATAATCTCTAACATTTCTAACATGTAACGCTTCTTATAATTATTTTCTGTTCTTAAAATTGAAACATTTTCAAAGTTTGGAGAGTGATTAAATTTTGAACAATGAGAAGATAAAGCAGTTTTTTGTGAATTAATATCCCTATATCTTTGATCTGACTTATGTCCTGAAATTTTCGTTTTCAATTTGTTTTTTGTAGTTCCGACGTATACTTTACTACAATTTTCTTGGTCATTACCCTGACAAGGAATTCTATAAACCGAATTTGAAATGTCCCATTTATTAAGTCTATCTTTAGTCTTACTAAATAATTTACCTAACGTATTATAGCTTCTATGAGCCATTCTATATCCTTCTTTATTATATATATTAGACCTTGCTAATCTTTCTGATAAACCTGGAATATATGTTAAAGATTTATACATTTTGGGTTCTGATGAGGTACCTAAATTCTGTACATTTCTATTTTTAAACTGACTTACAAATCTAGAAGCAAATTCAGCTGGAAAACTGTTGTCTTCCAATATGTTTATAATCTTTATAATGTTCTTTCTATGGAACTCCTCATCAGTTATTGTAAGAACCCTTTCTACAAAATTTTTAGCTGTGTTTATTATTATATTTCTGCTATGCTTTGAAAAATAGTTAATTAATCTCCCTGATGCAGTTGGTTTTTGGTACCAATTACAAGTTTATTATCTCTCCTAATTATCAAAGTATCCAAATATGGTAATCTTGAACTATATTCTTTTTCAATAGTAAACTTAATGCTTGAGTTAAAACTATTCAAAGTTGAAAACATATTATCAATTTCTAAGTCCGGAATAATACAAAATAAGTCATCTACATATTTTGTCATTAATCTTGGTTTTATATCTAATCTCTCTATTGTACTATCCAATAGTCTTTCCATTACTATATCAGCAATAATTGGAGAAGCTGGAGATCCCATAGGAAGTCCATTTATCTATGAATATATCTTACCATCATACTGAAAATACCTGTTATCTTCTATACAAAATTTTAAAATGCGCAAAAATAGACTTTTCTCTATTCTTGTATGTTGAGTTATTACATCCCATTTATTCTCTATTGTGTTCATTGCTAAATCAACTGGTATACTAGGAAACAAAGAAACTACATCAAAAAAATTAATCTTTCATCACTATCTATATTCTGACCTTTTATTCTATCCTTAAATTCCAAAGAATTTTTAATATTATATACAGAACTATCAGTAATTTTTCTTAAAATATTTACGACATATTTACAAAGTTCGTATCATGGTGAATTAATAAACGAACAAATAGGTCTTAAAGGAAAATCCATTTTATGAATTTTTGGCAGTCCATATAACCTAGGAGCAATAGCTATATTCGTTTTAATTTTGTTCTTCTCAATATTAGTTAAAATTTCTTTTCTGAATAACTCATCAACTAAAATATTATTAATCTTCTGTAATTTACTCGTTGGATCTTTATTTACTAACTGATATTTAGAAATATCGCCTACAATATTATTAATTCTTAATTTATAATCTTGCTTATACATAGCTACTGTAGTATTACCTTTATCAGCTTTTAAAATAATAACATCCTTATTTCTTTTTAAAAACTTCTCTGCTTCATTTACTCTATCAATCACAAATCTATCTCTACTTGTTAAAGTCATTTTATTCAAATGATTATCAATAACTGACGTAAACCTATTTCTAGCTATTTCCTGGTCTTCCTTGTTATCTAATGTTTGAACAAAATCTTCACCCTCACTTATAATTTTCAAAATCGGAAAATCTTTCTTTCTAACTGGCAAAGCAAATTTCTGTCCAAGTGAAAGAACCCATTCTATATCCTTTGGAAAATCTAGATTTGTCTTAGTAACAAACCACTTATCATTAAATCTAATACCTAAGTCTTTGATCTGCTGTCTCCTAAGTGTTTCAAATTTCTTTTTATGTTTTCTTTTTATCTTTTCATTGTATATTGCCGATAAGCGTTCTTCAAAAATTAAAAATTCCTCTATTTCTCTTATAGATAAAAATCTCTCTAATAACCGTAAATACTTTACCCTCTCCCTTTGAAAATGTTTCAGCAACTCGTGTTTCTCTTTAATTACTAATTTTAAGATTTTGATATGAAGATGTTGCCGATAGTCCAAAATTGTTTCTTGAAACCCTTGTAAACAAACGTTATTGAAAATTCTTGATACATTCTTCGTTGAGTTAGCAATAAACTTCGGAATAATCCCTGCATTCCTGCATCTTATCAGAAACGTTATGCTTGATTTTGTATTAATAATTTTACTCCTTATTGATCTTAACTGATTAATTAGACTCCTAGCATCTTGACTTCTCTTGAAAACTTGATAATTGATTACTAGTCCCTCTTGATTCGTGCTCATTGAATTATCTTTAATATTTAATTATTTGATCTTGTTTTGGTAAATATTTCTTATTTTTGCAGCAAAAGATCGTTTTATGTTATATAAAAAATTTAACAATATTTATTTTCAATATTTCGATAACAATTTGTTATCATTATTTATTTATTTATTTATTTATTAGTTATTTAGCACAACAAGATGAAGACATCTTATAAATGACAGTGCTAGTGATCTATTATTAACATGTCATTAAATAAATAATCTCAGTATAAAGGAAGACAAATAGTTAACAATTAATAGTGACATGATATTTAGAATGCAAAACTTTTGAACAATATTTTTATGTCTACTAAAAATAAAAATTCAACTAAGGAATTTAGAAAGCTCCTTCTTAAACGAGTTTGCGCTGCCAAGTTTTTGAATTGAGTTTGGCAAAGAGTTCCAAAGACTGGTTGCATAAATGAAAAATTGTCGTTTAGATATCAAACACTTGTATTTTCGCTGGATTATATTTCTACCACGTAGAGATCTTCCAAAAACTATTCTTTCGTACAAATATGGTGGTTGTTGCGAAATTATGATCTTTTGAAGAAAAATGAGGCACCTATATTTCAGGAGATCTTCGAATGTCATTCCAAAAATCGATTTAGCATAAGATGAAATGTGATCGCGGCGGTGCTTCTGAAATACATAGCGAGCAATATTGTTGTATATTACCTTCAATTTGCGTTGGTCCGTACTGTCACAATTAGCATAAATTTCACAACCATAAAGAAGTGTAGGTATCAGATAGGCCTTTGCCAGAAGCATGCGTATAGCAAACGGAGTTGAATCCTTTACCGCCCATAGGCTACGAAGCTTACTATAAACTCTGCCTACAATAGTGTTGATGTGATCTGTCCAGGTTAACTTATCATTAAAAATTAAGCCTAAATTGGACGCTGTGTTCACAAAGACGATCACGTTGCCATTAATTCGCACTTGAATATTATCAAAATGTCTCCTAGATTTCGAGAGGAGAATACACTTCGACTTTGAAGCATTAATGTACAAACCGTTAGACATTGCCCAACAGTTTATCATATTCAAATCCTCGTTTATTCTACTCACGCAGATTGAAACATCATTGGTGTTACTATAATTATAAACCTGTATGTCGTCAGCATACATGTGCATTTTGCTGCGGATGGCAACATCTGGCAAATCATTTATGTAAAGACAGAAAAGGAGTGGACCCAGAATAGAGCCCTGTGGTACTCCTCTGTTAACTTTTTGTGGCTCAGATTTCCTATCATCTACACTCACTATCTGCGACCGGTCAGCGAGGTATGAGGTTATTAGGTTACATGCCGAACTAGAAAAATGAAATAATTTCCGTAACTTCTTCAACAGGATCGCGTGATCTACCGCGTCGAAAGCCTTGCTGTGGTCCAGAAGGATCAAGAAAGCTACCATATTGCAGTCGAGTCCAGATCTGAGACTCTCGACTACGTCAACTAGAGCTGTTGTACAGCTTCTGCCCCTAATAAAGCCTGATTGGGCCCGAGATAAAAAATCATAACGCGATAGGTAATCTTTTATTTGTTTGCTGATGATATTTTCGAATACTTTAGATAAGAACGGTAGGATAGCTATCGGTCGAAATTCACCATTGGACTTGGGTATGGGGATGATCTTTGAAGATCTCCATTCCCGAGGAAATCATCGTCAGGAAAATTAATATGTTATTAAAAAATTTTTTAATTTGAAAAATTATTGTCAAAAAATTCCTATATACAAAAAATCTATACACCAAGAAAAATTATTAATTCATACACAAAGAAAAAATTCTTAACAATATTATCAAATTGAAAAATTTTAAATTGAAAACTTAAAAAATATCTATTTAATATACTGACAGAAACATTTTTGGTTATTAAAAAATCAAAAAAGAAAAAAATATAATATTAATAACAATAATGACAAACATAAAAAATAACATAAAAACCAAAATAACCTAATTCTGCAACCAACTAGCAAAACAAATCAAGATTATAAATTAAGAATTAATAATATTGTAGGCGATATTTCTAAATATCAGTTAGTAAATAAAGATCCAACGAGTAAATTACAGAAGATTAATAATAGTTTAGTTGATGAGTTATTCAGAAAAGAAATTTTAACTAATATTGAGAAGAACAAAATTAAAACGAATATAGCTATTGCTCCTAGGTTATATGGACTGCCAAAAATTCATAAAATGGATTTTCCTTTAAGACCTATTTGTTCGTTTATTAATTCACCATCATACGAACTTTGTAAATATGTCGTAAATATTTAAAGAAAAATTACTGATAGTTCTGTATATAATATTAAAAATTCTTTGGAATTTAAGGATAGAATTAAAGGTCAGAATATAGATAGTGATAAAAGATTAATTTCTTTTGATGTAGTTTCTTTGTTTCCTAGTATACCAGTTGATTTAGCAATGAACACAATAGAGAATAAATGGGATGTAATAACTCAACATACAAGAATAGAGAAAAGTCTATTTTTGCGCATTTTAAAATTTTGTATAGAAGATAACAGGTATTTTCAGTATGATGGTAAGATAATGGGTGATTTTATAAGAACTATCGGAAATTTACAAAAAAAAAACACATAAAGTTCAGAAAAATACATGAAATATTTATTTGGATCGATAGTTGGGTCGATATAATTTAATGTTTGAAGATTATTTCATGCAAATGTTGGCCGCGGCTGCGCCTCAAATGGTCCATCCGCTTAGTCCAATTTTGGCATACTCTTTCCAACATTTCGGCCGGTATCTCACGAATAATGTTGGCAATGTTGGCTTCCAGTGCGTCAATCGAAGCGGGCTTGTCGCTATAGACATTAGCCTTAACATAGCCCCACAAAAAATAGTCTAGAGGCGTTAAATCGCACGATCTGGGCGGCCAATTGACTGGTCCCAAGCGTGAAATAAACTGTTCACCGAACTCGCCTCTCAATTGGTCCATTGTTTCGCGTGCTGTGTGGCATGTGGCACCGTCTTGTTGAAACCACATGTCATGCAAGTCAAGCTCTTCCATTTTGGGCAAAAAAAAGTTTGTTATCATCGCACGGTAGCGCTCACCATTCACAGTAACGTTGTGATTCGCATCATCTTTGAAGAAATACGGCCCAATGATGCCGCCAGCCCATAATCCGCACCAAACGGTTGTTTTTTGTGGATGCATTGGTAACTCTTGCAATGCTTCTGGCTGTTCTTCACTTCAAATACGGCAGTTTTGTTTGTTCACGTATCCATTCAACCTGAAATAGCTCAAATAGAAGCCTCAGTAGGTCGATTAAACTGACCAGAAGAAGCGCGCGATGAACTTTCTTAACAGAGCACGCATTTTGGTAATAAAATTCAATAATTTGCAAGCGTTGTTCGTTTGTAAGACGATTCATGATTAAATTATAGACCAAACTGAAGATGTTTGACAGTGACACAAGATACAAAACGTGCGTTAGCTGTCAACACTAGTGTTGCCAAAAAGATAATACCAAAAAAATCACTCGTTATATTCACAGATAAATGGACTTCCTATGGGATCTCCAGCTTCTCCAATTATTGCTGATATAGTAATGGAAAGACTATTGGATAGTACAATAGAGAGGTTAGATATAAAACCAAGATTAATGACAAAATATGTAGATGACTTATTTTGTATTATTCCGGACTTAAAGAATATAGCTCAAGATTACCATATTTGGATACTTTGATAATTAGGAGAGATAATAAACTTGTAATTGATTGGTACCAAAAACCAACTGCATCAGGGAGATTAATTAACTATTTTTCAAAGCATAGCAGAAATATAATAATAAACACAGCTAAAAATTTTGTAGAAAGGGTTCTTACAATAAGTGATGAGGAGTTCCATAGAAAGAACATTATAAAGATTAAAAACATATTGGAAGACAACAGTTTTCCAGCTGAATTTGCTTTTAGATTTGTAAGTCAATTTAAAAATAGAAATGTACAGAATTTAGGTACCTCATCAAAACCCAAAATGTATAAATCTTTAACATATATTCCAGGTTTATCAGAAAGATTAGCAAGGTCTAATATATATAATAAAAAAGGATATAGAATGGCTCATAGAAGCTATAATACGTTAGGTAAATTATTTAGTAAGACTAAAGATAGACTTAATAAATGGGACATTTCAAATTCGGTTTATAGAATTCCTTGTCAGGGTAATGACCAAGAAAATTGTAGTAAAGTTTACGTCGGAACTACAAAAAACAAATTGAAAACGAGAATTGCAGGACATAAGTCAGATCAAAGATATAGGGATATTAATTCACAAAAAACTGCTTTATCTTCTCATTGTTCAAAATTTAATCACTCTCCAAACTTTGAAAATGTTTCAATTTTAAGAACAGAAAATAATTATAAGAAGCGTTACATGTTAGAAATGTTAGAGATTATAAACACACCAACAACACAGAGAATTAACTTCAAGGTAGACACAGCAAAATTAGCACAGAACTATAGATATTTAGTTAATAAGAAATTCTAGATTTGAATTGTTGTTAGGAGAATGAATGTTAGGATAAAAAATTTTTTAAATTATGTTAATAATATTTACATGTTATTCTGTAAACAACATTTGTTTTGCTAGTTGAGAAACAACATGTTGCAAAACATGTGTTGGTTGCAGAATTAGGTTATTTTGGTTTTTATGTTATTTTTTATGTTTGTCATTATTGTTATTAATATTATATTTTTTCTTTTTTGATTTTTTAATAACCAAAAATGTTTCTGTCAGTATATTAAATAGATATTTTTTAAGTTTTCAATTTAAAATTTTTCAATTTGATAATATTGTTAAGAATTTTTTCTTTGTGTATGAATTAATAATTTTTCTTGGTGTATAGATTTTTTGTATATAGGAATTTTTTGACAATAATTTTTCAAATTAAAAAATTTTTTAATAACATATTAATTTTCCTGACGATGATAACAAATTGTTATCGAAATATTGAAAATAAATATTGTTAAATTTTTTATATAACATAAAACGATCTTTTGCTGCAAAAATAAGAAATATTTAAATTACATTAACTTTAAAAAAAGTTATTTGAGTTTCTAAGGTAGCAAAATTGATCAGCCACCCTGTATATCAACATAAAATTACCGCCGTCAAACGAAGAACTACATCTATGATAATATTAAAATTAATTTGTTCGAAATCACTTTGAATGTGTTATGCAAGAAAACAACAAAATTATAGATTTATGTATGGCATATCATTTCTTAGAGATTAAAAAATATATATATTTATCATTATGTATATTATAAATATAGTTATAAGCCTAATTAAAATGTTTAAGATTGTAAGTTATTTTGCAAAATCGAACCAAATCGTTGGTTGGGTTAAGGTTAATACGAGGGCGGATTGACATTGAAGCTACCGATACCTAAGTAGGAACAATACTATTTTTTTCAAAACTATTTCTTAACATGGTCTCCTTTTAGCTCAATACACTGAGTAAGACGATATTCTAACTTTTTTATACCATTTGAATAATATAATTATAGGATTTTCTACATCTACAGTTATTAGTCGATGTCAAAAATCAAGAGAATTACGCTTTATCATGTCCAAACACCGCTGTGAAGTATTCTGTCGAGCTCGTTTTTATTTGACACTGAGCAAACGCGGCACCCATCTTACCGATAGCTTTTTCATATGCAAATGTTCATGCAAATTGTTCAACACATGTTTATATGATCTGTTTACCATTTCAACAATCTCACATAACTTGACTTGACTGATGATCATTCACAACGATGTCGAGGAATTTCTTCAGTAACCACCTGTTTTGGTCTTTCTGTTGAAGGTGGTGTTGCAGTACTTGTTCGGCCGCGTTTAAATTCAGCAATCCAATATTTTACCATGTAATCTGACGGAGCGGACTCACCGTAATGTTTATCAAGCTTTTCTTTTGTCTCTTTCGTCGTTTTCCCTTTCATATAATAGTGTTTAATCACTGCACGAAGTTCACTTTTTTCCATTTTTCAAGAAACACGAAAGTTGATTTCTTAAAACGACTACAACAAACTAATCGATGAATTTGGCTGAAATTTCAACAACTGATGCTTGACAGCTCACAGTTAAAAACAAACTAAAAAAAATTGCGTTTGCCCTGCCATCTAGCGCTAGGTAGCTTCAATATCAACCTGCCCTCGTAAAACATCACTTATATTTATAAAGCAAATTTTTATTTATGATTTTATCTTCTATGAAAGGATAGATGAGAACTGTTATTTACCAATTTTTTTTTTAATAAATTCATTGGATATAACGAGATTCTAAGGAATTTATTTGTATTTCTATAAAACATACATATTAATAACAAAAATATGTAATCGTTAGGTGGAAAAAAACGTAATGAAGAGAAACCAAAAATAATTAATAAAGCAAAACAAAAAAATTATAATTGAAAGTTACCTTCTCTTGCTTTTAAGTAGACCGTATTGGCCACAATATTCTCTAATTCCATTAGTTCCAGGTTGGCGGTTTTTTATTTAATCCTAGGCCGCTCTCAAACTTGTGAAAAACACCACAATGGTTTTGTTGTTTGTGTAGAAAAAAATCAGCAGATATTAATTGGGAAGGGGGTGAGTAAAAATAATTGTCCTGATTATTTATTTGTTTTCTCAATATTCTTGCTGGTGTATGAAGAAGAGGATGGAGCACACAAATAAATGAAGTGAAGGACTCTGATGTCAAAGAGGTTGTTGGTATTTTCTTTCTTTCTTTTTGTATGAACTCGTTGAAGTGGGTTGGGAGTTGAATAATATTTTTGCAATCTGCACAGATGTTTGTGTTCTATATTGAGTTTTATCCGTTTTGTTGTGTACTATTGTTTTTGAGTACAATATGCAAAGTTTTTTTTACAAAACAATGGATTATAATTGTTATGTTTATCTCTTCCCAATTCGAAGTGTAGCAGTAGTTGTGCGCTTGTTTACACTTTCAATAAATGTGCTGTTGTTTCCTTTTTTCTACAGTTTTTCTCAATTTTTACTTTCCCAAGTTTTCCACTTTTGTTGTTTTCTTGTTAATAATACTAATTTATTTTTTAAATGCATGAGTCTGGTTATGATTTTTGCTTTTGGCAGAAAGCGCTTAGTTAAAAAGAGAAAAATTTTGCTGACAATTGTTTTGTTAGTTTCCGTTTTCTCTTTTAATCTCTTTCTTTCTTATAACAGCGAAAAAAAAAAGAATTTGTAATAAGTTTCGTAATGTTTACTCGCCTATCGACCAGAAATTTACTTTTTATTTGCCAGCCCAAAATTTTTACCATAATTTTTAATTTCCTTTTAATTGAAAGCTATGCTTTGTCAATCGATATTTTGCTTTCGTTTTAGTATTAGAGATGTGCCCAGTTTTCTCAACTTTCAGCATTTCATTTCCGTAACGTTGGCTGCACAAATTTCCGATTAGCTGGTAATTTAAACTGCAAACAATACTTGCTGTTGAAATTTGTACAGAATGTTCTTTTGTTATCAGATATCTTTTTACTTTAAGCGTCGTATTTTTGCTCAAGTGTCATGCTTCACAATTTAAATATTTTCTTAACAAAATCCTTTTCTTAAACATATTTATTTTCCCTTTTTATTCTCAAAGCTCTTAGTTATGTAAAACTTTCTTGCTTGTTGTCGTTAAGAAAAACGTAGCTATAATATTGTTTTTCCTTTTTTTATCTTTCTCTACAACCGGCTCCCAAAAAAATCAGCAAAAATTGTAAAAAGCGAAATTCATTTTTAAAATATTTTTATTTTTACATCATTCTTTTTGAGAAATCTCAGACAAAATGAGTTGTCAGATAAATGCTGTTGCTGTGTTTGAACATGTTCTCTGCCATCTTGTTAGATCTAAAAAGATACAAGCAATAAAAATAAATTATTTATCAAATATTATGCATGTTTAAAAAATATATAAGAGATTTGAGATTACTTATTGAATACAGCAAAATTTTATAAATTATAAAAAAGAAATACAAAATTTAATATATAAATGGAAACCTACTGACATTCCCAATAAACTTGTTTAAAAGTCATTGATTTAATTTCAATGCCAGTCAATATTTTTAAGTAAAAAATTTACGGCGTTTTTGTTGTTTGAAAGGATATAATTTATTTTAGGGTACTCAAATTATCGTTGCATACTGTGACTTTTCGGTTCATATGGGCCGCAACTCCATTGCAATGATAATCGCAAACAATAAGGTAACGCTATCCTGAATTATTGGAAATAATATATTAATGTGATGTTTCCACCTCGCAAGCAAGCGAAATATTTGTATAGAAATTACAATGTGTGCGTTTCATATAAAACTTCTCAACAAGTCGTTTGATTGTGATGTGGAAACATTACATAAATCATAAGCTTTGGTTTATTTTAGGTTTCCCGTACACAGAGTTCTGATTTCGGAATGGACGACTGCCTTCGAAAACAGAAAACTGCTGCGTCCATATATAATGCTGCGTTGATGGCTAAAAAATAGTATCAATTGAAAAATAGAAGAATAATACTTTTCACAACTAATACGATATCGTATTTCGGTGTTTACAAACCAGGTCGTATATTTTTATACCATATACATATCCCGCTACGTTATTATAGATTACCTCAGTTTACGAAATGTTTTTGAGTCAGGGTTACAAAACAATTCAGTATGGTACAAAAAGCTAGGCATTATTGTAGTTTTGGCTACCATTAATTTTGTTTCGATAGGGATAAACTACCCCTATGCCATAATTATCTGAGAATCCAAATGTTAAGATGTGTATCCTACGTCATTGTTTTATTAAAATTAACACCGAGATTTTTAGCGCGTTCTACAAATTCCATTATATCATTGCCAATTCTATCTTTTTTCATTCCATTGTGTTAAATTTCTTCCCTCCAATGACTCATGAAAAAAATATCTCATTTAAAGAAGAAGAAACAAGTGCTTTTTCTTCAACACAATGCACCGGTTCACACAGCATTAGATACAATGCTAAAATTACGTGAAATACATTTCGACTTAGTGGATGATCAAACCCTATAGTCTAGATTTAGTTGCTAATGACTTGTTCCTGTTTCCAAGCTTGCAAAATGCCTCGCAGGAAAAAGATTCATCTCAAACGAAGAAGTAATTACAGAAACTAACTCATATTTAAAGGTGTTCCGAAAATCGTATTATTCGGATGGTATAAAAAAATTAATTGTATTGAGCTAACAGAATACTATGTTGAGAAATAAATGGTATTGAAAAAAATGTTTTCTTCCCACTTAGGTAGCTTTAATATCAGTCCGCCCTCGCAAAAGTGCAATATAACTAATTATTAGCAGAAATTGTAAACAAATAGCACAATTGCGAAGAGCACATTATTTAACATATAAAAATTGTTGGAATATTTTTCGAAATATACAATACAAAAAAGATTTATTTTAGAATCATGTTTCAAAAGTTACGAACAGTATGTGTACGCTTGTTTCTTTTTTGTCTTTTTTTCACCGTTGTCCGTGTTTTCTCTATATATTTGCATATGTTCATTATTAATTTCTTTTCAACGCATTTCATTATATTGTGGTGTGGAAAGTGTTGCACTAAATTTTACAAATCTGAGCAGTGTCGAAGGTATATACACTGGGCACTAATCAGTTTTAACTAATTTAATTCGAACATTTTAAATGCTGCAATAGAGTTTGTTTTAGTCTTTCGTGTTGTTATTGGTAAAGTTAAACCTCCACGAACAATGGGTTTTGCTCCCTCTTTCCTCCTCATCGTAACCTATTTTCCTAGTTCCAGTACAATGCAGCTGCATATGTAGGGGTCATCCCCTGAGTACTGGCCCAAGATAAAAAAAAAATTATGATCTCTATTCTGATGCATATAAAGAGGATAACATCGCACCTGCTTTATATCCAAGATCTATTAAAGCTATCAAATTTCTGCCTATTTAAGCACAGGAATGAAAAATTTGCAGAATTCAAATTTGATAAAGAGTTACGAAAGATAGAAATTTTAATTGTACAAAATACGAAACGGAAGGCCATTAGTATCTCAAATCTTCTAATAGTAAAAGTATATGCAAAGCTCATAGAAAAACTAATTATGCGTGGTACGCTTTATTATTGTATATACCCAGCAAAAACTTAGTAATGTGTTGCACTTATCTAAGAACATATTTTTCAATATCATTTATCGCCTGCATTACTTACAATTAGTTAAGTAATGATTTGTTTAATATTTGTTGTGTATGTACGAGGCCTTAAAAATTTACAAATTCACCTTTTCCATTAATGTGACTGAACTGTATGTGCATTTTTACAGATTAGTCGGCCAGATCTTTCTGAAGCATCAAGATTTGGCCAAATTCGAAAAGTTGTTATCCATTTTTCCAACATTTTCATTGGATTAAATATGTATATTGAATAAATTACGCAAGTATGATATTGATATTGGTACGTTCAACACTAGTATGATTTACTGTAACAATGGAATTTATAGTTTTACAATAATGTGTATGGAAATAAAAATATTATATGGTTGGGCATGTCAGTTAAATATTGCTTTTTATGGTAACAGTATTAGCCATGATGCAAAAATTATAAATTTTACCAAATATATGGTTATAAGTATGTCTTCCTTCTTTCGTATGGTCACCTTAATTTACCACTCAAAAGCATTTACTTGTGTCACTCAATTCTTATACTCACACTAATGATAATATTCTCACTTAATTATCATACTCTTCTTAATTGTGATATTCTCGATTGTTCTTAAGAATAAAACGTTTTTATATAAACCTTTATGTACTTGAATTGAATATGAACTTGGATTACTAAAAATGTAATAAATGATTGGTGAATTTGAACTTAAAGCAACCACATGCGTTTTTACTTAATTAATGTAAATACATTATAGTTATAAAGAATAATTTTGGTGTTTGGCTGTACTAAGCTTTGTAAATAAATTTCGGATTGAAACCATATTACTCGTATGCTGTTGTGTTCAACAATAGAATTTGCCCTTAAAATATTGCCATATCAACCCTATTTTTTCTTCTACGTGTGTGATGTTCGCTGGGCTTAACTCGGTTTTCTAAAACGTTGCAAGACATATATTACTCCCTTCAATCGCTTTACTATTCTGACTACCTCTATCCGACCGAAAATGGAATACAACTCTCATGTACCGGTGCCCTAAGTCGAAGTCTATTTTGGGGTTACTCGACGATTCACTAAAGCATCGCCGCAGTGTGGGGTGCATTTTCCAGTTTTTTCGCTACAACAATGGACTTTTCTCTGACGAGATTATGCATGTTGCTCTCGAAGCAAACATATTTGTATGTAATACATGTTCATTGTCCGCGGCTCATTCTTTCGTGGTTGTTTACCCAGTGCGTCTCTAAACACATTGTACAGAGAATCCGTGTTTGAGCCATACTAACACACTATATTAGAAGATTTAAGGCAATATTCCTTCTCTTCTTCTCATCATAATATATTTTCCCAGTTGCTACAATGTACAGGATATTTAGGTGTCATGCCTTGAATACTGGCCCGTGATAAAAACAAAATTATATTTAATTCTGCTTTTCAACGAAATTGCTGAGCCTCCACAAGATCTTACACGGACCTTTAGTATCATTAGCATCATCACTATATGGTCATTAATTATGAAGTTGTTTGTTAACGCCAAGTTGACATTGATAACTTCTGAGCAACTTTTGGTATCTAAAGCTTTTTGTATTTTATATAGCTATTATTAAAAAATTCGCAAAATATGACAAAGGATTAATATTAAAAAAAGTTTGGATTTTTAATGAAATTCCAAGAACAAAAAGAAACCTGCCCTTTGCATATGAATCTTGTATACGTGTATGTTTTATTGTTAAATATGTGTGTTTTGCTCTACACAATCATGAGTTTTAATTATTCTTCATTTATTGTTTTACTTTTTTTTAATAATGAAATATTTCTATTGGAATTCTCTATAGCAACAGAAATTACACAGAGTACAGAAAAAAACTTTTCTTTTCATTTATTAATGCATCACTGAATTTTGTTCATTAAGCACTTGTTTTTCACATTGCAAAATTAATGTATTTTATCTGTATTGTCCTGAGTCCTGATTGTTATTCCATCTGGGCTGGTACCTTTATGGAAAACATGGTTGCAGATTTTATTAAAAGTGGCTTGTAAAAGTGTTACAAGAGTAGTGAGTATCAATTGTGTAACATGAAATACTACTACTTGATTAACTTTGTTCTGTGTGTATGGAAATGGTTTGGGTAGTATCCTTTTGATTTATTATTTATTTGCTTTCTTTTTGGCGATATCTTATTGTTGTAACGAGTAAGAAAAAGTTCTGTAAAGGTATCAGAGAATTCTATCAATATTGATTGATCTCCAATTAAATACATGTTATAAACATAAAAACGAGTAAAAAAGAAAACAATCATTGATGGGATATATTTAAATGAAATACAGAATGAGTTATTTATCGAAAAAAAGTTAAAACATTTTTATTATACAAATTTTAGTTTTTATAAATATCACTTAAAAAGGAGAACTGTAAATTCTAGTAATACAAATTTTATGATAATTAACAAGGTGCCACAAAGTAAACAGATTTGAAAAAACAACAAAATATGTGTAATTATCTTTATCTCTTTCAATATTTTCTCCGCACTTCCACGCGTTGCGCTTTTATTCAACAACAAAGAATTTTGTAACCTTAAAGGCAAAAGTAGGAGAAACAATAACATACTTTTTGATTCTCTTAAAGTCCTAAACCCTGTTTTAATTTTACTCTAATGTCACCTTTTTACTTCTGTGAACTTTGCCCCGGTGCTTTAAAGAAGAACTACAGTATTGTATGTAAATAAGGTTTCAACCCAAAAGAGAGGATTCCTTCCAAATTGTGGGTATTATAAAAATACATATATGTAATAACACCATTTTGCACAAAAAAAAATAAAATTTAAACAATAACCCAGTTACCAAAACAAAATAAAAAGAAAACAAATTTTAAAAGTTCACAGAATTTTTTTCCATGTACAATTACAAAATTTACAGAATCAGTTAAAAAATTTGAGGAATCGAGGATTCAAACAAAACTTTAGTAAAAATAGTTGTTCCATGAAAGCAGAAATTTGTTCACCAGAAAAGCATAAAAACTATAAAATTCACAAAGTTACGTACGAGTACAACGTACACAACTCTAAGCAACATTCTGGAAAATTTTCGAAAGTCCAGAAAAACTAACACAATATCATATTGGAAAAAAGGTTTTCGTTGAGTTAGCAAAACTATTTATTGATTTGTATGATTTCGGTCATCTAGCCGCTGTAGATTGCGCGTACAACCCGCAATCTAGAACACCAATTTTGAAACGTTACAAATATTAAGTTAGTTAAACATTTTTATACAATTCTCATTTGCGTGGATGCCTTTATTATAAAATACCAAAAAAAAAAAAATCACTTAGCTTGTCTTAATTTCTACAACACAAAATACACATATGTACATAATTTTAGTTTATTATTGACTAAGCTTTAAGTAAAATTTGGCAGGCCCTTTTCTATTTGCAATTGTTGTGTTTTCTTCTTGGACTACGAGTACTTGCTCATGCATATCACTAGGTATTTCAGTGGGCACATCCGGCAGCTACACTCCATTTTCTTGTTCAGCAGCCAAAACACTGTCTTCATATTTTTGCGTAAGTGCATTCGATAGCAAAGAATCAATTTCTTCCTGTTTTTCAACTCAGAGAAAAAGCCTTAAATTTATTACAATATGTTATGTGTGTATACAAATTTAACTACTTAAATAGTTCAATTATCAAATAAACAAAGAGTACTAAAATAGGGGTTTTTTGCCACCCTCCCGTTTACAATAATATATAATAAATTCTACTTTCTACAGGTTGAGACGTTACGGTTACATTTCATTACAGTCATGTAATCATTTTCATAGTTTCTCAAAAACGATCAGCTGTTCCAACTACATTTACATTTACGGTCGGCTAAATAGGCCGATACGTCTATCTGAGACTAATGGGTTGTCAAATAAAGCAGCGTTGCCAACATCTACATATGTATAAACCTCTATAGAATACAAGCTGTTGAAAGTATTAATAACATATCTTTAGTCTTTAGAAACATTTAGAAAAATTTGTTGAGATGATAAATATGCAGTAAAATTCACTAAAATTTAGATCTACAGAAATTTTACGGATTAATTTAGAAATTAAATATCGATTATAATTTATTTACAACTTTGCTTTATGTTTGCTGGTTTTCTGCTCTCCATACTTACCTATGTAACGAGTGATTTTTTTGCTATTATCTTTTTGGCAACACTAGTTTTGACAGCTCACGCACGTTTTGTATCTTGTGTCACTGTCAAACATCTTCAGTTTGGTCTATAATTTAATCATGAATCGTCTTACAAACGAACAACGCTTACAAATTATTGAATTTTATTACCAAAATGCGTGCTCTGTTAAGAAAGTTCATCGCGCGCTTCTTCCATTTTATGGTCAGTTTAATCGACCTACTGAGGCTTCTATTCGGGCTATTTTAAAAAAATTTCGCACCAAATTTACCACCAACACGCTTACGTAGAGTGCGAACTGAAGAAAATATCGCAGCCGTATCGGCCAGTGTTGGTGATGACCGTGAATTATCGATTCGGCGCCGTTCGCAGCAATTGGGCCTCTGTTACTCCACTACGTGGAAAATTTTGCGGAAGGATTTGGGTGTGAAACCTTATAAGATACAGTTGGTGCAAGAATTGAAGCCAAACGACCTACCACAACGCCAAATTTTTGGTGAATGGGCTCTTGAAAAGTTAGATGAAGATCCATTTTTTTATCGAAGAATTGTGTTCAGCAACGAGGCTCATTTCTGGTTGAATGGATATGTGAACAAGCAAAACTGCCGTATTTGGAGTGAAGAGCAGCCAGAAGCATTGCAAGAGCTACCAATGCATCCACAAAAAACAACCGTTTGGTGCGGATTATGGGCTGGCGGCATCATTGGGCCGTATTTCTTCAAAGATGATGCGAATGACAACGTTACTGTGAATGGTGAGCGCTACCGTGCGATGATAACAAACTTTTTTTTGCCCAAAATGGAAGAGCTTGACTTGCATGACATGTGGTTTCAACAAGACGGTGCCACATGCCACACAGCACGCGAAACAATGGACCAATTGAGAGGCGAGTTCGGTGAACAGTTTATTTCACGCTTGGGACCAGTCAATTGGCCGCCCAGATCGTGCGATTTAACGCCTCTAGACTATTTTTTGTGGGGCTATGTTAAAGCTAATGTCTATAGCGACAAGCCCGCTTCTATTGACGCACTGGAAGCCAACATTGCCAACATTATTCGTGAGATACCGGCCGAAATGTTGGAAAGAGTATGCCAAAATTGGACTAAGTGGATGGACCATTTGAGGCGCAGCCGCGGCCAACATATGCATGAAATAATCTTCAAACATTAAATTATATCGACCCAACTATCGATCCAAATAAATATTTCATGCATTTTTCTGAATTTTATGTGTTTTTTCTTTTTTTTAATTTCCGATAGTTCTTATAAAATCACCCATTACATAAATGTTTGTACATGACTTTCCATAAACATTTTCTTTTTCTTCCAGCTCACAACAAAAATTATTTAATACAGCTGTGTTAAAACTCAACATCAGTATATTACAGACGTGAAAATGGTGGGGGGTGCCACCCTAAGCAACATGTACATTCAACGTATTTTACCAGTGATGTCAATAAAGTTTTCAGTGAAAAATATTAGGAAAAAAAAGATTTCACACGTTTCACAATTTTTTTTCTGTGCGTATTTAACAAACAACACAACCTTAAAAGTGTTGGGTCAAGAAAGAAATAACTAATTTTAACATAACTTTACAAAAAGAGTGATTTGTTTTTGCAGAATTTTTTATCTATATCTATATAAAGAGGAAAAGTTTGAGGTAATTTCTGGAACCATAGACCAGATTTTAAAAATTTTTACAATGGAATGTAGAATGTATCCGCCTGATACATTGGACGCCTGACGGACATAGGCTATATAGACATCTCTTGAAAGTGATGAGGGTAGGTCGAGATGCGGTAGGCCACAAAACTCGAAAGAAGCTCATTCACGTTATTCGCTCTCAAATCCACGCGTTTACTTAACTAAGTAGATGACATTTTTCCCCATTGTAAAGCCAGCAAACAAAATTAAAAGGTTAACAATTTCATTCAACTATAATGTAAAAGTAGCCCTTTTGATAAAGTTTTAGAAAGCATAATGAGGATAGTTTGTGGCGAGTGTACAATGACGCACAGTTACCATGTCGAACCCATATGACCTTAATGATAAAAATGCAGATTTGGTCACCGACTTAACTTACAAACAAACATAAGAACATATCTTACTAGATATGTAAGTACTGATTTCCAGCACCCTTCCCTTCTCTAACCTTATTGAGATTCTTTTAAGTGAAACATTAGATCAAATAGTTCACAGCTTACAAAATAGGTATTATTCCTTATAGAAAAGTGAGCAAAACCTTCATATTTGACTGAACTTGAAGTGTATTTACCGGCCTTGGATCTTCTGGACGCTTCTATTGGTTTCAATGTCATAGCCATATATCCATGCTTCGCCACCAGTTATGACACTTTTGAGGAAATTTGGATCATCATTGGCGATGTTAAAATTTAGTAAAAAAAAAAATCGAAGCGCACACCGATACACAATTAATCTGTTTTTCTGTCAAAAACAAACTGAAAATCCGATATTGCCAACATCTATAACAGACATGTATACCAACATAACAGAAAAAAAATGCGAAAATCAAATATACTTAACTCATGATATTTGAAAATAACGGTTATTTCTTGATCAGACCATGTATATGTTGACTTATCACGGTTTGGCAATCTAGACAAACAATATACATATTTTGTTATCACAAGGTAATATAATTTCAAAAATTGTTAACCAGGTAGCTCTGTTCTACATGTAAATTAAATGTATTTTTGCCACGTAGAAACAAAATTAAAAATTTACATTTTGTAAACCATGTAAGTAAAGGACAATATATAAATTTGAATTTTTTCTTTGGCCAATGATTAAAATATGTTCAATTGAAATATATATATACTGGTTTTTACTATTACTCCTACATCTAAGCAAAAATTAACACCGGACTCAGCTAGTATTAGTATACAACAGCAGTTGCTGCTCCCACTCGGGGGGTTTCCTTTTAATGCAATAAACACACTCATAGCAGCAGGCGACCGACTACAAACTGTTAATATTATAATACATTTGATTATACAAGGTTATCTATTTAGTGGTCTGAAACTCGCTGGCCTGGCCGTCAGTTGGAAAATGTCTGGCGTCCGAAATGTTAGTTAGTAAAAGGTTTGCCAGATCCGACTGTCAGGCAGCACATTTTAAGGTTTTCGAGACGTGGGCAATCATGATCATTTGATTTGACCCGGTTAGACAGAATATTGTTGCGCCTACGCGAATAGTATCTTAAAGTTGGAGCATTTGAGACATAGTATTTCGTACATAATCTCAAGGTTCAAGTGTTATAAAAGAATAAAAATGTTATTGAACTCAAAACTTCATGCGTATTTTATTTAACTTTTAAAACTCAGGTGTGGATAACCTCTTATGAAAACAATTATTTTTTACACGATTACACTTGTATGTGACGAGTGATTATTACATATGCAGGTATATAAAACTGTATATATTGTATTGCTTTAGTGCGGAAATTGGTGTTGCCGTACTGCTTCCGGGAATGTGGAGGATTTTGGGAATTCACGTAGCCGGTTTTGGGATTTCCTAAAAAAAAATTCGAAACCACTTCCGTAAACGGTTTGGAACCGGTTTTTCATACCCACTGCGAGTTTCTGCCGTGCAACATGCATCTGAACTACAAACAGTTATTCGCTTTAGTGCGTACATTTAAGTTACCGTATTATTTCTAAAAAATTACGGGTTTTTGATGTTTCCTGAAGTCGATTTTTGGAATACCCAAAAAACTCGGAACTGCTCGCTAACCGAATCGGACGCGTTTTGGCCGTGGAACGTTTATCTGAACTATTAACGGTCATTCGATATAGTGCGAAAATTTAAGCTACCATTTTGTTTCCGGAGAAGTGGGGGATATTGACAATTCCTGAGCCGATTTTCGGAACTAAAATAAAACTCAGATAGTGTTATGGATAACCAGTTTAGTTTAATATCAAAGTTCTACATGACTACAGAGCCCATAATTGATACTTATGTCATACATCAACACTTAAACCTTTCGGGTAATTTTGGTCTACCATACTATTTACAAAAAAAAAAACTCTAATTAAATACTAAAGAAATAAAACAAAAATCTAAAAAAACATAAAAGCCCGTTTCACTTTCTGGCACTCGCATAAATTTTAACCCATTAAAACAATATTTATGTCTAATATCAAATATTTTTTTGTTAGTTTGTATATCTGCCACAACTGCTTGCCAAAACTGTCGACAAAATTAACGTTTGCAATCGAAAAACAGCTGCTAAAAACAACAGGATAAAAAATTATTATACAAAAGATGTATTGAACCACATGCTTGTGCATAATCAATTGTAATTGAGGTTAGTTTTTCCATGCTAGCATAGCCGCGAGCTAATTAAAAGGTAGCCGTGCGTGAGCGTGCTTTAGTGTAGTTGAGTCACAACTTCTAGCAATTTTTTATTACAAAAATGTCGATCTAGATGCTATGAAAAATTGTAAGATTAAGTTCTTACATTTTTATCGATTAATTTTTTGATTGAATAATTTGATTTTTCTTTGGCAACACAAAATGAATTTTTAGATGATCAACGCATTTGGCGGCATAAAAGCTAACGTATTCACGATGCAAGCCTTGATGAAATTCTTTTAGTTTCCAACAGAATTGGTGCTGAGTTATTCACGAAAACATTTTCACTTCTAAACATCATTTGCAAAATATTTGCTTGTATCGCAAGGCTGTCACGCGCGCAACCCTCAAGTAAACATAAAACTGTTGTATTTTCTAATAAAAAAAAATAAATTTCATAAAAAACATGAAGGTAATAAAATGTTAAGGATGCTAATGGAAAAAACGGTTCGATAAGAGACTTTTTACGTTAAAGCAATAACTGTGTGACGGTGCAAAGGAAAAAATGAACATTGCGCAACAATGCGTATTCTGTTTATATGTACTCGTATAGTATTTGTTAAGTGCACGTACATAAAAAAATTATTTTTTTATACATCTTTTTGTTTGCAATGTTAACGAAGGTTAAATGGTTTTTTACGAGTATTACATTTTCACATTTGATGTGCTTCACTGAAATATGTATGTATGTAACACCATACTCGTACATATGTACGTAACAACATATATACAGGTAACAACAAATACTTTTCTAGCGTGAAGCCAAAAATATTAGCCATGCTTTTAAATTAAATTGTTTTCTATATTTTATTTTACTATCCTTGTTGTAGAATTTTAATTTTTCGCCATATGTAAGTGCAGGGAATTATGAGGGCGAGCCAATAACTTCGTGATTTTTATAACTTTTTATAACTGGCAATACTACTCCTGTCAACAGGCAACTCCTGTTTAAATGTGAGTAAACTGCGTCCAGGCTTCCGCAAAAAACCCGTCACTCAAACCAGGGCTAAATATTGTGAGGAGCCTGCACCATCCATTTCCATCGTAGAGAAGTGGTTTACTGAATTTCGATGGGACTGTACAAGCACGGAAGATGCCGAACGTTCTGGATAGCCAGTTGAAGTCTTTACATCCGAAACAATGGAAAAAACTAGATGCTTTTAGCCTATCGGAGATTGAAAGTGGAATAGACAGAGGAAGCGATAGTTATCTCACATGTGTCAAAGGTTACAATTTTGAATGAGTTGGGTATAAGAAAGCTTTTCGCAACATGAGTGCCGCGTTTGCTCATAATTTACCACAAATGCAATCGTGTGACAATTTCGCAATGCTTGGCGTTGTTCAACTGCAATATGGACGATCTGTAACCGTGGACGAAACATAGATCCATCACAAGACACCGGATGCCGAATAGCAATCACAACAGTGGGTTTACCAGGTTGAAATGGCGTCAAAAATGGCAAATGTGGGTTTGTCAGCCAACAAAGTCAAGACGACGGGTTTTTTGGGATGCACGCGCACACTGACTAACTCCAAGAGCGGAAAACAATTGGGAATATTATGCCATTTTATTGGGTCGATTCAATAAAAAATTTAAAAAACAGCGATTGCATTTAGGCAAGTTCTTTGCAACCAGGACAATGCAGGTGTACAACCATGCTCCCTCATTCGCCCTATTCACCAGACTTAGCAAGGTGCGACTTGCTCGCAAACTTAAAGAAATGGCTCGGCAGAAAGAAATTTGACTTCGACGACGAATCCATCTTACAAACTAATGACTATATTGATGACCTCGACAAATCGTATTTTTCGTATAGGATAAAAACAGTTGGAGTAAACGTTGCACTAAATGTATAGAACTCAATAGAGACTATGTTGAAAACGAAATAACTTTTTATATAAAAACCTGTTTCATTCAAAAATTGACGGACTTATTGACTCGCCCTCGTATATTATGGGCAAAGTTATTCAAATTTTATTCGGAGAATAATGTTGTGCGATATGGTGCGTTAAATTTCTAAGACATTTGGAACGACAATAAATCTGATACTGTAGTTCAGTTCTAGCAAGCATATCCAAGTTAACGCGTCAGGCGTTGTTTAGCCGTCAAAAATTGTCATATACACAAAGATTATGACAGATTTTGCTACTTAAAAAAGTTCAGAACTTTGCTTACAAGGCTATTGTTAGCAGAAGAGTGCGCAAATTTCCATATTACTTTACATCCTTTTACCATTAAAATAGTGTGATGCTTTTTAGTGTTGTATTTTTTATATTAGTTCCACTACCTTGTAAAGTTGCTTTGATAATTATAAATTATATCAAGTGAAACTAGCTGCGCAAACTTGGGTTTTTTCAGGTAATACTAAGGATTTTTATTAACCTGATGTCAGAGTAGCCGCTAAAAAAGAATATAGAACCGATAATAGTTTATACCATATCATTACTCGATGGTGTCAGAGGGAGCGCAGTGTTTATCAGCCACTAATACTGCTACAAATCTAAAAATAGTTTGTTTTTTATCAGCCCAATTATGAATATTCTCACGAAATTTATTTCTCTAGGAATTTATTCCTCATGGAATTTATTTCTCACATAAAGTAATTTTTCAATTCAAACTCAGAAAAAAGCACAGTTTTTGTCCGTAAGAATTGAAGAGTTGATCTTCCATTAGTGTTTTCAATGAATGGAGAGAGGAAAAAATAATAAAACCTCATACTTTATTTTTGTTCATAATTGGAGGAAAAGGAAAAGTGATAAAATTCCTACGGAATTATTATTTATAATTGGGCTGTATATTTCCTATCGACATAAATAAGAACAAACAAGTAAATAAGAATAAACTCAACAGAAAAAACTATACAGTTTGTGAGTAAATTCATGTGCAGCCGATTTCTTTTTCTATATAATTTTTATCGTCTTTATGTTGAAGATAATTTTTTCTATTCCAATGAACAGAAATATATAAAAATTTCATTTTAACATAAGACGAAGAGTGGCCTACATTCGTAAAATGAATGATTATCGTAAACTTATATTGCAAACTTATATTACACACAACCATAATACTGGGTAGTACCTTTGAAGTTCATAGGGTACACTTTTCCACGTTATTCACGTGTGACATATCGCTCCTTTATTGCAACATAGTCATATCTCAAAAAATTAGCTTTTCGAGTTAGCAATGCAGAATTTTTAATAGTACTACCTTTTATATTGTGCCAAAAATTTATTCAAATTACTTTTAAGCTGTTTCCTTTAGGAGATATTCTCTAAAAAAAATTTCTAAGACTTGTATGGAAATTAGAAATGTTTTCTCGAAACAAGATTTTCTAGTTATGACTATGTTGCAATAAAGGAGCGATATAATCAATTAATGTTTGTCACTTATCGAAATAATCGTAGTTTTTTTGTATGCCTGTAAAAAAACTCAGCAATAAAGTGCAAAGGCTTTGAAAGATACCATATAATAAAACCATATAATGGAAAATAATTGTTCTTTGTTAATGATGTGATATAGTTATAGTAGACAGAAGATCATTAAGAGTAAATAAGATGTAATTATCATCTATTTAATAAGTGATGTCAGAGGATCAGTTAACTGTATTAAAAGCTTGACTGATATCGTTGTGGATAACATCTTTGTATTTTCTATTCGCGAAACTACAATTTGTTTTTGCAGCTATATACAGCAAATTATTTAAAGTACAGGGTATCTAAAGGTATTTAAAGTACAGGGTAGCAAATTTATATTTATGTGGCTGCGTTGGAGTTATCAATTATGCGGATTTGTCAGTCACGATGCCGCTGTGGTCAAGTGAGCGTTCGCAGTGGAAATATTTTTCAAGAGTAATGATTCTTATGTAATTGCTCGTCGAAAATTTTGTTCAAAGTTCGGTACTCGGCGAATACGTGATGGAGTGTAAGTTTAATTCGTTCGCGGTTGCAGAGATTCCGCACAACTGTTTGAGCTACGAATGTCCCACGGCCAGGGCTCAGCTGATTTTTAAGGACTCCCGAAAATATTAAACTGGTTGAAAGCAGTTTACGTAAAAATCCATGACTTTCAATACGGAAAAGAGCAGCATCAATGGGACTTCTAAGAGCGATTATTCCTGAAACTTGAAAAAAGAGCCTGAAGAAGCCTTTTTGAAATTAAAATCGATGAAAAACTGAAAGAAAGCGGCTTTGATTTACGCCAAAATGTTTGCGGAACGAAGTTAAAGCGTTTTCACACTGTAAATCTAATATTTTTTGGAACGATAATGCTGTATTTCACTGGTTGCCAAGAACTCGCGACCCTCGATTGAGTCATCAAAAACCAAAGCATTGCCCCAGGGCAACTGTTTGATGTGTCTTATCTACGCATGAGATAATTGGACAACTTTGTTTTCGAAAATTCTCAAGGCCACGACGGAAACCTACGTTATGTTGGTTCAACAGGATGGGGCGACTACACATACAGCCAGAGTTTCGATGAATTTGCTTCGGGAAAACTTCCGTCAAAAACGTCAGTCAAAAACTGATCAATCGCTTTGGCAGCATCTTATGGCCACCGAGGTCGCCCGATCTAACTCCAATGGATTTTTAATGGAGCTACCTCAAAGAGAAGGTTTATAATAACAGTCCCCAAACTCTTGTGGTTTTAAAGGGAAAGAAATATTCTTCGAGAAATCAGCTCAATTGAACCCAATTTACTGTATCGTGAGCACAAGGCTTCGTTTTGTACAGAGTGTTTAACTCGTTGGAAGACATCTGGATGGCATAGTCTTTAAAAAATAAAGTCCGCATTCATTCAATGCTCTTAATAAAATTGTCAATTATTATGTTTTTTTTTTAATTTGAAAATATAAATCTGCTACCAGACACCTGTAGAATGTTCTTTACAAAATTTATGTTGACCAGTAATGAGGACGTTTGGCCACAAATACATTCTTGAAACATTTAAGGCATAGAAGAGCTTAGTTTAGCAATACCTGTGCATATATTTACATTTGATTTATGTCCTAATTTAATTTATAATAATTTATGTGTAATAAATAATTATTTCCATACTTTTCGAAAATAAGCACACTTAATATATAAGCACGTATGCAGAAAGATAAGTTTAAGATAAATTTTCAGCGCAGTTAATCAAAATGCAGCTAAGGAGCACCATGACGAACGTTAACGTTTACAGCATGTTGCACTAAACAACCTCAGTAATTTATGCCCAGCCAATGAGAGTATTTCTTCTTACACAAAGTTGTAAATTAACTTTCAATTAACAAATTTTAGCATTTGAGCAGTTGTAAAAACAGAAAATCTTTTCAACTGTTATTTTATTTTCTCTAATTTTATTACTGTCACAAAAATTTAATGGTATATAATTAATTATATCTATACGTACTTTTTATTTTTCAATTTAATTTGTTTTCCTAATCACACATTCAAAGTCTATTATACGGGATGGGCATGAATTGTATCAGCATGAGAAATGTGTTACTGCTGGCTGTCTGACTGATTTGACTGTCAAAGATAAAGAGAGGGTGCAGCCTGTTGTGGCACAATCAGTTTTTTTATGCGAATGCATTTAAAATTTTTCTTGTTTCTTGTTTAAGAGACTTAAGTTTTCCTGTAGTCATTGACGTCAGCAGAATTTTAGTTTTATTTTTAGCACAAAAAAAAAAATATATAATTTGCTATTTTTAGCAAATTTATGTTTAAGTAGATGTAAAAGAATTTTATGACAGGTCGAAAAGAAAATTTGTTTTAACATTTATACGAGTATGATATTAATAAGAGACATTAATTGTAGATAAATATGTTTATTGAGCATCAATTACAATTTTATAGAAATGGAATTAAGTTTCTACAGAAAAAGAAAAATACAGTACTTTAAAAATATTACACAAAAAAATAGATGCAAAATGCTTAAAAAAAAAAGATTTATGGACTTACATGTCATATAAAACACTTTAGCTTAAACACTAAAGCAAACAAGTTTTCGAAACTGACAAATGAGATATTTCTGAACTTCAACATAAGTATAAAAAAAATAAAACCGTACTGGACGTGTGAGATCTAAGACAAAAGGAAACTAGTTGATGCCAAAAACGATTCTAAAGCAAATATTTATGGGGATTTCTTTTCTGATAAAAAGTGCTGCCCTTCAAAAGTTTATCATTTTTATCCGATTACCATCACACTTAAAAAGTTGTACATTTTTTATTAACACAAAAGAACAAAAAATGCTAACATAATGCCGTTTATTAATAATAATCACTTAGCATTTCGCACAAACTAACGACACTATTTTTATTAAATTAAAGCTATCATCAGCAGCACCGTTTACTCAGTTACAATAACATAAGAGTCTCATATTTGCATAAACACGTATAAAACAAAGATATAAAAAGGACAGTATTTCCACCTTACTCGAAGTACAGTGTGGGACAAGCTAATTTTTTGTCCAGTTTTATGTGCAACATGCTTTGAAAACAACATGAAAGGTGTATAAAAATATTTAGAAAAGAACGTGTTAAACCACTATATGTTGCATAGGTGTAACATTTTTGTCAGAAAAGAAAACACCATTAAACAGTAAGTTTTTATGAAGAAACCAAACACAATAGATAACATTTGCCATATTGTGTTGGTTTACGTTTTAGCAAAAAATTTTTTGGCTTTGGCTTTATCTTGCAGATTTAATTTTTCCTATTTTAGTTGAAATCTTCATATATCAGTTTTGTTTTCTTAAGATTTTCGTGTTCAGGAATTATCGATTTGTCTAGCTGACAAGAAGGTTTTTATTCAATTATTATGTTATATTACACACCTATTAAAAAAAATCCAACATCTTAAAATTTATTTTCCAACAGAGTACGAAGCACACATTACATACAGTTTAATATATACAGTAAATAAGTGTTTTAAATCACATATATACACCAACCAAAATGTTGTTGCGGTTTAAAGTTTAATTTTGCGGACGAACGAACAGCTTCGTTATTAAAAAACTGGCACTAAATATATTTAATAGGAAAGAAATCCAAATGCAAATCTTCAGAAATGGTCACTAAATCTTAATTTGCTAAACCATTTAAGAAAGCGTTAATAAGAACACACAGAGTTGTATTTTTAAGTATACATTGGCAACATTTACAAATACAACCAATCAAAAGTATAGCAGGTTGGTTTTATAGAAGGTTGTAGAACCGTTATCAGTAATTTTAGAATACTTTTATATTATACCTTACTATTACTATAAAACCACAAATGTTTACAACAAATGTTACCTCCTCACTTTAAGTACGGAGAGAACTTCGCATTATTTTATTCCTACAAAGTCTAAACATTTTGTATTACCTTGTAAATAGACCTTAAGTTATAATAAGTTAGAGGTATTCTTATTTTGTATAGTAAATTATTTGGTTCTAAGAGGTTGTAGTACATTTTTAAAACATTCTTAAATATCGTAATATTAAATTTTAATTTTTATAATTTATCTTTTCCAACATTTCTCATTAATAATACTTTTAATCAGTTGTTCAAGTCATTTGCCGCAATTTTTTACCATTTAAGAAGAAAAGAATAAAAAGATGAAAAATGTCTTTAAAAAATTTCAAAACTTACAAAAGGTGCACGAAAATCGTAATAAATAAAAATTAAAGGCATTTATAAAAAATTAAATTATTAATGAAATAATAAATGACCCATAATTAAAAAATAAAGCAGAAGAAAAAAATTTATAACGACTTTCACAGATTAAGAAAATTTTGGAGGAAACTTTAAGAACAAAATAAAAAGGGTTGATTTAAAAAATAACATTAAATTATATTAAAAAAAATGAATGTTAACACTATAAGAATGTATGTACAGGGTGTCTGGTAGCAGATTTATATATTCAAACTTTAAAATCAAAAAGGTACAAGTAATAATTGACACAAAGTCAAACAAGGTGTTTGGTAGCAGATTTATATTGCCATCCAGACGTCTTCTGGCGAGTTGAACACGCTGTTCAAAACGAAGCCTTGTGTTCTGAGAATTTTCGAAAATTATGGTCAAAATATTTCATGCTTGGATAAGGCATGCTAAACATTTGCTCTGGGGCAATGAAATAGTTTTTTATGTTTCAATCTAGGGTGGCGGGTTCTTTGATACCAGTAACGACAGTTTCGATTGTTTAATGTGGCCGTTTAAGTGAAAATAAGGCTCGTTGCTTTAAAGACTGTGATTTATAGTGCGAAAGCGTCCCAACAAAAATGTCTCGACCATTACAATATCGCAACTGAGAAATCCGTAGATGTGGCCGTTTAAGTGAACACAGCAAATGCCTGTTCATTACTTTTTGAAATGATCGTATTTAAAAATATAAATTTACCACCAGTCACCTGGTACCAACAAATTTAATAAATGACAGCATCAAAAACGAATCGTATTTAACAGTTGATGTAAAAAGTCATGCGGAAAATTGTTGTCCGGTTTGGGCCATGTAACAAAACAATAAAATTTTAAATGAAACAACAATTGTACATATTTATAACGACCAGCATGAAATTCTCGTTTCAGATAACAAAATGATAAGACATTGCAGAAAATTCATTACCTCAGCACCTGCCTTGACGGCCTTATCTGACTATGGGTTAACTCAACGGGGTGAATTATTCGCGATTCGCCAGCGCTCCCGTGTGGCTTACAAGACTCACACAGATCGCAACTTCTGTCATACATTTGTAGCCTAGGTGAAGAGTTCGAGCCTTTTAATTCGTGCTAAATGCAATCAATGGAAGGCTAACTTTAATAAGTTGGCATGCCGAAGCATATTAAGAGCATCAGCCTTTAACCAAGTCACCTGCCCAACTATTACTACAGGTTCATTACATTACAGGTATCTATTACAAAATAATGCCGTGGGGATTATTAGCCCCCCAAAAATCAGCATGCATCATAGTCATCGAGGAAGATAACCTCTTTGCGATTTATGGTTCCCTTCTTGCTATTTAGGTTTAAAACACAGCCAGAACATTTCAGCCAATGTAAGCACAACCATGATCAGCGACGAGGCGGTCTGCAAGCAGAACTTCTCTGGGGCTTTGCCGCTTTTCGTTGCGGAAGTCCAACACAATATTACAAAAATTGCTTATCTGGGAGGAGTTGGGGGTTTTATAATGACAATAACAAGGAGGCATGAAGGGGATATTATAACGTGCCTACTCCATGTTAGCTAGAAGTTATTACATATAAAGCAACGTTCAGCATGTACTCTCAATACATATATTTATTTTACTCGTGTAAAAACAGCACATTGGCTCTTGCTTGCGAATGGCTACTTTCAGTGTTGCCAAAAATTTTGATCGTAAAATCTTCATTTGTCAAAAATAAAATCTTAATTTAATGGAAGAAATCTTAAAATTCTGTTTTATGCGTAAACGCGATAAAAAAATGTTGGTTAATTATTACATAAGGTTGGTTATTGCTTGGTAAACATGCCGTAACTTTATGTTTTTGTGCAAAAATTTTGCTTTGTGTTTGCTTGTTGCCACAAATATTTGAAGCATGAAAATTAAAAATTTTTCATTTGCACGCAAACATGCTGATCTTTGTCAATCCGCTTTAATTGTTAAGCGCTAAATTCTGTTCACTTCAGTGAAAATTTTGCAGAGTGAAGTAGTAGAAGAAGAAGTATACAAGATAGATAAAGAAATAGTTGTCTTGTTAGAATTTGTAGAGTCGTAAAAGAGTCTGACTTCTTTGTGGAAAAATTAAAAGCAGAGTCTATAGTCTCAGTGTCTCAAGAAGTTAAAACAGAAATGACAAGGAAATGACAATAAAAAAAAAAATTATGTTTGCCGTCTTTATACGGCAAGCAAAATTACCGCAGCACAATCGCCGTCTACTGTTATTGTAAACAAAAAAAGTGATTAATTTGTGTTTGTGTCATTTAAGTGCAAACGGTAATCTTGTATTTGCCAAACGGTTTGCGTAGGTTATAAATATTTTTGATCAGTGCCCAGTGGTACATACCTTTGCCACTACTCAGACTAACAAATATTCTTCCAACACCTCCTACATGCAAGGCAATAAACAACTATGGGCTTAACTATCTACATATTTATGTATGTACGTTGTGTACAAATAATTTGGAGCCAATAGGTATAAATTATTTCAGGTATCATTTTATGAAGGAAGTCAAACTTCGTTGGAAATTTGAAAATAATTCACAATAAGCCTCAGAAATCTTAATTATGAGATTAAATCTTCAAATCTTACTTGAGTTGAAAAGTCTCCAAAACCAAGGTAAAATCTTCTGGCAACACTGGCTATTCTAGTTAATCGTCGCTCTGACTCTCTATTTGCCAGCTCTCCATTTGCAACTGAGGATTCTATGCGCATAATGTAAAAAAAAAATTACTTCATTTAGCTTGCCATATGAACGAAAGAAGGGCATGTCTTTATATTTTGATAGTCTAACATAGTTGTGCATTTTGCAACTGCTACGATGCAAAGTCATTTACACAATAGCCGTATTCACAGTCTTGTGCAAATGGTCTTGCATCATTGCATTTGCAAAATAGTGGAGTATATTTTTACTTTACACTAACAAAATATACCCAAAAATTTAACTTTTGCAATTGTAGAAATATGCAACCTCAAATGCACAGGATTGTGAATCGAGCTAATATTTAAATAAAGTTATGGCGTGCTATTGTTGGAAACATTTTCATTTCTGTAATTCTATTTTTAACAGTCCACAAATTTTGCAACAATTCTGCTCGCATTAACAAACTCTACGAACCATTTTTTAAGAAACAATAGTTTCTATCATACCCAATAACAATATATTTATTAGCACAAAATAGTGCATTTGAGATTGCATATTTCTACAATTGCAAATATAATAGCTCTATTCACAGTCTCGAGCAAATGGTATTGCATCATTTCATTTGCAAAAAGGTTTAGCATATTTTTACTCTACACTAACAAAATACACATAAGACTAGCAAGTCCATTGCTAATCTTATGTGTATATGCAATACTTAAAACCTATTGTTTTTATTTGCTCTGCTTATGCACAAATTAATTGCAAGTCGACAGCTGACAATCTGCAATCCAAGCCAATTAGTTCGTAGTCGCTGCTTAGTTGCCGTCGCTCATCCCGCATTCAAATAACACCATTCGATGTCTTTAACTAACTTAAAATCGATTTTTCTATTAAAAAGTTAACTAACTGCTCCTTAAAGCTTTTTTTCGGCATGTTTATTTTTGACTAATACCAACCCATCATCATATAATATTAGAAATATTTTTGACCAGTAAATTATTTTCTACTCTAATTATCAATCAGCTGTGAATTTCGAGCTTTGCAAAAACTTAACCAACCGAGGTGGATCACAATTGATTGCATATATTTGCAATTGCATAAATTTGCAATCATAAATGCACAAGATTGTGAATAGAGCTAGTGCATTTGAGGTACATTTTTTTTTTTTTGCATATTTCTACAGTTGCAAATATAATATAATTGTGTGTACTTGGTTTGTGAGTGAAAACTAAAAAATATACCCCTATATTAAGCTAGGGCCATTTGCACAAGATTCTGAATAGGGTTACTGTTAACATACACAAGTAAGTTTGCAAAATAATCTTACTAGAATGAGTTCGGGTAATGTGGTATAAGCGAGTAATGTGGTATAGTTGTTTTTTTTTTTTTCGTAAATTAGGAGCCTAACATCAACGGTGCCAAGCTTAAAAGATCAATATTTTCGCCAAAGTAAGAGTGCGTTAGTGCAAAATTGAAGCATGTTAATGTGCAAGTTTTATTTTTTTAGTAAAACACTTGCTTTAGATATTAATATTTGAATTTAAAAGTAAAATTTGAGTAATCCCCTTATTAATAAAGCTTACAACTAAACTGTAAAGCGAGATGGGAATTCTTTTGGCCTCAAAAACATTCAGTGTCCCCATGTCAATATAAAAATTTGTATGTTTTAATCAACTTTAAAATTCTATACCTCTATAACAAAACACACTACACATGTGTATTTATATAACTGTGCAGTAACTTGTCTTTTCAGAGACTAAGATTTTTAAGATTAAAAGTACTGTATACAAACTGAACTGATCTTGAAGCAAATTGTCTTTAAAAATAATAATCCCTTTGCCGTCTATCTAAAACATTTGTCATCAAAATAAAAATTCTAGTCACAAAAGTATTTCTCTCAAAACATTAAAAATGTTAAAAAATGCATCTATTAGTTTAAATGAGAAAAACAAAAATCAATGAATATGATTTATGAATGTGGGTCAATGTTGTCAACACCAAGCGCAGCGCCACTTAAAGCTAAAACACTTTTTGCTCAACAGATACACCCAACATCAGCTGGATGGAAAGATTATATGGTTTGAGTTGAGCGAGTGAGTGGTCAGACAACCAACAAAAAATGTTGGTGTTTATAAACAAATTGAAACAACAGTAATAATAATAACAGCATGTTCACTATGAAAACTACATCTAAACAATAAAAGTAGAGAATTCATTTGGAAAACACTAAATTTATTATTACCGTGTTTTGTTTTATTTACTTTTTCGGTTTTTTTTTGTGTTACAAGAAAAACATTTTTAACTTTTTTTTTGTGTTTTATGGTTGCAATATATTTTTTACAACACAATATTTTAGTGTGAATAGAAACATCAGGCAGTCATGAAAAGTTAATAGCTTCCGACAAAAATCAGTGGACGCCTCAATATGCTTTAATGCAGCCGTTTTTGACATACAGATACGAGTATGTCTTTAACTTTTGCTGCACACTGTATAAATATATTTATTTAATTATTTTTTGTGTGGAAATAATAATTGAAAGCATCAATAATTTTTAATAAAATTAATGTCCGGAAAATAAATGATTTTTGTTATGAACTCTAGCTATTGCTAATGCAATTTTGAATGCAGTTTTTTTTAAGAAATTTATTTTTGATCTTGCTAAAAATAAAAGCAAGGTCCCAGTTTAATGGAGCGTACATATTTTATTCATTTAATTGTTATTTTTAGTTCAATTTTTTTATTTTTACTATATTTTCGATAGAAAATTTTCAAAATATTTTTTAAGAAAATGTGGCAGCGTCAAAAAGGATTTGTTTTGTTAGTTTAATACTCTTCAGAAGTAAAGCGGAGATAGAAACAATGGAAGTTTCTGCTATATCAATACTAAAAGCAAAGTGGGCGCTTGATATATATTGTTAAGATAATTTTATTTTATTTTTTCTTTTTTGTTCCTTAAGACACTCCGGTACTAAAAATTGCATATTCAGAAGCCTATATCTTTTGCAATTTTTAACCGATTGCAGAATTTTTAAATAGAAGTGGAAGCTACGAGTACATATCTTGAGAAATAAAAAAAAAAATCAAGCCAATAGTGGTATCTTAACCAAACCACTTTTTATGAGTCATTTATAAATTAAAGTCCAAAAATGTGCTATTTTTTTTTGGTTCGCTTGAATAAAGGCACCTTCACTAATTTAGTGAAACGTGGTTTTTTAATTAATTTTTCTTCATTATTACTTTATCTACTTTACTTAAGAACGATTAGTAATTGACAAAACTCGCTTTGTTTTAAATAACTTCAAATATACAGGTTTTCATTCCCTCATATTCCAATAGGCGTCATCGTCGTCACATCAAGACGAAATCAAAAAACACTCGGTTATACATTCGCCTTCGACAGCGATTATATATTCCTTGATAGGCTTTCGGTATCTCCTAGATGACGCCTTATGGCATATGGGGGATTGACATGTAAAGAGATTTTATGTAATCCAACGAAATTTGACTCACAGCGTCCTTAGTAGCCTTGACCGCTAATCAAATTGTCGACCTCCTTCATAGACCTTACGATATAACCAAACCCAGACATTCTCGATAATCTTTAGATCTGGCGAATAGGGTGGCCAGTTGAGAATATCAACATTTGATTTGCAATGAACTCCTTTACTACTCTGGCGTTGTGTATAGGGACATTATCCTATATGGGACCAAATAGTTCATTGAACTTCGGAAAAGCTGATTCCAATAACATTTTATAGCTTGCATCAGTCATTTTTGCACGTTGAAATTTAAGTACGTAATAGCACCCTATACCATAACGCCTTCCTCTCGACTTTGATGTCGGTTCAAAATTCGCTCTTCTTTGTTCAAAACATGGAAATAATAGTTATAGCCACCATGTTCATTCAAATTAAACTTCTACTCATACAACGATTCACCAGTCATTCACATGACGTCTTTGCTGCACATCCAATTCCATGTAATCTTTTGGGAATTGAAGCCGCTCTTCCTTACAAGGAGCATTAAGTGACGGCTTTGTTTGTTATTTCCGGTATTAAAGATACTCACAGTACTTTGCGTACTGATGACTTTCTTGATTGCACTTCAGTGTGAGCACTTATTTTTGACAAGCGTAAGGCAGAATTAGAAACAATTCTGATGATTTTTCTTTTCACATACGTAGATAAAGACGCTGAAACCCTTCCTTTAAAATTTTTTCCATACCCCTCGTGAACCTTGATGTAATTGTCGACAACTGTGTGACTTCGTCTAATTTTTTTAGCTATTGCGCGGTAGAAGCGTAAACATCGATTTTAGTTTTTTCCAATAGATTTAAACTGTTTTGTTCTGCCTTTTTGACTCGTAAATTGATTAAGATGTAATAAATTGTAATAAACAAATGCTCCGTACAAAAAAACAAAGTTTTTTTATTTAAGAAACCCCTTTCGTCATGATTTTTTATTTTTATCTCAAAATGTCTAACTTCCACTTCTATTTCAAATTCTGCAATCGGGTAAAAATTGCAAAAGATACAGGATTTTATATATGGAATTTTACGTGTCTTTAAATGAAGTTTACCGGAGTGTATTTCTATTTTGTTTAATTTTTTTGTATTGCAAATTTCTTTTCCTTATTTTTAAATTTTATTTTATTATTCAATTTTTTAATTTTTTTAAGCTTTTTATTATTATTTTTTTTTAATTTTTTTTACAATTTTTTTTAATTTTTTTTTTTATTTTTTTCATTTTTTTTTAAATTTTTTTTTTTTGTGAAATTTATTTTTATTTTATTTCTTTTTTTTTATTTTACAAAGTTTTATTTAATTTTGTTAAATTTTTATTTATATTTTATTTTGTTTAATTAAAAAAAATTATTTAATAATTTGCTAATTATTATTTATGTTATGTTTTGTTTATTTCATTTAATTTTTTGTAATTTGTAAATTTTTTTTTATTTTGCTTATTTTTTTTTAATTTGCTTAATTTTATTTCTTTATTTAAATTGTGCAATTTTTATTTTGCTTACTATTTTATTTATTTTCTTTTTATTCTTTTTTTTGTTTTTGTTTTATTTACATGTATTTTGGTTTTGCTTTATTTGTTTCTGTAATTTTATTTGAATAACGAATACATACAGCAGTAGATCATGATACGTCATGTCCCGAGTTCAAATCCCAGTGGGTGCTGATGAGTAGTGTAGCGACTACGAAACAGCTAGTTGTCCCCCAGCTAAAGATTTGATTATTATTTTTCTTGTCTTCTTCAATCAAAATTATTGATCACAGCAAATTTGTATTGTAAAAAATCCTTCTTAAGGAAAAAAAATTAAGAAAGGAAAAACTTGAACTAAAAACCTGTTGTACATATGTACAAACCAAACAATTTTTAATTTAAAAAATTATAAAAAGTTCAACAAAAATTTAACAAATTAATAATTAACGAATACATTCATTTGAATTAACAGCCTGTTTGGCGATATCGAATGAAAATGTATGCGAAAGAATGCTAGTCACTCACATTGGAATCAATTTGGATTTATCTATGTCACTATTATTCGTTCGCATGTACTTATGTATTTTAATTGATTTTGACACATCGTTCGCATAGAATAAAGTTAGAAAAAAACCCAAATCAATTTTCTTTCGCCTAGAATGCGAATGAACTTATCCTTTCGACATCGGCGAACTGGCTGCAAATAAATATTTCTCTGAAAAAAGTTAATTTAGATATTAGATATCCCTGCTAAAAAGAATTTTGCAAATTTTAATAAAACAAAGATTTTTTTCCGTCCTTAGCCTAAATAAAACATTTCTACTGTATGTAAAATTATAATATGTAGTTAATTTTAGTTGTTCTGTTATTTGGTCTAATTTTGTGCAATATTTTTATTTAGCTTTTTTCTCAATTTTGTTAGAGCAAATTTTCACGATGTCATGTCTTTTTTTCTTTACTGAAAATTTTTTAAAATGAAAAAAGGCATATTTTCTCTTTTTCGTCTTTTTTTTTTAATATGTTTTTGACTCATTTATTATTTTTTTACATTGTTTTATTTTCATTCGACTGGCAAGGTAGCCACATCAAAAGGATAACAAGGGCCAAACAATTGCCGGTCGTCCAAATACCGTTTTTGAGAAAGCCATTAGACTTCGAAGCTTTTTTCTTTCACCATTCTATTACCCCATCGAATCATGGGTTGCTATTGAAATTTAGTAAAATCGATTTACATACAGCTGAGATATATAAAAAAATGTTAAAAAAGCCTTTTTTTGTAATTTTATATGAAAATTTTTGAATAAAAAAAATTTGTTTGTTCTGCTTTAAACTTATTATTTAGCATGGCGATTAAAAGGCAATATAGAGATATAGCCTAAACCGATTTTTTATAAAAATGTCGCCTCAGCGAAGTTAAACAACTTTTTTTTTGCATAAAAGCAGTTCGGGTAATATAAGGTTACCAAATGGAGAAAATGAAAATTTCCGGTATCGGTCAATACATGTATACCTGAGATATGGTCTACCGATTTTTCAATGAGAAAATTTTGTTGGACTAAACGCAGTTCTGATTATAAAAGGAGGTTACTAATATATAGAAAATGAAAATTTCCGATTTCGGTCCATATATACCCGAGATATAGCATAAACCGATTATTCAATGGAAATTTTCATTAAAGATTACCTCTTTGGCATGGCGATTACAAGGCAAAAAAATTTTCCCCCGATATTGGTTTATATAGTTACATATATCCGAGCATCGTGAAGGGTATTTTAAAGTCGGTTTAATTTTTTCAGTTCTTTTATTTCACTAATTAATATTTTATTAATTTCGTTTAATATTTTATTTCCTCTAATTCACTATTTTTTTACTATTTTTTTTTTGTTAATTTTTTTTTTATTTGTTGAATTTTTTATTTTGCTTAATTTCTTTGCTTTGTATAATTTTTTAATTTTGCTTATTATTTCCACTTTATTTACTTTTATTTCTTTATAAAAATTGTGCAATATTTTATTTTGCTTAATTTTTCTCTTTCATTAATTTTTTATTTGTTTATTTTGCCTAATTTTTTTAATTTGCTTAATTTTTGTTACTTTTTTGCTTAGTTTTATGTATTTTTTTATTTTTTGTTATCTTGTTTTTGTTTAATTTAATTATATTTTGATTTATTTTTATATATTTATATTAGTTAGTTTAATTAAAATAGCGAATACATTCAATTAAAATAATTAAACATTCATCTGAAAAATTTAATTTAGGTATTAGCTACTCCTAACTAAATTTTTTTTTGCAAATTTACCAAACTAATAGGATTTGTTCGGTTTTGGTTTTAATTAAATATTTGTAAATTAAGTATTAATTTATAATATGTAATTTTATATAAAAACTACCAACAATAAAAAAATATAATATTGTATACTGAAGCGATTAGACAACACATACGCGGTGTTGTCAGAAATATTCCTACAATAATTATTTATTATTATACAGGGTGACGCAGAACTACCTTTACAATTTGAATATTCAATAACATATTTAGTTTATCTTTCTTGCTGCTAATTTTTCAACCTATTTATCGCTCCTTTATTGCAACGTAGTCATAATTCAAACTTGTTCGAGAAAAACACATTTAAAATTTTTAGCTTCTATACAAGTCTTAGAAATTTTTTTTAGAAAATATCTTCTAAAGAAAACCGTTTAAAAGTAATTTGAATAAATTTTTGGCACAATATAAAAAGTAGTACAACAATTCTGCATTCTTAACTCGAAAAGTCTATTTTTTGAGATATGAATATGTTGCAATAAAGGAGCGTTATGCTCAAATTAGTGTTTGTTTGTTGAGCTGGAGGTCACTTATATAAATTGGCATTTATTTGATTCGATATTTCGACACTCCGTTGTGTGTATTCTTCAGGATTTTTTTTATACATTTAGTTTATCTATATTTTTTATTTTTATTTCTGAAATTTGTGAAGAAGACTTAGGGAAAATTACAAAGAACACTACACAACAGAACAGCGATTTAAAATTGTTGAGTTTTATTTTGAAAATCAAAGTTCAATTAAAACTATAAAGGTAGTCCTACGCCACCCTTTAAATAAAAAGTTGGTCTTCTTAAAATTGTGGATTTGTCAGCGATATTGTACACATATTAATTTGTTAAATTTTTGTTGAACTTTTATAATTTTTTAAAATTAAAAATTGTTTGGTTTGTACATATGTACAACAGGTTTTTAGTTCAAGTTTTTCCTTTCTTAATTTTTTCTTAAGAAGGATTTTTTACAATACAAATTTGCTGTGATCAATAATTATTGATTGAAGAAGACAAGAAAAATAATAATCAAATCTTTAGCTGGGGGACAACTAGCTGTTTCGTAGTCGCTACACTACTCATCAGCACCCACTGGGATTCGAACTCGGGACATGACGTATCATGATCTACTGCTTTAACTACTAAGCCACCGAGCATTTAATTATTTTCTATCTATATTCATCTCATATTGAATCACATATGCATTTTGTTAATTGCCCACATTGTTTGTACAGCGTTTGCTGTCTCTAAACTAGCGGTATTTATTTTTATTTATTAACATACATATTTTTGTATTTAATATTCTCCGGACCCAGAGATGTAAATATTAATTTGTTAAATTTTTGTTGAACTTTTATAATTTTTTAAAATTAAAAATTGTTTGGTTTGTACATATGTACAACAGGTTTTTAGTTCAAGGTGGCGCATTCTGGACGTCCAATTTTGGGCCACTTTTTCGAGCACTGCTGGCCGTATGTCACGAACAACACGAACAATGCTGGCCTCCAAGGCGTCAATTGTTGCTGGTTTATCAGCATAAACCAGTGACTTCACGTAGCCCCACAGGAAATAATCGAGAGGTGTCAAATCGCACGACATTGGAGGCCAATTGACAGGTCCATTTCTCGAAATGAACTTATCGCCAAATTTTGATTTCAGTAAGTCGATGGTTGCGTTCGCCGTATGGCACGTAGCGCCATCCTGTTGAAACCACATCTCCTCCGGATCAATGTCATCCATATTTTCAAACAAAAAATCATTGATCATGGTGCGGTAACGATCTCCATTGACCGTAACGCGAGCTCCGGCCTCATTTTTGAAGAAATAAGGTCCGATGATGCCACCAGCATGAAAACCGCACCAAACAGTGCATTTTTCTGGATGTAATGGAGTCTGTAGGGTCTCTTGTGGATTGGTCTCACTCCATATGCGGCAATTTTGCTTATTAACAAACCCGTTAAGCCAAAAATGCGCCTCATCGCTGAACACAATTTTGCGATAAAACAACGCGCGAATCGACGACTGATTTTCAAAGTAAATTTGGATAATTTCGTAGCGTTGTTCAAGCGTGAGTCTATTCATGATGATTTGTCAGAGTATACTGAAACAAATAAAAAAAATGTTTCATCAAAATTTAATTTTTTGTGTTACTTTTTACAATTTAAAGTTCTATCTAGCTTAAAAAAACACCCTATATAAATAGGTCAACAATAACATATTCGTAGTTACGAGGGCGGACTGATATTGCAGCTACCTAGCGCTAGATGACAGTACAAACAATTTTTTTTCTTTTTTGAAATTACGATCTGTCAAATGTCAGCTTCAACCAAATTCATCTTTTGAAGTAAGCAACTTTTGTGTTTCTTGAAAAATGAGTAAAGTCAATTTCGTGCAGAGATTAAACACTAGTATTTGAAAGGGAAAACAGCGAAAGAGACGAAAGGAAAGCTAGATAAACATTACGGTGAGTCTGCTCCGTCAGATTACAAAGTGAAATTTTGGATTTCTTAATTTAAACGCGGCCGAACAAGCACTGCAACAATGCCAAAAGAGGTGCTTACCGAAAAAAACTATCAAGAAACTCCTCGATATCGTTATGAAATTGTTGAAATGGTAAACATATTATATAAATGTGCATTCAGCATTTTGAATGAACATTTACTATGGCAACAAAAACTAGTTCGACAGAATACTTCACAGCGCTGTTTGCACATGATAAAGCGTAAAACTATTGATTTTTGGCGTCGATTAATAACTGTTGATGAATCGTGGGTCCACCACCCTGAAACCAAAAATCAATCGAAATAATGGGAAGCTGCGAAAAAGGCGACTGTATTTTGGGATGCACACAGAATATTTCTCATCGATTGTATTGAAAAACGATCCACAATCACAGGAAAGTATAATTATTGGATCACTTAATTGATGCAGTCAAGAAAAAAACGACCACATTTAAAGAATAAAGAAGTGCTCTTTCTTCAAGGCAACGCACCGGTTCACACAGCATTAGATACGATGCTTAAATTACGTAAAATGCACTTTTAATTTAGTTTTAGCACCTAGTGACTTCTTCCTCTTTCCAAACAAATAACACACATCTCAAACGAAGAACTGATTACCGAAATTAAGGCGTATTTAGAGGCGTTCCCAAAATCTTATTATTCAGATGATATAAAAAAGTTGGAATCGATCGTCTTACTAAGTGTATAAAGAGACAATGTTGAGACATAAATGGTTTATGTTTTTTTTTTCTTACCTAGGTAGCTGCAATATCAATCCGCCCTCTTATGCTATGTTTTCAATAACCAAACGTATTGTTAAAGAAAACATAATAGTGTCACCGCAACAACATTTTGAAATGTATTTTTTTTTTATTCAATTTAGAAAATGTTTGACATATTTATTATACTTACAACAAAAAGGATTTATTATTAGGTTTATTCAAACACTATGTAAATTTTTTTATTATTTTAGTAAATCCAGCGCTTGTACCTGGAGATTAACAAATAAAATCTTCAGTCTGAACATATGTGTGGGTGTTGTATACATGTTATTTTAAAAGAGACGTACAAATTAAATTTTGAGTTCTGGCAAAAAGAAAAAATAATTTTTTTCTGCTTATATTGTCCTAAAGGCAAACTCACAACAGGAGACGATAAAATAATCAACCATTGTATAGAAAATTAAAATCTTTTGATTTTCATCAACCACTGCCAACAACGCGTACATGTAGCCAAAAAATACGACTGTACGCACACAACTATATGATCGTCTCCAGGGCACTTTAAATAACATATTTACCTTTATAGTAACTTCGTGTCGGCTTTGATTCTTTATTTAACTTCATGTAATTTTATCAAGATTTACTCTAAAGATTTGCCAGGTGTTTGAAATTTTCGTTTGACATTAAGTATTTAAAAAATGTTTCCATTTCGTTAACTTTTAAAAATCGTTTATTCCTATCGCTCGCTATAAAGCAAAAAAAAAAAACTTATTCATTCTCAGAAATATTTGATTCACTTTGAGTAATTTTCGTTTGAAAATAATATATAAAAACAACGTAATAAAACACGCATTTATGAACATCACTAATGGAAATATCTCAAAGAGAATAATAAATACGTTTTCTGTAACATGCAAAAAGTAAATTTGATTTTTAAAATAAATTAAAAACCACTTACCTTTGACATGATTTTCGGTAACCCGAAATAAATGCATTTTACGGTGGAAAAAATTTATATGAATTTATTAACTATGTACATTAGGGTAGTTTTAAAATATAAAGACCATTTAATGATTTTTATAAATACTTATATTCGAAACTATTTCATTAAAAGTAAAAACAGATTTGTACGAGTTTTATAACATGTTCACAGGGATATTTAAATTCGTGTTTCGCTCTGCTATTCGTGATGCTCAACCAAAACATAATTGAATTAACCTGTTGCGCCATGCAATATTTTTAGAGCGAAACATTTTGTTTCAATTTAAAGCTGCTAGCAAAACACGAAGATTTACTGTATTCTCTAATTTTGATAAACGATTATCGGCAGTTTATCTGAACTAGCTATTGAAAACAGTAAACAAAGAAAAATCAAATCATTAACGTTTTTAAAATCACAAGAAAAATATTGAGCACATATTAAGTGTATATTAACATATAATGATGAAACAGACCTAGGGCATGACGATTTTCTCATGGCATAAAATAACGCCAGAGAATGCGGTCGTAAAATAGAATCTATTTTATTTTAGCAGCGATTTTTCTTATGCTCTCACTTTGAAGCAGAAAAGCTTTCAACAATATTACCACAATTTGAGTAAATTTCATACATTTTGTAAACAAAACCAAAGCTTTAGTGCGAAGAAAAATAAAAGAAAAAGCTTTTTTTTGCTGAAGAAAAAAGAACATTAAATGACAGTTTGTGAAGTTGGAGCCGCCGTTTCAATTATGTGCCTGTTTTCTCTGAGAGTCGTTTTTGCTTGAAGTTGCGGATGTATTCTGTTTTATCATTTAGATTTAAATAAAAATTATAAAAGTAGTGATACACAAAAACCTTGTTAAAGGTCTGCGCAAAAAATATATAGACATCAAAGTGAAACAAGAGGAATCGTTTCAGTATCAGGTTTCGTAATCGTGATTCAGAGAGCGAAACAAGTATTACCGTCTGAACATGGTATTAACTGCATCGGAAATTGCCTTCATTCAGTGTGCGTAATTGAGCTAGAACTCAATTCAAGAAAAACAGGACAGGCGTAAAGCAACTCTGGGCTGGAGAAAATCTCGCGTCATCGTAACTATGTCTTAAGTGTTGTCAGGCTTGTTGTTTGGCCTACGAGAGTTTTGAGTCACGCTCTCACGGTAACCTGTTTGCCTGAACTAACTGTATTAGTTGAATTTTTTTATTATTTTTTATTTTTATTTTTTTTTATTTATTTTTTTATTTTTTTTGAGGTATTTCCTTGTTAAGCACGCGACAATTTCTTATGTGAAGGCATAAGGAATATACTTAGTCACAGCGCCGCTGCAAATTACTGTTAACACTATCGTGGGCATAACTCCCACCATACTGTGCATACTAGACTTTGCCAATTTATATGTAACTGTATAGTTAAATACATAAATAAAAAAAAATAACAGGAAATTTTTAAATTTCTAAATCTGCAACTAACTGAGAAACAACACAGATATGATTACTGAGAATTCATGAATTTCCATGGAGTGGTCTGTCTTTCATTCTGTGCACACGGCTTTTGTTACTGCTGTCCGTATTTTCTATATATGTATGTTTATTATTAAATTCGTATGAAACCAAATTACACCAAAAAACTTGTACACGTGTTTCTTTTTTTTCTCTATTTTTCAGCGTTGTCCGTATTTTCTATATATGTTCATTATTAATTTCGTGTGAAACCAAAGTGCACCGGAGTAGGTAGCAAGATGTGTACACGTGTTTCTCTTTTTTTTTACCGTTGTGCCTGTTCCTTTATGTTCCTTTCAATGCATTTCATTACCTTGTAGTGTGGAAGGTGTTGGACTAAATTTTGCTAATCTGATATACTTTGGATGGTATATACACTGGGCACTGATCAGTTTTAACTAATTTAACTCCAACAATTTATATGCTATAATAGAGTTTCTTTTAGTCTTTCGTGTTGTTATTGTTAAAGTTAAGTCTCCACAAACATTACTCCCTCTTTGCTTCTCATCATAAACTATTTTCCTAGTTCCAGTACAATGCGCTGTCAACGTAGGGGTTATCCCCTGAGTATTGGTCCAAGATAAAAAAAAATAAAATAAAAATAAAAAAAAACTTTGCCTAATATTTTTAGGAAAAGTAAGTATTCAAAATTTTTCGTTTCCCAGTTCTGGTGTGACACCCGTCGTTTGCTTTAGCAATTTACTATACAAAAATGTTTATATTTAAAGACCAGCTTTCCATGACTAAAAATGGATTAAGCTCAATTAAAAATATTTATTTTGTTATTTTCATGCTGTTTTAAACTTCGAACGCGATTACAGTTCCTGATAAAAATATGGAATTTATTTAGAATGTCCTCAACATTTTAATCAAAGTGAAAAATTGAAAAAACGATTTACTTCACCTATAATATGTGAAGCCAGAGCAATTCTTTTTTAACTTATTTGAAAATCATGTTTCTACGAAAATAAGTATTAAACACATATACCTCAGCAGACTTTACAACTTCTTGATAGCAATTGCTGCAACCGGCAATTTTTGCTGTGTAAAAATACTTTGAACACGGCATTAACACAAATTAATTTACATAAAAGTATACTCGTACTTCAGGGTGGCCACCTTAGAGTTTTTATCTTTACGAAATTCCGTTATTTTACAAAATGAGTTCTGTTTATGTCAAGCTTTCATGAAAGAAGTTCTTCTCTCTAAATAAGTCTTAAAAGCTAAAAAAAGAGCAGCTTAACTTAACAGAATTTTTCTTTGCTACGCTTAATTCGAGTTCTCCGGGCATTTAAAGTCAAAAATATAATCTGATATATCTTCCGCTCTACGAGTATGATGAGAACAATATTAAAGAATTGAAACTTTACATAAGTATATAGAAATTTGCAAAATGTGGACCAAAAATAAATCGACTCGAGAACTAAAACTTTATGCACGTCAAAGGTATACATTTCGGCAAACACATGTTTTCCGTTTTGCACATAAATGATACAAATACAAATTAATCATTTTTTTCTTTTCAATGTTGCGGCAATTTGCTCGCCATATGAAGTTCATTATACATAAACTGTTTTATAATTTGTTCTAGCCTCTATTTCTTGAGATTTTTTTTTATTAGTTTCTATAAAGAAGGTAAACTTTTATACAATTCTAAAAACTCTAACAAGAAAGCTTTTTCATGATTCATTTTGCGTGCCTCTTCGTCCAACACTTCACTTTGCAAAATTTTCTTTTAAACTACAAAATTTTGAGACAACACAAACATTCAAGCTGCTTGCACAAATATCGCGCTTTATGCATTTGTACAAACAAGCAAACACCCCCTTTAACAACGCTTAATGTTAGTACAAACTTCTTGCCATGGTTGCCAAGAAGTTTGCGTAGTTTACTTGGCCCTTAATTAGTTATTTAATAAAATTAGAAATTCTTATTTTGAGGATAAGTATGTATGCACATATTTAAGAAATAAAATTTATTTATTTATTAAGATGTAATGATCTTCAAGCTTGAGGTGTTTTTTATAAAATTTTTTAAAAAAATTGTTTATTTAATTCAATATTTCGTCTTCCTTCGGAAGACTTCTTCAGGAAAATTTTTTTTTTTAATTTTTTGTTTATAAATTATTTGAAAGAAAATAAAAATAATATTAACATACATACATAAATACATTCTACATAAAGTGTCACAAAAAATTAAAATACACAAAAAAAATTTTAACATAATGTTATTAACATAAAATAGATTTTCTAACATGCTAATTTATTACTTTGCTTTTATAAACTAGATGCCTATAATTCTGAGCTAAACTTTCCGTATCTTTTCTATTTGTCAATGGTACATCAATTATCTGCAGCATCTCAAACATATAACGTTTTCTATAATTATTTTCTGTATTCAATATTAAAATCTGGATTATGATTTAAATCCCGACAATGAATAGACAAAGCAGTCTTCTGAGACGAATTAATATTTCTATATTTCTGATCTGGCTTATGTCCTGCTAATCTAGTCTTCAATTTATTCTTCGTTGTTCCTATACATACCTTGTCACATTGTTCACTATCATTACCGCTACAAGGTATTTTATGCACTAAATTCGACTTATCTGACTTACTAATTCTATCTTTTCTTTTACTAAATAATCTTCCAACTGTTTTATAAATCTTGTGTGCCATTTTATACCTTCTTTTATCAAATATACTAGAATTCTGTAACCTTTCAGACATTCCAGGTACATAAGCTAACGATTTATAAATTTTTGTTTCTATACTAACATCTGATCTATTCCTCCTATCATATTGTCTATTTAATTTGCAAACAAGGTCCTTAGGAAAACTATTTTCAATTAATATATTTTTAAGAACTTTTTATTCTTCCTATGGAATCTAATATCACTAATATTAAATACTCTGTCTATAAGATTTTCTGCGGTATTTATTATTGCTCTCCTTGGATATTTTGAGTAATAATTAATTATTCTTCCAGAAGACGTTGGTTTCTGATACCAATCTATTAACAAACTATTATCTTTTCTTAAAACTAATGTATCTAAATATGAAATTCTGTTTAATTCTGTCTCAGTTGTAAATTTAATGCAGGGGTCAAACGAATTTAAAGTTGACAGTAACATATCAACGTCGGATATAGACTTGATACATCTTTATCTGATTAGTCATACAATAAATACTAATATTATCATGCATTATAGCAAGTTATCTATTTTAAGTCTCTATTTTTTTTTTTTTTTTTTAACATTGTAGCATAATTAATATTATAAATGTTTATTTTTCTATATGCTATAACATTAGGATACAAAGTAGCGAAACTATTGTTGGCGGTGCAAAGGGTAGCTGCTTTACGGGTCACATCTGCATACCGTACTGTATCGGCGGGAGCCGTTACAGTAATAGCAGGTAAGATCCCAATAGATCTACAGATCCTAGTACGAAGGAAGGCGTGGATATCAAGGCAGACTGGCCATGCAGACATTGGAAGTGTGCAGCAAATAAGGGAGGAAATGTTACACAGTTGGCAGTCTAGATGGAATACTGACACTAGGGGCAGATGGATGGAGCGTCTCATCCCCAATATCAAGAAATAGTTGAATAGAAGGCATGGGAATGTGAACTATTACCTGACCCAAATGCTGTCAGGTCACGGCTATTGTCGCAGTTTCTTATACAAAATGGGCAAGTGTAACACAACCTTTTGTTTATACGAAAAAGAAGTTCTGGACGACGCGAGCACACTTTCTTCAAGTGTATTCGATGGGCGTTCTCGTAGAGAACTGGAGATGGTAGAGAATGTTGTGGATATCATGATAGTGAACGAGGCCAAACTTTTTAGCGGTATCGCAATTCTTTCAAAAAGTTCTGCAGAGGAAAAAGCCAGATCTAGACGCCGCAGAACAATATAATAATCACGATCCCAGACGAAGGCTAGTATAAAGAGGAGGACTGATTAAGCCATTGGGAATCCACCCCGAAGCAGTGCTAAGGCGGTCCCGGGGTAGAAATTTTTAGCAAAGGAAGAAGAGGGGTTTTTTAATCGGTAAGGTCACTGTGGTGATCAGTCCGCCACAAAGCAGAGGGTACGAACCCTCTGGTCAGTGCTTAACGCGTTTTTCCCCCTCGCCGGAAAAAATAGACTATAACATATTATATATAACGTGAATTAAATAGCACTGCAATAGTGTTATATACAATTTCCAGAACACACATGCAAAAAATTGTGTGAATTGAGCATTTTCAGGAAAATTATAGTTTTTGTATCTTCAAAGCTATTTTGGCAACGGCTGACTGTTTTCAGCTACTAAGTTCTATATATTTACAATATTATATGGTGCTATTTTTTTGGTTAAAGTTTAAATCCGCCTTTAGCCACGAAGGATTCTTTGTTTTACCTATAAAAATAATTTCTATGATCAATAATTCTTGATTAAAGACATAAAAAATTGTATATTTGAAATTAAAAAGCTCTTTGGCTGACCGATAAAATAACATCAAGTATTGTTGGAAATTTTTAATAAGAAAAGTACATATATACATTACATATATACATGAATATTTTTTATTTCGTTGCTTTATTTTATTTTATTTATTTATTTTTTATTTTATTTTTTTGGAGCAGTAATCAGGGGCTGACCCCTACATATACAGTGCATTGGAACTGGGAAAATAGGTTATGAAAAGGATGAAAGAGGGAGTAGTGAATTTCGACGTTTGAACAACAACAAACTGGAAAGACCGAAACAAATTCTATTACAGCATTTAAAATGTTGGAACTCTTCGACACTGCACAGACTAACAAAAATGAGTCCAACACTTTCCACACTACAAGGTAATGAAGTACAATAAAAAAAATTAATAATGAACATATAAAGAACGGATAAAATACATGTACACAACTTGCTACTTATTCCGGTGCAATTTGGTTCCATACGAAGTTAATAAGGAACATATGAGAAAAATATGGACAACTGTGAAAAGAGACAAAGGAAAACACGAGCACACAGCGTGCTACCTATTTCGGTGCAATTTTTTCATACGAAATTAATAATGAACACAGAGAGAAAATACGGACATCTGTAACAAAAGACGTGCATACAGGATGAAAGACAAAATACTCCTCTACGAATGGTAATAGAGCTTTATAAAGTATCTGTGATAAGAAAATTTCTTTGACTTATCTACCTATCTGTCCTTTTATTTATACCTTTCTATAAAACATAATATAGTAGAATTGTGATAAACCGTAGCCCAATAAATCGAAAAAATCAATAATCTGTTACATAAGTTCGCAATAACTTCAGGCCCCTATTTACTTTGTTTTTTCTTTAAAACTTCAAGTTCTGTTTGCCTTCTTACAAATAATAATAAATTATTGGCTCTTATAATCCAAAGTAAAGAAATCAACAGTTTATGCATATGTGCATTAGTGTAACAGAAAGTATTGAGAAAACAGTTTAATCAATTTATTACACATTAATTTTTGCATAAATAAGAATATTTTTTATGCTTTCGCCTACAAGTATAAGTTTTGTAAGCATAAAAGTATAAACGCATACACACACAGAGTTGGCCAATCAGCCCGAAATATTTTTTTAGCCAGATTTATTCTCTAAGTCGTAAAAAGAAGTGCTGTATTGCACATATCCTTCCCATAAAAAATAAACAATTATTTTAATCATTAGCGCTTTGATTCATTTATAATCACTATATTTAGAGAAGTATCAATAACTATCCGTATAAGAGACCTTGAAAAACTTATAAACAAATGCAAGTAGATGAAATTTCAAATAGTGCGTTACTTTGACGTCTAGTATATGTGCCTGGACATGTGCCTGAACCATTACATTTTTAATGGATTATTATTATTATTTTTTTTTTAGCTTGTGTTTTTGAATTGTTTTTCGTTTTAATAAAAAATTATTATTATTTCTTTATTTTGTTAACAGGATGCTAAACCATATTGTATCTACTTTAACATCGTTCTGATCCCAATAGTTCGCAAATAATGGCTGATCCCTTGGGATTGCGAGTCATCGGGATTCCATTTTAGTAGATTTACTCTAAATAACACATATACATATCTATAAAATTATTAAAAAAACAAACTGGTTTTTGAACATATACCACCCTAATATAAATTAAATGACAATTTACTCTTTTTGTTAATGAATCCTTGAATAACAAGATAAACAAAAAGTAAACTAATTTATTTACATAGAACTTCAAAGAAATGCATTAAAGCTGTCATTCATATTTGATATTCTACTAGAAAATGCAGAAATATTCCCATATATTGCCATTTAATTGGAAATTTCCAAAATATGTAGAATAATATAAAAAAATTTTAAAATAATTCAGCTAAATTTCGTCATGAATAATTTAAAGTAACATGGTGCGTATGATGTATATTTTATAGTGAAAAGTGGGTAATAGAAATCAACTGGGGCGAATAATAAACATATATTTACTTAAAATTCATAACAAACATACGCACTGCTACTGCAACATTGGTGTCAGTTTCATATTTCTGTAATGTCTTGCTATTTTTTGAGCCTTTTTTTATGTGCAGTCTACAGAACAGGAATTAATGATACGTCTGGAAAATTTTTTATAAAATACACTCAATGCACATAACTATTTTATAGCGTTGTAAAATTTCACCCAAATTTACCGATTAGTTTATTTGTTGTAGTCGTTTCTTGAAAAATGGAAAAAAGTTAATTTCGGGCAGTGGTTAAACACTATTATTTGAAAGGAGAAATGGATAATCCCAATAATTGCATAGTCATAATATACATATATCTCTTTTTAAAATTAATAAATTTAAAGGAAATCAATGTAAAAATAAAAGTAAAAATTCTCGAACTGAACCACTTCTAAATGAATAAATTCCCTCAAAAATTTTTTCATGTTGACTATAAGAATATAAATATAAAGTATATGCTGCTCTAAAAAATTGGGATGAAAGAAAAGCTCGATATACATTATGGTGAGTCTGCTCTGTTGATTTTAAACGCGGCTGAACAAGCACTGCTACGATACCATCAACAGGAAGGCGAAAAGAGGTGGTTACTGAAGAAATTATCCAGAAAATACACGATATCGTTATGAATGATCGCCAAATCAAGTGATTCTGCATGAAAATTTGCATGTGAAAAAGCTATCGGCAAGATGGGTGCCGCGTTTGCTCAGTGCCGAAACGAGTTCGACAGACCACTTCATAACGGCGTTTGGACATGATAAATCGTAATGCTCTTGATTTTTGGCGTTGATTAAAAGCTGTTGATGAAACGTGGGTCCACCACTACACACCTAAAAACAAAAATCAATCGAAACCATGAGCGCAAGCTGGTAGAAGTGCTCCAAAGAAGGCGAAGACAGTGATTTTACAGTATTTGGGGATGTTTTTTTTTTTTTTTTTTTTTTTATCTGGGATTAGTACTCAGGGGATAGCCCCTACATATGCAGCGCATTGTACTGGAAAATAAGTTATGATGAGGAGGAAAAAGGGAGTAGTGTTAGTAGAGGTTTAATTTTAACAAACTCTATTGCAGCATTGGAATTGGAACTAACTTAGTTAAAACTGGTCAGTGCCCAGTGCATATACCTTCGACACTGCTCAGACTAACAAACAACCAACACGTTCTACACTACAAGGTAATGAAATGCATTGAAAATAAATTAATATTGAACATAAAAAGAAAACACGGACAACGGTGAAAAAAGACAAAAAAAAAACACGTGTACACTTATTGCTACCTATTCCGGTGCACTTTGATTTGATACGAAATACGTAATAAACATACCAGTACATATGTAGAAAATACGGACAACGGTAAAAAAAAAGATAAAAACAAAAATAAGCACGTGTACACAGCTTGCTACCTATTCCGGTGCGATTTGGTTTTATACGAATTTAATTATGAACATACACATATAGAAAATAAGGACAGCAGTAACAATAGACGTGTGCACATGGTTAGAGACAAAACACTACCATGAAATATTGCTCATCGATTATCTTGAAAAAGATCCATAATCACTGGAAAATATTATGGTGCATTATTGGATCAATTGATTGATGCAATGAAGAAAAAATTACCACATTTAAAGAAGAAAAAAGTGTTATTTATTCAAGACAACGCACCGGTTCACACAGCATTAGATACGATGCGAAAATTACATGAGGTATACTTCAAATTGATTACCGAAACTAACGCGTATTTGGTGCGGCTCCCAAAATCGTGTTATTCAGATGGTATAAAAAAGTTGGGTAATCGTCTTATTAAGTTTGATCTAAAAAGAGACTATGTTGCGAAATAAATTGTTTTTGAAAAAAAAATACTTTTTTCTACTTAGGTAGCTTTAATATCAATCCGCCTTCGTATGTACGTCATGCTACAATATGACAATAAGCACTTGTTTGTTGCCTTATTTTAACAATGATTTAAACGACCTTGTAACAAAAGACACCTTGTGTCAGCATCAAGCCGAAACAAGGTGAAAAAAATTTATTGTACCTATCATGTGAGAAATCTAAAAAAATACAAGGTACTTGTGCGAATAAAAAACATTTGAACTGAGTAAATATTTTTTTCGGGTTTTTCTCATCGTGATTACAATCAATATTATCACGATGTTTCGGCTTGACGTTGAGTTTTGAGACACCCTGTATAGACACAAGTTTTAAAGTATTTTTCTCAACAAAATCTTATATTACTTTTTACTTTTATTATTTCTTTATTTCGATCCTTTATTTTTCTTCTTCTTAATATTGTGCAATAGTTCCAGCTTAAGATCTTTGGGAAGTTTTTGGTTTTTAATTATCTAGCAATATTTCGCTTTCCTTTGGATAGCTTCTTCTGAAGGAAAGCGAAATATTGCCAGATAACTAAAAACCAAAAACTTCCAAAAAAAACCTTAAGCTGGAACATTTACACAATATTAAAAGAATTGTAGTAAAACGTAAGAAAAAACGGGATAATGAGTCAGCAACGTACAAGAGTATGTAACATACAGTGGACATAATACAATATATAATGTTAAGCCTTTTCGTAAAGTTGGAAAACTCGTACTATTACGTTGCAATATTTTATTCCCATTATATAAAATAAAACACATACAGAATGTTTAAATCATATTTGATTTTAATTTCTAATCAAAAACTAAAATATATATTTGTATATATATGTAAATTCAAATTCCATTCAAATATACCTGCTCTGTTTTATTGCACTAACTTAAACCAATATGAAATAAAAAATAAAGTATTAAAGATAAAATCTAATGAAGAACGAAACTTTAAACAAATGAAAATAAAGTAAAATTGGAGGAAAATTTTTTTAAATGTATTCGCAAAAATGAAACTGCAAAGTAAAACTTAAGTTCCTTTATTAAAACAAATGAAGCGAATTCCTAAAAACCCCGTCATTCGTTGCATATAGGAACACAAAAAAATTTTTAATCTAGAGTAGAGTAGAGTATAGCCAATAAAAGGAGTTTGCATTTCGTACTATTGGAAAATCATGGAGACAAGATTACGAACTATTTTTGAATTAAAAAAAATGAAATCCGAAGCACAAATGTTTTCTTTGTAAAAGCTGTAATAAAGCATTGATTTTTTTTAAATTGACATGCAAGTTACTTTATTCTTAATATAAAATTGTGGTATTTTAGTTTATATAAGACTTCTGGCATATCACTGTTATGGCTGGCTCAGATGTAGTCTAATTTGAAGGTCCAACTTTCGATGACATTTTGCAACATTTGTGCCCGTATGTCGGACATAGTACGACGAATATTCATCCCTATCGTAAACAGTCATTCCCATGAAAAAATTTCCCATTTCCCAAAATTGCAATCGCTAATACTTTCCCCTAGAAATGAATCCACATTTTCTATGTGTAATTCAGTTTGGAATAATAACACTAAAAAAATTCACATTCGTCCAAAATTCACCTAATCGTAAAAATTTATTTCCCTCGTATTATTTTTCTTTTTCCCTTTGATTTGTTCACATCATTTTTGCTGGTGAACTGTATTCATGATGTAAGTAATTGTTGTAGGTTAGGTTGTGCAGGCCGCCAGTTTCATGAAACCAGCCAACTTGAGTCCTTTTGGTCCAGTTGTGTTGTAAGTAATTGTTTCTTTTAATTAAAATGTAAAAGCTTATATTCAGCTATTTTAGAACAAGCTTTGTTAATAAGGCGCAAAATGATATTGTGCTCAATAGAATGCAAAAATCCCTAAGAACGTGTTGGCTGAATTTTGGAATAATTTTACGGAAGATATACACAGTACAGTCCTCTGGCTATACCTTCTGCAAAGAACCGCGGTTTTATTAACCCTACAATGTTGAATAGATCTAAAACAAAAAAAGTTATGCACAAACTCAATTTGTTTATAGAGTAAGTAACTTCAACGAAGTAGATTCATTTCGTAAATGTCTACGAGCAATTCGGTGTAGTCGAGGTTCTTCCTCCTGTGGTTCAGTTAATGCTCCGATTCTAAATATTTTCTTTTAATTTCAATTAAACTAATTTTCTCACTTTTTCTTCGCTGCACAAACAGTTTGATATTCTTATTAATCACTCTTCTTACATATTTTACATTCACTAAGTACTGATAGCACTAAAAGAGTTCCCATGAATTTCACGATAGCAATTTACCCTTCCAAGGAATTGAAAATTTTATGGGAACAAATATTTCCCATCTTATTCACGATAAGGGTGATTGTCTGGTCTATTGTTTCGGACTTGACGGTGTAGACTAGCGACTTCACATATCACCAGAGAAAATTGCCTAGCGGCGTTAAGTCGCAAAAAATTAATTGTAGCAGGAGCTGGGTGATATGCTGTGTCATCTTGTTGAAACCACAGCTCCTGTACATCAGGGGTTGTTCAACTGATGAACGAAAAATCCCTAATAATGGCCCTATAGCAGTCACTGTTGAGTGATACGTTGTGCCATCTTGTTGAAATCACAGCTCCTGTACATCAAGGTTGTTCAACTGATGAACGGAAAAGTCACTAAACATGGCCCTATAGCGGTCACTGTTGAGTGATATGTTGTGTCATCTTGTTGAAACCACAGCTCCTGTACATCAGGGGTTGTTCAACTGATGAACGAAAAAGGCACTAATCATGGACCTATAGCGGTCACTGTTGAGTGATACGTTGTGCCATCTTGTTGAAATCACAGCTCCTGTACATCAAGGTTGTTCAACTGATGGACGGAAAAGTCACTAAACATGACCCTATAGCGGTCACTGTTGAGTGATATGCTGTGTCATCTTGTTGAAACCACAGCTCCTGTACATCAGGGGTTGTTCAACTGATGAACGAAAAAGGCACTAATCATGGACCTATAGCGGTCACTGTTGAGTGATACGTTGTGCCATCTTGTTGAAATCACAGCTCCTGTACATCAAGGTTGTTCAACTGATGAACGGAAAAGTCACTAAACATGGCCCTATAGCGGTCACTGTTGAGTGATATGTTGCGTCATCTTGTTGAAACCACAACTCTTGTACATCAGGGGTTGTTCAACTGATGAACGAAAAAGGAACTGATGGCCCTATAGCGGTTACTGTTAACTGAAACGTTTTGACAACTATCTATTGTGGATATCAAACAGTTAGTTTTCTGGATGTAACGGTCAACATACATTTGAGAATTAACATTACTCCAAATATGAAAGAATTTGGAGTAATGGTTATTCACATATCCACTCAAACGAAACTGAGCTTGATCGCTAAACAAAATTCGTTTATGAAAATCGGTATCCACCAATCTTGTTGTGGGCCCAGTTGCAGAATTTCGAAATGTTGTTCATGCTTCGGACTATTCACGTAGAAATGCCAAAGCAAACTAAACATAACTCACCTAACAGAGGACAAGAAAACCTCTAGATAAAAAATATTTCCCCAGCTTAAAGTTGTATACCTCTAATATAAACAATAAATATTTAGTTATATCGTTATTGACTTTTGGTTTTGTTTTATATAAAAGATTGAGCTTTATTTTTTATATTTTTTCTTTGGAAATATTCTCTTTCTCAACCTTTTTAAAATTTGGTGACGCAAAACTCCCGTAATACAATACGAATATAATAATTTGCTAGAACTATGATATTGTTTCCCAAAAACCCTTAAAAATAAAATAAAAATAACACGAACTTGAGCAATTTTATGACCAGCATTTCTGGTATTAAAAATCATTTCCTATGAGTACTCCACCACAGAAAATGGTAACATTTACCCTCTTACAAGACAGATGGCATAAAACGACAAAAACACATACATACATATACACATCCATGTTAGTATTTGTCGTTAAAGTTTTTACTTTTTTATTGAAATTATATAAAAAAAAGTGAGCAAAAAGCTGTTGTCTGAATATTTTTGACCTGTTTACATGCTGAAATTGCATAGTTTAAATTTGCAAACTCAAGAAAATTGTTTAAACAGTTAACTTAATGTTCAATAGACTTTAAAAATTCAGAAAATTGTAAGAATAGTAGTTTTAGTAATACTTTACAAACACAATTAATTTCTTAGCTATTTTTATAGAGCGATTATATTTACTTACTTTTTTATTAAAAGTAAAACCCCACCCACGAAATAACATTATGTAGACTGTTAGCAATATACAAGAATCATTATTATTTTAAAAGAGAATAATTTTTTTTAGGTTTCACATTTATAAAACACTAAATTTTACTTAAAGCAAACAAATTTATATTTTTTAGCATATGTCAAATTATTATTCTTTCGTTTAAAATATATTCATATTTTTTTACTTCAACGCAAACTTTGCTTTGCAGATCTTCAAACAGAACTAGCTGGAAATCCCACTTTTAATTATCTATCCAATTTAAATCTATTAAAACTGAATTCAAATTCAAAAAGAGCACAAGGAGGGTTTAGCCCTCCTTTAAACCCGCCTATCTTTACTCCGTAGCGTAGTATGCAAGCTAATCTATTTAATTATAACTGTAATCAAATTATAGACTATTTTGCAAATCCTTTGAGTATTTTTCACATTTGTATGTTTCATGCAAAGAATTTATAATAGCACTTTAACATGGTGCTCACCAACAAGCAGACAGTAGAGGCATTCAGGAAGGAAATAAAACTGTCTTAAAAGACTTACGAAATAAAAATGAACAAGTAAAACCAAATAAGACTCTAAAAATACAAAAGGCAGTCTGTCAGTCTGTTTAATATTCGGCAAATGTGCACAAAAAAAAAACAACATAAAAAATGAAGATGAAATGAAAAATATGCGAATAAAGTCTTGATAAATACTTTTAACCGTTGATAGATGATAGACCTTGTCATACGTTGCGAAACACTGATTCCTTCTTTCTAGTCAAACTCCTTTCTTGAAAAAGTTAAAATGTTTTAAAATAACAAATACGAGTATTTACTTAGAATACCAAAAGCGAAAAATAGTTGTGCTTTCAAAATTTTTCTTTGAATTTTTTTCGGCATAGAGACAGTTGAAAATTATAAGATATTTTCGTTTCTTAGAGAAAATGCACAATTTTGTAAAACTATTTTCGAAACATTAATATATTTATCTATAATTATTAAATTAGATTTTTGGTTATTGTATATTTATAAATCAAACGAGTTCAAGATTAATTCAGGGGTGCCGCAAGGCTCCGTTCTTTCTCCTACCCTATTTCTTATATTCCTAAACGGCCACATATATCCTCTCTTTCGCAGATGACAGCAGCATTTTCCATTCGTACTCTTTCAGTTTTAGGCCTAGTCTATCCGAGATTGTTGTCAAAAGGCTAAATATGAATAGATCGCAAAAACAGGATAGCCTTTAACGCTCGTAAGACCCAGTGTTGTTTATTAACACACAAACAAACGACAGCTGATGCTGCTTCATCTGTACTCATGGATGGTATAAGTGTTGAGGAATCGAGTGCCCTTGATGTACTTGGAATGATGTTCGTTGGACTGAACACATTTTTCATGTCTCTAAAGAAGCATTCAAGTACCTCGGGTTTTTGAATCGTTGTAAGACGTACTCCACTCCAACCGACCTCCATTTATACCACCTATATCCGACCGAAAATGGAATACAACCCTCATGTTTGGGCCGGTGCCTCAGAGCCTATTTTGGGTTTACTCGACCGTGTGCAGGGAAGGGTGAAGAAGCTTATCGGTGACAGTAGGGTATCCAGCTCTATTGACTCACTGCTGCATCGACGCAGTGTAGCGTGCGTTCTTCTGTTTTATCGTTACTACAATGGATTTTGCTCTGACAAAATTAGGGATCTTGTTCCCAAAGCCCACACATTTTACGTAACAAGCGGTTATCGTCCAGGGCCCATCCATTTGTGGTTGATTGCCCGGTGAATCGTACTGTAGTGGCACCTCTCATGCACTACCTTTAAGTACAACTACCTCTAAAGTACAACGCTTTACAGAGAGAATTCGTTTTGCGGCCGCACGCTTCGCTTATGGAACAAGTTACCTACAGACGTGTTTCCTGTCTGCTATAACTTTGGAAAGCTCATGTCAAATGTTCACAAACACTACTCATTATATCCCCCTTCTCACATCCTATTTCCCTAATTCTGGTAGAATGCCCTGCATACGTAGGGGTTATCGCCTGAGTACAGATCCAAGTTAAAAAAAATCGGGTTTTAGTTCAAGTTTTTCCTTTTTAAATGTTTTGCTTATCATTTCGAATATGAGAACATAATGAATGGATAAGGTCTCTTCCCTATTGAAATTTCAGCTGCTGTACAAAAATCATATAAAACTTTTTTTAATAAAAAAAATTATAAACAAATTGTTTTCTTTTTCCCAGCTGCCTATATGTCGATTTTTCAAAGGACCTACCTTAAGCATCGGTAGACTTTGAAATTTTTTGAAAATATTCTCAAACATTCAAATTTATATCGCAAAAATCTAAATAAATTATTGAGAATTTAAGAAGGAAAATGTTTTAATAATACCTGTCAAAACACCAAAAACAAGCTTTTTGAAATATACACGTCTCCACTTATTTTTTTTCATTGGTATCAATGTTAGAAGCTAATATAATTGCATAAGGGTCTGAACACAATGTTTGCGGTGCGGCACGATTTCCCGTTTCGGGATAGAAAAATAAATATAATACAACGGAAGACGGTGACGGGAATACTTGTTTTATTAATTTATTTGTGCACACATTTTTATAAAATTTTCAAAAAATTTACTGTTTGTGATACATAAGTATATTGTAATGGCAATAAATAAAAAAAATTGTTAACTTGGTGGAAGCCTTGTTAACTACGATACATTCTGACATGAGATGGTGTGTAAGACCCTTTCATGTCCCAAGGGATTTGGATAGATTTTTCAAAACATTCTTGCAGCAGACTGAAAGCCAGGGCTGTGGATCATTTTCATCTAGCAACAAGAATGGGGATTTTTTAATACAGGGTGTTTGTTTTTCTACTTACACCGAAACTGGAGAAATGTGCATTAAGAAAGCCACCTAGTCCCGGAAGTCGATTATCATTGTAAGTAGAAGTGACAATGTATCATGTTAAGTCTGCAACATGTTTAGAAATATGATGAAAAACTTCTTGCTTCACCATCCCCAAACCTAATTTTAATAAATTTAATATGATTTTTCATTCGGCTACCTTGCAGTAAGTAAGCTTTTGTTTGGACATACTCGTATAAAATCGGAGTATCTAAGGTAAGGAAGGTTTATTTATGACACATGCGAATATAGAATGAATTGCATGAAGTCTATGTGGCTAATTTTAACATGCTCGTAAACGGTTGGTCCCAAATATCATCTCCTTTTTTGAAAAAAATTGTCTTATTGTTTGGGGGCCATAGATGGCAAACACGTCAATATTACAAATCTTCCTTATACTGGAAGTTTTCGTAACTTCTAGATTGCAAATAATAAACACTTCCTAACTTCTACGACAATTCTTTCGTTACTATCAATTTGTTTTTCTTCTGTTAATATATTTTTTAAGCTTTTATATATTACGATAAAAATTTATGAACTTCTAAATCATTTTTTTTTTGTTTACAATAATGTTGTGAAAATCGCCAATTTTCAAAAACTATGGCACCATCGGAAAGAGAAAGAGAATCAAAAATGTATAGAATAAAAAAAGTCCGCAATGAAAATAAAATAAATTTTAATTTTATGCCGCTCCGCACTGCGATTTGTTACTTCAATATAGTATGAAAAACCGCGCCGCAATAAATTATCGTTACATTATGTTCAGACTCTAAAACTTTTTATTTATGGAACGTACAGATCATTAGATGCATCAAAATAATATGATTCGAAACAGCCCAAACATTTATTTAATTAATTAATTCATATTTGTATTTTTTGATAACGAAAAAAAAATGATTTTCGTTATATTCGTATTTTTTATTATTTTTATTTATCACGCAAGAGTTATTCTCGAGGAAATTTTTACTCTTATTATAATATGGGGAATAAAGCAAAATATGAGAGTAGAAATTGAACTTTTTTCATTATATGATGTTAACTATGTTTAACAATAATGTAAATAGATGAAAAGATTTCAGTTAATCGAAATTTAATAAGTTATCCAAACAACTTCGTTTCCTATTATTTACTTTATCAGTTACTCTCAAACAAATATATACATGTTTACTGTTTGGTTTTTGTTTCCTAGCTCTTTATATGTCGATATTTCATAGGTGCTAACATAATTATTAGTAGACTTGGAAAACTTTAAAAAATATATTTAAACCTTTAGCTTTACATTTCACTGTTCTCAGGAAAATAATGAGGCTTAAAAAAAAATGTTCTAAAAATAGTTTCAAGTCTTTTCTATTTTAAATTCAAACTACTTTCCAGAAAATAGTGGAATAACGAGCGAAATATTTGACTATGCTTTTTAAAGCTTTCCAAGCCTAATTAGGTTAGCTTTATCAAATGTAGACGTACAGACAGCAAGAAACCCAAAAAAACAGCTAGATATACTCGTATTGTGTGATTAGTATAAATATGACTTTTTATATTCCACTGTTTTTAGGAAATTAATGAGAGTTAAAAAAAATTTTCTAATAGTTCTTTCAAACTTTTATCATCTTAAATTCTCATTATTTTCATGAAAATAGTGGAATAAAGAGTGAAATATTTAAACATACTTTTTAAAACTTTCCAGGGCTACTGAGGATTAGGTTAGCTCAAGGAAATGTCGACATATAAACAGCAAGAAAACTCAAAAAACAGCGGTATATATTTTTTGATTAGTATACATATAAGTTTATTTAAGTATGAATATTTCCTTAAAGTTTTCTGCAATATAGATTAAAAACAAATAAAATTAAAGTAAAATAAATATATACGGCCTTATTCATAAAAAATATTGTATGTTTATTAAACTGTTATTTGACAAATTTCTATAGAAAATTTGTCAAACAAGTGTTTAATAACCATACAATATTTTTTATGAATACGTCCGATAATATATATTGAACAAATTTTTATTGAATATTTGCGTCATCTATTTTCTGTTATAAGAAGAACATTTAATGACAACTAAAATATTCTTAAACATTGTTAGCAACAAAATACGTTTAGAAAACTTTTTTTCTCATATTAGTATTTAAATCAACAAAGAATAGCGCCTTTTATGAACGTCTTCCACAACCATTGTAGGTTTGTGCAGTTTATTTTGTCGTAAGTTCCCAGCATTTTAATTGCCAGAACAATTGAAACAAAATCTCGAACATTTTCCATTCTCTCCGTATTGGAGAGAATGGAGCCTTATTATCATTCTGGAGCAGATTGCGTCGACAAAAAGTTTAACAAATATTTCATTTCAGTTCAGGTTTCCGTTATTTTGGTCTATTATTTTCATTATTTATTTATTTATTTTTTTCTAATTTTTCCCCATTTCTTTTAACGGAAGGTTGGTGTTAACAGTTTCGTATTTGAAAGCATGAAATGTTTGTCTGGGGATGCTGTATGCATGCTTTAGTACAGAGTCGACCGAAATGTGAATTTTCTTTGCTCTTGAGTATGAACACTAGAAAAGACTAAAATAAAAATCTTCGTGATAACCACGAAAACATACATTTAATTGATGTTTTGCATACATTCCAACAAAGATCACCAAATTAGTTGCTTTTTAGGCTTTAATAAAGCAATGTCTCGCAGTGTAGGCTTTTAAAAATACTGTTAATTTTTATCAGGTACTAACACAAGCTTATAACTACGAATGGATGTGTGTGGCAATCGCTGTTTTAGTAAGTTCGTTAGGTATATGTAATGAGGGTTTTAATGATTTCGAAGAAACCAAAATGGTAGATTTAATGATTACATGGTATAATGTTACCAAAGCGAGTTTAGCTGTCTTAAATTTCCATTAACTTCAATCATTTGCCAAAAAAAAAAAAAAAAAAAAATTTAGATAATTAATTAAGATTTCAAGAAATGTAGTTGGAAATATTTACGCACTGTTGCCAGGATTGACAACGTACCGTTTCTCTCTTTTTAGCTAGTTAAATATAAGATCTTAACTTTAGTTAAATCATGATCGTATTAAAAGAGATAAATGTAGCCGCAATATAGCATGGCATTATTCAGCTTTTAAACTTACAATTATTTTTCGACATAGTGGCAAGGTCATCAGCTGCTAATTACGAGGGCGGTTCGGAAATTTCTTGGCCTATCAATGAAAGAGAATAGTTAGTTTTTCAAATTTTTTTTTTTATTTTTCAATATAATCTTTTGAAAATTCAATACAGTTAGTCCAATAGCAATTCTATCCCTTGATTAAACTAGTTTTCCTCGAGGTCTTCAAAATAGTGGTTTACAACTGTAATTGCATCTTCATTAGAGTTAAAACGCTTGCCAGCAAGAAATTTTTTTTTTTGATTTGGGAACAGGTAAAAGTCACTGGGAGCTAAATTAGGAGAATAAGGTGGGTGGTCAAGCAACTCGTACTTTAGTTCGTTAATTTTAGCCATTGTTAAAACACTCTTGTGCGCTGGTGCGTTGTCTTGATGAAAAATTATTTGTTTGTGTTGTAAGCCAGGACGTTTTTTCTCGAATTTGTACATTTAATTGATCCAAAAGGTTGCAATAGTACTCTGAATTTATTGTTTTACCTTTTGCAGAAAACCGTTGCCATAACCTTACCAACCGATTGAATTGTTTTTGCCTTCTTTGGGGCACTTCCTCCAGCTTCATTTCATTGTTTGGATTGTTTTTTTGTCTCTGGAGTATAGTGGTGGATCCATGTCTCATCAACAGTTACGAAACGACGCTTAAAATCCATTTTATTTCGCTTAAAACGATCCAAACAAGCTTGAAAAATATTCATTCTTATGCGTTTGTGGTCGACTGTTAACAAATGCGGCACCCATCTTGCAGAAAGGAGTTACCAGATCGAAACAAACATTCATAGCAGAGATGGAAGTTTTCAAAACACTTAACTTTTTTCTGTTTATACTGCGCTTTTTGTGCTAGGCTAAGAAGTTTCCGAACCGCCCTCGTATCTGTTGCCTGGAAGTGCCATTTAATTAGTACAAGGTTTGCCATTTCCGAATATGGATCATTTAACAGGTCATAAATGAGTAAAAATGATTAAAGATTACCACAAACGTGATTGTTTCTGTTCATCATAATCGACATACCGTGCAAGGAATGCGCCAGATTATAAAAAAATTTTCCAGAGACTGATAGCAGTGCAGATGTGGTGGGGCCTGTGCATCATCCCAATGTGCGTTCTGGAAAAAAATATCGCTTTCGATTGTGAAAATGAAGCAGATAATCTTATTTTGCCAATTCCGCGACATTCTCAACAATATGGCAATACGGGTTCCTATGAGGTGGTGGTTCCAACAAGATGGTAGCACGAGACGCATAAAACAACAGCTTTTAGGTTTATTGCAAGAGAAGTTTTCATTCATTCACTTAATACTCAGCCAAATTGTTATCATGTCTTTGCGTGCTTTTGCATTTAAAAATTTAATCAGTATATGAATTTATTTGTTACAATGGACGTTAAAACACAATTCATTCTCATTTCTGTATTCACTCGTTTTACACTGTTAAAGTACTCAATATTTGAATATTGTGTTTTCAGTGTGTGTACCAACAAATTAATTCATTCGTGCAGCCTATTAGTATATAGTTATGAATATAAAGATCTTGGAGAATTGTGCAGTATGATAACTCAATTCGCTACCGCGCTTTATTTGTGCGCAATATAACACTATGTATAAGAGCAATATATGTATGAGAGCAATATATGTATGAGAGCCATATCTATAAGAGCAATATATGCACTATGTATAATAGCAATATATATCAATTTGAAGACATTTCCAAAGATTCGCCATTATATCTTTTGATAATTTCACAGAACTATACGCAACTGACGTGTTAGTTTTTAATTTACTGAGTATAACCACTTTAATATTTTCTTAAAACAATTTATTATTGAACCGTAAATTTTAATGAAAAGAAATCAGCATATACATATCGCACACAATTCGCCAGCATAAAGTGAAAAAATAAAAGGGACATGTGAAAATACTTCAAGGTAAAATATTATTCACGATAAAAAGAACTGAGTTACCGTAAATAAGTATTTCATGGGAATTATTCATTATTGCCGTGAAAAATGAACTAAAAATTAACAGAAAAAGAGGATGTAGTGTTTGTAGGCATTTGACTTGAATTTTTTTTGCAGGCGACTTATTCCACAGGAGAATCGTGCGGATGAAAAATTAATTCTCTATATAATGCATAGTACGATTCCCCGGGCAGTCTACCACAAATGGATGAGCTCTGTTACGAGTGTTACGTATAAATGTACAAGTTTCGGGAAAAAGATCCCTAATCTCGTCAAAACAAAATCCATCGTAGTAAAGATAGAACATGGTAACGCACTTGTACAACCTACTGTCACCGATAAGCTTAAACAGTAAAGAGATTGGATGGAGTGAAGTACATCTTACACCGTTTCAACAACCCGAGGCACTTGAACGCTTCTTTAGAGACAAAAAAAATTTGTTTAGTCCAGCGAACCTCACACTGCATCTTCATTCCAAGAATATCATGAGCATCCGATTCCTCAATATTTATACCATCCATGATTACAGCTGAAGCAGCATCTGCTATCGCTTGTGTAACATTTTGGTCTTACAAGCGTTAAATGAGGTCTCTTTTTTACGGCGTAATTCGGAGATTGATAGAATATCACTATTCAGCGAATCATTCATATTTTGGCTCTAGGCAATGATCTCGGATAGACTGGGCTTATAACTGCTGTCATCCGCGAAGGGTTGGAACTTTGATGTGTAAGGTCGTTGAGGATAATAAGAAATTAATTCAAAACAAATTAATCTTGAACTCGTTTGATGAGACCCCATCTATCTCGTATAGTGCGGTCTCTGAGATAGATTGATATAAACAGAGAAACTTCATCACCGACGCCAAAAGCAGTAAGTTTTGCCAGTAGTGCACCATACCACACGCGTTTGGGAAACGCTTTGGAGATACCCAGAACCACCACTTTACTTTCAACGAAATGATGGATTGAGTGGCACCATTTCTCCGAAAGATATGCCAAAATATCACCAGTAGAGCGACCCTTACGAAATGCGCATTGGCGATCACAAAGTCATTTATGTGATTCTAGATACCTCACAAGGTGGTAGTTAACCATACTTGCCATTACTTTGGAAAGTGAAGAGCCAATTGCAATTGGGTGGTGATTTTCAGGGTTATTTGCTTCAACCTTTTTGGGAATTGGCGTTATATTAGCAACCTTGATAAAATGATAAAGTATGCTGAAGAGATGTGCTAATGGACGCACCAGCGTAGAATAACACTGCTTCAGGACCAGTGCTGGATTGCCTTCCGGTCCAGGAGTCTTATTTATGTCGAGGTCGGCCAAAACCCTTTTAACTAATTCAACCATCCACTCGAAGTATATTCTTTTAAACAAACCTATATCTACTTTTGCTTTTAATTTCATCAAAGAAGGTTGCCCAGCCCAGGAGAGGATATAAATGGCCCCAGAACAATATTTGTGCTAGGTTTAAACAAATTGTATTTACATTTTGAATTTCATAAAAATGAATGACTTAGATTTGCAGTAAGAAAAACATTACTTCTGACCCCCGCTGGCCAACGGCTTGCTACAATTTAAAACTGTTGTATTTCTCTGCATGAAAAACAGATAATTTTCCATTTACCATCCAATCGTTTTAAAAAAGTTCATTATTTGAGACATACTTACGAGTATGTACATCCATTTTGGCTTGTAATATCAGTAAAATAGGTTGAATAGATCAGTTGAAGAAAAAAATATCTATGGTTTGAATTCGATAAAAGTGAGTTTAGATAATGTTGCAGACAAAAAATTACCATTGACTCCACATAGTCATAATTTTGCGCCAATATAAACTTGCTGTATTCCGTTGCACTCTGATATGTTTCAAATTTCATCAACATAAGCTTATAAAGCGTAACAAACGGATTAACTGTGGCATTTGTTCAAGGGACGGACATGCGGCAAAACACGCTGATTGGAGGGCATATAGCGTCCTCACGTTTGATTGAGTTTTATTTTCCTTTTTTGGCTCCTAAAACTATTGTTTTAATAGATTTCTTCGAAAACAGTAAGAAAAATTTCCTGAGTTTGGGCGGTTTACCGACTCTTGATCCTACCATAATTACTTTAATGTATTTTTATATAGCCTAAGTATGTCAGGAGGCTTCACTCTACTTGTTGCTGAAATATTTTTTCAAATCGGACCAGTAATTCCAGAGATTATCTTTTGCAAACATACAAACTTACAAAATTTTACTTTTAATATATTAGTATAGATATAGTTATAGACATACATACTCGTATCTCTTTCCGAATACTAAATGAACACAAAAAATTACACTTTATATTCAGTACGTTTCTGACAAATAGAATGAAAAATGCTGCTGCTTTTACGAGCGCAAATAATTTGTGTACAAATGGGTGCGTAATTAATTTTGTACACGTACATATATACTTATGAGCACAAGAATTTTGTGAATTGCAACAAAAAAGAATATTCGAAATCAGCAACGAATATAAGTTTGATATTATTATTTCACAGCTGTTTGTGTTGATGCTGCTGCAGCACTTTTGATTTGTGCGGTTGGTGTGTAAATGTTATGTTGCTTGATAACAAACCGCAGCCACTACTCAGATGCCACAAAACAGAAGCTGCGCTTCGTTGCTATTGGCTGAATATAATCCGAGCTACAAATGTTCAAAATAATTGTGTAGGCTGTTAAACAAGCACCAGTGCATAAAGGTTTTGGCGTATTGAAATTGTATTATTGTATATTTCTCCTTATTCTGCTAACAAACTTCAAAGGCGCAAATTGTGAGCACAAATCATTAGTAGAAAACTTGGATTTATAATTGCTGTTGAAACTTTGTTAAATAAATAGTTTCAATTTATTTTAGCAGGCCATAAACTCCTACAGCAATAAAAATCAAACTTTTTTAAGCACATTAATTTGATAATATATACTTTACAGGAAAATTTTTTGATTAGATTTACTTTGAAGGTAAACCTACAAAGCCTGAAGATTAGTGTAATTTTTCAATATCATTTCTTCTAATCTTCAGTCAACTGTAAATTTTTTTTAATAAAATATAAGTATAATTTGTTTTAAATTAATCCATTTGTTGTCAGGTTTTGTATTCTCAAATAGGAGTATGTGTTCTTACGTGTTTTACAGCTGCCCAGCTATACGCCAAGTTTTTATATGCGATATGCTACTGTAAACCTTTTTTCAGTTCTGCTGATGGGTAAACTATCTGGCACCTGCGTAGACATATATCGTTACTTGCAACGTAAAAGAACGTAACTAACATGTTGGTTATTTTAAAGGAGGAGCAAGAAATATAAACCAAAAAACAGAAGAATTTTTTTAACTTTTTTAAAAATAAAAACCACAAATAATTTGTTTCTGTATGAACTTTTTGTATACATGCAATATATTTGAAGAGTTAAGGTACTACGGGCTTTTTGAATTGAATTTTTCTATAATGAAAAATTCTCTCTTTAATAATACGAGGTCTGATTGAAAAATAACCAATATTTTCAAATTTCGTGAGTTACGTATGTTAATACACATGCCTGTTATACTTATATGTTGGCAATGCCAGCCATTTTGGATCGTCAGTTTGTTTTTGACAGATAAAAAGGCTAGTTGTGTTTTGGCGTGCTCTTCGATTTTGTACTATTCGAAAAAGATTATAAAAAAAACTCTATTAAGTTTTGTGTAAAAAATAAAATTAAATGCATAAGGATATTTGAAATGTTGACTGTGGCATTTGGAACGTCTGCTATGGACAGAACACAAGTTCAATTGTGGTTTAAGGAAGACCGAGAAGATGTCAATGACGATGCTCGTCCTGGTCGCCCGAGCACGTAAGCAACGGATGAAAACATTAAAGTACTGAAGAAAATGATTTTGAATAATTGTCGAATCACTATCTGAGAGGTTGCTGATGATGTTGACACGAATGTTTTAGGCATGAAACGTGCGGCAGTGAAGACTGTTCCAAAACTGCTAAGCTTTGAGCAAAAATCATCAATCTCAATCTCATCATCCCAATGGAAGCGTCCAGAAGAGGGAAAAAAGCACGACAAGTTCGGTCAAATGTGAAGGAAAGCATTTTGCTACGATTGAGGAGATATAAGAAAACTCGAAACAGGTGCTGTTGGCGATACCAAAATCCCGTTTCAGAAGGGTTTCGAGGATTGGAAAACACGCTGGCATAATACCATGTTTCCACTACAAAGGAAAACACTTGTTTTGAGGAAAACATGTCGAAGTGTTTCCATTATGATATGAAAAGTTGTTAATTTCGAATTTTCGAAATCAATTTGAATTATACTTTTTCAATCAAAATATTAAATTATCAGAAAATCTTTAAATGGTTTGCTTTTGAGCACGACATTTCTATTTTTTTTTTTTTTTTCTTAGGAAAAGAAGATTTTTCTACAAAAATTTCTGGCTTCACTGTTTATATATTAAATAATGTACTCTTCGCTTTTTTGTTTTTTTTTTTCTTGTTAACGTGTTGGGATCATTTATCTTCTAAGGACTCACATCCTTAGAAGATAAATGATCGTATAATTAACCATTTTTCTTTTTTAATTTTATCAATGCAGCCTTAACATTGTTCATGTAGGTCTGATTTGTTGGTGGTGGAGTACTTCAATAGATGTCCAGTAGTGCGATTCTTTGTTTTAACAATACTTCTATTCAGTAACTTGCTCTTAACAATGTTGTTAAAATTTTTAATAAAGTGACACCTCTTTTAAACATTGTGTCAAAATAATTAAAAATACAAAAACAATATTAAAAAAACCAATGTTTTTGAAAATTTTAGTTAAGATTTTACTTCTGCAGAAGGTGAATATTAATATAACGTTTGCATGCATGCATATATATGCATATGTACGCATGTGTATAACTAAATAACATGTATGTACGAGTATGTAAGTGAAAATTTACATTGCAAAGAATTTTAAGGGAGTGTATATATGTATGTATGTGTATATAAGAGCTGGATATAGATGTAAGTATGCATATATGTTATGTACATTCATACATGTTAGTCGATTCTGGATTTTAGATCATTTGGTTTTCTTTCGGTTTTTCTAATTTATCATCAAGCCGAAAACTCAGATCTTCGGAGATATCCGGTGTTAAACGTTGTAGCTTCACAAAATCCGTACATAAAAAATGAAAAGAATTGTCCGCATCTCAAAGTACTGTTATAGACATTAGTAATTTAAAATGTCAAAGATCATAAGCCAAAAATGGATAAGTTATCTTTAAGATTTCTTAATATCGTATTTATTTATCTAAATTTCTAAACAAACTAAATTATTCGTTCCTTAATTTTTAATACCAAATAGATTTTGCACAAATATATATTCACTGCACTGAAAAATTTTTGGATTTTCGTAAAATTTTACTACAAATACTGTTTTTTATGGAAATGTATGTATGTAAATTTAACCACAAATTGAAAAATTAACAACGAAAATATTCTTGGCGTTTATTAACCTTTAACAGCGGACGTTAGCTTAGAACTTAGCGGTAAGCGTTATGGTTAAAAAAGTTACTGAATAGCACCGACGTTAATATTGTTGTTAAATATGTCAATTGACGTTAAAATTGAATAGTGAATGGCACTACAGGTCGGAGTATGTAAAAAAGTAGATTTTTCATTTTTTGTTAGTTTATGACGTTTTGCGCTTGTTTGGAAAGAGCTATGAGTAGAAAGCACATAAAACTACATTTGCTTAAATTTTTCTTCTTCGTGCTCCGTATTCTATTTTCTGCTTGCGTTTCAAAATCAATCAAAATACGTAAAGGTCGGTTTTATAGAGGTATAAAACTTAACAGCACTTTTTTAACCAACCAGCGCCAACTTAGTCCGCTATTAAGTGATATATTTATGTTTACTTTGGTTTGAATTTTCAACATGAATAAATTCACACCTGCACAGCGCTATCAAATTATGTAAATTTATTTTGAAAATCGCGGTTCTGCTCGAAATACGTCCATTTCGCGATTACTTTTGCTGGAATGGATACGTCAATAAACGAACCTGTGGTATTTGGAGTGATGACAATTCTCAAGAGTATGCTATGACAATTTTACATCTAGGAGAATTGACTGTTTGGTATGCTTTATGGGCTGGTGGAATCATGAGTCTGTACTTCTATAACAACCATGCTGTCTAGAACGTGACCCAACAGAGCCATGATTACTGACTTTTTCGTTCATCAATTGAGCAACCATGATGTACATGAGCTGTGATTTCAACAAGACAACACAACATGTCACACAGTTGGTGTCACAATTGATTTATTGGGGGAAACGTTTGGTAACCTCATAGTTTCACGTTTCGAACTCGTTAATTAGGCTCCACGATCATGCGATTTAACGTCGCTAGAATATTTTCTGTGGGAATAAGTGAAGGCGCTAGTCTATACTGATAGGCCCGAAAACAATTGATCAGACGGAGGACAACATTCGTCGCGTTATTGCCGATATATGGCCACAAACGTGGGAAAAAATCCGAGCCAGCTATGACATTTATATGCCAGATGGCATATCTTCCGATTGAGAGAAACTTGCTTGCATCTTTGTTTTGCTCAACTTCAAAGTTATATACTTCTACAAAAACACCCTTTATAAACTTTTTTCAGCCTAGTGGTAAAAAAAAAAAAAAAAAAAAAAAAAAAAAAAAAAAAAAACGAACCATGGAATATTTGTAAAAATTCAGTATTGTTAACAATAAACGCTGTTATTGCATATCGCACGTTGTAGAGTTTAATGACAAGCAACAAAACCTGTCTTTATCATTAACGAAAAATTATTAATAAATCTTAATCCTATTGATAAAAATGTTGGGGACAGAAATAAATTAAGATTGATATCTTTCTGGCTAGAGATGCCTATTAAAGAAACATTGCACGTTACTACACTTTGTATAATTGTCCAAAAATTATGTGATAAATACAAGTTTGAATGTAAAGTGTTATAAAAACGAGAACTAATATGGTAAATAAGGATATCACAAAACTCCATAATTTTTAGAAATTTTTTTTTTAATTTGTAATAGTATTTTACAATAGAAAATAATAATAATCACAATATTAAAGCTATATAATTGACAAATTCCCCTATTTACTTATTTATTTCCTTTTTTTTTGTAGATGTGAAACTAAGATTTTAGACAACTTTCATTAGATTTTTTTTACATAAAGTCTTAACAATTGTACGATTATGTGAAATATGCTTAACTAATTCTTTAAAAAATCGTTTTAGTGCAACCTTTTAATTGACGATTCAATGTGAAAATATTTGGCCCTACTATATCTTCTTGGTCTATGAATCAGCACTATAAAGAAAAATGTTTTTCTGTTCTAATAATCATTAGATAAAATGAAACGAAGCGATTGTAGAATATGCATACAAAATTTTTTTAGTAAACCTCTTTGCTTTACAATTTGGTATGAAAATTTATTTCTAAACCTTATGAGAAACTTTTTTTATGTTTAAATCCTTAAATATTTGAGTACGAGATGAAAATAGTGCAGCTTATATGTAGTATTCTTATAAGCTTTTCCAACAATAAACAATAAAATTTGTTATCAAGAACACCAAAGATTACATGACTGGTTTTACAAGTGGTGAACAACCAGGTCTTCTCTACGTTTTCAAAATACAGTTAAGCTTCGATATAACGTATTTGAAAGGAATCCAAAAATACTTCGCTATAGGCAATGAAGCCTAGATTTCTATATAACTATACCATTTTTTATTCAAGTTTTATTATACATGTAAATATTACTAAGAATTTATACCCACCAAACAATGTATACAGCCTTTCTTGATATCCATGCCTCCTTTCGTGCTACAGTCTATATTTCTGTAACCGCGCCCGCCGATACTGCACGGTATGCAAATGTGGCCCGTAAAGCAGCTACCCTTTGCACTGGTAACAAGGGTTTTGCTCTACTTTGTGTCATGACTTTGTCCAATTTATACAGCTTGTTTTTAATGTTTCTTATTCGTAGCTGTCCACATATTAAACAAGCTGTATATATTATTAGATTTGCATAAATATTAGTAGCTAAAAAAGTAGTTAAGAGTAAAATCAATTATTACTAAGGATTTACTTTTCGAAAAATAAATAAAACGTGCACTAACTTTGACAAGAGGTAAAACCATAGTTATTACGTTTCTTACGAATTGGTTATGTAGATATTCAAAACCAAACGAATTTAAAATTCTTTCTGTTCGTAACAGCAGTGTACTATTTTGCTCAAAATTATATTCTGATTTCGTTGTATAGCACACTTGCAAACACATAATCCCGAAGAATCATGTTCATTTGCATTCTAAGCGAAAGAATACTAATTACCGTTTCTCTACCTGAATTCTATGCGACAGTGCGAAAGAAAATGTAATGTTCTCATGTAATTTGTGTTTCACAGTATCGAAGGTGTCATCTCATCATTCACGTTATTTATGCTCACAGAGATTTTTGCAAATATACAATTTTATATCAGTTGCATAGATATGAATATTGCAGTAAGATAAATGTTGAGGCAAATCATTAATACTCGTGTATATAGAGAAAAGTAGTGGTCGTAAAACTTATCCTTGAAGAACCCCATTTTTTAGTCTTAAGGGCTTTGACACAGTACACTGACTGAAAGCGATTAATAAGATACGACAACTATAAGATTAACAGATGTGAATGAAAAATTTAAAGACTGTAGGCCGAAAGTATAAGAAAATTGTGTATTTCTAAATTACTCATATGTGAATAAAATTTGTTTTATTTTATATTTACTTCTTGATTGATAATTATTTAATATTTCTCATGTCATTTTTAAACATTGTTGTATTTATTTTAAAGCAATTTAGTGGTCATTTGTTTAGCTATTCGGAAAAATAGCCAAGCACACTGATATTTTTGATCTGGCAACACCAATATTTGTTATTACGTACCACTAATAAGATCAAGTGAACGACAACTTGTGACATTGTGAAGTTTAATTTACTCGATATTCAGAGAATCGCTAACGATCGCTTATGTTTTCTGTCGAAATTATGAAACAGGCTATTCGATTTCATTTTTTTTTTTTTTTTTTTTTATAAACAGGACTTTATAATTTTTGTTTATTTCTTCCTTATTCAGATGTCGTTGTATAGAAACCGTTTAATGAAGACTCTGCTAGAATTAGAAGCTTTAATTTTCAGAGTAACTTTGTGCTTTTTCAAGGGACTAAATAAAATAATCGTTGTAAGCCATTTGTGCTGTTTTTCGCTATATCAAAGTTTCACTGTATATGTTCTTATTGTTATGAATTTATTTATCTATCACAAACAAGTGAAACCAAGTATGGAATGTGTTTTCATATACAGATACTGCTTATTTGAGAAACTACACAAAAATAACCAATTTATGATATGTATGAACACATTTACATACAACCGGACAAGGCTGGATATTTTTGAATTCGTGTAAATATTAAGAATAATAATTGGATTCAGACAGTGTTTCCTTTCAAAAATAGATAGAAAGAAATATTTTTCTTTTTTCTCTTCTTTTAATGTAACAATAGTGCAACTATACGAAAGTCCAATAAAAATATTATGATCTTCTTTAAAATGTTAAGTAGTTTAAAGAGTAAATAAGAGAACGTACACCGAAAAATATTTGCTTCTTGTTCAATACCCAAACTTGCTAAACCAGTTAATAAATTGTTTGAATGCGGGCCTATAAAGTAATTCGTTCAGTAAAAATAATTATTGACTGAAATCACAATTTTTTTAAGAACAAAATACAATATCTAAGAATATGTTTTTCATATACATGTATATATATACTACATTAATAACCAATTTCTGTTAAACATAAATCTTCTCACACGAAGTTTTCGCTTGGTTAAAATACATATAGTGCTGCTGCTGCCTTTAAATACAGTTCAAACGACTGTTGCACCTGAACAACCCTCAGAACGCTTTGAGTTCTCACGTGTCTTCGAAGATGACGTGTTTTTATGCTGTAAATCGCTGACTTCAAATGCAGTTGGTTTTGATCAAATCCACCTTAAATTCATAATACTACTACTGCCTAAAATACCACGTTACATTACATACATATTTAACACCGTTATCACCACCAGCCACTTCCACAGATGTTGGAAACATGATAAGGTCATTCCTGTGCCCACGTCTTCAAATGAGTATCGCCCTATATCAATACTTCCGTTTTTATCCAAAGTATTTGAACGACTGTTATACAACCAATGTATATATTTAAATAACCATTAGCTCATATTCAGTAAACAATCTTGGACAGCTGTGTTACCTCGTTGTTAAGTGTGTCTGAAAATATAAGATGCGACATCGATAATGGTGGAATTACACTCTTGGTACTTCTAGATCGCTCTAAAGTGTTTGACTCTGTAAACCATGATATACTTCGTAAAAAGACATACGACTATTTTCATTTTTCTTCAAGTGCAACATCGCTAATAAAAACATATCTTACTGATGGGCGAAATTGTATCAATTCCCTTGTTTGTGTCTAAAGGTGTGCCGCAGAGCTCTATTCTTGGACCACTACTGTTCACTTTGTACATAAATGAGTTACCAAATTGTCTCTCACATAGTAATATCCACATTTACGCAGATGATGTACAAGTACTCGTATATACTAATTGTAAAAAGGACTCAATTAATGATTGTTTTGGTAAACTAAACGAGGACCTTAACAAAATATATTATTGGGCGTCGTCTAACGGCCTATTCCAGAATGCTGCAAAGTCAAAATTCTTAGTTATAGCCCAAAGGAATCAAAACATTGTGATTGATATTCCGATAACTTTAGGATATCAAAACATTTCAATTGTTGAATCAGCTAAAAACCTTGGTATCATTTTCAATAAATCTCTTCAATGGAATACCCATATAAATTCCTTTACATGAACAATTTTTGCTATGCTTCGAATGCTATATCCGCTACAACACATTACACCTATTGATATCCGTGTGCTACTTGCGAAAACATTTCTAGTGTCCAAGTTGTTGTATGGATGCGAAAGTTTTGCTTACGGTGATTCAACAAGTAAAACTAGATTAATTGTAGCATATAATGCGATTCTTCGATACGTCTACGGCATATAAAGATATGATAGTACTTCTCAGTATTCCAAATCATTATATGGTGTGAAATTATAGACTTGCTTAAAATCAACGCATTATTCTTATTACACAAAATTATTTACAATCAAGAACCATCTTATTTATTTGATCGCATTCAATTTGCAAGATCCAACAGAGGAAAACAAATCATTCAGTTGAAATATCGAACTTTAATATCTGAGTGGCAGTTCTTCATAAATACAATACGACTGTGGAACTCGTTACCAAACCCACTGCAAAACAGTGGCAACGCATTACAATTTAAAAAAATGTTATTTTCAAATTTCTAATGTTGTATATGTTATATATGTACGTTTTTGATATTGTGTGTATGTTTTTGATATTGTTTCTTTTTTTTTTTACTTTTTACTGAACAATTTCTTTTCTACTGCTCGCAAATTTGTTGTAATCATTATAGAATCGCGTACTATAATTTAAAAGATTAATTTCTTGTTGTATGCGATATTCAATAAATAAAATAAAATATAAAAAAATGTTATGTTAGTTATGTAATTGTGAAGTCTGCTGTGGTCTAAGTGTTTAGAGCTTTCGGTAGCTTCAATATCCATCCACCCTCGTTAATGAACAACATAAAAAAATAATCGCTGATACTGTACCAATACCAGTATTTTGCTTTTCTTTTAAGGAAATGTTAAATCTATTACCATTGATACGGTTTTAGCAAAAAAAAAAAAAAAAACTATAAATTACATAAGTTTCTTAAATATTGCGCTCATAACAAATTTATTATAAGAATTGTTTGTTCTCTACTAGAAGAAAATAACAGAATTTATTTATGGCCAAGTATTACGACAATAAAATAAATCAAAAGTATTGTTGTATTTACATAAATTTTAATATCCTTGCAATTGCTTTATAATTTTAGATACATTATAGTCGGGTTTTAAGTCACAAACACACACACTCCCACTTATATAGCTTCAACCAACCACGTATTCGTAGAATACACAAACACATTCGAAATAATGCATGAATTTATATTCATGTTGCAAAAGGATTTAACTAAATTCATAATCTATACAACAAAAATTATTTGGTCATGCCACACACACGATAAGCATGAGAAAACTAAATTGGGACAAGGACATCAAGAATTACCAATAATTTTCAAATCGAAGTTTTACGATACACATGAATTTTATTGGCATTTTGGAAAGTGCTTTTCTGAAAAAAAAAATTAATTGTAATTTATCTGAAAATTCTTTTCACACTAAAGTTTATTTTAACACTTTGTTTTAAAATAAAAATGCAAATATAACTAACTGAATACTTGAACAACGTTTAAGAGCCATTTTTATAAGAGTATCTCAAAATAAATTTGTATCAGAACGATTTTCATGAGAAAAACAAACACCAACAAATATCTAATTAAAAAAAAAAAAAACAACAAAGTCGGAATTAGCGAGGGATATTTTTAAAATTGTTTAACATACCAGGAAAAAATTTATTGGATTTGGTTTTATGGGCTTATTGCAATATTATCGTACTTCGAAAAAAAAATATTTTAAAATAATCACTAATAATTTTTGATATCTGTTTTAAAACAACTACTATCACTAGATAATAATAGCTTTGCGGTAATCGTTGGAAAAATTAATGTGGCCTTAACACACAATTCTTTAAAAATTTTAGTTTTACGTTCAATTATTTGATATTTTCAATTTATTTATTTAGAATTCTTGTCTATGGATATAATTTCATTACAGACAGTTTAATAATATAACAACAATAGTACATACAAACAAAATACAAAATTAAGAGTTTAAAAAGACGATAATTTTTCTTTTAATAACATTTGCATTTAAGGAAAAATCAATAAGCGTATAAAATTTATTAAACTGATCTGAAGTAATTAATCGACAGTAATGCAAAGTGTCGAGATGGACGATGGGGACAATTGAATGAAATGTTATCGAGCAGGAAATAAGAGCAAATATCACCATTATTTACACAGGTTTACAAATTTTTAATTTGAAAAAATACCAAGAACGCTACATGACTAGATAAGGTAATTGGGGCCTCCTGAGTATAAGACTGCCTTCAAACTATCCTTGCCTCCATCCAGAAAAATACGCCATTCCTCTGGGTCACTTTAATTTAAACTTTATGAATTTACACCGAATATAGCGTGTGAGCAATGAAAATGAAAATTTTGTCATTCCACAATATCCTTAAAAACTTTACTTTTTATCCATTTTGTTTTTTTTATCAAATTACGCTTAAAATGTTGGGATTTTAATAAGCCATTTGGTGAAAAGAATAAAACATTCCAGATCTTTACTACAACGTAGAAAAAAAAAAAGAAACGAAATAAAAATGAAAAATTTTGAAACTAACGTAAAAAATAGGAAAATTATGAACTTTGAGGTGACATAACTCAGCCATTTCTTGTCAGATAGAAATTCGCATTATATCGATGGAAAAGAAATTCAATTACCTTTCCAACGATATGCCATTTATCTTGATCGAACTTGGTTGGGGCCCACAAGGGTTTAAGTGGGACCATACACTGAAAAACACAAAAGTGCCGTTATCTAAAATACAGTAGTTAGAAACAAATTACAGCGGTTTTCGTGTTCAGAAGGTCCCAATTAACTTATCTAGGCATGTATCGTTCTTAGTATTTTTTGGCTGTAAACCAGTGTTATATTTATGATAAATGACATTCAACATAATTCTTCGGCTTTTAAGTGTGGGGAGTTTGATTAAAGCAAGACGGCTTGTCTATGACAGAAGATCTAATGGATTCCACTGTAGAGCACGAAGGCAGAATAATAAAAATTGCTTTTGATTCTATGTAATTGTTGTGAGTCATATGCATAGGATCCTAAACAATAGATAGCGATATGTAGTACGAGGGTCACATACAGTTGTTTTCTGACATACTGATCTTAAACTCTTTTGTCCATCGTTTAATAAAACCAAAAACAAATATATTGGGTTCACAGCTTTGCTTCCGCCTTTCTACAATAGATGGCTGTAGCGGAAAGTGATAGTCCAAAAAAATAGATCGTAGATGCCATACAATAAGTTTAGCTATTTGTAAACATAACACCATCGAAATATTGCTCGAATTGTGTCTGCATTACGAGCCAAATTTTTGTCCTTTGCGTAAGGTTCTAATTTCCTGCTTGAAGATGTAGAAATCTGCGGCTGAGGCTCATCGCTATTAGTGAAAGAACTTGCCAACAGTTGAGAACGGTGATTTTGACTTTGAAGACCAGCACCAGTCTCGTGTCAAACGCAACAAGAATTGGCAGGATCATTCGGAGTAACGCAACAAGCAATATTAAAACGCCTGGCAGTCCCGGAAATGATTCAAAGACAAGGAAATTAGGTACCGTGCGAGTTGAAGCCGAACAAGTAAGAGTGTAGTATATTCGGCTGGGCCGAATCTAAAATACCCTTCACGATAGTCACGAATATGTATAGTATATTAAAAATGTGACCTAAATATGCTCGGTTATATATGAACCGATATCGGAATTTTCTATTTTCTGTATTTTAGTAACCTTCTTTTATAACGAAAATTGCTTTCCAGCAAAAAAAAAAAAAAAAAAATTTTTTTTTAATGGAAAAATCGGTTCAGGCTATATCTCGGCTATATATGGACCGATATCGAAAATTTTAATTTTCCATATTTATATAACCTTATATCATTACCAGAACTGCTTTTGAGCACAACAAATTGTTTAAGTTCGCTTACGCGATATTTTCATGAAAAACCCGATTTAGGCTATATCTCGGGTATATATGGACCGATATCAGAAATTTTAATTTTCTCTATTTTCGTTAACTTCTTTTATAACAAGATTTGCTTTTCAGCAAAAAAAAAAAAATGTTATTGGAAAAATCGGTTCAGGCTATATCTCGAGTATATGTGGACCGATATCGGATATTTTCTTTTTCCACATTTTACAACCTTATTTCATTACCAGAACTGCTTTTGAGCACAAAAAAGTTGTTTAAATTCGCTTACTCCGCATTTTCATCAAAAAACCGGTTAGGCTATATATCGGGTATATATGGACCGATATCGGAAATATTCATTTTTCATATTTATATAACTTTATTTCATTACCAGAACTGTTTTTGAGCAAAAAAAAAGTTGTTTAAGTTCGCTTACGCGACATTTTCATGAAAAACCCGATTTGGGCTATATCTCGGGTATATATGGACCGATATCGGAAATTTTCATTTTTCATATTTATGTAACCTAATTTCATTACAAGAACTGCTTTTGAGCAAAAAAAAGTTGTTTAAGTTCGCTTACGCGACATTTTCATGAAAAACCCGGGTTGGGCTATATCTCGGGTATATATGGACCGATATCGAAAATTTTCATTTTCCATACTTATATAACCTTATTTTATTACCAGAACCGCTTTTAGGCAAAAAAAGTTGTTTAGTTTCGCGGACGCGGCATTTTCATGAAAAACCCGTTCTAGGCTATATCTCGGGTATATATGGACCGATATCGGAAATTTTCATTTTCCGTATTTACATAACTTTATTTCATTACCAGAACTGTTTTTAAGCAAAAAAAAGATGTTTAAGTTCACTTACGCGACATTTTCATTAAAACCGCGGTTTAGGCTATATCTCGGGTATATATGGACCGATATCGGAAATTTTCATTTTCCATATTTATGTAACCTTATTTCATTACCAGAACTGTTTTTGAGCACAAAAAAGTTGTTTAAGTTCGCTTACGCGGCATTTTCATGAAAACCCCGGTCTAGGCTATATCTCGGTTATATATGGACCGATATCGGAAATTTTCATTTTCCATATTTATGTAACCTAATTTCATTACCAGAACTGCTTTTGAGCACAAAAAAATTGTTTAAGTTCGCTTACGCGGCATTTTCATGAAAACCCCGGTCTAGGCTATATCTCGGGTATATATGGACCGATATCGAAAATGTTCATTTTTCATATTTATATGACCCTATTTTATTACCAGAACTGCTTTTGAGCACAAAAAAGTTGTTTAAGTTCGCTTACGCGACATTTTCATGAAAAACCCGGATTGGGCTATATCTCGGGTATATATGGACCGATGTCGGAAATTTTCATTTTCCATATTTATGTAACCTAATTTTGTTACCAGAACTGCTTTTGAGCAAAAAAAAGTTATTTAGCTTCGCCTATGCGACATTTTCATTAAAAATCCGATTTGGGCTATATCTCGGGTATATATGGACCGATATCTGAAAAAAAATTTTTTTGCCTTTTAGTCACCATGCTTAATAAGTGTGTGAAGTTTGAAGCAAAACGAACAACTTTTGTTTTCAAAAATTTTCATACAAAACTGCAAAAAAAAATGGCTTTTTTCGGAATTTTGAATATATCTCAGCTATACGTGGACCGATATTACTGAATTTCAATAGCAAACCCATGAATCGATGGGGTAAAAGAATGGTGAAAGAAAAAAGTTTCTAAGTCTTATGGTTTTCTCAGAAACGGTATTTCAACAGCGGACAGACGGACAGACGGACATCGCTTAATCGACTTTTCCATTAATTCTGATTCAGAATATATATACTTTATAGGGTCGCAAAAAAAAACTGTAGAAATTACAAACGGAATCACAAACTTATATATACCCTTAACATTTTTGTGAAGGGTATAAAAATTTAGGACGGCGTTTGTTTGCTTGTACTGCATCGCATTGTAACTGGTGAAGAAAAACGGGCTCATTACGATAATCCCAGGAGCAGAAAATCATGCGGGTATACCGCCCATGCTTGCACATCGACGTCCAAAACCGAATATTCACGGTTTCAAGGTCAGGCTCATTATTTGGTGGGACCAACTCGACGTAGTGTATCTAACATCGACTGAAATAATCACAGGCGATCGTTATCGAACACTGTTAATGCAGGTGAGCCGAGCATTGAAAGACATACTTGGAAATGTTGAAATGGGAAGTCTTACGTCACCCGCCGTATTCTCCAGATGTTGCTCCCTCGGACTATCGTTTGTTTCGATCAATGGCGCACGACTTGGCTGACCAGCACTTCAGTTCTTATGTAGAAATAAAAAATTGTATCGTACGCTGTCTGAAAGAAAAAAAGTAAAAGAAGGAAGTAAAGAGAAAGTAAAGGAAGAAAGTAGTGGCCAGCAATTGCCAATACTTTGAGTCATAAATGTATCAGCAGATTTTTTTTTTTACAATAAAGCCTAAAATTTCAGGGAAAAAACAGCGGAAGCAAAGTTGTAAACCCATGTAACCCATGTGATTAGAAAACATTTTTTTTTTTAAATCTTCATTATATTATTTAGAAAAATAAGGAAAGATACGTTTAAATATTTTAAAATTTTTCCAAAGCTTTCCAAGGATGATTAGGGAGCACCTATAAAATGTCATCATATAGCAGTATATATTTTTTTATTAGCATAAATATTAGTAGCTAAAGTAAATAAGAATAAACTTAATTACAATATTATATATTTACTTATTACATTTGGCCTTATAAGCTTGTTGTTAAATTGTAAAATTATTTTGAACTTTGTATCTTTCTTTTTTTTACTGTCTTTTTGTTTAAATTTTATATACTAAATTGTTTTATTTAAATTCTTTGTAATTGTATCTATGACTAAATTTAAATACTATAATTATAAGATTCTAAGTCTTGTTGTATGGGTGTACCAATAATTAAATAAATAAATAAAAAAATAACATGTATAATTGTTCGAGCTTAAGGTCTTTCTTGGAATTTTTAGTTTTTTTGGTTTTTAATTATCTGGCAATATTTAAAAAAAAAAAAAAAATAGAACAATCGCCAGTTGCTTAACCGATCGGTATTGTCTTCTGCTCGGCGACAAACGAACGCGGCCCTCATATTTAGTTTTTCCATTGTTAGATGAACAATATATGGTATTTGAAGCATAATATATTGCTTCATTGAATTTGGCATTACATATCGTTGGTCTCATGTAGAAAGGTCCTAACAAACCTAATTTATATTTTACAAGAGCAGGAAAAATCGTAATGGATGCTGTATAACTAAGTACATTTAATAGTAACTTTTTTTTGCTCAATTGCTTGTAAGAGCCATATGTATAAAAATATTTAATTAAATCTTTGCGACACTGTGCACTTGTGTAAAACGTAGTAGAATCCCTAAACAAAATTCAATTCAGGGAAAATACGAGTTAGTGCCTTTCTACATGACACCAACGACATAAAGAGTACCAAATGTATACAAATATATACTCGTATTATGCCTAAAGTATTCATTAAAAGAATATAAGAAAAAAATTAAATCGACTTATAAAAATACCACGAACTCCAGTGGTTTCTATTAAACGACAAAACAAAATCAAAATCTGAAATGAAATATCTAAACATTTGTAATTTCTTTATCAGTAGCTGGTTGGGCATAATTAGTTTTTAAGACCAGTAGCCTTTATCGGTCAATTTAATATCATTTAAACTCGAAAGCTTAATTGCAAAACGAAAAAAACTTAAAGATTTAACTGAGATTCATTTTTGTTGTGTTCGTGTTTAATTTGTAGATAATCTTTGATTAAAAATTTAAACATGTTCTGACAAACATGGTTAAACAATGTACGAGCAAGTGAAATAAAAAACATAACAACACTTTTTACAAAATCAACTGCAAATAGCAAAAAAAAATCCTTAGCAATCATGCAACAGTCAAGAACAACAAGCAGTTGTGGCAGTAACATCAAGTTTCAACATTGCAAAATGAGTGTCAACTTGATAAAAAAAAAATTATTATTAAAATATTTTCACGTTTTTCCCCCTGTTGCTCTGATAGCAGAACTATTTAAAACGCCATGACATTTTTCTTTCATTTTTAGTTTCTTTATATACATACATACATACATACATACATACATACATACATACATACATACATACATACATACATACATACATACATACATACATACATACATACATACCCGTTTATAAAAGAGCTCCTGGCCGCTTTTGTCATTGCCGGCATGATACCGATCGAGCTAGAGGCCGCTTCGGACATCTCGGTTGGGTTGAGAGAATCGTGTCTGCCAAAATGGCAAGAAAGATGGGCGACAGCTGACAAGGGAAGATGGACCTACTTACTGATACCAGACATCAGAGCATGGCTATCAAGAAAGCATGGCGATTTGAACTACTATATAACACAGTTTCTAACTGGGCATGGTTGTTTTAGGTCGTACTTGTACCGTTTTGGACATGACAGTACTCCGTTCTGTCCGAGTTGTGATGGTAATGTCTTGGAAGATGCTGAGCATGTGTTCTTCATCTGTCCACGGTTTAATAGTGATAGGGAATATTTAGAAACAGTCCTAGGACGTAGCATCAGTCCGAGCAGTATCGTTCCAATCATGTTGGAATCTTTGTGCAACTGGACGTACGTCTGTAGTTTTGTAAAATTGGTTCTGTTGGAACTTCGTAGGTTAGAACAGATTCGCAGCAGAATCAATGTAGTTTAGTTTAGATGTAGGGTGTATCACCTTTCCCACCCCGAGACGTAAAGCCTTGCGGCAGTCCCTCGGGGAGCATCTGGGTCAGGGCGAAGGGGTGTTTTTTAGCGAGTTAAAGTCTCGCACTACTGGCAACCACCATCACTGCCAGTGCCTTTCGATGGTTTTTCACCCCGCGAATAAAAAAAAAAAAAAAAAAAACATACATACATACATATATACATACATACATACATACAGACATACATACATACCCGTTTATAAAAGAGCTCTACAGAAACTTAGGGAGTAGAGTAGAACCTAAGTCACCAAAATGCGTATATTACAGTTAAATCTCAACCATTGCCAGGCAGCCCAGGAGCTTCTTAAGCAAAGCGTTCGAGATATAAGTGTAGATGTCGCTATTCTAAGTGAGCCATATCGGACCATGGCATCTGTAAACTGGGTTTCCGATAACACGGGTACATCGGCAATATGGAACACCAGCACGCTAACCATACGCGATAGAATAACAACGCAATGTGGATATGCTCGAGCGGTTATATCTGGCATCACTATTTACAGCTGTTATATACCCCCTAGGTATTCTATAGAAGACTTTCGGGTAATAGTTGACAGTATTGTAACGGATGCAGTTGGAAAAACCCCCGTAATAATAGCAGGTGATTTCAATGCGTGGGCTGTTGAATGGGGCTGTCCCTCAGCAAACGCAAGAGGAAGAATACTCTTGGAAGCCTTTTCTGTACTGGGTGTTGTACTCATCAATAATGGAGTTGAACACACCTTCAGAAGGGGTGATGCTGGCTCAGTAATTGACATTACATTCGTCAGTGCCAGTATCGCAACCCAAGTGAACTGGAGAATATCTGACATCTATACACATAGCGATCATAGCGCTATAATAATAGATGTGCAAGACGCACAGCCCCGTGCTATTGTACAAGCACGTGTCTTGACAGGATGGAAGGTAAATACCTTTGATAAGGATAGCTTCGCAGCCTGCATGGAGAACATGGAAATGGCTGGTTCAGCAGAAGACATGGCAGTGCAATTAGTGCGCAATATCACTAGTGCCTGCAATGTAGCTATGATAAGGCGAAAAAGATCGCCAAATAAGCCTCCAGTGTATTGGTGGAATGATGAAATTGCTAGCTTGCGTTCAGAGTGTATTAGCGCCCGAAGGCGGTATACACGAACGAGGGGTCGGTTAGAGAATAACGTGCAGCACCAGTTGTATAGGGATAAAAGAAAGGCATTGAAGATTGCAATTCGTAGGAGCAAGCGTAGGTGTTTCCTGGATGCTTGTGATGAAATAGATAGTAATCCTTGGGGCTTAGCATATAAGCTAGTAACCAGGAAACTTAAATGTCTTGGCCCATCACCGCCAAGAGAAGAGAATATCCTCAACGGAATTGTAGACCATCTTTTTCCTCAACAGGAAGCTCCGACATGGCAACACAGCTATCCAACTGAATTATTCGACATTCCTCCGGTTACGGTCGTCGAGATAGAAGGTGCTGTCTCAAAATTCAAAGACAAGAAGGCACCAGGCTTAGATTGCATCCCAAATATGGTACTGAAGGAGGCTGTTAAACTCCATCCTGATTATTTCCTGAAAGTAATAAGCGCATGCTTGATTCAGGGAACTTTTCCAACAATCTGGAAGAGGCAGAAATTGGTGTTGTTACCTAAGGATAACAAGCCGCTAGACGACCCTTCCTCCTATCGTCCGCTCTGTATGATAGATACAAGTGGAAAACTTCTGGAGAGTATAATCTGCAGAAGATTGGAAGATTGTGTACAAGCTAACCTAGGTTTATCAGATAACCAATTTGGCTTCAGGAAAGCAAAGTCAGCGGTGTACGCTATCAAAGTTGTAGTAGAAACCGCTGCTCAAGCTATCCAAGGGAAGAGGTGGAGAAATGGAACAAAAGGGTATTGTGTGGTTATAACCCTAGATGTAATAAACGCCTTCAATACGGCAAACTGGGAGCATATAGTTATGCTTTGGTCCGTATAGACATCCCAGGGTATCTACTAGCAATTGTACGGGGCTATTTCCGGGATAGAGAGCTAGTTTATGATACCGATAAAGGTACTAAGAGGCGCAAGATCATTGGTGGGGTGCCTCAAGGTTCAGTTCTTGGCCCACTATTGTGGAACGTCATGTACGACGGAGTATTAAGATTGGATCTACCGGAAAAGGTGAAGATAGTTGGATTCGCAGACGACATAGCGTTAGTGTGTGAAGGGAAAGAGTTACTAGAGGTGGAAACCATTGCAAACGCCAGTATTCAGATCGTAAGATCTTGGCTAAGATCAATGGGCCTAACTCTAGCTGACCATAAAACGGAAGCGGTTCTGATTAGTAGTAGGAAAATTAGGGAAACTGTCAGGCTAAATATTGGCACGTGTAGCATAGAATCCAAGGAATGTTTAAAATACCTTGGGGTCATGATTGACACTCGTCTGTCTTTTCAAGAGCACTTGAAGTACATAGGCAGTAAGGCATCAAAAACATGCACAGCGCTATGCCGGATCATGCCGAATACAAGAGGTCCAAAATATCTGCTACAGTCCTTGGACGTAGCATCAGTCCGAGCAGTATCGTTCCAATCATGTTGGAATCTTTGTGCAACTGGACATACATACATACATACATACATACATACATACATACATACATACATACATACATACATACATACATACATACATGGTGGCGTGGGTGCGAGCGTTCAAGGTAAAGCGCTGGCTTCCCATCGGGTGTAGCCAGTTAGCGATCCTTGTCCTTGCTCAAACCAAGTTGTCACACGGCCTTCTCGTGGCGCTACTGAATAGTTCTCAACAAAAGTTGAGAATGAACTAACTGTGTGACAGCGATAATGGATTGGATGACGACCTGACGCAGACGATTATGGGCTGGGAGCTGACGTATTCCGTGACCTGATTAAGCACGAGTGACATCGTGCTGAAATGGCTCACGGGCTAATGCGGAAGCTACCTCCGTCCCGGTAAAACCCTGGCAGGGGCTTAAAGTATGATCAAAGTTTGTAGCCAATAGTTTTTGGCTGTGCAGGGTTAGTTGAGATGACTCCTAATCAGCTCCCGACCTGGCTCTGTACACAAGTCTCATAAGGCCTTGTGTCAACCCTCGCGAGGAACTCACTGCTTGCATAGCCACCCTCGGGGTCACTACAAGGGTAACTGCACATTCACTCAACAAAAAGTGAACTAAATTTTAATAAAATTAACTTAACCCGGAAAATGCGGGAATGTTTTGGACAAAGAAAAAACTTTTTATTGAGTGTGCGGCAAACGGAGACTACAGCTTTAAGCGGGGACCCAATTGAAAAAATGAATAAAAATAATAATAATAATGAGAGTATAAATGAGTTGAGCATGGGTGAAATTGTAAACCCTTTTGCTAAGAAATCGGTGATAACCAGATCACCTCCTACAGCGGTGAGTAGGACCGTTCCGGTGCCAGGCACCGTTGAAAATAGTGAAAATGGACAAAATAACGTCCAGAGGCTAGGAGAGAAGATCTCAAAGCTCGTAGCTTTCCTAAAGGCACGTTCAAACGTGCATAAGGAAATAGTGACAATGTCACGTGAGATACAGGCATTGTACATGCAGGTCTCAGATGAATTGAGTAGTGGAAGTGCTAGTAGTACAAAGAAAGCACATACTAGTACGCATACTCAAACAGACGAACCACCAAGGCTCAATCCTGTGATGGGCGGAACTCCAAAGCGTAGAAGGGAGGACTTAAGCCCAAAAGGTAACAGAGCTAAAAAGAATAGGGGAACAACCCCTAATAAAGTAGTCAGGGTAGGTGGACACACTATACCCAAGGCTATAAACTTAAACTTGGCTGGCAAACCGGATCTAAGTGCTAAAGATCCTGGTTGGGTTAAGGTTGGCCCAAGGGCTAAAACAAAGAAAGCGTCCGTTAAACCAGATGCTATAGTGATTAAAACCTGTGGAGATACTTCCTATGCGGATATTCTCAGACAGGTGAAGAGGGACCCTAAGCTAAACAACCTGGGTCAAAATGTGAAGAGCATTAGGAAGACAGGGAAGGGTGAACTGTTGTTTGAGCTGAATAGACCCGCGCACCAGAATACGGGCGAATTTAGGTCGGCTATAGAAGAGGTGCTAGGTGATGCTGCTAAGGTTAGATCACTTTCTCATGAGGTCAGGCTTGAGATTAGGGATATAGACGAAGTAACCTCTAAGGAGGATATTTATGAAGCTCTCGTCAAAATATCTGACGAATTTAAAGCTTTGCACCCTACGGCAGTTAAGTCGCTAAGGAGAGCATACGGTGGGACACAGACCGCCACAATTGGCGTGAGTGCACTGATAGCTCGCCGCCTTATAGAGATGGCAAAGATACGTATTGGCTGGGTGGTTTGCCGAATACGCGAAAAGGTAGCACCAAAAAGATGCTTTAAATGTCTGGATTATGGACACGTAGCAGGGAACTGTAAGGGGCAAGACCTTTCAGGGAATTGCCTACGGTGTGGCAAAACGGGCCACAAAATTGGAACCTGTTCCAATAAACCATCCTGCTTGCTCTGCAAGAAGGGAGCAGACACCGTTAGTGACCATGTCACCGGAGGTGCAGTTTGCCCGTTTTATAAAAGAGCTCTACAGAAACTTAGGGAGTAGAGTAGAACCTAAGTCACCAAAATGCGTATATTACAGTTAAATCTCAACCATTGCCAGGCAGCCCAGGAGCTTCTTAAGCAAAGCGTTCGAGATATAAGTGTAGATGTCGCTATTCTAAGTGAGCCATATCGGACCATGGCATCTGTAAACTGGGTTTCCGATAACACGGGTACATCGGCAATATGGAACACCAGCACGCTAACCATACGCGATAGAATAACAACGCAATGCGGATATGCTCGAGCGGTTATATCTGGCATCACTATTTACAGCTGTTATATACCCCCTAGGTATTCTATAGAAGACTTTCGGGTAATAGTTGACAGTATTGTAACGGATGCAGTTGGAAGAACCCCCGTAATAATAGCAGGTGATTTCAATGCGTGGGCTGTTGAATGGGGCTGTCCCTCAGCAAACGCAAGAGGAAGAATACTCTTGGAAGCCTTTTCTGTACTGGGTGTTGTACTCATCAATAATGGAGTTGAACACACCTTCAGAAGGGGTGATGCTGGCTCAGTAATTGACATTACATTCGTCAGTGCCAGTATCGCAACCCAAGTGAACTGGAGAATATCTGACATCTATACACATAGCGATCATAGCGCTATAATAATAGATGTGCAAGACGCACAGCCCCGTGCTATTGTACAAGCACGTGTCTTGACAGGATGGAAGGTAAATACCTTTGATAAGGATAGCTTCGCAGCCTGCATGGAGAACATGGAAATGGCTGGTTCAGCAGAAGACATGGCAGTGCAATTAGTGCGCAATATCACTAGTGCCTGCAATGTAGCTATGATAAGGCGAAAAAGATCGCCAAATAAGCCTCCAGTGTATTGGTGGAATGATGAAATTGCTAGCTTGCGTTCAGAGTGTATTAGCGCCCGAAGGCGGTATACACGAACGAGGGGTCGGTTAGAGAATAACGTGCAGCACCAGTTGTATAGGGATAAAAGAAAGGCATTGAAGATTGCAATTCGTAGGAGCAAGCGTAGGTGTTTCCTGGATGCTTGTGATGAAATAGATAGTAATCCTTGGGGCTTAGCATATAAGCTAGTAACCAGGAAACTTAAATGTCTTGGCCCATCACCGCCAAGAGAAGAGAATATCCTCAACGGAATTGTAGACCATCTTTTTCCTCAACAGGAAGCTCCGACATGGCAACACAGCTATCCAGCTGAATTATTCGACATTCCTCCGGTTACGGTCGTCGAGATAGAAGGTGCTGTCTCAAAATTCAAAGACAAGAAGGCACCAGGCTTAGATTGCATCCCAAATATGGTACTGAAGGAGGCTGTTAAGCTCCATCCTGATTATTTCCTGAAAGTAATAAGCGCATGCTTGATTCAGGGAACTTTTCCAACAATCTGGAAGAGGCAGAAATTGGTGTTGTTACCTAAGGATAACAAGCCGCTAGACGACCCTTCCTCCTATCGTCCGCTCTGTATGATAGATACAAGTGGAAAACTTCTGGAGAGTATAATCTGCAGAAGATTGGAAGATTGCGTACAAGCTAACCTAGGTTTATCAGATAACCAATTTGGCTTCAGGAAAGCAAAGTCAGCGGTGGACGCTATCAAAGTTGTAGTAGAAACCGCTGCTCAAGCTATCCAAGGGAAGAGGTGGAGGAATGGAACAAAAGGGTATTGTGTGGTTATAACCCTAGATGTAAAAAACGCCTTCAATACGGCAAACTGGGAGCATATAGTTAATGCTTTGGTCCGTATAGACATCCCAGGGTATTTACTAGCAATTGTACGGGACTATTTCCGGGATAGAGAGCTAGTTTATGATACCGATAAAGGTACTAAGAGGCGCAAGATCATTGGTGGGGTGCCTCAAGGTTCAGTTCTTGGCCCACTATTGTGGAACGTCATGTACGACGGAGTATTAAGATTGGATCTACCGGAAAAGGTGAAGATAGTTGGATTCGCAGACGATATAGCGTTAGTGTGTGAAGGGAAAGAGTTACTAGAGGTGGAAACCATTGCAAACGCCAGTATTCAGATCGTAAGATCTTGGCTAAGATCAATGGGCCTAACTCTAGCTGACCATAAAACGGAAGCGGTTCTGATTAGTAGTAGGAAAGTTAGGGAAACTGTCAGGCTAAATATTGGCACGTGTAGCATAGAATCTAAGGAATGTTTAAAATACCTTGGGGTCATGATTGACACTCGTCTGTCTTTTCAAGAGCACTTGAAGTACATAGGCAGTAAAGCATCAAAAACATGCACAGCGCTATGCCGGATCATGCCGAATACAAGAGGTCCAAAATATCTGCAGAGGAAAATACTCTCTAGTGTAGTAAGAAGCATTATCTTATATGCATCGCCAATATGGTCAGGCTCACTTAGATATCCTACTTATGTGAACCTGATATCTCCTGTGTATAGGCTGATCGCCTTGCGTGTATGTAGCGCATTCCGAACTGTATCGGACCTGGCCGCTTTTGTCATTGCCGGCATGATACCGATCGAGCTAGAGGCCGCTTCGGACATCTCGGTTGGGTTGAGAGAATCGTGTCTGCCAAAATGGCAAGAAAGATGGGCGACAGCTGACAAGGGAAGATGGACCTACTTACTGATACCAGACATCATGGTTGTTTTAGGTCGTACTTGTACCGTTTTGGACATGACAGTACTCCGTTCTGTCCGAGTTGTGATGGTAATGTCTTGGAAGATGCTGAGCATGTGTTCTTCATCTGTCCACGGTTTAATAGTGATAGGGAATATTTAGAAACAGTCCTAGGACGTAGCATCAGTCCGAGCAGTATCGTTCCAATCATGTTGGAATCTTTGTGCAACTGGACGTACGTCTGTAGTTTTGTAAAATTGGTTCTGTTGGAACTTCGTAGGTTAGAACAGATTCGCAGCAGAATCAATGTAGTTTAGTTTAGATGTAGGGTGTATCACCTTTCCCACCCCGAGACGTAAAGCCTTGCGGCAGTCCCTCGGGGAGCATCTGGGTCAGGGCGAAGGGGTGTTTTTTAGCGAGTTAAAGTCTCGCACTACTGGCAACCACCATCACTGCCAGTGCCTTTCGATGGTTTTTCACCCCGCGAATAAAAAAAAAAAAAAAAAAAACATACATACGTACATGGTGGCGTGGGTGCGAGCGTTCAAGGTAAAGCGCTGGCTTCCCATCGGGTGTAGCCAGTTAGCGATCCTTGTCCTTGCTCAAACCAAGTTGTCACACGGCCTTCTCGTGGCGCTACTGAATAGTTCTCAACAAAAGTTGAGAATGAACTAACTGTGTGACAGCGATAATGGATTGGATGACGACCTGACGCAGACGATTATGGGCTGGGAGCTGACGTATTCCGTGACCTGATTAAGCACGAGTGACATCGTGCTGAAATGGCTCACGGGCTAATGCGGAAGCTACCTCCGTCCCGGTAAAACCCTGGCAGGGGCTTAAAGTATGATCAAAGTTTGTAGCCAATAGTTTTTGGCTGTGCAGGGTTAGTTGAGATGACTCCTAATCAGCTCCCGACCTGGCTCTGTACACAAGTCTCATAAGGCCTTGTGTCAACCCTCGCGAGGAACTCACTGCTTGGATAGCCACCCTCGGGGTCACTACAAGGGTAACTGCACATTCACTCAACAAAAAGTGAACTAAATTTTAATAAAATTAACTTAACCCGGAAAATGCGGGAATGTTTTGGACAAAGAAAAAACTTTTTATTGAGTGTGCGGCAAACGGAGACTACAGCTTTAAGCGGGGACCCAACTGAAAAAATGAATAAAAATAATAATAATAATGAGAGTATAAATGAGTTGAGCATGGGTGAAATTGTAAACCCTTTTGCTAAGAAATCGGTGATAACCAGATCACCTCCTACAGCGGTGAGTAGGACCGTTCCGGTGCCAGGCACCGTTGAAAATAGTGAAAATGGACAAAATAACGTCCAGAGGCTAGGAGAGAAGATCTCAAAGCTCGTAGCTTTCCTAAAGGCACGTTCAAACGTGCATAAGGAAATAGTGACAATGTCACGTGAGATACAGGCATTGTACATGCAGGTCTCAGACGAATTGAGTAGTGGAAGTGCTAGTAGTACAAAGAAAGCACATACTAGTACGCATACTCAAACAGACGAACCACCAAGGCTCAATCCTGTGATGGGCGGAACTCCAAAGCGTAGAAGGGAGGACTTAAGCCCAAAAGGTAACAGAGCTAAAAAGAATAGGGGAACAACCCCTAATAAAGTAGTCAGGGTAGGTGGACACACTATACCCAAGGCTATAAACTTAAACTTGGCTGGCAAACCGGATCTAAGTGCTAAAGATCCTGGCTGGGTTAAGGTTGGCCCAAGGGCTAAAACAAAGAAAGCGTCCGTTAAACCAGATGCTATAGTGATTAAAACCTGTGGAGATACTTCCTATGCGGATATTCTCAGACAGGTGAAGAGGGACCCTAAGCTAAACAACCTGGGTCAAAATGTGAAGAGCATTAGGAAGACAGGGAAGGGTAAACTGTTGTTTGAGCTGAATAGACCCGCGCACCAGAATACGGGCGAATTTAGGTCGGCTATAGAAGAGGTGCTAGGTGATGCTGCTAAGGTTAGATCACTTTCTCATGAGGTCAGGCTTGAGATTAGGGATATAGACGAAGTAACCTCTAAGGAGGATATTTATGAAGCTCTCGTCAAAATATCTGACGAATTTAAAGCTTTGCACCCTACGGCAGTTAAGTCGCTAAGGAGAGCATACGGTGGGACACAGACCGCCACAATTGGCGTGAGTGCACTGATAGCTCGCCGCCTTATAGAGATGGCAAAGATACGTATTGGCTGGGTGGTTTGCCGAATACGCGAAAAGGTAGCACCAAAAAGATGCTTTAAATGTCTGGATTATGGACACGTAGCAGGGAACTGTAAGGGGCAAGACCTTTCAGGGAATTGCCTACGGTGTGGCAAAACGGGCCACAAAATTGGAACCTGTTCCAATAAACCATCCTGCTTGCTCTGCAAGAAGGGAGCAGACACCGTTAGTGACCATGTCACCGGAGGTGCAGTTTGCCCGTTTTATAAAAGAGCTCTACAGAAACTTAGGGAGTAGAGTAGAACCTAAGTCACCAAAATGCGTATATTACAGTTAAATCTCAACCATTGCCAGGCAGCCCAGGAGCTTCTTAAGCAAAGCGTTCGAGATATAAGTGTAGATGTCGCTATTCTAAGTGAGCCATATCGGACCATGGCATCTGTAAACTGGGTTTCCGATAACACGGGTACATCGGCAATATGGAACACCAGCACGCTAACCATACGCGATAGAATAACAACGCAATGTGGATATGCTCGAGCGGTTATATCTGGCATCACTATTTACAGCTGTTATATACCCCCTAGGTATTCTATAGAAGACTTTCGGGTAATAGTTGACAGTATTGTAACGGATGCAGTTGGAAGAACCCCCGTAATAATAGCAGGTGATTTCAATGCGTGGGCTGTTGAATGGGGCTGTCCCTCAGCAAACGCAAGAGGAAGAATACTCTTGGAAGCCTTTTCTGTACTGGGTGTTGTACTCATCAATAATGGAGTTGAACACACCTTCAGAAGGGGTGATGCTGGCTCAGTAATTGACATTACATTCGTCAGTGCAAGTATCGCAACCCAAGTGAACTGGAGAATATCTGACATCTATACACATAGCGATCATAGCGCTATAATAATAGATGTGCAAGACGCACAGCCCCGTGCTATTGTACAAGCACGTGTCTTGACAGGATGGAAGGTAAATACCTTTGATAAGGATAGCTTCGCAGCCTGCATGGAGAACATGGAAATGGCTGGTTCAGCAGAAGACATGGCAGTGCAATTAGTGCGCAATATCACTAGTGCCTGCAATGTAGCTATGATAAGGCGAAAAAGAGTGTATTAGCGCCCGAAGGCGGTATACACGAACGAGGGGTCGGTTAGAGAATAACGTGCAGCACCAGTTGTATAGGGATAAAAGAAAGGCATTGAAGATTGCAATTCGTAGGAGCAAGCGTAGGTGTTTCCTGGATGCTTGTGATGAAATAGATAGTAATCCTTGGGGCTTAGCATATAAGCTAGTAACCAGGAAACTTAAATGTCTTGGCCCATCACCGCCAAGAGAAGAGAATATCCTCAACGGAATTGTAGACCATCTTTTTCCTCAACAGGAAGCTCCGACATGGCAACACAGCTATCCAGCTGAATTATTCGACATTCCTCCGGTTACGGTCGTCGAGATAGAAGGTGCTGTCTCAAAATTCAAAGACAAGAAGGCACCAGGCTTAGATTGCATCCCAAATATGGTACTGAAGGAGGCTGTTAAGCTCCATCCTGATTATTTCCTGAAAGTAATAAGCGCATGCTTGATTCAGGGAACTTTTCCAACAATCTGGAAGAGGCAGAAATTGGTGTTGTTACCTAAGGATAACAAGCCGCTAGACGACCCTTCCTCCTATCGTCCGCTCTGTATGATAGATACAAGTGGAAAACTTCTGGAGAGTATAATCTGCAGAAGATTGGAAGATTGCGTACAAGCTAACCTAGGTTTATCAGATAACCAATTTGGCTTCAGGAAAGCAAAGTCAGCGGTGGACGCTATCAAAGTTGTAGTAGAAACCGCTGCTCAAGCTATCCAAGAGAAGAGGTGGAGGAATGGAACAAAAGGGTTATAACCCTAGATGTAAAAAACGCCTTCAATACGGCAAACTGGGAGCATATAGTTAATGCTTTGGTCCGTATAGACATCCCAGGGTATTTACTAGCAATTGTACGGGACTATTTCCGGGATAGAGAGCTAGTTTATGATACCGATAAAGGTACTAAGAGGCGCAAGATCATTGGTGGGGTGCCTCAAGGTTCAGTTCTTGGCCCACTATTGTGGAACGTCATGTACGACGGAGTATTAAGATTGGATCTACCGGAAAAGGTGAAGATAGTTGGATTCGCAGACGACATAGCGTTAGTGTGTGAAGGGAAAGAGTTACTAGAGGTGGAAACCATTGCAAACGCCAGTATTCAGATCGTAAGATCTTGGCTAAGATCAATGGGCCTAACTCTAGCTGACCATAAAACGGAAGCGGTTCTGATTAGTAGTAGGAAAACTAGGGAAACTGTCAGGCTAAATATTGGCACGTGTAGCATAGAATCTAAGGAATGTTTAAAATACCTTGGGGTCATGATTGACACTCGTCTGTCTTTTCAAGAGCACTTGAAGTACATAGGCAGTAAAGCATCAAAAACATGCACAGCGCTATGCCGGATCATGCCGAATACAAGAGGTCCAAAATATCTGCAGAGGAGATTACTCTCTAGTGTAGTAAGAAGCATTATCTTATATGCATCGCCTATATGGTCAGGCTCACTTAGATATCCTACTTATGTGAACCTGATATCTCCTGTGTATAGGCTGATCGCCTTGCGTGTATGTAGCGCATTCCGAACTGTATCGGACCTGGCCGCTTTTGTCATTGCCGGCATGATACCGATCGAGCTAGAGGCCGCTTCGGACATCACGGTTGGGTTGAGAGAATCGTGTCTGCGAAAATGGCAAGAAAGATGGGCGACAGCTGACAAGGGAAGATGGACCTACTTACTGATACCAGACATCAGAGCATGGCTATCAAGAAAGCATGGCGATTTGAACTACTATATTACACAGTTTCTAACTGGGCATGGTTGTTTTAGGTCGTACTTGTACCGTTTTGGACATGACAGTACTCCGTTCTGTCCGAGTTGTGATGGTAATGTCTTGGAAGATGCTGAGCATGTGTTCTTCATCTGTCCACGGTTTAATAGTGATAGGGAATATTTAGAAACAGTCCTAGGACGTAGCATCAGTCCGAGCAGTATCGTTCCAATCATGTTGGAATCTTTGTGCAACTGGACGTACGTCTGTAGTTTTGTAAAATTGGTTCTGTTGGAACTTCGTAGGTTAGAACAGATTCGCAGCAGAATCAATGTAGTTTAGTTTAGATGTAGGGTGTATCACCTTTCCCACCCCGAGACGTAAAGCCTTGCGGCAGTCCCTCGGGGAGCATCTGGGTCAGGGCGAAGGGGTGTTTTTTAGCGAGTTAAAGTCTCGCACTACTGGCAACCACCATCACTGCCAGTGCCTTTCGATGGTTTTTCACCCCGCGAATAAAAAAAAAAAAAAAAAAAAAAAAAATAAAAAAAAAAAAAAAAAAAAACATACATACATACATACATACATACATACATACATATGGAAGATTGCGTACAAGCTAACTTAGGTTTATCAGATAACCAATTTGGCTTCAGGAAAGCAAAGTCAGCGGTGGACGCTATCAAAGTTGTAGTAGAAACCGCTGCTCAAGCTATCCAAGGGAAGAGGTGGAGGAATGGAACAAAAGGGTATTGTGTGGTTATAACCCTAGATGTAAAAAACGCCTTCAATACGGCAAACTGGGAGCATATAGTTAATGCTTTGGTCCGTATAGACATCCCAGGGTATTTACTAGCAATTGTACGGGACTATTTCCGGGATAGAGAGCTAGTTTATGATACCGATAAAGGTACTAAGAGGCGCAAGATCATTGGTGGGGTGCCTCAAGGTTCAGTTCTTGGCCCACTATTGTGGAACGTCATGTACGACGGAGTATTAAGATTGGATCTACCGGAAAAGGTGAAGATAGTTGGATTCGCAGACGACATAGCGTTAGTGTGTGAAGGGAAAGAGTTACTAGAGGTGGAAACCATTGCAAACGCCAGTATTCAGATCGTAAGATCTTGGCTAAGATCAATGGGCCTAACTCTAGCTGACCATAAAACGGAAGCGGTTCTGATTAGTAGTAGGAAAACTAGGGAAACTGTCAGGCTAAATATTGGCACGTGTAGCATAGAATCTAAGGAATGTTTAAAATACCTTGGGGTCATGATTGACACTCGTCTGTCTTTTCAAGAGCACTTGAAGTACATAGGCAGTAAAGCATCAAAAACATGCACAGCGCTATGCCGGATCATGCCGAATACAAGAGGTCCAAAATATCTGCAGAGGAGATTACTCTCTAGTGTAGTAAGAAGCATTATCTTATATGCATCGCCTATGTGGTCAGGCTCACTTAGATATCCTACTTATGTGAAACTGATATCTCCTGTGTATAGGCTGATCGCCTTGCGTGTATGTAGCGCATTCCGAACTGTATCGGACCTGGCCGCTTTTGTCATTGCCGGCATGATACCGATTGAGCTAGAGGCCGCTTCGGACAGCTCGGTTGGGTTGAGAGAATCGTGTCTGCGAAAATGGCAAGAAAGATGGGCGACAGCTGACAAGGGAAGATGGACCTACTTACTGATACCAGACATCAGAGCATATCTATCAAGAAAGCATGGCGACTTGAACTTCTATATTACACAGTTTCTAACTGGGCATGGTTGTTTTAGGTCGTACTTGTACCGTTTTGGACATGACAGTACTCCGTTCTGTCCGAGTTGTGATGGTAATGTCTTGGAAGATGCTGAGCATGTGTTCTTCATCTGTCCACGGTTTAATAGTGATAGGGAATATTTAGAAACAGTCCTTGGACGTAGCATCAGTCCGAGCAGTATCGTTCCAATCATGTTGGAATCTTTGTGCAACTGGACGTACGTCTGTAGTTTTGTAAAATTGGTTCTGTTGGAACTTCGTAGGTTAGAACAGATTCGCAGCAGAATCAATGTAGTTTAGTTTAGATGTAGGGTGTATCACCTTTCCCACCCCGAGACGTAAAGCCTTGCGGCAGTCCCTCGGGGAGCATCTGGGTCAGTGCGAAGGGGTGTTTTTTAGCGTGTTAAAGTGTCGCACTACTGGCAACCACCATCACTGCCAGTGCCTTTCGATGGTTTTTCACCCCACGAATAAAAAAATAAAAAAAAAATATAAAAAAAATAAAAAAAAAACATACATATGTAATTGTTTTTCCCAATTGATTCTTATTTTAAAAATTTAAAAAAATATGTAACTTGCAATTTTGTAACAATATTTTGGCATCTTCCCAATTTATTGAAGCAACCAGTCCTACTCACTTGTTTCGGTTTTCCCCAGTTGGCAGGATAAAACTTTTGATAACAACAATTAAAGTCATGGCACTCGAGAAACAGTTTGTACTTTTTTTTTTTTTTGTTTTTGTATGCAAAACGAAAATCACGTTTATTCACACTAACAGACTGCTTCAGAATGTCACGTATATCAACTGAGCAAAATGTCAAGAATTTCATTTACAAGCGAAACACAATAACTGGACCTGTAAGTCAAATGTTAACGCAATTTTTTATTTACAAACAAAAAAAAAAAAAAAAAAAATGCAGAGGTTTTATGAAAAAATAAACAAAAAGATTTTAATTTTTCAGTTCTTTTAAAAAAAATGGAAAAAATGGTTGAATACGCAATGGAAGGATACGAGTATAAAAGTTTTGTTAAAGAACATAAAAAAAAAACAACTATAGAGACACTTAAAGTTCAAGGAATAGCAAAGTTGAATTTGTGCAAATAGTTTAATTTTTATTAATGCGGGCACTAGATTCTTGTATTCCTACATAAGTCTCACTGAGAGGTTTGGAGTAAAAATGCATGAGTCAAACAATAAGGGCAGTGTCCAGAGACACTCTGGACAGTGTGTCTCTGGACACTAAGGGCAGTGTCCAGAGACACACTGAGAACGATGTGGAAAATTTTGTAAGAATATTTTTTATGGGAGCTCTAAGCAGGATCGAGAAGTATTGAGAAGAAAAAAATTATGGGCATTAGTCACACATTTAACTTCTCCAGAGGCGCCCAGGGCTTAGTTAAGACGATGCGGCAAAAATTAGCAAACTATTTTGTATTAGAGAGGCTAATGGGGAGAAATAGAGGTTTGGAATGTTACGTAAAAATATACAATAGAAGATAATGGCGTCGATCATACATTTAATGCTCTAAAGAAGCCTTCGTGAGTTTAATTAAGACGATAGGGAACAAATTTAAAAAAACTATATCTGTGAAGGAGCCAGTAAGGAGGAGAAATAGGGGGTTGAAAAGTTTAGAAAATATGTTGGGGACTAACAATTAGGTGGTGTCGGTCGTACATATTATCCTTCTACGAACTAGACAACGGAAGTTGTAATGCTTTTTGTAAATATTTTCTAATCCTTAATTTCCAAGTTTGATGCGAATGCAGTATTACTGGCTAGCCCCCCTCCGTCCCTACACTTTTCCCCTATTTTTTGACTCATGCTGTTTTTCTCCTAACCTTACAAAATGAGGGATTCTAGCTTTTCAAAATCTTAAAGTCGTACACTATCAGATGTTGTTTGTAACCTCACATAAAGTATGTGCTGCTAGTACATGTTGGTTTTTCCTATAGGTAATATAGAGGAGAGAGATTCCTCGCTTAATCTTGGCAAACAAAAGGAAGGCAAAACTTTTGTTATAAGAGAACTTTCGTAGTGATGTTATGCTGAAAGGTGGGTGTAGAAATTTTACATTTCTACTAATATGTTTACGACCTTTGGCGATATAAAGAGACTACAACTTCAACAACATGTCTTCTTTTTTATTACACATGAATTTTTTAAAGACTATTTGGCACGAATATATGAACAGAATACTAGACTTTAGTGGTTATTCGAAATAGTTTTGAACTGATCTGTAATGAATTAAAACTAGAACAATATTGAATGATTTAATATAAATCTTGTATTTTTTACAGTATATAATAAAAAGTTGTCAAACCTAAACGCTTGATGCTAATTGTAAATAAAACAAAGTCTTTTCAGAAAATTATCTTAATATTTTTCATGATAGAAGGAAATATGAAAATTAAGTTTGAAACAACATATTGATCAAAAGCTCGTTACGGTGGCAAACCTTTAACCCATGTTCCATATTTTCAGTGACTCGATACAGCGGCTTTTTAACAATCACTCATGGATTCTCATTGGCTTAAATTTGGCAATTTTTCCGATTAAGAGCACTTTTGGTCGATCATGTGACCAAAAAATCAGGCAGTGCGCGAAACGCATTTTGATCTGAGAGCACCTTTTCATTAACACGCTGCTCATTTGCGTACCTCTCCATGGTCGAATTTGTCAAACACTGAAATAAACAAATGCCATTTTGAGTTGGGCAAAAAACTCTAAGGTGTGACTCACAAATAACATCGTACATTACAGTTGAACTGTGCTGTATCATGGCAGTACGGTATTGGATGACTTGGCAGAAATAACGGAATGCGTTATTTTTTTCTATCTTGGACCAGTACTCTACCAGCGGCTACCCTCTACATATGCAGTACTAGAACTAGGAAAATAGATTATGAGAAGGAGGAAAGGGGGAGTAATGTTTGTGAACTTAACACACGGAACGACCAAAACAAACGTTATCACAGCATTTAAAGTGTTGAAATTAAATTAGATAAAACTGATCAGTGCCCAGTGTATATACTTTCGACACTACTCAGATTAACAAAAATTAGTTCAACACCGCGCACACCCTAAGGTAATGAAATACATAGGAAGAACATAAAAAAGAAATTAATTATAACAAATAGAGAAAAAATAAACGGCAGTAAAAATATAATATAATAAAAAAATACGTGCACACATGATTGAAAACCGGTTCCGGTATAATTTCGTTTTTTACAAATTAATAATAAACATAAGTATAGGTATGGAAAACACGGACGACAATGAAAAACACGTGTGTACAGAACGAAAGACAAAACACTACTCCTTATAAGCGGATTGGGCTTTTTTCATACGATCTTCAGGTTGGTTCTGAACTGGACTGGTTTGTGACAGGTAGATCTGCTAAGATACGCGCACGGATTAATATTGAGCTACCTAAGTAGGAAAAAAAACTTGTTGTTCCAAAACCATTTATTTCTCAACATAAGCTCCTTTCAGCTCAATATAAGTACCATCTGAATAATACGATTTTAGGAACCCCTCACAATACGCGTTAATTTCAGTAACCACTTCTTCGATTGAGCTGAATCTTTTTCCTGCGACCCATTTTTTCAAGTTTGGAAACAGAAAGAAGTCATTAGGAGCCAAATCTGGACTATAAGCTGGATTTTCAACCAATACGAAGTGTATTTCACGTAATTGTAGCATCGTATCTAATGTTGTATGAACCCTTTGCGTTTTCTTGCAGAAATATCACTTTTTTCTTCTTTAAATGTGGTTGTTTTTTCCAAATCAATTGATCCAATAAATAATAAACCATAAAACTTTTCTGTAATTGTGGATCCTTTTTCAAAACAATCGATGAAAAATTTTCCGTGTGCATCCTAGACCACAGTGGCCCTAAGCTTTCCAGCCGATTTAACTGTCTTCGGAGCACTTCCACCAATTGTTTCGATTGATTTTTGGTTTCAAATGTGTAGTGGTAGACCCACCTTTCATCAACAGTTTTTAATCGATGACAAAAGTTTACGATTTAGCATGTCCAAACACCGCTGTGAAATGGTCTGTAGAACTAGTTTTTGTTCGACACTGGGCAAACACGGAGCCATCTTGTCGATAGCTTTTTCACATGGAAATACTCATGTAACTTGACTCCGCGATCATTCATACGATATCGAAGATTTTCTTGATATTTTCTTCAGTAAACAACTCCTTTGGCCTTTCGTGGCATTGTTGCAGTGCTTGTTAGGCCGCGTTTAAATTCAGCAATCCAATATTTTACCATGTAATCTGACGGAGCAGACTCACCGTAATGTTTACCGAGCTTTTTCTTTGTCTCTTTCGCCGGTTCTTCTTTCAAATAATAGTGTTTAATCACTGCACGAAATTCACTTTTTTCATAGAGAAACACAAAAGAGGCTTACTTCAAACGCCCACAACAAATAAATTTATCGATGATTGGATGAAATTTTAACAGCTGACGTTTGACAAATCGCAATTAAAAAAAAATGATTTACGCTGCCAACTAGCGCTGGATAGCTTCAATATCAATCCGCCCTCGTACATATCATTCTGAAGCAACAAAACAGGCCCAAATTGGACCCCTGTAGGCTAGCTTTTCAATAGCTGGCAACTTGTTCAACTTAATCTAAGCTCAGTTGTTGCTTTATTTTATTTTTTCACAGTTATCTTATGTCTGATTTTATTATTATAAGAAGATTTATTAGAATATTCATTGTAGAAAATTTTTAAGTTAAATCTTTAAATCTATACTATTTATTCCACTGACTTGCCATCTGTACGCAGATACAGTAATCGCCGATGATGTTCAACTTTTCATAAGCTGTCTACCACCTGACATAAACGGATGCATCGTAAAAGTAAATCATGATATTGACAGCGTATATAGATGGGCTTTGGCAAATGGTCTTTATGTAAAGGCAGAAAAATCGAAAGTAATGCTAATAACCAAAAGTGACTACGTTTCTGCCGTCAATAAGCATTGGGCAGAGTATAATTAAACTTGTCGATGATGCTAAAAATCTTGAAATTGTAATAAGTAACATCTTATCTTGGTCGAGTCACATAAATATAGTATGTAGAAAAACTTATTTTTACACCGCTACGCATGCTCCTTGCTAAATCTTATTTACTTCCACAGCTTTCAAGCTGTGATTCAGTATGTCATCAGAAACTCAAAGTGGTTTTAATAACATTGCTAGATATATCTATGGCCAGATTAGAAATAGCAGAATATCTCATTTTTCTTACCAAATTTATAAAATCTCTTTTGAAAATCTGTTAAAATATCGCATTCTACAATTTTTGCACAAAATAATCTATGATAAAACACCTGAGTAACTTTACAAAAGGATTAAATTTTCGAGGTCCAACAAAGGCTGCAAGATAAACTCCATGCGCTATCGAAAATTAATCTCAAGAAGACACTTCTTTGTAAATGCTACTCGTCTCTGGAATGTACTCCCACCCAATACACAAATCATTAGCAATACTGAGCACTTTAAATTAGCACCTTTTCTTGATTATGCTATAAATTTTTAATTTCTTAAATTATTAGTAACGATCCCATTCTTTATTGCTACATACAAACCTTTATTTTTATTTCCCTAATAATTTTTTACTGTTTATTGTTATCTGTATTTTATTGAAATAACTGTCTGTAAATCTGCTATAGCAGATTTAGTACTGTTAAATAAGATCAAGTCTTGTTGTACTATAGTATCCTAAAATTAAATAAATAAATCAAAATAAACATTTCTTATTAAATAAAATAAAATAAAATAAAATAAAATAAAATAAAATAAAATAAAATAAAATAAAATAAAATAAAATAAAATAAAATAAAATAAAAAAGACTAACCTGGCAACTGTTTGGAATATTTTTTTGTTCTAATTTTTAAACAAACTGTGCTCGTTTACTTTGCTATATTAGCTTGTTGTTTGTAAGTCAAAAAACCACAAAATTAAACCGTTCATGAAAAAAATTTAAATAAATTTTATTATGACATTCATTAAACATTATTGCTCAACCTCATTAACACGTATAAAAACATTTACGCACTCAATCGTTCATTCACATTTTTATTTCTCATTTGACAGCGTCTTGCTTTAATAAATTGAATTCTTGGTTCGAGGTGCAATCAATTCAAATGCAAATTTGATTTGACATTTTTTAATTTGATTTTTTTTTTATTACGAAAATATGCAAGACGGAATATTTATTTATTCTGGCATAATTATTTAAAATTAAAATAAATTTACTTAATTGATTTTTAGACTTCGTAAACAGAAAAGACAAAAAATCTGTTGGTATAAATTTGAAAGTAAATATTCTTCAAATTTTTCAAAAAAAAAAAAAAAAAAATCAAATACAAATACAAATACAAAAACGAATGAAGAATGTATATACATCAAAACACCAGATAGACATTGTATTATCCAGGTGAAACAACGCACTTTTGCCCTTTGAATTTGATATCAAAAAGCCCCCAAAACATGTTTTACTAAAGAACACACTTCACGCAATTGACCGCATACTAAATGAGGTATAACAATTTTAACTCAATTGACACCTTAAAAATTCCACAGAGGTGCCAAAAGTCGTTTGAATTTTTTTTGAAAAATCTACAACTCAATTTAAATCATATTTCTGTGCTTACAACTTGGGCGAACCAATTTCAGTACGAAAAAAAAACAATTTTATGCATTCAGATAAAAAAATTATTTTCCAGCATTTGCAAAGTTAACTTTTCATTTGTGTTGTTTTGAAAAAGTAATAGTTTGGGTGTTTCATTCTTTCGTTCGAACTGAACTTTTAAAATAAAACTTGGATAAATGTTCAAATAACTAGTATTGACATGAACCACGTTTCCAGTTTTTTTTTTAATATAAACTTGTACTCAAATAACCCCTATTTTATATTTTATTTTATTTTTTGTATATGGTTTTTGCCCAAAAAACGACGTGCAAAGTTTTTAATTGGTATTTTGTAAGAGCAAAAAAATAAGGTTTATCAAATTCTCCGTGAACAACGACGATCCTAATTTTTTAAGCGCCATTTTCTGCAAAAATTTGATATAGCCGGTGGACATGAAAGTGCTGATGACGATCATTCAGATGAGTTAGTGATTCCGTAACCGCTGTAATAAGAGATGATATCGCCAACCGACTTTAGTTAACAAATATTAGTTTTTTATATAATATATTCCTTATTTTCCTTATGAATATATGCACAACTGTATTCCAAATAACTATTTGGAAATCTAATCCTTTTATTTCAATGGAATTGTAGTTATACCCAGTTTTTCTGTAAAAGTTTTCATTTTCACAATGAAATTTAAAAGTGTTTTAAAGCTACTACTTTTTGGGTAAAAGAACTTTCAAGAACCAGACAATTCACTACGAATTAATGTTCGAAAATAAAACATAAATTAAAAATAACCAGTAGAATATAGAACACCAAAGCTTGCAAGTGGAGTGATTTCAAACTATTTTCACTTCAAAATAGAATCAAGAACATATCCGTATACCCGATTATTTTCAAAACTTGGTGTAAAAATTTAGATTTGGTATATTTTATAAACGGAAAAAAGAAATAAAAATTTTTAAACAAAAGTTTTTAAAACCCCCCTTGGTGACTCTTGGGCCAGCCGGAATTTGAATTCAAAATAAATCCCGCTCTCACACGTTTTTAGTTCATTCAAAATTAGCACTGAGCTGATTCAACATGATTTCCATGTTGTTTTAAGTTTTTATTTTACTCAATATGAAGAAATTAAAATTTAACAGAATTTAATTCAAAAGCGAGGGAATATTGGTATCGCAAATATAATTGTGTTGCTGATTGATTTTATTCAGGTTGAAACGAATTTTTGATAGATTTAGATAGACTCGTATTAGCGCATATTATTTACTAAATGAAACCATTTTGGACTTTAAATTTTTAGTATAATTTTTGCTAATTTTCTCTGTCATTAATTTAAGGCAAACTGCCAACAGTATAACATTCTCTTATTAAAAAATACATAGCATTGAAACCTATTCCCTAAAACCATTAAAAAACAAATACTTTCAAATGCATTTGTTGTACGAGTATGCCACCAACACACTCAAGTCAAAAATAAAAAAAAAGTATTACCAAAATATGGCAAACAATCTCTTTTATACAGGAAAATAAAAATTATATAACTCAAGTAAAAGTTCGCCAGAACAGACAATATTGCCAGTAAGTTGCCGGTGGTGGTGGTAGCAGTTGGATGTCGTCTCTTAATGAAAAATAATGGCTAAAATTCAAAATTTAACCGCAAACTCAACATATTTTTTTTTTTTGCTTTTTTTATTTTCTTTCTTTTTGTTTGTTCATTTATGTTTGTTTTGGCTTTCAAAGTTTTTCTTTTTTTGTGGTTGTTATGTAATAAAAAATGATTTCCAACCACATCATTCAAGTCCTTCAGGCATCCCATTAGTTGATGGAGGAAGAAAGCGTTATTTCTTCATTCTATTGTAGCAGAAAAACACAATGGCAATAATAGAGCGACATATCGTAGAGGAAAGACTACAGAGTTATTTTCATCGTCATCAGTTCACAACTTATATCATTATTAAATCAGCCTTGAAAGGTAGCGCTATGAATACAGCTGCAAGTAAATAGAATAAAACATATGGTTGACATGACCATACTTCTACAGACAAAATACTGTTGTTGAATTGTATGGTTGAACACAACCACATAATATGGTTTCAATTTGAAGTTTATTTACAAAACATAGTACAGCCACGAACCAAAATTATATCATATAACCATATATTTGGTAAAAGTTCCAAAAATTGTATCATGACTAATGCTGTTATTATAAAAATTTAAATTTTCCTGGCATGCCCAACCATAATATTATATGGTATCCTATCAATGTTATTAAAAATTGTGAATTCTATTGCCACGGTCAATCGTAGTAATGTTAAAGTCCTCAAAATTACATGATAACATAAATACATATACATGCACATACGAGATCTGTTTAAAAAAATAACCGTTATTTTCAAATTTCGTGAGTTACGTCTGTTCGATTTTCGAATTTTTTTTTCTGTTATGTTGGAACACATGTCTGTTATATATGTTGGCCATATCACCCGTTTTAAATTGTCAGTTTGTGCTTGATAGATAAAAAGGTTAGTCGTGTTTTCGTGTGCTCTTCGACTTTTTAGTATTCAAGGAAATGGATCGAAGAAACTGTAAAATGAAATTAAATGCACAAGGTCATTTGAAATGTTGACTGTGGCGTTTGGAGAGTCTGCTATGAGCAGAACACAAGTTCAATTGTGGTATAACCGGTTTAAGGAAGGCCGAGAAGATGTCAATGTCGATGTTCGTCCTGGTCGACCAAGCACGTCAACAACCGATGAAAACATTGAAGCAGTGAAGAAAATGATTTTGGATAATCGTCGAATCACTATCTGAGAGGTTGCTGATAATGTTGACACATCGTTTGGCTCATGCCAAGCAATTTTTACGGAATTTAGGCATGAAACGTTGCGGCAAATTGCTAAATTTTTAGTAAAATCAACGTCGAATGGACATCGCTCAGGCCGCAACCTCGGCGGCCATTTGACCTACATCCGATGGCTCACATTTTCGATGACCCTGACGCACAATTGAGGTGATATGCCGGTAATGTGCTGAATTATCTCATCCTTTAGCTCTTGAATTATAGCTGGCTTATTAACGTAAGCCTTTTCTTTCAAATAACCCTAAAGAAAGAAGTTCAGCGGTGTCAAATCACATGATCTTCGCGGTTAATTGACGTCGCCACGACGTGTAATAACACGGCCGGCCATTGAATTTGTCGAGCAAAAGAGTCATGGTTTCGATAGTTGTGTGGCAAGTGGCACCGTCTTATTGAAACCACATATCGTCTATATAGCGATAGCGAACACCACTCACAATAACTGGATTCTTAGTCTCTTGGATTATTATTCTGCTTATTGACGAATCCACTGAGGTGAAAATGTAGCTCACTCCTGAAAATGATTTTTTTCGAAAATTTATCACCACTGTTGTTATCAATTGCACTTTGTAGGCGTGTAAATGTAAGTCTTTATGCACAATGTTCATCAACAACCAGCGTGAGCTGTGCAATTGTTGGGCACGACGGCGAGTTGATATTCAGCCACTCTATCGCGAACAGCAGCAATATTTTCTGCAGAACTAGCTGTATAACTACAAGTGTTTTAACAGACCCGGTTTACTCAAATTTTTGCAACATTTTTTCGATTGTACGTACATTTGGACGATTAAATTTACCTAAAAAATCGCGAAGTGCACGATATGCATTTTAATTTGAAGGCCCATTCTCAAAACAAGCCTGAATAATTTTAACGTGTTGCTCGATAGTGCATCTTTCCATGGTTTAAATTGAGTTAGTTTAGTCTGAAATTGAGAAATGTCAAATGAAATGGAGAAAAAACTTATCAACACCGGCTCTTAAAATTTGACCACCCAATACAACTATTTACTATATCTGTAAAAAAAAAGACTCAAAAGAGCTAAAATGGAATACAATTCTCATGTTTGGGCCGGTGCCCCAAAGTCTATTTTGGGGTTGCTCGACCGTGTGCAGGAGAGGGCGAAGAAGCTTATCGGTGACAGTAGGGTATTCAACTCTATTAGTATATCCAACTCACTGGAGCATCGACGTAGTGTGTGGTGCGTTACTCTGTTCTATCGCTACTACAATGGATTTTGTTCTGACAAGACTAGGGATCTTGTTCCCGAAACTCGCACATTTTTACGTAGCACACGTTCATCGTCCAGAGCTCATCCATTTGTGGTCGATTGCCCGGAAAATCGTACTACGCATTACAGAGAGAATTCGTTTTTCAGCCGTACGCTTCGTCTGTGGAATAAGTTGCCTGCAGACGTGTTTCTTATCTGTTATAACGTAGGAAAGTTCAAGTCAAATGTTCACAAACACTACTCCCTCTTTCCCCCCTCCTCACAAACTATTTTCCTAGTTCCGGTACAATGCACTGCATATGTAGGGGTCATCCCCTGACTACTGGTCCAAGAAAAAAAAAATACTCATATACTATCCCAACAAAGGACTGCAAACCAGATTTCACTAGAACGGTAATAGTACAAACATTAAATTTTGAACTCCAAATGAAATCAAAAAACTTTAAATTAATAAACTTAAAGGAAGTATTTTTAGAAATTGGAATTTTAAGTCGGAAAAACGGGTCAAACTTATAGTTCTATATCACCGGATACAAGACGGATTGCGCCGCAAATCCAATTAAACTTGGAATTACATGCAAAATATCTGATACTTGCGTGGACAAATGTCTGATACTTTTAGATTTTTGTAAACTAAAGGATATAAAATGGGTTAAAACGTCTGATTTACCTTTAAAAATGCAAATAAAAATTTTTTTTTAAAAGTATTTTTTTAGACATAAAATTTAAATTCATTTCAAAAAAATTAAAATAAAACAAAAAAAAAAAAAAATAATAAAAAAATAAAATAAAGCATTGAAATAGATTTTGATAATTCTTTGGTACTCGAAAAATTGATTACTCTTGCTATATTCATTGTTAAGCGCACGCCAAGCTTCTACGAGTATTAATATAAATTCATTAATACAAATTAAAAAATTACTGCAGAAAAGGGGTTGGATTATTACAAAAGTAATGAACTCTTGAACGGCCTTATTTGTTTCTAACTATTCCAAAAATGGTCTGTATATTAGAAACCCCTCTCATTGTGTATTATCATTCCTTTGCAATATTCCACCCCTAAAGACTCGGCTCAACAACAACACGATAGTAAATAAAGCAAAAAATCGAAAAATTGGAGTTGTAAAATCAACATACATACATATTTAACTGGTTTTAGAGCACCCACAGAAAAAAACAGAAACGAAATGTTTATGGGAAGAAAGTGAGAGAAGCACAATCAGAGGAAGCCTTCAAACTTCAGGCCAAAAACTTACTTTTCGAATTTTGTTGAAGCGATTTTTTTAAAAGGAGCACCCTAGTCGCATTCAAATTTTGTGCTTTATTTCTGCAGTGATTTCAATTTGTTTTGTGCTGGTTTCCTCCTGCTGAGTTTTCACCAACAACCATTATGCGCCGGAGCCGGTATTTTGTTCCAAATTTTTTTTTCTCTGCTTTTATTTCTATTTAAAACAATGTATTTCATGCTTTTTCTTCGGGGTTTTTATTACGATATATTTTTTTTTTACTCATGTTCTTTTTTGCATTTTATGTGATTGTTATGGATGATATAAAGTGAGGTTTTGCTTTTAGAATTTATTTGTAGAGAATTATTTTCCCCTTTTTTAATATTAAAAGACTTCTTTATACAGTTTTTAAAGCAATTTTCTCAATTTATTAAATTTCTTTCTTATATTTAATAAGTAGAAAAACTGAAATAAAAATGATCAAGAATCAAGATATACAAAATAAATCATTTTAACCGCAAAATTATAAAAAAGTTAATTATTTGGAGTGAAACAAAATTAAACAAATAATAATGAATATTTATTTCTTTCTAGTAGTCAGATCATGCAACGTATTCAATATTTGCCGAAAAATACTATCGGCGGGGATACCAAAATCGTGGAACACTACACGCAGAGAAAAGGCTGTTTGATATATGGTTGCGACAACCTTAGTATATATTCTATAACTGTTAAACACAGCGTATCATCGGTTTAATAATTGTTTGTTGTACATATGTTGCTGTTTGCATTTCTGTAATTTTATTGTTACCATCTATAAATTATATATAGCCATTGTAAAATTGTTTTAAAAAAACAACAATAGCTTTTATCACATCCAACATAAAAATATTTGTTTTTATAATATGTATGATATGCTAATGCATATGCAACAAAAAGTTTCAAAAATAAATTTACCATTGTTGTCATTAATAATATTTTCCTTCTAGCCACTGACATATAATTTTCTTTCAGTTCAAGTTTTTTTTTTTTGGAAATAAAAAGATGTTTTGTGTGCTTTTAATTTTAAAAATATATACTTATATTTGTTTAGCTTTATATAAAAACGAGAAAAATACATAAAATTGGTGGTGTGTGGTTAGTATTTTTTTTTTTTTTTTTTTTTTTTTTTTGTAGCATTTTTTATTTATTGAATCTTCCAAATGAACTAACAATAAGTATTCAAATCTTAACACTAAATTTAAAAAATGGGATTCTTAAGTCCGGCCAATGCTAGACAAAAAGTTTTATTATGCGGGAGCTATTTCGGTAAAATCACCTATTGAGCAATCTGATGGTGGCAGCGGTATCCCTTCTTTTAAGCCGAGTATGGCCGCCAAAATTAAGTATATTGCGCGCAAGAGGGTTTGGATGAAGTTCCAGTTTACTGACATACCTTGTCGCGTACTTGGAAAATTCCTCTTTTACCAGCGGAACACTCAGATCGTTATGAATTCGTGAATTTTTTACGTACCATGGAGCTGCAGTAATCGTTCGAAGAATTTGGTTTCGCCTTTGAATTTTTTCAATATTTGACGCTGAGGCGGTGCCCCATAATTGAATTCCGTAGCACCATATAGGTTTTAGAATTGCATTGTATAACAGAAGTTTGTAATCCAACTTCAATGTCGAGTTTCTGCCCATAAGCCAATTTAGTTGCGCTGCTTTTAGTTTCATCTGAGTGACTTTTGCTTCAATGTGAGACTTCCACGTTAGCCTACGGTCGAGGTGTATACCAAGGTACTTGACTTCACTGTGTTGCGGAATAGGTGAGTTGTTTATTTGGATAGGCCCACATGTTTGCTTACACAGAGTGAATGTGACATGAGTACATTTTTGTTCATTAACTTTGAATTTCCACAGTTTTAGCCATTTCTCTAATATTGAAATGTATTCCTGTAAATTTCGTGAAGCTAATTGGTGGTTTTCATGAACACTCAAAAACGCTGTGTCATCTGCAAAGGTTGAAGTATGGATTCCGGATGTCGTTGGCATGTCAGAGGCGTAAATCAAGTATAAAGTAGGCCCCAGTATGCTGCCTTGGGGAACACCTGCTTCGATTGGCTGAGTTGGGCTTATAAAATCGCCTTCTCTGATAATAAACTTCCGCCCATATAAGTAGCTTTCCAGAAGCTTGTGAGTATTTACAGGCAAGTTTAACTTTATTTTGTGCATCAACCCGTCGTGCCACACTTTATCGAAAGCTTGAGAAATGTCGATGAATAGAGCTGAGCAATACTTCTTCTCCTCAAAGGTCTGTCTTATGACATTGACTAGTCTGTGCGTTTGTTCTATGGTGCTATGTTTAGCCCGAAAACCAAATTGATGATCAGGGATACACCCCACATTGTTCAATATTGGACTCAACTTCGCCATTAACAATTTTTCGAACAGTTTTGAAATTGTTGGTAGTAGACTTATTGGTCTATATGATTCTACCTTTGTCAGATCCTTCCCTGGCTTGGGTATCATAGTAATCATTGAGACCTTCCACTCTACAGGATAATACTCAAGGCGTAAAATGGCGTTAAAAATAAAAAGTAGAACCCTTCTAGCTACACGAGGTAACTGTTCAAGCATTTTACCAGTAATTTGATCAATGCCTGGAGCTTTTCTTGGGTTTGTATTTGCGATAACGTTTTCGACATCTTGAAAATTAAGTCTCAAAGACACAGGGGGTCTAACAACATATGGTGGTAATTCCGCTGTAATATTCGCTGAATCATTTGTAATAAAAACGTTTCTCAAATGATCGACATACAACATCCCCTTTTCAGAGTCGCTTCTTGCCCAGTCGCCAGTTGAAGTTCGCAAAGGTGGCTTACCTATTACGGGTCTTTTTAAACCTTTTGTCGCTTTCCACAAGGAATAATCAGATTGAGGAGTACCATCAAGGCTTTCCAAATATGTTTTAAGGGAAGCAATTCTACGGACTTCAAGCAGATTTCTTAACTGAGTTATGCATTCCCGTAGTCTAGTTTTAAGCTGGGGAGATCTGCGAAGTTGCCATTCTCTTCTGACTCTTCTTTTTTCTGACAGAAGTTGCTCAATTTCAGACGAATAAGTTCTATTGTTTTCATTTCTGGATCTTATATGACTAGTGGTAGCATGCTGTACGGCCAGTTTGAGGTTTTCAGAAATATCGTTAATTGACACATCAATATCCGCAGGCGTTCTCAAGGCGATATTTTCAGTACAATGTGTACTCAAAAATTTTTTGTATTTTAACCAATTAACTCTATTGACAGTTAACGGTGAGTCAATCTCGTGGGGGAACGAAACAGAGATTATAGTGGGAGAGTGATCTGATGACAAATCTAATGAAGGCTCCACTTGCATCCACTCTAAGGGAAAATTTTTCGCAACTCCAAAATCTATAACATCTGGGATCTTTCGTCGGTCTGACGGCCAATAAGTGGGATGTCCGCTTGAAACCACATCTAAACCCATTTTGGAAACGGTGTCAAAAAGCACACGGCCTTTCGAGGTAATTAAACGTGATCCCCAAAAAGTGTGTTTTGCGTTATAGTCGCCAGCCACTAAAAATCTAGGACCAAGTGATTTGAAAAAATTTGAGTATTGGCTTTCTGTTATTGAAAAGCGTGGCGGTGAGTAGATTGAGGAAATAACGATTTTTTCATGCAAATATTCAATGCATATATTAGTTGCTTGGAGATACTCCTCACATGTCTCGTTCATTAAAAAGTGTTTAATTCTGGATTTTATTAGAATTGCCGATCCTCCGCAAGATCTTCCACGGGGATCTTTTGTGTCGTACAGTATGTAGCCATTAATTTTGAAATAACTGTTGCTTGTCAAGTGGGTTTCAGCAATCAGCATTATGTCAATTTGTTTTTCCATAAGGAAGTGCTCAAGTTCATTTTTGTGTTGGCGGATGCCGTTTGCGTTCCAGAAACATATTTTAAACCAATTCATTTTGTTAAAATTGCCTGCAAAATAGTGGATTGCATTTTCAGCATTTCCTGCATCATGTTCGTCATAGAAACCGTAAATGTGTTTATGGACTGAACAAGAGTCTGAAGAGTTGCCTCAAGATTGGTAAAATTTTGATCGGAATTTTGGGGCTTGGGCTCTTGATTCAAGTTTTGTGTATCGGTTTTGACCACACTAGCATATGAAACTTGTTTGGGGTTTTGCATAATTATTTGGCTGGTTGACTGGCCTATCTGCGGAAAATTGTTTGTATGAATTATGTTTGGCTGCTGGGGTTGTTTATAGGTGATTGATGACTTATTTGTCATTGACTGCTTAAAGTGGGTATAGACAGGGCAGCCCCTGTAATTTGCAGTGTGGTTGCCTCCACAGTTACTGCATTTTTTAACACTTGAGTCAGTTTTTGACTTTTGGCACTGTGATGTGCCGTGCAGTTCTCCACACACCACACAAACTGTGGGCAGTTTACAATAGGCCTTAGTATGGCCAAATTCCTGGCAGTTTAGGCATTGAACGGGCCCTAAACGCTTGTGCGGCTCCTCAACGGTAACTCTGCGATGAAGAAGAAATTTAAGGTTATAAATTGGGTGAGATTCATTCTTTTTGAGAATAACATCCCCCGGTACCAGTTCAACCCTAAACATGGGTTGAGGAATTTTTTCACGGTTTCTAATATTAACCACATTTTTTATTTTAAAGCCTTTATCTAGCAGTGCAGTTTTAACCTCATCCGTGTCTACATAAGGGTCAATACCTTTTATAACAACCTGAAGGCCTTTAGCACTTTTAAGTTGATAAGTATAAAAAGATTTTTTCTCTTTTTCCAGAGCGGCAGAAAGTTTTCGGTAATTATTTTCGCAGTAGACTTGGATTTTTGTTTCACTTATTTGTCCGTGCTTCACTGATGTTACGTTGAAGGTGTCTTTACCAATTGCCGTAATAAGTGCTTTTACCAGCTCATTTGATGTACGTTCCCTCAAGTATATTGGTGGCGGTTTAAATGTTTTTTTTGATGTAGTTGGCTCGTCAGTCTGAAGGATAGCAAACCTATTACTATCCGTTGTCGCAGAGGTAATATCGCCCTTAGACATTTTTGGTTGCGATGATATTTGCGCGGATTTAGGGCTTCGCTGACGTTTAACCACGGTTATATACCTATCCATACCCACTTGAGTTTTCGGTTTATCAACAATAGCTACACTTGCAGATGGTTTGTCGTCTGTTGCAACAACAATATTTGGCGAGCACGAACGCGTGCGTTTTTTATCTCTTAGAGACAGAAGATTGTCCAATGATTTTTTCAATGATTCCTCTTCAGAAATCCAGAGGTTTTTTCTAGTGGAGCTAAGCTCCCTCTCAGAATTGCATCTACTAGGTGCACTCATGCAATTTTTTTTTTTTTATTTATATTTTTTTTAATTTAAAAGTATATAAAAATAATTGTCATAAAGTTTTTCTGTTGTATAAATTCGCTCTTCCTTTTATTGCGGTTTTGTAAGAAAACAAAAAATTTTAATGTATAGTTTTTTTCCCACTGGGTAGTTAATCTTCACGCACAATAACAACAATAACAATGCACTGCCACCGCACTTGTTTTATTGAAATTGATTTTATTGTTTAGTTATTGAAATGTAAGGAATTTATTTTCCCGTTGTTTTTTTAAAATAATTTGTTATTGTTTTTACAATTTAATTTTAAAGGAGTTTAAGCAATGATTTTATTTTTTTGTTCACTTTTTACGACCGATTGGTTGGAGAGTCACAAGAGAACTGTGTGGTTAGTATAACAATATGGTTGATTATGACGATTAGTAGAAAACTTTAATCAATACTATGGTTACTTATTATAATAACAATGTTAAACAAAAATATAGTATGGTTACTTATAATATTTTATTTACTATGGTGTGCCCTATCAATGGCGTTTTATATGTAACTGTGTAGTATTATCAGGTATAGCCATATAATTCAACAATATTATGTTGTTCTTAGAATATTGTCATACCAACCATATTTTTTTTTTAACGTGTACATCTGAATGTTTTTAACAACAATTGTAGGATACAACTGAATACTGATTAGAAGAAATTTTTGTAGCCGCATCAATTTAGTTATGTTACACTCTTATACCTGAAGAACACGAATGAACAGATTTTTGTACCAATAATGAAGTTGTAACAACTAATAATAATAAGATAGTGCTACGCAAAATCGTTATCCCATTAATCGAAATAAAAGTTTTCATAACCGAAAGAAAAGTTTTCTTGGTACGAGTATTAGGAAAAGAATGATGAACGAAATGGTTTCATTTCCATAACGAAGCGTTTATCATTCAGTGTAAATCCTTATAATTATTATCACATGTCTTTAAGCGATATAGTTTTCTAAAATAGCAAATTCTATTTAGGAGTCCTTTTTTGTTATAACAACAATATCTGACAATAAAATTACTCAGGATTTAGCAAGAAAGTAATATGGGTTTATATGACGAAAGTATGGTTGTCTGATTTAATAATATGTTTGGGTATGACAGAGACATGGTAGCTTTGATCAATATTATGATTAGATTCTTAAACCGAATCACATTTATTGGTGATGAGCTACGTCAATGGCGTTTTATATATAACAATATATTGTCATCTCAATATATTGTTTTCAACGTTTAACAAAGGATTTCGCTGAAACAACAATTAGTTTTACTACGAAGCTCGTTAAGTTTTTGTTTCGCATAGAAATAAAACCTTTCCCGTTAAATCATTTTATGGTTAGATTGGATTTTATAAAATCACGACCCAATAGAAACATCAAAATAGTTGCATGCACGCACGGTAGCAATTAATTTAATAACCCTAACCATGTACAACAATACTTGAGTTGCTTTTTGTCGTCATTCAAATTAAATTTTTCGTAACGTAAAACCCAAGCACACTAAAAGAGGGCATGAATAACGAATGAATTAAACCATACATACACATATACTTCATTAAATTTGCTTTTTGATTGAAATTGAAAATAATTCCTACCAACAAAATAAAAGAATTATCATCAGTGCGGTTGATCGCTCATTTTATTCAAGATACTCATTATTGGAATGGCATCTTGTTTGTTTCTATTTAAATAAATTTATTATTTACTTTAACATAAATGGGTGTTTTTGTAGGTGATGTGATGTTAATTTAGGAAATTCGTACAAGTATAATTTTATCTGGAGAAACAAAGAATAACAATTAAGAAAAAAAAAAAAATACAATAAAACATATGGGTTTTATTGAAATACTTAAGAGATAGATTTTAGTATGACGGAATCGAAATTGGCATGACGTTAAAAGCAATTTATTTTTAATAATTTCTGTTGCTAATAGTAGTATAAAATGAAATTGCTTTATGATAGGTATCTTTGTTACAAAAATAGTATACAAGACAATAAATTTAAATAAATATTTGAATACTAAAAGTTGTATATTTCTTTGTTTTTAATCTCTTACCCAAGCTAGAATTCCGTACTTAATCTGAAAAGAAAAAAGTTATAGCTATTAAAATTAAGCAATTATATAAATAGCACATAGTAATATTTAAGAACAATTTATACCTACTTAATTGTACACTACTTTTTTAATCAGATTAATATCTATAGAACATATATTACTATTAACAAAATATTTCAATGGTATAAATACACACATACATGGATATAAGTATGTTCATTATACATACAATACTAATAATTATTCAAGAACATTTAATTTTCTACAAACATCCTTCCAAATATGTCAGCATTCGGTTGAAGCACTAGTACAATAAATACAACACGAAAACACAACATCCTACCAGAAATATATGAAGGAATTTTTCACATGCTAGAAGTACATAATTCTGAGAAAACAAATAAATTTTATAGCATTTACGAATGTAAGAGAGCGCAGAATTTAATGTTACTTTCTTACATATTACTTCCGATGTTGCACTAATTGCAGTATATCACTACCAGGTAAAGCTGCCTTGATTTTATCTAAAGTATTTGACTGACTGAGTTGTATTCCATTCGCGGTCAGATATAAGTGGTAATAGTAAGGAGATCGGATGGAGTGAAGTACATCTTACACCGTTTCCAAAACCCGGGGCACTTGAATGCTTCTTTAGAAACATGAAAAATGTGTTCAGCCCAGCAAATATTCACTGTATCTTCATTACAAGAACTTTAAGAGCATTCGATTTCTCAATATGTATACCAACCATGAATACAGATGAAGTAGCATTTGCGACCCTGTTTTTACGACCCCATTCGGAGATTGATTTTTTGTTTTTTTTTTTACCAGTACTCAGGGGATGACCCCTACATATGCAGTGCATTGTACCGGAACTAGGAAAATAGGTTGTGAGGAGGGTGAGTTTGATACTTCCGAGTTGTTGGAAAGGAGCATTCATCATCCCCCTCTAAAAATATGGTAGCCGTAGTAATGCCACAAATTACAGAGCTATCGTAAAATTAAATGTGTTTCCCAAGTTATTCGAGAAAATAATAACAGATTTGCTAAAACATGAAATATCACCATTTCTGTCACCTAAACAATATGGATTTTGTCACGGAAGATTCACAACAACCAATCTAATGGAATTTACATCATACTTCAACTCAAGTTTTTATAATAGTCAAACAGACGTCATTTACACTGACTTCAGCAAAGCTTTCCATAAGGTAAACCACGACCTATTCATTGAGAAGCTTCATACATTTGGATTTAATGAAATCTTCTTACGTTGGATTGAATCATATTTCAAAGGCCGCAAACAATGCGTTATTTTTAATAATTTCAAATCTCGTAATTTTGAAGTAACTTCTGGTGTTCGTCAGGGCAGTCATCTTGGGTCTATTTTATTCTTGATTTTATAAATGATCTCCCCAGTGCCATAGAATTTAGTAAAATATTCTGATATATGCTGATGATGTAAAGCTTTTTTCATAAGGTAAACCACGACCTATTGATTGAGAAGCTTTATACAGTTGGATTTAATGGAATCTTCTTACGTTGGATTGAATCATATTTCAAAGGCCGCAAACAATGCGTTATTTTTAATAATTGCAAATCCCGTTATTTTGAAGTAACTTCTGGTGCTCATCAGGGCAGTAATCTTGAGCCTATTTTATCCTTGATTTTTATAAACGATCCCCCCAGTGCCATAGAATTTAGTAATATTCTGATATATGCTGAAGATGTAAAGCTTTTTTCCAGCATTGCAATGCTAAACGATGCTACTTGTGTTCAGGCTGACTTAAACAACCCCTTCGATTAGTGTGTCATAAACCTTATGGAATTAAATCTAAATAAATGTAAACTCATGGCTTTTACTAGATAATCGCCATTTTCGATCAAATATTTTATTAATGGTGCTGAGCTGTTGATTCATGTGTTGATCTTGGGATTCATTTCGACAAGAAACTTAATTTCAATTTACACGTTACGTTCGCTGTGAATAATGTGACTAGTGTATTATGTTTCATAAAACGATTGGCTAAAGAATTTAATGATCCCTACATGACGAAAAATCTATTCACATCTTTAGTAAGTCTCATTCTTGAATATGGTGCTGTAATATGGGAACCACAGTACAACTTATATATTAAAAAGGTAGAATCAATTCAGAAACAATTTCTGTTATTAAGTCTCCGTTCGCTTCCATGGAATCCAGCTAAACATCTTCCGCCTTATCGTAGTCGATTGTCACTTATAAAACTTCCAACATTGAAAAGCACAAGGATTGTATCCAACATCGCATTCTTCATAAACTTAATTATTTAAAGGAAAAATTAACTCCATCTTTCTTCTCAGTAAAGTAAACATAAACATTCCTAGCAGACAACTTAGATCACATGAGTTCCTACATCAAAATTTTAATAGAATAAATTTCCTGAACTTCGACCCAGTTCGTAGAGTTTGTTTGGATATTAATAATTTTTAAAAATTTATCTGATCATGTTAATATTTTGAAAAGCAATAGGTTTTGCTTGTAGTGCAGCATGTCTGTTAATTCCCGAATTTTGATCATTACATAGTATATGACATACTAGATTCTAGATTTGCTTAATTTTTTATTATATTCATATTATTTCATCTAGTTTATTTATGTTTATTTGCTCTAATTCGTTCACCTAAATGTATTGATTGTTGTTTTTATAAAAAAAAAAGGTTTAACAATATTGTTAAACTAATTTTTATAAAAAACAACATAACCACGATTTTTAGCTGTAGAAGAAGAAGTAATTCTATGTACATTATATAAAAAGATTAAATATTATTACTGATCTAGAAAAGTTCTGCTTTCAACTATTACAGTTGATCATGAAAAAAAGTATGGTTATCGTCATCGATTATATGAATAAATATGATGAAATTATGCTTATCTATGAAAGTACTGTAGGAGTTTATAATATTGAAGTGGTTGTTGTATAACAGTAGTATGATTGGTTGAAGAGAAAAAAATATGGATAAGTTTGACAATAATATGACAGCTTTAATTAACATTATGGTTATTTAGTTCTATAACATTGTAAACCGGAATATATTTAACATATATTTATAAAAATATCAATCAAGTCAATCAATGATATTTTAGTTACAACAATATAATATTGTCAGCAACAACCACTTAATTAAACAATAATATATTGCGCTAAGAGTTATTAAGCAACAATATATTTTTTTGCTTGTACGGCAGCAGAATAACAAAAATTGTTTCTACGCAGTGTACTAAGGACAAAACCAGCGAAAACGGAAAACGTACTTTTTCGTAAAAAGTATAAAATTCCATACTTCACACCACAATTATCCTATCAGATATACTTAGGCGTTATACTAGACAGCATGAAAACAGAATATACAGGCTGGAAACAGAATATACAGGCTGGAGTAGGCAAGGCTACAAGAGCCATGTATCTATGCAAAAAAGCAATAGGCTGAACATGGGGCATACAACCAAAATGAGTTGTGTGGCTTTATCATATGGTTATAAAACCGATAATTTTCTATGGATACTATGCAGACTGCAAATTGAGAAAATCAGGGCAATGCTGACCACAGGGGCCATGCGAACAACACCAACTAAAGCACTTTTTGCACTTATGAGCTAGATGTCATGTGACCTGGAAGCCAGGCAGATATCACTAAAAAAACGCGATCAGGCTGAACATGACAGGAGACCCACAGACCGTGTTCGCAATATACTAGAGATTGAAAAGTACCTAGTCCCCGATATAATTGACTACTGCTTTGGCTACAAAATCGAAGAATCTTCCTTAGAATCTGGACCCTTCCCCTTAAAAGGGGGAAAGAGTTGGGGGAGGCGTTTACATTGAAGAATTCAACACTTAAATATCTTTCAGGCTACCAGCCGGATGTAGTGTTTTTCAAGCCGAAATATCGGCTTTAAATAAAGCGGCCGTATTGCTGACGTTTCACCAGATATTCGGTAGAGATATCATGATAACAACGGACAACAATACCGCCATCAACTCCCTGGTTGAAATATACACCAATTCGAGTCTAGTCCAGGAATGTCGGACATCTTAAAACAAGATGGCGAGACATTCTAACCTATAAAATGGTTACATGGACACGAGTCCAACAATGGCAACAACATCGCTGACAGTTTAGCCAAAACAGGGCAATCCAAGAGGATAGGGATATCGATCTCTTTTGCAGACAACCCTTATCAGTGAGCTGGAAAAGAATAACTTAACTTTAAGAGAACAAAGGAACTCTTAAAACTGCCCAGATCTCACTTGAGAGTCACTTCAACAGTCATCACTGGACATTGCCAGTATGGGAACCATGCCATGAGACTAGGATTACCATACAACGACTCCTACAGAAGCTGGCAAGACGAAGACGAGGAGGAGACGGGCCTTTACGTCCTCGGAACATGCCTAACATTGGAACACCACCGCTTTAGAGATCTAGGCGAGCGGAGTTTCCTAGCCTATCGTGTCTAGCCTCAGTCAATCTGACCGCTCAAGCTTTTTTTATAAAGAGCAGCAGATGGCTAGTACAATGGCACGTAACGCCACACCAAACAATTTCCCACCTTTCCCTTTCCTCATTCCATTATAACTATATCCCCCATCTTCTTTTTCAACATACTATCTCCCTGTTTTCCAGCACACCCATTTTGTGACTTTAGAACGCAATCACATTTCTTTGGCGAAATGAGACACATGGCTGATTATCTTGTTAAAAAATTTATATATTTAATTTTCTTTCGCTTCTATTTCTGTTTTCAAAATGGATGAAAATTTGTGGTAGTATTATTGAGTGTCAATACTACGAGTAGAGAGGATAAAAGAAGTCGGCGTCAAAAAATGGAAATAGATTCTCAACCAAATTCTACTGAAAAGTTTTACGTCAATTTGTATGGAAAATATCGTCACGACCTAATTTTTTGGGGTATTTAAGAACCTAATTTGGCTGATGTTACAAAAAAAAAAAAAATTTTATTTGATATACTTTGTCTGAAAATTTGAAGTATTAAAACCGACACACATATTTTACATTAGCTGAAAGCGATCTCGTAACTCAACAACAATATGTTGCCCTTAGAATATTGTCATTTAAACTATATATTTTGTCCATGTACACTGTATCTTAATGTGTAGTTTGAAAATTCATCTTTTACTAAAGTTATATATTATTTTGGCTCGCCTTTACTTGTGCAAACAATTACTCAAACAAAACAAAAATTCAATTACTCTGATTTAAAATCTAATTTTACTGAATGGCATTTTGTTTTAAAAATCTAAGCACAAAAAAAATTTCTAAATAAAGAATGAGTCCGAATTGCCACGCGGTCTTTTGAAAGCAAGTTGTAAACATCCGTTTGAACAGTACTTACATTGGCCACTATCTGAGCTAAGCAACGCTTTGGTTATTATATGTTTAAGTTACTAACCGACTGGTGTATAGAAGTAAAACTATGTGTTAAGTAAATATCAATAAGAGGGACTTAACCAGTTGTTATAAATATTTTTGTTTTTGCTTTTTTTATAAAACGACATTAATAACCGTTGTATGGCATTTGACGTCATAGCAACGACACTTAAACGTCATGCTAATGAGTAAAACGTGTCTCTGTGTACAAGATAACGACTTCAAATATAATATACATACATATTCAAATAAAACGAAAATATATTCACAGCAAAATAATTTATTGGACGAAATAAGCAACAAAAATATAAAAAAAAAGAGTAGACTGTTAAACAGACAATTTCAAAAATGATTGATTTTATTTTTATTTAATTTAATTTTTGAAAAATTTAAGTATGTGTATCTGAAAATTTGAGGAACACATGTTGTATTAAAGTAAATGTGCATAATTTTCCTGCAGTAGAACGCAGGAAAATTATTTTTGTTTATTTTTCTCAACGACCTTCTATATCAACTTCCAACTCCTTTGCGAATGACAGCAGTATTTTATTTAATTCATACTCATTGAGTTATAGGCCCAGCCTATGCGAGATCGTTGCCAAGAAGCAAAATATGAATGACTCACTGAATAGTAAGTAATCTTCAACTAATCGCCGAATGGGATCGTAAAAACAAGATCGCCTTCAAGGCTCGTAAGACTCAGTGTTGTTTATTAACACACAAACACGCGACCGCATATGCTGCTTCATCGTACTCATGGATGGTATAAATATTAAGGCATCGAATGCTGTTGATGTCTTTCGAATGAGTGTGATGTTCTTTGGAATAAACGCATTTTTGATGCCTCTTAAGAAGCCTAGGTTTATGGGTCCGATCTCCTCATTATTTATACCACCGTCTATCGTCTACAAGAGAGACCGAAGAAGCTTATCGGTGACTGAACTCTATTGACTCATTCCCCCCGGGAAACAGGTTTTGCTTTAGCGTATTCCAAACCAGGGCACTCTGTTTTCGGGTAAAGATAGGAAACAGTCGTTCGTTTGTTGTAGCAAATAAAACTCTGGGAAGCCACATGACTTATGTTGTGTTGGCTTCCGAAACCCTTTCCAAGGGTATAAACTGGCAGAATGGGGATAAGCGTGCCCCCGGGTGGTTCTGCTAGCAGTTCAACCCGGGCTGATCATGTTTGAGGTGGCTACCTTGGCTAGAACGTTTTGGCTAAACCTAAAAAAGCAGGAAAGGGGATTTAGTACTCCTGGTAATTGTGTGGAGCATGGCTTTATTCGAGGGCTAACAACCCCCGAGGAGCTGTTGCCTTGCAACAGATACCTGTACTGTAAGGAACCAGTGGTGATGGTTAGACGGGTGAGTTGGTTTAAAGGCTGATGCTGCTAGTGGGCTTCGGCAAACCATCTCGTTAAGCCTTGTCTTCCATGGATGGCTGAGAAATTGCATACAGAAGGGATTAGAAGGCCTGAACTCCTAAACAAGGGGTTCTCTATATGTCTACAAACATATGGCAAGAATTGCGACCTGTGTGTGCCTGGTAATCAAGGTGAATCAGTCCGTGGAATTGGTCAATCAACAGATAAGGCAGTAAATTCATTTGCTGATGTAAATCTTTTTCACTCTCACTGTTCTATCGTTACTACAATGGAATTTGGACTCACACATTTTAACGTAATAGGCGTTTTTCGTCCAGGGCTTATCCATTTGTGGTCGACTGCCCGGGGAATCGTACAACGCATTACAGACAAAATTCGTCTCTCAGCCGTACGCTTCATTGCTGCACAACGTGCTTTCCGTCTGTTCTAAAGTTGGAAAGTTCAAGTCAAATGTACATAAACACTACTCCCTCTTTCCCTCTCCTCACAATCCATATTGTAAGTTCTGGTACAATGCACTACATATGTTGGGGTTATCCGCTGAGTACTGGTCTAAGAAAAAAGAAACGCAGTAGCAGCATAGAGAATATATTTAATAAATTTTACGACATACCCAAATCAAAAATATAATTAATGTCACTTAAAAATTCCAAAAATAAAAAACGAATGATAAAAGGTTTTACTTTAAACAATTTAGTTTAATTTAGTTTATTATTATTTGCTTTTTTATCTACTAATATTTGTACCAATTAAAACATATATACAGCTTGTTTTTTCAGTAGCTGAGAAAGTAAATAATAAAAAAAGAAATTGACGTATATACAGACAGCGAGGAAACACAAAAGCCAAGCTGTTTAAATTTTATGTTTTACACTAAAGCTACAATAAATAATACATTTTTATTCAAATAATTTTAATTTTAGCGACATATTATTTTTTATTTTTTTATTTTATTTTGTAATTTACGAATAGTAACAGCCGCTTACCAGACTCGTTTAATTCGTAGATACATGTAACTTTATAGTAGTTGTAAAAATTTTCGTGCTGTTATGTATTTTAAATTACTTCTATCAAACGTAGTATAATATATGGTGGACATGATTATATTCAAAGAGTAACTTTTATTAAATTATATAGTTATTATGACTTCAGTCTGAAATGTTTTTTGCAAAACTAAGAACATCCAAGATCTAAAACTAGCTATATATTTGTCATTTTACTCTTGTTTCCAAGCAAATATTATCACTCCTACCTACTAGTATATTACTGAATAGCTGCGGTTCTCCACATAGGATAGTAACATATTGTTACGTTTTTCCGTTGAAATCACTTATGCGGATTCTTCAATTGCAAATGAAATAATGACACAGACACTTATCCGTTACACAGTACTTAAATACTTCTCAACTTTATTTACACTTACAAGCACTGTGTATTAACACACTAGGCTTACTTCTTTTCTGACTTATGACTGTCTTGCAGAAAGAACATCTGCCTGTTATTTATACTTCTTTACAACCTCTATTCTAATTTGATCATGGAATTTCCACTTATTCAGTAATGATCGCTCCAGGCTCATGCATATGCACACATACATACATGCTTGCAAAACAATGAGAACGCAACAACAGCAATAACATTATGGTTGTTTATTTACTTCGAATTTGCGTTCCTCAAACACGTAAAACAATATATTGTTGACACAACAATAATCTACCAGCAACACACTATTGTTGACTTATATGGTTATTGCCCATAATATTATATTGTTATATTTCAAACGCCATTGATATGCCTCAACATAATTTTGTAAAACAAAATATAGTTTGATTATATATTTTTATTAAAGTTAACATTAGTTAAAGTTGGCCTACTTTTGTCATAAGCTACCACACTACTGCCATCGTAAACCATATTAATGTCATATATATCTTTATTTTTATAGAAGCATATGCTTGTAAAAACTAACTGTACTATTAAAAAAAATAACATTACATATATATGAATAATACGGGTACATTTGACTTATTTATGGCTATATCACATATGTGCATACATATAATACTAATTTAAAATATATTAAAGAAATAGAATATGATATACATATTTCACCAAAAATAATCAGGTTGCATCTCAATAGGATGGACATACACAATTCCCCTTCGAAGTTGTACTATCTTTTAGCTGCAATAATCAAATATTTATTAAAGATTACGTCTCATATTACAAATGCAAAAGTCAAATATTAGTATGGTCGGATGGTTGTTTGTGTGGATATAACAATAGTATAGTTGAATACAACAATAATATGGTTCGCTACATCAATGTATTACTGTATACAACATGCATATGTATTCTTACGTCTTAACACATATTTAAGCCTACTTTGGATTTCCACAAACATTTTTGTTGATACAAAATTATATTTTCATTAACTAATATAACTTTCTTTCAAATTAAAAATAAAAACAAAAACTGAAAAAAATTATATGTATGTATGCACTCATAGAACACCCGTCATAACTGTGATCTTATGTTAACATCACTGCGATGCCAAATGTCCTCACTTTTGGCCAATTACATCAGTTGCTCTAATTATCATTAGCGGCAGTTATGACAATTATTTTATCAATGAAACGCGATACTGGGATATCATGGGGATAATTTATCGGAATACACTCAATATCGAAGAAACGGCTGAATTAAGTCAATGCAATGACAAAATATCAACAATAGATTGGCATGTTAAAACCAGAACAATTATAATTTAGATTCAAATTGATATAAAAAAATCATGGATGTGATGGCTCATTAACATCAGGAATATTACTAAGTGGAGTAAAATTTGTGGCCAAATATCGTCAATAGCTTGGTACGCTATTTTCAATTCAATCCATTCAATTTAATGATTTCAAAAATATGTTCCAACATATAACTTTATATTCTACAATTTTCCACGAATCAATGAGAATTAAAAATGTTCTAATAATACTTTTGATGACTTACTGTCATCAATATTATTATATTTTCATTATGTGTTTACTGGATACAAGAAAATATTTATTTCTCTCTACGCTCTCATTATATTTTTTATTTAACTAACGCCGCATATGATGACACAGTGTCGTCAATATGATGGGTAATATTATTGTTCATTAATATATTCCCTTTATAGTTATACTTATTTACCTTTCCTTAAATAATAATTGCTGTGATTGTAAATTTACATATATGATGAATTTTCTTCTACTTCTCAAAAATTACTTTTAATTTAAAAATAATAATTTTAACAACAAAATTCTTTTTAACCAACAAAAAGAAAATATTATAACACTGTTTATCCTTTTTTTAAATAAACTTTGACAAATCATATGTTTTATAGATAATTAGTAATAAAATATATCACTGAATTGATGTCACGACAATTGCAGCATTGATGATAATTAATATATAACAAAATTCTCTAATGACTTTTGCCATTGAGATAGATGCCAGTTTTCACATTACTGATGACTATTTACATAATACTGATGTCACAATTCTGATGACTCGCCGTCATCAGTATGAAGATGCTTTTTTGTATGAGTGTAGGAGTACATCTGCAACTAGAATGAAACTATCATATACGAGTATGTTTACAATAGTAATTTTATTCTGTAAACTTACATTTGCAGGCTGTGAATAAATTTATTAACACACAAACAACCGGCCTCAAATGCTGCTTCATCTGTGCTCATGGATGGTATAAATATTGAGGAGTCGGATGCCCTTGATGTTCTTGGAATGAAGGTAGAGTGTGATGTTCGCTGGACTGAACACATGTTTCATGTCTCTAAAGAAGCATTCAAGTGACTAGGTTTTTTGAAACGGTGTAAGATGTACTTAACTCCATCCGACCTCCTTACTATTTATACCACCTACATCCGACCGGAAATGGAATACAACTCTCATGCTTGGGCCCTTGCCTCAAAGTCTATTTTGGGGTTACTTGACCGTGTGCAGGAGAGGGCGAAGAAGCTCATCGGTGACAGTAGGGTATACTGCTCTATTGTGTCACTAGAGCATCGACGCAGTGTGGGGTACGTTGCTCTGTTCTATCGCTACTATAATGGATTTTGCTCCGACGAGATTAGGGATCTTGTTCCCGAAACTCGCACATTTTTACGTAACACGCGTTTATCGTTGAGAGCTCATCCATTTGTGGTCGATTGCCCGGGGAATCGTACTACGCATTACAGAGAGAATTCGTTTTTCAGCCGTACGCTTCGTCTTTGGAATAAGTTACCTGCAGACGTGTTTCCTGTCCGTTATAACGTTGGAAGGTTCAAGTTCAAATGTTCACAAACACTGCTCCCTCTTTCCCCCTCCTCACAACTTATTTTCCTAGTTCTGGTACAATGCACTGCATATGTAGGAGTCATCCCCTAAGTACTGGTCCAAGAAAAAAAATGTATCGTAAATATGAAAAACCAAATATTTTAATATTGGGTGTGACAAAATCTATTGTAGTTTAAACATTCGTATTATTTGATGTTGTTTATACTGTTTTCTTCTAAATTTTGCAGCTAAAGAGCTTGATTGTTTTTTGGTTTTTATAAAAAAAAGTTTAACGGTATATTATTTTCGGTATTTCGATAACAGTTTGTTATCATCATCAGGAAAATTAAAATGTTATAAAAAATTATTTGAAAAATGTTTTACATGCAAAAAATTCATACACATGAAAAAATTCTTAACAGTATTAACAAATTGAAAAATTAACAAATAAAATAATTTAAATCAAACTTATTCTGCAAACAACACATGCCTTGTTAACAATTACAACATGTACCTCTACCTTTAACAAATTAACATAGCATATGTTGCTCACAAAATAACATCAACAAATTTTATAGAAATTAACAATATCCTAATAAATAACATTGTATATATAAGTATTATTTAGTTTCAATGTATTAACTTTTTGCTAACTAAATGCCTATAACTATGTGCTAAATTATCTGTGTCTAATTTAAAATTAATTCTCTGTTCTGTAGGTGTATTCATAATTTCTAACATTTCTAACATATAACGTTTCTTATAATTTGCTTCTGTTTTTTTTTTATTGTTACATCTTCAAAGTGATTTAAACCAAAGCAATGAGAAGATAACGCTGGCTTTTGTGAATTAATATGCCTATATTTTCGGTCTGATTTATGTCCTGCAACCCTTGTCTTTAATCTGTTTTTTGTGTCCCTATGTATACTTTATTACAGTTATCCTGATCGTTTCCCTTACATGGAATTTTATAAACTATATTAGCAATATCTAATTTACTAAGTCTATCCTTAGTCTTACTAAATAATGTATCTAGCGTATTATAACTCCTATAAGCCATTCCATATTTTTCCCTGTTAAATATATTAGATCTTACTAACCTTTCTGTTAAGCCTGGTATATACGTCAATGACCTATAAATTCTTGGGTCTGTTGAGCTAACTACTTTACGCATACCTCTATTTTTAAATTGACTCACAAATTTTCTAATTAATTCATCGGGAAAGTCGTAAGTTCCTGATTTTATTAATATTCCTTCCGTGGAACTCTTCATCACTTATTGTAAGTACCCTTTGAACAAAATTTCTAGCTGTGTTAATGACTATACTTCTACTATGTTTTGAAAAATTCACTAATTATTCTACCCTATTGTAATTTTTTAATAAAAATTCATAATTAGTAGTTTTGTGAACACTATACCATATTTTGATATTAACAGATAGTAACATTAGAATTTCAGAAATACAAACAGTAACACTATAGTTAAGTCCATAATAGACTGTTCTGAGCAATAATACACAATATTATAGCATATACGAGGTTTTTTTTTTTTTTTTTTTACTTTATTATTTTATTTATTGAATCTACATAAGAAATGTAATGACAATAAGTATTCAATTCTTAATACTAAAAAAAAAAAATTGTGATTAAAGTCCTGCCAGTGCTGGACAAAAATTTATTTTAATGCGAATATTATTTCAGAATTCAGTCATCTGTTTAGAGCTCTAATGGTAGCCAAAGTATCCCTTCTTCTCAAACGGGTATGACCACCAAAATGAAGAATATTAGCTGCAAGAGGATTTGGATGGAATTCAAATTTGTTAATATATCTTGTCGCGTACTTCACAAATTCAGATTTCACAAAAGGTACGTTCAGATCTGCGTGGATTCGTGAGTTTTTAACGTACCATGGAGCATCTGTAATTCTACGGAGAATTCTATTTTGACTTCTTTGAATTTTTTCAATGTTACGAGGTCTGATCAAAATATAAGCGTTATTTTAAATTTTTTCAAAAAGTATTTATTTATTCATCAATAACTAACTATCTTGTCCCCTTCAAAGTAATCCCTTTCAGATATAATACACTTATGCCAGCGTTTTTCCATTCATCGAAACACTTCTGAAACGCGCCTTTTGGTATCGCCATTAGCTCTATGCTTCATTCGTATTTTCGATTTTTGCTCGTTGATAACTATTAATTTCTCTTTGTTTCAATCTACTTATTTCGTCATTAAACCATTTGCATTCCATATTTTCTGTAACAGTTTTCTTTATACTTATCTTATCACCGTTACTGCTTTCTTGCAGTAACCTTTGAATTACTGTTTTAAATTATTGTTTGTTAAAATTAAAAATTTCAATTTCTTTGGTTGTGTTTTTGTTTCTATGTCTAACATTTTCTATTATAAATCTGTAGCTTCATGGTCCAATATTTTATTTGAAATGTTAATATTAGCTGATATTTTTCTATTATTAGTTATTACATAGTCAGTTAGTGTTTTTGAATTTTATGTTACTCTTGTAAAATCTTATCTTAATCCGTTATCATCTAAAAGCCATTTAGTCTTATTTCTATAATAACTTTGCTTGTTTCAGTCTATATTTATATCACCAGCTATTATGAAGTCATTACTTAATTCACAAATTTATTCTACTATTTCTGTGAAAGCTTCTATAAATTAATTTTTAGCACTATTTAGAGATCTGTATATAGCGGCTACAATGAATTTGTTGTTGTCCTTTTGTGCCATGTATGCTGCTATCCAAATTTGAATTAATAATGCTTTCAGCTATTTTTTTAACGTTCCATTTCTTTTTAAAATAAACAGTTAGTTATATTGACTGTATCCACTTAAAAGTGTTTCATTTTCATTTATTTCCTTTGTTAGATACGTTTCCGACAATATAATGAATTCCGGATTTTTCATTTGTATTAAAATTTCTATGTGATTGAAATTATGTAATAATCCTTGTGTGTTGGTATATATTCCGTATATTTGCCTTAACTCTTATGCTGTTAGGCCATTTTGTTTTCTTTTCGCATTAAGTTTGTTTTGAAAAACTGGACATTCTCGGTTTGTTGTTGCATGATTCTCATCCATCTGTTCATAACATGCTCTTGACACTCTCTTGATTTGTGACGACCATGACATTTGAAACTTATGGTTAAACCCGTTGCATTTGAAACATCCCTACCTTCGTAGACTCTACATTTATCCCAACCGATATTTATTTTTTAAGCTTTCATTAACTTTATGTATGAGTCCTTATCTGTTTTTAATATTACATTATACATAACACGGCCATTTCTTTGATACTCATATATTTTGGACACTTCCAGTTCACTTTCATATAAGATTTCATTTTGTTTCTTTCATTCCGATTATTTTTATCTTCATTGTCTTTTGGTTTGGAACTTTTAGTTCATACGAATCGCTTGTTTCATTCTGAAGCACCTCTATCTTCTTCATTTTTACTTTGAATAACTTTTACTTTGAATATTGAAAGGTATAAATATTTGTAAATAAAATAGTAATAAAAACACAAACAAATTGATTAATTGGTGTAAACAAAAAATATTACAAAATTATGTCAAACCCATTTAACTTCACAGACACAATAAAAATTATTTTTGTACATTACGGGAATAAATTTCAAGTCCTTGCAGCCCATATGCTAACATTTTTGTAATCATCGACAGCAATAAAATCTTAAGCTAAAATTTTGTTTTTAAATTTACATTGGAATAAAAAGTGAAACAAATAATATAAAATAAAATTATTTATATGTACTCAATCAGAAAATAAATAAAATCAATCAGCCGATAGTCATTAAGTCAGTCTGCTGAACACAAAGAAGCTGAAAGCAATACCATTCTTAGTTTTTATTTCAAACATTGAAAATCGTATTTATTTATTATTTTTTTACAATTGCTTAAAAAAATCCATTGTTATTGTTGTTAGCTTTATATTTTTTCAATTTTTGTTTTGTTTTTTTCTTTTTTTTTTTTTTTTTATTATTTTTCATTGGATATTCATTTTCGTTTGGCTTTTCGGCACAAGGTTATTTATTACGCAAAAAATAAATTTAATACAACAAATAAATATATAAAAAAAAGTAGAATTAAATTTCTTGTAATTTGAAATTGATGATGAGTTGCATTACAACAATATACGATAATTTTTTTTTATATTTTGCCTATGTACATAAAAACCATAAAAATTTGTCTTTTTCTGAAAAAGAAATTTTATACAAGGCAAATTAGCACAAATATTTTCTGTGCTACATGCCAAAGCAGACGGGGCCATTTTATCTGGGCTGTTATGGGCTTTATAGAAGGCATGGAAGATTTATAATATGTTTATCAACAATACTATGAGTTAGCCTGGCCAACCAGTCTATGGTTGTACATAAGCATACTTTGTCTGCAGAGAACAGGTGTTTTCGATTGCCTTTTTCGGTATGAAACTAAAACTACAAGAAACCCCCTTAATACCTTGGAAATCTCTTCTAAAAGAATTAATTTTTATTGGTTCATAAACAGTGGACGGAGACTTTGTGCGATGCCCAAGAAAAAATTGTTTTTTATTTTCAGCCCATTAATTTCAGCTCAAATGGAAATGAAGTCAATGGTCGTCACATACACTATGGGATACGACACCCAACAGCCTTCGGGACGAATGTTCCTCCAGCACTCATCGGATTCGCTATTAGCAGCATTCAGGCTGGCTTTCGCCCAGCAGTCTTTACACCAATTCATACATGTTTTGGCTGTGACCTAGATACTAGTCGTGACACTTTTCGACAGGCATTAGCACGAGACGACGCACAGTAGTTCATTGTTCAAAAACCCGTTGCAAAAATAAATAAATAAAACAAATCGACAAACAACTTCCGTAAAATTAATGGTAGCATTCGATAGGAAACCCTTTGTAGATTCAGAATTCGAAAACATTTAAAAATTTAATGAAAACTGCAACCTACATGGTCCCTCAACGTCTTCTCTATTTTAGTATTTAGGAAAAAACTAAAGTAATGGAAAAATTACGAAACTTTAGAGTCTACTTGCAGAAAATCTGTTTGAGATATAATTACTTTTTTGATAGTTTTTATTGAGTTCATTCCTAATTCTTCAGTGAGTTCATTTTTAATCCAAATGAAACTAAAATTTTCCCCTTTGACGTTTTCTTTTCCAATGGGAACGGTAACCGTTACGCCGTTTTCATTTTCAAAGAACCAAATTGCACACCAGGCTGTCACTTTTATTTAATGCAATGGTGAATTTGAGGGGTTTCTATTTATTCACATATCCATTTAAATGAAAATGTGCCTCGTCACTCATTATGATTTTTTCATGAAAATCGATTATTGATAAAATTTTCTAACAATTACAACTGAACTGTCAAGACTAATGTTTACCAAAATGGCGGCAAAACAAATTAGTATGCCCTCCCGGCGGACACCTGTTATCAGCATTGTCAACTTTGAAATTTCAAAACGCACCAAAATGGAATTTTGAATTTTTCTTTTCATTGTTAAAAACTCATTTTGTATTACAAAAAATATATTTTTATATTAAAAAACATGATAATGAAACAGCCTTTTCGATCATTAGTTAGAATTCGTGTTTGTCAAACTTGGCCTCTAGTGCGATTCTGTAAGACAATGTTGTCTTTACAATAACTATAACGATATTTTATCATATTAATATTTAGTAATATTATTATATTCGCCGCCGACCGAAATCAGATGTTAGTTTACTGCCTATTATCCGGTTATCGACGTTAAAATTATATTGCAGAGAATACAATCGTTACTGCAGTTGATGAAATATGTCAAAGAAACTTACGATTATCATTAACATTAAAAGTTACAGAATACCACTACAAGCCAGCCGTCAAACTCTATTAACGGCGACTCTATCAAACACAATGTACATTTTATTTGTGTTTTCGTAAGCGAACAGTGAAAATCAGTTGGCTAGAGTGGGTGCTTTTAAGGGAATTTATTGAAATATACGAAAATTTGCCAAAATTATAACCAATAAAAGATGAAATACACCATAATCAATATGCAAACGTTTGGGAAAAAATTTTAATTTTATTAATAATTTATCAGTTACCAAAACAGCAACGAATTTACGCCATATTCCATATCTGTTTTTGCGTTTATTGTAATATTTGACAAACCTGGTTTGATCATTTAATATCAAAACACGCCTTAAAGGCAGCAAATTTTGTAAAAGGAAATGTTTCCTTTTCTTTCGAGAATAAGTATAAAACAGCCAAATTGTCTTACTTTGTGCATATAATACTCGTACGGTGCGTTTTTCACAAAATAGCTCCGTGTTCTGCAAAATGAAACGTAAAAATGTTGTGCACTTGAATAAACTTTTTTCTTATATTAAAACAAAAAGTTGAGTTGAATTTGGTTTGGAGCCACCGAAATTTAAAGAGCGCACGTAAAGAATTTTTCCCAAAAATAATTTTAAAAAGCACGAAAAACGGTACGCAACGCATCGAGCCAACGCTGCCTGTTATGTAGTTCGACATTACTCTTTTTGAGAAAAAGAGGCAGAGAGAGAGAGAGAAAGAGATTAAGAGTGTTAACACAATTGCGACGAACCACGAGTTCTTGATCGCGTATATTCGTCGCCTAAAACAAAATAGATTGGTGTCTATGAAAATGCGCACGTGGTGTTGGGCGAACTTCGTCATACTCAGCAAAAGTTTAAATAAATTTATTTCTAATTATTTCCTCAGCGAACGACGAACAAACAGTATGAATTGACCAGGTTTCTTATATAAAAAAGTATTTTTCAGGATATAATATTCTTTATATTTATATTATTCCAGGTAATAAAAACTTATGAAGATGGTATCAATATATAAAATACCTCAAATAATTTCTTCAAAAATCCCTCTTTCGGATGGGATTTATATAAGTTTGCTTTTAATATGGCTTCCTCAACATTTATATTAATTTTTTTTTTACAAATGTTCGTTGATATTGTGCTTCACACGATGAATTTATGCAACGAATATTGGCCGGCGAATTCATCGCTATAGGCGGAATTCGTCCTTCGTCGCAATTGTGTTCCTAGCATAAATTCATTTAATTTTATATTCAGCTCCACGGCGAATTCAGTTTTACTGGGTGAAAATATAAGTACAAGAATGCAAAAAAAGTCGAAAAAAGTAGAATAGCTGCTTTTGCAGTTCCACCTAGTAGAAATGAATTCGCCTTGTTTAGTTCCAAACTACTTGAATTGTAGACAACTGATTTAATTTTTTAAGGAAAATTCAACTGAACTGCCAAATCATATTATATGTACATAGGTAATGTATTATAAAGAAAGTGTATAATTTTACATGTTTTTATTGTTTGTTATAAAAAGTAAAAGTAAATAACTTTAAACTATTTTTTCACGGATTTCCACGAATTGATTGCACTGAAGCTTATTTCAGAAAGAAAAGACCATTATCATCAAAAGCAATCATCTGCTACTGTGACGTCTCGTAATGCCAGTTTTACACAGTTATTTCATATGGTAGTTGGTAAATAGTTTCAGATCAAACTCTCAGAAAACTAAAATGAGTGCATACAACTTAATAGAAAACGAAAAATTATGTCAGAATATTTTCACAAAAATATGGAGCCACGAATATTTTACTTTTTTATTTACGCATACTAAACATGTGCAAGAGTGTGACAGAAAGTATTGTGAAAACTTTTTAACTTTTGTGATGCATATTATATTCTACACAAATAATAATATTTGATTGTATGCTGCTGTTTTGTTTTACACTGACACCACGCTCATCTTATCTAAACAAACAAAACTTATGGCTTGGTGTTCTTTTTCGGTTAAGACAAACAACCCTTTGTAAAAATTTAACGTAGAAGTTATTTGATGGTTCTTAGTTACGCACGCATAGATATTGGCATATACTCACACACCCGAAGTTCGGCAATGCACGTGCCATTTTTTTTCGCACTTTCTTTTTTGATTTAGTCGTGACAAGAAGTTTAATTCTCAATACTGTATTGTATATTCTTATAAGAAGTAAACCTATGCTAGAGTCATTAGCACATATATAGACATTAATTGTAAGTGAAAAGTAACAAGGGTGGTTAACCCCTACAAACATTGATGCCAGAAATATTTGTCGAAAAATCTTCATTTTCTAAAAAGAAAGTTTTAATTTATTATAATTTTAATGATAAATGCAAAAATTATGTTCCTTAATTATTATAAAAAATTTAAAGAAAATTTTCAATTAAATCAAATTTATTTCCAAACTTAGTAGCATGCGTAACTATGTACAGGATGGCGCAAAATTACTTATCGTATCTGAAAATGGAGTTTTATGTCAATCATGTTTGACTGCTGTGAACTAGATAGCTGCAAAATACGAACAGACAAACAGTGGAGTGTGATATTCTGCATGTAGAGCCATCCTCACTATCAACAACGAAGAGGACTATTTTGAGTCGAAAATCATCATGAGCGAAGAGGAGAATTTTCTATCAAACAGTTACATCGATAAAAAAAAAATAGTTGTTCTGTGGCGCTAAAAATCTGTGTGTGCTACATGAAGAGCAGTTACATCCATTAAGGCTATTGTGCGGTGCAGTGTTCACGCGGGAGGAGTAATTGAAACACTTTCTTTTGAGGCCACCATCGACAATTCAGTTATTGTTACTGGCGAACGCTGCATATTGGTGAGCATATGGCTTTAATAAGACGGTGCAACCGTACCAGTGTTGCCAAGGAAATTTTTTAAGAAATCCCTATCATAGCGCATAAAAATCGTTATTTTTCCTACAACCAAAATAATATTTCCCTAGATTTCCCCCTACGCAATTTTTCATTTAAATTTTGCGCAAATAAATTATTTTAATACGATTTTTATGTTGATTGTAAATCCAAACAGGTAAAACTTTTTACTAAGAAGTTATTAGTACAAAACTATAACTAAAACGATTCACATGATTAAAAATGTATGTATGTGTTTAGCTATATAAGTTCTGTTAAGTGACTTGGTCTACATTCTAATTCAAACTGGTATATTGGTTTTATGATGGAATAAGTAACATAAATACAGCTTTGCAGGAGTTGGAAAAAACACAGCAGCAACTAGTTTCATCAATATGCGACTTTTATTGTATAATTACATGTAGAAGCCTGTTGTTTATTATATTATATCTTTGCGACCAGTTGTATTTATGTAAAATATGTTAAAATCATTAACAAACCTAAGTTCGGTTATATAGACTTCCAATCATTTGATATGCTTAGTTAGGAGATCTTTGTGATTAAAGTTTTTTAAGTTTTAAAACGCTTGCAAATGAGATCTCAGAATGCATATGGAATTCGAAACTTTGCGGTCTAGTTTTTTTCTCTTTTTGTACGTCCGGTGGTAATTATAGAAAAAACTGTCCCATCAGTTTTAATATGATTTTAATCATTTTGGCGTAATTGTGAAATACTTATTGTCAAAATATTTAATTTATATAAATGGGATGAAAATGCAGTATAATAATATTAACCATATATAAAAATTAATAATAATGTTAACCATTTGTGATAATTTAAAAATTCCTTATATTAAGCCTAATCATACAAAATCTGTCCCTTTTTCCCTATATGTGGAAATAAAGAAATAAATCTGTACAAAAAGGGAAAAATCCCTACGCTTGGCAACACTGAACCGTACACACAGCAGGAGCCACATTGGATAGTGTGAAGGAAACATTTTCTGGTTACGTAATCAAAAATTTTGGCAATTTGGCATGGCTGGCAAGGTCGTCCGATTTAACCATCCCAGACTACTCTCTTTGAGGCTACTTGAAGTCAGAAAAGCATGCCCCAGACAATCGCAGTCCTTAAAGAAAATATTCGAAAGCTAGTCGAAAACAAAATTGGATGATTAATTTTGCACAACCTTTATACTACGTGCAAAATTTTTGAAACCAAGAACTACAATATTATTTTTTGAATTCTAATTTTATGAAAGATGTTAAATTCACTCAATGTATGAAAAAAGTTCACACTTTTATTAAAATTTTAAATCTCAAAAATGTTAATTTTAAGAGAAAGATCTTAAAATTTTATTTTGCTTACAAAAATCTTCAAAATTAAGGTAAAATCTTCAAACAATTACTTATAAAAGAAAATTCAAAAAAAAATTATACTTTAAGTGTTTTTTTTTTGTTTTTGTTTAATGCATACGCTTCTTAATGAAAAACATCGAATGTTCTGCAAAACCCACAATAAAATCAATCTAACGTATCAAACGAAATATCGATCTATTAGTTCCCTAAATGACCTGGAAATTCTGGAAAATTAAATGTCAATAATGATAACAGTTAAGATTAGTAATTGAGTATAACTAATATACGACATATGTATATTTTGTTAGTCAATTACCTTTTAATATACTTTGCACATACAGCATAATTATTCAAAACTGATTAATATACTCGTATGCATCCTTTATTGCAACATAGTCATAACTAAAAAAAGCTCGTTTCGAGAAAAACGCATTTAAAATTTTTAGTTTCCATACAAGTCTTAGAAAAAATTTTTTTTTTTTTAAATATCTCCTAAAGGAAACAGATTTAAAGTAATTTGAATAAATTTTTGACACAGTATAAAAGGTAGTACTGTTAACAATTCTGCACTGTTAACACGAAAAGCTCATTTTTTGGGATATGACAATGTTACAGTAAAGGAGCGATACACACGTTCCATTACAACATCATTGTACCAAGTTGAATGGTATTGTGTGACTTTCTTGCTAATTACATTTTGGGGAAGCTTTAATATAGATATTGGAAGCTTTTGCATGTTTTACTTTCATATAATGAAATTTCCATCAAGTTTTACTTGTTCAAATATCTTCTCTGTCCAGTAGTAGCTTGACAGCATTTTTTGGTATTTTCTTATTTTACGATGTTGCCAGTCAAGACATCATTATAATAAAAAGAAAACAAAGGAGGGACATGTTAAGTGTTGTTTATGGCAAAATGTTTCTTCTTTTACGTAAAAATGGATATTTATGCTGACTTCTTACATGATTTCCTGTAATAAATTGACACACACACACACTCACACAAAACGAACAGCGCTAAAATAAAAGAGATAAAAGCGGAGTGTGTTCTTAAGCATATTAGCAACCATAAATCTTTAACTTTAAGCTGTTTCGGTGATTATGAGATCAAAGTTTAGAACTTGAAGTTTTTATTAAAAATTTTTGCAAAACTTCTACTTCTTTACTCAAACTTTCGTTTTAGTTTTGTATTTATTATATTTTTTTGTAAGTATTAATTATACTATGCTAGTCGAAGATCTTAAAAAGCTGGGCACCTTGGTGGTTAAGCTAATTCGAGTACACAGAGTTCAATGGCATTAGCCGTTTTTCGAAGTTAGCGCTCGGATTCGCGATTTAAAATTTGTACGCTAAAGTACTATAAAAAACGATATTTTTATACTTTTTTTCACCATTTTTTATTTTTAAATTTAGAAATTTTCTTTAAATATGCAAATCAACAAATAGAAAATGTTAGGGAAAATTTTTTTTCGTGATTTTTTTACGTGAAGTACGATGTAGTGAAATACAACGATCATAATTGGAAAATTTGTGCCGATTTAAAAGTGATAGCTCTTTTAAGGAGTATGCAAACGGGTTACACTAAGAATATGTGTCTATGGGATACACGATATAGTGGTGATCAGTACAACAAACATGACTGGCCTCAACGTGAACGTGCAGAAAAATAACATTGTTGAAAATCCACTTGTATCAATTGAAAAAGTTTTGTTACTGCCGCTAGATTGTTAAAAACTTTATTAATATACTTAATCCGGATGGATATTCGTTTAACGAATATGTCGATATTTCATAGCAATAACCCTAATCATCAGTAAACTTCCGAAAGACATTCTCAAACATTCAATTTATATCCCAACAATCTAAATAAATTATTGAGAATTTAAAAAGGAATTTTAATCACTTATTAGCTTGGGATATAAAGTTCAATGTTTGAGAATATCTTTCAATAATTTCCAAAGTCTAGTGATGATTAGAGTAACTCCTATGAAAATAAGTTGTTTATAATTTTTTAGTTATTTTTTATACCCTTCAGAAAAATGTAAAGGGAATATATAAGTTTGTGATTCCGTTTGTAATTTCTACAATTTTCATTTCCGACCGCCTAAAGTGTGCATATTCTGAATCAGCATTGATAGAAAATTCGATTAAGCGATATCCGTCTGTCCGCCGTTGAAATAGCGCTTTTGAGAAAACCATTAGACTTAGAAACTTTTTCTTTCACCATTCTTTTACTTCATCGATTCATGGGATTGCTATTGAAATTCAGTAATATCGGTTTACATATAGCTGAAATATATCCAAAATTCCAAAAAAAAAAACATTTTTTGCAATTTTGTATAAAAATTAAGAAAAAAAGTTGTTTTTTTTGCTTCAAACTTCACACAATTATTAAGCATGGCGACTAAAAGGCAAACAAATTTTCCAGATTTCGGTCCATATATACCCGAGATATAGCCTAAACCGATTTTTCCATTAAAATTTTTTTTTTTTTTTTTTTTTTTTAAACAATACTCGTTATAAAAGAAAGTTACTAAAATACAGAAAATAGAAAATTCCGTTATCGGTTCATATATTACCGAGATATAGCTTAAACAAACTTTTCCATGCAAATGTCCATGAAAGATTTCTTTTCTGGAATGGCAAAAACTGTATTTCCCCCGATATCGGTCATATATATCCTAGCATATTTAGCTCAAATTTGTAATATATACTATATATACCAGTCGAATATGCCACACTCTTAGTTGTTCTAGTTGTTGTTGTTTTTTTTTTTTTTTTTTTTTTTTTTAATTTAATATTTTTTATTATTATATATTCATTTTAATTCACTTGCTCATGAGTAATTTATACAATTTTTCAATCTAAAAAACAGTGAAATAAAACAGGTGTAAAGTACGCTTTGGGAAATTGTAACATTCTAGTAGGGAAATTGTTTTGTTTTTCCTTTTTTTATTTATTGAGTCTTCTAACTTGAACTTACATAAGTACTCAAATCTTAATACTAAAAAATTAACTAAAAAAGATGTGCTTTTTTACTAAAGCCCAGCCAATGCCGGGCAAAAACTTTTATTTTGCGCCAATTACATCGATAAAATCACCTATTTTTTTCTAAGTTCGTTTATTTACTTTTTAACTTATGCTATTCTTATACAACAATACCATAGTATGGATATTTACATAAGTACATAGTCCCAGGCACGGGCTCTCGAGTAGTCCTCACTTTTAATAGACAAAAAACCTAAAAAAAATTAAAAGTTCCACAACACTTTTCAAATATTAATCGAATTTCCTTAAGAAAGTCGAAAGTTTTAAACTTAAATCTAAAAATTTGAGAAGAAATATGCCTTGATGCGCTGTACCAAATACATTAACAACTGATTTTTTTAGGGAAATGGCAAAGCGTCATCATGATTTCACCAATAATCGATTTACCAGTACAAGAGTTTAACTTGTGTTAGAAGTTTTAACCAATACACAAGTGGTTACAAGCCACTATGAAGATCTAAATTTAATAAATTTTTCTTTCACGTATTTTTTTTTTTTCAAACTGTAAAATGTACAAAGTGGTATTCTCTCACATTAAATAATAATACATAAGAGTACAACTTTGCTTCCGCCCTTTTTTCCGAAATTCGAGGCTTTATTGTACAAAAACTGTTATACAGTTATTATACACGCAGCTGTTGGGCTGCGTGTTGAAAATACTGGTCATATTCGAATGGATCCAACTTTTTACTTCTACATAAGAAGGAACTGCTATTGATCGAAACAAGTTATAGTCCGAGGGAGCAAAGTCTGGTAAATGCGGCGGATGGGGTAGGGCCTCCCACTTTAACGTTTCTAAATATGTCTTGAACACTTGCACAACATGGAGTCGAGCATTGTCATGCTGTAAAATCACTTTATCATGTATCTCGTTGTGTTGCGGCAGTTGGAATTATCTTAATGTACCCAGTTTTCGTCGCCAGTCACAATGCGATATAGAAATCCCTTCCGTCACCAATTTCCTTGTTTTTGAATCATTCCCATGGAATCTGAATCAGGCGTTTCAAAATTTCTTGTTGCGTCACTCCCAATGATCCAGCGTTTGCAATGCCTCCAATTCTGCATCTTCCAAAACATTCTCTCTTCCACCGAAATGCTGGTCTTTGATGTCAAAATCACCGTTCTTGGAACGTCAAAACCACTCTCGGCACGTTCTTTCACTAATAGCGTCCTCACCATAGGTACTTGAGAGCATTCGATGAGCCTCAGCCGCAGAAAATTAAACCTTCCGCATATGCCGAGAATTTGGCTCGTAAGCTGATACTTTTAACCGAGAATAACTTTATGATGCAGACACAAATCGACTAATATTTCGATGGTGTTATGTTTACAAATATTTGAGCTTATAGTTTGACGTCTACGATATTTATTTCAACTAACACTTACCGTTATAGCCATCTATTGCAAAACGGCGGAAGCAAAGTTTTCAACCTAATAATACAATAATAGCACACTAACACAATAATAATAAAATAATAATATGGTAAAATAGTAATGATAAAATCATGTGACTTAAATTAGATAATTAATTGGTCAGGATGTTAGCCAGAGTTGATAACACTCGACTACTTTTTTATCTCATTTTTTTTTTTATTTTATTTCATTTTGTTTTGTTTTGCTTCGTTTTATTTTGTTTTGTTTTATTTAACCACTCGTAGATTGGCATCAATATACGAGAACAAGCTCGAGACAATCCAATAACATTGCTGCAGGTATTCGGGAGCCACCACCACAAATTTTAAAAAATGCTATAGAAAATGCTTAGCTAACATTATTAATGAACCATTTGATAGTGCATAAATACATCTGAATAAAATATCGCTTCGAGACATATTTTCTGTTTTTTTTTTTCAAACAAAGTAGTTAGCAAAGCATTTTAGTGAAAATTGGTTGAAGTCAACATACAGGCAAAGCTCGTTATAACGCTTTAACGAAAAGCTGATATAACAAACGGTACAAGCCAAATTCATTTCTACAAGGTAAAATTGGGAACATAGATATTCTACTTTTGCGCGTGAATGTAACGTGAGTGCATTTTTCTTCATTAACTTTGATTTTCCAACGTTTTAATCGTTTCTTTAATATTGAAATATACTCTTGCAAATTTCGCGAAGCAAATGGTTTTCACGAAGGCTGCAGAATGCTGTGCCGTCTTCAAAATTCGAAGTGTAGATTCCGGATCTCGTTGGCATGTCAGAGGCGTAAATCAAATATAAGGTAGGTTGCGTAAACAAATATGTATGCATATTCAAATTAACAATTCACCAATTACTCAGCACAATGAAGTCAAGTACCTTGGTAATCACCTCGACCGTAGGCTAACGTGGAAGTCTCACGTTGATGCGAAAGTAACATACTTGAAATTGAAGGCAGCGCAATGGCTTATGGGCAGAAATTCGACATTGAAGCTGGATTGCAAGCGTTTGTTAGACACCATCAGAAAGTTAAATATGTGATTTTACTGATATTGCTCGCGCAAAATAAAACTTTTTTGTCTAGCATTGACTGGACTTTAATAATTTTTTATGTTTAGTATTAAGATTTGAATACTTATTATTGTTAGTTCACATTGTGAAGATCCAATAAATAAATGAATGAGTAAAAATGACGTGTGCAATGAGGAAGTGTAATATTATTATTCAGGAAACTGGAATCAAAAATTGTCGCGACTTTGGAAAATGTCAAAAATGGCTCAAAAATTCATCCGTCTTTAAAAAATGACGTAAGTCCCAAAAAAAAATTGATACTTCGTGACTCAGTTTTCAAATAATTTTTAACAAGAAATGGAATTGTGTTAAAAGATTCTGATATTTAAAAATAGGATATAATTGTTTCTATTCATTATTAAAAAAAAATCGAGCCTATACTTTATTGTTCGTTATTGCAGGATTTACCTGTATTCTTACGAAAAAAGTAATAAAAACAAACCCAAAAAATAAAAATATTATGATGAATCGCAAATTAAATGCCTTAAAGCGTTTTAATAACTCTATCCGCTACCACAAACGTTATAGGTTTCAGTACAGCTTGTTTTACGCTATTTGTTATTCCTTAATGAAATTGTTTGCTTGCAGGTATTTTATTTTTGCTTTCTTGTTATCTGACAGCGACTTTTTGTTTTATTGCTTTAGTGGCTGAAATTGGTTTTTATCGTTTCCGTACTTTGTTGACCATCAGTTAGTTTAGCATAGTTGCAGCCAATAAACAGCCTTGTAATAAAAAATAAAAAACTACTTACTGTCGAGCCCCGACAGTTCGTAATTGCAAGAGACAACTGGAAGGGATTTTTGATTTAATGCGGTTTCGGTTTAATGAGGTTAAAATAAAAAAGCAAGATTTTAAGGGAGGTTTCTATTTATTTATTTATTTTTTTGAAGCACACAATAATACACAAAAACAAAGTTCCCTTTCGAACGAAAAAAATAATAATAGAGCGTAACATAACTAGTAAAAAAAAAATTCTAAGGGAAACATGCTGCAATTGTGGCTAATAACACGGCGTATCTGGTAGCAGATTTATATTTTTTTAAATAAAAAACTAATAATTGGCACAGTTTTATTAAGAGCGTTGAATGATAGAGTGGAAATGCGTATTTTATTTTTTAAACATCTAGTTGAACACGCTGAACAAAACAGAGCCTTGTGTCCTGTAGTAAGCTTGTTTCAATTGAACTGATTTCTCGATGAATATTATAAACTCTCTCTTTGAAGTAGCCCCATTGTAACTCCCTAAGGGAGTTAGATCGGGCGACCTCGGTAGCTATGCGATGTCACCAAAGTGGCTGCTTAGTTTTTGGGAAAGTTTTCCCAAAGCAAACCCCATCGAAGCTCTGGCTGTGTAAGCAGTCACCCCAAATCATGCCTGTGAATTGTACGATGGACAAGCCCGCAGATTTCGCAAACAGAATTTCGTAATCATGCGTCGATAATTTTCACCATTGACACTAGCCGCCTGGTCTCCATGGGTGGATAATGCACGCCAAACAGTTGCTCTGGGGCAATACAATGGTTTTTGATGTTTCAATCCAGGGTTGCGGATTCTTAAATTCCAGTAATGGCTGTTTTGCCTTTGACGTAGCCGTTTAAATGAAAATGTGCGTTATCGTTCCAAAAAAAAAAATAAAAATAAAAATAAAAATAAAAAAATATATATATAAAAAAAAAAAATAAAAAAAAAAATGGAATTACAGTGCGAAAACGCTCCAATATTGTTTCAGAAAAATGTGTGTGTACATCAAAGGATGAAGCTTCAAACCATTTTTTAGAGTTTCATTAATAATAATCGCTTTTGGAAGTCTAAGTGAAGCTGCCCTTTTCCGTGTTGAAAGTTGCGGATTTTCAAGTAAACTGCTTTCAACCAGTTAATGTTTCCAGGAGTCCTTGAAAATCGACGTGGCACATTCATGACCGAAGCAGTTGAGTGAAATCTTTGCTCCCAGGAACGAATTAAATTTACACTCTGTCTATCACGTCTTCGACGAATACCGAACTTTGAACAAAATTGTCAGGTCGGAATAAGTCGTTTGTAGCGCTAGTATAAAAATTACGCTTTACAGTAACTTTGGGCGGGTATAATTAATCCTCTTATGTTATAAGCTGCTGGTCGCGGTCACAGATTCTGAATTCTGATTATTTACGTATTCCCACAGGTAAATCAGGGTCACCACACTCTATAATTATCGTTGAAAAGTTTACGAAAAAAGTCAAAATAATAGTCTGCGTTCGTAAGTTATAGTTGCTTATTTATCAAAGCTAGGCTGACGTTTACATATATTATATAAACTTCAGATACGACGCCACTTATACATACATAAAAATGAGCATATATTTAATATTAATTTATTAAGTTATTTATGCAAATTTAATTTAATTTCAATTTTATTAAATTTATTCACGGATGGATTAATGCAAACTTTATTTTTAAATTGTCTAATATTATTTGCTCTTACCATCCATTCATGAGATCAAGCCGTAATTATTTATTAAAATACAATAAATTTAATTCATAGAAAATTAATTAAATAACACCAGCATTTAACAAAAAAACAAAAAGGAATTTGCCTGGAAAAAGCAGCGGAAAATGTATTGAATTCATAATATAATCTGTAATTAATCAGCTTGGGTAATTTAATTTGATTAATGGCGTAATTTAAAAGCATACGAAATGGGAGTTCATTCATATGTATAGTATGCCGCAAATATGTATGTATGTGCTAATTTAATTAAGAGCCAATTCTGCCCCAAGAATGTATAGCACAATTGCTCAATTTTTGACACTAGTGCACATAACATGAGACTGTATCACTCCCGCATTTGTTTTAGCACTTCTTGAAAGTATACTAAATAGATGCGGGAGTGAACGCCCCTTTGATAATTTCATATGGGTGATTAAAAATTAAAAGGTCTGAAAGGCCGGCAAAAAAAATTATATTATTGTATAAATGAAAATTACATTATAACTAAAATTACAGAAGCAAGAAAGGCGAATTGATATTGAATACACACAAAACATTTTTTTCTTTCGAAATTGCAGTCTGTCAAATGTCAGCTGTTAAAATTTCACCCCAATTCATTGATTAGTTTATTTGTTGTGGTCGTTTGAAGTAAGCAACTTTTGTGTTTCTTTCGATAAACATTACGGTGAGTCTGCTCCGTTAGATTACATGGTAAACTATTTAATTGCTGAATGTAAACGCGGTCGAACAAACACTGCAACAATATCATCAACAGGAAGACCAAAAAAATGTGGTTACTGGAGAAAATATCAAAAAAATCGCCGAGTCAAGTCATGTGAGATTGTTGCAAAATCATATAAACGTGTGTTCAACATTTTGCATATGAAAAAGCTATCGGCAAGATGGGTGCCCCCTTTTCTCAGTATCGAACAAACACGAGTTCGACAGACCACTTCACAATGGTGTTTGGACATGATATAGCGTAGTTTTGTTGATTTTTGGCATCGATTAATAACTGCTGACGAAACGTGGGTCCACCACTACACACCTGAATCCAAAAATCAATCGAAGCAATGGGTGGACGCTGGTGGAAGTGCTCCGAAGACGATGCAATCGGCTGGTAAGGTTACGACCACTATATTTTGGGATGCACGCGGAATATTGCCTAACGAATATCTTGAAAAACGAGCTACAATCGCAGTAAAGTATTATCGTGCATTATTATCTTCCAGACAACACATCGGTTCACACAGCATTAAATTCGATGCTTAAATTACTTGACATACACTTAGAATTGGTTGATCACTTTATAGTCTAGATTTAGCTTCTAGTGACTTTTTCCTGTTCCCAAATTTAAAGAAAAATGAATCGCAGGAAAAAGATTCATCTCAAACGAAGGAGTGAAATTAACGCGTATTTTGAGGGTTCCCAAAATCGTATTATTCAGATGGTATAAAAAGTTAGAATAAAGTCTTAAAATAAATGGTTTAAAAATACAGTTTTTTTTCCTACTTAGGGTAGCTTCAATATCAGTCCGCCCTCCTAAATACTGAGCAACCAAAAAAATTTATTAAAATGCCTTAATGCTATGGAAATATCATAACATATTCATTACCTACCTAATCTAGTTTATACTAGACGAAAATAAAAGTAATTTTTTTTCGTTTTGAATTTTAATGGTAGCGTGTTCATTACTTCAGGTATTGTCCCCAATAATGTGTATCATTTATGTATTATGTTACTTTTTTTAAATAGATATTCACAATAAAAAAATAATAATTTATTGGAGGTTTGGTGGGTAATTTTTAAAGTAAAACATTTTTATATGTTTGTATATTTTATTATATATTGCTAAGTTTTGAAACAGCTGATCTGTATAAAGAATGTTAGGTTGGGTAGAAGCAGCTCTGGGAAATACACAGATAGTTACCCAGCTCACGAAAGTGACCAAAAGTTTTCTACTCATCTTGATTTTAACACCTTCTAAAAAAGGCATTGTAAGATAAGCATGATAGTTTGGTGTGGTTCCCAAACAGACATAACTGATCAAATTATTGGCAGATGAGATCTAGGTAGATTTGAGAGGTCATTTGCTCTCTTAGGGTCGGGACGTTAAGCATTTATTATCTGAAAACAATCAATTTTCTGCTCAGACACATGTGGAAGTTTCAATATGTTTTCAATAGGCTAAAAGGGGTCATTCACAAGTGAGATGGATGTCATCACTTTGAGAGGATTGTCCCTCCTATGGCTAAAATATCGGCGAAGCTGTTGCTGTGGTTGAATCCATGTTCCATGCTTCTGTAACATGTGTAAGCTGTATTGCATAAATAAATTTATTATTTTTAAATTTTAAGAAGAAAAGTTTTGTTAAACGGCAGTCATTTAGCCGCTGTTTTACGATATTTCCAACTAAAGAATTCGGTAGTCTGATAGATATTTTAATATTAAAGTCTTCTACACAGACGAATTTATAAAACAATTGTTATATTGCATACTACAGTGATTATCTGCACTTATCGGAATTTCTAAGAATTTGTTAAAAAAAATATTTTCAATATCCTTTTCGAAAAACCAACTGAACAATGGGCAAATTTTTTATTTAGATATATTTTTATTTTCAGATTATATGAATTACATCAGGAGGTTAAATACGAGTAATGAAAATATTCACAAATGAACAAATAAGTAGAATAGTGCGAGTAGAATTTTATAATTTAAATCCGTGCTTATTTGAACACGAAGATCATATTGGTGGAAGCATTTAAAAATTTAATGATTTCTTTGAACCCATACCTTGGATGATACAATGGATTAATCATCAAAGTTGGGTTGCAAAAAAAAAAAAAAACGTTTATGAAGGAGGAAAATAATATGAGGCGATAGAATCCTTAGAGAATGCAATAACGGTAGCATGAAGTCCAACTTCGCTAAATTACTTACGAATCATTATACAAGTCGCTGCCAAAACGCATTTTTGAATTTACTCCAAAAAATGGTAGCAGTACTCATTACTAATTGAATGCTAGAAGATAATAACTTTTAACTTTTTATAACACAAAATTTAAAAACAAATTCCGGTTCGCTTAGTTTCAAAATATTTCTTATTCAAGTGACGCTCGAAAAAGTTCCACAGAAAAATACGTCTTTAAATAAATGCATAATTATGGTATAACAAAATATGTATATTCTTTCTTTCTTCAAGGAATCCGAAAATGGGTGTTGATGAGTAGTGTTAGTTGTCCCCGAGCTAAAGATTTGATTATTATTTTTCTTGTATTCTTCAATCAATAATTATTGATCACAGCAAATTTGTATTGTAAAAAATCCTTCTTAAGAAAGGGCACGCTTGAACTGAAACGTGGTATACGAATGTACAAAAACCGAAAATCTAATTTTAAAATTATAAAGTTATTTTTAATAAATTAATATTTACCTTGAAATTTAGTTCTGCAAAAATTTATTTTTTTCTGAACTTTAGTTTAGGAGATATAATTAATTAAATGGTAAAATGTGATTGCTTATTCAAGTGGTAGGCAATGTAAATAAAGTTTTATATTATTTATAATTATGATTATAATATTTTTTTTTTAATTGACTGCAATAGTCCAAGTCTTATCTTTGAAAACACTCAACCAACCACAAAATTTGATTCACTGTTAGCAGTTGATAAATATGCCAGCATTTGGCGAGATATTTAAAACTGAATTTTAACAATAAAAAAAAGCGGAGAAAATTTTGTTTTTTTTTTTTTTAACTAACGAACACAAAACGTGATAAGCTAAGCGAAAACTATACACACATACAATGATTACTCCATAAAGGAGCAATTTAATTTCTGACCCAATTAAATGCTGTCCGCTTTCTGCTTCAACTTCCAGATTTAACAATCAGAACTGTGAATGTTGATTTGATTTCATTTGAGAACAAAGAGCTGACTTTGTAAAAAATTAAACGCATGAAAAGCTCTTTGTACTTAATTAAAATCCTTGTTATATCATTTCTAAATGATGTACAGAGAATAAAAATAATATCACTTGAGATAAAAAATTGCTACAGCTTTTTTAGTTTATAATAAATTTTTCTTTTATTTTTAAGGATTTATAAACATGAAAACGTGTTTATTGTTTTAATATAAACTTTACAATATTTGCCACTACAATTCTCAAAAATGTTACGCTGTAAAGTTCATAAGCCAAAGTTTTTTTTTAATTTTAAGCAAAGTAATATTTTACTGTATTATTCTTAGGTAGCTAGCCATTCATGTATAGAATAACCAAATGTTGCAAATGTAATAATCTGCAGAAAATTTATGGTAATTGTTCCAATTGTACTTGTCGTGTGACCAATTAATTTGATAAGAATTTAATTCAATAATTGAAATTTCTGGTTTGCTTCCTTGAAGCATTTCCTCTGTAGCGTACCCAAAATAACCGTCCAACAGACTTTAGTAGCACTATAACAAAGCTTTTAAAAATTTGATAGATATTTTTAAAAAGCACATTCAAAGAAAACCAGTTCGGAATATTGTTGTGACAGCATTAGTAATATTTATAGCATCATAATTTGCATTGATGCCACTAGCCGTATATTGTCGTTTTTGATATAGTTTAATCCTGTATAAATATATCAGTGTTAAAATGTTTATATTTATATTTTTACATTTCTATCATTTCAAAACATGAATGCAATAATAATGTTTAGAAAAATAATTTTAAAAACAGTAGCTCTTGTGATGCCAAATAATAGAATATTTTATTTTTAAGTAAAACGAAAGTTTTATTTTGCGCCAATTATATCGGTAAAATCACCTATTTAACGCTCGGATGGTTGCAAGGGTATCCTTTCTTCTCAGCCGAGTGTGACCGCCAAAATTACGGTAAGTTTCGTGCAAGAGGGTTTGGGTGAAGTTCCAGTTCTGAGTTTATAATCTTTAGTTCACATAAGTCCATTATGGCCAATAAAAATTCGACTTTGGTTCACTTATGCAATTGATAGGCTTTTCGTTTAATAAGACATAATCTTAGGCCAGATTATGCATATGCTTTATTCATGATACAAACATTACAACTTTTCAAAAATATATGGTTACGAGGTCTGATTCAAAAGTAACCGTTATTTTAAATTTTTTCGAAAAGTATTTATTTATTTATCAATATTATTATATATTATTGTCCCCTTCAAAGTAATCCCCCTCAGATATAATACACTTATGCCAGTGTTTTTTCCAATCCTCGAAATACTTCTGAAACGGACTTTTTGTTATCGACAACAGCTCCTGTTCTGATTTTTCTTTTATCTCCTCAGTCGTAGCAAAACGCTTTCTTTTCATCGGTGTCTTCAGTTTTGGGAAGAGGAAAAAGTCAGCGAGGGCCAAGTCCGTTATAATGGTACAAAATCCACCCATGATTATTTTTCCCACAATTCTGTGCGTTTCTGACGAATTGCTTTGCGCAAACGGCACATAACTTCAAGGTAGTATTCCTTATTGTACGACCTTGTGGCAAGATTTCATGCCAGATTTCACAACGCCATTGCCGACGAAGAAAACAGTGAGCAAAACCTTCACATTTGATCGAACTTGGCGTGCTTTTTTCGGTATTGGCTCGTCCAGACGCTTCCACTGAGATGATTGGGCTTGGTTGTTAATAGCATACACATGACTCGTCACCAGTTATGACCTCTTTGAGGAAATCTGGGGGGTTACTCTCTATTGCGATACGTCATCGAATAATTGGTCCCTGTATTGCGTTTTCGTATTTCCCTTTTGCATTTCATTTTCCCTTTCGCACATTTTATTTTATATTTCTTTGCTATTGTTTATTTTATCGTAGCATTGTTGCTTCATTTTGAAACTATTTCGCGAAAAAGTTTGCGCAAACGGCACTGAGTATCAAATTGTACTCTTATCGCATTTACCTTTCGCATCGAACTTACTTTCGCATCGCAATAGAGAGTAACCCCCCTGGATCGTCGTTGATGGTGTTCATGCGACGTTGTTTGCGCTCAAAATGTATCATTTTTGGAACAATCATCGCAGCCGCTCGTTTCATGCCTAAAACATCCGTAAAAATTGCTTGACATGAACTGAACGATATGCCAACATCATCAGCAACCTGTCTGATAGTGATTCGACGAATATCCAGAATCATTTTCTTCACTACTTCAATGTTATCATTGGTTAGGGGCGTTCTCGGCCTTCCTTAAACCGGTTGTACCACATTTGAACTTGTGTTCTGCTCATAGTAGACTTGTCAAACGCCACAGTCAACATTTTGAATGTTCTTGCTCATCTAATTTCATTTTTTACACAAAACTTAATACAGTTTCTTTGGTCCATTTTTTCGAATAGTAAAAAATCGAAGAGCGCACCACAACGCGACTAATCTTTTTATCTGTGAAAAACAAATTGACAATCCAAAAACATAACAGAAAAAAATGCGAAAATCGGACATACTCCTAAATTTATAAATAAAGATTATTTTTTTATCAGACTTCGTAAGTAATAGCATTCCATTAATTTTACAGCAATGCGAAGATGGATGATAATCCAATTAAAGGACATTTTTTGCATATCCGTGGCAGTAATAGCCTTCGTGATTTGCTCTCTTCTTTCATGATTGTCAACACGGTTTTGTGACCTTAGCAACGAACAACTTTATTTCTGTGTTACATACAGAACAATTTTGTATTCTAAGGTTTGTAACTTACTTTATTAATTTTTATTTAAAAGGCAATAATTCATACGGATGAATTGTAGACGGTCAAGGGCACTGAATGACATCCTTCGTCAAGCGTCAATTATGGAACCTTTTTTATTATGTACTCAAATATATAATAACAATTTAGTGGGAATTCTGTCATTCCGTTTTCTTTTTATATTTATGATGGCAGCACACAAATAATATAGTAGCTTTCTTGGAAAATAGTCGAAATACGTCCATAGATGAATACTTCAACTTGAATTATAATGACATTAACAAAATTGTTCAATGATCTATAAAGAAGAAAATACGTTTAAATCCATTAAAAGTTTGTGCTATGATATTTAGCAGTCTTTCAACTGCAATAAATATATTTTTTAGAAATAATCTTCTGATTCAAAACGTATCACACCATAAAACTTTATACATTGAGATGGATGATTTTTATACAACAGCCTTTTTTCAAAAATATATTTTTCTTTAGAATATTCATACATAACTACAAACATTTTTGGTATTTATTTTCAACGCAGAATAAGAAATGCTTAGCCAATTTGCCTAATAATGTCAGTTATTTTGCACAGGTTAAAAATTTATGCTTGCGACCATTTTATACTTTTGGTAAATTAGAGATATGTTTTAATGCAATAGTTCATGATTTCTTTAAATTTAGCTTTGAGAATTTTATACGCTTGTTGCTGCTCTTTTTCTTTAAGGTACATTCAAAAAGCAACTTTAGTACAGCGTGGCTGATCAATTCTGCTACATTAGAAAACTCAAATAACTTTTTGCAAAGTTTATGTAATTTATTTTTTAATAATTCATTTGAAAAATAACACATTTTTATTAAAGTAATTCATGGAGTTTTGAAAATAATTGAATTCAAATGCCCTCCACCCTCGGTGACACATATGCGACATCTTATCATAAACTTATTCATTACTGCCTGGAGTGCTGCAGTGGGAATTATCTCAATTCGAATGGATTGCTTTAAATCATCGAAATTGGTTCGGTTTCTTTTGTAAACGACTTGTTTGTAATAACCCCACAAAACAAAATTGGGTGCAATGAGGTCAGGAGACGTGGGAAGCCAACGGAATGTGCAGTTTCTTGAAATCAGTTTTATGGGAAATTTCTACCGAAATTCTGGAATGAAAACTCTTTCAACATCTTTAAGTAACGGTCTCCATTGACCGTAACAGTAAAACCAATTTCTTCGAAAAAGTAAGGCCGGAAACTAAACCTTGAAGAAACTGCACACCACACTGTGATGCGAAGTGGATCTAATTTCATCTGATGGGAGTATCTGCGGGTTAGAATTACTTCATATTTGATAATTTTGTTTGTTAAAATTGCCGTTTAAATCAAAATGTGCCTCGTCAGACATAAAAATACAGTTCAAGACATGTTCATCCTCTGACACCATTTGAATGATCTTTTAACAAAATCCCAAGTGAATCGGGAAATCTAGGGTTCAAATTATTTCTGAATGGAATCTTATATGGAAATAAGTTTAAATCTTGGTGGAAAATTGTCTGCAGTGACTGGCTGCTAACACCCATTTAGCTCGTTGTCGAAACTCGAGGATTGGATTGTATGGCAAAACCTAAAGCAGCGATAGTTTCCCGTGTCCGAACTGAGAGATCTCGATGATAAGGCCTTCTTGCGATTATGCCTTCACGACCCTCATTATAGTCCATCTGGTAGGAGGAGTGCCGCCAATCGTGTGCCTATATTCTCTTTGGACGGAAACAACAGACTCTAAAGCGTGAAAGCTCCTTGATAGCTATGGACGCCATAAAAAAAATTGTAGCTATCCCCTACAGTTGGTTATCGCTTTCAGTCAGACAAATACCCCTCACGTTCTTCTTACTCCATAGTAAATATACGAATTTAAACAATTCAATTTTTTTTATTTATAATTTCGACTACAGTTTGATATTGGATATGTGAATTAACAAAAAAAAAAAAAAAAAAACGAAAAAAAATCTTAGGTGTTATCAAAATAATAACTAATGAACTTATTGGTTATTCACAAGAGCTGTACTGTCCATTAATCGGTAGGAGGACTTATTCGTAGCCTGACAAAAAATTATTTAAACACCTAGTTAGCGCTAATTCTTTGATTTTCATATTTATTTTTCATAAGTTGGGTTTTTATTTTACGAGTATTTGTATGTTTTTATATAATTTCTTAATTTCTTTCTAGAAATAACCATGATTGACCCTTAGGGGGTTAAAAAAAGAAAATACTATTCCACTTTCTCGATTCACTAATTAATATCTACGTTGTAAATACTATGGCTTTAAAAAAAATAATAATAATATCAAAAAAAAAAAAAAAATCAACTAGAATTATGAGCACAATTTTTCACACGTTTTATTGTTATTCGGAATACGCTGATATTCCAGGGCAAAATATCGCATAAAGTTTGTTATAAAATGCGTCCCAAATAGCTTTTTTACTTCAGAAATACCGGGGTTAAACAACGACTTGATACTTTTCAAGCTACTCGTATTTTAAAGTCATTACTACAGTGGTTACAAAAAATCGATGTCGAAATTTTTTTCGAATAAACAACGCTAAACCATGCCAAACTTTGGAAAAATCTATATTTTTGGCCATAAATCTGACATATGGAGCCATAGCTCTAGAATTGTAAATAAGAAAAACACACTTTCAAAAGATAGTTAATATTGTTCTTCAAAATTTTTATTATATACACAGAAAAAATTATAGTAAAAATAAAATCAACAAAATTTTTGTCTGAAAAAATAATTTGTATGCATATACATATACATAAACATCAAAAATATAACCTTGGATATCGTATTTTGTTGTTGTTTAAAAAAATAGTTGTTTTCGATCAATAAATATTTTTACTAAACTTTTGTTTGAATCCACGAATTCCTTTACAGGTCCGCATTCAAACAATTTATTAATTGATTCAACGAATTTCGTTATTGAACACGAAAAAAATTTTTTCTGTGTACATAATTGTTGTCATTTTAAATTAAACCGACTTACAATAGCTTTTAGCCCCAAAAATGTGACCTGATATTACTGGGAGCAGACTTGCTACTGAGAGATACATTTTGCGGTTTTGTTTTACATATTTTTGAGTTTAAAGTAGAAATATAATAAAAACCAAGCAATACTGATAAGTCTAATGAAATATTTTGTTTTAAAATATAAAAACCAGGTACATATTACATACAAAACAGACGCAGAAAAGGTGCAGACGTAGTACCTACATAAGTTGGTAATCTTGCATAGTTATGTAATCTATTCTAGATCTTTTGTTGAACTAGTCTTTGCAACGTCAGGATATAGTGCTCAGCACATTCTTAAAACTTGCAGGACAAACTGACTTTAGTATTGATCTTTGGTCAGAAGGCCGTTAAATTCCGTTATTAACTAACACCACGTTCAGCCATATCATTAACAACTTTTATTGCTTCAACAATTTTGAATCCTCCTTGAAAGTCATTATTTTGAAACCATGTATTTGGATGATATCTTAAGAAATCTTTTTTTATGTTAAATAGGTGAAAGAATTTAAATATTTCTCTGGTAAGTATATCCACCAAATACCTCTTTTGATTTTTTTTTTTCTTTCCTAACTTTTTAATTTACAACATAAGCATGCTCTGATAGTTTATCTGTGCTACAGAGCAACTTATTTGCCATTAACAACTTTTCATCGATAACCCCAAATCAAAAAACGATAACCCCACCATTTTTTGATTCAAATACCACAAATGGTTCGAAAATTTGGTGAGGACTATTTCATCGATGTAGGGTATACGACAGGAATGCCATGAGAATTTTAATAGCTACTCTAGAAGCAAGAAACCTTAACCCTCTTGAGTACAAAGTCTCGACAACTTTATTACATTGTAGAAGGAGAATGTTAGCCTCTTTTAATCGAGCTCAAATTTCTGGAAAGGGAAATTCATTTGTGGGGTTAAGACCAAAAAAAAAATCCGACATTTTTATCCCCCTTGTAAGACCCGGTCACTCTAGTGATTACAATTCAATTCAATTTATTACCTTCAATTGTTAGTATTTACAAATTTGCTCATAATAATACATACGCGTACATATACATATATACAAACAGTCTAATTAATAAAAATATTTTAATTTAAAGATAATCCTTTCATTAGTTATTCAACACTTTTCACCTTATTATCAAACAGTGTCGAAAGCAGCCTTTATATCCAGTAATATCATTCCGGTTGAGTTTTGTTGGGCGAAGTTTGATTTTACAAAACTTCACACTCGAACTAATGGGTGAACTGTGTTCTGGCCTTTTCGAAATCCGAATTAATGAGGAGGTATAATATTATGCGCATCTAGAAAATATGTTATTTTGTTTTTTATAGCTTTTTCTAAAACCTTACTAAGAGACCAACAACAATTTAATAGGGCGGTACGACAATGGTGAGTCAGGAAGCTTATGTGGTTTTTGAATAGCAATAACTTTGGCCTCTTCAGATTCATCTGGGAAATAGGCCAAAACAACTATTTATAACAATTTTCAGAAATTGGACACCTTTTCTCGGCAGAGCCTTAAGAGCAATGTTGTTTATGCCATCAGCCCCCGGCGACTTTTTAGACTTCAAAACTTTTAAAATAGTGAGAACTTCATCATATGTGACTCCAATTAATTTCATTTGAATTGAACTCATCTATACTGCTTTTCACTAAAATCTCAATGTCGGGATCACTCTAGTGATTACTGTAAAAAATATCACTTTAATTTTGCTTGATATTCAATTTCTGTTGGTCCAACCAAATTGGTTTTTTTCGCTTTAACTTTGTTAAACTTTTATTTCAAACAAAAAATACCACAAACACACCAAATCAAACAAACTATAATAAAATACATTTATAAATGGGTATATAAAGGCCAAAACTTTTGCGAAAATATAAAATATTTATAGATGTGTGTATGTATGTACACAAGAAGAAAAAAAAGTTGCAAAATTTTTGTTTGTTTTTTGATTCATTTTATTCAAGAATTGTTTACAGTTCATTGATCTAAACAGCTATTGATTTTATTCTAATTTTTATTGCTTTGGCTCGAAAAACATTATTGGAAATTACAACAACAACAAAAACGAAAACGAAAACATTGATAAAAGAGCAGTTCTAAAAACAAGATTTTTTACATGATTTTTCTTTACACTATCATTTCACCTTTATTTAAAACACATACGAGATATAATGTATTACTCGTATATTATATTTTTATTTATTTATTTATTGAACGTATAATTAAAATTATAAGTTAATATTAATAAAGGATTTTTTACAATACAAATCTGCTGTGATCAATAATTTTGATTGAAGAAGACAAGAAAAATAATAATCAAATTTTTAGCTGGGGGACAGTAAGTAATATTTTCACTTATCGGGAGGGAAAGAAGTTGTATAGCATCTATCTCCGTACCCAGAGATGTAATTGCAAATATTAATTTATTAATGTTTTTAACTTTAAAATTTTTTTAATTCGATTTTGGTTTTTGTTCAAGGTTTTCCTTTTTTAAGTTTTTCTTAAGAAGGATTTTTCACAATACAAATTTGCTGTGATCAATAGTTCAATGGCTCGGTGGCTGAGTTGGTAAGGGAGCCGTTGATGATGCGTCATGACTCGAGTTCAAATCCGAAAATTGGTGCTGATAAGTAGTGTAGCGACTACGAAACAGCTAGTTGTCCCTCAGCTAATTGTTTGATTATTATTGTTCTTGCCTTCTTCAATCAAAAATTATTGATCACAGCAAAGTTGTATTGTAAAAAATCCTTGCTAAGAAAAACTCAAGAGAGGAAAAAGGTTGAACAAAACCCCGATGTACAAATGTACGAAAGCCAAAATCTAATGTAAAGGATCTTTGTAGTGGATGGAGTATTGTTAGTCATGAGATTTGGGTTTTGGGGCATTAGTTTAAAAAGTGGAAAGGGTTTGTAGGGTAGGATATTACAATCACAGGAATGTGTTTTATCAGGGTAGAGCAATGACCCATGTGTAAACCTTGTTGGCCCAGACGGAGTCGCTTAATTTTGACCTAGTCTAATCTGTTTATCCCCTGCTGGTCTAATGTAAAAAAAATCTATTGTTTGTAATAAATCAGAACTTTAAGAATAGATGAGGTTTCGGTACAGTGTTTAAAAGAACTCATCTATCATTTCACTAATGTCTTTATACGAGAAGTTGCATATAATTTGTAAATGTTGGTGTTGGTAAGAATTATGTTGGAAAATTTTTTAATCAGCATGTTACATTTATTATGTAAAAGCTGGTATTTGAAATTGATTGAAGGGCAGAAAGAGAATCAGAACATATTACAAACAGAGATTACGGCGTGTATGACCATCAGTTCAGCAGAATATACTGAGCTATATGAGGGTAATATGGACATTGCTATTTTCGTAGTAATACAAAAAGTCATACGATATTCTAGAACTATCAGTGTATATAAATTCGTAGTCTCTTAATGTATGTGAGCATCTGCATGCCTAACCTTTCTGCCAGTATTTAAACTTGGAGTATTAGTTTTATAAAGTTTTGTTGCCAATATATCTATTTATAAGTTAGCCGGTTTTACATTTCCTCCTAGAAGCATGATTTTAGCAGGGGTTGCTCGCAGAGCTCCCAATGAAGTTCTTAAACATGAGTTAATTATTAAATCGATCTTTTTTAATTGGGTCTTGGAAACATTCCCCAAAACGGGCAAACCATAATTAATTTTTGGCAAAATAGTAGCTTTTGTAATAGGCATAAGGGTATTAGTGCTATAATTGAATTTTTTACTAGAAAGGCGTCGGCGCGCCAAAGAAGTAGTTAAGTAGTTAAGACTTGCCCCAAAATTCTTAATTTATTAACTCTCAAAAGACTATCGGTTAATGTTTGTATAACACATTTAAAATTTCAGAGTCTACAAAGATGTATATGTTTAAATTTGGTTTCCGATAGTGAGGCCCCCGAGGACTCACCCCACATATTTCTTTCGCTTAACAGACGGTCGAGATTAATTAAAATAGTTTTCTCCTTTCCAAAACGAATATCTCATTAAGATCATCAACATATGTACAGAAACTAATTTGTGTGTGGCGAGTTATTTATTTTTTTTTTTTTAACTAAAATTAAAACTCTTTTGCGGCTTTTATGTTTTATGAATCATGGCATATAATCTTTTCTTTATTTATTTCATTTTTTTCTTTTGAAACGAAGTGATGCTTGTGTGCACAGTGTTTAAATATATATAGTATAAAAACTAAAAATCAAACTAAAATAATTATCCATATAACCGGATAAATATCCGTATAACGCGTTCCGAGTTTTTTTTTTTATTTGCAGTTCCCAAAATCGGCTTCAGTAATCGCTGAAATTTCCCAGTTTCCCGGAACCAATATGGCAACTTCAATTTTCGCACTAAATCGAATAACTGTTATTAGTTCAGATACACGTTCCACGGCCAAAACCATCAGGAATATGAAAAACCGGTTCCGAAAAATACTTGATTTTGGTTTTGAACAATAGTGAAAAACAGGCTTTTTAATTTTACGATCTAGCCCATTAATATAAGATTATAAACCAAATTGTAAGTTTTTTCTAACAGCCATATCATCTGTAGCATTTCATTAGATTTTTGATATATGTGCTGCTTTAGTGCGAAAATTGGAGTTGTCCGGAGAAGTGGGGGGATTCACGAAGTCGACTTTGGGAATTCCAAAAAAAAAAAAAAAATCGGAACCGCTTTGCTAACCGAATCGGAACCAGTTTTTTATATGCAGTGCGCGTTTTGGCCGTGGAATGTGTATCTGAACTATTAACGGTCATTCGCTTTAGTGAAAAGATTTAAGTTGTCATATTTTTTTACGGGGAAGCGGGCGTTTTAACGATTTCTGAAGGCGATTTTCGGAATTCCGGAGCGCGAAGACTTATGTTGTCATATTTTACACGGGGAAGCGGGGGATTTTAGCGATTCCTGAAGGCGATTTTTGGAATTCCGGAACGCGTTATATGGATCTGGTTATTCTTAATCTATATTTATTGTGCAAAAATTAATGTTAGCGATGGTGAGATAGTGATATTCTCTTTGCAAAAGATTGAAATAAAAAATTCTGATTGTTGATAAAAAAATTTCTTCATAAGTTTTTATTGAATTTGCCGGTGCTAAATACTCGTAGATTATGCCGCTTTTAATATAAATATGATATTACATAGTATAAAGTATATGTTTTTGGGGTCATAATTTGGTGAACACGCATTTAACTCCACACATAAAAACTTGACATCAAAATCCAAATGAAAAAAAAATTCTGTATATATATAGACATTTAAATGCATAAAGTCTTAGGTATCATTAAAATTATGTATTCGAAATAAAGCTTGTGTTAATGATGAAGTGTGCATTCGCAAACTCCTATAAGTTAAGGTGTAAATATGTGTTTATGTGCTTAACATTAGTCTTTCATGTTGCTGCATAAATTTGTGAGACAGACGACAAAATTTATGTGAATGGATGTGTACGAAAACATGAAGATAAAGTCAAACAACTGTCACAGTGACAGAAACGAGGGGCAGTTTTAGAATTTTGGGTTTAAGAACCAAACAAATTTAATTTATTTAACATATAAATTGGCTGCTAAGAAACATATGTTCCTACGTCTTTTTATTTTTTATTTTTTTTTTTTTTTTTTTTTTTTGTAATAAGTTGTGCTACCGTAGCTAATGACAAAGAATTTTTTTAATATTTGCATCAAAATAAAACTCAGTTGATTTCTATGTTTTTATATTTTTATGATTATAGTTTTTTGTTTTTTTTTGTTAATACTTTCCTTGCTAGGTACAAATAACAAGAATGCTATTTTCGGAACAAATTGTTATAAAACATAAACTTTAAAACTGGTTTGACTACTTCAATGAGAGTTTTCAGCAAAACAGAAATTAAATTTTCATCATTTCAAGGGGACCATTACTAGATCTAAAAATTATTTTATAGCGAATAATTGTTTAATATTTGTTTTCTGAATTAACAAGTTCGTTCCCGAGCGGAATTGAACTATGTAAGTGTTTTTCAAAACTTTACTGGTCGGCATTCGTTGTACTCCATAAACTATTTATTGAAACGCACACAATCTACATAAAAGGTGTTTTTAGAGGTTTACACCTTTGAGATGTCAGCCTTATTTAATAGCCAATTTGTCAATTGGCATTTCATTATGGATAAACTTACAACAGCGCACAGGTTTTGTATTATTGTTTTTTTTTTTTTTTTTTTTTTTTTTTTTTTTTTTTTTTTAAATCAAAATAATGTGTCTTTTTTCTCAATTGATACTGATGCTGAATTTCTATTCAAAATTTTGCTATCCCATGAAGACGATTTGTGGTTGAATGGGTACGTAAAGAAGCAGAATTGTTACCCTTGGAATGAGAATAATCCACAAGGTTTGTCAAAACATGTAGCGAAACATACTCTTTTACATACATTTATTTTTTACACACAATGAGCATCAACTAATCACCATGAATAATGTGCAGAAGGTATACACATACACAAACAGAAAAAAATACAACAAATCCACAGAAGATAATTGTTGTTGTGAAATTTATTGGAGTTACATTTTTTATTTTGATTGAAGTTAACAATAATTCTCATTCAGTTCATGCGCTGAGAAGTATAAGATGGCAAAGGACAAACTCAAAAGGAAAGTAGTTCGGCTATCACCGAAGTACAGGTATTAAGATATATCTACACCGCGAATAAGTGAATACTAATTCGAAATGTTTCCCAGTAGCTTCGGCTAACTGTTCTCTCAGCGGTCTTCGGACTAGACTGTTTGCACAGCAGCTTCGCCTGACTGTATACCCAGCGTGCTCCGGATTAGACTGTTTGCACAGCAGAACCAGCGGTCTTCGGATTAGGCTGTTTGCACAGAATCTTCGGCTGACTGTATACTCAGCGCTCTTCGGTCTAGACTGTTCCCCCAGCAGCTTCGGCTTTCTGTTCACCCAGCTGCTTCGGACTGACTGTTCACCCAGCGGCCTGCGGACTGACTATTACCTTAGCAGCCTTGGCTGACTATTCCATATTTCGCAGATATCCTTATTGTGGCGAGAGTAATATCAGTACGAGGATATACAAACTACCTATCCTAAGAGAAATTTTCACCAGCAACCGTTGTCATACCGAACCCGAGAGAGTTCCTACCTTACCCGCTTCCAGTGTATGCTGAGTACGGCTGCCATACCAAACCCGATTCCTGTCCGTATGCAGATACACCCGATACGTCCTAAAAAGAAATCTCACCAGCAACCATTGTCATACCTAACCCGAGGAGACTAATGAAACCCGATTCCAGAGTATTCTGAGTACGATTGTTATACCGAGCCCGAAGCATGTCCGTATGAACACAACCGTTGCTACACTGAAACCGAGGAAATTCTTGCAATATCCGATTCTAACGCGTGCCAACTACGAATACATATCGAACCCAAAGAGTGTTATTACGCTACAGCCGAATTGGTCGTAAGCAGTAATCACTCTACCAATTAAAACCATACGAACAAGCTTTTCTTGCGAGCTTTTCAATGTTGCTCATGCGAGCTTTTCAATGTTGCTCATACGGATTCTCATTGCTTCTTGTTTACATACAGTAAATAATTCTTACTAGAAAAAGGCACACAAAACAATACGAGTACAACTAGTACAGCCTTAGTAAACAGAAAAAAAAGCCCTCGAAAAAACGATCACATCTATTGGCGAACATGTACGTGTGTGGACTCATGTCTTTATGCTGGCTTGACTACAAAGCACCAGACAATCTGTGTTGTAAACCTTTACCAACGACTATATATATTTATAGTCTTTACTTTTACAAAGGGCTGTTCGTCTTGAAGAAAAATTTTAAAAACAAGAAGCACTAGTTTTTTTTTACAAGTTGAATGTGTTAGGCAGAGTAAAGTAAAACAATTGCATACAACATTATTATTTGAGCAAAAAGTAATGCTTACTATTATAGTTGAACTGTTTTCGCAATACATTCTGCTATGATAATGCATACAACATTATTATTTGAGCAAAAAGTAATGCTTACTATTATAGTTGAACTGTTTTCGCAATACATTCTGCTATGATAATGCACGCCTGTAATTTGTACCAAGTTTCTGTAACTTATGAAAAGTTTTCACATCGAAAACTGTGATATAAAAAATTTCACCGTTTCCTAATTAGTGAAAAAACAGCCTTTCTGTGTTTCAAAATAAAAAGAAGCAACACTAATTGTAGTTCTGTATTCGATTACGCGGCTGCCAAAAACCAATACATAAGCAAAGATTATGAAAAACAAAAAGGGCAAAGACAAAAGTGGAGATATCATAAAGAAATTTAATTTGAAAGTTGATAAACTTAAGTGTTTAACTTATGTATATATAATTTGAATTATAGACTTTAGTGACCGGAACAACAAACCATACTTATAATATAGCGACAATAACAATCGTGATATATTGATTAATTATATGAAGTATCTCTTATTTTATATGATGGTATCATTCGTCTGGCTCAAGTTCAATCCTGGCTATAGCCAAGAATTATTTTTATTCTGAATTATAACAATAATTGCCGCGATCAATAACTCTTGATCAAAGAAGACAGGAAAAAACAATTGAATATACTAAAGCTGGGGCACAACTACCCAGTGAAATTTTTGTCACATACATCTTCGATCTAATACTATTGACAATGTAAGCGTGACCCATCCGAAGTCCGTATACAATTCCCACTTATATTTACAGAGCTATGGCCTAGGCCGTAAGATGCATCCAACACTATACACATTGTAAGCGAAGATTGGATAAGTTCAAACTATATTATTAGCATTTGTTTTCTTCTTTACTTCTTATGTACATTTAATTTAACAATATGAATAGAAGAACACTAATCTGAATCAGATGCTAGTTGTTTGTTGCGCTTAAGATGTTTATTTTGATTTTTTCTGTTGACACAATCATTGTATTTTCAATACTCAGCCACCGAGCTCTTATTTAGTTTTTTATGAAGTATTATTATACATACACCTGTTATAGGTGGTGTTAGCCTTGCCCATCATGAATTGGCACCAAATATTCTAAATGCTGCCATTTGGGGAAAAGAACAGATACGTTAAAACTGGAGCACAATAAGTTGACAATGCAATTGCTTAGTCGGCCTGCCTGAACTAGCGGATGATGCGATCGTATTGGAAGGCTATTCCCATCAAGATCGTGATTTTGTAGTATTATGTGTGTGCAACCTTATGATGGGAGGTAGCGGCCATGCAAATGCATATATTACGGTATCTGTTCAAATGTTTTAAATTGTTACCACTGGTGGCATAGTGTCGTTGCTTACAATCATGCTTATTCGAACACTGGTTTATGTGCGTGATATGGTCGATGTAATGAAGAGTGAATTAGACAATATTACTTCAAATCTGGACATGAGAATATTAATCGTTCAGAAATTATGTTATTAATTATCCTGGGATCACTTACTGTTGAAATTAACGATATTGGAAGCCAAGTGTTAGCAACTAGACATCACAAGAGACTTGCAACATTCTATGAATGAAATTAAAAAATCAATACTTCAGATACACAGAGAGCGGCAAAATATATATTATGTGTACCGGTATCTTAAGCATTTAGAGAATGAGAATTTAGGTGATCTGATAATGAAGAAATACAATATGCTCTCAGCCGATGTAAGCTGAACAGTCGCTCCTATCTTTAAATAGAAGTATTTGGACTCCATAGCATAGACTTTTATGTTGAAACCAATTGGCATCCTAAACATGATTGAATCAAACTGCTTCACCATAAAAATTTTTGAGAGCGAAACATTTTGTTTCAGTTTGATACTACTAACCAAACTCTCTCTAATTTTGATAACAAATTATTGCTAGTTTGTCTGAATTAGCTCTCAAAAAAAATGTAAACAAAGAAAACCACATAATTAATGTGCGTAAAATCAAAAGAAACAAAAGAAAAAGTGGATGATATAAACAATAATAAATAAAAAGAAGTAATGAAACAAAAAAAAAAACAAAAACTGTGTTAAACAAAAAGGAATTGCAGAAGCACTCATATATATGTGAGAAATGCGTTTTTTGCGAGTAATACAAAAACGATGCAGTGATTTTAAAAACAAATTAGACTTATTGGTAAACTTGCTGGCAGTAGTTTAAAGCATAATAATAATAATAAAAATAATAGCAACCCTCGAACATTTATGTAAACAAATAAGACTGGTATTTGCCTACACGCAGCCTCACTTCATTCCCTCAAAATAAAATATTAAAGGACAATAACTACAAATCAACTAAAATCAGAAAAAAGACTCCATAAAGTTTTAATATATTTTTTTTTAGCTTGAAGAAATGATGTAGACCATGTTGCGATACAAATTCATGAAGGTAAGCACTTAAGAAGAGCAAAAGAATAATCTTTAATGCTCATGGGTGGTCTGATTTAGAGAATACTGAAGTTGTGTGCTGCTTGTTTTTATGGGTTTCTTCTTTGTCCCTTGTGTCTTATTTGCAGTGAAATACAAACTTTTGTTAACAAATCGGATGATTTTTTAAATAAGGTTCCAGCTTAAGAGATTTCACAAAGAGAATTTTAAGCCTTATAAAGGTTTTCAATTGCCAATTCAAAAAATAATTTGGTTTTAATGCCGAAAAATAACCATTTCAATGTTTATAGAGTTTGTCAATGAAATTAGTTCTTTAAAAGAATTTATTTTAATAAAATATTTTAATTAAGTTTTTACAGCACGAATCGCATACAAGTTTTAAATTAGACAAGAGATTCATGAAACTTTTTAAAAGGCGAGAAAACGAAACGAAAGATTTTAAAGATGACACAATAAATTCATGAAAAGTGCTGTTGAGAAAGCTCTGTACTTATGTATATTCTACTACGTTTTGTTTCAGTTATCCGTGTTCAAAAGAATATAAAAAACTTAGGTTGATTTCGACAACGTCGGTCAGTCTTTAATAGCGAAAAATCACTGAACGCAATACTAGAAAAAAACTAAATGAGGAACCAAAGCCTGTCACCATACAACAGACTGTTTTTTTCAGTCTTGAGAAATTTGCAGGAAAATGTAAATCAGTAAAAATATTTACAAGGGCTTCTCATAGAAGAAGCTGTTTAAAGGTTCTCAAGCGATCTCAATAAAATTAAAATTATGGCTAACTATCTAAAGAAAAGTAATTTTAAAAGGTAGGAGCTTGGGAAAATATGTGGTGCAGTACGAGTATATTTAATTATAGTTTGTTTCCCCAATATATATTTTCATTTGCATTTCTGTAAATCTGTTATTACCATTTGTCAATTTCCGAATATGGGTACATGCATTATTAGTATTGTATTTAATTTTTAAAAAACCGCAATAGCTTTTATCATAGGCAATACTGAAATATTTTTTTTTATCATATGTATGACACATATTACTTTTCAGAATAATAGTGAAAGGCCAATGTAAGCGGCTTGCGGCAATGAACGGCAACCACCTGTTCTATTTGCCGCTTGAGTTTATTTGTTGTAGGCAAATGAACGCGGCCAATTAAAGAAAAATTTGTGCTTCGGAGATTAAATAAAAAAACATTTTGATTTTTTTTAAAGCCAAAATAAATAAACAAATTCAATTGTTGAAATTTCAAACCCGAAAATTAATTTCCGTCTTCTATTTTTTTCTTTTAATTTTTGGTTTGACAAATTGAAGCGGCAAAACGAGAAGTTAAACTGAATTCAACATTGCCGCTCGGCCGCCTTTAGCGGCATTGCCAAATTAAATTAAATTCAATATGTTGAAATTGATGTACGAATATTTTTATAAAAAATATATTTTTTTTGTAAATGGGTCACATTGTTGCCGCCCGCTGCCGCATGCCGCTTGCATTGGCCTTTCACTATAAACTACAGGGTGGCCCAGAAAGACCGAAGTGGTGTGAATTGCTTATAACTTTTTATTTAAGAGATATTTTTTTAATTTTTTTTTTTTAAATACATTAAATTTATGGGGAATATTTTTGGATTAGTTATTAAAAATGATATCCCGCAAGTGGTGGCCATATTCTGCTTCGCACAAATGTGCTCTTTCCAACACAATTTCCATGACCTTTCGCAAAACTTCCGGTGGTATGTTGTTAATTTATTCTCGAATATTGGTTTTTAACTCCTCAATAGTCCTAGGCTTATTAACATAAACTTTTCCTTTTAAATAGCCCCAAAGAAAACAGTCTGGAGCGGTTAAATCCGGGGAACGCGGAGGCCAATTAAAATTGCTGTTACGAGAAATTATTCTTTCACCAAAGATGTCGCGTAAAAGAGTCATTGTGGCCCTCGCAGTGTGCGCTGTGGCTCCATCCTGTTGGAACCATATTTGCGGATGGTTTTCCACGGCTGGCCTTACAATATTTTGCAACATGGCCCGATATCGATCACCATTGACGGAAATGGCGACACCTTGTTCATTTTCAAAAAAAAAATGGGCCAATGATCCTTTCTGAAGAAACACCGCACCAAATGGTACACTTAACTGGGTGCAATTGTCGTTGATGAAGTACTCTCGGGTTTTCCGTAGCCCATATCCTACAGTTTTGCTTGTTAACGAACCCATTTAATTGAAAATGGGCTTCGTCACTCATTATTAAGTTATGAATAAAATTTGGATTCTCTTGTGCTTTTTGCTGGAAATAAATTGCATAGTCAAGTCGTTGCTGGTAATCTGTTGGTTTCAATTCTTGGACAAGTTGAATTTTGTATGGAAACAATCCTATGGTGTGCAAAATTCGCTGCAGCGACGTCCTTGAGAGGCCCAGTTGTGACGAACGTCTCCTGGTTGATGTTTCTGGATCCTCCCGAATACTCTCCTGTACCACTTGAAAATTGTCAGCCGTGTGGACAGTTCGGTGTCTGCCGGGACCAGGAAGGTTCCTTACTGCTCCTTGTTCTCGAAAATTTGCAACCAGACGGTTTATTGTTGACTGAGAGGGTGCAACCCGCACATTAAATTGACGACGGTATGCACGCTGAGTCAACACAATGGACCGTTGATTTGAAAAGTAAATTTCAACAATTTGGGCACGTTGTTCAATTGTGTATTGCTCCATTATAAATTATCCAAGTCTTCTTTACAAAATACTGAAAAGAAAAGAAAAAAAAAATTATAATAAAAAAGTTATAAGGAATTCACACCACTTCGGTCTTTCTGGGCCACCCAGTATTATTGTTAGCATTAACGATTTTTCATTTCAGTCGCTGAAATACAATTTTCTTTAGTATTGTTTTTTTATGAATAAATGATGTGCTTTACGGCTTTTAATTTCAAAAAAATTGTTGGTCTACATTATAATAAAAAAAAAAAGAAAAGACATAAAATTTAAATTGTGCAAATAATACGTCCCCTCTATAGTGTCTGCAGAAATTTAAAGGTATGTCAGAATATTAAGATGTTAATATTTGTATGGATGTCATAATCAACATTACTATGACGAACTCAATCATATTTTCGAAAACCGACCAGCCATACTATTCTTGTGAGAAACCATACTATGGTTCATCCAAACCAGATTAATATGGATATACATATGAGTTTGAAATATACAATTATTGCCGAAATACTTAATATATTTTGTTTTTATTTCACCAAATAGACTTTAAAACTTATTGGAATCGAAATTATTTGCAATTATGGAGCCTGACTATTTTTGACGGATTATTTTTTATTGTGTTATTTCATCAAAATATACCAAACTTAATATTTTAATTTATTATTTTATGTATATACTCGTATGTTACGTGAATAGGTAGTTGAAAATAAATTACATATTGTTTACCCAGCAACGTCCTCATTTAATTAATATGTTGAGTTATGACAAAAATATACTTATATGCCGACAAAAGTGTTTGTAAAATTAGTATGGTTGGTTGGCATAGTAAAATGGTTAGACATGACATTTATCAACAGAAATAAAATCGACAAAAAATTAGTGTATATTTATAAACTTTGTAAAACACAAACAACTATCGTCAAGTACGGTCGTACTTTTAGATAAAGAAGTGATGACAAAGCAATCGATTGACAGCTTTTTTGTCCAGAAAGGTCGAGAAATGTGTTATATAGTCTGTAAGGACTAATATTCTACAAAACTAAATAAATAAATTTATTCGAATTTTCTACAAGGTTCGCGATATGGATTCATGGTTAACAAGCAGCAGTGGAGTTAGCTATACTTTGAAAAATGTTGCAATAACATCTTTAATTAAATTAAAATGTTCAAATTAAACAAACACCGTGGTGAAATTAAACAACCGAAAATAAATAAATCTGAAATAATGGTTGATGCTTTATCTGTGTGGTTTTTATTTCATATACAATTAAACGAATCTTTAAATCGCTTTTAAAATGTAAAAACAGAATATGTTATATTGCGAAAAATTTTAAAAAGTTTCTATCTACAGACTCTGTCAAGCGTTGCAGCTGTTTCCAAAAAACTAAATCTTGTAGCATGGAGACACCCTCCAGTTTTCAGCTTTATTTCATTTTTGGTATTTGGTGTTATTGACAGGAAACGCTCTGAAACTCTAGTCCTAAAGCCAACTCAACTTTATTTCGTTTCACATATTTGCTGTTGTTAGCAGGAAAAGTTCTGAAACTGTAGTCTCAAGGACAACTCAAGCCGGATGATATTCTTTGCAGGAACACCCAGGTTCCTTTTTTACTCTTTCAAATTAAAAACATTTTTAAAATTACGAAAATGCTTTGACAACCACCCTCTTTTTTGGAATTAACAAAAAAAGATTTATGCAGAATCTTAACACAATTGTTTTTAATTTGTGCAAACTATGACAATCTTTTAATAATAATTAGCTTGGCTGTTGAAATTTGATTTAATTATCTTATGAACGTAGATTTTTTCGCTAACAATTAAATATCATTTGTATTAACTTACTTACCTCTATGTCAATTAAGATAAAAAAAAAATGCTGCAGTTGATGTGCCGGTAAAATATTCCTCTTCTTATTAACTATTTTCGTCAGTGTTTTGAAAAAAAGTTTCTGCTTAAATGTTGTATCCAGTATTTTTATCAGAAACAAATTTTTAATTATATTCTGAAAAAAAGGAAAAAAAACTTTATATAAGTTGTTCCTACTATTTAATGCCCACATTGTTAATTACTGTATATATTTTTTAATTTTTAACACTACTGTTTTTTATTGAATACCTTCAAACATATTTTTACACAAAATTAAATATTTTAACATATAGCTTTCTTTAAATGTACGAGGGCTGTTTAAAAATAACCATTATTTTCTATTTTTTCAAAAAGTATTTTCCCCTTTAAAGTAATCCCCCTCAGATGTAATACACTTATGCCAGCGTTTTTCCAATCCTTAAAGCACTTCTGAAACGCGCTTTTTAGTATCGCCAACAGCTATTTCGATTTATCTTTTATCTCCTCAATCGTAGCAAAACGCTTTCCTTTCATCGTTGTCTTCAGTTTTGGGAAAGGAAAAAGTCAGCGAGGAACAAGTCCGGCGAATACGGTGATTGAGGAACGGTTTTGCTTTTGGCCAAGAACTCACGCACATGCATCGATGTATGAGCTGGTGTGTTATTATGGTGCAAAATCCATGATTGTTTTTTCCACAATTCTGTGCGTTTCTCACGAATTGCTTCGCCCAAACGGCTCATAACTTCAAGGTAGTATCCGTTATTCACCGTACGACTTTGTGACAAGAATTCATGATGCACCACGCCATTGCAGTCGAAGAAAACAGTGAGAAAAACTTTCACATTTGAGCGAACTTGACGTGCTTTTTTCGGTCTTGGCTCTTCTGGATGCTTCCATTGGGACGATTAGGCTTTGGGGTCAATGTCATATCCATATACCCATGAGTCGCCACTAGTTGTGACCTTTTTGAAGAAATCTGGATCGTCGTTGATGATGTTCAACAGCTCCTGAGCGATGTCCGTACGACGTTGTTTTTGATCAAAAAACGACTAACCTTTTGATCTGTCAAAAAAACAATCTAATAATCCGACATGGCTGATATTCCCAACATATAGTAGGAGTTTCGTCTTCCGTCCTGTGCACACGTCTTTTGTTACTACTGTCCGTATTTTCTATATTCGTTATTTATTTCGTATTAAACTAATTTGCACCGGAATAGGTAGCAAACTGTGTACAAGAGTTTTTTTTTTTTTTTGGTCTCTTTTTACCGTTGTCCGTATATTCTATATATGAGCCTATTCTGGTACAAATTACGCCGGAATAGGTAGCAACATGTGAACACGTTTTTTCTCTCTCTCTTTTTTACCGTTTTGCATATTTTCTTTATATGTTCATTATTAATATCTTTTGAATGTACTTAATTATCTTGTAGTGTGGAAGATGTTGGACTAAATTTTATTAGTCTGAGCAATGCCGAAGGTATATACACTGGGCACTGATCAGTTTAAACTAATTTAATTCTAACATTTTATATACTGCAATAGGAGTTCTTTTGGCTTTTCGTGTTGTTATTGTTCCACAAACCCTACTCCCTCTATCCTCCTCCGCATAACCTATTTTCCTAGTTCCAGTACAATGCATTGCATATGTAGGGGTCATTCCCTGAGTATTGGTCCAAGATAAAAAAAAGATATATATAACAGACATAACCAACATAAAAGAAGAAAAACAATGCGAAAATCGACCATACGTAACTCACGAAATTTGAAAATAATGGTTAATTTTTGATCAGACCATGAATGAATTAATTATTTTCTACATATTTTTACTAGAAAAAGTACACGCACACCTACACGTACACATACATACGTACACGTACGTTTCAAAAATTGTACAACACTAAAAAATTATAAATAGCTTGTTTTCTATGTTTCCCAGCTATCTGTATGTCGACATTTCATAGGAACTACCCTAATCATCAGTAGACTTTGGAAATTTTTGAAAGATATTCTCAAACATTCAACTTTATATCCCAACAATCCAAATAAATTGCTGAGAATTTAAAAAGAAAAATGCTCTAATAATATCCGTCAAAACACAAAAAACCAGCTTTTTCTATTTATAAACGTCTCTAACATTTCTTTACACCTTTCAAACAAATGAACAACCGTTGGTTGCTACGATTTGTTTTTTGAAAGTATCGAAAAGCAGAGAACAAAAATTCAAACAATTTGTTCTCTTCTTTTTAAACATTTGTCCATCGACGTAAACATTTGTCCATCGACGTAAACTTTCAAACACCAACGGTTCAAATGTGCATATTCCCAAGAAAGCTTTTTCTATGCGTTCACTTATACTGGACTAAAATATGCTCTTATTCTATACACAATGGGTAAGAGAGAAACATTAGCCAGTTACAAGGTTAACATGTGTAATTAAATAATAGAAAAAAGTAAAGTTCATAGTTTAGTTACTATGTTTCAATCCAAATATTATGAGCTACGTACGATACGCATGTTACAGACAGCTGAAGATAATATGAGCTACCATTCAATTCGGCAATATTTTTGACATTTAACATGCGAACAATAGAACTAATTTATTCATCTGAAATTGATCAACTTCTATCAGAGAAAAAAAAAAAGTTAGAAGAGAGTATCACCTTCAAAGGCCTCCTCAGCTTAAAATTAGGCTCCGGGAATGCATGACTAAATTAAGAAATCTTCTTGAAATTTAGAGAGTAGCTTCCTTTAAAACATATTTACAAAACCTTGATAGTACTCCTCAATCTGACTATTCCTTGTGAAAAGCGACAAAAGGTCTGAAAATACCCGTAAGAGGTAAGCCACCTTTGCGAACTTCAACTGGGGACTGGGCAAGAGCCGATTCTGAAAAGGGGATGGTGTCTGTTAATCACTTAAGAAATGTTTTTATTACAAATGATTCAGCAAATGATGCAGCTGAATTATCATCATGCGCTGTTAGACCGCCTTTGTCTTTCAGACTCAAATTTCAAGACGTAGAACAAGGTATCAATGACATAAGCCCCAGGAAAGCTCCAGGTGTTGATCAAATTACTGGCAAAATGCCTGAGCAGCTACCTCGTGTAGCTACAAAATGCTTTTATGAATTTTTAACGCCACTTTACGCCTCGAGTATTATGCTGCAGCTTGGAAAGTGTTTATGATTACTATGACAACCAAGCCAGGGAAAGATCCCACTAAAGTAGAATCATATAGACCAATAAGTCTGCTACCAATAATTTCAAAACGAAAAATTATAGATGGCGAAGTTGGCTCCAATGTTGAAAGCTGTGGGCTGTATTCCTAATCATCAATTCAGCTTTCGGGCTAAACAAAGCACCACAGAACAAACTCACAGACTAGTAAATGTTATAAGACAGACTTTTGAGGATAAAAAGTGTTATTCAGCTCTATTCATTAACGTTTCTCAAGCTCTTGATAAAGTATGGCAGGACGGTTTGATGAACAAAATAAAGTTAAACTTGCCCGCAACACCCACAAGCTTCTAGAAGGTACTTATGCGGCCGGAAATTTGTTATCAGAGGGGGCGATTTTATAAGCCTTACAGCCAATCGAAGGAGGAGTTCCCCAACATAGCATTCTGGGACCTACTTTATACTTGATTTACCCGTCTGAAATGCCAATGCGATCCGGAATCCACATTTCCACTTTTGCAGATGACACAGCATTTTGCAGCGTTCATGAAAATCATCACAAAATCACAAAATTTGCAATAATATATTTCGATATTGGAGAAATGACTAAAGCTGTGGAAAATTAAGGTTATTGATGCGAAAGTCACTCAGTTGAAACTAAAAGCAGCGCAGTTGCATTGCAAACTTTTGTTATACAATGCAATTGTAAAGCCTATATGGTACTATGGAACTCAGTGGGGAGCAGTGCAGCGACTGCTAAACAGCTAGTTGCCCCACAGCTTTAGTGTATTCAATTATTTTTTCCTGTTTTCTTTGATCAGGAGTTATTGATCGCGCCAATTATTGTTATAATTAAAAAAAAAATAAAATTATTTCTTGGCTTTAGCCCAGATTGAACTTGAGCTAGACGAATGATACCGTCATATTAGAAAAAAAAAAATAAATAAATGCTTAAAAGAAACATTTGTGTAAAATATGTGGAGATTTACATTTGTAGAGCACAGGATGTTATTTTAGAGTTGCACAAGTAGAAATCATAATAAAAGAATTTTATCTTTAATACCTTTATTGGAGCTATGGAGCCGCAACTGCTGGCAAACGATCGTACATAACAAAGAAAAAAGTTATTTTTAATATTCGACATTATTGGATAGAACATTTTATGACGGTCCAGAAAGCGCACTAAATAGTAATTTTCTGTGGATGTAGTTCGACATTAATTTGTGGCCTATCCTCACACCACATGCGAAAATTCTGCTTATTTGCGCACCGATTCAACCAAAACTACGTTTCATCGGAGAGCATTGGGTAAGGTTATCCGTAAAGAAAAGTTAAACCAAACTAAACAAAAAGCAATTATAAGTAGTGAAATGTGTCTTCAAATAAAGCAGTGTTAAGTTGTGAACCACTAAATAGAACATATATTTCACTTATTAAAGGTGTTACTACTGATGCTTCCTGCGCTTGCTGTCCTTTAAAACCTTTAATTTTTTTCCCCCCAATTTGCATCTCCAGGAGCTATTTTAATTGTTTTTATTACCTATCATCAATATAAATAAAGTATTGAAATAACTACATTTTTCGGGATCTTACTTAAATAAATATTGTAAACTAATTTAATTGTGTTAAAATATCTATAGTTTAGTATTTACATTAATGCAAGTTAGGAAAAAGCTAGTAAAGATTGTTAAAAATGCTGATGCTATCTACTTGTTGACCATTTGCTAGGTAAATTAATAATTACTTTTAAATTTTTTTTTAGGGTTATTTGCAGCTTCTTTATATAGGTTTTGGTACATCTATTTGACCTCATTTGGCATCCATATTTTTATAATTCAAAGTTGATTTTCGGTTTAATAATGGGAAAAGGACTGTTCCAAATTTAATTGTATTTTCACAGGTTTTTAGAACATGATGACTCAAAGTTAGTTTTTTATCTAACTCAATTCCAAGATCTTTAATGGTATCCTGAAAAGGAATCTCAGCTCCTTCTACAGATAGTGGTATCGAAAGTATCCTTTTGGGAGATTTATTGAAAGGAAATATTATTGCTTGTGTTTTATTTTCATTTGCTTTTAGTTTCCATTTTTTATAGTATTTTTTAAAGTATTTTCATCCTGTTGACTATGACGTTTGAAAATTTACCTTTAGGTATAATGGCGGTATCATATGCGTACAGTGCAACTGCCTGATCTTTAAGTATTTAAAAGTGCGATGTATAAATTGAATACAGAACTGCTGATAACAGCGAGCCCTGGGAAGCTCCCGCTGGGATATTACGCTTTGTACCATTTTTTGTAACTATATTGCGTAACCGAAATTATGGAGTTTAAAAATCAGTCCGTTGTGCTATATATAGTCGCAGGCTTTTTCTATGTCTAACAGCACTATCTACAGTACTTTTTCGGTTCCTTTTGTTATTTGAGATAAAGTTTACAATTCTCTTAAAGGATGCACTGTTGGATGATCTTTTCTAAACGTGAATTGGTCTTTTTGTATTATACGAGTACTATTAGTTTCGGTGTGATCATTTATTCTGTATAGCACGATTTTTCCGAAGACTTCCCTGCAAGAACAGTGTTGACCGAAACATAGGTCACAACTTTGTATCAAGTTATTAAGGGCAATATAAAGAAAATTACTGAAAGTTTCGTGTACGTGTGATGTTTCTGCTACCACATTCTCAAAAATATTATATACGTACAACATTTTTGTGAATGTGTTGGAAAATAACATTTGAGAGTATTAGTTTCTGTCATATACTTCTTGTAGTGTTTATAAAAGCAATTCAACATACTTATGGAACAATAACTTGTAGGTGACTTTGCGTCCTTTCCCGATTTTAGTATTGGTACTATTTTCGCTGTTTTAAAAATTTGTGGAAAATAACTATTTGGCAAACGCCAATTGGAAATTTGTATATTAAATGTGTAAAAAGTATTTGTCATATTTTTTTAATGGAGTTTATTGGGTGCTTTTCAGTGTACCTATGCAGAATTTTACTTTTTCTACTGATGCCAAGTTTTGCTGTATGTCATCTGTTATACCTTGGTCATTCAACCCAGCAGCAACTTAAATTGTGAACCACTAAATAGATCACCTAATATACTTCACTTTTAAAAGGTATTACTAACACCTGCAGAATACAATGTCAAGCCTACTACTGATGCTCCTTGCGCTTGCTGTCCTTAAAAGCCTTTAATCTTATTTCCCCCTATTTGCATCTCCAGGAGCTTTATTTAATTTGCTACGCAAAAATTTTAAATTCCGGCAAAAAGCAAAGCCTGTAAAATTTCCCAACTTCAACATTTCGCATGCTTACGTTTATTACTTGCAAATGAATTTATATATGCGAGTATTTGCAAGTAAACAGAAAACTTAATTATTTAAAAGACACACTTTTTAGCTAAAAACCTTTTTCTCTAAATTTAAAGAACACCAATGCACATTATAGATGTTGTAAACAACTGCAAAAAACAAAATAAGAAAAACACCAGACATCAAATATGATTTAAAGAAAAACAATTTTTTATGAAATATTTGTATACTCGTACGAGTGGAAGAATTCATTACGAGTATGTTTATAAAAAAAAAGCGAATGTGAATTTGTTTTCATATCGTAAAATATTGTTTGCAGTTTTTTTTCTTTTTCTCTGTGCAGTTTGTTTTTCTTTTTTTTTTTTTTTCTTCGATTTGATGTATTCATCTTTTTTATTTATTTATTTACTATTATTTTTTTATTATTATTGGATCACACATCATAAAACAACTGTTTCATTTAAATATAATTTTTTGCTCTTTAGACGAATCAAAAAAAGAAGGGGAAGCTTTTTATTGCTATGTCTCACTGAGCATAGCAATAGAGCACAATGATTTCGAAATATTTTGAAGTTTTATTACATTTATTAGATAAGTTGAAATTATAACTTTTTGCCATTAGTGGTCCATTATATTTTTAGGCACGTAGTTACAGTAGTAGTTGGTTGGGTTTCTTAAGCATTTTTGGGAATATCGTAAATCCACACAAGATGGCGTCAAAGTTTTTTTTTTCAAGAACACGTTTTGTTAAATACATTAAATATTGTGAAAAAAAATATCAAGTGTTTTGCAATTGTTTAGCATCTCCCCAGCAAAAATACATTAAACATTGATAAGCAATTCCAATGTGATATTTACAAAACTGTTTCATTAAAACGTGTCTCTATTGATGGAAACCGAAAATTTTCCTTAAATAAATTTTGTTTATTACACTTCATGGTATTTTGTGTGAATCAGCGGAGACCTCCTCCAGCGCTAACGTATACGAAGCGCAGCCTACAATACCAATTTTTACCGTTCACCATTGACAGTTACATTCTGACTATAATTTCAAGAATTCGCAAGCATGGCTCTAGCGCAAGTCTATCTACAGAGTGGCTGATGAAAGCTGCTATCAAAAAAGATAACGTAATAACTTATATTTGCAACAAATATCTTCAGTTCACGGTCCTTTTTGTTTTTGTTTTTTAGTTTTTAATGTATTTTTCAATATTTCGTCTTCTTTTGGAAGACTTCATCAGGAACATTTATTTGTTTGTGTGATAAATTCAATAAAATATTTGAAAATAAAAATATTTAAAAATATTTCAAATATTTTATTGACTTTATCACACAAGCAAATAAATTTTTCTGAAGAAGTCTTCCAAAGGGAGACGAAATATTGAAAAATACATTACAAATTAAAAAAAACAAAAAGGACCTTGAACTAAAGAAATTTATTGCAAGTAAAACAATGGCTCTTTTGCGCGACAAATTCAATGGCAGTGTTATCTCATGTGGTTGCGATGTCAACTGCCGTCAATATCATGTGATTTGACACTGAGTGACTTCTTTTTTTGGTGTTATGTGAAATAAGAAGTGTACGTCGATAAGCCAGCAATAGCTAAAGGATGAGATAATTCGGCACATCAACGGTATAGAATTAATTATGCCTTGGAGTCATGGAAAATTTGGACCATCGGATGAAGGTGTACCGCCAAGGTCGCGGCGGTCATTTGGCATATATTTTGCTCCATACATAAATTGAACTATGCCAATTTTATCATAATAAAAGAAAATGACAATAATTCCTAAATAGTTTGTGTTTTACTCAAATCAACCATCTTTTATTTTATTTAGACGTACTTGTATAGAGACTTTTGAATGAGTTTTCTTTTTGGAGGCTCCACAAGATTTCGTTAGTTTCAAAACGGGACTTTATTTTCTTCTTTAGTCTGATTTCGTTGTATAGAAACTTTTAAAAGAACGCTTTATAAAAATAGTATATTTTTGAGCAAAAAACTTTGCAACGTAGCGGTTTTTCTAGAGACCCAGTAACATATTCTTTGTATTAGGGTTTTCGTTATAACAAGGTTCGTTATAATGCAGTTTCACTGTACAAATACTATTAAAAGTAAGAAAAAGTACCACTCGATATAATTGATAATAGTTAACAATAACTATTATTTCAGCTTGTAAGAAATAAAAAATATATTAAATTAACAAAAAAAAAAAAAAAAAAACTACTGAGTAGATCTTGGAGCTTAACCCCTAATATGATATACCCAAATGGGTATATAACTAGTATGGTGGGGAAACCCCAAACAGGTAACAGTCATATCAAGACTTCGCAAGGTTCAGAGACTTGCATGCCTATGTATCACAGGGGCAATGAAAACCACCCCAACGATAGGCATGGAAGCTCTTTTGAACCTAACACCGCTTAACGTGGTTGTACTAAAAGAGGCGGCCGTTCAGGCCATCTCAATTTACAAAAGGGAATAACTTAAGACAGGAAACCTTATTGGACATCTTGCAATCCTAAAGGATTTCAGAGACGTAATCAATGTCTCAAACAAGTGATATGTCTCAAACAGGTGACCTTATAGATCCGGTTAACTCCTTTGCCAGGAAGTTTAGGATAATCTGCTCAACAAGTGAAGAATGGGGCATGAACCTAAGATGGTTGCGGAATGGTTCACAAAACTGATACACGGATGGATCCAAAACGCTCCAAGGAGTTGGAGCGGGAATAGTGGGGCCTACAGCACGCAAATATATAACTCTTACCAAAGACACCACAATCTTCCAAGCAGAATTATACGCAATAAGGGAAGCGGTTGAAATGCTCTCCGATAGGGGACACAAGAGAGTGCTGATAAAAATACTCTCTGCCTTTATGTCCAAGTTAGTACTGGAATGTCACAACAGGCTAAAAAAAACTGGCAAGCCAGAACCAGGTCACCATGATCTGGGTGCCAGGTCATGAGGGGCACCACGCTATGAAATGGCTGACATCTACGCCAATAAAACAGCAAAGGGGACTTTTATCGGACACACTCCAACTTTTGGCTTCAGTAAGGGTCTCCTGAATAACGAGATAAAGAAGCGGACGGAGTCCATCGTTGAGCAACATTGAATCCAGACAGCTGGTATTGAACACTCCAAGAATTTTCTAAACGTTGATACAAAGAGGGCCGAACGTGCTATAAAACTGGACAGGAAAAGCCACAGAACATTGACAGGTGCACTTACAGGTCATTATAACTGCTACAAGCACCTGCACATGATGGGCATTTCCAACACAGACATTTGCAGATTCTGCGGTGATGAAAAGGAGTCAATGGAGCACTTAATCAACCACTGTGGAGCACTGGGACACAGAAGATATAGGCTACTACAAGCTTATATGTTAAGTGAATGTGACTTAATATCACTCCCAATGAAGAAGCTTTTCCGTTTTCTTGAAACACTTAACCCACAATGGGGCATGGGGACGCACAATAGATCAACACTGGTCGCAGTGCAAATAGCCGATGAGGGCCATATCCCATCCAATAATAATAATAATAAACAAAAATATTGTTCTGTATTGGAACAAAACTGTTCATAAGACTAGTAAGAGTTCCTTTATTTTATATGTTATTAATTCTATTTTTATTTTTTACATTTCCCAGGACTGAAAATAAAAAAATTCCTAATGAATTCTGGTGTTCTTGCAGCTAAATCATGAGAATCAATTGATTTACTATGCATTTTTAGTCATGAAATAAATATGTAAATATACATAGTTTTACATTTTATCAATTTACGTTTCGCTTTTTTTCCTCATACTTTATACATTTATGAAACAAAAAGTCTGATGAAACTTGGAAGCGATGCTTTAGTTTAAATGTATATTCTGATAACAATGTTCAACAAAAACGTTAAAGTTTAAAAAGGGAATATAATTAAAACACACAAAAAACTAAATATATGAAAAATGTTTCGTTTCGCTTTTGATATTATAGATAGCAAAGCTCTTGCTCGCTAAAGATCAAAAAAAAGTTGCAGCAATTCAATTAAATATAACAATTCAAGCGATAAAATTTTGTTTTTGTCTATCTAGAAACATGCTGTTGATGGATGGATTGCGTATTTTTAAGCCTCTTTAGATAAAAATTAAAATATAGGGTGTTTTTTTAAGCCCGATAGAACTTGAAATTGTAAAAAATAACACAAAAAATTAAATTGTAATCAAAATTTTTTTTTATTCGAAAGATCAATACGTGACATTAACATTTGAAAATGATTTCGGGCATATGGGCACCGCGGCTGTTCTTGACGAAGCGCATTCTGGACGTCCAATTTTGGGCCACTTTTTCGAGCACTGCTGGCCGTATGTCACGAACAACACGAACAATGCTGGCCTCCAAGGCGTCAATTGTTGCTGGTTTATCAGCATAAACCAGTGACTTCACGTAGCCCCACAGGAAATAATCGAGAGGTGTCAAATCGCACGACCTTGGAGGCCAATTGACAGGTCCATTTCTCGAAATCAACTTATCGCCAAATTTTGATTTCAGTAAGTCGATGGTTGCGTTCGCCGTATGGCACGTAGCGCCATCCTGTTGAAACCACATCTCCTCCGGATCAATGTCATCCATATTTTCAAACAAAAAATCATTGATCATGGTGCGGTAACGATCTCCATTGACCGTAACGCGAGCTCCGGCCTCATTTTTGAAGAATTAAGATCCATATGCGGCAATTTTGCTTATTAACAAACCCGTTAAGCCAAAAATGCGCCTCATCGCTGAACACAATTTTGCGATAAAACAACGCGCGAATCGACGACTGATTTTCAAAGTAAATTTGGATAATTTCGTAGCGTTGTTCAAGCGTGAGTCTATTCATGATGATTTGTCAGAGTATACTGAAACAAATAAAAAAAATGTTTCATCAAAATTTAATTTTTTGTGTTACTTTTTAAAATTTAAAGTTCTATCTAGCTTAAAAAAACACCCTTTACAAACAGCAAATTAAAACTTTCCAATAATTTTTTTTTTTTGTTTTAAAACTTTTTCTCAATTAATGTTTTTATATAACATAGTGAGTGAAACGCCTCAAATAACGGGCTAGAACACAAAGTTGTTGGAAACAAAAATATAAATATATAAATGGTTGAACATTTTTGCAAAATTTTGTTCTGCTGCTTATGAAAATTTATACATACACATACAAATATACTCGTGCAATATCGTCATTGAAAATCTAAAAGTACATAACATCGTTTGTTCTAATTTTAGAGGAAATGCAAAAAACGTTATGCAATAAAATATATTTCAAATATAGAAACAAATGATGGAATATGGAGTTAAAGTATAACAACTAAACTATTGCGAAAGCAATCTAAAAATTGGTAGAATTATGTATCGAACTATACCCAATCAACAACTCGATGTTAGTTTTTTGATGGCACTCGTATATACTTTTTGCGGCTGGCGAATATAACGCTAACACAATTAGATTTTCCAAAGTTTTAGCCATTTCTCCAATATTGAAATATATTCCTGCAAATTTCGTGAAGTTAATTAATGGCTTTCATGAACGCTGTAGAATGCTGTATCATCTTCAAAAGTTGAAATATGTATGTATGTGAAGTAAATGAAATAAAAAGTAGGTCCCAGTATGCTACCTTGGGGAACTCCTGCCTGAGTTGGGGTTATAAAAGCACCTTCTCTTATAACAAATTTCTGGCCACATAAGTAACTTTCCAGAAGCTCGTGAGTGGTTGCCGGCAAGTTCAACTTTATTTTGTGCATCAAACCGGCATGCCATACTTTAACAAAAGCTTGATAATCGTCAATGAATAGAGCTGAATAATACTTCTTGTCCTCAAAAGTCTTTCTTATAACATTTACTAGTCTGTGTGTTTGCTCTATGGTGCTGCGCTTACCCCAAAAGCCGAATTGGTGATTAGGGATACATCCTACATCATTCAATATTGGAGTCAACTTCACCATCAAAAATTTTTAGAACAGTTTTGAAATTGTTGGCTGTACACTCATTGGTCTATATGATTCTACTTTAGTGGGATCCATCCCTAGCTTGGGTATCATATCAATCATAGACACTTTCCACCTTGCAAGATAATACCTGAGACGTAAAATAGAATTAAAAATAAAAATAATTCTTCTAGCCACACAAGATAACTGGGCAAGCATTTTACCAATAATTTTAACAATACCTGGAGATTTCATGGAGTTTATATAATTCATGACGTTCTATTTATTTAAATTATGACGTTCGACATTTTGAAAACTAAGTCCCAAAGGCTATATCATTTGTAGTACTCACGTTTCTCAAATGGTTAACATACACCATTCTCTTTTCATAATCGGTTCTTTTCCAGTCCTCAGTTGAAATTCGCCAAGGTGGCTTACTTCTAGCTTTTTGTCGCTCTCCTTAGAAAATAGTCAGATTGAGGAGTACCATCAAGACTTTCTAGATACATTTTAAGAGAAGCCATTCTATGGATTTCAAGCAGATTTCTCAGATGCGTAATGCATTCCTGTAGCCTAATTTTAAGCTGGGGTGACTTGCGAAGGTGTTCAATTTCTCACGAATAAGTTTTATTGTTCTCATTTCTGAAACAGAAATTTTACTTTGCAAAGAGAGTGACTTTTTTCCCCTTGTTAGCACTTAGTTCAAGACAAGCGTTGGAGTAGTGTTTTGTCTTTCATTCCGTACACACGTGTTTTTCATTGTCGTCCATGTTTTCTATACACATATGTTTATTATTAATTTGTAATAAGCGAAATTTTACCGTAATAGGTAGAGTTTTGCATCATGTGTGCACGTGTTTTTTTATTATATTATTTTTTTACTGTCATTTGTTTTTTCTCTATTTGTTATTATTAAATTCTGTTTTATGTTCCTACTATGTATTTTATTATCCTACGGTATTGAATTAATTTTTGTTGATCTGAGCAGTGGCGAAGGTATGTACACTGGGCACTGATCAGTTTAAACTAATTTAATTTCAACATTTTAAATGCTGTGATAATGTTTGTTTGGGTCGTTCCGTATGTTAAGTTAACAAACATTACTCCCCCTTTCCTCCTTCTCATACTCTATTTTTCTAGTAGTTCCAGTACAATGCACTGCATATGTAGGGGCTATCCCCTGAGTACTGGTCCAAGATAAAAAAAAACTAAAAATGATAATGGTAGCATGTTGTAAAAGACGAATTTTCAATGCATGAGACAAGATACATATATCAGTAAACTGCAACTTCACCCAAATCCACTAACATACTTAATTTTGGCGGCCACTCTCGGTTGAGCAGAAGGCATACCCTTGCCACCATCATAGCGTTAAATAGGTGATTTTACCGAGATTTTTAGCGCAAAATAACACTTATTGTGCAGAATTGGCTGGACTTATTTAATACATATTTTTATTTTTTTTTTTTTTTTTGTTCAGTGTAAAGATTTGAATATTTTTCATTAGTTCACATCGTGAAGATTCAATATATAAAAAGAAGCTAAAAAATGTACTTTTTGTATTTACGGTAACGATATGTAGGTATACATGCGTATTTAATCCAAATGGTATTGATTTGTTTCACTTCAATTTTTTATATTTGCAATCAAAGATAAACAAATGTAATAAACAAACATAGAAACAGTGGATTAGAATTCGCTAGGAAATGTTTTAGTTTGGAAAGTGCTGGTAGAATATTGTCGTGCAGAGAAATTTCACAGGTCTCAACACTTTTTTTTTTTGGAGTTTTAATCTTATATCGCGTTAAATTCTTATCAAAAGTGAATTTACATATACAAGGGATGATTGATATTGAAGCTACATAAGTAGGAAAAAAAACTTTTTTTTTTTCAAAAAACCATTTATTTCTCATCAAAGTCTCCTTTTAGCTCAATACACTTAGTAAGACGATATTCGAACTTTTTTATACTATCTGAATAATACGATTTTGGCAACCACTTTAAAACACGCGTTAGTTTCAGTAGTCAATTCTTCGTTTGAGATTAATATTTTTCCTGCGAGCCGTTTTTTCAAGTTTGGAAACAGGAAAAAGTCACTAGGAGCTAAATCTGACTACTCGAAGTGTATTTCACATAATTTTGGCAATGTATCTAATGCTGTGTGAACCGGTGCGTTGCCTTGAAGAAAGAACTTTTTTTTCTTTTTTAAATGAAGTCGCTTTTTGCAGCCAATTTCACTGTCTTTACCTTCTTCGGAGCACTTCCACCAACTCGATTTTTGGTTTCAGGTGTCTAGTGGTGGACCCACAGTTATTAATCGAAGCCAAAAATCTACAGGATTACGCTTTATCATGTCCAAACTCAATGCATTTCATTACCTTGTAGTGTGGCAGGTGTTGGACTAAATTTTGCTAATCTGAACAGTGTCGAAGGTATATACACTGGGCACTGATCAGTTTTAACTAATTTAATTCCAACATTTTAAATGCTGCAATAGAGTTTGTTTTAGTCTTTCTTGTTGTTATTGTTAACACTCCGCGAACACTACTCCCTCTTTCCTCCTCATCATAACCTATTTTCCTAGTTCCAGTACAATGCGCTGCATTTGTAGGGGCCATCCCCTGAGTACTGGTCCCAGATAAAAAAAAACACCGCTGTGAAGTGGTCTGTGAAACTCATTTTTGTTCGACACTGATTAAACGCGGCAAATGTTCATATGCAAATGTTCAGGCGAAATCTTCAACACACCTTCATATGATATGTTTACCATTTCAACAATCTCACGTGACTTGATTCGGCGTTCATTCATAACGATATCGAGGATTATCTTGATATAGGCTTCCGTAACCACCTCTTTTTTGCCTTCCTATTGATTCCTACAAGAAATAGATCACCGAAACTAATACATTCAAATATTATTTTCCAACACATTCACAAAAATGTTATACGTATATAATATTTTTGAGAATGTGGTAGAAGAAACATCACACGTACGCCAAATTTTTGGTCATTTTCTTTATATTGCCCTTAATAACTTGATAGAAAGTGATGACCTATGTTTCGACCAACAATGTCGGTCAAATGACCGGTCATTTGACTGTCACTGTTCTTGTAGGAATGGTATTGTTACAGTGCTTGTTCGGCCGCTTTTAAATTCAGCAATCCAGTATTTTACCATGTAATCTGACGGCAAAATGCTTAGATCAATAGGTCTATAGAATTTAATCTAGTAAATTATCCTATCCAATTTTTTTTCTGCTTTTATGATATACGAGAAGATAGATCATCCAGCATCAGTGTAAAATTGGCAATTGAAATGGGCAAAATATATTCATATATGGAAATTTATTTATTCATATTATTAATTTAAGTTTGTTCTTATTTATCTAGGCTGTAGGACTTGATCTCGATCAATAATTAAATAAAACTCTTTTTTTTAAGAATTATTATTTATTTTATTTTTAATATTTCGGATACCTTTGGTATCCTTCTTCAGGAAATTATAGTTGGTAGATCGTTAACTAATGTTTATTGTTTATGTTTTTATACTTTGTTATGATATGTCTGTAAGTGTTCGGACAATTTTCTGTGTTTGCGTTGTAATTTATTTTTTTCTTATTTTTCATTTTTAATAACTGAAAATTTTTTGCCAGTGTGTTTTTTAAATTAAATAATTATTTTTTAATTTTTCAATTCGATAAAGCTGTTAAGAATTGTTCTTTGTGTATGAATTAAGAATTTTTCTTTGTATATAAATTTTTCGTATATAGGGATTTTTGACAATAATTTTTCAACATTTTAATTTTCTTGACGATGGTTATCATCGTTATAAATTGTTATAGAAATATCAAAAAAAAAATAGTGTTGAATTTTTTAGCTGCAAAAATAAGAATTAAATACTCTAAATGCCTTTTCAATTGGTCTAAGTAGTGCGCATTTCAAAAACAAAACAAACACAAAATTCTGACAACAATAGAGAGCCTACGCATACAACAGAAAATAAATAAAACAATGAATAAGAAGGAAGACAAAGATAACACAAAACTACAATACTCGATTGCAATAATTTAGTAACTACTCTGTGATATTTGATAATGTTGGCGAAATATTTAAAGTGATGTCCAGTTTTTATTTTATTTATTTATTTAATGTTTTTATTTAATTTAATTTACAAAGGAAACCCATAAAATAATTGTAAGCTCAACATTGAGAAAATTCTATATTATTTATGTTGTATTATTTGTATTATTGCTCAACAGATAATATTTATTTATACCCCTGATGATGTTAGAATAAAGCTAACGAAACGTTGGGAAAAAATATAAAAAACTTATTTTAATTTCATCTGACCATATTGAAGCCCGAAGGTAACCCCTTTTAAACAATAAAATTCTGACAACTTTTCGTAAATTTTACCAACAAAATACATATTGATATTGTTTGGTGTTGTATTTAATGTAATTCTGCCACTACCTGTTTAAAGCTACCTTGATATAGTATACGAATATGTTTGTGTTAGTTCCACAAAACGAAAACAAATTGAAAAAATTAGCAATTTTTTAATTTAGTATTATTGATTAAGAAAAATGTAAAATTCTTTCAACTTTTTCTTGAAATTTAAAGAAAACATATTAGAGTTAATTATGAAGATTTTCTTTTGAAAGTTTACTTTAAGCAAATTCAATCAGTTCTCTTCAATATGCGAACACTTTTTTAGCGTTTTCAAATCGTAACCCCTAATTTTAAGCCATTTGCATTTATCAGAACATGCCTTAAATACTTTAAACATGTCATTGAATTTAATTGAAGTAAAGTTTTATGTGTTTCTGAACTAAATTATCTTTGATAAAATTTACAACTTCTTTTTTAACAATTTTACACTTTGTGCACTTTTATTTACATTTGGCATCATGCATACATCCTCAATTTCCTGTAAAATAACGTCCTCTGCACCGCATTAGAATGCCTGTAGTAATCTAAAATTGCTAAACCTATCCAACATACATCGCTCGTCTGCTCTATTAAATATTCTGGAGCTACGAGACTTGAGACATGTTTTTAGGGATTTAGTGCCATGGCGTCCTTTAGCGTAGCACAACGAGCATTCTACGTAGGCGCATAATATTGCAACAACGATTCTGCGACCAAAGCTAAATGCAAATTTTATTATTTTATTATTTACGATAGAAATCATTTTGCAATGATTCAAACCATTACGCAATGGATCCAGAAGTTCGAGATGGCTGGATCAACATTATTAAAACAACGATCCGGACGTTTAAAACATCGAAGGAACCGGAAAAAGTAGAGAGACTACGAGCATCTGCTCGAGAACAACCCAACTTCGTTACTCGTAAATCGCATTTACAACAAGATGGGGTAACATGCTGTATGCCAAATGACTCGTTTCATATCGAAAAGAGGTAATATTAACTGGCCACCCCGTGGCTCCGATTTGTCCCTAATTGATTTTTCCCTTGCGGATATTTTTGGGAAACATAAGGTTTTCGGTAACAACCCGACGACCATTACTGAACTAAAGGAAAATATACGAGAGGGAATGCAAAACATCTCAACCCATACTTGTAGAGCGGTCATGAAAAATTTCTGGTCTAGGTTGCATTAGTGCCCGAGGGAGCAAATAATTTTCATGTACATTCTTACGGTCTTATTTATAAAATTTTTTTCATGTTTATTAAAGGCCTGATCAGACTATTATACAAGTATAAATACTTTCATTCGATTTTGGAAGATAAAAGTCTAAATACATTTCTTGCGACTGCCAAAAAGTCTAACGTAAATTAGAATTTCCATTCACACTATCACACTTGAAATAAACCAACAAATTTAAGTAGAAAAGAAAACAGCTGTTCGTTGTTTTACAACACATGATATTGTGATTATTTTATCATGTAAAATTGCAGTAATTAACATTTTTAAAGAAAACAATTATAAAACTTACAATGATATAATGATAAAGAAAAAAGATGTTTTTAGGAATTATGACAGCATTTATTTTAATTAAAAGAACTAAAATAATAATATAACTTAATAACAATATCTTCGATCATGTCGAAAATTGTAAGTATTTTAAACTTAAGTATTTAAAACTTTTCAACTTTGTTCAGCAAATAGATGTGCCAACATAAACCTTTATACGGCGGCAGGTGCGCTATTCGCCGTTGGCGATAGACGTGTCTGCGCTTGAAAATCTTCAACAGTTAAAATAGTAATTATGTAAAACAAATCCAAATTCAATAGCACAAAAATATTTTATGTTCTACATATAGCATGAACAAAATGCATTTATAAACGACAGCTAAATTCCAAATTTCGAGCTTTTTTATAACTGCAAAAAATACTATCAGTGACGAAACCCCATCGGCTACAAAGTAGCCGACTACTTAATTTTTAAACAGCTGATATGCTAAAAAAAAAACACAACCCTGACCCATGAAAAATATTATATCATTCGTCTAACTCAAGTTCAATTCTGGCTAAAGCCAAGAAATATTTTTATTTTTAATTATAACAATAATTGCCGCGATCAATAACTCTTGACCAAAGAAGACAGGAAAAAAAATTGAATACACTAAAGCTGGGGAACAACTAGCTGTTTCACAGTCGCCACACTGCTCAACAGCACCCACTAGGATTCGAACTCAGTACAATGTAAACATGATGTATTTTTAATACGACATCTTCAAAGTATTATCACTTTGTCAAGTTTCAAAAAACAGCAACGTCGTATGGGATGTCAAATTTATATCGTATTATTTTTCGTAAGTATGATTGCATTCAGACTATCAGACTTGGACGTATTATTTGAACTTTTGACAAGTATTAATACACAGTATAATAGTCCGAACTGGGCTTAAGCTCTTATTACACAAATTTTGTATAGAAATCAGTGCAATAACAGCTTAATAAACTTGAACATTTTTTTTTATAAATAAAACAGTAAATAAATAAACAATTTCATAAATACTCGTATGTGGCTATATGTTTTTTATTGATCATTACAAATGTTAAGAAACTTATGATCCATCCCGTAGTTTTTGTAGTCTTGCAAGTTGTTGTTCGGTGCGGCTGAACCGTGTTCATTTAACATTTGGAAGCTTTATTAAAGCAAGTCTGCTTATGTAAGATGGAAGACTTACGCCATATCTTTAATTCAGATCACATAAACAAAACAGCAAAAGATGGACAGATTCAATACGTTGAGAGTTTATGTAACAAATTAATCTCAAATGTATAAAGGCGTTTAGTAATGTTAGGATCGAAAAAAGTCAGAACCATTTGTGTTTGCACCATAAAAGGAGCAAGGTTATTTTGTAGTTTTACGTGATCGATATAATATTTAAACCTAGTCGAAAGCTGAATCACATTAGGAAGATCATTGATGCAGAGTGAAAAAAGAATAGGGCCAAGATGACTCCTTCGAGAGACTCCAGATAAAACTACAATACTTCTTTATGATGAGTTATTGAATATTACCTTATGCTTACATCATTTTAACTAGGATCTCAGGCAGTTGATGTAAATATTGGTAAAACGAATCAATTCTGATTTGTGCAGAAACATGTCAGCCATAACGTGCCCTGTTGAACTTTGTCAAAAGCTTTTCTGAAGACAATATACAGCATTGGTTTGTTTATTTTCAATAAAACCACTATTAATTAAGATTTTCCACATCCCACTTATATATACTTCGAAAAACTCAATACACTTACAACGTTTTACTAATACACTAACACTTTTCGGAATGGCAGTCCCAGTGGCAGCAAATTTTGCATGCGAGTGAAAATTTGGCATTAAGTGGCAAAATTGTAATTACAAATGTTTGCTTGTCAAATGCATTATTAAGATTTATTTCTTGAAAGACACATACGAGTACAAATATTCAGATTATTGAAATAATATTAATAGCAATAATACATGCTAATCTATTCCCTAAAAATGATGAACTAGGTAACTCTGTTTTCTAAGTATAATATAAGTATAATATAAAATTGAATCAAAATTTGAGAAGTAAACAAATGGCTTAAAATTTACGCTGTGGCCACCCTTAAAAATTGACTTTCAATCGCAAGTGTAAACAAAAAAGCAAGTGGCAAGAGATTCATTCGACTGTTTCGAAGAATTTCTCATTGTCTAGGTATATAAAATTTGCATGCCACAACTTGCATGTGTAATCTCAGCATAAGGTGCAAGACATTAGTTGTTGTAGAGCAGCTCTTTCTGAAGCCATTTTGGTTTACTGATAGTAAAGAAGAAGATTGGTGATAGAGATCAGTTTTTCAAATAGTTTAGGAATAGCATATAGCTTTACTATACTCCTGTAGTTTGTGATATCAGCGATATTTCTAGTTTTATAAAAGGTATAATAAAGGAATCTCTCTATAACGTAGGAGAATAAACTTATTTTATTGGAGTGGTGAATAAAAGTGTTAATGGTGCGGTTAGCGGCTAAAGACTGAGTAGAGCAATTTAAAATACAGCTTGAAACCCCATCGGACCCCCATTGATATGATAACTTGAGTTTATTTAAAATTTAAAGAAAGTGCAATCTACAGTTGGAAAAGATATCGTGTTGTGAGAACTTATCATATCGTATATAGTCAATATCATTATCACAAATATTACTGCTATATATTAGTCGAAAAGTGGAAAAGCGATCCTATTGATTATCACTCGATTCATAGTTAAGATATTTCATAATAGATAAGCGCTAGATCTTCGCTTCGAAATAACGAAAATGTCAAAAGGTTTTGGATCTATATTAAGTTTAGTTTCCACTGTATTTAAATTTAAATTTGTATAGCGAATGGTTTAGAATAAAAGTATTTCATAAGAACAGACCTTTCAAATATCTTATAATATTTATATTTTAGCTTAGCTAACTGTTTGCTATTCGTAGATATAACGATATTTTGTATTACTCGTAATGTTACGGTTTTGTCGTTGTTTTTGGGCCAATTTAAAGCTTCATTCGTGTTATGAATATTGTTTCATTGCATGAATAACAATCGTAAATATAATGATTGTTGTTCGTTTATGAAAACCAAATTGCATGATGTTATTTGTCAATTTACGAGTTCGATTCCAGGACAGAAATAATAATTGAAAACTAAAAGCTGCATTCAGTAGGACTTGAATTCGGTATCATGTAAACATGATGTATTCTCAACTCAGCCACCCAGCTTTTTAATTTATTTATTTGTAATTATATTTACTAATGCCCTTATTCATAAAAATTATTCTATGTTTATTAAACTGTTATTTGACAAATTTCTATGGGAAATTTGTCAAATAAGCGTTTAATAAACATACAATATTTTTTATGAATACAGCCGTAAAGCTATAACGAAATTCTTAGTAGATATTCCTACACTTTCATGCAAAAGTTTTTCGCAACACAAATGAAATTTTTCATAGTATTAACGAAAGAATGGTGAATGAAGTGTTTTTTTTTTTCAGTGGACGATGCTCCAGTAGCTACATGACACTTTTCGTATACAATCTAAAAATATGCTATAAATCTTAAATATCTTAAATCACTAGTTGAAAAAGAATGCAGAGTCGTCTGCTACATGCAAAGCAAATCTAGGCGATCTAGAGTTTAATGTGCTGTTCATAGAATACAGACGAGCAACTCGCCAAGAAAATTTGTATGAACGTTACTTAATTTTTTGAGTGAATTCCATACACATTTTTTATACGAGTCGCTCGTCTGTGTGCTATGAACAGCACAAAAGTGTTAACAATTGTTTTTAAAATTTGTAAAACCAATAAAGTTGACACTTTTGGTGGGAACAATATAAAAATTTTCATGACCATATTGTACTTTAATAAGAATCATTGTCAATCAAAAACTCGATTTTAAATTTCTGTTCGTTGACATTTATTGTGACGATATGCATCGTGCTGGAAATAAAATTCAACTTTACTTCTACAAATAATACTTATTAGATACATTTAGTTCAAACGTCTGCGCTATGCATTAACAAACATATTTGGCACTAAATATTATTTGCAAATTACCTGTGTAAATTAACAATAATTTATTTTTTCAACATATTGATAATGCTTTTTAAATTTGGATTTCATTTCATTTAAATATTTTTTTTCATTTACAGATCATTTGAAGTGATTTTATTTTTCAGTAAAACGTTCATCAAGAAATATTTTGTCAGTAATTATAGCGTTTGAGTGCGAACGACAATGTAATAGGCTGCTTTGTATGAAGGGGAAAATACAAAGACATAATACCAGGCGATATTTTAGGCACAATATTCGAGTATTAAATTTTTTACTTGTCGTTTAACTTCTATCGAACCTTTATATTCTTATTAGCGTTAATGAATCAAATTTGTATTAAACCTTCAAAAATCAAAATTATAATTATTTAAAAGAAGGCCGTTTATACAATACGAATATATGTAAATAAACCACTGTGTTATTTTTTATTATTTATATCTTTAAAACCATGTGCTCGTTGTTTATTTATCTGTTAGATCGATTCGCATTTAATTTAATGATAAAATTGTAGAAAAAAAAATTAACGACATACACACATACTACAAAAAGCAAACACGTATTAGTAATACAAATAAATTAATACAGACCAAAATTGAAAACACTATGTACTTAAATTATACAGTTGTATTAGAAGCACATATTGGCACGACCATATATTTACTTCCCCCTGTGTCACTACACCTTTCCACACTCGGCTTGTGCAACATTGTTAGTAACAACTTCAATCGAAGTTCAATATTAAAGCAATTGAACAAGTATTGGCTAATAGATGATAATCCAATATAAATAATATACATAAGAGCATATCAGCTATTTTATTATTATTGAAATAGAAAGCCCCCATGACAGTTGAATGAACCAGAAGGGGGTTAAATTATATACTCGTACCGCACTGTTATACAATACTCGTATACAAATACAAAATAAAAGACAAGAACATTTTTGAATTGGGATGCAACTCATATTCTAATAAGACAATGAAATACAGCTTTTTTTTTGTCGAAAAATTAACAACTTGGTAAAGGAGTTTAATAACTCAAACGGACTTTTGGTCAAAAGTAAGATATGTATTAAAGTATGTTTGCATTTTTGTCATTATCATATAAATTTGAGAAATCTTTTGAAGTTAATTAATTAATTTAATTTATCAACGTATTTTAAAAAGCTGTTTCTTATACAAATGGTATAAAGTACTGATTGAAGATAGAAATAATAAAAGAAAGAAAATACAAACAGCTATATTTTACTTTCTTCTTTTTCACTACTCTTTTATTTTTGTATTGTAAATTGTATTTTCAAGTCAAAACTTTACAAAGCAATATGAATTTAAAAGTTTTTATTAAGGGCTTATTTGACAAACTTTGTACATAAATATGTTCAATAAGCCTGTAATAAATATAAAATGTTCGTTAGAAATTTTATCGTAAAAACATTATTAAAAGCACATCTCTCACCTAGAAAGTAGTTTGATTATTTCGTGTGAATTGTATACAGTGCTGCCGCGACCCCAAAATTATTACAAATTTTTTAAAAAGGTTACACAAATAAGTACCCACATTTGAGGGATACGGTAGGTATGTCGAAGGAATTAATTTTTAACAAATTAAAATTTTTTAAAATTGTGAAATTTTTTTAGATGATGAATTCTCGTACAGATTGTGGAAATTGATCTACATCAGTACCTGCCTTGTTGGCCTTATCTGATGACGACCCAACTCTATGAGGGCCGGCTTGTGGTTTACTACGCTACACAGGTCGCAACTTTTGCAATAAGTTTGAAGCCATATGGACAAAACCTTGCTGAAGAGTTCGGCCATTCTGATCTCTTCTGTATGCAATTTCCCAGACAGTCAATGAAAGACAAGACTTAATGAGTTGATACGCCAAAGCCCATTAAGCGCATCAGCCCTTAACCAACTCACGCGTCCAACCATCACATCCTGGACAGATTGTGAAATTGATTTACATCAGCACCTACATTGCCGGCCTTATCTGGTGATGGACCAACTCCAAATTCACCAGCGTCCCGTGTAGCTTGTATGGCTTACACAGGTCGTAATTTTTTGCCTTAAGGTTGTAGCCATATAGGCAAACCCCTTGATTAAGAGTTTGTGCCTTCTAATCTCACGTGTATGCAATTTCCCAGAAACTAATGAAAGACAAGGCTTAATGAGTTTGTAGGCCGAAACCCACTAAGATCATCAGCCCTTAACCAACTCAGCCATCTAACCATCAATCCTGGTTCATTATATCTGTTGCAGCAGCTCTTCGGAGGTTATGAGCCCCCGGAAACCGGCATGCACCAAAATTACCAGGGAAACTAATTCCCCTTTTTGCAATTTTAGGTTTAAACCAAAGCTAACATGATCAGCGTCCAGATGGTCTGCAAACAGAACCTCCCGAGGGCTTTACTGATCCTCGTTTTGCCAATTTTAACGCTTGGTATGCGTTTCGGAAGTCCGACACAACATAAGTCATGCGGCTTCCTAGAGTTTTAATGTACAACAACCGGCGGATTACTTCCCCTTTATGCTGCAGAAAACACAGTGGCCTGGTTTGGTATATGCCAAGGCAAATCCTGTTCCTCCGGGGGCTCTACCTTGACAGCAAGAAGATGGGCCGATAAAAATTTATGTAATTATTAGACTTTACTTTTAACTAATGATATTCAAGCCAAGAATATTTAACATAGCTCCAGGTGTTAAATTATGTTTCTTTAGATGAATTCTGATAGAAAAAAAGTACAATAGAACTTTTAGTATAAGAGTTTTAAAGAAATCAATAGTCAAACTTGTCACATAGCCACGCCTGGTATGACAGAACTGAGGCAAAAATTTCCCAACAAACTGATTTCAAGAAACTCCACATTCTGTTGGCTTCCCACGTCTCTTGACCTCATTGCACCTGATTTTGTTTTTTGGGTTATTTCAAACAAGTACTTTACAAAATAAACCTATTAAATTCGGATTTTTTTTTTTTAAGCATTTTTTTTATTTATTGAATCTTCAAAATGAACTAACAATAAGTATTCAAATCTTAATACTAAATTTAAAATTTAAAAAAAAAAAATGTGATTTACAATTAAAAAATGTGATTTTTCTTAAGTCCGGCCAATGCTAGACAAAAAGTTTTATTATGCGGGAGCTATTTCGGTAAAATCACCTATTGAGCAATCTGATGGTGGCTGCGGTATCCCTTCTTTTAAGCCGAGTGTGGCTGCCAAAATTAAGTATATTGCGCGCAAGAGGATTTGGATGAAGTTCGAGTTTACTGACATACCTTGTCGCGTACTTAGAGAATTCCTCTTTTACCAGCGGAACACTCAGATCTTTATGAATTCGTGAATTTTTTACGAACCATGGAGCTGCAGTAATCGTTCGAAGAATTTGGTTGTGTCGCCTTTGAATTTTTTCAATATTTGACGGTGAGGCGATGCCCCATAATTGAATTCCGTAGCACCATATGGGCTTTAGAATTGCATTGTATAAAGGAAGTTTGCAATCCAACTTCAATGTCGAGTTTCTGCCCATAAGCAAATTTAGTTGCGCAGCTTTTAGTTTCAACTGAGTGACTTTTGCTTCAATGTGAGACTTTCACATTAGCCTACGGTCGAGGTGTATTCCAAGGTACTTGACTTCACTGTGCTGCGGAATAGGTGAGTTGTTTATTTGGATAGGCGCACATGTCTGTTTACACAGAGTGAATGTGACATGACTACATTTCTGTTCATTAACTTTGATTTTCAAAGTTTTAGCCATTTCTCTAATATTGAAATATATTTCTGTAATTTTCGTGAAGCTAATTGGTGAGTTTCATGAACACTTAAAAACGCTGTGACATTTGCAAAGGTTGAAGTGTGGATTCCGGATGTCGTTGGCATGTCAGAGGCGTTAATCAAATATAAAGTAGGCCCCAGTATGCTGTCTTGGGGAACTCCTGCCTTGATTGGCTGAGTTGGGCTTATAAAGTCGCCTTCTCTGATAACAAACTTCCGCCCGTATAAGTAGCTTTCCAGAAGCTTGTGTGTATTTGCAGGCAAGTTTAACTTTATTTTGTGCATCAAGCCGTCGTGCCACACTTTATCAAAAGCTTGAGAAATATCAATGAATAGAGCTGAGCAATACTTCTTCTCCTCAAAGGTCTGTCTTATGACATTGACTAGTCTGTGCGTTTGTTCTATGGTGCTATGTTTAGCCCGAAAACCAAATTGATGATCAGGGATACATCCCACATTGTTCAATATTGGACTCAACTTCGCCATTAACAATTTTTCGAATAAATTTGAAATTGTTGGTAAAAGACTTATTGGTCTATATGATTCTACCTTTATCAGATTCTTCCCTGGCTTGGGAATCATGGTAATCATTGAGACCTTCCACTCTGCAGGATAATACTCAAGGCGTAAAATAGCGTTAAAAATAAAAAGTAGATCTCTTCTTGCTACACGAGGTAACTGCTCAAGCATTTTACCAGTAATTTGGTCAATGCCTGGCGCTTTCCTGGGGTTTGTATTACCGATACCATTTTCGACATCCTGAAAATTAAGTCCCAAACGCACAGGCGGTATAGTAGCATATGACGGTAATTCCGCTGTATTATGCGTTGAATCATTTGTAATAAACGTTTCCCAAATGATCGACATACAACATCCCCATTTCAGAATCGCTTCTTGCCCAGTCGCCAGTTAAAGTTCGCAAAGGTGGCTTACCTATTACCGGTCTTTTTAAACCTTTTGTCGCTTTCCACAAGGAATAATCAGATTGAGGAGTACCATCAAGGCTTTCCAGATATGTTTTAAGAGAAGCGAAGTTGCCACTCTCTTCTGACTCTTCTTTTTTCTGACAGTAGTTGCTCAATTTCAGACGAATAAGTTCTATTGTTCTCATTTCTGGATCTTATATGACTAGTGGTAGCATGCTGTACGGCCAGTTTGAGGTTTTCAGAAAAATCGTTAATTGACGCATCAATATCCTCAGGCGTTCTCAAGGCGATATTTTCAGTACAATGTGTACTCAAAAATTTTTTCTATTTTAGCCAATTAACTCTATTGACGGTCAACGGGAAGCCAATCTCTTGGGGGAACGAAACAGAGAATTATAAATTTGGATGGAATTGAGACAATTCCCTCTACAACACTCCAGGCAGTAATGAATAACTTTTTGATAAGATGTAGCACATGTGTCACCGTGGGTGCAGACCATTTGAATTCAATTGTTTTCTAAACTTAATGAAGTACTTTAATAAAAATGTATTATATTTACAAAAAGTTATTAGACTTTCTTAATGTATCAAAATTGGTCAGCCACCCTGTATTTATATTTATTTATGTACATTAAGTACATTTACTTTTATATATGAATTTGAATTACAATTTGTTATGTAACTTTGAAGATATTATGGGAAATATGTTAATACAGGGTGGTGCAAAACTACCTTTATGGCGAGAATGAAATGGTATAATTAAGACGCTGTTCGTAGTCTATCGGCTTCAATTCTTAAACAAGCTGAACGTTATACGGAAACATGTGCAATGTGGCCAATATCCTCTGAACCGTCTTCCGCGATAGCCCTAGTTGAGCCGAACGTGACTTTACGCTATCCACAATACGTTGGATATTTTCTGCCGTGTGGACCTTATGTGGTTTTTCATATTGTAAAAAATTTGCAACCAGACGGTTTACTGTAGGTGCTGAAGGTCCAGTACTCACATTAAAAAACGACGATAAGCACGTTGCATCAAAAAATTCCATCTTTGATTTTTAAAATAAAATTCAATAATTTTTGATCGATTCTCTGTTGTGCAGTGTTCTATGTTAAATTCCCTAAGTCTTTTGCACAAAGTTCTGAAATAAAAAATATAGATAAACTAAAAAAGTTATTGAACACTTGAACCATAAATATAGTTCTGCGTCACTCTGTAGTTTAATTTACAATATTTTTGAAAGTATGTTAATGGTTTCATTTACAACTTCATTATATTGCAAATATTGCTTTGTGCGAAAAATATTTCTATTTATTAATAATTTATTTAAATTTATATTTCATGTTCATATCTATATGTAATGTTACATACAGTTAAATATGAATTTAAATTTGAGTTTGTTATTTCACTTTAGAGATATTTTTGAAAATATGTTAATGGTTTAATTTACAACATCATTGTACTAAAAACATTTCTTTGTAGGATACTTTTATTCATTATTAATATATTTAAAGCTATATTTGATGTGTATACTTATTTACCAATTTCGTAAATTATTTTAAAATTGTTGTAAAAGTGCAGTTGACCCTTACTGTGGTTGGGATATTTAGAAAACTTCTGTGACAATATATGATATTGTCATAGGAGTTTTTTAATAGACTAATGAAAACAAGTTAGTTTATTCATTAATCTACCACATCGCTGCCGGAGGCGTTTTTTTATTTTTTCTTTTGTTGTTTTTTTAATAATAATGCCAAGTTTCTTTAGAGTTAAACAAAAAGAAATTACAGATTTTTTATTTGAGGAAGCCCAAACCAACATTTTTTCTATCCATAAAACTAGAAATTTTATGTTTAATATATCGTTAACGAATTAATTACTATTAATTAACGGCTTTCAAACTAAACACATACACATACATAAATAAATCGAATCAAGAAACGAGCAACTAATTGTTCGCAGATAGGTGTTAAAAGGTGTGACGATAGAATCTAGAATTAAAAATAGAACAGAAGCTTTGCAAACTAAAGAAACACGTGCGTGAAAGAGTACAATGATGCTCTTGAGCTGATTTTTCCTCAAGGCATTGTAAATAACAATAATTATTCAATAAATATTGCTCCTAAACTTTTGTTTGAATTCACGAATTTCTTTACAGTTCCGGTTTCAAACAATATATTAATTGATTCAGCGAACTCCCTGTTTTCGCACAAATACACCTCGTCACAAAGATTTAATGGAATACGAGGGCGGATTGAGATTAAAGCTACCTAAGTAGGAAAAAAACATTTTTTTTCCGAACACCATTTATTTCTCAACTTTTAGCGCAATACAATTACTAAGACGATATTTAAATTTGTTTATACCATCGTATTAATAATAAGATTTTGGGAATCCCTCAATACGCGTTAATTTCGGTAATCACTTCTTCGTTTAAGATGAATCTTTTTCTTGCGAGCCAGTATTTCAATTTTGGAAACAGGAAAAAGTCACTAAGAGATGAATCGTATCTAATGCGATGCGTTGTGAACCCGTGCGTTGTCTCGAAGAAAGAGCACAATTTCCAATTCTTTATGTGTGGTCGTTTTTTCTTGATTGCATCAATCAATTGACCTAATAATGCACGATAATATTTTCCTGTGATTGTTGCTCGTCTTTCAATACATTCGATGGGCAATATTCCGTATATATCTCAAAATACAGTGGCCATAACCTTGCCAGTCGATTTCACTGTCTTCCCCTTTCTTGAAGTACTTCCACCAGCTTCCACCCATTGTTTCGATTAATTTTTGGTTTCAGGTGTGTAGTGGTGGACCCATGTATTATCAATAGTCATTAATCGACGCCAAAAATCAGGGGGATTACGCTTTACGAGATGTGTCGAACTCGTTTTTGTTCGACACTAAGCAAACGCGGAACCCATCGTGTCGATAGCTTTTTCATATAGAAATGTTCATGCAAAATGTTGAACACACGTTCATATGATATTTTTACCCTTTCAACAATCTCACGTAACTTGACTCGGCGATCATTCATAACGATATCGAGGATTTTTTTATATTTTCTTCAGTAACCACCTCTTTTCGCCTTCCTGTTGATGGTATGGTTGCTTGTATTTTACCAAGTAATCTGACGGAGCAGACTCACTTTTTTTTTCTCTTTTGCCGTTTTCACTTTCAAATAATAGTGTTTAGCCACTACACGAAATTCACTTTTTTCCATTTTTCAAAAAACACAAAAGATGTTTACTTCAAACGACTAAAACAAATAAACTAATCGATTAATTTTGATGAAATTTTAACAGCTGATGTTTGACAGATCGCAAATAAAAAAAAATGTGTGTCTGTGCAGCCGAAGCTACACTTGGGAGTTGGTCTTGCCATCTTTATCCTCTTGTGTCAGATGAGGAATAGTTTTAGGCTATACAATGAGTGTAGTGTAAGGCAGGCTGAACACACAGCTATAATCAGCTAAATGGCTAAGGGGTGAATATTCAAAATTGTACTCGTAATAAAATTGCATTAAATGCGCTTGCGGATTTTCATATGATATTCAAGTTCATGAAGCCCGGTTATCTCTTAATGAGATAGCATGACATTCGAACTTTAAAATGCCGAAAATAATAAACGGAGAGATATGTTTGCAGCAAGGAAACATTGACAGAATGCTAGAGTCCCGCTTAAAAGGTATAAGAACTAAGTGCAACGTCAACTTTTACGTACTTCACAAAACGGATGCTTTGATAAGGACTACTTTGGGAAAGCAAGGCTAACATGGCCTGTGTGTGATTTAAAGAGTACTATTTTTCTAAGAAGTCCTTCTTTTACCGATTTTTTAAGTTGTTGTAGGGTTGAGGAGGAGGAGGAAAGTGGTCAGCACTTCTTTTTTCGGTGTACGACTCTTTCATCCATGGCAGGATTATATATTGACAAACCGATACTGCACGGCTGACAGACATACCGGAATTCGGGATGAACGAACTGCGGGTAGGTGATGAGCACTGCTTCTTTCGGTGTCCGGCTCTTTCATCCATGGCAGCATTATATATGGGCATAGCGATACTGCACCGGCTGGCAGACATATCGGAATGCGTCAAAAGCAAACTGAATTCTCTTATCCGGTTTTTTGGAACTGAACCTTGGGGGGACGCACAGGCTACATATCTGCTTCGCCCAACACTACGGGACCAGGATTTACCTGGCAGCCTAACTACATTTCTGTGCTACAAACATACTTCATAAGGAGAATAGCCATGTTAATAACTAAATACACACAGTGAACGAATAAGTAATTCAGGCAAACCAGCTTCGTGCGATTTTTAGTTCAATATTATAGATTGTCATGCCTATACAGAGAAAAATTATTTACGGGCATAATCATTGAATTCTTTTTGTTAACCACCATTTTTGTTTCTTTAACTTTAATAATGGTAACTTTTCTATTTTTAGCTTTTATTCGTATTATGTATAGACACACATATGTGTATACATACAACTGTAATAAAATAAAACAGTCAATGTGCACACATACATACTGATACATATTAACACATATTTTATTGATTGATTTCTCCTCCTCAAGAAAATATGTTATTAAATAAAAATGTTTTTACAGACGAAAGTTGCAGGATTTTATTCTTTTCTAAAGGCAAACCAGGCGTGTCAAAGTTTTGTTGTTAAATCCAATTGGCGATAATTATTTTCTCTTCTGAAATATTTAGTTATCCACAAATGTTTGCTTTTATTAAAATTACTTTTTACACGCAAAGAAAAAACTGTTATGCTATATGGTTACAGCGACATTAGTAGTTACGCGATTTAACTATAGTATGTGTGTGACGATAAATACGTATTTAAGTACTGATACAAAAGTCATTCGCTGTTAGCAAAGCAGAATTTTCCAATTAACAGAGCTCTCTTCACGTCTTCACAACAGTGAAAGCAAATTTGATGTTAAATTAGAAAAAGGCAAAGGAATGACTAGAAAGCCATATGCTTGTTAAAAATTGAATGTAAACTAAATAAAGTCAAGAAGTTGATTTATCAGTTGGATATTCGTAAATATGAAGGAAATTAAAAATAATTACGTACAAAAATTCGTTGTCTCTTCAAGTTTCTGGTAATGATGAGGGGACTTTTTGGAAAAAACAGAAACTAGCTCCAACTACACACCATATTCAAATGGACGTCTATAACATCTGGTAGGTGGAGTATTTGAAATAATCTTGGTAATTGAGAAAATTATATATATTTTTTTTAATTTTTTAAATTTCTGGTAAAGTATCCTCATCGGGAGTTCTTTGGGGAAATGCTCCAACTACTCACCATATAAAAATGGAAGCTGAGAAGGTTCCGAATGACGCCCAGAAGGTTGGATATCTTAAATAATCTTGCGAATAACTATAGTACATTCGCCCATAATATGTTATTGTTTGCATTTCAATAATTCTATTGTTACCGTCTATCAGTCTCATGAATTTATGAATTTGTTTTAAAAACAACAATTGTTTTTACCGCATCCAATGACAAAAGATTTATTTTTGTCATATATGTATATGATACGCTAATGCACATACAACAAACATAAATTTATACGCGGAACTAAGTGCCAATTTTACGATAACGAAGCTGTTCGTTCGTTCGTTCGCACAATTACATTTAAAACAATAACAAAATTTTGAATGTTGTTTTTGTTTTAAATGTAATTGTGCGAACGAACAGCTTCGTTATTGTGAAATTGGCACTAAATGTTTTAAATTCACTGCTCCGGTAATTCTCATATCTCTATTAAGTGTTTATACAGGGTGGCGCAAAATTAATCACCATATTTGTGCACTAGAGATCTGCCGAATACAAACAGACAAACAATCGAGCGCTATATACCGCAAAAGCGTGAAATACGTATGTCGATTTGTTTTAACCAATAATGTCTCGGTGTCTTTAGCAACTGGGCATCACAAGGCGGACCTTTCACATTCTTATTGCCGCAATTGAATGAGTGAAGCTTGATGAATATGTGGCTTTAACAAGACAATTGAACCGCAGACACAGCAGGAACCACAATGCATATCGTGATTGTGTGATTAATTTAGCGCCACCTTGTACAAAAATAATTAAGAACTATTTACATACATATATTACCTTTTTTTTTTGGTTTATCTATTTTTCAATTCATTTCTCTAGGCTCCAATAGTATTATTTTAAAAATAATATTTTCATACGTTTTACAATACACTATGATCGCATACAAATCAATGAGTCATTTTATCAAAATGTCTATAAAATTTTGCAAATCGCACGAATTATCAAAATAATCTGTCACACAATACACACTATAATATGGCACACATGCCATATTAGTTAGATTGCTCGATTCTGCAGGTTTATGAATCAAGACCTGCACGATTTCCCAAAGCATATCATGCACTTGTTTCATTGCATTACTTTTCAGATTCAAAAATGTATGAACTGATTATCAGGAAGTGTTTAAAATAGATGATAATTTTGTATTTGATCTGATAAGTTATCTCTTTCTCCTGTAAATTTCTCTGCGGAGAATTTAAAAATTCACACAGCAATCACACAGTATTTCTATCAGCGTTGCCATTGTTGGTCTTTATCGACCAAATTTGGACGGATATTATTCGTTTGGTCGGCTGGTAGGCTAAACCTTATTTTGGTTTTTTTTTAAATAATTCAACTCTACGTTTTAGCAAACTCCGAACATTGGTCACCTCAAAAATTTTAAGCTCTCGGCAATCCTATTTACTTCTAAGCATGAAAAGCAAATGTCAAATATTTCTTTATAAAAATATTGAAATCGATTTCAATAATAAAAGTAACATGTTGATATTTCAAATATGCTGAAATGTACATTGGAAAAAATATGAATTCGAACGAAATTTTAGAAGTTAAACAACAAATATTGAAATTTTATATTGAGCTCCTGAATCAAATGAAATCTAGATTTGACTTTAATCGTGAAGACATTAACATGTTACCAATAATTACTCCTTCTAACCAGTTGTTTAAAGAAGCCTTGCATATATTGCACCTAGTTTTAAATTTTTCAAAACTTGTTGATTGTAACCCTGATATCATTATTACACATTGAAATTTGCTGCACTTAACAGAAAGCAAACTTTGTTTTACATTTTTTTTTTTTATTCATTCTATAATTTAATAAAACTTTATCAAATAAAGATTGTAATTTATGTAAAAAATACATAATTGTTTTTCTATATTAAAAAATTGGCATTTCGGAAGGATATTGGCAGGTTTTAGATCCAAGTTTGGTTGGACTGAAAACTTTTGAGTGGCAACCGTGATTTCTATATTTACATGGTGGCTAAAATGCTGGATTCTCATTTTCCTGATTTTTTTTTTTTTGTTTGTTTTTTTGTTATGGTAAATATGCTTAAGAATTTTAAATGGTGTTACCAACCAAATTAATGAGTGAGAAGAATAGCGTTTGTTTAGTTAGAAATATAGTTTATTTGCAATTTACAGCTTTCACCTTCTTTAAAAAACATTAGATTCCAACTGGATTGAAGGTTGAATAAGAATGTCAAGTTGTAGACAATTTTATTTTATTATCACATTTTTTTACACAATAATGCATCCACTAATAGGCAATAAACACTATAATTTACCTACCACAATGAACAATAATTGATGATGGTGATTAAAATAATAAAACAAGCAACAACAACACAATAACGATAAAATAAGAGAGCACCAGTTGCAGCTACGTATTTAGAAAAGACAACAAAATGAGTGGACGCAATACAAAAAAAGGGGAAAATATAAATGATTGGCATTTAAATTAGATTTCAGTAATAGAGAAACATAAACGCAAATACAGTACGTGCTAAAAGTCAGACTGGAATTATTTGCAAGTATTAAGAGTGTTTTGCCATGTTCAGACGAGAATATGAAACACTTGTTTCGCTCTCCCGAGTCACGATTGCGAACCTTGGTATTCAAACGATTCTTGTTTTTGCTTCTGTGCAAACATTTAGTGCGGTTTTTTATAGATCATTACATCTTGTTTTGTTTTTCTTTATTTTTTTTATTTATTTTTTTTTTTTTTTGAGAGAGGTATTCAGATAAACTAACGATAACTTTATATTAAATTAGGAGATGATACTAAATTATACATGCTTCGCTACAAGATTCGAAATTAATCAAGATCTTTCGCTCTCAAAATCTTGTATGGCGAATCAAGTTGATTTAATCAATATTGTGGCGCTAATCAGGAATGTGATAGCGAATCTCTATAATAAGCATTCGTGTGAATATTTTGTATTAATTTTCATAATTGTAAAATTATGCCATACCCTACAAATTTTTACGAGCAATTCGATATATCCAATATACAGACAAGCGTTTGCTTGATATGCCTTGTAGCAAAATTAATGCCAAATTCAAGTAAAGGATCAGTAGAATCAAAGTTTTGTTTTTTAGAGTTACACAAAGTTCAACTCATAATAAAATAAAGAAATGTATTTTTAGCAACCATAAAAAATTACTGGCAATTATTTCTAAATATGCATAGATTTTTTTTTTCAAGTTCAATAGCGAAATTCAATGATTGTAACAAAAGTTTAGTAAAGATAATTGAATGAAACCAGTTTTTTTTCAACAACAAAAACATTTATTTCGCCGTTCACTATTCGGCATTGACAGCAAAATTCTGGGGAATGCAACGAGCCCGTTGAAAGCAGGACCACAGAAAAAGAAGAAAGACGTTGCCAAAGGTAGCGAAGAGAAGCCTGGACCAGACGAAGTACGCAGTGCGACCAAATTGGCCGACATTAAAGATTTGGGGAAAAAAGAGAAGAATAAGAATAAAGGAAAAGGCCGTCGAAAGAATAATCCTAAGGAGCGCCCATAGGTGGTCATAATAAAGCTACAGGGGGTCACATCTAATCTGAGGTACTGAAGAGACTTAGGCCGAACGTATGGCCGGATGAAGTTGAAGTGTCTGTCCGATCAATTCGCACGACGAAGACTGGCACCATACATTTCCAGCTGAAGAAAGGCAGCCTGAAGAAAAAGATTTGCAGTGCTATACGAGAGACTCTGAAAGAAGCCGCAGATGTGAGGAACTTAATGTCTAATCTGCCGTAAGAGGTCCGAGATTTGGATGGGCTAACAGCTAAAGAGGAAGTCGTGACAGCCATAAAAGCGACCACATGGGCTCTAGAGCAGGAAACCCCTGTAAGCCTGACTTGAGCCAATAGCAGGCAGCAGGTAAAAGCTTGTATGTCTCTACCTGAAAAAGCAGCGTAAAAGAGTAAGCCTGTTCGAGCAGACCAAGCGCTGTTTTAAATGTTTTGGACCTGGTGATACTCAATGAAGGTACAAAATTCCAGACAGAAAGAGCATGGGGTTGCGTATTCAATGTGGCGATATACTGAAGCATTGCAAGAACCCACCAAAATGCTGTCTCTGTCTTGAAGAATGGAAAACCCCCCTCCATCACCCGCTTCAAAAAGTTGTAAATCTAGTAGGAAGTCATGGTGAAAATTCTTCAACTCAAATGGAAGATATTGTTATCATTAGTGAGCAATATATAAGACCAACGCGTACTGGCTAGAAAATGACGGTGCTACGTCTATAACATGGATTACAAAAGCAACATACACCAGAGGGGGAGCGGAAAAGGAAATAGTTGTCTGATCGAGACTTCGGAGGTGGTGTTTAACATCCAGTGCTCGAATTGGGGTGTTTAAGAACAAACTAGACTAAATTGAGGATAAGATTCGGGGAATTTGGGGAAACCTCATAACTGCAGACGATTTCAATGCCCATGCTGCAGAATGGAGTATGCGAACCACAGATATCGGATGATAATGTATAGGACAGGGCTTGGCAAATGTCGGAAATGTATTATTAACTTTGAGGATAAGATTCGGGGAATTTGAGAAAATCTCATAACTGCAGACGATTTCACTGCCCGTGCTGCAGAATGGAGTATGCGATCCACAGATATCGGATGATGGTGTATAGGACAAGGCTTGGCAAATGACGGAAATGTATTAACTTTCAGGAGACCACGCTGTGAAGGTACAATTCCTATTGTGTCTCTAGTTTCTGAAAGGTTTGCTAGCAGGGTAGGAAACTGTAAGATCGTAGAGATATACGCAACTAGCTGTCTCCAATATATCTCATAATCCTTAACCACAAGAGTACGGGGAATGGCGGGAGAGAACGAAGATGGTCGCATATCCTAAGATGGAATGAATGCAGAGTTGGCGAAAATCAACAGACGTGGTGGTGACGAGCATACGTTCCCAAAAAAAAATGGGAAAAAACAGCGTGGGGGGCTAAAAATATGAGCCTTTAAAGATATTGAAGTGGCCTAAGCTATACAGAACCAATTACAAAACAAATTGTTCTCTTGGCTACACTGGACGTTAAAAACGTCTTCAATAGCCTCAGATCGCCAGACATTCTGATGGCATTGGAAAATTTCACATTTTAGCCGGCTTTGCGGATGACATCGCAACAGTAGTTCAAGGCGCGGATACCGAGGATGTCTAGCGCAAAGAGACAGCTCATGATAAGGGCGAAGGCATGGTTTTAGGCACATTGCTTGCAACTTGCCACCCATGAAACCAAACTAGTGTTCTAGACCAAGCGTCACATACCCTTAGAAGTTCATGTTCCTATAGAGGGTTCCACATACTCACTAAAAGAGTGGTGAGCTATTTAGGGGTAAGACTGGTCTCATGACTAACATACTCTAACATACATAACGCTGAAGATGACCCGCATAATGGCGAACATAGGTGGCCCGTTACCGAACAAATCTAGGATTCTTATGGAAGCAGCTAACATCACGCTGGTGTGAGATCTGGGGAGACAGAGTAAGGATAAAAGAGAGAACGAACGCTTTGCTAGCGGTCTAGAGGACAGATACACTGCGAGTAACCTCGGCATACCGCACGGTTGCTGTAGGCGCAGTATTGGTCATTGCAGGTATTGATCTGAGTATATTAGATAGAAACAAAATAAGGGTGTTGAGATAGTCGAATTGGACTGATCGGGTGGAAATGAAAATACTTAGTCGCGAGACTCTGCAAATGCGGCAGGAAGGATGGAACACTGGCAAAAGCGGAAGACGGGCGGCAAGACTTATTCATAATGGATAAGCAGGACATAGGGAGTGGTTAATTACTACCTCACCTAGGAGATAGGGTGAGGTTAATTACTACCTCACCAAATATTATCCGCTCAAGGATATTATCGCACATTACTTCATAGAATAACGAAGTGTAACACTTCTTTTAGTTTATATAAGGAATATTGCGTAATAGATGACGCTGAGCATAGCTTCTTTGTGTGCTTCTGCTGGGCTGTTCGACAGGAGCTTGTGAGCGAAATGGGCTTATTGGCCGTGACAAATGTTGCAGATGCCATTAATTCGGACTCAACCGAATAGAACAGAACCGTGATTTGGACTCAGTTGAATATATAAGATAATATATAAGCAGGCCCCAAAGCAGGCATATACAGCTTAGGGGTACATGGAGTGCCACAGATAAGGACCACATTGAAGTAATGCACTGGCAGTTCCAAGATACATTTTCTACCTTAGAGTAAGAAAGAGGAGGTTTTTAGTCGATATACGCTATATCTGACACTTCTCAGAGAGGATTATGCTGTGTATTTTAGCAGCATAAATTCACATTTAACTGCACATACATATCTTCACTTACATATGTAAACGAAATTTTCTAAGAACAAGTTTTTGTGGAGTTGTAGTTCATTTGAGTTTTATATAAATATATAATTGAAAAAGGCTTCCAAGATTTTTTAGACGGAGAGACTTAAATTAAATAAGTACTAAAAACATTGCACGTCATATTAGCATATATACGCAACACTTCATTTTAAATCATAAAGTAAAATGCAGAAGTACTTGAAACATTAAAAAATTTCCAATATATTGAAGGCTACTCATATGTAAAAAAAATAATGTCTCGATTTCATTTTACGCATTGAAGACCGTAAATAAAAACATGAAATTTTTAAAAAAGATGAAACTTTGCGCTGATTTTTTAACTTCTTAAAAGGAATTTAAAGGGTTATGATAAAATTGAGATAATGCCTTGTATAATATTGTACAATAAGACAAGAATATCTCTTACTTTATTTACTCCCGCATTTCCTTCAGCAGTGATAAGAACAGCGATTTACATTTTCAGTTTGTAGCAATTACGAACAGTCCTTGATATCGATTTCGCACCGTATGAAAGCATTTCATAAACACTTCAATAAGTAAAAGGAACTATTTTTGTTTGAAATATTTTCATGCGTCATTGTGTTGAATGTATAGCAATTGGTGACGATAGTGATAATGGAACACTTATTATTTTCATTTTGTCTTATACAACCTTTTTATCACAATTTTATAAAGTGCAAAACACTTAACGTCGTCAGTAAAAATAATTTCACTTCCACTAGTTTTCATATGTATCTTCTTAAGGCTTCCCATAATAGTGTATCATAATCTAACAGATTTTAAACAGCATTTTAATAATGACAAAACAAAATTATAGAGTTTTTGAAATGTCAGTTTTGGAAGGACTATTCACGAAAGCGCTGTACATTCTTATGAAACATTAGCTTTCAATTTCGCTTAGAATAAAATACATTTTATTTGCAACGTACAGCAATTAGTGTTTTTTGTTCACAAATTTGCTTACGTTTCTAAAAAATGTCGATGTATGTAAGGCGATGAAAACAAATATGCCAAGTTAAATACGTAGTCACATAAGCCTGTTACGTCGTGTTTAGAAATTCGTATGTCGCATCATTTTACATTAAGTGTATTTGCAAAAATACTACATACATATGTATTTGCTTATTTAACATTTGTCACAGAAATAAAATATATTTCAAATAGTTTTAAAAAGTTCTTATCAACAAAATTTGTTTTTTAAAGGAATGTAATTTTAGCAATTGAGTTTACTCGTATAACACTGTTTTACAAATTTTAAATCTGAAACAACACCAAGAACGCCACATGCCTAGATAGATTAATTCGGGCCTCCTGGACACGAAAAACGCTGTAATTTTCTCTTTCTAAGTACCGTTTTTTAGATAACGGTACTTTTGTGTTTTTCGGTGTAAGGTACCACTCAAATCCTTGTGGAGCCCAACAAATACAGAAAATTAAAATTTCCGATATCAGTCTATATTTACTTTAGATATGACCTAACCCGATTATCTATGATAATATCGCTTAAGCGAACTTAAAAAAAAAATTTTTTTTGTTTTTGTTAAGCAATTCTGTAATAAAAGGAGGTTATTAAAATACAGAAAATTAAGATTTCCGTCATCGGTCCGTATATAGCCGAGATATGAAATAAACAGATTTTTGCATGAAATAATTTTTTTTCTTAAGTGCTGTTCTGTTATAAAAGGAGATTACTAAAATACAAAAAATGAAAGGTTCTTATATACCCGAGATATAACCTAAACCTCTTTTTCCATGAAAATTTCTTGAAAGATTACTTTTTGACATGGCGCTTACAAGGCAAAAAAAGTTATTCCCCGATATCGGTCCATATACAGTGGTGGCCATATAATTAAAACATTGTTGATAGTAAATTAATTAATGTATTGATGGTATTCTAAGATTGTGTTGTTAGCTAACTAGACACCATTCATAACGTTTTCAATATGATCCCCACCGGAAAAATTTGGATTCATCACTCCATAAAATATTTTTCCAAAGGCTCATTAGTTTTTTACCGTTTTTTCTTACAAAATCCAATGTGGATTTAAATTTTTTTTTTTTTTTTTTTTTTTGAGACGAAAATTTTCTCTGTGCGATACCATCCACGTAAGCCACTTTTATTAATCTGCCGTCGAAGAGTTCTAGATGATATATGGATACCATATGATGACTCTGATTCAACTTTTAACTGTTTAGAGCTTTTAAATCGGTCAGTTTTAAATTTATTAGAATGGTTAATTGTATTTAAAATTTTTCCTCTAGAGCAAACAAGTAATTGAGAAATTTCATTCACCATTTTCTCGTCGTCTCTAAGATTAATGATTACCTGCCATTCTTAACAATGAACTGAAGAATCGTTATTTGGAAACAAAAAACGTTGTTCAAATCAAACTTTTAATTGTGAACGCCAATATCAAAAAATAAAAAAAAATTGTTTTTTTTATCTTGGAACAGTACTCAGAGGATGATCCCTACTTTCCCCAGTGCATTTTACTGGAACTAAGAAAATAGATAACGTTATCTTAGCATTTAAATTGTTGGAAATAAATTAACTAAAACTGATCAATGCCCAGTGTATATACCTTCGACACTGTTCAGGCCAACAAAAATTATAGTCTAAGAGCCCGTGAGAGCCAGACCTTCGTAATTTAATAAAAGCTGAAAGTTATTCTATGTGTGCCCCTAGTGCAAGTAAGTATGATCCCCGCCCATGCAACGTGGGTAGTGGTGGCTTTGGCAGGTAACATGTAACGAAGGTGTATAAAATTTCATCACAAATTTATCATAGAATAAAACTCAATTTTTTTATATTTGGTTTGTAACAATATCAAAACTCTCGTTGCTCATTGCCAGACACATAGTATGGTTACAAATCCCTGCCAGACACCCCTAAACTATTATAATTTGTAATTATACTTACGTTATATTATAATAGCTGAATTTTATATATATTTTTTGGGGCACTATTAAACAATGTTTCCTTAATAGCCAGACAGTTTCGACGGTTCTATCATCTTGCCAGACGCATACAAAGTGCACAATTACTGAAAAAGTAAGAGGCTTATGCAGTAACTGGTGCGAGTGAAGCATTGTTTGGCCCATTGCGAATCTTTCTTGCGCATACAATATTGCTCATTCCAAATTGTCTAGCTATATTTTTTACAAGCAATTTTATTAAACAAAATAGTTACCTTTGGAATAATATATAAAGAATATTTCAAGTTTATTAAGCTCTTATTGCACAAATTTCTCTATAAAACTAGCCTGATAAGAGATAAATAGACATGATAAACACATCTCCAAAGTAAAAAAAATAGCTGAAGATTTACAGCAACCCTACATACAGGTAACCTACGATCTGGCAAAAGTAGCGTTACAAGCTACGGAAAAACCAACATTTGATCATTTGTTCATTCATTTTGGACCTTTTCATATAATGATGGCCTATTACAAAGCTGTCGGTAAAGTCATTTGTGATTGTGGGCTGACTAATGTAATGGTTGAGAGTAGTTTGCTGGCAAAAGGTTCAGTTAATGGTAAATAATGGTTGGGTTCTGCAGGATGACCAATACTATTTTAAATGGTTTGAAGGAGATCAACTCTATAATTCTGTTAGTGAATCTTTGAAAACAGAAACAGATGAGGTCGACAATGTTAATGACGATCAATCCGTGGACTGGAGTAGCAGCGACGAGGAAAGTGAAAAAATCGACTGAAACGATAACAATAATGAAAATAGTTTCAATATTTGATTAAACTAGCTTAATTTTTCTGAATTTTTTTATTTATTTTTTAATTGTTCCTTCAGACAATAAATAATATGATTTAATTGAATTGAATGTCTTTTTGAAATTTTAATCGAATTGAATAAACTAATTTTATAAAAATTAGAAACAACAGGATTGACATATCATTAGAAAAATTCTAGTAAGTATTGGTTTAAATATTTACGGTTTTATTTATAAAGAAATATTTCATGTCTATTTATCTCATATCAGGGTAATTTTATAAAGAAACTAGCTGACCAGGCAAACGTTGTTTTGCCTTCAAATTTTATTTACATGATAGGAATGACTTTAAATTTTCAAATTGTCATTGCCAGTGCAAGCCGTATATTGACAACTGCAAATGTTTAAAATGGAGTGTTATGCCTTTCGCAACCGTTAGGACTCATGGTATCAAAACGTCCTCATCTCTTAAACTATCCTTTAAGTACTCTTTTTTTTAAAACGTTAATTATCAAATATTTCACCGGAAGCCAAATAACATTACAAATGCATAGTTGGTCTATACTTCATAATATTATGTTTACCGATCTGACTTTATCTAATTCTAGCGAGTTGAAAAACTGGGTTGTAGAGTAAAGAGAGCCATCAACTTCTACATCATTTATTCGCAAGCACTTTAACTTTGAATCCGAATATTTAAATAGACAACACGTTCGGTCAACTAAACATGATTTTTGTAAAATGTTTGAGAGTATATTGCTGATGAGCTCAGATTTTGATTCGGTAAAATAACAAAAAGGGACGGCTAATTGAATATTGCCAGCGTATTGATGGAATAGACGGCGATATTTCAAGATGTGATTGTCCTTATTTTCAGAAACTGTCAGTCCGATATGAATAATAATAACCTAAACTTACTTTTTTGTTAACTTCAGTATTTAGAACGCCGCGTATATGAAATGAATGCATCCATTGTTTGTATTGTACATTATGCATTCGCGTTCACAGAAAATTAATTTTACGTCATACTTTAATTTTTCTTTTCTAGGAAAAATTCTCAAGTATCCGCCAGACAAACGGGAAACAGGAAAATGATATTTGGCCTATGAAAGTTACATAAAAATATTCGTCGGCTTATATTTATCTCTCATCTTTGTTATCACCTCGAAGTAAGTCATTTTAAATGTCAAATTGTATGAATATGAACCAAAAATATTTGGAACTTGGTGACGTTCCAAAACCCAATGAATGGAGTCGATCGGATGGAGATTAAAATTGTAACAATTTCACTTTACGTTAGCACAACACAGGCCAATGGTTCCATCTGGAAATGTGAACATCTCAACGTCATTCTACCGATACATTCATGTACACTGCAACCACTTTCACACTCATAATTAAAAGCAGCATCTTCCATGTATTGTACAACACGACTAGAAGTCGTGTTAATTAGCCCGATGTCCGATTCTATCCGCAGATGTAGTTTGAAATCGTGCATCGCATTGCAATTGGTTTTGATGTAATCGTTCAGCTTGCCATCTCATGGCGTTACCTTTGATACAATAATCGTATGTAGCAAGTGAAAAATCGAATGGTCAGCGTAGAAATAAAATGGCGAAAAGTATCAGCTCAGGAGTCCAAATGTCGTTGTCTAGATAAGATATTATGATACACGGTTTGGTATTTTTTCAAGTGACAATGAAATATCATAATATGAAAAATCAAAGCCATTTTGTTGATATATGTATGGGAATATATAGGAAAATCTTAATGCCATATCTTTGGAACCACTATACCGATTTTGTAAACTATCTACAGTTCATGGCCAACGTACCTTTAAATTTTGGTCGAAATCGGTCGGCCCGTTTGGCCAGTTAGTGGAGACATAAAAGTGTACACTTCTTTTGTATAGATTTGTGCAATAAGAGCTTAATAAACTTGAAATATTCTTTATATATTATTCCAAAGGTAACTATTTTGTTTAATAAAATTGCTTGTAAAAAATATAGCTAGACAATTTGGAATGAGCAATATTGTATGCGCAAGAAAGATTCGCAATGGGCCAAACAATGCTTCACTCGCACCAGTTACTGCATAAGCCTCTTACTTTTTCAGTAATTGTGCACTTTGTATGCGTCTGGCAAGATGATAGAACCGTCGAAACTGTCTGGCTATTAAGGAAACATTGTTTAATAGTGCCCCAAAAAATATATATAAAATTCAGCTATTATAATATAACGTAAGTATAATTACAAATTATAATAGTTTAGGGGTGTCTGGCAGGGATTTGTAACCATACTATGTGTCTGGCAATGAGCAACGAGAGTTTTGATATTGTTACAAACCAAATATAAAAAAATTGAGTTTTATTCTATGATAAATTTGTGATGAAATTTTATACACCTTCGTTACATGTTACCTGCCAAAGCCACCACTACCCACGTTGCATGGGCGGGGATCATACTTACTTGCACTAGGGGCACACATAGAATAACTTTCAGCTTTTATTAAATTACGAAGGTCTGGCTCTCACGGGCTCTTGCTCTATTAGTCCTAATTCTAGCACGATTACATAACAAGAACATTCAAAAGAAATTGATCATTTATAAATAGAACACGGACAACAGTAATACAAAAAAATAAAAATAATAATATAAAAATTAAAAAATAAGTGTACACACAAGGCAGCTTTAACAGGTAGTGGTAGAATTACAATAAATACAACAACAAAAAACATCACATGTATTTTGTTGGTAGAAATTATGAAAAGTCGTCAAAGTTTTGTTTTACTTTTTCTTAAAAAAGCAAGGAAGCCTGTGTTTTTTACGCAAAGAAAACGAAAGACACGTGTGTGCTTACACCACTACCTAAAACTGCCTAGGGTTCTGTAAATTTGTCAAAATTTTGTTTATAAGATATGTCCATAATTTTGAAAAAAACATATAGACTTTGTTGCTTTTTCAAACAAAAAAGAGAAAGAATTTTGGCATATCGATATTTCTACCAACAAAATACATGTCGCTCGTTTTTTGCAATATGATCATATCTCAAAAAATGAGCTTTTCGAGTTAACAATGCAGAATTGTTAACAGTACTAACTTTTATATTGTGCCAAAATTTTATTTAAATTACCTTTAAACTGTTTCCTTTAGGAGATATTTTAAAAAAAAAAATTCTAAGACTTGTATGGAATATGGATGTGATGTTTTTAGGTGTTGTATTTATTGTAATTCTGATACTACCGGGTAAAACCAGCCGCCTTGTGTACGCAAGATACTTTGATTAATTTGTTTGTTTCTTAATAGGTTACATGGTACTATTCAGACGTAAAGCAGCCCTGGGCTGGAGAACAACTTTCGCGTCTTCGTAATTATTTTTTAAGTGCGGACAGGCTGCCATTGTTGTTCGGCCTTCGAGAGTTTTGCGTCTCACACTCATTGGTTAACTGTCTACCTTATTAGTTTACAGTTTTTTGTGGTATTTTATTGTTAACCACGCGGCAAGTTCCTATGCGAAGGCATAGGTCGATACAAATAGTCACAGCGGCGCAACAAATTACTGTTAATACCATCGTGGGCATATGATCTTCGTTACTCCGCCCAAGCTGTGCATCCTATACTTTGAAAATTTATTTGCAGTTGTATAGTTACATAAATAAATAAATAATCTCGTACTACTTCTAAGATATTACTCTTTTAATACATAAATGTGTATTATTTTACGCAATTGTGTAATATTATTTTAAAAAAACGAACACTTTACAAAATGTTCGTAAATGGCTTTTCTTTGAGAATCACATTGACGCTCTTTCATCTCAAATAGTGTTTATTTTGAGAAGACTGTATACTTTGAAGTCGTATACACCTTTTCATGTTAGGATTCGTTGTACCCATGTCAGGTTAGGTTGTACAGGCCGCCAGTTTCATGAAACCAGCCCACTTGGGTTCGTTGTGCCCATGCTTTGCTTTTATCAAAATTTAACTACGGCTTGGAAGTCTACTCAGAGACGTTAGCTGTTAATATTGGTATTCTTGAGAGATTAGTCAGGAAAATTGTCCGTTATATATTCAACATCCGAGTTTTCGAGCATGATCGCGTTACTGATCTTGTTTCGCAGTTCTTAGGCAGTAGTTTTCATGATTGTCTTCAATTGCGCATCCTTACGGTTTTTTATAAAACTACTAAACTGGGACAACCTGCTGTCTTAGCAAGTAGTTTCTTTTTTATTACACCTACCCGAAATGTTCAGATTGAAATACCTAGAATATACATATTTTACCATTTTTGATAAATCATTTAAAATTAGGGAGTGCCGTGTTTGGAATAGACTTCCTTCGGCACTTAAGCTATTCTCATACTCTATTCCTATGTATAGGAAAATGCTGTTAAATTGGTTTATCTCTTAACTATTTAATATTTGTAATATCTCTGGTGATAGTAATAAAAAAACAATTTTGGTTTATTTGTACATATGGTATTCGTGGTTGGGGAGCCACTTGTAATTTATATTTTGAACTATTTCTTTGAATTATTATTTGATTAGTGTTCAGATGTTAATTGTACTACAAATACATATTGAAATAAAGAAATAAATAAATGTTATATTTAAAACTTAAAAGTTTTATTTTTGTTGTTTGTTATATTTTTCAACTTTATGCTTTTAATTATTCTTTTTTTTTTTTTTTTTGTTTTTTTGTTTAGTTATAAACAGTTATTAAAATACATTTCAGTAGTACTTAATTGTATTCGAGAAACAAACAAAAAATCAATAAATTGCCAAAGAAGTTCCTGCCATAACCGTCAAACGTAAGTATCTATCTACCTGTCGAAAATGTGCGTTGAATAATTGAGTACTTAATTTTTTAAATATTTGCGTTTAATCGCCAAATTTGCATTTGCTGAATAGCTTCATTTACGGATGTTTTACCTGTTTTTGGTTTTTGAAACTAAAGAAGTATCAGTTTATGTTTTTTAAGTTTGCGGTCGTTTCAATTACTACGATGTTTTACAGCGATTTTTCATAATTTATCACATATTACGGAAATTGTATTTCAGTTGAAATTGTATACATTTTGTGTTATAAAAAATTCGAATATCAAAAATTTTGGCTACGTATTTAATAAAATGACACAATATACAAAATAATCAAAATTTGTTTTTACTTAAAATGTGTACTAATAAGAATCACTTCAATGTTCTTAAAAAAACACACAGTTATATACACTGTCTCCCACTTGAATAAGGGATCACGTTTTTTTAACTTTAATTAAATATGTCTTCGAAACTAAAGTTAAGAAAAAATAATTTTTGCAGAACTAAAGTTCAAGGTGTTGGCTTTAGGTTCCTGAAGAAATAAAATACACATATTTTGTTATACAAAAATTATGCATTTATTTAGAGACACAGAAATACGAGTAGTATTTCTGTGGTACTTTTTCGTAAGTCACCTGAATAAGGAATATTTAAAAACTAAGCAAACTGTAACTTAATTTTAAATTTTGCGTTATAAAAATGAAAGTGATTATCTTCTAGCGGGGGAAATTGGGTTTGTGTTAGAGGACGATTGGACTTTTGGAAGGGTAGGCGTTTTAGTACGCCCTCCATTGTAGCATTTTGCAACGGAAGTCTCCTACCGCCTTTACCCGGCTGTCTTGCCATCTCTCGGAAAAAGGTCTTGCCTTGGCATACGTTTTGCTGGGGCATAGAGGGGAGGGAGTCCCTCACTTGTTGTAGGAAGAAAGTTCTAGGAAGTCGAATGACTTATGTTGGGTTAAAGATTTCCGAAACCCTTACCAAATTGGCAGAACGGGGATCAGCATGGCGCCGGGTGGTTCTGCTTGCAGTTCATCCCGGGCTGATCATGGTTGAAGTACCCACCTTGATAGAAACCCTCTGGCTGTGGTTTTAAACGAAAGTTGCACGGAAGGGGAATTAATATCCCTGATAATTGTAGTAGTTGACTTTTTTCGGGGGCTAACAAACCCCGAGGTACTGTTGTCTTGCAACAGATACCTGTATTGTAAGGAACCAGTGGTGATGGTTTGACGGGTGAGTTGGTTTAAGGACTAATGCTCTTAGTGGGCTTCGGCCTACCAACTCATTAAGCCTTATCTTCTATTGAATGCTGGCAAATTGCATACAGGATGGATTAGAAGGCCCGAACTCTTCGGAAAGGTGTTTGCCTATGACTACAAACATATGGTACCATGGTGCCTGCGTGAGCTTGGTAAGCCACACAGGGGCACTAATGAACAGTGAATAATTCGCTCCGTGGCTTTGGTCCATCATCAGATTGCCGTAACGTGAAACTATTTTATGTTGCGTGTCAGTCTTCCGGTATTGCTGTTGGTTGCTTCAGTTTTTATTTTGGAAAAAAAATTTTTACGAGCGCAAATAAAATACGTCTTACTGCACAGAGTTGCCAACTTTTTTTTGTTCTTATTGCAAGGAACTCAAAATACTCAGTGAAAAAAGAAAAGATCGCAGTAAACCAAAAATAGGACAAATTATTTTAATGGAATATTCCCGAAAAACTGTGTTTGAGCGGCGCAATACGTGCCTACTTACAAAGTAAGCGAGATTGTATTGTCATCAGTAGGTTCGCCGGAGTTAGCGAGACATTCGAAACTGTAGCTTTTCTGGATACTAGGGCACAGTGAAGAAGTACCCGGAAATATTGTAGCGGATGAACTGACAAAAGCTCGTGTCCAGCTACAACAAAGAGATATAGATGGGATCGTTGGAGTCCCGCTTAGGAGCTGCAAGAAACAAGAACACCGTCAACTTTTTGAGACCGCTCAAGACAGATAGTCTAGTGAGGTTACCTGCCAAATATCAAGGCTGACATGGTCCAGATATGATAACATAAGGACTATCATCCTTAGGGGCTTGCCTCGACGGAAGTTGCGTACTGCTGTGGCGATCTACATGGGGGCATTGCTACATAGGGATGCAAGCGAGGAGGCTAAATCTACCGTTTAATATCTTCTGTAGCAGCCGCAGAGACGAGGAGGAAGTAGGGATTATTAAGCGCTTCCTCTGTCGGTGTCCAGCTTACATAAGACCTTACATAAGGGCATCGGTATCTATTCAGACCAGTGTTGCCAGGAAACTTTTTCCGAAATCCTTACCATAACGCATAAAAATCTTTATTTACCCCTACAATGAAAAAATATTTCGCTATGTTTTTCCCTACACAATTTTTCATTCAAATTTTGCGCAAATAAATTATTTTACTACGATTTTACGTTTATTGTAAATTCAAATAGATAAAACACTTTACTAAATAGTTAATTAGTGTAAAAAGTATAACTTAAACGATTCATATGATAAAAAAAATGTATTTGGGTAACTATATAAAAAAATTATTTTAAGTGACTTGATATAAATTCTAATTCAAATTGGTATATGCGTTTTGTGAAGGAATAAGTACGAATATCACAACGTTAACATATTACAGTTTTCAGGAGTTGGAAAAAATACAGCAGAATCTAGTTTTACGAATATGCGACTTTTATTGTATAAATACGTGTAGAAGCCCGTTGTTTACACCATTAAACCTTTGTGACGAGGTGTATTTGTGGGAAAAATGCCTTTCTACCAAGACCAACTATATATAGATTAGGAGGTTAGGGAGTGTACATATAAAATTTATGCGATTAATTAAAAAGCTTGCTAATGAGATCTTAGAAGGCATATGTAATTTGAAACATTGCAGTCTAGTTTTTTTTTCTTTATTTTCACGTTCGTTGGTAGTGATAGAAAAAAAAACCCCTCCTTCCATCAGTCTTAAAACGATTTTAATAATTTTGGCAACAACGTTCCCAATTGCGTTGAGTAAATAAATATTAAACCTTAAAAAAAAACCAAAAAAAAAACTTATTGTTAAAATATTTAACGTTGTTTAGGTATAAATTTGATGAAAATGCATCGATATCAAATTTTGGCAACGATTTTTCCTCATAGTTGGAAAAATTATAATAGTATAATAAAAATGCTAACCATTTGTGATAATTTAAAAATTTATAAGTGTCGACATATAGATAGCTGGGAAACATAGAAAACAAGCTATTTATAATTTTTTTCTTTTTATGTACTTTAACTTTTTGTTACAATGTATGTCGAATGTTTTATGTATGTTAAAATTATTTTCAATGTTTTCAAATATTTTTGATTTAAACAAACTAAAAAAATCTTTTTCTGAAGTAGTGTTCCGAAGGAAGACTAAAACATTTTATAAAAAACAAAACTGACCTCAATCTTAAACAGCATATCAATTTAGTTCTTAATTTATTTTATTTTTGGATGAAACATTAATTCAGATCAAATTCTCAACGTACGTTAAAAGTTAAAATTTGCTCAACTTTAATACAGGGAAGTACGGAATGTGACAAAACTGATAAGGATACATGTAATTCAACTTAGTTGTGAATTGGAAAAAGCAATGTATAACCTGCAACGTATTCCATGTGCCCCGGCCTTCAGCTCACGTTTCAATGCATTTCATCCAGTTTTTGAATCTTTCGTTTGAGGACTATCTAAATTTTCGTTTGTTAATTTTCTTATTTAATGATAGTATCCCAAGCTCCTGCAGTGCGTATGATATCGTTTTCTAAAACAATTCGAAATCCTCAAATTTCTATACCTCGGATTTATCATGTACTGTATGATCACTCTTTTTCTATGCGTGCTGCTCGTTTATGGAATTTTTTACCTCATAACCTGCATCTATTCAACATGACGCTAAGAACCTTCAAACGGACGCTTCTGGACTGGTTGGCTTCTTAATTAATTAATTATCTTTCATTAATTATGGTCACTAATTATTGGCGTTTATCACTGAAAGTATTGAGAAATGGATGTCTCCAAATATTTCACATTAGATATTACACATTCAGATCATATTCTTACTTATGGATGTCTGGTTCTCTAATTGATAGGGTCATGATTTTAAGGGAAGAAAAAATAATTTCCAGACAAGAGAACATTTCGAATATTAGAATCACTTTAGTAATAAAGTGGGCGTAGTTTTTGAGAGTATATTGTGTTTCTGAAATGTTTGCAGCCTGTTTCGCTAGAAATCATAAAGCTGATTGTAATATCCTACCATTTATCACGAAACTTACCTTCTTTAAAACGAAATCCACTATATTCGATTTTAAACACACTTTAAAACTTATTAGTAAATATTTGCCTTCCACTTCATAGGTGCTTGAGAAAACAACGTTTAAAAAATTTTCTCTCCCAGCGTGATCAGTAACTATGATAATTAAGAAGCCGGTAACTATTTAAGAAAATGCAATCTTTATACTAGAAATGATAATTTTTAATTTTTCCCACACAATATTTTTGCCAAAACATGAACAAACACATTCCCATTAAACAATTGCAAAACACATATACAGATGTATGTATTTGTATTTCTGTATTGTTTTGTTATTTATCTTTTTTGTTTTTGATTATTGTTGTTTTCAGCACTTAACGAATTACGAGACAAACAAGTAAGTTAAAAACATGAGACAGTGGGCAGATAAAACACCCAGTCAACTTTTTTACTTATAGTTTTTGAAGATTTTTTCTACATTCCTTTTTAAACAGAGTAAAAAAGAACACCAACAACAAAGAAAGCCACTAAAGCCGCCAACCTGCAAATGTTTGACAAGTATTTTTTTTTGTATATTATTTTATATGCTGTGGAAGGAATCGACAATTGTAAATTTTTGGTGTTATTGACACTGCATACAAAATTCTTTTAGAATCACAAACATATAAACGCACATGCATACAAACACTTATTTTAATATAGGCATAAAAAGGGTGTGTTTATCATCAAACATAATTTTAACATTGCATTTTCACAAAAAAAATCTTTTTTATGATGTTTTCACTTGAAGAGCTTATTTTATCTTAATAATTTTGTATGGTATGTCGTTGACGTTTAGCGGCGTTTAATTTTTGTGTATTATTGCTTTTATGCACATACATTTTATTTTGCCATATATTTTATTTTTGCACTTTTTCAAATTTTCTTTATTTTTGTTGTCTTCTGCTTTAATATTTTGTAAGATATTTATTTTTCGTACATACATTCATACGTGTGTGCATACATGTTATGTGCCTGTCTGACTGGCTTTTCGCAAGCTAGTGGCTGATGTTGTTGTCACCACACTTGTATTAATATATGTTGGATAATTTTTTTATTTGATTTTATATTAAACACAATCCACTGCCTTTATTCAGCACAATAATTGTTCATTTCTTTCTACTTTTTCTTTTTGCAGGTTATCGGCTCTTTTCTGACTGAAATGAATTTTTAATGAATGTTTCACCAGCGACACTCTTTTTCGTTTAAAAATTAATTTTTTTATACCCAATACAATTTGTAAGTAATTAATATATTTAGGATTAGGGCAACCAATTAATCTTATTAAATTTTTTTTGTTGATCAAACAACAGATACCGCTACCCAACTAGAAAAGAAAACTCCGATTTTTACTTGTCGACAATTCGACATTGACTATTCTTTTTGTACAACACCGAATAACCAAATGCAAAGGAGACGAAAATACACTGAAAAAACACTTTAGAAATGTCAATAACAACACTGTGGTGGTGAATTTACAAAAATTCTAAGTGCTGCCATTGCGTTATATATCAACACTTTAGTTCTGTCATATTAATCTTTTTACAATTTCAACTTTTTACGCATAATTGCATATAAAACACTAATAACTAATTAAAAAAATTGGTCTTGCTTTCATCAGTGTTGGGCAAAATATTTCATTTGCATTAATTTTTGATTCCCTTTTAAAAAGGTTGAATTAATTAATATATTTTTTCTTTCATCTATCCGTAAACCATATTTCAGAATTAATGAAAATGTTTCTATTATTGACATATATCAGATGGCAGCATAAGGAATTATTATATAGCAATTATAGGCAGCTCTCTGTATTTTACTTGCAAACAGTTTTTATATAATTAATTTTATGAGTTACCTATTCGCAAAAAAAAAAATATATACCTTTCACAAGAATGTAAAGGGTATGCATGTTTTTGATTTCGTTTGTTATATCTACAATTTTCATTTCCGTCCCTATAAAGTATATATATTCTATATCAGCATTGATAGATAATTCGATTAAGCGATTTCTGTCAGCCGTTGAAACACTGTTTCGCAGAAAACCATTAGACTTAGAAACTTTTTTTCACCATTCTTTTACCCCTATCGATTCATGGGTTTACTATTGAAATTTAGTGAAATCGGTTCACACATAGCTGAGATATGTCCAAAATTCGGAAAAAAATCAATTTTTTTGCAATTTTATATAAAATTTTTGAAAACAAATCGTTTTTTTTTTTTTTGCTTCAAACCTTATACAATTTGTAAACATGGCTATCAAAGGGTAAAAAAATTGTCCCCGATATCGGTCTGTATATAATTTTTTGCTTCCCTTCTTTCTCTTCCTGGAATTGTAAATTTTTGTTCTCTCCTTTACAAACATTTTTACCCCAATTTAATATGAAGATTTTTTTGTATGATTTAGTTCAATTTTAAGAAATGTTTGTGATTTTAAAAGTGAAAAACCAAAATAATCTGTGATTTTAATTGCAATTATAAAAATTTATTAAAACGCTTATATATCGGCCTTAGCCAATGCGAATTCATTACTAGGTGAACTTGACAGCGCAGGTAATAATTTTTTGCTTCCTTTTTTTCGTCCTGAGACTGTCATATTTTTTTCTTTTCTTTACAAGTAAAGACAATGAAACCCTTTCTTTAAAATTTTTTACATACCCCTCGGGATCCTTGATGTAATTGTCGATGGCTTTACAGATTAAAATGGTTTTTCACCTTTAAATTCACAAAAATTTCTTGAAAAACAACTTAAGACGACTGAGAAGTCAATATATTTTATAACAACTAATTTATTTACCCGGAATGGTTCATATGTTATGTGAAATTTGGCAAACCTACAGTTAAAGCCATTTTGAGAGTTCTTCAAATATTAATTATTATATTTCATTATAGATCCAATTGTTGTTTAATGAGCTTGAGGAGTCTGTCAAAAATCCTTATGCATATACAAAATGTAAGAAACCAAACCAAATAGTGCGGCGTCAACGCTTTGCAATTAGCAAATCCAATATTGACAGACTGTAAGAGAGTAAACTTCACACACTCTCTTTCTCTCTCTCTCTTTCAGTAAAACTAGCTTCAAAATAAAAGTTACTAATTTTTTGGGTCAATTATTAATCACACTTTAGGTGCTTTGATTAAAATCTGGTGAAGAACTATTTTCTTAAAATACTTTGTAAGGGAAAAATTATTGCATCTTCTACTTAATCAACGATAGTGTTAAAAGAGGTTTATTAAAGCTATTTAAAATTAAGTTAAATAAAAATTGGATCTTAAAAATAGTGTGCTAAGGGCGAAATAAACTACACAAACTGCTTGCCAAACATTTCAAAATCTTAGGTTCGTACAAACATTTGTTTTTGGGGGTTTTTGTTGATTTATAAAAATATTTGAAGCATGTTTGCGCAATATCAAAAATTTCTTACTTTCATACAAACATTTTGATTGTGTGTGTATAAATTTTGTCATTTCAATGAAACTTTTGCAGCGATAGGTGGTGGAAGAAGAATTACACAAAATGAATCAAGAAAATTATTAATTGTTATAATGATTAAGTTTTTTATTCGCTATTTAAGCTTCTAACATTTGTACCAGTAAAAAATTATAAACAGCTTGTTTTCTATGTTTCCCAGCTATCTATATGTTGACATTTCATAGGAACTACCCTGGTATAAATGTTAGAAGCTTAAATAGCGAATAAAAAACTTAATTGTTTGAATTTTTGTTCTCTGCTTTTCGATACTTTCGAAAAGCAAATCGTAGCAACCAACGGTTGTTTATTTGTTTGAAAGGTGTAAAGAAATGTTAGAGACGTTTATAAATAGAAAGGCTTGTTTTTTGTGTGCATTTTTCTTTTTAAATTCTCAGCAATTTATTTGGATTGTTGGGATATAAAGTTGAATGTTTGAGAATATCTTTCAAAAATTTCCAAAGTCTACTGATGATTAGGGTAGTTCCTATGAAATGTCGACATATAGATAACTGGGAAACATAGAAAACAAGCTATTTATAATATTTTACTGGTATTGTTATATTGTTTAGAATGGCGTAAAAGTTTACCTTTAATATGGAAATTAAAAAAATAAAGAATAGAAAACAGAACATCAAGTAGTAGAGGCTAAAACAATTTGTATCTTGCAAGCTTGATACGGCCAGCAAATTGACGCAACACAATGGACTCTACTCTCATTGAAAACAAAAAAATTGATAAATTTGTGTGCATGAGTTTGAATTTGTATAGCATGTACAGTTCACTTTATCTAGCTTTAATTTTTTTAAATTATGTTTTGATTTGAATAATTCTGATTTATTTACTAACACTTTCATTTATAAGATATGCATCTTGTTAATAAAGAATAAAAAATAAAAATTCGAAAAAATAAAGGTTTATGTGCAAGCGGAAAGCGTATGTTTGCCAAACAGTTTCCACAGTATATTTAACAGGTATATTCATTCTTAATTCTTTGCTTGGTTCAACTGAATGGCCAATAATAATTTTATGAAAACAGAGTGTCACATACTGCATTACCAATTATTATCATCTAGCAGCATTTATGTTGTTATTTATAAAGTTAAGATGTCGCTTTTTGTTATGATTTTTCGTACATGTGCGATACTCAAGCAGCTTTTTGTACAGCTGATTGTCTGGTTTTTACATGTTAATTTTTATTTAACTTATTTTATAACATTTTTCAATTAAAATAAATAATAATCCACCTTCAAGAAGTTTAGAAAAATGAGTTATTCTCTCAGTTACTTAAAGCTGTTAAATTTTCGCTTGCATAGCAGCATAAATGTTAATAAATTTGTTCGTTCTTATAGCTCTGGGGTACCGGAATTAGAAATCAAATTTTCGAATGGGTAAGTTGTTTTATACACCAAGTTAATTATGAAATAACGTATAAGTCCTAGGAGAAATTTATTGATGTCAGCAGGAAAATATGCTCGCTTTGCTAATGCTACTGCTGTTTGTGAAATGGGTGATACGGCTGTTATGGTTACAGCTGTTTCGAAAACAAAACCCACACCGGGTACCAATTTCATGCCCTTAGTGGTTGACTATAGACTTAAAAATGCAGCTTCCGGTCGAATACCTACAAACTTTATGCGTCGGGAATTGGGCCCTTCAGAAAAAGAAATTCTATCTTCTCGTCTTATAGATCGTTCCGTACGTCCCTTGTTTCCCTACGAATATAGAACCGAAACTCAATTGGTATGTAATATGTTAGCCATGGATGCTGTGTATTCTCCAGATGTACTTGCCATAAATGCAGCTTCGTTAGCCCTGAGTTTGAGTGATATACCTTGGAATGGGCCAGTCGGTGCAGTAAGGTAAATAACTTAGTAGTTTGATATGCTGTATATATTGTACATGTGCATATGTATTTAAAATGTAATAACTTTCTAGATTAGGCTTGTGTGATGGAGAAATAATTGTCAATCCTACAAGACGTGAACTTCAATCGTCCCAGCTTGATCTAGTTGTTACAGCCACTAAACAGAATCTTGTCGTCATGTTGGAGGGCAAAGGTAATATTGTTCTGCAGCAAGATCTTAATAAGGCAATAAAACAAGGCACTAGGGAAGCTCAAAATATAATTAGTGAGATAGAAAATATACGAAAACTTTATGGCAAAGAAAAACAAAGTTTACAAGACCTACCAGAAGCTAATGAAGAAATAAAAAGTGCTGTCTGTAGCATGAGCGAAATGCGTTTGCGAGAAATATTCCAAGATGGAACACATGACAAATCATCACGTGATCAGGCTGTAAATGAAGTTAGAACAAATGTTATAGATAAAGTATGGTCAAGTTATCCAGATACAGAACCTGCTTTGATAACGGAGGAGTTTAATAGATTTTGCCGTTCTTTATTTAGAGATTTAATATTTGAAACCGAACAAAGATGTGATGGTAGAAATTTTGATGCTTTACGAGATATTAATTGTCAGGTATTTTTTTTTTATTACGGTGGTAAATAAAATTTTTGCTACAATATTTTTACTTTAGGTGGATTTATATAAGCCATTACATGGCTCAGCATTGTTTCAAAGAGGTCAGACGCAAGTTTTCTGCACGGTGGCATTAGACTCGCAAGAATCAGCACTGAAATTGGATACAATATCGGCTTTAGAAACGTAAGTTTTATTTCTCATAAATAAAAATTTTACTATTTGATTTGCAACAGGCTTCATTTTTGTTGTGAATAAAACACAAACATCTATCAATCACATCATTCAAATTGAAAAAAAAGATTTGTTTCCGATCAAAAATTATATCAGTTATAATCAAAATCGGGCTACAAGCTAACATTCAAAAGTTTAATAGGTGATTTAGTTTGTTAATGCGTTATTAACAAGTTTCTCATTTTGATAAAACCTTGAAAAGAACATTTTGAGAATAGTTTAAAAAACACCAATTTTATCATTTATCTGACTCCTCGTTAATTAAAAACAAACTCAATATTTGGTATATTAAATTTTTTAAACATTACTTAATATCAGGAATATAAAATGATACCTTGGCGCCTCTCAGGTTCTAACGATAATTGCTTATTATGTAATAATTCGGAATTGCCACTGAAATCAATAGGTTTAACAATATTTCTGATACTGTATGTCTGTAATAAATAATATGACTAAATTTATCAAATTTAGAGCTTCGCAAAGAAAGATTGACGATGTATGAGTAAATAAATATTTTATATTATTATTGTTAGGGACTTTTTATTAATTTACTTTTCCTTTAACAACAGAAACTAAATCAGCAAATCTAGTATTTGATTGCCATAAGCTTAAAAAAACAAAGATCCCTCTACATTCATATACAGTAGACTCAATAATTTGATATTCAGGGGACTGGAGAAAAAGTTGAAATAATCGAAAGTTTAAATAATCCAGCTCAAATTATAAAGTAAAATTAACAAAAATTGACGATAGTAAGAAAAAGTGAAAAACAGGTAAAACTAATAGCTTTCACAACGGAAAGTTTACTTTCCAAAGTCTTGAGTTTAGCGTTGGCAAAGAAAAATAAAGAGTGCACGAAAGCTGAGATCATTTCCCTTGCCAAGTAAAGCGTTGTTGCGGTAGTTTAAAGCAATAACTCAAAAATATGAGAAGTATATCATCAGTACAAAAATTTAATGAATTCAGAACAATAATTGCAAATTTTCCAAATCCATCTAATGTATTAGCCGTGCAAGAAACCTGGTTTGACTCCAAGGTCAACCAAATTTATAAAATCCCTGGTTATAACTGTGTTCATTGTTGCAGAAATGATGGGTATGGAGGTACGTCGATTTATGTACGTGACCATTTAAAATTTATCATTGAAAAATGTGAAAGCAAGCAGTATTGTGATTCTATAGTTTTATCTTTAGAAAATTTTAAAGTTGATGGACGGCCTTTAAAAATTATATCTTTCTATAGATCTCAAAAATGTGATATTAATACTTTTTATTGTTTTTTGGAAGATTGGTTGAGTGCGCATGGTCAAAGTTCCTGCGTTATAGTTGGAGATTCTAACGTTGATTTTCTAGATAGTAATACCGCCAGAAATTTTACAGATTTGCTATGTAGCTATGAGTTTAAAAACTTACACACTTTAATAACACGCCCACTGTCTAGAAAATCTATTGATAATATATTCAGTAATGTATCCAGAGCAATGTTTATTGACTCTATTGAATGCAGTCTGTCTGACCATAACTTTATTTCATGTAGGATTCAAAGCGAAATTAGAATTTCTAAATATGGTGAAGTTACCCAGAAGCACTGCAATTATGAAAAGCTGCGAAATATTTTTAATGCTAATGCACCCAGTGTATATAGTGGAAACCCTTCAGTGGATACTAGCACTTTAATTCAATGTCTTTCCAACGCTCAGGATAGTTCCACAACTACAAAGATCATTAAAAAAAATTTAAATGAAAGCATTGCACCATGGATAAATGAAAATTTACGAATATTAATCAACTTCAAGAGAAATCTTTTAAAACAAAGAAGAAAGAAACCGAATGATCAAAGCTTGAAAAACAGAATCACACGAATAAGTAACGTTATTAAAAAGGCATGTCACTTATCGATAAACAATTTTTATCATGACAACATTATAAGTACACAAAACGATCCCAAGAAATGCTGGAGATTTTTAAATGAATCACTGGGTAGAACCAAAAAAGCGCAAATGAGCCCAAAAGACAGTAACGGTAAATTAATTATCGATGATTATGTTAAAGCGAATCTTTTTAATGAATACTTTTTACAAATTCCTGTGACAATGAAGCAAAATATTATTTCTTATCCTGAAGACTCGTGGAACGATTTTAGAACACTACGATATTGTCACAACACATTTCAATTTCACCAAATATCAAACGATCAAATTTTGCAGGTTATATCCACTCTTCCGACAAACAAAAGTTCTGGACATGACAATTTTACATCAGAAGTATTTAGTAAATGTATATAAGAAATTTCTCCACACCTGGTTAAAATATTTAATAGTATTTTGGAAACTTCACATTACCCAAATATTTTAAAGATTTCAAAAGTGGTACCTATACCAAAAATACCAAACGCACACTCAGCAGATAAGTACAGGCCCATTGCACTTTTACCTATAATTGATAAGATTTTTGAAAAAATTTTACATCAACAATTGATGAATTTTATGGAAAACAATAAGTTAATTTATGAGGGTCAATATGGTTTTAGGAAAGGAAGTGGAACAGAAAATGCAGTTATAAATGTGGTTAATTATATATGCAATAGTTTGGATGAAGGCTATACTGGAGTGGCTGGGATATTTTATGATTTTTCAAAAGCTTTTGATTTGGTAGATCACCAAATATTACTAGAAAAGCTGTGTTTTTACGGAATTCGAGGAAGAGAAGTTTATCTAATTAAAAGCTATTTAGCAAACAGAAAACAGTATGTAGAGTTAAATAAATGTCGCAGTTCGTTGGGAAGTGTGCAATGTGGTGTACCACAGGGTAGTGTTCTGGGTCCTCTGTTGTTTATGATTTACATAAATGACATAGCAAAACTTGAACTCTCTGGAAAGATGTATATGTACGCTGATGATATATCCTTATTTTATCCCTATAAAAGTAATGAAATTTTGAAATCTCAAATGGAGAATGATGCTGCACTTATTTTTGAATTTGCAAGGATAAACAAATTAGTAATAAATACGGAGAAAACAAAACTTGTCAGATTCAGACCTCATCCAAACATGTTAAATGAATTTTCAATAAATGTTGAAGGTGAAAAAATTGAAGAAACGCAGGCAATAAAATATTTAGGATTGCATATGCAGTCTAATTTATCATGGAACCTACACATACAAAATCTGAAGATGAAAATATTACCAGTTATTGGTCTATTATATAAATTCAAAAACAAATTTTATGAAAAGACAAAACTTGCCCTGTATCATACATTAATTCATAGTCACTTTAATTACTTAGCAATAGTTTATGCAAGTAGAAACTCGAACAACTTAAAATCCTTACAAGTAGTGCAAAACAAAGCACTTAAAACTGTTTTCAACAAGCCACTTTTATTTCCGACAATCTCGCTTTATAAGGATGTCGCAAAAACCGTATTGCCTATATATGCTTTACATAAAATGCAGCTGTTAAAATTTGTTTTTAAATCATTGCAAAATATTGGTCACAATACAATATCGTTCTATAGAAATCAATCAGCATTTAACACCAGAAATAATTTGAACTTGCGTTTATTAAGATGCAGATTAGAAACAACAAAACAAAAAGTAGAATACATTGGTGGATTTGAATTTAATAATTTGCCTCAAACCTTAAAAACTATTCAAAGAATATCTGTTTTTAAAGACCGTTTAAGGGAACACTTATTGGAAAATCTAGAAACTTTTTTTTAGTAATTGTAAAAGCAAAAAAAAAAAAAAAAAAAAAAAAAAAAAAAAAAAATATATATATATATATATATATATATATATATATATATATATATATATATATATATATATATATATATATATATATATATATATATATATATATATATATATATATATATATATATATATATATATATATATATATATATATATTGTTAACTGATCTCATTTATCTGATATTATATTAATTTTATCAATGGTAGCTTATTCAAATATTGTTATAATTTTTGCCAACTCGCCTCTTTAATGTCATATGACGCTGAGGCAACATACATTATAAAAACAAATTATGAAAATAAATAATTAAAACAATTAAGTTTTTTATTCGCTATTTTTAGCTTCTACCATTTATACCAATAAAAATTATAAATAGCTTGTTTTCTATGTTTCGCAGCTATCTATATGTCGACATTTCATAGGAACTACCCTAATCATCAGTAGACTTTGGAAATTTTTGAAAGATATTCTCAAACATTCAACTTTATATCCCAGCAATATAAATAAATTGTTAAGAATTTAAAAGAAAAATGCTCTAATAATACCTGTCAAAACACAAAAAACAAGCCTTTTCATTTATTCACCTCTCTAACATTTCTTTACACCTTTCAAACAAATGAACAACCGTTGGTTGGTTGAAATGTCGACATATAGATAGCTGGGAAACATTGAAAATAAGCTATTTATAATTTTTATTGGTATAAATGGTAGAAGCTAAAAATAGCGAATAAAAAACTTAATTGTTTGAATTTTTGTTCTCTGCTTTTCGATACTTTCAAAAAGCAAATCGTAGCAACCAACGGTTGTTCATTTGGTTGAAAGGTGTAAAGAAATGTTAGAGAGGTGAATAAATGAAAAGGCTTGTTTTTTGTGTTTTGACAGGTATTATTAGAGCATTTTTCTTTTAAATTCTTAACAATTTATTTATATTGCTGGGATATAAAGTTGAATGTTTGAGAATATCTTTCAAAAATTTCCAAAGTCTACTGATGATTAGGGTAGTTCCTATGAAATGTCGACATATAGATAGCTGGGAAACATAGAAAACAAGCTATTTATAATTTTTATTGGAATAAATAATTAACTTAAAAAAAAAAAAAAAAAAAAAACTGCATGGAAACAAAACCAAACGATTAAGAATGTCTAATATCCCAAAAGCACAAATATGTACCCCACACGTATCAAGTTAAAAGTAGTGTACCAAAGCTAAATTTCAAATTTACAGTGCGGTCTTGCTAAGTGTTATCTTAATAATTTGAAATTAACAAGGGAAAGAAATTGGATGTGTTTTCTTTTCAAGGGACCATGAAACCAGTTCTCATAATCAATGAACGGGGGTCAAACTATCAGGAGTTGACTGTATCCGCTATAAAGTTAATTGATTGTTGAATTGAAAATCGAATTTTAATATTTCATTTAAGAGTTCAGTATAATTTGGTAACTACAATCGTTCGGAAACGAAACTCATCAGTTTTTAGAAAAATTCATGCTATTCTTGACATGGTTGTTAGGTTGTACACGCCGCTAGTTTCATGAGCCAGCCCACTTGGGTCCTTTCTCCAGTCCGTTCACCCAACATTCCGATATAGCTGCAACCCTAGCAGTTTCTGTCAGCCCAGATATTGAATTAACTATCGTATCGGATTGGCATTTGAACAAAATGTAATAGATATGTGCCCTAAAATTACGAAATAAAAAAATAAAAAATAAAACAAATAAGAGTAGTATTTTCGGCTGGGCCGAATCTAAAAACCCTACGCAATAGTCACGTAAATATATAGCATATACATATTACAAATTTTGAACTAAATATGCTCGGATATATCTATCTAGGAAATATTATTTTTGCCTTGTAGTTTCCATGCCAAAAAGGTTATGTTTCATGGAAAAATCGGTTTAGGTTATATCTCGGGTATATATTAACTGATATTGGAAATTCTAATTTTCTGTATTTTAGTAACCTCTCTCCTTTTATTGCCAGAATTTCTAAAAAAAAAAAAATGTTTCATGGAAAAATCGGTTTAGACTATACGTCGGGTATATAGGAACCGATATCGTAAATTTTTGTTTTCTGTACTTAAGTAACCACCCTATATTACCAGAAGTGCTTTTTAGCAAAAAAAAAAAAAATTGTTTCATGGAAAAATTGGAATTGGCATGGAAATTTTCAATTTCTGTATTTTAGTAACCTACTTTTATTACCAGAACTGCTTTTAAGTAAAATTAAGTAAATTGTTTAAGTTTTCATGAAAAATCGGTTTATGCTATATCTCGGGTACCTCTCTCCCTTTATTACCAGAACTGCTTAAAAAATGTTTCATGGAAAAATCGATTTAGGCTATAGGTATATAGGGACCTATATCGGAAATTTTCTGTGTTTGCGTAACCTCTTTTTATTACTAGAACTACTTTTAAACAAAAAAAGCTATTTAAGTTCGCTTACGCGACATTTTCATTAAAAAATCGTCTTAGGCTATATCTCAAATATACATACATATGTATGTATATGGAAGGATTTCGGGATTTTTTTTTTTTGCCTCATAATCGCCATCCTTAATAATATTATTAATGTTAGGGACACAACCGCGACGAACGACGAATTTTTGGCTGCGAATATTCCTCGCCAAAAATAAAACACATTTGTGTATATGAAAATGCACATAATCGTGGCATTGGTCGAAATTCGTCATACTCAGCGAAAGTTGAAATAGATTTATGTCTAAACTTTTCGCCAGCGAACTATGATCAAAACGTATCAGGTAACCAGGCTTCTGATAAAAAAGATATTTTTCAGGAAATAATACTTTTTATGTATTTGTTAAATTTTTGCTGAACTTTATAATTTTTAAATTAAAAATTTTTTGAATTGTTTGGTTTGTACATATGTACAACAGGTTTTTAGTTCAAGTTTTTCCTTTCTTAATTTTTTCTTAAGGATTTTTTTTTTTTACAATACAAATTTGCTGTGATCAATAATTATTGATTGAAGAAGACAAGAAAAATAATAATCAAATCTTTAGCTGGGGGACAACTAGCTGTTTCGTAGTCGCTACACTACTCATCAGCACCCACTGGGATTCGAACTCGGGACATGACGTATCATGATCTACTGCTTTAACTACTAAGCCACCGAGCATTTAATTATTTTCTATCTATATTCATCTCATATTGAATCACATATGCATTTTGTTAATTGCCCACATTGTTTGTACAGCGTTTGCTGTCTCTAAACTAGCGGTATTTATTTTTATTTATTAACATACATATTTTTGTATTTAATATTCTCCGGACCCAGAGATGTAAATATTAATTTGTTAAATTTTTGTTGAACTTTTATAATTTTTTTAAATTAAAAATTGTTTGGTTTGTACATATGTACAACAGGTTTTTAGTTCAAGTTTTTCCTTTCTTAATTTTTTCTTAAGAAGGATTTTTTTTTTTTTTTTTTACAATACAAATTTGCTGTGATCAATAATTATTGATTGAAGAAGACAAGAAAAATAATAATCAAATCTTTAGCTGGGGGACAACTAGCTGTTTCGTAGTCGCTACACTACTCCATCAGCACCCACTGGGATTCGAACTCGGGACATGACGTATCATGATCTACTGCTTTAACTACTAAGCCACCGAGCATTTAATTATTTTCTATCTATATTCATCTCATATTGAATCACATATGCATTTTGTTAATTGCCCACATTGTTTGTACAGCGTTTGCTGTAAACTAGCGGTATTTATTTTTATTTATTAACATACATATTTTTGTATTTAATATTCTCCGGACCCAGAGATGTAAATATTAATTTGTTAAATTTTTGTTGAACTTTTATAATTTTTTTAAATTAAAATTGTTTGGTTTGTACATATGTACAACAGGTTTTTAGTTCAAGTTTTTCCTTTCTTAATTTTTTCTTAAGAAGGATTTTTTTTTTTTTTTACAATACAAATTTGCTGTGATCAATAATTATTGATTGAAGAAGACAAGAAAAATAATAATCAAATCTTTAGCTGGGGGACAACTAGCTGTTTCGTAGTCGCTACACTACTCATCAGCACCCACAGCACAATACAAATTTGCTGTGATCAATAATTTTGATTGAAGAAGACAAGAAAAATAATAATCAAATCTTTAGCTGGGGGACAACTTTAAATAGATAAAATACTTTTTATATTTATATTAATCTATGTAGTAAAAAAAAATTTATGAAGATGTTCTCAAAACATAAGTACCTCAGATAATTTATTCAAAAATTCCTGTTTCGGATGGGATTTTTATAGTTTGACTTTTAATATGGCCCCCTTAATATTTTTATGTAAACAATGTTATCTACACAAAAGTTCGTTAGTATTGTGCTTCACACGACCAATTTATGTAATGAATATTTGCCGGCGAATACGTCAGGTTGGGCGAAATTCGTCGTTCGTCACAGTTGTGATTTTAGCATAAGTTTGAAGCAAAAAAAAAACAGTTTTTCTTCAAAAATTTTCATACAAAATTACAAAAAAAAAAAATAGATTCTTTCGGAATTTTGTATATATTTCAGCTATATGTGAACCGATTTTACTGAATTTCAATAGCAAACCAATGAATCAATGGAATGATGAAAGAAAGAAGTTTCAAGTCGAATGGTTTTCTCAGGTATTACAACTGTGGATAGACGGACAGACATCGTTTATGTCAAACATAAAATACATGTATTTAAATGCGAACGCTTATTTAGACAACAGCAAGACGACACGACTGCAGGTTGTTGTCCACGCTGATTTTTTTGCCGCACTCGAATTAAACTAATTTCTATTTTTTGTTGACTACAAAATAAAAACAGTGTAACCAGTGTATAAAAAAAATGTAATAAAAAAATTTTGTTCTTAGAAATATTTTATTTTCGAATATGACATAATGAAAGAACAAAATTTAAATGTTTTACTGTTAAATATGTGCATATATATCTTCATAAAAAGTATACCTAATTTTATAAAAGAACTAGTTAAGGGTCAAATGCTAAAGCGTTTGTATCAACATTTAGCGTTGTTAAAGCTCGTGTTTGCTTGTTTGTACAAATATTTGAAGCATGTTTGCACTGTTTTTGTGCAAACATCTTGAATATTTGTGTTGTCTATCGCAACATTTTTTCGTTTCAAAGAATTTTTTGCAGAATGAAGTTGTGAAAGAAGAAGCAAACAAAATCAATCATGAAAAAGTTTTATTGTTAGAATTTTTAGTATTGTATAAAAGTTTACCTTCTTTGTAGAAATTAAAAAAAAAAAAAAACAAAGATTATAGAAATAGAATCTCAAGATATAGTGGCTAAAACAAATTATAAAATAACATATGTATTGTACACTTCATATGGCGAGTAAATTCCCGCAACATAAGCGCCGTGTACTCTCATTAAAAACAAAAAAAAAATATTAATTTGTGTTTGTAGTTGTATCGTTTATGTGCAAACGGAAAGCGCGTGGCTTGCATAATTCACTTGTCCCTTTAGATATATACCAGTTACTTCATTTATTAGTAGTTTTAATTGCATTTCTTTGAAGAAAAATTGTATAGTTTATGTAAAATTTTCTTTCTCGAGTCGAATTATTCACATTTTGAAAAATTCGATATAAATTTTCAATTCTTTGATATTTTTCTCATTATAGATTATATTTTAAACTTTTAAGACCTGCCTAACCTGAATTAGGTGTAGCAAATAAAAACTTTTTTAATTAAGTTGCTCTTTTTAGATGTTAAGGCCTTTCTATAGAGAGAACTTTTTCATAAAGGATTGATATAATAAACAGAACTCGTTCTGTACAACAATGGCATTTCGTAAAGCTAAAAATTCTAACGTGGCCACACTGAAATTCATTTATATAAAAGTATACTTGAGTGTGACAACCTTAGAGTTTTTGATTTACAAAATTATTAAATGATTTCTGTTTATATCAACCTTTTGTGAAAAAAAGTTATTTTCTCTAATAAAAGGTCTTAAAAGCTAAAAAAAAGCAGCTTAACTTAAAAATTATTTTTTGTTTTCTACGCTTAATTCAGGTTCGGCCGTCCTTCAAAGTTAAAAATATAATCTGATATATCTTCTGCTCTATGATGAGAACAATCTTAAGGAATTGGATCTTTACAACTGCATATCGAAGTTTTGAAAATGTGGACCAAAAATAGTTCTACTCGAGGAACAAACATTTATACCCGTCTGTTAAAATTTTGCGTCAAGATATGGAATGAACTATTGAACTAAACTTTTAGTTTATTTTATTTATTTTTTCTATATATATTACCGTTGATTTTATTAAATTAATATGCAAACAATAATAGAATGTATATCAATGCACAAATTGTTTTGTAATATGTTTTAGCCTCTATTTTCTAAGGTTCTGTTGCTATAATCCATGTTTTTTAATTTCTATAGAGAAGGTAAACTTATACAATTCTAAAAATTCTAACAAGAAACTTTTTCTTGATTTATTTTGTGTGCCTCTTCTTCCAACACTTCTCTGTGCAAAATTTTCTTTGAAATGACGAAACTTTATGCTAGACACACATGTACACGAAAATCGTACAAACATGCTTTAATTATTTGTACAAACAGACAAACGCCACCATAAACAATGCTAAACGTTTGTACAAATGTAAAATTTTGCAATGTTTGCCAAGCAGTTTTTGTTGTTTATTTGTCCCTTAACTAGTTATTTTATAAAATTAGAAATTTTTATATTGAGGATAAATATGTATGCACATATTTAACAATAGAACAATTAAATTTATTAATCTATTTAAAATCCCATTTAAATTTTGTTCTTTTATTATGTTATATTAGAAAATAAAATATTTCCAAGACCCACATATTTTTATTACATATATTTTATACCCTGGTCACACTATTTTTATTTTGTAGTCAAGAAAAATAGGACTGTGGCAAAAAATCAGCATGGACAACAACCTGTATTCGTGTCGTCTTGCCGTTTTCAAAATAAACGTTCGCATGTAAATGCTTGTATTTTATATTTGCCATATTGAAGTCGGTTGTCTGCTGGATTCAATGTGTTTAATGCTTTAATCGACTTCTATCAATTCTGATTCAGAACATACATATATACTTTATAGGATCACAAATAAAAATTGTAGAAATTACAGACGGCCTCACAAACTTATATATACCCCTAACATTTTTGAGAAGGGTATACGGTATAAGGATAAAAGTGTTAAATGCTTTTATTTATTACGATACAAATCTTTCAGTATCGTGCCGTGATATCAAAATAAAAAATTTCGATTAATCTCGCCTGATATCGTTTGCGGGGATTTGACCTCAGATGGAACGCTCTCAGAGCACAAAGAGCCGGACACAGTCTTTTTCGTAAATGGAAGATTTAACCTCCTCACATATAAAATTATTTCATTCCGATATGTAGTCACAGTGACTCTATAAATGTGCTTTTAATATCATCGTTGGCACAAGGCCACCGTTACTCCGCCTGTGTTATACATCCTAAACTTTGAAAACTTATTTTGTATTGGTATAGTTAAATAAATAAATATAAGAAGATTTTACTAATATAGAAATTCATTTGTTTTTCTAGTGGTGTTAAAGCTAAAAACTTTATGCTTCACTATGAATTTCCGCCATATGCTACAGGTGAAGTTGGCCGTGTTGGTGGTTTAGGACGACGTGAACTGGGACATGGTGCATTAGCTGAAAAAGCCTTATTACCCACACTGCCAAACGATTATCCTTTTACAGTAAGACTGACAGCAGAAGTTTTAGAATCAAATGGTTCCAGTTCAATGGCAACAGTATGTGGTGGATCTATGGCTCTGATGGATGCGGGCGTGCCAGTAACTGCCAAAGCAGCTGGTGTGGCCATTGGCTTAGTAACAAAGTATGAAAACAATGACACAAAACATTTGCAAGATTATCGTATTTTAACTGACATTTTGGGCATAGAGGATTACATGGGCGATATGGATATGAAAGTGGCAGGCACAAAAAAAGGTTTTACCGCCATACAAGCGGATTTGAAAATACCAGGCATTCCTCTTAAAGTGGTTATGGAATCCCTGCAAAAAGCCATAGATGCCAAGTCACGTATATTGGACATAATGGGCGAGGCGATTGCACAGCCAAGAAAGAATAAAAAAGATTGCTGGCCTGTTAGTGAACGTTTGACAATTGAACCTCAACAAAGATCACAACTAATAGGACCTAGTGGGATAAATTTAAAAAAAATTTATTTAGAAACTGGTTGCACTGTCACAACGGAAGACGAAACCACATTTGCTCTGTTTGCTCCTTCACAGACTGCCATGCATGAAGCTAAGGAAATGATTGATTCATTTTTGGTTAAAAAAGAAAGAGTACCTGATCTAGAGTTTGGTGGCATTTATACGGCCACTATAACAGAGGTAAGAGATACGGGAGTAATGGTCATATTATATGAAGGTATGCCACCAGCTCTTCTGCACAATTCTCAGTTAGATCAACGAAAAGTAGCACATCCATCGGCCTTGAGCTTGGAAGTGGGCCAAGAAATACAAGTTAAATATTTTGGTAGAGATCCAGTTTCTGGTTTTATGCGCTTGTCACGTAAAGTTTTACAACCCACTACACGTATTGTACGAAGCTTAAACAAAGGTTCACCAGAGACAGCCACAGTTTCAGCCGATGAAAGAGAAAACCTTGAGCAATTACGACATAATATTGAAGAAAGTTCGAAAACATCGCCTTAATCTTAATAATCTAATAATTTTAATTAATAGTTACAAAATTCATATAAATTGTTACATCAATTTTACAAAAATTGTTAAGTAAACATTCTCTGAGAGTTTTTAAGATTTTATACTTTTAGTTTTTTTTATTTAATAGAAAAAATGTATTCTACAAATAAGAACACCTAATAGTGTTATTACATTTTACTTCATTACATAAAAGTTATTAGGTTTGCATATTGTTGAAATGCAAAAATGTACATATGTATAATCAAATTAATAGAAATTAAAAATATAAAAAAATGATTCTTATGGTAAATAAAGACTCAAAAATTTAAAAATATATTTTCTGAAGAAATTAAATAAGCAAAGATTCTTAGCAGCCCAACGTGTTAAGAAGGTAAATACTAAACCATTTATTTGATCGATTGTGGATACAAGCTTTGGTAAGAATAAGTTTAGCTGTGTTTTTTTTTTGTCAATAATTAGCTTTAAATTTAAACACGTCTTGTAAATTTATTTACTTAAAAGCAATAATTTCATGGATTTTTAGAAATAATATAATGTAATAGTGGAGAAAAGTCTTGATTTCAATGAATGCACTGTTCTAAACAACTTGGTTTTTTTTCTCTATGTCACCAACCCCCATTTTTACAAAGTTAGCTCGTTTTCAATACAGGAATTTAACAGCAAACAGTCCTTAAACACATTTGTAATAAAATTTAAACTGATAAAGAAGCATTTAACAGCACATCTTAAAAAAGTGGAACTTAAAAAGAAAGAAAATAAAAGTTTATCTCTAATCTCGTTCATGTTGTTGGCTCGTTTCAGATTATAACACGGTAATACGAATCGTTTATACTGTATAAGGCCACTATAGTTACTTTAGCATCTGTTAGATAATCAGCGATTTCATCACATATTTCCGTTATATAACGTCGATGTTTAGGAAATCTAAATAAGTTATTTAAATTACATTTTGTGTCAATTCTAAAATATATCATTATTCAGATGCTTACCTGTCGATTACTGTATTTATTTCCTGGTCAGTCTCTTTGTGGCCAATGTCACGAGGATTTATTGCACCCACTATTGCATTGAGAGTAGAGTGTGTTAATTCGACAACTAAAACTACAATACTTTCGTTCCGAGCAAATTGTGCTAAAGTCGAAGTCATTTGCTGTGTAACCTGAAAAGCCAAAACGTTTTCAATTTATTTTAAATACAAATTATTGATAAGAATTTTATGCAGAAGTGTACGGAATGAATGAAAACGCAACAAAAGTAGATATACAGAGTAGTGTTTTATCTTTCGTTCTGTACACACGTGTTTTTCATTGTTGTCCGTGTTTTCTATACCTACATTAGTGATGCCCAAAGAGAAATCCATAGTTACGCTCTGAGTGTAAATAAATTTGCACTGGGAGAAAAAATACGCAAATCAAAAAATCGTTTTACTTACAATTAAAATTGAAGTAAAAATAAAGAATAAATATATGAATTTATGTTTTTGGTATTTTTAATAAATTTTATATCACAAAAAGTTAAAAATACGCAAAATACAGAGAAAAAACTAGGAATACATTCATACACCCTTGCGCACGTTCATTCGTTGCTGTCTCATTGACGACTAAACTAATGAGCGTAAGATTGTGTTTGCTTTTGTTTACCACTTTATTTCCATGGGTGGGCATCACTAACCTACATATACTTATGTTTATTATTAATTTGTAAAAAACGAAATTTAAAAAAAAATTTTTTTTTTATTGTCGTTTTTTTTTTTTTTTCTATTTGTTATTATTAATTTCCTTTTTATGTTCCTCCTATGTATTTTATTACCTTACGGTGTGCGCAGTGTTGAACTAATTTTTGTTATTCTGAGCAATGTCGAAGGTATATACACTGGGCACTGATCAGTTTAAACTAATTTGATTTCAACATTCTAAATGCCGTGATATTGTTTGTTTTGGTCGTTCCGTGTGTTAAGTTCACAAACACTATTCCCCCTTTCCTCCTTCTCATAATCTATTATCCTAGTTCCAGTACAATGCACTGCATATGTAGGGGTTATCCCCTGAGTACTGGTCCAAGATAAAAAAAAAAATATTCGTTCATAATATATAATACTCAACTCTTATGGCCGATAATTCTATTACATAAGATAGATTAACACCTGATCAGGGCGGTTACTCTCTATTGCGATGCGAAAGAAAAATGGTACCCTGTATTGCGTTTTTGTATTTTGCTTTCGCAATTAATTTTTCGCTTTCGCAAATTTTGTTTTGTGATTCTTCACTATTGTTTATTTTGTGGTACCAGTGTTGCTTCATTTTCAAACTATTTCGAGAAAAATTTGCGTAAATGGCACAGAGTACCAAATTATACTCTTATCCTTTATATATTTTCGTATCGAACTTACTTTCGCATCGCAATATTGAGTAACTCTCCAGGTATATATGTATTATCATTAACAAAAATTTTAACATCTCTAAATATATACCCCGGTTCATTTATTTAAAGGCACTAAAAATTCCATACTCAGAAGCCGGTATCTTTTGCAATTTTTAACCGATTGCAAAATATTAAAATAGAAATGAAAGCTAGACATATTAAGATATAAAAAAATCACGATAAAAGTGGTTTCTTAACTACAGAATTTTTTTTGAGGATTTTATAGTAAAAAGTAAAAAAATGTGCTAATTTTTTGGTTCACTTGAATAAAGGCACCTTAACTAATTTTAATGAAAAACACTTTTCTTCTTTTTTAATTAATTTTTCTTTATTGCATTATTTACTTTACTTAATAACGATTAGTAATGGGTAAACCCCCAATTGTTTTCAATAACTTCAAATATACGGATTTTCAATGACAGATAAAGAGAATTTATGTAATCCAACGAAATTTGACTACAAACATCCGTAATAGCCTGAATTAGTGACTGGTTGTCATCAAATTGTCTACCTCCTTCATAGAACTTACGAGATAACTAACCTCAGACATTTTCGATGTTGTTTTGATCTGGCGAATAGACTAGTTAAGAATATCAAAATGTTGGTTTGCAATGACCTCTTTTACTATGGTGTTGTGTACAGGGGCATTACCCTGTTGCAATATCCAAGATATGGGACCAAATATTTCTTTGAACTTCGGAAAAGCTAATTCCAATAACATTTTATAGCTTTCACCAGTCATTTTTGCACTTTGAAATACAAGATCGGTGGTGCCATAGTGCGTAATAGCACCCTATACCATAACGCCTTCCTCTCGGCTGTGATGGCGGTTCCAAAATTCCTTCTCTTTGCGCAAATCATGGAAATAATAGTTATAGCCACTAGGTCAATCCAAATTAAACTTCTCATCCGGTTCTCCAGCCATTAACGTGATCTTTTTGCTGCAAGTTCAATGCCATTTTTTTTAGTTACGAGGAGCATTAAAAACGGCTTTTTTGTATTTAAGATACTTTTAATTACTATGTGTATTGATGACTTGCTGCTTGCACTCTAGCTTGAGCTCTTATTTTTGACAAGGATGAGGTAGAATTAGAAGCAATTCTGATGATTTTTCATTTCTCATACGAAGATAAAGACAATGAAACCCTTCCTTTAAAATTTTTCCCTTACCCCTCAGGATCCTTGATGTAATTGCCGACAACTGTTGCGCAGTTAGAATATTCTTCAGAACGATAAATATCGATTTTAGTTTTTTCCGTTAGATTTAAAATATTTTGTTTTGTCATTTTGTAAATCTCGTAAATTGATTCAGATGTAATTAATTGTAATAAACAATCGCTCCGTACAAAGAGAAAAAAGTCATCGCTTACTTTAAAAATAATAAAATGCCTTTATTCAAGAGAACCAAAAAAGAAGGCACATTTTTCGAATTATTTTTATAAATGGTTAAAAAAAAAGATCTTTAGTTAAGAAACTACTATTTTCATTGATTTGTTTTTGTTGTAAAATAAAAAAATGTCGCTTTAAGATTAAAATAAAGTTTAATGGTTGTTTTATTCACAGAGGTTTAGTTAGGACTGACTGAAAAAATACAAAAAGGCAGTTAATTCAATTTATGCATTAGCAGAGTACAAATTAAAGGAATAACAAATGATAAATGTCATAATAGGCAATATTTAAGATTAAGCGTTGCCATCTCATTCGAAAGTACTTCGCTCTTTCCAACACCTCCCCTCGAAGTAAGGAGAATGAAATCATCAGTGACCATCGGTATTGGTCATTCCCAAAGCAGCAATACAGCTGGTATGCTTCTCAACGCTCAAGCCCTTCGTTAACACGTCTGCTGGCATTTCTTCTGTCGGCATATATGCAAGTTTTATATCACCGTCTTGTTGTTTCTGTTTTATAAAGTGGTGCTTGACATCTATGTGCTTCGTACGAGGGTGGAAACCAAAACTTGTTATTAACTTCTGAGCACTTTGGCTATCATTATAGATCTGGATCGTTTTATGCTCTAGACCGATTTCGCGAAGCAGGGCCTCTTTAGTAGCTTCTGATATAGCCAAATATTCGGATTCAGTGCTGGATAAGGAGACTGTCCTTTGTTTACGAGCTTCCCAACATATAGCAGCGCCTGCTAACACAAAAGCGTAACCTGAATATGAACGGCGGTCGGTGAGATTCCCGCCCCAATCAGCATCGACTACTCCATATAGTTGTTTATCATCATGTTGATACAATAGGCCATAGTTTAGGGTACCTTTAAGGTATCTCAAAATACGTTTACATGCTTGCCAATGCTCTTCATTATAGTTAGTGTTAAATTGACTCAGAAAATTCACTGCATAGGCTATATCTGGCCTGGTATTGACAGCTAAATATAAAAGCGTACCAATTAAACTTTGGTAAGGGTATTTGTCCATAATATTTTCATTAGCTTTGATTGGCTTTTCAAGTTTAGAATTCATAGCCAAAGGAGTCCTTACAGGTTTACACTCACTCATATTGTATTTCAGTAAAATATTTTTAATATATTTGCGTTGACTCAGATGAATTTTATTTCCTTTGACATCGTGATTAAATTCAATCCCAAGGCACATTTTGACTGGACCAAGATCCTTCATTTCAAAAGAACTGGTTAGAGACTTTTTAATTTCCTTGAGCAGACAAACATCGTTTGAGGCGATTAACAAATCATCTACATATACCGTTACTATAGCAATTTTTCCACTTTCTTTAAAAATGTATAAACATGGATCCTCTTGAGAAGGTACAAGCTTCAAATCATGAAGCTTTGACTTTAATTTTTGATACCATTGTAAGCCAGATTGGCGGAGGCCATAAAGTCCCTTTCTTATTTCACATACAGGGTACTTACATGATTTGTATGCTTCAAGCCACTGTTTTGCCACGTTTTCAACTTGTCTGGATTTCTCTGGACACGAACCAATTATTTTGCCATCATTTAATTGTTCTAAAATGTTTATTAACCCTTCAGGAATTTCCATGAAAACCTTTTCGTCTAATTCACCATGAAGATAAGCGGTTACTACATCCATATGATGAACTTCAAGTTTAAATTTTGCAGATAAAGCGGACAATAACCTTATTGATGTTGATCTAACAACTGGAGAGTACGTATCGTAAAAATCCTCCCCTTGACGTTGTGAGCAGCCCTTTGCAACAAGGCGTACATTTTTGGTGTTTCCATCTTTTACTCGAAATACAAAACGGCTTCCTATCACTTTTCTGTCTTTCGGACGTTCGACCACATTCCACGTTTTATTTAGAAGCTGAGCAACAAACTCATTTTCTACAGCTTTTATCCACGTTCTGTCACCAGTTTTCATCATCTCCGTAATAGTAGCAGGCTCTCCGAGAATACTTAAATTACATTCTTCAAATCCTTCAAAATCAGATTCATCATCACCCGATTCATAACTCATAGTAGTCAGCGGCAAACTTTGTTCTTGTTCATTGTTAACATCAATGTCTGATTTTTGATGCGATTGATCATTATAGATGTCCTCATATTCATTTTTAAAATACATCTGATTTAAAAATCTCACATCACGACTTATTATTATGTTCTGCTTTCGTGGGGACCATAATCTGTAGGCTTTGGATTCGTTAGAATAGCCCACTAAGACACATTCTTCAGATTTTGAGCTAAATTTGTGATTTGTGTTGCATTTAATTAAAGCATATGCTTTTACACCAAAAACATTCATGTGTTTGAGTGAAGGTGTTTTACCGGTCCATATCTTATAAGGTATTTCACCATTCAATGATCTTGAGGGGCATCGGTTTCTAATATAACAGGCAGTGTTAATAGCCTCTGCCCAAAACTTTGGGGGTGCATATGCGTGTTTTAACATGCATCTAGCCATCTCTACAAGCGTTCTGTTTTTGCGTTCAGAGACGCCATTTTGTTGTGGTGTGTGTGGTGTACTCAAACGCCTTTGAATACCACATTCCTCTAAATAAGTATCGAATTCATTATTGCAATATTCGCGCCCATTATCAGACTGCAGCACTTTAATTTTGTTACCAGTGAATGTCTCCGCAGCGCTTTTGAATTTTTTGAAAACTTGCAATACGTCGGATTTCTGTTTGATAATAAAAAACTTCACAATATTTTGCAAAATCATCCGTAAACGTTACGAAATATCTTGCCCCGAAATGTGACGGAATTCTCATCGGTCCACAAACATCAGTGTGAACAATTTCTAAAATATGGTTTGTACGTAGCCCATCAACTTCCGAAAATGGCTTTAAAACTTGCTTTTCACTTATACAAATTTCACACGTTGAAAGTTTCTGATTTGGACTTATATGCATATCCCTTACTAAATTATTTCTTGCCATATTCTTTAAATCACGTTCGTTTAAGTGGCCCATTTTGAAATGCCAAGTATCCAAAACTGTTTGTAAACTTACATTACCTGCAAAATTGGTGGAGTTTTGTATATAGTACAAATTATCAATGCGATTTGTTGTGTATAAAACTTTGTGCTTTTGTTTAATATATGCCTTTTCCTTATTGAAGCAAACTTCGTAACCTTTATCCGTCAGTTTTGATACTGACAGCAAATTCGCTCTAAGATCTTTTACATATAAAACATCTTTTACATTTACGTTTTCTTTACGCCCATTTTCACTCAAGCAAAGTTCTATGTTACCAACGCCGGTTATCTTTGTAGTGTTCTCATTTGCCAAGTTTAACGTTTTCTCTAATTGTTTAAAATTTGAAAATTTCTCTTTTTCTGCACTCATGTGCGCTGTTCATTCTTGCCTGTTTCTTTTGTTTGGCATACAATGCGTTCTGGTCTATTCTATCTTCTTTAGATTTTCTAGCTTGATCCTCTTCCAATATTTTTACACGTAAAATACTAGGGTTTGGCAGCTCATCTCTTGTTTCCAAAGCACAACGGAAAGTTTCATAAGATTCTGGCAGGCTATATAACAACAAAATTGCCAACAAATCATCTCCAATAACAACATTTATTTCTTTTAACTTTGCAACAGTATCAAAAAAATTGTTTAGGTGATCACGAACATTTTCTCCTTCTTTCATTCGGGCCAAAGCAACTCTCTTTAAAAGTGTGGCTTTTCCGGCTGGTCCCTTAGATTGAAAGGTTGACTCCAATTTGTCCCACATGGCTTTTGAAGTTTTACAATCTGCAATGAGTCCTAACTCTGATGGCGATACTGACAACAATATGTCGGCGCAAGCCTTTTGATCGCTGGCACTCCATTTTAAAAGTTTTGCTGATTCAGTTTCAGCAGGAGATTCATTTGCTCCATTTGCATAACACCACAAGTCATTCTTTATAGGGACAGCTTTCATCTGAAGCTTCCAAGAATCGTAATTTTCCGCGGTCAATAACTCTATTCGAAAATTAGCACTCGACATTTTAATCTCAATCTCTCATATTAAAAAAAAACTTTTTCGCGCAAGGCACTCTGGGCCTCGCTTTAAGATTAAAATAAAGTTTAATGGTTGTTTTATTCACAGAGGTTTAGTTAGGACTGACTGACAAAATACAAAAAGGCAGTTAATTCAATTTATGCATTAGCAGAGTACAAATTAAAGGAATAACAAATGATAAATGTCATAATAGGCAATATTTAAGATTAAGCGTTGCCATCTCATTCGAAAGTACTTCGCTCTTTCCAACAGTTTTATATCTCAAGATGTCTAGCTTCCATTTCTATTTTAAAATTCTACAATCGGTTAGAAATTGCAAAAGACACAGGCGTCTGAATATGGAATTTTTAGTGCCTTTAAATGAGTGAACCGGAGTGGATATAACTCAAAAGTGGCTGACTGACTGACATAGTAATTTATTAACGCACAGCCCAAACCACTGGCATTGCGGGTAGATGTTATGACTTAGGCATCCGCTAAGAAAGGATATTGATTAATTCTACCCCCAAGAGGATAAAATAGGGGATGAAAGTTTGTCAACTTTAAACCGATCGGGCTGGGACTTTGCATGCATAAAGCTAAAAACTATAGGTAATTAATAATAATACTTCTTAATACGAGCGAAGCCGCGGGCAAAAGCTAGTATCATATAAAAACTGAAATACATATAATCATTACAAGCTATTCGTAATGTAATAAAAAATAAAAAAAATAAATAAATAAATGAATACAAAAAACAAAAACAGAAACTGGAACATTTAAAACCTAGTAACTAGACATTAGAGTAGTTCAGTCAGTTGACGAAACCCTGAAATATTGGTCTAGAAGTTTTCATTACTTTATAAACAAAATACCACAAAAATAGCTGAAAATAGCATCAAAGAAAGTTTTGGACATACTTTCTATTACTTTGGAAAGCGCAGAGCAAATTGCAATTGGACGGTGATTTTCAGGGTTATTTTTCTCACCCTTTTTAGGGATTGGCATTACATCAACAATCTTCCAGCACGATGGAGACTCACCAACATAGTAAAGTATGCTGAAGAGGCCTGCTAATGGACGCGTAAGCGTAGAAGAACAATCCTTCAAGACTAGTGCTGGAATGCCATCGGGTCCAGGAGTCTTGTTTACCTCGAGGTCGGCCAAAACTCTTTTGAATGCTCGAGCCCGGAAAAATATCTTTGGCATAGTACAGTTACTCTTTCGAGCTCGACTGCTTTCCAGCAAGCAGGAATTGCTTGCAAAAATGTCAGCCAAGAGGTTAGCTTTGTCAACCAAGCTGGTGAATGCTTGGTCATTCTTTAAGAGTTGGAATTGATGAACTAGCATTGTTCCTTAATCTGTTAACGTAACACCAAAACATCTTACTACCCCAGGGAGCTGTTAGGACCTTGGAACGAAGACGCCGTTCGTGAAGAAACTTTTCACCCCTAAGTACCCTGACATACGATGACCTTGACTTTTTGCGTAGCTTTTATCTTTTGCAAGATAATACTTTCAGTCATTTCTGCTGAAGCACTTGTGTCATTGTATTTCATTTATTCATTGTATGTATGTAAATAAAAAATGATTATTCTAGTCCGAACTTGCCCATGAAGAGAGTTTATAAAATTTTGTACAGGATATAATAATAATAGTAAAAATAAAAAATACTTTCAAAATTGCACAAACATTTTTACGAGCAACGCTTTTGAACAACTTTGGGCTAGTTCGGACTGTTTCGTTATTCACGTGTAACCTACTTATTGTCACGTGGAACGCTTTTAGACAATTTTAGACTATTTTGGGCTGCTTCGTTATTCACGTGGAACATACCTAAGACTTACCTGATTTTCTAAACGTCTTCTATAGTTAGCTGTCATTTTGTCATGAGTTAAGAACTGAACTTGAACATTTGGCAAGTTGCTCAAACTAGATGAGTTGTAGGTATTTTTAATGCTAGTACTCGATATTGAAGTACAAAGACCATAATCTCCTCTCACATTACTATAGCTGTAGCTACCACTATTGCCATAACTGCCGCTACAGTTTACATTGCTTGGTTGGTAGGAAGTTTCGTTTGATGTACTTAATGCTACTTCCGAAAGGCGTGGCATTTTTTGTATGAAGTCAACCAGTTCGGTGCGAGTAACATGTCTCTCTTGAAAACGGTCACGTTCCCAAGTACGTATACGTAAGGCACCATTTTCGGCAACCAGAATTACATGCGTAGCTCCCAGTTTTGCCAAATCTTGGGCTTCATCATTGCAACTGGCTATTGACTCTAAGAAACTGCAACGTATGCCAGCTGACCACAACAAGCGCATAATATAGGTAATATCTTTGAGAGGAGGCCTTGACCCACTTATGCAAACACCGACATCAATGGTACGGTATTTCTGTGTATCCTCGGAAAACATGGCAGCCACTAGTTTGTCCAGGGAAAATGATAGTCCGGCACCACTTATACCACGATTTGGTAAATTAGGATTAAATCCTTGAACTTGTTTCTGAAACTCCATTAGCATACTATCATAGCGTTCACCCACAGCTAAAACAGATGGTCTGGAACTGCGATTGGGTTTTATATCGGCTATCATTTGCCAGACAATACCACCAGAAGTTGCACGTTCAAAACTTATGGGTAAGCCGGCGAAAATATGTATAGGACATTTAACACCCAAGCTTTGAGCCAGTAATACTATTGACTCCATTTCTCTTAGCGCACCTTTAGCTAAAGAAGCTGATTCACCCTTGCCACGTACTAAAGTTTTTAATGAAGAATCATCGGCACTATTTTTACCACTCATTTGAAAATTAGCCAACAACAAGTCAATTAAAGCTGTAGCCGAAGTTCGGGATTTTTCCATTATGACATTAACACTTGAATAAAATTGAAATTTTGATATTCTACCCTCGATATAATCCAAAATGTTTGCAAATAGTTCACCAAACATATCCTTTGGTACATTACAATATAAAAGTATTGCTCTTAAAAGATTTGTGTGGTTCATACGTATCATGACATTTTTCTCTCTTGGATTGGGGATATCCGATGCAATTTCATAAGCCAAAGATAACAGCTCTGCATCAACTAAATGACTGGCGGAATGTGGAGAAATAACATCGAACGCACATTCATAATTTTGTTTTGGATGAAAATTAAAGACCTTTTCTTCACGATACACCCGATCCACACAATAACGTCTTAACATATTTACACCACTCATGGCAATATGGCGCGCAAATTCTGTTCTCAAATCACTTGGTAAAACCACAACACTTCCCGAATGAGTCATCAATCTGACATGGTTTACCCAATTATTAGTGTGCCGAGTTAAGGGCGATAACAGAGGCGTATCCACTTCTATGGCACCATGTTTGCGAAAAAGTGAAACAACTTTACTTTTGACGAATTCAATTAACGGGCTGAGCGTTACCAAACTGTCTAAAACAATTGGGGTATTCCAAGCCTTCATGGCTCGGCTACCACCGATATGGTAAGTGTGTTCTAAAATATCATCACTTTCTTGCTGCAAACATCGGGCTACAATATGTTTGTAGGCTTTACTTTGGGGATTCGCTAAAGCATTTTTAAGCATTTCCTGTAACTCGCTTGCTTCAAGTTGAGCCGGAGGTACAAGATCAGAAGCCAAAAGTTCCTCAGCAGTGGGTCTTTGGGCGGGATCATGATTTAAAAGCCAACGTATTAGCTAAAAAAGAACGTTACAGTTTTAGAAATTATTTATGCGTATCCAGCAAAAACCTAATTTCAATAGCATATTGACAAATTTAAATATAATTCAGAGTTAAAGTTGTTTGTATAAAACTCTGCTGTTACTAAACTCACCTTCACAGTCTTTTCGTATTTATTATTCTTTAACAAATTGTCTGGTATATTTATATTTGGACTTCTCAAACTTATAATTGTCTCAGCTCTTTCCATTCCCGTACCAAACGGAGGATTACACATTTCAAACAAAATAATGCCCAATGTGTACATATCAACTTTTTGATTGTAAATCGATTTCGAAGCATTTCCTGTCAATTCGGGAGCTACATATAATGTTGTGCCCACTTTACCAGTTCCTGTACCATCTTCCGTTGACGTTATGTGAGAGTTATGGTTATTTTGTTGTTCTGAATTGGCTTGCAAAGCTAAAAAACTTGTAGTGGCAAGGCCAAAATCTCCAATTTTAATTTGATCGTGTGAATCCAAAAATATATTGACCGGTTTTAAATCACGATGTATGATACCTTGTTGGTGTATGTGCGAAAGACCTTCAGCAATTTCACGAAACAAACGCCATAAACGTTCAGAGTTCTGATAGAGATTATCATCAATGGCCGTGCGTAGCGTGCATTTTTCACAAAACTCCATTTGTATATACATGATTTGTATTAATGGCTTTGGTGAATTTATTTTGGAAGATGTTCCGGAATCCTCATTGCAGTCTTCGTCGTCCTCAGCATAAACAGCTACTTCTCCATTTGAGTTCACAAACTCAATCCCATCTGAATCAGAATCATCCATATGGGGCAAATAGCTGTTCCAAAGACTGGATGAATTCGTTTCGGTTTCTGCGCTAGTTAGAGCTAACTGTGGGGATTTTGGTCTTTTAACGCTGTCATTTTGACTGACTGACCAATCGCCTGACATTAATTCATCCATTTCCTTTATATCTGCATCACTACAACTTTCTATCCAACTATTAAAATAACGTACAACATTCTCGTGATTTAGTCTTGATAACAATTCTACTTCTCTGGTCATTTTCTTATAAAGTTGTCTGCTGCGTGCCGGCAAAGGAATCCGTTTTATGGCATACTCACGATTATCCAGAATGTTACGTACTTTAAGAACATCTCCAAATGCCCCTTTGCCCAAATACATAAGAACTTCAAACTCTGTGCGCAAACGTGATTGGGAGGAAGGTAAAGAGGGTATGGTAAAAGCTGCTATTGGTTGGGGGGTATTAGGTACTGCCAATGTTCTTTGCTTTTGATTGATTGATCTTATGGGTTGTGTAGGATTCTGTTTATTTGGATGACAGGACAAAGCTAAAGTTAAATGTTGAGTTTCTTTATCCTCAGCTGTAAACAATGAGCTGCGTAAAAAAGGGTGTTCTAAAAGCTCGGAAGCAGAGAGGGTACGATCTGAGTTGCATCTGTAAATATGCAGAATGTCAAAAAAATATTTTTGTTTAACTTAATTCACTTACTTATCTACAAAATCCCGCATTTCAAAAGTTGGCGTATTCATTAAACTTTCTAGTAGAGCGCCTAAAGCTGGCAGATCTCCTTGCGATGATCTTTGGCCCGAACCTCCTATTAACTCCAACAAATTTGGCACTATAGAAAAGTCAGTGACTCTAATTGTGCCAGTATTATCCATGAATACTGTGGAGTCCAATAGATGACTATGGGAAACTCCTTTATTGTGTAAAAATACTAAAGCATCCAAGACACCCTTTGCCACACCTCGCACACCATCCATACACCAACCCAACGATGACGAAATACTAAAGACACTAGTTCCCAAAACAAAGTCTTGAGCTAAATATACTAATAAACCTTCTTTACGTTTGATACATAGAACACATTCATATTGTATGAGATTTTTATGATTTAGCTGTGATAAACTGGTCACCTGTTTTTCTATTGAAGCAATTACATCATCGACGCGATGATTGCCAGAACATTTGGGCTCTGAAGATAACCAAAAGCATTTCCCAGAGCCGTTGCTACAATGTTGTTCGATTTGAGAATATTTTATATTCCACTCGGTGATGTACAACAATTGACCAGTATCCATATCAATGCCATTGAAGGCTATACACCCTTTTTGCGAATGACCCATACAACATCCTCTTCTAATTTGCCTTCCCACTTTATGAAAGTATAAAGTTTCACTACTTTTATGCTCCACACATTTCGATGGATAGATATGTCCACGGTAGAAAGGTGATGAACTTTCTGAACTTTCCGATGAACTGGCATGACGATTTGATTCACTCATACTACGTCTTGGTTCACGACGTTTAGCTTCGCATTTAAACATTTCCTTGCGCCGCTCTACTTCATCCAGCAGATTTTGCCTTTCTTTGTGTTCGCGTTGTTTCTTCTGATCGAGAAGTTCTTGTTCTCTCTGCTGTTTTTGTTGAAGCATTTCGTCATAGAAAGAACCTCGCGGCCTTTTATTGTGTTTTAAGAGAAAAGCCTGAACTGTTTGGGCTAATTCATAGATCATTACTTCACCGCGCAACTCATTTGATTGCTGTTGTAGTTGTTGTAGAAGTTCTTCAATCAGTTGATCCGAAATGCCTTTTGTTTCTTCAAGGCAAATTTTAGGAGCACTAAAAGTACAAAAGTATTTAATAATTAAATTTTCACTGTTATTTTAAATCTAACTATTACTTTAAAGCTAACTATTTTAAATCTATGGTTAAATTGGACGATTTTTCTGGTCATGCCAAATCCCCAAAACGGGGATTACGCAACCTGGAAATGTTTCCTTCACAATATCCATTGTGCCTCCTGCTGAGACCATATGTTCACCAAGCCCCTCTCATGCACTTCAGGCAGTAAGAACTCGTTTGTCACAGCCAGGGCTGGGCAAAATACTATCTTTAAGTATTTCAAATACAAGATACAAAATACTTTCAAGTTGTGTATTTTAAATACAAAATACTTTCCAGCTGTGTATTTTAAATACAAAATACAACTAAAAACTACAAATACTTTTTTGTCTTTCGATCTAATAAGAATATACCACTCTGGTTTTAGATAAATATTTTATTTTATATATGCACTTAAACTAAGTTGTATATTGTCACATACAACTTAAAAGGGCGTAACTGGCAAAGTATTGAAAGCCTATTAAAAATTGTGGATAGTTGTATTATTGATAATAACTAGACTAGACTAGAATTTGTTTGTCAGTTATGCTGTTTTGCTTTTTAGGCGACAATATGTTCATACTTACAACTGCATATATACTTATTATGTATTCAAATATTAGAAATAAAGCTGTGTAATATTATATAAAATGTGTTATATTTTTTTATTATATATATTTAACATTCTATGCATTTTACATATATACACGTGTGACATACGTGTGTATATTCATATGATTGTTCTAAACTCGCCAACTGGGAAATTAATAATATTTAGGATTTAATAGATAGCAAATAAAAGATTCATTCGGGAAAACAAGTATTTCCTTTAATAAAACAAGATAATTTAATAAGTCATCTGACAAACAACCTCTTGTTGGGGAGTGAATAAAATCTGCCGAGGAAAAACATATTTCTACAGGTTCTGCGGAACCTGCTGTCAAATTCTATAAATGCAAAAAAACAATAAAATTCTCATCATCTTTACTGCAACTACTACTTCTACTATTGCATCCATGTTCGGTTTCACGTATTTTGTAATCTTCCTCTAAGGTATCTATTGCAAGGTTTTGAATTCGTTGCCTTTCTTTTAATGAGATGATTTCTGGTGACCAGTGTATCTTGAAACTAGGGTGGACGCCAATATGGCTCTATTTGCTTCAGGTGTCGTTATATGTCCTTTCTAAGCTCTCCATTAGTTTTGTTAAAATACAACTGAAATACCTCAAATTATTATATGTTTTTGCAATCGATATAATCTGGTTCTCACAGACATTAAGGTAGGTAAAAGTTTTCATAATAAAAATTATATCCCTGTATATAATACAAAGCGTTGGGAAAAGGCTGGTAGCGAATATGTGAAAATATCACCTGATTAGTGTAAAATGTATTTGCTCTGGACAAGACAATTGAAAGCTGAATTGAGGTATTGCAAAATAATATTTTAGTGGTCGCTGTTTCTAGCAATTTTAGCTTTTGTGTGAAAAAGCTTATTTTGAACTTATAATAAATAAATGTATTTTGTAAAAATGTATTTTTAAGCCATATGTATTTGAAATACAAGATACAAAATACTTTTAAGTTATGTATTTGAAATACTAAATATATACTTTCAGGTTGGGTATTTGAAATACAGATACAAAATACGTATTTGTATTTGAAATACGTATTTCAAATACATGTATTTCAAATACTGCCCAGCCCTGGTCATAGCCTTGTAGCGTTCGCCAGTAATATTACCCGCATTGCCAATGGCGCAAAAAAAATACGGTCCAATCACTCTTACAGCTAGAGCGAGAACAGCGTGGATGTAACGGTTTCTCATACATCACACGCAGATTTTCAGTGCCCCAGAAAGGAAAATTTTGTTTATTGAAGTAGCCGTTAAAATGAAAATGCGCCTCGTCGCTCACAATCATCTACTTCATTTTTGATATTGGGGATGGCTCTACACGCGGATTATAGCGCTGTATTGCTTGTGTGTTCGTTTTTGCAGCTGTCTAGTTCACAAATGTCAAATATGATTGTCGTAAAACGCCAATTTTAAAGCTATTACACCTTAGGGTGATTAATTTAGCTAACTAATTTTTGGGATTCCAAATCTCTTCTATACCAAAAAGTAGGGGTAAACAGATATATTCATTTAAGAAATAAATCGGGCATCGATTAGCTGCATCATCTAACAGTCTCCTTGCACATGTTATTTTTTCTATGTTTATTTCTTAACTTAAAGCTATAAATATAAAATTTTTTCTATGTTTATTTCTTAACTTAAAGCTATAAATATGAATAGAAATCCTTACTAATATTATACATGTTAAAGTAACTCTGTCTGTTACCTTTTCACGCCTAAGCTGCTGAACCAATGTAGACGAAATTCGGTATGTAGATACTTTGAAGTACGAGAATCAACACAGGATAGTTTTTATTCAGAAAGTTACCAAACAAAGGGGTTAGGTTAGGTTAGGTTGTACAGGCCGCCAGTTTCATGAAACCAGCCCACTTGGGTCCTTTTGGTCCCGTTGTGTTTCCTGAGGGAAAAGTGCAGCCCACGAGACTTACACTTCCCCCGACGGTTCAGATTCAAACCAACCCGAAAGCCGGATAAAGGAATCCAGTCCGTTCACTCGGCATTCCGATATATACCGTGCAGCATCGGTCCGCCGGGCATCGACAGAGGAAATGTTCAACACTTTCCTCCTCGTCCTCATCCCCGCAACTTCTGCAGAAATCATTAAATAGAGTATTTAACCTCCTAGCATGCGTCCCTATGAGACAATGTCCTGTCAGAACTGCCACCAAGGTACGCAACCTTTGACGGGGAAAACCCTTTAGGACCGCAGTTCTACTACGATCATACGCAGGCCATGTCAGCCTTGCTACTCGGCAGGTGACCTCACCAGACCATCTGTCCTGCGCAGTCCCTACAAGTTGACGCTGTACTTGGTTTTTACAGCTGTTAAGCGGGACTCCTACCATCGTATCAATGTCCCCTCTCTGTAGACGAGCTCCGGCTTTATCCAGCTCATCCGCCACAATATTTCCGGGCACTCCACTGTGCCCCAGTACCCAGAAAAGCTCCAGGCTTGAATGTCTCGCTATCTCATTAAGAGATATCCGGCATTCCTGAACCAACCTATTATCTTTTTGGCAACACTAGTTTTGACAGCTCACGCACGTTTTGTATCTTGTGTCACTGTCAAACATCTTCAGTTTGGTCTATAATTTAATCATGAATCGTCTTACAAACGAACAACGCTTGCAAATTATTGAATTTTATTACCAAAATGCGTGCTCTGTTAAGAAAGTTCATCGCGCGCTTCTTCCATTTTATGGTCAGTTTAATCGACCTACTGAGGCTTCTATTCGGGCTATTGTAAAAAAATTTCGCACCAAATTTACATTGTTGGACATTAAACCACCAACACGCTTACGTAGAGTGCGAACTGAAGAAAATATCGCAGCCGTATCGGCCAGTGTTGGTGATGACCGTGAATTATCGATTCGGCGCCGTTCGCAATTGGGCCTCTGTTACTCCACTACGTGGAAAATTTTGCGGAAGGATTTGGGTGTGAAGCCTTATAAGATACAGCTGGTGCAAGAATTGAAGCCAAACGACCTACCAACGCCAAATTTTTGGTGAATGGACTCTTGAAAAGTTAGATGAAGATCCACTTTTTTATCGAAGAATTGTGTTCAGCGACGAGGCTCATTTCTGGTTGAATGCAAAACTGCCGTATTTGGAGTGAAGAGTAGCCAGAAGCATTGCAAGTGCTACCAATGCATCCACAAAAAACAACTGTTTGGTGCGGATTATGTGCTGGCGGCATCATTGGGCCGTATTTCTTCAAAGATGATGCGAATCACAACGTTACTGTGAATGGTGAGCGCTACCGTGCGATGATAACAAACTTTTTTTTGCTCAAAATGGAAGAGCTTGACTTGCATGACATGTGGTTTCAACAAGACGGTGCCACATGCCACACAGCACGCGAAACAATGGACCAATTGAGAGGCGAGTTCGGTGAACAGTTTATTTCACGCTTAGGACCAGTCAATTGGCCGCCCAGATCGTGCGATTTAACGCCTCTAGACTATTTTTTGTGGGGCTATGTTAAGGCTAATGTCTATAGCGACAAGCCCGCTTCGATTGACGCATTGACGCACTGGAAGCCAACATTGCCAACATTATTCGTGAGATACCGGCCGAAATGTTGGAAAGAGTATGCCAAAATTGGACTAAGCGGATGGACCATTTGAGGCGCAGCCGCGGCCAACATTTGCATGAAATAATCTTCAAACATTAAATTATATCGACCCAACTATCGATCCAAATAAATATTTCATGCATTTTTCTGAATTTTATGTGTTTTTTTTTTAATTTCTGATAGTTCTTATAAAATCACCCATTACAATGTAACAAAGTAATTTCACCTTTTTAACTCATATGTCCTTCATGGTATACCAGGACGTAAAGAATTTTGCCAATTAATTTTTAATGACCCTTCATAAAAATGTAAAGGGTATATATTTGTGATTTCCGCTTGTAATTTCTACAATTTTCATTTGCGACCCTATAAGGTGTATACATATATTCTGAATCAGAATTAATGGAAAAGTCGATTAAGCGATGCCCGTCTGTCGGTCGTTGAAATACCGTTTCTGAGAAAACCATTAGACATTGAAACTTTTTTCTTTCACCATTCTATTACCCCATCGTGCCATGTGTTTGCTATTGAAATTCAGTGATATCGGTAATTTTGTATGAAAATTTTTGATAAAAAAGTTGTTAGTTTTGCTTCAAACTTCTCACAATTATTAAGCATGGCGACTAGAAGGCAAAAAAAATTTTTTTTTTTTCAGATATCGGTCCATATATACCCGAGATTACAGCCTATACCGGGGTCTTCATGAAAATGTCGCGTAAGCGAACTTAAACAACTTTTTTTTTTGCTTAAAAGCAGTTCTGGTAATAAAATAAGATTATATAAATATAGAAAATGAAATTTACCGATATCGGTCCATATACCCGAGATATAGTCTAAACCGGAGTTTTCATGAAAATGTCGCGTACTCGAACTTAAACAACTTTTTCTTGCTTAAAAGCAGTTCTGGTAATAATATGAGGTTATATAAATAAAGAAAATGAAAATTTCCGATATCGGTCCAAATATACCCGAGATTTAGCCTAAACCGGGATTATCATGAAATATATGTGTATGTGTTTGAGTTAAATACAAATAAAACAAAAACCGTGTTGCCAAGTATAAGTAAAGAACATATTTGTGGGGTTTCACAATTTACTGGTTTCGAGATTGGATTTTATATGAGAGTGCATTATTTAAGACCGGCAAAAAAAGAATGCGGTCGACGACAGGTGATTTTTTTTTTATATTGGACCAGTACTCAGGGGATGACCCCTACATATGTAGTGCATTGTACCAGAACTAGGAAAATAGGTTGTGAGGAGGGGGAAAGAGGGAGTAGTGTTTGTGAATATTTGACTTGAACCTTCCAACGTTATAACAGACAGGAAACACGTCTGCACGCAACTTATTGCACAGACGAAGTGTACGGCTGAAAAACGAATTCTCTCTGTAGTGCGTAGTACGATTCCCCGGGCAACCGACCACAAATGGGTGAGCTCTAGACGATGAACGCGTGCTACGTAAAAATGTGCGCGTTTCGGGAACAATCTCGTCAGAGCAAAATCCATTGTAGTATCGATAGAACAGAGTAACGCATCCCACACTGCGTCGATGCTCCAGTGAGTCAATAGAGTTGGATACCCTACTGTCACCGATAAGCTTCTTGGCCCTCTCCTGTACACGGTCGAGTAACCCCAAAATAGGCTTTGAAGGCACCGGCCCAAACATGAGAGCTGTATTCCATTTTCGATCGGATGTAGGTGGTATAAATAGTAAGGAGATCGGATGGAGTGAAGTACATCTTACACCGTTTCAAAAAACCGAGGCACTTGAATGCTTCTTTAGAGATATGATTGCCACTAGTGTTAATAATTATGCGATAAATGTATGTAATATCAGTTTCTATGAAAGTTCCCACGTCACGTATATATGACACTGAGTGGCGAGTGTATTAAACATATGAAAAGAAGCAATCAACTTATTTTAAATATATTCAGGGTTGGATTCCACTGTTTTTAATTGATATGTATTTACATATGTGTTTGGATATATAGTCGCAAAAGGTACTATACAGATGGAAAATAAAGTACATATGTATGTACACTTAGTACCTATTTAATTAAATTAATTATTTATTGTATTTTTCAAATTTTAACATTCAAAAATGCTTTCTTTACGATTAATTCAAATAGAGTTTTATTATTATTATTATTATTTTTTTTTATATAATTAATAGAATTTGTTATGCGCGGTTTTAATGATCTCATTACACCAAATATCAGAATCAATGGCATGCAAATTCATAGTTTAAAAGGCTAGCTCGGCCCTCAGTGGCGTGATTGTTGACACAGGATTCATCGCTGCGTAGGCATAGAAAAAAAAATATACATGCAAAAAAAAAAAAAAAAAATTAAAAAAAAACAAAAAAAAAATAGAGCAATTAAGTGACATAGGTGAAGAGATTTTAAAAAAAATTATTTAATTGAAAGTTAAAATTCCAAATATAGAGTGTTTAGATGTTAAGTATCCTCGGATGCGCTTTTCCCTCCCGATGATCCCTTGATCACGCCTATGGCAACCGTTCTGATAGTAGGGTTCTGCTGTATGCAATACATACTACGTCCAGCTTGGTTCGTGAATTCTAGATATTTCTAAACGAGATAGCGAGACATTCGAACTTGTACGAGTCCACAGTGAAGCGGCCGGAAATGTTATAGCAGAGGAATTGACAAAGGCCGGTGTCGAATGTTCCAAGGAAACACGATTATGAAGGAAAAAAACTGTATGTTTATTGATTCAGTTCAACAACACGAATAATAATAAGAACATTTGAGCTTACAACTAAAGCAAAGCGGCTATTTTAAGCCACAAAAAACGTAGCTTTAAATTAAAAAAAAAAGTAGTGTTAAAATAGAGGGGAAATACATATCCATTTCTCTTAATTATGAATACTACAAAAGTAAATAAATGACGAGAGCCTTAATTACAGTAAACAACAAAAAAATTTCATAAACCTGTTGAAGTTGCTTCAACAGTCTGTTTGCAACAATAAGCAAATTAGCGTATACGTCAAATTCAATCGCAAAGAGGATTCTGTTACGTGTAGCTTAAAATCAGCGTTATCCCAGTCTTATAATAGTTTTTATGAGAGCGTTCTTACGAGAAATCTGATGGTAACAATCCCATAATAAGAGATGCCAAAATAGTGACTGTATGTGTTTGTTTACATTGCAGTTTTACCGATTATTAGTTTTGCAAAATATCCTTCAAAAAACAGCTTTAAAGGGAAAATAATTTGTTTTTATGCATTAAATAATACATATAATAAGTGATTAGCACAGAGACAAAATTCACATAAGATTATATTGATTGCAAAGTGGTTTCTTCTCGGCATTAAATGATTATAAGATTAACAAAAATACGTATACTCCTTGTTATATATTAAGATGAACATAAAGAAATTCATTCTCAGATATTATGTCAGAGTTAATTGTGGTTGTAGACACTTATGTATAATAAAAAACCTTGTGCTAACTAACTAGCTGCTATCTTTCCCTTATGGGAATTTACACACAAAAAACTTAGCAGCTAGTTAGTTAGCATAAGAATTTTTATTATACATAAAACCGTAGGTTAAGAACGGTTTTCGTTTGCTTGCCAGTATTGATCCCATCAATGCTCTTGCTTTATTTCTCATATGTACATATGCATATCTAAAAGTATTAAATGCCATTAAAAAAAGAAAAATGCATAAAAACTGAATTTCAAGATCAGCATAAAAATCATCTAACAATTTTTCTTTAAGTCATACTTTCTGTAATATGATGCTAATAGGTATGTTTCTTTACTGTACTGTAGTACTACAGTACGAAAAGCGCTTTCGTATTCTAAATTTGAGCAAATGAGAACGCTTTTGAGAGACCAATATTTTTAATTTTCATGCACGAAGCAGTCCGTACTTTTTCTTCGGGCTAATTTGCACCGTAGTCAACATAGATGCCAGATAAATACGGTTTAAAATCGTCAAATTCTGGAGTAAAAAATCGTCAAAATCGTCATTATGATTGTCGCAAATCGTCAAAAAGTAAAATTAATCGTTTTTTGAATACAATGTATGCGAGTATATTTTAAACGGATGAAATATGGCAAAACAGTTCATGGTTACCTTTAATAAAAAAACTACAGCAATTAAAGCTATAACAATAAATATATACTCGCACAAATATCAAGTTATTTTCATAATTATGTATTCTAACGGTAATATTCATAAAAAATATTTTTTGTTTATAACAGGTTATTTGGCAAATTTCTATACAAAGTTTATCAAATCAACCTTTAATAAATACAAAATATTTTTTATGAATACGGCCGTAAAAATGTTTATACATAACACATATTTTAAAATAAGATTTCATTTAATAAAAGGTATTTTGAAAGTCCCTTTAATGTACTATATTTAAGAGCTATGGACGCATTATTGTATTAAGCACTTTTATTAAATTTGGCATATATTTTAAGGCAGAACAACAACTACAGTTACAAAGTTTAAAGTAGCCTTTAGTATAAAAAATTTCTTCTGGAAATAGTTTCTTCAACTAAAATTTGATTTTGTTAAGCTTTATGTATTTGGATGCAAATTCTTTTAAAATTTTTTAAGGAAACTTAGCCAAAGAAGGTACAATTAGTGAAGAACAATTTGTGATACCTTAATAAAAATATTTAGCATCTTCATATCTGAATCATAAACGAAAATTTCGAAGTATAATAGGCTTCGTTTCTTTAATCCGGACTAATTTCATCGTATTTTGTATTCTACGATGAAATAAGAAAACTTTGATTGATCAGAAAACACTTTCTTCTTTTATAATATTTTAAAGATTTATAAGACTTAAAGTTTTCAGTTTTTACTACAATTTATTTACAAAATCTACAAAAATCGTCAAAAACAGACCTTCGTCAAATTTGGTAGAAGTAAATGTTATATCTATGAAGTAAATTAAACACTTTTTTCTATTTCGTGCTAGATGAGACAAACTAGCGCTTATAATGAAAATATTGCTTTTGAATAAATTATTAATGTATTCAAATAATGCTTTTTCTTATCAATAAAATTTCTTTTTAAATAAATCATATATTTTCTTGTATTGTGTCTCTTCTAACTCATAAACCCAAATAAAAATTTTCTGCTTTAAATAAATACAAACGTTTGATAATAAAACTAAAAGTAAACTAAAAAAAAGCCTATTAACAACATACATACATACGTACATTTGCCTTTTATCATTTAACATATGCACCAATTTACATACGCGTTCAAATAGACAATAAGGTAAATGAATAGGTACTTACACCTTTGGATATTTCGACGGGCAGGTAACATGAAGTTTAGTTTTAACATATGCTTCCGCCAGACCATTAGATGAGTCTCTTAAAGGAGTCAGCTCAATACGTATATCCGTGGGTTTCCATTGTGAGGGTGTGACATTGTTATTGTAGGGACGTAAATCTTCCACATCATTACCAAATATTGACTAAATTAAAAAATATATTTAATAGTTTACTTCAGCTTTTTCGAATAGTTTGCTGGAGTTTTTCACATACCTTAATTACTTCCAATTCTTGCGTTTGTCTTTCCCTAAACGATTCTTTAGTTGCCATATCTGCCTCTGCTTACTTCGCAACACAATACTTATTTTCATTAGTTAAACATTACATGTACTGTAAAAAAGTTTGCTTATAAAAGCATAGATGGATTCCTTTCTGGATGATCCTGCTGTTTTTTCACTGACAGCTGCTACCACAATTTTCACAAAAAGTTTCATTACTTTAATAATATTATTAGTTCTCCAAGAAAAAATGTCTAATTAATTTCATTTGCCGCATTAACATACAACAAATAGGGGTTAAATTGAAAATTTTTCAAACACAAAAATCCTGATTAAATTTTTATTTCAAATAAGTGAAATTACAAAATAGATAAATTTTCACGCGTAGTTTCCCCAAAATTTTTCAAAATATACAAAAGATTCATTTTCTTCTTTCCTCCCAGAGATTCAATTCATCCGGCACGTAGCCGGCTGAGAGCCGGCGCCGACACTTTTTTTGACAGCCAGCCTTCGACCAGCGCCAGCGGCTCGCATCGGCTTATTTGTGGCAGCCGATTTATTTCATTTAGATGAGTTATTCAGTTAAAAGGGCCAAATAAACCACACAAATTGCTTGCCAAACATGTACAAACTTTAGGTTCGTGCAAACATTTTTGTTCATTTGTGGGGGTGTTTGCTAGTTTGCACAAATATTTGAAGCATGTTTGCACGAAAATCAAAAATTTTTGATTTGAATATTGTTATTTCAATTAAATTTTTGTAAAGGGAGGCGGTTGAAGAAGAAGCATACGAGAAAATGTTTTTTTGTAATAATGCTTAGAATGGCGTAAAAGTTTATTTTTATTGTAGAAATTAAAAAAAAATAAAGATTAAAAAAACAGAATGTCAAGGAATAGAGGGCAAAACATTTTATTAAACAATTTGTGTCTTGCAAACTTCATATGGCCGTCTACTCTCATTGAAAATAAAGAAAAAGTCATTAATTTGTATTTGTGATTTAATTACATTTGAATGTGTTGTATTTGCATGGTTTGGGTGCAAGCGGAAAGCGTGTGTTTGGCAAGCAGTTTGCGTTGTTTATTTGGCACTTTAATCTCAAACATTTTCATTAACTGATTTTTGTTTGTTAAAAATGAAACTACAAGGCAACAAACCTTTTCTGTTGCACTCAACTTGAAGAGAGCAATACCATAATTCGCTTTTTGTAGATGTTACATTTTTAAACAAATTCTATAAATATGGCAACTTCTGCAAATTTTGCAGAAGTTGCCATATTTAATTTTGATGGTAAACTACTTTATTATACTAGATCAGATCGACATAATTAAAAAATCAAGTGTGAACAAATGCCATATTATTAATAAAAAGTTAATAATTATAAAATAAATTAAACGCAATTAACTTGTGTTGTACTTAAAAGTATAGTTTCATTTATATGCTCTTAAAATTCCGTTATATTCTAGCAAACTTAAAATTTTAAAATAACACAAATAGGTCTCTACTAGCTCAAACCAGAAATTCCTCTTGGACCAAACGTTTTACAGATTAAAATGGATTATTTTAACTTTAGTTTGACGTAGCCCAAAAGTTTTTGCTTAAATAGTTTCAATTTTAAAAAAAGTTTTGTCATTGAACTTAAACACTAATTTTCATCCCGAGTCCAAAGAAGAAATTCTTTCTAGACCAAACCTTTTTTGTATCGAAGAAGACTTTTTTAGCTTTAATTTGACATTTATATAGCTCAAAAGCTTCTGGTAAAACAAAGTTTCAATTTTAAAAAATATGTCATTGCCACTCAAACATTAATAAGCTTTCCGAGTCCAAACCAGAAATTCTTCCTGGATGATATTTTCCAAAGTATATTTATATTAAGTGTATCCTGATCATGATGCATTATGTATACGAGTGGTTAAATAATTACATCGGCCTTAGCCGGCTTTCCGCCGCCGCCGATGTTTTGGCAATCAGCCGTCGCCGATATATTAGCAACGAGTTGGACCTCTGTTTCCTCCAACAAGTGTCAAACTTATTAGCCGCTTCTTGTTGTTCCCTTTGTTTATTGCGTTTTGTTGTGTTTTGTTTCTTCTGCTCTAGTTTGTTTAATTTTGCTGTGGTTAATAACACTTCGTGGTGGGTTAACATTTTTGATGTGGTGGGAAGTATATTAAACTCCGTTATTTTAAGAAGTGTTTAAAATGTTTGGAAAGAAAAAAGAGATATACATATTTTTCGTTAAAAATTAGCATATGCACCAAACAAGTACTTATTAGTTGTTATTTATTTATTTAGTTTATTAGCTTCTCTATTCGAATTTCATGGACTAAAAAGATCATGATATATTCTTATATTTTAATTAATATTTCTTTGTTGCCTATTCGAAAGAGGTACGTACATATATGTTAAAGTATATTTGTTCTAATTTTAAAAATTTTGTCTGATATTTTTAAATTAGCTCCATTTATTGATAAATATCATTTGTTTATTTAATAACATTTGTCTTGATCCTAATGTTTCGAGTTTTTAAAACATAATTAGAATGTTGAATAATTGATAATAGAAATTTTAGGAATAGGAATTGAACAATAAAATTTCGAATCTAGACACACTGCTTTTAAGAAGTAGTATTATTTTATTAATAGATTGATATCAGAAACAGACCTGCCTACTTTAAAATTTCGAAACGCAACTAAAGAAAGGAAAAAAGAACGCATTTCAACAAAACGCACCAAGTTTAGAATTATTTAGTTTTTAATTTTTAGGTCCCATTTTGTGCAATACCTATTTTTGCATTAAAAATATAGCAACGAAACAATTTTTTAAACAACTATTAGTCGATTAAAATTCCCTTCAAACTCACTTAATAGTTAAAATTCGTGTTTTTTTAAGCTCGGCCTGATGGTCTTCAAATTCTCAAATGTCTCCTTCTTTCCCCCTTCTCACACCCTATTTTCCTAATTCTGGTACGATGCACTGCATATGTAGGGGTCATCCCCTGAGTACTGGTCCAATAACAAAAAAAATATTTTTGTTATTGTGTCTGTGCAAACAGGCCATCAAACTCGCAATCGAATTTAATAGGAACGAATTTAATTTTTCATATTTCAAAGAATATTATTTTTCGTTCGCAAATTTAAAAAGCAAAGAAGAATTAAATTCTGCTCGCGAATTTAAAAAAGAAAATCCGATAATTAATTTAATTCCTGAGAGCTTTAAATAATTCAATTCGCGAACTATTCCTGAACAAATAATGAAAATTATAAAATCACATTTTTATTGAAAAATCTTCAAAAATGTGTTAAAATTATCATTCTGACAACGCTGCAAAACAAAAAGAACTCCCATCATGCTCAGTTAAATGTTTAAAATAATTTTTCTTTCTTTGTTCTTCTTGTTTGTAAAATTCTGCTCACGAATTTTTTTTTTAAATTCGCGAGAGTTTTTTTTTGTTTTTAATTCCGGAAATTTTCCATCCAGCTCTCGAACGAATTAAATCATATTTTGATTTTTTTCGTTCGCGAAAAGAATGAAAAAGAACGCAAAATAAAATTCTGCTCGCGAATTTTATTTAAATTCGGAAGTAAAAATTTATAAATAGGAATAAAAATTTATTTTGGAAGCAGAATTTTTTCCTACCTTGGTACTGCCTAGATCTTCTGGAATAACTATTGATTATATCATTTCATCCAATGAATATAATATAAAAAATACAATTAAGAACCTCATAGATTTAATATAAGTGATATTAGATTCCATAAAAACATAAAAAAATATTTTTGTTATGAGAACTGCCAGTTTATATAATATATAAACTTTTCGTGTCGCGGTGTTCGTTATCAAACTATTCCGCAATGACTAGATGAGACCAATCCCTAAATATGTTTTTTATTTACTTGACAAAAGATTTTATATTTTTTTCATTATGATTTTGCATTGAAAAATAAAACAATTCTTAATTTTCACCCTTCTTATACACCACGATTCTAACTAGATTTATAAAAAGATTCGAGATATAAATTATCAAAATAATTTGTTTTTACAATGCAATGATTGCGGCAAAGTTTCGAAGTCGTTTATAATTCAGCATTTCCGTCCTTCAAAAGTTCTTTATCTCAGGAAAGTTCAGAATAAATTCTGGACACTATACAAACTTTACTTTTTATTTAAGATTGGGCTGTGATTTTAATAAACAAATGTAATTCAAAGAAGATTAAACATTTATTTTTAAAATTGCTGAAGAAAACAGTTCCTAATTATTAACATATTTCATTACAGTAAAAAATTATAAATAGCTTGTTTTCTATGTTTCCCAGCTATCCATATGTCGATATTTCATAGGAACTACCTACCTAAGTCTACTGAAGATTAGGGTAGTTCCTATGAAATGTCGACATATAGATAGCTGGGAAACATAGAAAACAAGCTATTTATAATTTTTTACTGGTATAAATGTTAGAAGCTTAAATAGCGAATAAAAAACTTAATTGTTCATATTTCATTACATTACGTATAGAATTTTTTAATAATAAAAAAATATGAATATGTGAAAAAGAAAGAAAAGTTTTGTTTTATATATAAACAACAGTTTTTTTTATAGGACTATCCATTTCCCATTGTTATTCGTTTTAAAAAAGCATCCGTTTCCTTTTCACTAAATATCCGCAATTAAATTAATATTGATAACCATAACCACTCTTTTTTATTTTTATCACTTAGTTCTCTTCGTTTATTCAACAAGTGCGTGTTTAACTTCAAATGTGGCTTCATAATTTTTGATCTGAGAACATACAAAAAACTGCCAATATTAAACAAAAATTTCTTAAAAAATATTATATTAATATAATGAAGTGAAAGAAATAATATGAAACGTTGGGGAAATGTAAAATGCAACTGGAATTTTCAGATTAACTTTTTAGTGCGCGCAAAAATGGCCGTTACAAAGAGAAAGCAAAAGAAGAAAAAAAAAAACAAACAAAAAATCCCGTATCTTGATGAGTGTGAGAAAAAATTATAGTGCATTTAACAAAGTTAAGTGGTTAAAGAAGTTTCATCTCAAAAAATGTGTTTTGCTTGCAGATATTATTTCAATTCAAGCGTTTTATTTCATACATACCTATGTACATATTACGCATGTACTTAATTACCTTAGAATGAATTGTTAAATTTTGCTGTGTATGTAGGAGTAAGAAAAAAAAAAAACTATAAAAAAGTTGAAGTTGATAATCACAAATTGTGCGATAGCTAGATAAATAAAAATTAAACCAATAACGGTAAAAATATAAACTGCCTGGTTAGCATTATCAAACGTTTAAGCGTTATATACGTTGCCGCTTTTTATGCGTTTCAAACTTCTTACGCGTTCTACACTTCTCTAAACTAAAGTTACATGCAATGCTTTTGACGCGATAAGTTTTTGTTGCATTTGAAATATATTTTAAATAAATATATTTTCTTAACACAAAAATATAAAATTAAAAACCCACGGCACAAATATTCTTGGCAATAGCATTGAAAATATAAAATAAATTGCGATTGTGATGAACAACTAGTGAGATTAGAACACGCACAAAAGTTGAAAGAAAAGCTATCTTTTGCATCGTACGCATCTAATCGTCCTATGCCTTGTGATGAGCAACTTTTCCAATGCAATTGCACTGATTCTACTTTTTTGACAGACGCTTAGAACGCATTAACTTTCGCTAATCTTTTTAACTAAAAAATAACCAACTTATTGTAACAGACCAAGGTGCATTAACGTCTACAGTGTGACAGCGCTACGGCGACATTTTTTTTTTTTTTTTTGCTACTGGCAATATAGTAAACCATTTACGTCAAATGTATTGATTACATTTTTGAAAGCGAATTTAGTAGTTTATTCTGAATTATTTGAAAGGTTCTTTCATAGTTTATAATTGTGAAAAACGTTACAAATATAGGTTATCACATGCCTGTTTCTGTTGTATTATTAGGTTTATTCGTTTACTTTACAGTGAAATGCAGTAAATGAGTAAAATTTCAACGAATCGTAAAAAATACTCTCTGAAAATTCTCTTGTTCAAAAAATTACTGGAACAGAAAAATAGTAAAAATGAGTAAACAGCTGATAAAACTGCTTCCATATGTAACATCGCACACAGGGGTAATTCCAGATCTGACTTGCCAAAATTTAAGTTTGTTAAATACATTTTAGTTACCTCTCCGTAATCAGCCATGGTTATAGCAACCAGTCAAAACTTGACCACATTTTACTATGCATACGTCTATTATCGTAATTGTGATCGTTAAGTTTGTGATCAATAAAATTTTTCAAAAAACTATCTTGTCTATAAGTCCGGGAAAACAATAAAAATTCGTAAACATAAATTATTTTTTTACAACACAAACAAGAGACTAGTTTTTAATATTTGTATAGAATTCACACAAAAATTGAGTGGTAACTTATATTTCAAATTTCTTGACAGGTCACTTGCTTGTGATGTGGAAACATCATATTAAACTTTATTTATAAGTAGACTAACAATAAATTGCTTATCTTAATAAAAATCAAAACACAATTTAAATAACACAAAACTTAAATAAATTTTGTGCAGCAGGTTTTTCGATATACCCCTATGTACTACGTCACAAACTTTAACTACTTTTTTAAATGATTACAGGGCTCTGACTGATTGCTATAAGCGCACAATTGTTTTACTACCTTTTAAATAGTTTGCCAATTAATTTTTAAAAGCAATAATGATTTAACTCTACATTATTGTTAACTTTTTTAAAAATGATTCTGTTTTTGGTTACTTTCTTTTTGTTTAACATACATTTTTCATTTTACTGCTCGTAAACTTTACTGCAAGCAATTTTTGCAGTAAAAATTTGTAAGTACTCAGTGGAAGAACTGTCACTTTACTCTCTTTTTGTGTTCTCATTTACTGCAACTAGAGTAAACGAACCGCATTCAGTAAAATGCGGTAATACACAGTAAAAATTTCTAAAAATGTTTGGGTGCTGCCACCTTGTAGACGTTAATGCATCTTGTAACAGACATATCGTAGGTGGACAAGGCAAATGGTGTTCGCCGGGAAGATATACTATATTGTTTTGGTAAACATTAGTCTTGTCAGTTCATATTTGGCAATCGCTAAGTAGACACGTGGCAAATTTATTGTAGAAAAATATTAGATAAATTAGTTTGTTTTAATCGTTAACACATGTTATCATCGATTTTCATGAAAAAATCATAATGAGTGACAAGGCACAGTTTCATTTGAATGGATATGTGATTAAATAGTACATTCGGTTCTCGGCAATGGCAAAACCCCAAATTATTTATCAGTCATCTTAGCATCCATTAAAAGTGATAGTCTGGTGTACAATTTGGTCAGGAGGTATTATTAGCTTATTTGTTTGAATATGAAAACGGTGTGAATGGGGGAACAATATCGTGATATGATTGAAAACTCTTTAGCGCTACAATGACATGCTTTGGTACTGTTTAAAACGTGGTATTAACAAGACGGTGCAGCATCGCATACAGCCATGATTACAATGGAATTACTGCGAGTAGTACACCTTCCTTGTGGACATCCAATACAAGGTTTTGGCAAAGTAAAATTTATACTAAGCCTTTGAAAGAGTTTTTTAACGTTAAAAAAATTTGGCATACGTAAACGTTCTATATAGTGAGCCAGGCAGATTTTTTAAAAATAGTTTATTGCGTCAAATCAACTAATGAAACAAGAGTAAGTATCTTTTTTACTTTGCACTTTCAAAATTTATTTGCAGTAAATTAGTAGAAGAAAAAATATGATTGGTATGGCAATATTGTTAGGGCAAAATACCTACTATTGTGGAATTATATGATGGAAGGCAACCATATGATATGGTTTTAATTTGAAATTTATGTACAAAACTAAGTGCAGCCAATATCCAAAATTATACCGTATAACCCTATATTTGGATATTGTAAAAATTCAAATTAAACTATCATGTCCAAACATACATATAATGTTATAATTGCCACCCATAATATTGAATGATTGTAAATTCCATGAGGATCACTCGTAATCATAGTTGCCAGATAAATCTGGTTTGAATACGTCAATGCAGGGGAAAAAATCGTCCAAATCGTCAATATGACTATCGTAAAAAAATCGTTAGTAAATAAAATTAATAATTTTTGAATGAAAATTAATAATTTTTGCTTTAAATCATCCAAATTAGTTTGAATTGGTTTGTAAAATTCTTGTTTTCTATAACCCCACAGGAGAGCTGGCTGACTTAAAAATCAATCTATAAAATACAATAAAAACAGAACAGGTTAGTTACGCAGAAAATAAGTAACGTTTTTTTTTGTAGCAGCTTTCATCAGCCACCCTGTAGTATAAAACGTTTCTTCTAAAAATGGTTTCTTCAACTAATTTCACACTTTGATATTGTTAAGATTTATATATTTGGCCGCAAACTTTTTTCAAATTTGTAGAACAGTAAGGGTAATGTTTTTGCTATAAACTAATCCAAATAAGAAACAATTAGTGAAAAATCATTTTTCACGATTTATTTGTTTTATCTCAATGAAAAAACAAATTTTGTTCTTTGCTTTTTGATAAGATCAAAAAAACAAATCGTAGCAACTAACGGTTGTTCATTTGTTTGAAAGATGTAAAGAAAAGTAGAGATGTGTGCATAAGAAAAAGCTAGTTTTTTCTTTTTTGACTAGTATTATTAATACATTTTTCTTTTTAAATTCTCAATACTTTATTTAAAGTTCAATGTTTGCGAATATCTTTCAAAAATGTCCAACAGTTAACGAAATATGGCTAATATAGTTAAGCTTAGGATCTAGGAGAACTCCATAAGTGTAACATAAGGGTCTTTAAACTCCTTAGCCCAACGTTTTATGAAACCAAGGATACTACGTGCTTTGCCAACAGTTAACGAAATATGGCTAATAAAGTTAAGCTTAGGATCTAGGAGAACTCCAAGATCCGAGATTGAAAACACTCTTTCCAATTGCTGATTTCCCAGAGAATAATTCACATTAACATAAGAACCTCTGTGGAAAGTAATATATTTACACTTGTTAAAATTAAGCTGCATCAAATTTTTATTACACCAGGTATAAAAGATCTCACGTCCTTCTGTAGTAGATTGTGATCAGAATATTTGTCAATACTTAAAAATATTTTTTGCGTCTATATTATATTAATATTTATTTCAATCAACATATTTATTTCAATCAATATATTTATTTCAATCAATATTTTAAAAATATAGAATTTTGCAACATCATGGTGCTCCATAAATCTATAAAAATACATATACACATTAAAACACATATCTGTATTCCCCCGCTTTACGGAATTCAAAAGTTTCGAACGTTTTATTATTAAATTATAAAATTCGTTATACAAATACGAAATTTTGAAGTTACGAACAGAAGTGACAGAAGAATTAATAGCGATGCTTGAAGGAACCACGGATATAGAAAATTAAGGGAGTCTTACGTACTGCAAAAATTCTCTTACTTCGAAATCGATAAAAAATGTTAACAGCGTGCAAAAAGCGATTCTGCTCCAGAAATAAGACTTAAGGTTTCCACAAAAATTCGTTGCTATAGATAAAAATAAATTTAATTTTTTTGCAACACACTATATAGATTTACGCTGTGTACGGTATAATAAAGAGAACATTTTCGGAAATGCAGTGCGTAAAGAAAGAAAGTAAAAAAAATCCAACTAACATAAACTTTTAAGATTGACATTTTTAGCTTGCCTTAAATATTTATATAAGATATACATACATATTTTTTTTCTATTTTTGATTGTTGAAATTCACTTTTCTCAAAGACATTCTTTTCGACTTAGGCTTTATTTGCTTGTGACCACAGATATATTAATATTAACTGTTATATAACCATATAACAGCACTAATCGATTGCAACATATTTGTGCTTACTTATTGCCCACACCTGCGATAATATCTAAGATGAGAAAGGGCTTGTTCGGATATGCATCGCTGCGTTGCATCTGATGCGCATCTGTGATTAGTTTGCGATGCTGATGCAAAAGAGCTGATTCTGATGAGCACCAGATGCTCATCAGAATCTTATAAATAAGTTTGAAAATTTTACATCACTTTCTAAGCTTGATGCTTGTTTGAAGTTTTTCTGCGTTTGCATTTTAGAATGCAAGATATTTGCAGTGTTGCAAACTTTTGCTTTTTAGAACGTACTGCGCAGTGATGCATTTCTGAACAAGCGCAAAGTCAAATTCAATTGAAGAGATATTTTTGTTGCATGTAGACTTAAAATCAGTGTTATCGCAGTCTTGTAATAATTTTTATGAGAGCGTTCTTATTAGATATCTCATGGCAACAATCTTATAATAAGACCTGTCAAAAACGCGATCGCGAATGTGTTTGTTTATAAATGCAATTTTACCGATTATTAGTTTTGCAAAACATCTTTTTAAAAACACTTTCAAAGGGAAACTAATTTGTATTTATTGGCATCCGCCAACACAAAAATGAACTTGAACACTTATGGAAAAGCAAAAATAATGATTATTGATGAAACTGACTGGATATCCAATAGTTATTTCAAAATTAATTGGCTACACAATAAAAACCGGAATTAAGTACTAATTACTGAACGGGATACGTGAGGAGTATCTCCAAGCCACTAATACATTGCATTGAAGATTTTCACGAAAAAATTGTTATTTCCTCGATTTACTCACCTCCCCGGTTTTCAGTAACAGCACATTTTGTGAAATCTCTAGGTCCTCGATTTTTAGCGGCAGGTGGCTATAACAATTTTTGGGATCACGGTTATTTTCCCCGAAAGGCCGTGTACTTTTTGACACTATTTCCAAAACGGGCATATATTATATTTATCCTAGACGTTACAAATTTTGGAGTTGCAAAAATTCTTCCTTTAGAATGGATGCAAGTGGCGCTGTCATTAGATTTGTCACTAGAGCACTCACCCACTATAATCTCTATTTCGTTTCCTCAAGAGGCTGGCTGCCCGTTTAGTGACTTAGCGTTGACAACCATTAGAGTTAATTGGCTAAAATACAAAAAATATTTGAGTACTCATTGTACAGAGAATATTGCCTTGAGGATATTGATGTGTCAATTATTGATTTTTCTGAACACCTTAAACCGGCCGTACAGCATGCTACCACCAACCATATAAGATCCAGAAATGAGAACAATATAATTTATTTATCTGAAATTGATCAACTTCTGTCAGAAATGATCAACTTCTGTCAGAAAAAAGAAGAGTTGTAAGAGAGTGGCACTTCGCAAGTCTCCCCACCTTAAAATTAGACTTCGGGAATGCAATTAAGAATCTTGAATCCAGAGAGTGGCTTGTCTTAAAACATATTTGGAAAACCTTGATTGTAGTCCGCAATCTGACTATTCCTTGTGGAAAGCGACATAAGGTCTGAAAAGACCCGTAAGAGGTAAGCCACCTTCGCGAACTTCAACTGGTGACTGGGCAAGAGCCGATTCTGAAAAAGGGATGCTGTATGTTAGTCATTTGAGAAACGTTTTTATTACTAATGATACAGCAAATGATGCAGCTGAGTTACCACCATATGCTGTTAGACCGCCTGTGTTTCTGAGACTTAAATTTCAATACGTAGAAAACGGTTTCAGTAACACAAACCTCAGGAAAGCTCCAGGTATTGATCAAAATATAGGCAAAATGCTTGAGCAGTTACTACGTGTAGCTAGAAGAATTAGCCTATTTATTTTTAACGCTATTTTAGACCTTTAGTATTATCCTGCTGAGTGGAAGGTGCGTATGATTACTATGATACCCAAGCCAGGAAAGGATCCTACTAAAGTAGAATCATATAGACCAATAAGTCAACTACCAACAATTTTAAAACTTTTCGAAAAATTATTGATGGCGAAGTTGACTCCAATATTGAACGATATAGGATGTATCCCTAATCATTAATTCATCTTTCTGGCTATACCATAGAACAAATACACAGACTAGTAAATGTCATAAGAAAAACTTTTGAGAACAAGAAATATTGTTCAGCTCTATTCATTGACGTTTCCCAAGCTTTTGATAGTGTGTGATAACGGTTTGATGTTAAAGTTAAACTGGCCTGCAAATACTTACAAGCTTCTGGAAAGCTACTTATGCGGCAAGAAATTTGTTTCTAGAGAAGCCGATTTTATAAGCCCCTCACAGCCAATCGAAGCAGGAGTTCCCCTACCTACACACAAACAAACGAACGCAAATGCTGCTTCATCTGTACTCATGGATGGTATAAATATTGAGGAATCGGATGCTCTTGATGTTCTTGGAATGAAGATACAGTGTGATATTCGCTGAACTGAACACATCTTTCATGTCTCTAAAGAAGTATTTAAGTGCCTCGGGTTTTTGAAACGGTGTAAGATTGCCCGAGAAGTCGTACTACACATTACAGAGAGAGCTCGTTTTTCAGCCGTACGTTCGCCTGTGGAATAAGTTGCCTGCAGAGGTGTTTCCTGTCTGCTATAACGTTGCAAGGTTCAAGTAAAATGTTCACAAACACTACTCCCTCATTCTCCCTCCTCACAACCTATTTTCCTAGTTCTGGTACAGTGCACTGCATATGTAGGGGTCATCCCCTGAGTATTGGTCCAAGAAAAGAAATACGTTAACTTTTGAAGAATTTTTGGCAAACTTTTATTGAATTTTAATAAATTGACCTTTTTTTCTTGAAAATATTCTTTTTATGATACCTTTTTTTAAACTACCCTTCTTGTGCCACTTTTTGAAAAATTTCGAAGGGTTATGGCTGTAGCATTATGACTAAGTCACAGAACCTACTGAGAGTTTTCTACTCAGTTTTCTTTACACAATTTTAAAGTTTTTCAGATAAATTTTATTTTTCAATATTAGATCAGCGTTTAAGTTATAAATAAAAAAAAAGAAGTTTGTAACTTTTGATATATAATAGTTGATTATGATATCGGAATTTACTTTTTGAACACTCTCACTTGTATGTTTGTTTGTTTGTATGTTTCCAACACTCGAAACCCATGCCATATAAGTGTTTATAACATATGTAGGTATATAAAACTGTGTATACAATGTTACCACTTTGGTGCGAAAATTTTAGTTGCTGTATTTCTTCCGGGGAAGTGGGAGGATTTTGGGAATTCACAAAGCCGATTTTAGGAATTGCAAAAAATAAAAATTCGGAACCACTTAGCTAACCGGTTTGGAGCCGGTTTATCTTATTCGGTGCTCGTTTTTGCCGGTGAACATGCATCTGAACTATAAATGGTCATTCGCTCTAGTGGGAATATTGAAGTCGCCATACTGCTTCTGAAGAAGTGGCGAGATTTCGGCGTTTCCTGAAGCCGGCTTTGGGAATTCCCGAAACCCGGAACCGCTTCGCCAAACGAGTCGGAAGCGGGTTTTCATATTCGGTGCGCGTTTTGGTTGTGTACCATATATTTGATTTAATGCGAAAATTGAAGTTGTCATATTTTTCCCGGGGACGTGAGGAATTTTGGCGATTGCTGAAGCCGATTTTGGGAACTAAAAAAAACAAAAAGAATCTCGGAACGTGTTATACGAAGCTTAAGGCAGAATTAGTTTGTACGTTCTTTTCCGTTCTGAATCAGCTGTTTTGCTTCTGTTCAATATAAACTGTTTTTTACGTTCTGTTCTGTTACCGACTAGTCTGTTGAAAATAGAATTGAACGTTAAGTGACGGCTAGATACTGTATGTTTTACTTTTTTCAGGTATGGAAAAATTAATTTTTTATTAAAAAGTATATTTTTTTTTGTCAAAAGCTAAAAAAATTTTTTTCAATTAAAGATTTTTAAAAGTTAATACATTTTTAAAAATTGAGCAACTATGAATTATGAAAATAATATTATTTTAGCAAGGAAAAAATTATATTTTATATAAGAATTTGTTTATTATTTTATTGTATTTTTTTTTTTTTTTTCATACAAAATAATATTTATGTACATATTTGGTTCTTCATTCCAATGTTTTTTTATTTATGCCCTACTGTAAAAAACAGCTGAATATTTTCACGGAAAAAGTAATTGTAAAATATTTCCTATAGAAATGAACGTCACAGAACGGCAACTGAGAGTAAAAACTAATGAGGCCTTTAAGTAATAGAAACTTAAACAATAGTGAATGAAAGATGTGAAATTTGATATCGAAGCATGCTCTTTAAACTATATTTATTGCCGCCAATTTTAAAAAAGCTTTAAATAAAAAATCAAACACATTTTTCTGTTTGGTCGATTATTTTATTATTTCTTTCAAAATTATGATCAACTTAATACATTTATAAGATATTTTTTGATAAAATCAGTTTACAATAATTTTAATGCACAGCTTATAAACGAGTTTAAATTTAGAAAAATTTATGGATACAATTTGAACAAGAACAATTAACTGCAATAATGATGATGATATTTACCTATTTTTTTTTAATTTTCGTTTAACTAACTTATAATTTTTGAGTATATAATACAGTTTATATATATTTGTATGCACTGTAGTATGTAATACATAATATTATTGTCAACAATTATTTTTCCATATAGCACGAGTACAAATTTATAATTTACACAAACAAAAACTTACAATAAATGCTTTTGTAGAAAAAGGAAAAAGCTTTACAAAAATGTCAGTATTTTTATGAAGCTTTTTACGTGTGTTTATGATAAATAATTATTAATTAATATATTTATATATAGTTTTTAATTCTATGATAAACGGATCAAGCAAAGTTGAAATAATAAAAGGGCTAATAACTGAGGTGGTGGTCAAATTCTGGTTACAACACAATAAATTTTTCAATTTCAATATAAAAACAAAAAGATATTTGTTAATTATGCGGGGATAAACAGAAATATCGGACATTCATAACATTTTGTTTTAAAAGCATTTTATATTGCTTCCACATGTATGCAAATTTTGGGTAAAACAATTTCATTGCGAATTAAATTGTAAATGACAAATATTTGAGACGAAATTGTACATTTGTTCATTTCGAGCTTGATAGCAATTTTTACGCGGAGACTTTTTAATTTGTTATATCTGCTATAATCTCATGATAATTGCTAATTTATATTTTAAATAATTTATTCCTAATATAATTATAATTCATAACGAATTAAACAATAAATACAACTTTTGCTTTCAAAAATGTAACCCGTTTTTTTTTATTTGAGGATATGTTTTGTAGTGGCTAAAAACAAATTTAAAAGAAATAAACTCTATTCTATTGAAAAAAAATATGACTGATGATTTTTTTAAATATTGGCAGTTTTTTTAAGAATATATTGGGCATATTCATAAAAATTTGAGTGAATTTGAAATGTGTTTTAATTCAAAAATTCAATGCAAAATTTCACTAAAATTAATTTCAAATACATTTTAATTTTTTATGAATATGCACATACATATGTATATATTTTTTAGTTTCGAAACGTTTATCGTAATTGGAAAATAATATCCCTATCAGTTCACCTTCTTAAAAAGAAAATCGTTTGAAAATTTATTGATAATAAGACCAAAACAAATAAACTTTTTTTACTTTCAGTCTTATTTTCCACCCGAAAACTTATTTTTTTTGTCAAAAGCTGAAAAGGATATTCAAAAAAGTTATTACTAAATCAAGAGTTTTTCTATTTTGCTCTTTAGAGTCATGGAATCCGGAGGGAAGAAAAAAATGTCCTTCTTCTTTTTAGTTTTTAAATTACAACTAAAAATTATAAAATTTTAAATAATTCACAAAATAAGAAGCGCTTCAATTTTGTAAATTTTAAATTAAATCTAAGCTAGAAATATTTAAATGCCATGTTATTAATTTCAATGCAGTTTTTTCTTTTTTGGATTCTTTTTTTATATGTTATGTCTGTATGTTAATGTTGTTTTACACCTGAGCTGGTTTAGTCTTGCCAAGAACCATAAGGACTTTCTGCAAAAACCGTGTGAGACTTACTGTGAATAGAAGAAAAGAACAATATATATGTACATTAATGTTATTGTGGTTATTTTTAATAACTAATATTAAACTATGCATGCGACATGATTTTGACTTTTTCAAAAATATACATATGTATCTACGAGAGAATTCTAAAATAATCAGGCTTCAGCACCTTTAAATTTATTTTTATTTTAAAAAAATTTTGTAGTAAAATATCTTTGTGTAAATTTCTAAGGTGGGTAATTTCAGGCTTCCATGTTCTGTTTGAAAACAGAATTTAATTCCGATTTTGGTTTTTCAGAAAATTAGAAACTTAACTTTTTCGGAACAAAATCATTTTTAACAGAATATATTCATTTACCCATTTTTGAAACTAGAAAAGATTTAATTCCGAAAAACGAAATAAACCAAACTTTTATTAAGCTATTTATATATACGGGTCTGTCACAGAAATTATTCGAACTATGTATTTTTATTTCGATCGATTTTATTTTACCTTCTTCAGGCTACTTCATTCCGTTAAATTTTATTTTGTTTTTTTTTCTTAATCAATTTTTTTACGTTAAATATAGTTAAATTGTGCTAAGCAAAGCAAAAAATAGAATAGTTTTCTTTATTAAAATAAAAATGTTTTACAATTGCTTTTGCACTGTCACATACAAAATCTGCTAATTCGAGCATAAAAATAAAAGTGGTTGCATTCCGAGAAAATTGATAAATTTCCATCTTGTGGGGAAACTTTTTCGGAATTGTAATAACTTTCGATCGAAATTGATTTATATAACAGGACTAATAATCATAATATGCTTCACTTTAAAATGATTAAATCTAAGGAAAATCAAGGCAAAAATAAAAGCAAAAATAGTCGATTTAAAGCACTTCTGAATAAATACGCTCCTTCAAAAAAAATTTCCTGTGTATAATAAAATTAAAGCAGGCGATACTCGTCAAAATCATCATAATGCTACTGAGAGTATAAAATTGGATAAACCTTTATTAAGTAATGCTAATCGTTGTACTCCGGTTTCGAATGCAGTGATATGGCTGATAAGCTGATTATGATTGATGTTTACTACAACGATGTCATATTAACTTCTGACCAACAAACAAAAACAAACCGATTGAATTCGGCTTTCGAACGGAATTGAAACACTTCGCTGACTGATTTGGAACCGGGTTTTCATATTCGTGCGCGTTTTTGCCTGGAACATGCATCTGAACTATAAATGGTCATTCGCTTTAGTGCGAAAATTGAAATATAAAAGCAAAAATAGTCGATTTAAAGCACTTCTGAATAAATACGCTCCTTCAAAAAAAATTTCCTGTGTATAATAAAATTAAAGCAGGCGATACTCGTCAAAATCATCATAATGCTACTGAGAGTATAAAATTGGATAAACCTTTATTAAGTAATGCTAATCGTTGTACTCCGTTTTCGAATGCAGTGATATGGCTGATAAGCTGATTATGATTGATGTTTACTACAACGATGTCATATTAACTTCTGACCAACAAACAAAAACAAACCGATTGAATTCGGCTTTCGAACGGAATTGAAACACTTCGCTGACTGATTTGGAACCGGGTTTTCATATTCGTGCGCGTTTTTGCCGTGGAACATGCATCTGAACTATAAATGGTCATTCGCTTTAGTGCGAAAATTGAAATTGCCGCATTGCTTTTGAGGAACCGGTTTTTCATATTCGGTGCGTGTTTTGGTCGTATAATGGGTTTCTGAACTATTAATGGTAATTCGATTTAGTGCGAAAACTAAAGTTGCCATTTTATTTCCGAGGAAGTGGGTGATTTTGGAACTTAAAAAAAACTTGGAACGCGTTATATGGATAATTTTAGTTTGATATCAAAACATATTTTTTAAGTTTTTTAAACTATATTTATTTTATATTATTATATGTTTTTAAAAATTATAAATAGCTTGTTTTCTATGTTTCCCAGCTATCTATATGTCGACATTTCATAGGAACTACCCTAATCATCAGTAGACTTTGGAAATTTTTGAAAGATATTCTCAAACATTCAACTTTATATCCAAAGTCTACTGATGATTAGGGTAGTTCCTATGAAATGTCGACATATAGATAGCTGGGAAACATAGAAAACAAGCTATTTATAATTTTTATTGGTATAAATGGTAGAAGCTAAAAATAGTGAATAAAAAACTTAATTGTTTGAATTATATGTTTTTATGAAACCGTTAGATGTTGAATTTGCAAACATTTTTGTTTTACTTTTCGTTTTTGAAGATCTTTCAAAAGAGTAAGCTAGACTACTTTACTGGTTGTTGTTTTCTCATTAAGTCTTTATGTGTAGACAAAAAGTAAAAAAAAGGGGTCCAACAATGGTAAAACATTTCTTTTTATTGAAATAAAACAAGAAATATCTAATACTACAGGCTCCCATACCGTTCTAGAATAATATATGGAGTAACAAAGTCTACAATAAGTGGGATTATAAAAAAATTTATCTGAAAGTGTTTTATGCTTAAGTAAAAGTGTACTTGAGAACAATTCGTTCAAAAAAGAAGAACACTTTTTAAGACAGTGTGCTCAAAATCTGCCAGTAAATGGAGAATTCTTGAAAGAAAAAGTTAACTTTTTCATGATAAAAATCATTGCCCAGTCAAAACAACTACGAAAATATTTTAGTTTTGCATATATGCAAAATATACGCAAAATTTATAAATTTTGCGACCTAGTGGTGCAAAAAAACAAAATATGCTTGTACAAGGCAAGAAACTCTTAAACATTATTTTACTTTTTTGTAAATAATAATATTTAATAAATATAAATTTCTTTTAATGCAAAAATTTTTTATACAGGGTGTCTCAGAACTCAATGTCAACCAGAAATAAATAAAAAACCTAAAAAAACAAAAATACAAGGGCTTGTGCGAATAAAAAAACATTTCAATTAAGTAAAATGTTTTCTTTAGATTTTTTTTTCTGGTTTTTGTCATGGTAGTTACAATGAATCTTGTCTTGTCACCCTGTTTCGGTTTGACGTTGAATTCTGGGATACCATGTATAGTCTTTATAGTGAACATCCTCAATAGAGTGAGCAGGCCTTGCACGAATTTGTACACTCTATTGGGATTCAACTATTAACGCGTTGGAGTCGAGCAATGAAGACTACCGGCCACAATAGAACGAGGGACATGATAAAGTGATTTTACAGCATGACAGTGATCGACCCCATGTTGCGAAAGGATCAAGACATACTTGGAAACGTTGAAAGGAAGTCCTACCCCACGCGCCCCATTCTCCAGACGTTGCTCTCTCGAACTATTACTTATTTCGATCGAGTGGCACACGGCCTGGCTGACCAGCACTTCCGGCCTTGTAAAGAAGTAAGAAATTGGACCGATTTATGGATTGCTTCAAAGGATGCCCAGTTTTTTCAACAAGGGATTCGTACGCTGTCCGAAAGATGTGATAGTGTAGTGACCAGCAATAAACAATTGTTTGATATATAAATGTATAACCAGTTTTTTACAATAAAGTACCGAATTTTGGAGAAAAAAACCGCGGAAGCAAAGTTGTACACCTACGCAATTAACGCTTTGTGTTGAATGAATTATTTTGATTAATTGAATTATTTTGAAATGAAATTTTCGTGTTTTAAACAATTTTTTTGACGCATCTTTTGAAGAGCATATCACATGTGGTGTTTCTTTCCTTTGGTTTGCGTTCATTCATATTTTGCCTTGCTAGTCAGCGCATTAAAAAAATTATTTAAGCAAAAAATTACATATATGTATATATGTAAATAGTAAAACTCGTTTGAAACTTTAAATAAAGATTGTAGATTTTCATACATAAATATAATTAAGAAACACTCTACACCAATACCTCGATTTGCGTCGTTGCATTGCTGCTTAATTAGTTGTAGTTTTCACTACGCGTCGTTAGATTCTCGAGGTTGAGTTGTTTTGGGCTCGAGTCTTCAATCTTTTTTTCTCTTTATATTTTCTGTTTTTCCTAAAAGATGGCACCACTTTTGAGTTTTGATGGCACCATGGCATCAAAACTCGTGGATTCCCTTTCTAACTGAAAATTACCGCAATTTTAATACAGTTTTGTTTTCAGAGTTCTATTTAGGGGTTACTCGACCATGTGACAATAGGGTATCCACCTTTATCGACCCACTGGAACATCGCCGAAGTGTGGGGGCTGCTTCTCTTTTTTATCGTTACAACAATGGATTTGGCTCTGATATGATTAGGTGTGATGTTCGCTGGAGTGAACATATTTTTCATATCGCTAAAGAAGCATTCAAATGTCTTTGATTTCTGAAACGGTGTAAGATTTACTTCACTCCATTCGATCTCCTTACTATTTATACCACCTACAACCGACCGCGAATGGAATACAAATCTCATGTTTGGGCTGGCGCTACAAAGTCTATTTTAGGGTTTCTTGACCGTGTACAAGAGAAAGCAAAGAAGGTCATCGGTGACAGTAGGTTATCCAACTCTCACTGCAGCATCGAGGCAGTGTAGGGTGCGTTACTCTGTTCTATCACTACTACAATGGATTTTGCTCTGACGAGATTAGGGATCTTGTTCCCGAGACTCGGACATTTTTACGTCCAGAGCTGATGCATTTGTGGTCGATTGCCCAGGGAATCGTGCAACGCATTACAGAGGGAATTTGTTTTGCAGCCACACGCTTTACCTGTGGAATAAGTTGCCTGCAGATGTGTTTCATGTCTGTTAAAGCGTTGGAAAGTTTAAGTCAAATGTTCACAAACACTAGTCCCTCTTTTTCCCTCCTCACAACCTATTTTCCTAGTTCTGCTAAAATGCACTGCATATGTAGGGATTATCCCTTGAGTACTCGTCCTAAATAAAAAAGGGCGATCCCTAGGCGTTCATAATATACGAGTAGATTGGTTCTTGATTTTTTTTGGGACTAGTTGCTCCTAACTGGAACAATAGTATAGATTTAATATCATTGCAAAATAAGTCATTAATTGTTATTAGGGTCTAGTTTCACAGTTAAAGGAGTCGTTTTATAAGGTGCTTTAGCATTTTGAAGTATTTCCAATTTTTTTTTGATGTTTGTATGTATTTATCAATATCTCTATCCGATTGCTCTCTACTCGTTTTATATTCTTAAATTTTTCATGGGGTATTCGTTGCGTTCATTGCGTTAATTAAGTATAGATTTTTTCTAACGAAAAATGAAATTTGTGCAAATCAAAGAATATTTTAAAGAAAAGTGCATTCAAAATTAATTCAGCAGGCACATTAGTAAATACATAAAAAAAACTTAAAGTATTTTAAAATTAAAATTTCATATTATTAATAAAATGTTTGTTCAAGAGCTTTTGACAATACAATTAACAAATTCTATCAAAAAACATTTTACTAACAATGAGGAAGTTAGAAAAAATTAATCAAATAAAATGAAACAAATTTAAATAAAAACCTTTGAGGAACTTTTGGGTCGGACAACCATCATCATTTTTTGTAAAGCTTGAGTAAATCCACCTATAAAAGTAAGTTTAATTAATGGTAAGGGGTAAACAAATCATAAAACATTAAAAAAAATAAACTTAATATATAAAATTTTATAAAAAAGCCTAGTGATTATTATAATTCGGTTAATTATGTATGACTTTGGAAATAAAAAAAATTATGAGAAAGAAACTTACCCATTGTTTTTTGGAACCACATGGGCTTGCTTTTCCACGCAATAAATACCAAATATACGGGTATACTGGACAAGATCATTAAGATACCATAACCGGTTTCAACAGGACTGGCATACATGGGAACAACGGTCACAAAAATGGTGGCAATCAAATAGATGACTGGAAAGACTAAAGGTACTCGAATTGGACGGGGTAGATTAGGTTGAGCCCAACGTAACCAGGGTAAACACAAAACAGCCACACCAATACTTAACTATAGTTTTTAGATTAAATAAGATAAACAAAAAGTATAAATGCGTAAACTATACGTATATATAACTGAGAGACTTACCCAAGTAGCAAAACCAACATAGTTTATTAATGCAAAAATATCAGAAACAGTCAAGTACAACATGGACAATAATGCCATGGCTAGCACAGCGGGTGTGGGGGTAAAACGTTGTATTTGTATCATTGTCAATATTTCTGGCATTTGACCCTCATTGGCACCAGCATAAAACAAACGGGATGAGGTCAATAAAATACCATTCACAGCACCAAATGTAGAAAGAGCCACAAAAACTATAAAATAGGTATATCTAAATGAATTATCTTGTAAAAAAGCTTAGACATTTTATTGCGCTACCAGGTATGGTCCAAGCAATTACACCAAAAGCTCTCTCCGCATAGGTAACAGCCACTGCAGAAGAGCCCAACACTTCTTCCGGTGATAAAAGCGTGTAAAAGGACACATTAGCCAAAACATAGACAACGGTTACCAAAGTACAGGAGATAGCAATAGCACGTGGCAGATTCTTTACGGGATCTTTAAGTTCTTCAATGATGAAATTTAAATAATTCCTTGAATGATATAGAATGTAATTATTTTAAAGCAGAAATTAAGAAAGTGATTTTTTTGGCCTGAACTTGCTTTTATATATAAATTTCGTTGAAGCTAATTTAAAATTTGAGAAAATATAATTAACATCTTATTCAGAAGTCTTAAAGGACTGCATAATGGTTTAAATATTTTTTTAACTTATTCACTTTATTTATAGCTAGCGGTAGCTGCGGCGTTGCCCGCCCTGTATTCATGCTTGCTTAATTATAAAAGTAAAAGTGAAAACCATTTCACAAAGTTTTGATCATTAATGATGTGCATACAGACAGTTGTTTGTATGATGGAAAATATGTATTTATGTGATAAATATATAACCAATATATATGAGGTGTAGAGCTATCTGATAAACAATACTCGATACCGAGTGATTTTGTGGTAAAAAATGTGTATATAAATTGCTTCGGTTGGCAATCCGTGATAAATCAAACTGCATATATAAGTTTTTCCAAAATAAGTTTTTCTCAAATCGATTCCTGCCAAAGAGACAGTTTGTTCCCGGGACTTGTTAACAGTAACTAAAAATAACATTTCTATTTGAACATTTCATTGGAAATTATCTTTTAGGTCTTGGACCTAAATTTATTTAAAGTACTTTAAGTAAAAGATTGTGTGTTGGCAAACCAAAAGGATTAAGCAAATTAAATTTTTTTATAGCTGTCGAACTGCATCCTCGATATCAATTGACTTACGAGTATATATATATATATATATATATATATATATATATATATATATATATATATATATATATATATATATATATATATATATATATATATATATATATATATATACATATATATATATATTTATATATATATAAAGTTAATCCTGTAAATAATGGATATCAATGAATAAAACCAGCTATAATTGCAAATACAGCTCCTATTGATAAAACATAGTGAAAATGAGCAACTACATAATATGTATCATGAAGAATAATATCTATTAGCTAAAATTACTCCTGTTAATCCTCCTACTGTAAATAAAAATACAAATCCTAATGATCATAAAGTAGCTGAAGAGTAATTAATTTGTGTACCATATAAAGTTGCTAATCAACTAAAAATTTTAATACCTGTTGGTACAGCAATAATTATAGTTGCAGAAGTAAAATATATATATATATATATATATATATATATATATATATATATATATATATATATATATATATATATATATATATATATATATATATATATATATATATATATATATATATATATATATATATATATATATATATATATATATATATATATATATATGTATATATATTAAATTAGCCAAGAACTGTTTTTCAAAATTAAATGATTTGTATCTTTGACCACATTTTGAACTATTTCACTTGAAATAATCTCAATCGAGTAAGGACAATTTGAGCAGCTGTTGTTGGAAGTATTTGTTCACATCTCCTCAGAGAGGCCCTCATGTTTGATCACAACAGGTGCAGTCACTAAACAAACCTGTACAAAATGAAGGATTTAAGGCAAACTTTCATCATTTCTGCTTTTGGTCCTTCATCAGCGACCACAAAATTACTCTGCCCATAATTGCGCTAGTGTTTCCAAGGTTCTTCAACACTCAGCCCACACCTTTGACATGAGATCTGAAACTCATTTTACACTCGTCCCAAACAATCTTTATATTGCTTTGTATTGCTTGACCACAGACCATTCTTCCGTAGTTAACATGTGGTTATTTTACAGTTAAAATAACATTTAAAATTAAAAGCTTTTTAAATTTTACTTTTATTTGTATATCGTTATAATGGAAAATGATCAATTATATAGTTTGGCAAATTCGTGAGTCAGATTCGCGCACGTAGGGTTCCTTTCAACTATCTAAGTTTTTGAAATTCGATAGTGTTTATGGCAAAAGGTTCTTAATTTAAAAAAGGCCATCCATTTGATGAAAATTTAATAAAAGCTAAGTATCCAGCATGACGTGTGCCTTAAAATATATTTTTGTAATATAATAGTTTCGGAGATTAATTTAACCATCTACTCGACACTAATTTCACTGAAGTATATCTTTTAAACAAACCTATTTATATCTATTTTTGCTTTAATTTCATCAAAATAGGGTGCCCAGCGCAGGAGAGAAAATAAATGCCTCGCCGAACAATATTTGTCCTAGGTTTAAACAAATTTTTTTTGTTGGTCAACGTTTTGCTACAATTTAAAGCTGTTGTATTTCTCTGCAAGCAAAGCACACAATTTTTTTTATCTTGGTCCAGTACTCAGAGTATAACCCCTACATATGCAGTGCATTCTACTGGAACTAGGATTGTGATAAGAAGGAAAAGGGGAGTACTGTTTGTGAACTTAACACACGGAATGACCAAAACAAACATTATCACAGCATTTAGAATGTTGAAATTAAATTAGTTAAAACTGATCAGTGCCCCGTGTACATACCTTCGACACCGTTCAGACTAACAAAAATTAGTTCAACACCGCGCACACCGTAAGGTAATAAAATACATAGGAGGAACATAAAAAAAAATTAATAATAACAAATAGAAAAAAAACAAACGACAGTAAAAAAGTTATAAAAAAAAAACACGAACACATATGATGCAAAACTCTACCTATTCCGGTAAAATTTCGTTGGTATAGAAAACACGGACGACAATGAAAAACACGTGTGTAGAGAACAAAAGACAAAACACTACTCTTCTATTTCCATTTACCATCCAATCAATCGGTCATAGTTTTAAAAAAGTTTATTATTTTAGACATACTTATGTGCATCCATTTTTGCTTTTAATATCATCAAAATAGGTTGAAAAGCTCAGTAGAAGAAGAAAATGTCTCGCCAAGCGCGCTTTGTTTTAGCTTTGAAAATGTGAAGAGCCTGTGTGTTTTTTAGACGCAGTTATATCTATGTTTTGAATTCGATAAAAGTGAGTTTAGATAATTTTGCAGACAAAAAATTACCCTTGATTCCACATGGTTATAATATTGCATCAATATAAACTTGTTGTATTTTATTTACTCTGATCCATCTATGTTTCAAATTAATCGACACGTATTCGGCCGTTTTGTTTATAAAGCGTAACAAACGGATTAACTTTCGCATTTGGTCAGGAGATGGACATGCGGAAAACCACGCGATTCGGAGGGCATATAGCATCCACACGCTGATTGCGTTTTATTTTGCTTTTTGGCTCCTAAAACTATTGTTTTAATAGATTTTTTTTTAACAACAGTAAGAAAAATTTGAAGAGTTTAGGCGGTTTACAGTGTCTTGACCCTACATTAAGCACTTTAATGGACTTTTATATAGACTACGAGTATGTCCGTCAGGCGGCTCCAGTCTACACTTTGTTGAAAAATTTTTTAAAATCGGACCAGTAGTTCCAGAGACTACTTTGTGCAAACATGAAAACTTCCAAACTTTTCTTCTTTATATATTAGTATAGATTTAGATACAATTCTTATCGATTATAAGCTCAAGCGCCTTTGAAAGCATTATTGGGGCGAGTTGGCAAGGAACTGCTCAGTACTTTAAAATAAAAGGATACATAAGTAGAAATAAAGAATGTTATTGTACAATGCGAAAAAAGAAAACAAATCAAGGTTAGTAGATCAATACGAATATAATATTAATTAGCAATTAAATCATGTGAGAAGTTCATGTATATTAGATAAAATGTAGCTTTTTAAGGAACGTTTGAATAAGTTTCTGCTTTTAAAGATTCAGTTAGATATCCAACGCGCTGTTTAGTTCATTCTAGCCTGCATCTGTTTAAATGTTTGTGTGCCAAAACTGAATTGTATGATATCCTATATTACTTAGGCATTTAAAAACATACAGCAATATTTGCATATTATATAAACCACGGATCGCTTTAATGTTATTAAACTCACTACTGTATAAACGATTTATTGAGTGTGTAATAGGCAGATTTGATACAGTCTTCAGATGTAATACAGTTACAGTTTTTTTTCGAAACCAGAGCGCTAACCAAATTAGAGCGTATAGGGCAACGTATCTTAACGCCTTGATTTTACGCTTTAGTAAGTTACTTAAATAAGAGCGTAAATTTTGTGCCACGAATAGTATTGTTCTCTAACCTTATTTATTAAGAATCAATAAATAAAAATAATAAATATTGATATACCTAGTCGCTAAATTAGTATCAAAGCACTAATTGCCCCAAAAAATTAGTAATATTTATTTTGAAGCTAGTTTTAGAGAGAGAGATGAGAGAGAGCGAAAGTAAAGTTCACTCTCTTATAGCTTGTCATAATTGCATATTCTAATCAGCGTTGTCCACTTTGAAATTTCAAAACGCACCAAAATGGGGGAAAAAGCGCGTTATTACAACAAAAACGCACCGAATTTTGAATTTTTTCGTTTCATTTTTAAAAACCCACTTTGTATGTTAAAAAGTACAATATTTTTATATTAAAAACACAATCATGAAACAGCCTTTTAAGCGGCTATTCTAATAACAAACTGGGTTTGATAGCACCACCTGATGTCATGCCATAAAATTCGTTCAATAGCTAGAATTCAAGTTTGGCAAACTTTCAAAGGAAGACGAAAAAAAAATTAAAAATTTTGTAAAAAAGAAAACAAAAAGGACCTAGAGTTAATGTTTTTGCTGCTGCCTAAAGTTTTTTTTTTTTTTTTGAGCTTAGCCAAAGAAAATTTGGGAATAGCTCAGCTTCAAATTTAGGTGCAATAGATAGATGGGGGCTTAGTTTTAAATTGTAAAGTCTTCATTGTATAAATAACTTTATGTATTCACTAATATAAAGAATTTTCACTGTATTATGTTTATTTTAAGCCATTATGTATATATCTGGATTTAATGGGCCGTTCTAGCTTAAAATCCCATGAAATAAATCAATAAATAAATATTCATCTCATATAGAATTACGTATGCATTTTGTTAAATGCCCGAATTGTTTGTACATTATTTACTGTCTCTGAACAAGTGGTATTTATCTTTTATTTACTAACATACATATGTACATATGTATGTCTTTTAATAATTCTCCGTACATTTATTAATTGTTTATGAATGAAAGCACATGGCGCTAAGAGTACAAATGCGTGAAATACACAGAGTTTCTATACTTATTGCATATTTCTATATACCAAGTCACTCAAAATTGTTTGTTTATTGAGTGAAAAATAGTGTTTTGGGGTTCCACTACACACATATCAGTTTTTTTTTTATTAACAATGTAAGGCTATCAATTTTTGGTGATTTTTGTATTGCAATTGCAATTGTGACTACTGTCAAAAACAGACAAGCACAAAAAAGTGCTTGTGTACGTTATAATATAATAAACTTATAAACTTTTAGTAATTTTCATAAAAAACTATTTATTTTTTGCTAAAAGTAAGTAAAATTACATAAATTATATATGCAGATATGGACTTAAACGATAAAAAATTGTAAGTATGCATAGATGTATGTATGTACATGAATCAATGAATCAATGAATTTATAAACAAAACCAGCTGTTTTTGTTCAAGAGTTGCCACTGAGTAATGAAATTATTGTGTTTTTGTATGGAAAAAAGTAAACACAGTACAAAAATATTCACTACGGCAATCCTGCAGTTTAATAAAACGTAAAGTACTACGTAAGCTAGACAAGTGGTTTAAAAATATTCATATTTTTACGTACTTGTCTGTGTGGTACTTGTTTGTCTGAACACTTGCCTGCTATGTGGAAACATGCTATTAATAATTATCTCCTTTCCGTTCCGTTTCATCTCTGTTCTACCTTGTGTTATAGGTGACCAATAACACATTTTGATTGAACTAAAATTTAATAAACTCGAATATTCACTCCAAATTTTATAAGTGCGGTAAATATTGTTTTAATTCATAAAAAAGTAAAAAATTGCTAATTCAAAATTGATATGCTATTCTTGATGATCTATTCTTGAAACGCAGATAAAACCAAATCTGTATAACACTCTTTTGACGCACGCGTTAAAAAATGGTGCTGCTGTTGAATGTTGCTTTAAACTACTGGTATTACATTTTCTTAGCTTATTGGATAAAAAATTATATTTATTTGTGATAAAAATAATAAATGGTATCATATGCGTTTATTATTAACTTTATTAGCTACTAATATTTACACCAATCAAAAAAAAAAAAAAAAAATATATATATATATATATATATATATATATATATATATATATATATATATATATATATATATATATATATATATATATATATATATATATATATATATATATATATATATATATATATATATATATATATATATATATATATATATATATATATATATATATATATATATATATATATATATATATATATATATATATATATATATAACTTGTTTTTAGCTGTCTACATGTCGACATTTCAGAATCGCACAATACATTAGATTAAATTGGAAAATATGTTGCTATGTTAATCCTAACACTCTTTATAGTTTTGCTCGAAACAAAATTCCTTGTTTACACACGAGAGCAATTGTTTTGGCGCAAGAAGATAGCATGATGGCAGATTCGGCGGAGGAAATGGTTTTTTGATAGCAAAATTTATTAACCAGCTTCAACCGCACTAGCAGCACAAAATCAGTACAAACACACTCTAAGGAACCAAGTGAACATTATAAATACTAAACACACAAAGCTGAGTATATGTTTATATATGTATCTACATGAATGAGACTACAAGGCTCGTGTGTGATCGAATAGGGCAAAAATTGTAGGCTTAAAAATTCTGCTATGCCTTTTTGTAGATTCAAACGCCTTTCTTGCTAAATGCAGACTTATGAGAAAAAAGTATGAGCTAGGATTCTTTATGTGGCGTAAATAACTCTTTTTACAGATTTGAAGGTAAATTTTTCTTAAATAAACAGAAAAAATTAAAGTTAGGGATATTTGCGTAAATTTTAATTGTTTTTTTATACGCAAATATAATTAGACGACTTTTTAAATCAATGATTTCATGTTATTAATAGCTGGGATCAGCGATAATTTTTTTAGAAATAAAGCAAAGTTTATATACGCGGCAGATTTAGTTACTGAGTTCTTAAAACTAAAGAATAAAGTTCTCGCTAAAAAAAATTTATTATAATTTTTCTGGGTATTAAACATGAATAGCAAAAGGCGAAGCTGAGAACAGATATGTAAGTTAAATACAAAAAACTGACGACTCCTCTTTATATCCGGGGTTTTATATGAATATTCAAAATGGTAAATAATGAAACCAACTTTACTCGAAAACTTATCTTATAAAATTAAAATTCATAAAAATTAAAATTCACAAAACTTCGCCGTTTACAACGCTGTCATATATGAATTGAAAAATTATGTATCGGACAAAGTGTACGGCACTCGGAAGCTGTCTTTGCTTATTCATCATACATTTAACATACAATTGTTTGCTCATATGGCTGTTTTCATCAATAATAAAATTGTTACATAACTCACTGCATTCTAGACTTTTGCAAAACGACAATAAGAACAATGGAGCTGAAGTATTTGATAAGAGGCCATACACAAATGAAATGTGATGCAACTGAATGCATCAACTGAAAGTTGTCATCTCAAACAAGTTCAAGATTAAGTAAGTCTCCTGCTCTAGTGTTTTTTATATTTCTTAATCAAATGTCTAACTCATCTATAGGACTAGCCTATCCTGGGATCGATGCCAAGAGGCAAGATATGAATGAATCACTGTAGTTCATATTTTACACTATGCACTGATCAGTTTTCACTAATTCAATTCCAACATATTAAATGCTGTGTTTGGTCATTCCGTGTGTTAAGCCCACAAACATTACCCCCTCTTTGCTCCTCCTCATAATCTATTTTCCTAGTTCCAATTCATATGTAGGGGCTATCTCCTGAGTACTGGTCCAATATAAAAAAAGTGCTGTTGTTTTGCAACAGATACCGACGTACATGTAAGGACCCAGAAGTGATGGTTAGACGGGTGACAGTTGGAAAATTGCATACAGGAGGGATTAGAAGACCCGAACTCTTAAGCAAAGGGTTGTTTATATGGCTACAGAGTTATAGCTAAAAGTTACAACCTGTGTGAGCCTAGCAAGATACACGGGAGCAATGGTGAATTCACTCCGTGGGGTTGGTCTATCATCAGATTAGGCCGACAAGGCAGGTGCAGAAGTAAATCAATTTCACAAACTATACATATAAAGTTCCCCTTAGGGAGCAAGGTTTGCCTTGGTGTCCACTAAACCAAATAAGTTCCTTGTTTATGTAGCAAATAACGCTCTAGAAAGCCGCATGATTTATGTTATGTTGGACTTTCGAAACCCTCACCAAGTCTTGATTGGTAGAATGGGGATCGGCAAAGCTCTTCGGAGGTTCTGCTTGCAGACTGTCTCGGTGCTGATCTTAATTGAGGTGCCTACCTTGGCTGAAACCTTCTTAATGTGGTTTAAAACTAAATCGCAGTAAGAGAAATTAGTTTCTTTGATAACTATGGTACAATGCCGATTTTCACTGGCTAATAACCCCCACGGTGCTGCAATATATACTACAGGTAAGAATAACAAGTGATGGTTAGACGGGTGAGTTAGTTAAGGACTAATGCTCCATTGGACTTCAGCCCACCAACTCATTGACTGTCTGAAAAATTGAAGGTCCGAGCTCTTAAGCAAGGGATTTGTCTATATGCCTCCAAACTTATGGCAACCTGTGTGAGCCTTGCAAGCCCCTCGGGGCGCTGGTGAATAGTGGAGTTGGTCCATCATCAGCTTAGGCCGTTAAGGTAAGTGTCAATGTAAATCAATTACACATATAAAGAACAAAAGTTCAAGTCAAATGTCCACAAACACTTCTTCGTCTTTTCTCCTTCTCATAACCTATTTTTTGATGCAAACTTAAAGGTTGTCATTTGAGACAAAGGTCTTTGTAGAGGCGCTTGCTAAATCTTTCAATTTGGATAGCTCCATAACTTTTGAAACTCCACAGGAATTAATTAATTGAACCTTTGCTTAGACTACTTAATTGTTATTGTTTAACAAAATATTTCCTAACTATTTTCTTATTTGACATTATGGTTTTTTTGTTTCTAAGCTTTTATTTTATATTGTATGTACGCAATAAAAATCACCACCGTTCTCATGCGATGTATTAAAAATAACTTAATACCAATAAGTCTTATTCGTACTTTATTTTTATTAAGTTAAAAGACCTCTGACATTTCTTGTCTTTTATTTCTGCTTTAGCCATGTCTCTGTCATACAGAAAATGGCAAATCGGATTATTTCTAAAATAATTTGTTACTTTTCGTTTTAACGCCAAATACGAGTAAACATTGAAACAACACCAACAACAAATGTTTGCTAAATTACACACTGACCTTTCTTCAAATCTTGTATCTCATACAGTTTTATTTACAGTTATTTATTTAAACTTACCATCCATTGTACGCAAACAGTCCAGAGTAAAATGAAAGCGCTATAGATGTTACTTTAGTGTCTGTATTCTCAAATGTGAAATATTCTGTATTCCCTAAATACAATTGATAAAGACCGGATGCAATAATGATAAATAAGGCCAAAAGCTGAGAATACAATAAACAAAATAATAAAAATATATGTATGTTTAGTTTAAATAATGCAATTTTAAAGCTTTTAGATCATGTTTAACATACTTTGGCGTATGTAAAGATATCCTGCACAGCGGTAGCCCATTTAACATCCCAGCAGTTAACAAACGTTAAAACACCTTAAAAGAAAGAAATAAAAAAAAACGAGAGTTGAAAAAAATTTTAACACCAAAATAATGATATTCTGTATTAAAAACGACGCTACTAATGAAAAAAAAGATTTATTTATCTGTTCAAAGAATATGCTAAATATTTAAATTAGCATTAATAAAGTTTATTTTATTCCGATAAAACTCGCAACTTCAAAAAGCAACAAAAATGTTTAATCAAACAAACTTTTTCGAATTATAAATGTTTACATTTGAAAATGATTTCATGCATATGGGCACCACAACTGACAAAGAGAAAATTCATTGCAGACATTTAACTTTGGACATTACTGGTTTTTGTCATAAATAATACGAATTATGTACTTGGTGTCAATTAAAGCAGTGATTTCAAGTCACAAGACTGTGGAGGGTAATTGACAGATCCGTTTCTCGAAATCAACTTATTGAAAAATTTTTGACTTTTGCGTTGCATTGGCCGTAACATACTCATCGCCATTTCGTCCAAATCAATGGTATCTATATCTTAAAAAAAAACATTGATCATAGTGCGGTAACGATCTCCGTTGGCCGCAATGCGAGTTCCATATTAGTTTTGTAGATATAAGTTCCTCTCTAGAGTACGAAAATAAACAATATAAACGTTTCATATCAATTTGTTTCACACTTCTTATAAAATAAAAACAATTGGAGCGGTTGGGTAATTTTTATACCCTTCATAAAAATGTAAAGGGCATATATAAGTTTGTGATTCCGTTGGTAATTTCCATAATTTTAATTTCTGACCCTATAAAGTATATTCTGAATCAGTATTGAGAGAATAGTCGATTAAGCGATATCCGCTTGTCCGCCGTTGAAATACTATTTCTTAGAAAACTATTAGACTTAGAAACTTTTCCTATTACTCAATCGATTCATGGGTTTGCTATTGAAATTCAGTAAAATCGGTTCATCATATCCAAAGTTCCGCAGAAAGCTATTATTGGGAAATTTTCTATGAAAATTTTTGAAAAAAAATTGTTTTGTTTTTGCTTCAAACTTAATAATATTATTAAGCATGGCGATTACGAAACAAAAAAATTTGCCCCAATTATCGGTTCATATATATCCGAAATATAGTCTAAACCGATTTTTTAATGTAAGCGTACAAAAGCAATTATGTTTTCCTTAAAATCAGTTCAGGTAATAGAAGAAAGTTACTAAAATACAAAAAGTGAAAATTTTCGATTTCGATCCATATATAGCTCAACTTCACGACGTCAAAAATAAATTAGCCAATGAAATATATACATTTTTATACCCTTCACAAAAATGTAGAGGCTACACACATGTACTTTTATACCCTTGAAATAAGTATTTTCATTAGTTTAATGTTTCTCATTGCCATATTATGGAAATTATTAGTTTATAAGTATATCTAAGAATTTTATGAATTCCATGGGCTGAAAAGTCCCGTATGTAATAATCACGGTTAATGGTATTTCCTTTCTGAAGATAGTCGATGAATATTACACCACGCACATCCCAAAATACCGTGGCTATAACCTTTCCAGCTGATTGTTGTTGCCGTCCACTCAGATGACGATCGTTTTGATTTTGGAATGAAGTGATGGGTCCATGTTTCATCCATTGTCACATGTCGACCCAAACACGACGTTTAAACATGACCAAACAGTGCTCAGAATCATCAACACGTTCTCGTTTTTGGTTAACAGAGAGCAAACGCGGTACCTACTTTGAACAGAGTTGTCTCCTAGTCAAATGCTCATGCAATATAAAGCCAACACGTTCTTTTGATATCCATACGATGTCAGCTAACTCACACAACTTCACTTTTCGATGGTTCAAAACGATTTTGTGGATTTTTTTTGTTTTCTGGTGTTACCGCCTCATTTGGACGTCCACAGCGTTCTGTATCATCGGTGTCTCTACGACCATGTTTGAAGTCAGCAAACCAACGTTTTATTGTTGTTTCTGATGGAACGGTGTCCCCATAACACTTTTCAAGCCATTGCTTCGCTTGAACGGTATTTTTTCCCCATCACGATGCAGTGAAAAATTAAAACACGAAGTTGTTTTTGATCCATTGTTTTGAAAATAACACAAGTAGCGTCACTCTTAGCACAATAACTCACAAACTAATGAATAGAATATCATGCAATTTTAACAGCTGTCTTTTGAAGGTTAATATTAACTGAAAAAAGATGACTGCAATAAAACTAGCGCCATCTATGTGTTAGGCCAGGGACTTTTCCGCCCATGTAGTAAAACAGCATATTATGTTAAAATTTGTATTATGTACTATATATTTACGTGATTATTGTCAAGGAAATTTTAGATTCGGCCCAGCCGAATATACTGCACTCTTACTTGTTAGTCATTGTTTTCTTTATATTTTCATACAAATTTCAATGTAATTCATTGTCTTGCAGTGTAGAAGGTGTTGAAATAATTTCGACTCAGAGCAGCCATTTTCAATTTAGTACTATTGGATTTTTATACTTTTAATTATAAAATTTTCATTTATTATTTATTTTTGCGTGTTTTAAAATTTTGTATAGAAGATAACAGGTATTTTCAGCATAATGGAAAGATATATGCACAGTTAAATGGACTCCCTATGGGATCGCCAGCTTCCCCAGTTATTGCGGACCTTATAATGGAAAAGTTACTGGACAGCTCTATAGATTAGTTAAATATAAAACCGAGATCAATGACTAAGTATGTATATGATTTGTTTTGTATTATTCCTGGCTTAGCTATTGAGAATATGTTTTAAACTTTAAATGATGATGATAATACTAATATTAAATTTATAATGTAGAAGGAGGATAATTCAAGGCTTCCATATTTGGAAACAATGGTAATTAGAAAGAATAATAAGCTAATTGTAGATTGGTATCAGAAACCAACAGCATCAGGTAGAATAATTAATTATTTTTCAAAACATAGTAGAAGTATAGTCATTAACACAGCTAGAAATTTTGTTGAAAGAGTACTTACAATAAGTGACGAAGAGTTCCACGGAAGTAATATTAATAAAATCAGGAACTTACTAGAAGATAAAGATTTTCCCGATGAATTAATTAGAAAACTTGTGAGTCAATTTAAAAATAGAGCCATGCATAATGTAGTTAGGTCAACAGAACCAAAAATTTATAAGTCTTTGACGTATATACCAGGCTTAACAGAAAGGTTAGTAAGATCTAATATATTTAATAGGGAAAAATATTGAATGGCTCATAGGAGTTATAATACGCTAGATACATTATTTAATAAGACTAAGGATAGACTTAGTAAATTAGATATTGCTAATATAGTTTATAAAATTCCATGTAAGGGAAACGATCAGGATAATTGTAATAAAGTATACATAGGGACAACAAAAAACAAATTAAGGACAAGGATTGCAGGCCATAAATCAGACTAAAAATATAGGCATATTAATTCACAAAAGACAGCGTTATCTTTTCATTGCTTTGGTTTAAATCACTATCCTCACTTTGAAGATGTAACAATAAAAAAAGCAGAAACAAATTATAAGAAACGTTATATATTAGAAATGTTAGAAATTATGAATACACCTACAGAACAGAGAATTAATTTTAAATTAGACACAGATAATTTAGCACATAGTTATAGGCATTTAGTTAGCAAAAAGTTAATACATTGAAATAAATAATACTTATATTTACAATGTTATTTATTAGGATATTGTTAATTTGTATAAAATTTCTTGATGTTATTTTGTGAGCAACATATGCTATGTTAATCTGTTAAAGGTAGAGGTACAACATGTTGTAATTGTTAACAGGGCATGTGTTGTTTGCAGAATAAGATTAATTTAAATTATTTTATTTTTTTTTTTTCAAATAATTTTTTATAACATTTTAATTTTCCTGATGATGATAACAAATTGTTATCGAAATATTGAAAATAAAATACCGTTAAACCTTTTTTATAAAAAACAAAAATCAATCAAGATCTTTAACTGGAAAATTAGAAGAAAACAATATAAACAAGATCAAATAATACGAATATTTAATTTTCAGTTATAATTTATTTCAATCAAATTCCTACATATCAAATATGTTTATCCTATTGGCAAAATTTATATTAGCCCCTAGAGCTAGTAAAATTTTATTCACCTCAGAAATATCAAAATTTTACTTACAATAGTACTTTACTACCGTTTCACACACGTCCTAAAAAAGCTTCAAACGAAATTTAAGACTATCTTGTTCCATCCAGCTCTATCAGAACGTGTCAAAAAACAAAACACACATAATGCAAACAATACTCGTATGCTGTTCTTAAATCCTCACACAATAATTACATAATTTACAGGAACTATACTCATTTTATATTTTTAGAAACATCAAATAACAATTTCCTAAATATTAAATTTGTGCAATTATTTTTAATCAGCAAAAATCTTTTTAAAATAAATATATTGAAAATCTCCGCATTTTTAAAATACCACAGCAATAATTCTCATAAAAATATTTGTCACTGGAAACTTATAACAAATAATTTAATCAAGTTTTCCTTTAATCGTTTTAGCAGGTTTGTGTTAAAAAAAGAAGAATAAAAGGAAAAAGTAAACTTTGTGCAACTTTTGAATGCATTCAACTATTATTATTTTTCCAGCAAATAATAACATATACATTCTTACTTGTTATTTGTATTATTTTCAACATAAACACAGAACTTTACACTAATTTCAATGCACAACTGTCATTTTGAGGAAAAGTGTACCTTAATGGTTGCTGACAGATTTGCTCATTGTTATAGAAAATGTATTAAAAACCTTAGTTAAAATCCAAAGACAGCTTGCAGGATTTTTTTTTTATTTTGTTGATACAGAAAATAATAATGTTTTTATCATCAAATTAGCTCAGAAGTAAATCAATCACTCATTGGTTTTTTATATTTTGTTTCAATATGTATGATTGTAAGGAAATATCACAGCCAGAAGGTAAGCAAAATGTTTATTGTTTTTTTTTTGTGCTCATTTCCATTTTGAGACTATTTGGTTTTGTTCTGTCCATTGTACAAAAACAATAAACTTTTTTTAGTTATGAGTGGTAGAAATGCACTATTTATTTTCATTAACTCATTCTATGATGCCAGCAGCAGGTAAAACGCACCAAACGGTACAGTTCGTAGATGTAATGCAGTATGTAGGATCTGTGGTGAATTGGTCTCACTTCATATCGCTCCTTTATGCAACAATTTTTGTGCAATTTTGAGAGAAAATGAGAGCGTAATTTTTCTTATTTCCTGTAAAAATTTGTCCGAATTTTTTTTTTTTTTGGTAAATTCTGAATAGAACTGGTAGATCAGCTGTTTTTTGTTTACATACATATGAAACGGAAAAAGTAATTAGAACATTTGCTAACCTGTAATGTTCACTATGCAAGACTTATTACTGAGCTGATTAAAGTTATAGAGAACGAGGTGATTTATTTATCTCACGAGGAAAAAATACCTCACCTCGTTCTCTAAAAGTTTAATCAGTTCAGCAATAAGACTTGCATATTAAAAATTGAGACCAAATTGGAAAAAATTTTTGTTTAAAAACTAATTAAAAACAAAATGGAAGGCTACACAAACTAAAAATTACATCGTGAAATTGTGAGCAGAATATGCATTTTGTGTTATACTCGTAAATATCTATTAAAAAATTATACATTATTTTTAATTTTACAGCAGTTGCCAATAATGCAAATGTCTTGCTTATATAATGTTATGCGTTTTAAGCATCTAATATCACTACAATATACTTTAATCTAAAAAGTAAGCAGCACTAGTACATATTTCAAGATGAATAATTGCGATATTTTGCGTTCCAGCAGTTTCGGGTAATATTTGCAAATTTAGAGAGCAATTTGTTTTTACTCTAACTAGTCCGAACTAGTCCCAGATCTCGTGAAACAAACCTATTTTTAGAACTAACGATAAAATAGTGTAATCATAAAGCAGTTCATGTATGACATGTGTCACGTATGACATACATAAGTATATTGTATAATACAATTTTGAAATTGTTTACATTGATTTTGAACCTTTAATTTAGTTTCAGAGTTAAAACTACTTTTTACGCCTAGCGGCCATCCCAGATACATCCTTAAATTTATTACAATCTTCTGACATTGTTATTTTACTATTATAATATATATGTATATACAATTATTCAAGTTAATAAACAACAAACGATGACGATTGAAAAAAATCTTTGTTTAGATTGTATGATGTAACAATTTCACTAATTTACATAATTCTGGACTTTAAAATAAGAAAATAAGAAATAAGCAGAACTTGAAAAGGGGGAAATTAATATAAACAGATACTTTATTAATCATTTATAATTTTTTTAATCGAAATCAAAGTAATGGAAAATAACATTGTTGCTAATGTTTGATGATGATGAAATATACAAAGTGAGCAATTTTCCATATCTCTTCATAAATGTAAAATAATTGGCCATCTGAACTGAATACATAATGCTTTGACACTAGAGGTTAGGTTTGCCAATTTTTTAATTAAAGTGTCGCATGACGGTGTAATGCATGAAATAATGTTCAACTTGCCTTCAAAAACCGGCAAGATATTTAAATGACTGCAAATTCGTGGTCAGTGAACGTGATTTAATATGCCCCACTCAGCCAATCGAAGCAGGAGTTCCCTAAAGTACCATTTGGAGTCCTATTCTATACCTGATGTGTGCTTCCGACATACCAACAAGCTACAAAATTTTGTAGATGATACCTTCATACCTATCAGAAAAAAGAGATTGAATTGGATTGCGACTGGTAGTAAAAAGATTGGAACCGCAATGCAATTTTTGTAAATTAAACTTTTTATATTCGTAGAAAGGGAAATATTTTAACTATTAAATTGCTTTGGGTATTGGATTTAGCTTTCAACTACAACTTTGAGCAATTTCCTTCAGTTATGATGTGTAAATAATTGTACAATGACAAATATGCTGAAAATTACCATATGAAGTAAAAAGCACAGGCGCTTAAAACTTATTGGTGAATTACATAAAGTTAGATTAGTTTCCAAAACAAATTGTACTATTTTAATACATATTTCCAAAGTTATAAACAATATGCAAAAATTCCAGAGGCGTTAAATCGCACAGTTTTTTCACAGTTGGGCATTGTGAAATTTAAATTGTTTAATTAGAATCCAGGATACATTAGAAAGAAATATTTTTATAATATAAGGCAGAAAAAATAGTAAATATGAACAAAGTAGGGAGCTCTATTAAACATCTCTCTTTTGATTGGCTAGCGGGTCGGCAAAGTCTGAGTTTATTAAGGGCCAATCTACTTTAGCAAGAATAACACTAATGCTTCCGGTGAAGAGGGGGATTTTGGCAGTTCACGAAACCGATTTTGGACATTCTCCAAACACTCGGAACCACTTCGCTAATCGATTCGGAACCGATATTTTATATTTCGTGCAAGTTTTTGCCGTGTAACGTGTATATGAAATAGTAACAGTCATTCGCTTTAGTGCGATAATTAAAGGTGCCGTATTGCTACTGAGGAACTGGGGGGATTTTGCGGATTTTCGAAGTTGATTTTATGCACTCTCGGACACCTTGCAAGCCTGTTCGGAACCGGTTTTTCATCTATTGAATATTCGCATTTAGGCAAATGCGAATCAAACAGTGATTGTTGAAAGGCTGATGTATTCATACAGAGTTTTTTAGTGCGGTTTATGGGCTGGCGGCCCAAGCTGTGACCATGAATGGTGTGCGAGATGATAATAACTTTCTTGTGGCCAGAAATTGAGGATATAGAATTGAACGATATAAGATGATGCCACTTGCTACACCGCCAACGAAAAAATTGCTCTTTTGCGCGAGAAATTCACTGGCGGTGTTATCTGACGTCGTGACGATGTTAATTAGCCACCACGATAATGTGATTTGATAACATTGGTGATATTTAAAAGAAAACTTATACGTCAATAAGCCAAGAGAAAGTCAAGCGTTAAAGTATAAGATAATCCCGCATATGATCGGAATGGCACCTCAATAATATCTCAGAGTCATTGAAAATATGAACCATTGGATAGAGGTATGTCACCAAAGGCGTGGTGAGATGTTTTAGTTGACACATAATTGTTATAGATCGGTCTGTCATAATAAAAAAATATTAAATTAAATCTCTAAAATATTTTTGGTTTAGTTATAATTAACATCGTGTGTTTTGCTTGAACCACCTTTTGGTTAATACAATTTTTTAAAAAGATACATTCGCAGTAATGAGTTGACGCGATATACTCATATTTAGAGTTTTTGTCCATTCCAAGCATATTCCACACAAGTAAAAACAGTCTATATACTTGCTAATTACAATATATAGTTAATTAACTAATTATTTTATTTTTTTATTTCCAATCAATAGAAAAACATTTTAACTAAATAAAAATTTGATTAATCTTTAGGTCAAGAACGAAATCATCAGCAGTAACAGCTATAGCATTGTTCTAATCTATAAATAGGAAACTACACATGTTACGTACATATTTATTCAATGTAGTCATATGTTACAATACATTATTTACAATGTTTACAATCAATCAAATTTTTCGTACACTCAAAACATTTTATTTAGTGTGACGCCAAGAAATTTTTTTTCACGATTAATTCTGTACGGCACTTTATAATTACAATGCCATACAATGGTATTTGTGTAACAAATGTTTTTGATGCCGTGCGCCATTAATTCCAATAAATTTGAATCACTCGTAGCCATTCTTTGAGTGTATAGTGATAAGAAAATCCAAATAAATTTATTAACTAATTATTATTGTAATTGATTAAATGGAATACATAAAACGAAAAAGTTCATGTTTTGTTTGAGAGAAACGATTAGGGAATAAATAGCTAGAGAACAAAATGAAAATACTGAAAAAAAAAATTGCTGGCACAGCAACTATATTTAAATTAGTGCGTCAAAAAGTGGGATACACATACAAAGTGTACAAAACAACCCTTAAAAGCGCAACGATTTTGGCGCTGTACTAGAAAGTGAAGTTATCTGTGAAAACTTGTGTTTCTTCAAAAGTGCCAATTTATTTGTTTTCACTTCATAGCTAAAGACTTAATTTTTATTTTTGCTTACACGGCGCCAAGGCGAATTTATACAGGTGAATGCAAGCGGGAAGGCAAATTCAGCACTATGTATTTTGTTATTGTAAAACATATCGAGAATCAAAATCTAAATTCGCCTTAGATTGTTCAGCAGGGAAAAAATTTTCCATAAACGTTAAATATAAACTTTTATAATTGTTTGTAATTAAAATCACAGATTATATTAGTTTTTCACTTTTAAATTCACACAAATTGCTTGAAAATGCACTAAATCATAAAAAAAATCTTCAAATTAAAATGGCGCGAAAATGTTTGTAAACAAAAGAAAAAAAATTGACAGTCTCATTGGAAAAAACGGGAGAAGCAAAAAATAATCACTTGGGCTGTCAAGTTCACCTAGTAATAAATTCGCCTTGGACGGCGCTGCTAAACAGTTAAGATAGCGATTTTATTTTGACAAAGCTCTTCTTTGGTGTGATAGTTAAGAGTAGAGCTGAGTCGTTCAGGAACGAACGGGTTAAATTGAACGGGTCATCTCATTGAAAGAGGTGCACTGGCCATTAAACTGACCACTTTTTCGTTCAATAGTGAGCTGTTCAATTTGGCTAGCGTTCGTCCAAATATCTTTCGTTCTTTCTATGTTATGTTTTTTCTTTTTGTTGTTTTGTTTAACAGGTGGGGTAGATTTTTTGTATTATATTATTTTATATTTTCTGAAATAAAACAAAAATAGAATATGAAACTAATCAAAATGAAACTAATCTAAATAGTTTTTATTTGAAATTATTTTTTCTTTTTAAAACAATAAATTTGCATCACTTTATCATTTGTTATTTCGCCGTTTTGTTTATTTTACAGAGCTGTGTTAAAAGTTGTAGTGTTGACCGATAGAACGAACGGATCAGTCTTTTGTAATTGAGCGAAACTGACCGGTCTTTAAAATGAACGACCCGGCACAGCTCTAGTTAAGAGTCAACAATATATGCTAGCTAATGTGCCAATTTAGGTATTTCATCTAACTCATATATATCGCTGGTCTCGCGTAAAAAGGTCCTAACTTACATAATTGTAGTTTTAAAGGGGCAGAAAAAACTTAACATTTACTTGTAAATTCTATACTTGAATTTGAAATTCAGAAAATTCCAAATGGAATTAAGAAAATCAAAAAACTTAAATATGAAGTTTAGAAAGTTTAAAATGAAACTGAGCATTTTAATTCAAAATTGGGAAATTCTGTATAGTATTGATTGATGATTAGGAAAATGAAAAATTGCTTGTAAATTCGATACTGAATTTGAAATTGAGAAAATTCCAAATGGAATTGAGAAAATTTGACATGGAAGTGATAATTTTAAATTGAAAATTTAAAAATTCAAAATGGAATTGAGAATTTTGCCCCATCAGATATTTTAATAACAAAAAAGTAATAATTAATTAATATCAGAAGTTAAAATATTCAAATATAACAAGTAACAAAATTTTCCAGCAAAATCATCTAAATTCCAAGAGAACCAAAGAAGAAAGGTGGATAACAATTGATAGAACTAGTAGACATTATTTATTTTTACACACATTTGCTACCGTACAGTTGACATCATTGTATTCCACCCTAGAAATATTTACAAACTACTTTCCAAAATAATTATATACTTACATATGCAGCACACCGCCAGTAAGCGCGATGCATCGTCCGGTGGCGTACACTCGGGAAAGAACGGCTTCAGAACGTAAACACTGAAAGTTAAAGCAACAATGGCTTGTGAACATGGACGCACTATCATACATTCTATCCAAAGACGTATGAAAGCCATAAAAGGACCAAATGTTTCCATAATATAAGCATAATCTGCACCAGATTTTGTGATCATCGTACCCAATTCGGCATAACAATAGGCTCCAACCTAAAATAAGTAATTAAGAAAAGTTATAACTAACAGATTAAATAAATTAATTAGCCCAATAAGGATGCTACCATAATATTAATGTTAAAACAAATGCACACGTCAATAAATATACACCAGTAGCATGAAGCGTTTGTAATTTAATACATAAAATATGCTCAACATGTTTCTAGCTCTTTCAAACACTGTGTTTGACAATTGATTTTTCATTAAAAAGACAAAAAAAGTATTTATGCTTATTGCAACAATGGGCTATTCAAAATGTTCCTGCCTACTCGTTCTTTTCCTTTTTGTGGCAAAAATAGAATTCCTAGAAGCAGAGTTTGTTTACTTTTTTTTCAGGAGACTACTGTTTACTTGAAAACTCTTGACTTAAGAATGTTTCTCGTTTAATGGACCGACTTTTAATGGTTTGGAATGACTCAATTCTAATACGAACACCAGTTTCATATAATAAATAATTGAACTCTTAAACCATAGACAATCATTGTATGAAAAAATTCTTTGGTGAACAATTTTTTTTAATTTATTTTTTATTTTCTGTGCGAGACACACATATTAAATCCTTGCAAAACCAAGGATCATTTGTAGTTAACGCCTTGCCACTCAACAAGACATGCCATAATTGTCGATGGTATATTGCTGTTTACGTGCAGTGTCAGGAATTTTTGAAGTTATTTCATTACATTGGTGGTGGTAAAATATGTATATACATCCGAACACATTTATGCCATGAGTTGTTCAGAATAATGTGGATGTTCGCTCCTCTCAATACAAAGATTTTGTTATACTTGTGTGATGAACTTTTTAAATTGCTATGAAATTCATTTAACTCAGCTTGCTTAAAACCAAACAACAAATTTCCCATAGACACTGCTTTATAAATTAGTTTTGAATAATACAAATTCGAGGCAACATTTTTAAACAGACTATTTCTATCTGGAACGTACAAAAAAAGCGCATTTTTAAACCGAACATTACATTCAGTATTAAAGTTACATTTCTGGTAAGATTTTGTTTTGTATGATTTTGCAATCATTTTAACCTTATCACATGTTCGATAAATGCAGTTTAGGAGTATTTAACTACCCACATGTAATTATCAAAGGAACTCTACTATTCACTTAGAAAATTTGACTACTAACGTGAAGTCATGTTAAATTAATATGAAGTGTCAATGAAGCAAAATCATTACTCTGTAAAAAATATTAAAATAAATGTATCTATACTGTACTAATATATAACAGCCAGTTTACCAATCTCGACAGCGTGCTTGCGTTCGCAATCTAAGCGAAAGAAAATTGATTTGGGTTCGTCTACCTTTTTTCTATGCGAACGATGTGTCAAAATACATAAGAATATGCGAACGAATAGTAGTGAGATAGATAAACCCAAATTGATTCGAATGTGAGTGACTGGCTTTCTTTCGCATTCATTTTCTTTCGAAATTGGTAAACTGGCTATAAAGATGAAAATTTTGTGAAATGTAATCTCTGGAAAGTGTTTGGGGTAGGGTCAAGAGAAGGTATACCTCCAAAACTCAGCCAGTTTGTTTTATTGTTCTCGAAGAAATCTATTTGAAAATAATTGCAGAGAAGACAATTAATTCCAACTTCCCCTCTTTGCCATGCACAGCAAACAGGGGAAGACAACTTTGACTCTCCAATGGAGTTCAAGTTGTTAAGTTGGAGTAAAATAGAAAAAGAAATTAGGAAGTATCTTTATCTAGGGCTGGGTACAATTACTCACCTTTGGGATATTGGTTTCTAAACGATATAAGCGTAGTTGTTTCTTTGCGTACAGGTTTATTTAGGCAAGGAGAATTTCTATGCTACGATTTACACAGTACGTTTAGGAATGTTTGAGGGAAAAAATGATTTATAATTCAAATACATATACAATTCAAAAGTACGTTTAGCAAAAAGCTGCAAGTAGGCAATTAAAAATTTACGGTTTTATATTAAAGCTGCATCGGATTTGCTACTTGCCGACTGGAAGTTATAATTATAGCAAGTTGCACTTCAGGGTGACCGTTTAGTCCTATACAATTCAAAAATTTTTTTTAAAATACAATATTTAAGATCTTAAATATAATTGTTTAAGCAAAACAATTTTGTGTCCAAACCAAGTTTGGACACTATTAAAACAATAGTTTTATAAAAAAAGGCAAATAAACCCCAATTGAAGGCGCTTTTTGCACACCAATCCGCATGTCTTTCCGAATATTCGACCCCTGGCGAAACGCGAAAATTAATCAGTGCGTTTATTACACTCACAAGCCAAACGTAAAGCAATATTGCTGCAGTTTGAAACATAGATACATTTGAGTACAAAGGAGTACGGCAAGCTCATATTGTGGCAAAACTATGACCATGTGGAGTCAAAGGTAATTTTTTGTCTGCTGAGCCATTTTTTTAAGTTTAAAAACAGCAAAAAATTACTAGGGCGCTAAATCTGCACTATAAGGTAGGAGCTAAATCTGGACTATAGCTAGAAGCTAAATCTGGACTATAAGGTAGATGACCAACTAATTCGAAGTGTATTCCACATAATTTTAGCATCGTATCTAATGTTGTGTGCACCGGTGCGTTGTCTTGAAGAATGAACACTTTTTTCTTCTTTAAATGTGGTCGGTTTTTCTTGATTTCATCAATCAATTGATCAAATAATGCATGATAATCTTTCCTGTGATTGTGGATCGATTTTCAAGATAATCGATGAGCAATATTCGGTGTGCATCCTAAAATATAGTGGCTATAACGTTGCCAGACGATTTCCCTGATTTCGCCTTATTTGGAGCACTTCCACCAGCTTCCACCCATTTTTTCCAGTGATTTTTGGTTTCAGGTGTATAGTGATAAACCGATGTTTCGTCAACAGTTATTAATCGACAACAAAAGTCAATAAGATAACGCTTTATCATGTCTAAACAGCGCTGTAAAGTAGTCTGTCGAATTGGTTTTTGTTCGACACTGAGCGGCAACCATCTTGCCAATAGTTTTTTATATGCAAATGTTCATGCAAAATGTTTAACACACGTTCATATGATATGTTTACCGTTTCAACAATCTCATGTAACTTGACTCGGCGAACATTCATAACGATATCGAGGATTTCCTTGATATTTTCTTCAGTAACCTCTTCTGTTGGCCTTCCTGTTGTTGGTATTGTTGCAGGGCTTGTTCGGCCGCATTTTAATTTAGCAATCCAATATTTTACCATGTAATCTGACGGAGCAGACTAATCGTAATCTTCATCGAGCTTTTCTTTTGTCTCTTTCGCCGTTTTTACTTTCAAATAATAATGTTTAATTTTGCACGAAATTCACTTTTTTTAATTTTTCAAGAAACACAAACGTAGCTTACTTCTACAACAGATAAACTAACCGATGAATTTCGGTAAAATTTTAATATATAATTTTTTCAACATTCCAACATTGAAAAAATTCAAAGACGACAAAACCAAATTATTCGAACGATTACTGCAGCTCCATGGTATATATAAAAAACTCACGAATTCCGAAGGATTTGTGTGTTCCGCTGGAAAAGTCGAATTTTCGAAGTACGCAACAAAGTAGGTCAGTAAGCTGGAGTAACCCTCTTGCACGCAATATACATAATTTTGGTCGAATTTTCGAAGTACGCAACAAGGTAGGTCAGTAAGCTGGAGTAACCCTCTTGCACGCAATATACCTAATTTTGGTGACTCGGTTCAGAAGAAGGGATACCATTGCCACCATCAGAGCGTCAAGTAGGTGATTTTACCGAAAAAGTTCCCGCAAAATAAAACTTTTCCTACAGCATTGGCCGGACTTAAGTAAAAAGCACATATTTTTTTAAATTTTTATGTTTAGTATTAAGATTTTATACTTATTGTTAGTTAACTTTGAAGATTCAATAAATAAAAAATGCAAAAAAAAAAGTTTTTTTTTTTAACAGCTAACGTTTGACATTTGGCATGGGGTCGTACTCGAATGTTATGTGTGTTCTTATTGAACTTCCAGATAGGAGTATTATGAAGCAAACAAGGGTTATGTATTTTTATTAACAATGACATCACAAGATTATAAAAACGTTCACTTATTTTACTTTGACGCTGTTTGAAATCAGAGAATTTGTATTAGATCTGTGACATGTTAAAAAGGGTGTATCGTTTCAGAATTTTTAAAATTTTACTTCCTATGACAACGTCATCTCAAAACAACCGGTAGGTTTTATGTTAAGCGTTTGAAATTAAACTCGGGCCTCTAAATAATTTCGCATAGTCACGATGACCAAATGATTATTGCTCTATTTTATACCTTTCTCTATGTAAATATTCCTCATGACTAAGAAAATAAAATATTTAGCATTAAAAAACCTGCTGTTTATTAAGTAGATCAAGTGTTTCTTGACTGTATAGTGTAGTAGTTCTGTTTGTTTTCTATTTTATTAATATAATAAAACTAATAAATAATTCACAAATTGTTATTAAAAATGTACACAGATGCGAATGTTGTAGTCATTGTAGTTAACAATATAAACAATATTAAAGAAAAAAACGAATTTTATACAAATTGTTTTTATAATTTATTTATTTTCAGTTAGTCAAGAGGCAAAACACCTAGATTCCAACCTTACCTAACACTCTTCTTGGCACGGCAAATAAAACAGCCTGATTTTAAAAATTGAATAAATTACGTATGTAAGCAAATTGAACAGGTGTGTAATTTTAGGTGGCCTCTTAAATACCCTACAATATGTTGTAAGAAATTTTTTTGGTTGCACCTCAAATACAAACTGACACGTTACATACCTGTGTGGGAGAGTGTAAAGTAAATAGAAAAAGGAGAAAACAGAAGAAACAAACTACTACACGAATTTATTTCAATTTACAAATACTACGTCTGTTTGGATATACGTTTTCTGCTTCCAAATTCATTCAGGGGTACCGCAAGGCTCCGTTCTTTCTCCTACCCTATTTCTTATTTTCCTCAACTACCTTCTCTATCAAACTTCCAACCCTATCCACTTTTTCGCGGATGACAGCAGTATTTGCCATTCGTACTCTTTTAGCTATAGGCCCAGTCTATCGGGGATCGCTGCCAAGAGGCTAAATATGAACGATTCACTGAATAGTGATCTTCTATTAATGTCCGAATGGGGCCGTAAAAACTGGGTCTCCTTTAACACAAAAACAAACGACCGCAGATGCTGCTTCATCTGTACTTATGGGTGGTATAAATATTGAGGAATCGGATGCTCTTGATGTTCTCGGAATGAAGATATAGTGTGATGTTCGCTGGACAGAGCATATTTTTCATGTCTCCAGAGAAGCATTCAAGTGCCTCAGTTTTTTGAAACGGTGAAAGATGTACTTCACTCCATCCGACCTCCTTACTATTTATACCACCTACATCCAACCGAAAATAGAATACAGCTCTCATGTTTGGGCCGGTGCCTCAAAATCTATTTTGGGGTTACTCGACCGTGTACAGGAGAGGGCCAAGAAGCTTATCAGTGACAGTAGGGTATCCAACACTATTGACTCACTAGAGCATTACTACAATGGATTTTGCTCTGATAAGATTAGGGATCTTGTTCCCGAAACTCGCACATTTTTACGTAGCACGCGTTCATCGTCCAGAACTCATCCGTTTGTTGCCAATTGCCAGGGGACTCGTATTACGCATTACAGAGAAAATTCGTTTTTCAGCCGTACGCTTCGTCTGTGGAATAAGTTGGCTGCAGACGTGTTTCCTATCTGTTATACTGTTGGAAAGTGCAAGTCAAATGTCCACAAATACTCTTTCCGCCTCCTCACAACTTATTTTCCTAGTTCTGGTACAATGCGCCGAACTTAGATGCATTGCTTGCGGGCAACCTAACTACAAAAAAAATTATATCATATATGGCAACTATTTTCAATTGCTGAAAATTTACCGATAGTGAGATTTTGACGTATATGCAATAATATACCATTTTTATTTAAGCATGTTTTTAAATGATACAACACATTAGATCATAAAGAGACTTAAATAATGCAGAGATTAAAACTGGTTTTAGCTATAATTACGGTTTATTAAGAAGGAGAAATAATAATACTATTAGCATTGAGCAGAAAGTACTTAATATATGACAGGTAGTGACGAAATGGCGGCCGAAATTTTTTCTGTGATGATAACTATCAAAACACACTCTTTTATTATTGTTTACAAATTGAAAAAAATTTTAAAAACAATTGTTCTAATCAAGGCGAATTCAATTGAATTCAAATGTATTGGTCTGGGTTCCAATCAAGGCAGCTTTATGCCAAATGTATGACAGTCGGGCGACGTTCGTGTATCGGAAATGAAAGTAGCCGCCAAAATTTCTCCTTGCAACTCACGTAGCGTCCAAGTTGACAATTCGTCACCTCGTCCTATGCATTTGGATTGGCAAAAACAAAAGCCGTCACGCCGCTCCCTTTATTCACATATTTGCAAACGTTGAATTTGATGGAGTTGCAGTACTCAGCATTGCAGTACGTTGAGAATGTTGTCGACAAAAGCGAACAATATGGAACTATCACGATTCATCTGCCATTCTCACTTGAAGAACGATGCCGATACAATGGATATCTGTCCGTACCACTGTTTGTGTCAGCTACCATGGGACGGAGAAAACGCTTTGTGCAGTTTCCGTTTTCCATGCACGGTGAGGCTGGGTTGTGAACTCTGCAAGGACCATAGATCATATTCGTTGTCACAACGGAATGAAGTTCTGGGTCAGTTTTTAGGTCTAGTATTTCGGTAGAAATTATCCAATCAACTTGATCTGGTCGGATCTTGTCGAACATCGAAAGTCGAATGTGTGCATGTGGTAATCCATGCTTCTGCCATTCGACTGAGTACATCCAACAACGAACTGCGCCAAAAACCTTTTGCCTAACAATGAAATCCATGAATATTCTGAGCTTTTGCCAGCAATAGATTCGCCATTCAAGGCCATTTCTGATTGCAAGTAAACGTTATGAATTAATCCAGTCGTCCGTATTTCCGCACGTACGTTATCGTATCTTGAGCGATATCATGCATAAGGTGCGGGCTTCCAACATAAGTAACTGGGAGAATGGTCAAACTGCTGATGTTGGCCGCATCTCCTTCAGTAGAGATGGCGACGGCCATACTCCGCAGATATTTCACTTAATTTCATTTTACGTGAATGCGTGACTTACGACTATCTGGAATCAGTTTAACTATACACAAAACAAGAAAAATATCACATTTATTGTAGAAAATTACCATGCCAAAACGACACCTGTTAGATTGCGCAAAGTCTAAGTCAACGTATAATACCATCTATCAGATTTTGGCTGAGCATTTTTCTGCAAATTATTTCGTTCTTCATCTTCAAAAATGTTCAGTTTTACTAAAATAAAGATTGTTAGGATGTTGAAAAATTGTTTAGACCAAGTGTGCCCAGCCCTATGCGCTTGATACTCAATTGTTTTTGTAAATGCGTTTAGCTATAGCACTGTACTCTTTAATACACCAATACTGCGCTCAGCACTAGCAATGAAAAATACACAAACAACTTCGTCTTATTTTTTTTGTCGTTCTACACTGCACACACACAAAAGCAAAGCAACAACACTTTCGCATGTTTTGCTGGTAAACATTGACGACAGCGATTATTAGTGTGACTTTTGTTTTTGTAAATGTTTTGCTTTTTACAACAACAAATATTAAATAAAAATAGTTTTTCCTTAAATGTTACTCTTCCATATAGAACTTTTGGGCACCACTGGTTTACACAATAGCAAACTATTTTGCTTATACATATATGTATATTTATATCCAATTCAAAAGGTTTGTAAATTTCATTAAATTTTGTTTAATCTTACAAAAGTAAAGATTCAAGTAGTAATTGAAAAAAATTCAAATATATATAGCGTTTAAGCACTAAAAAGAAAATTAACTTAAATAACTTACCATTGAAAAGAGACCTGATACCACCCATACAATTAAAGCCAAATTAACACTGCCGGTATTCATGAGGACGCCTGTGGGTGACACAAAAATACCCGAACCAATAATGGAACCCACAATTACTGTACAACCATTAAGAAGACTCATTTTCGCCTTCAGCGTTACTTCACCACCACCATCACCATTCTCTGTTTTTGCCGTTGTTTCACCATTTCCATTAACAATTGAATTTTTGCGTGAAGAGTTTTTTCGATTTAAAGATTCAGTCTCCATGGTGAAATAATATTTATTTTCAGATTTTATTTCTTTCTCGTTTATTTTTTCTATCTCACGCTATTTACTCGTATTTGCACTGTTCTGTAAGTAAATAAATTACAATTTGAAATTTTGTTTAATCAAGCTGTTAAATTTATTGTTTTTATAAGAGTATTTAAATTTTTTTCTATATAAACACAAGCCATAAAAGTACAATATATTTAGTTTTTTTATTTATCATCTGTTAACTAGTTATTTTTTTGTTATTATCTACGCAAATCATTAATGTATTTGCTTTTTCTATTCCGTATATTCGTAAAATGGAAAATAAAAATTGTTCTTTAGAAAAAGGTGATTATTTATCTAGTCTACGAATATATTTGTTCAACAATATACATAACATAATTTCCCTTTCCATTTACTGACAAAAGCTTTTGGTTAAAAATTATATGTAGAAAAATGTTGCTGGAAAATCAGATGTAAATTAATATTTATATATTAATGCGGCAAGGTCGAGGGTCAAAGACTCGCGACTTTGTCAGCGGAAAACAGGTACGAGAAGCCCGTTTCGACGCGAAATTAAAACTAAAAGAAAAACGTTTTATAACAAAGTCATGACTACATATACAGTAGAGTAGTTCTATTTAAGTTCAATACATTCCGCTACAAAACTTTTTTGTTTAATAATTCTTTACAAAAATGTAAAGAATTATTATATGAGCTACTTTGAACTGGAATTGCTAATGGGATGGGATTACTTACATTTTTGCTCATAATTACCCCCACAATGTTTTATACCATTGCAATGTTATGACATTTTAGAGTGCAACAAGGGTTCTCATTAATAGGACTCATATTACCGTTGTGAAAAAGATTTACATCAGCACCTGCCTTTACGGCCTTATCTGATGATGTACCAGTTCCACGGTGTGAATTATTCACGATTCCCCAGCGCCCCGTGTGGCTCATTAGGCGTACATAGGTAGCAGTTTTTGCCATATGTTGGTAGCTGTATGAGCAACTTCTTGTTGAGGAGTTCGGGCAACTTCCCGGTAATCAAGAGAAAACAAGGCTTAACGAGTTGGTAGGCCAAAGCCAAAGCCTACCAACTACCTACTAACTGAGTTTATTATCTTTAATAGCTTCTCGCCTTGTTTTATAGGTTTCCTAGCTATTTATATGTCGACATTTCAAAGGAGCTACCCTAATCAGTTGGAAATCTTTGATAGATATTCTTAAACAGTCAACTTAATATCCCAAAAATCTAAATACATTATTGAATTGAATTGATGAAAAATGTTTTTAATAATACGCGTGTAAAAGAAAAAGCTTGTTTTTTGTATTTTAATGGGAAGTGCTTAAGACTGAAAAAATTGAACTTGCACTTAAATACAACTTAAAACAGTTTAAAGTTTCGCAGTTTAAAGCAATAATTAAAATATATTTATACGTGGAATCCACTGTTGTAATGCCAAATTTTATTAAGTCACAATTTACACACATCAGGTTTTCTTGATGAATTCTGCCTCAATTTCCTTTTAAACTTGCATTTACGTTCACACACAAAAACTTTGTGTCGTCAAGTTTAAGCTTTTTTGCCTTGCAAGTTTTCGTAGTTTTTGGCATTTCACTTTAAAGTTGACGGTACGATCAAGTCTGCACCCTGTTCCATTCTCTTTTTCTCGTTCTCCCACAAACTTAAGACTTGACGAGTCAAGCTTGATGTGTGTAAACTGGCACTAAGCAGTTTCTACAACAAATATTAAATAAATGTGTCTTATTATTTGTGCGAAATTCGGTGCGTAGTTTTAGGCGTATTTTAAACGTATTTTTACATTTTACAATTAATATTAATGAATACTGAAATTTGTTGCCTTGTAAAATTCCGAATTTGATTGGCCTTAATGGCTTAAGAATTGAATAAATAAATAAACAAAAAAATTTAATTAATATTAACTAGTTTTGTATTTATATACGGAATCAGAAACTGGACCTGAGTAAAATTAATATCATTTAAACTGATATTATTAATTATATTTGAATAGTTTTTCTAAATGTAATTTCATTATATTTTCATTCAAATAAATTAACTTTTAAAGAATTTTTGTTTAGTTTTTATTTTTAAAAACTTGGCCCTTTTTTACTTGAAAATACTTTTTTTGTGATACGTGTTTTTAAATACCCTTTTTGTGACACTTTTTGAAAATGTTCGAAGGCAACGTTTATTAAATGACGTTATTTTTTTGATCCAGGTTCAAATCCAGCTTTAACCAAGAAGGATTTAATATTTTTAATCAGAACAATAATAGCTGTAATCAATAACTCGTGATCAAAGAAGAGAGGAACAAATAATTGAGTATTAAATCTGGGGGACAACTAGCTGTTTCGCAGTCTCGCACACTGCTCATTAGCACCCACTAGGATTCGAAATCGGTATTATGTAAACATGATGTATTTTAATACGGCAGCTCAACCCACACAACCATCGAGCTCTTTAATTTATTTATTATCTATATTTGTCGTACGAGCATATTGTTATATTGGTAAATATTTAATAGCAAGAGTTCGACTATTTCTCATTTATACATATTTAAATAAGTCATTGTTTTCTGGACGATTGCTTTAGAAAATTGAGCTCGGCTATATTGTTTAGTGGACTCTAAAGCCAAACCTTTACTGTTGCGAAAAATTGTTGTGATTTGAAAAGAAATGACTAAAAGCTTTGTTGATTATTACTTCCACGTTATCGAAAAAGTTCGTGTTTTTCTTATTGAACTACACGTAGAAGAAAATATATGGTTGATATGATAATATTCTAAGGGTAAAATACTATTGTTGAATTGTATGGTTGAACACAACCTCATAATATAGTTTCAATATGAAATTTATTTGCAAAACATAGTACAGCCACGAACCAAAAATTATGCCATATAACCATATATTTGGTAAAAATTCAACAAATTTTATAATGACTGATGCTGTTATTGTACAAATTGAAGTTTTACTGGCCCAACGATATAATATTATCAATCCTAACAATGTTATTGAAAAATTGTGAATTGTTTTATCACGGTCAATCGTAATAAAGTTGAAGTTAACAAAATGGCATGATAACATAAATACACAAACATACACACATGCGTTACTTCCATAATTAAAACCACATTTTTGTAATTTATTTAATATATTTTTTAAACAATATTTTGAAATTCAATATATATATTTTTAAATTAAATATTCGTATTATTTGATCTTCTTTATATTGTTTTCTCCTAAATTTTCCAGATCTTGATTGATTTTTGTTTTTTATAAAAACAATTTCCTCATTTTTTCTCTGGCCCATAAATCTCCAAAAATAGTGATACATCCAAAACCATTAAAATACAGGATGGCGCAAAAATAACCTGCCGATGTTTGTTGGCTGTAATTAAAAAAAAAAATGAAAAACTTTGATTCTTCTTGTGGATTACTTTTATTTGGTCTTTTAATTTTTTTACATCAAGTCGAGAATATGATGTCATGTAAATGGCCGCCGCCACAGTTGATTGTCATTTGAGCCCTTCCTATAGCATTTTCCATCATATTCTTGACGGATATTGTCTTTAAGAGCTGCAAGAGTCTGAGGTTTGTTGACATAAACCCGCGTCTTCAAAAAGCCCCACAAAAAGAAGCCTGGAGCGGTCAAATCAGGCGATCTTGTTGGCCAGTGCAAATCGCCAAAACGGGAGATTAGCCGCCCGGCAAATGGATCCTTCAGCATATCGGTTGTGGCACGTGTGCCGTAGCGCCGTCCTGTTGGAACCACATGTTTTCCAACCCCAATTCATCAAGTTGCAGCAGAAAGAACTCGTTGATCATTGCTCTGCAGCGCGCACCATTCACAGTAACCGTTTGGCTCGCGACGTCTTCGAAGAAAAAAGGTCCGATGACTCCTCCAGCGAAAACAGCATGCCATACAGTGACTTTGAGCGGGTATAATGGCTCTTCGTGGGTTACACGCGGATTTTCAGTGCCCCAGAAGCGTAAATTTTGCTTATTTACGTACCCGCTAGGATGGAAATGGGCCTTATCACTTTTTGATGAAAAATCATCTTCCTCTTGGGGTCAAATAAATAGTCACCAATATTCCGCGTTCTGGAGCAGTGTAATGTAACATTATTTATTAAAGTATATTTCGCATGTGTTTACTACGCAAATGTTAAAACAGAACTGACATTAAGGGCCAATCGCAAAATTTCTAGCATTTTCTGATAGGAGGATTACTTTTGCCCCATCTTGTACATGTATACATGTATTTTTTTATTTCAATTATCATACAAATCTTTTCGACTTCAAATCTTTATTTTTATGTTTATGTTTATATATATTTATACGCGTTTTTAAACCGCAAAGCGTTCTGATAAACGCTTAATTGGTTATTGGGTGTTCTAAGGAACGCGCGTTTTACTGGCGTTTCGGAGTTTTTTTTTATATAAAATGAAAAAAAATTTGACAACAAATAAAAAAATTTTTTAATTCAGTTTTTTTAATTGAAAATGTGTAAAATTCTTTCAAGTTTTTATTGAAATAAAAAGAAAACTTATTGCACTTTAATTGTGAGTAATTTTACTGCCTTTTACAAGTTCAGTTTTAGCAAATTCAATCAGTTCACTTCAATATACACATGTGAGTTGAAGTCGCCAATTTTAAGCGATATGCGTTTTCCAGAACACCTATCTGGCGATTTCAAATCGCAAAACCATACTTCTTGCGTTATACGTTTCTCAGAACACCTATTTGGCGTTTTCAAATCGAAAATGTTAAATTTAATCGATTTGCGTTTCTCAGAACATGCCTGTATATTTCTTTTGCAACCATGTTCCGAGAACGCGCGTTCTGAAACCGCAATGCGTTTTGAAAAACGCTTAATTGATTTTTAGGTGTCTGAGGAACGCGCGTTTTACTGGCGTTTAGGAGTTTCTTTCCGAAATAATACAACATGTGTTTTACATACATATATAAGTATGTGGTAGTAATATCCCTGTCGGAAACTGAGTTAATTTTAAACTAACTTTAAGTTAACTATTCCTCAACTAGTGCTGACTGACACTTGGATTACTTTTCAATGGAGGCAACTAACTATTTTCACATTGTGATGTCCTAGGGGGTAGTCAATTGTCCGACTTTACACTACTTTTCAGCTAACTTAAAGTTAACCTGCTAATTGTTAACTTTCAGTTAGTTTTTTGAAGCTAGCAATATTTTCACTATTCTACCGTTGGCTACAAATAAGATATTTTTAAATCAACCATAATTTAGTTAGTTTTAAATCAACGAAAAGTTAATTGTTGACACTATAGCTAAAAAACACTTTTTGTAACTATATATAACAATTATTCAATTGTTATATTTTTTCGAAATAAAATAAATTAGTCAACATTTTTAACGCATTTATTTGTAAAATTCCAGAAATAATTTATTAAAAACTTCACTTTTATATTACGTATTATATACAAACTGAAAATGTTACATTGTATGCAAAAAAATTTCAGAAATAATATAAATAAATATTGGATCAAATATTTCTTTTTTGGCGTATACACTAGTTCTTTTTTTTTAAAGAGCCTTCTTAAATGACTCTCATTCTTGCACTTTTTATTAAAATTGAAACAATCACATACAATTTATATCTTTATTATTAGACATATGAACTCATAAAAAACTTTATTTTAGAAAATCATTCACGGAATTGAAAAATTTATATGTATATAAAAAAAACTTCAATATCACGCAGTAGTATTGAAAATAAAACTGAAATCTACGGCGCCTACTAGGTGGCGACATTGGAAATACATTTTTGTTAAACGAAATTTTGCATTGTATACAAGATAGCTTAAAATTGGTTAATAAAAATTAATTTAAAGTTGGCTATTTTTGTAGCCAGCTACTCATTTTCCGACAGGGATAATACGAACAAAAAAAAAAAAAACTGTGACAACAAATAGAAAAATTTTTCAATTTAGTTTTCTTAATGAAAATGTGTAAACTTTTTATTGAAAAAAAAAAAGAAAACATATTGAATTTTAATTGTGAATAATTTTATTACCTTTTGCAAGTTCAGTTTTAGCAAATTCAATCAGTTCACTTCAATATATACATGCGAGTTGAAGTCGCCAATTTTAAGCGATAAGCGTTTTCCAGAACACCTATTTGGCGATTTCAAATCGCAAAACCATATTTCTTGCGTTATACGTTTCTCAGAACACCTATTTAAGTAATTTGCGTTTCTCAAAACATGCATGTTAATATTATTAAAATCAAGAACATTATTTATAAAATTTATCAAAATTATTATAAATGCATTGCCAAAAATTTTCACAAAAACAACATTAGTTAGTATATTTTGTAAACACACATGTGTTGCCTATATAATAACAGTAACCATACCCAATTTTAAAAATAATATTCTATTATCGTACACTAGAAAAGCTATTGTTGCATACAAACAGATTTTTAAAACATTATTATTGCATTAAACCATATATTGAAATGATAGAAATATAATAGTAGAAATGTAGAATTTTCATTATTGCTATGTTGATATTCAAAACGATAATACACTGTTACCCCCAATAATTCAAATTATGACTGTTCGAAACTCCTTTTTCTCTGCGTGTATCCAAATACTGTTAAAAGCTAACTTCTGTAATAACTGTTGCGATGGTTTCTAGTGTTTTAATGGTAATTAATAAATTTCACAAATCTTTGCCTTTGTGAGCATCATTTAAAATTTTGTCATAATACACAAAACATTATGACAATACAACAAGGGTGCCTTGATGGCTGATTTGGTAGAGTACTCGACCAACAGTCTCGAGGTTCGATTCCTGCCTCAGGCCCTGGGTGTTACTGCAGACAAGAAAAAAAGCCTTGCAAATACAAAAAAAAAAAAAACAAAAGGAAAAAATTTGTGAAATTCCAACAGTATCCTATTATCAAGATAGTAACAGCTGTTAAAATTACTACATATTGTCAATGGATTATATTACCCACTTTGCTTATTTAATAATATGATACGCATCACTTTTTAAAATTTATATATATTCTATTGACATTTTTTAAGAGATTGTAAATATCAATGAAAACGAATCAGGTCAATTAAAATTTTCGTATTTGTTTTGTGAAAGCTGTGAATGCTTTTACACTGCTGTTGACGTTATTTAATCATTTATGTTAATTAATTATTAAAATGAGTTAAACGAAATTACAAGATAATAACACGCTTAAGACTGTCACCATCTGTTACAGACTGGGAACTACTTTTGATTAATTGCGAACAAAAAACAACATGAACTCATTTTAATTTTGAGCTGTTCTTAGAAGCATTTAAAAACGGATTGTACCATTCTTTTGAGTTACATTTAGATTTATTTTATCACGTGAATACTTGCTAAAAAATGTAATGTAGCAAAATTGCTAAGATCTTAAAAACTATTTTTTCCACCTGGCTTTTAATTGGAGCTTTAATTTTTCAATTGCCATCGCTATTGATTCTTAATTTGTAGGAATTATCATTTGAAAATTTTTCTTGATAGATTAGTGTATTTCCTACAATACTTAATTTAATCCGGAAATTACAAAATAGTACATTCACTTTTGTCAATTAAACAGCAAACAACACTTAAGTGAGAGCTGTTTCTTTTTATTCTTAAGCAAAAGCAAGTACAAAAATATGCACATATGTATGTGCATGTGTATATGTGATTGAACTTAAAAAATATAATAGATAAAGAAAATTAAAAAAGAAAAAAAGTGCGCAGTACGTCATTTCTTCAACATCCGTACCGTTCTAGAAGTATTAAAAATTAAAAAATAACTTTTGGTTTTTAATATTCTCAATTCGTATTAGACCTTCGAGCGCACATTAATTTCATAAATTAACATATATTCTTAAATTTAACAAAACATTGTGTTATCAACCTCCATGGGAGTAATAAACTTTAACATGTAAATTTTTAATAATTTACAAAAAAAAAAAAAAAAAATATGTATATATACATATATTTATATATATTATTTGTCTGAAAAAGCTTTCACGTGCAAACAAAAAAACAAAAAAAAAAGTTCATATTGAGAAAACCTCCGGTAAGCTTTTTTGGCACGTGAAGATATTTGATAATTTTAGCTCTGTGTGCTTTTAATGGAAAAAATGGCATATGGCACACGAAACCAAAGATGAAATACTGGAAGAAAATACAAGTTCCTGACAAAAAATCAGGAACAATCTTTAGCAATTGATAAATTGATTTGTTGATAACTTTAAGAACGTTAGGAATGAAAATTTAGGTTCACCGGTAAAAGTTTCGAACCATATTAAAGATGAATCAAAGATTAGTAATCAAGCTGCATGCAGTGTCACGAATATGAAATGTGAAAAGTTATGAATATGAAATGTGGAAATGAAATGTGAAAAGTAATGAAATTTCATACTTTTTCATTCGAAAAACAATCAACCAATTACAACAAAAAGACCAACCACTACGAACACTACTACGACAACAATGCCTCGGACGGCGAAAACATTAAAGTCGTGTCCGAAGATGGCATACGCATTTAAGCTGCTCCACTTATAAGTGCTTTTATTGTGGGCTTAGATGAGTTGGGAGCTACAAAGAAAGTTATACCAATTATTAATAATCCACCACCCTCGACAGCAGCCACGGTTTCTACCACACTGAAAAAATTTTGTTCAGAAATTCTCTGAATTTTGACATTACTTTTATGAATTTTTTCATTATTTTTCAACCATTGTAACTTTTCATAGAAATAATGAAACAAATTTCATTAGATTATTTTAATGAAAACCTTCATAAAAGTAATGAAACATTTTAATAAGAAACATGACTTATTTTCACTAAAAGTATAAAAGACAAATCATATGATTAGTGAAATAATTTCTCTAGATCAAAGAATCAATTTCATAAAGCACATAAATTAATAAAAAAGTAACATTTATTTAATAAAATAACTTCTTTGTACCAATGTAATATATTCATTAAAAATATGTAACTCCTTTATAAGGTCAATGAAGTTATTTCATTTATCTGATTTTATTACTCGTTGAGCTCCTGAAAAATTTACATTAAATCAATGAGATAGTTACATTTGTCATAACACACATTAATAAAATATGTTCACAAATGTACGTAATAAGATCAATGGAATTATTTCATTTATTCATTGATACTTTATTTCATTACACAAACAATACTATTCCTTGCTTTTGTGAAATTGTACCTAATTATGATAAAAGAAAATGTTGAACAAGTATTCACCAAATAAAACAGATTTTATTAATTCAAATGACTTCAATACACTGGTATTTAAATTTTTTAAACTATTATTATGCTGATTTGAGTACATGCACATATGTACATACATACCCAAGTTCGGTAGCCAGAAATTTATTTGTCAGTGCTCTAATGAATTCTATTTCATCGGAATTATGAAACTCATAAAACTTACATTTTAATAAAAAAAAAACTTGACATTTTTTAAGCTGTACTTAAGATTAATAAATGCCCATTAATATATCTTACCAAAATTCAAAGAATTTAAAAAGATTTAATTTTGTTGTAGTCATAAATCCAATGATCTTTTTAATGAAACTAAAAATCTTAATGAAACCATTCTGATGGAACTATTTCATAATATATATGAAGTTTCATGCGTATTGTGAAAAGTTTTCATTGGATTAATGAAAAATATTTAATGAAACAGTTTCATTAAATATATGGCGCATAATTCTTTCAGTGCAGCACGCTAAAACTTTCGTCGAGTTTTCATCCTTATTTGTTCGGTACCACCATAACAGAATTAAGTGTTTTGTATGCCAATGCCCAGAAATCGGCTACCTCAACTCAATCAATAATATGCCAACACATAGTTTTGAGTAGCCGACATCAGAAAATGTTCATGGAACCAATTAAAGCATTTTAGAGTCCTGATGAGTAAATAAGCTTTACACATTTGCCAGTTTTTTAATTTTGTTTATTATTATTATTGTTTGTTTTATGTATTATTATTACTCGTAGTGATGAGTAAAAAAACATACAATAAAAAGAGCTCGTTATTCATTTTGTTTTAAGCGCTATTAAATAAAACTTTTCCAACTCATTATTTTTTGGTCTTCAGTGATTTATTGTAGTTAATATTTATTTATTGGAGTTAATATTTATTGGACTTAATATTTATTTATTGATTTTAACATTGATTTTCAGAAAGAAATTAATACAAAATATTTGTTTACATGACTACTATGTGAATTAATAACTATTTTTAATGCAACACTATGAGCCAGATGTCAATTGTATATGATGGCGTTGCCAGTCACAAATAGAGAATTTCAATAAAATGCTTTTTAACTAAAATGCTTTTTATGAATACGTTTTTAAAAAATCTGTGTTTTTGCTGAAAATGTTATTTTAACTAAAAAGTTGTTAAAATGCTGATTAGTGTTTTTTTATGAATACGGCTGATAGTATATTACAGATTTGAACTAAATATGCGATAGCGGGGAAAATTTTTTTCTGCCTTGTAATCGACCTGCCAAAATAGCAAACTTGCGTGGACATTTTCATAGAAAAATCGGTTTAGGCTGTATCTCCGGTATATATGGACCAATATCGGAAATTTTCATTTTATGTATTTTAGTAGCCTCCTTTTACAATCAGAACAAATTTTGAAAAGAAAAATTTTTTTTATGGAAAAATTGGTTTATTTTTTAAAACCAGGTATATATGAACCGATATCGGAAATTTTCATTTTCTCTATTTGGTGACCTCCGTATATTACCAGAACTGCTTTTAAGCAAAACCAAGCGGTGTTAGTACGGTTACGCGACATTTTCATGAAAAAATCGGTTTAGGCTATATCTCGAGTAAATATGGACCGATATTGGAAATTTTAATTTTCTGTATTTTAGCAACCTCCTTTTATAACCAGAACTGCTTTTAAGTAAACAAAATACGCGATATTTTCATGGAAAAATCGGCTTAGGATATATCTCGGGTATATATCGACCGATATCGGGTATACATGTTTTTTTACCTTTTAGTCGCCATGTCAAATAATTGTGTCAAGTTTGAAGCAGAGCAAACAAATTTTTTTTTGCAAAAATTTTCATTCAAAATCGCAAAAAAAAAATTGGTATACGTGAATCAATGGAGTAATAGAATTGTGAAAAAAATGTTCTAAGTCTAACGGTTTTCTCAGAAACGGTATTACAACAGCGGACAGACGGACATCGCTTAATCGAATTTTCTATCAATGCTGATTCAGAATATTTATACTTTATAGGGTCGGAAATAAAAATTGTAGAAGTTGCAAACGGAATCACAAACTTAACACTTTTGTTATGATATAAAAGGCCGTTGGCCGTTAAAAGCTTACAAAAGACAAAATTACTTTCTTAGTTTTTTAATAGGTATGTTTTATTCATCTAATAGAACGTTTAAATTATAAGCAAATTAAGTTAAAACCATTTCGGAGTGTTTGCATTATGTTGCAATTAATTTTTTCTTCGAATTTTTGTAACTAGTTTGAAGTTTGTATTGTATGATTATATTTTATTAAAATTTGTTCAATAAACATTTAATATAGCTAAATAAAAAAACTATTAAAATGGAAAATAGCATTTTTATTGTGTTATATAAAATCATCCATTTTGATTCGTAATTAAATGCCTCTTTTTCGGATTGTAACTCACCAAGTGTTGCACAGACAAATTTTAAACAAAATGTCATTAAGAATAATTTAGTCATATGAAAAATGTTTGGGAACTCATGTCGCAAATTACTTAATTTGCGCAAATAAATTGATTTGCGTAAACCACGTAATTACTTTTTCTTTTGTATATACAGCGTGTCTGCTGGCAAACTTATAGTTTTAAATACGATTATTTCAAAAAGTAATAAACGATACGATCGATTGCATGGATTTATCAGCCACTAGGTCGTAGTGGTTTAGTGAGTATCGCGCGTTCGCTGTGGATACATTTTTTACGAGTCTATAATATTGTTCAAAGTTTGGTATTCGGCGAATATGTGATGGACCGAATGTAAATATAATTCGTTCGTGGGTGCAGATATTCCGTGCAGCCGGTTCGGTTATGAACGTTCCACGTCTATCCATCGTTTTTGAAGTGATTAATATTCGGAGCCCCTAAAATGCAGAGTTGACTTTTTTTAATAAAGCCATAATAAGGCATAGCCGACCAGCCGACCAAACGAATAATGTCCAACCAAATTTGGTCGAAAAAAAAAACAACAATGGCAACGCTGGTCGTTTTAGTTTTGTCGCATTCCTTTTATTTATTTGGTCTTCTTTTCATATGTTACGTTTAACAACAATTATTATTACTTCATAAAGTTTTGACAACACTCCCATGTTAACTCAACATGGTTTTATATTGAAATTAAATTTTAAATCAACGCGAATCAGTAAAATATTTTTTAAAATAAACAACGTAAAACTTATAATAGTATTCTTAAATCATATTACCATTAGAAATGCATACGTGTTAAATAAAAACGGCAAAACGTTAAAAAATATATAAAGTTTATGCGAATATTATTATTAGTGTTGTTTTGTTACACACACATATGTATGTGTATAGGTCCAGGTTTTTTTTTAATCAACATGAATTTTAATAATTGTTTGTTTTATTTAAAGCACTAAAAATTTACATAATTAGTTCTAAAAAGACCTTCATATGTAAAAAAAAAACATCTGATTTTATTTTTTTGTATTTTCAAAACGTGTTAATTTTTAACACAAAAATTTGTATTACTTTTTCTTGCCTACAACCAAATTTTCTTAATGGTTAACCAAGCTGAACAAATATGTTATTATTTGTTATATTTTTCAAAAGAAAAAGCGTAATTAGTAAAATGAAAAATAAGTTTTTGAAAAACAGAAAGTTGGAGAAATAAATAATAACACACTTACCAATAAATTTCAAAGTTGTGTGAAAACTTTAATAAAATTTTTATTAATTTCAAAGAGCAAATATTATTAGACTGGCTAAAATTTTTTTAGGGGTTTGCCTTTTACCCAAAAACGTTAAAATAGTCAACAAAGGAATCATAAGTATAATACCCTTTGCTTTGGTAATATTGAATCATAAATGTATAACCAGTTGTTTGCAATAAAGCCCCGAATTTCGGGGAAAAAACCTATGTATAAAACTAGCATGTAGGCGCGTCTTTGTCTGCAGAGAACAGGTACCTCATGACTGACCTCAGACTTTCGTACGCACAAAAACATACAGGGTGTAGATTTATATTTTCAAACTTAAATAAAGTTTTACTAAGAGCATTGAACGATAGAATGAAAATGCGAATTTATTTTTTAATGGGTATGTCATCCAAATATCTTTCGTCGAGTTGAACACACTGTTCAAAATATAGCCTTGTGTTCTGAGAATTTTCGAAAAAAATGGTCCAATTATCTCATACTTGGATAAGGCACACCAAACAGTTACCCTGGGGAAATGCAATGGTTTTGATGTTTAAATCGAAGTTTGCGGGTTCTTGAAGATCACTAAAGTAAGGTTTGCTAGTTTGGGTGAAAATGTTAAATCTAAGTGCCTTGTAATTGTCAGAAACACTACACATACTCGTATAACTGCTGAACCCTATATAATATTAAATTCGGAAAAATTGAAGTTGTTAGGAAGATGAAAAACATAGCCATTAAAATAAAATCTTCGCTAACATGGTCTGATCATGTAAACACTGCTACAGGGAAAGTGTTTGCGTTGCTTCGTTCAATATGGGCAACTCAGCATGCAACACCGATAAATATTCGTTACTGAAAAATATATTTTTGCGAGCAGCGATCAAAAAATCACCAGAAAATTAACTTTTGCGTATAATGCTGTTCCTAGATATGTTTCCAACCTGGGGCGTTTTTTTTTATCACATCTCATGGGATTGGACTTTATGGTGTGCGTCTTTCTGACCTGTTAAGTATTCGTTGTATTCTGCTGTTACATAAAATTATTTACACTTGTTTAAACGAGTCGTTTTTACGCAATCAAGAAGGAAAGAAAACCTGGCCCAGATACGATTTAAGGCCTAACCATAATGTGCGTAGACGGGCACAAGCCACTGTAAGCAACTGTGCGAATGCATGTAATCAAATGTGTATAACTATATTGTACTTAATGAAACTTTTCGTTAAGTTTCGTCTAATGTCAGTTGCTTAAGCAAAGTACGAAACTGAACGCATCTTCTGTACGGAGTCATTTGTTTTTAGAAGTTTGTGTATGTGTTTACAAAAATTATTATAATAAAGAAAAATTAAAACAAACACAATTGTATTTAAGTGTGTTTTAGCTTTCTTTCAATTCTTAATTAAACAAATTGCTACAAAACTCTTTTTACTTTTTGTTTGGATATTATAGCATACGAGTAAAAATACTTTGTTTTTATTTTTAGTACTTTTTTATATAATCTACTCGGGAAAGACACAAGTATTACGAAGCTGTGCAACAATGGGTTTAAAATCATTAAATTCATATAAGTACATTATGGTCAACTAAAAGTCGTTTTAGATTTAGATATGCAGTTGACAGGCTTTTCGTTTAATTTTGGCAAATGCTTAAGCCAATTTATGCACATTATGGTTAGGCCTTTAGAAAGTTAATGTCTGAATGGCAATTGTTTATTCACAGTACATGACTATGGAGCTCAATACCCAGCATCCTTACAAACCATTAGCAATGCAACGCAGTTTAGGATATATCTGTTCAATTTCTATAATCGAAGTTAAAAAATTGTTGTTTAATTGTAAAATTCATCTTTCTCTTTTGAATTGTCTTTTTGTTTATAATTTCCTGTTAATTTTTTATATTAAATTGTTTTACTTAAATTCTTTGTAATTGTGTCTATGACAAAAATAAAATTGTAACGTTTTATAAAACCCATACTACAATTATAAGACTCTAAGGCCTAGTTTTTGAGTTCGTATTTAAATTTCATTTAGCTTTAAGTTGCATTTAAATAAAAAAATAATCAATTTTTCACAAATTTCACCTAATCTTAAATGCCCAAACATTCTTATTTAAGTTTGCCTCATATACCACATGGTTTTTGTGTGCTTGCTTTTTTAAGTGCAACAAAGATAAACAAAACACATATATATTGCCTGTAAAGATATCGCTCCTTTATTGCAACATAGTCATATATCAAAAAATGAGCCTTTCGAATTACGTTTTATATTGTGCCAAAAATTTATTCAAATTACTTTTAAAGTGTTTCCTATAGAAGATATTTTCTAATTTTTTTTCTAAGACTTGTATGAAAACTAAAAGTTTTAAATGTGTTTTTCTCGAAACAAGCTTTTTTTGTTATGACTATGTTGCAATAAAGAAGCGATATATTAAAACTAGTTGCTAATTTTGCACTAAACGACAGCACAATATGATAGTTAATCAAAAATAGCATCGCATGAAATGTAATTATTATTTTTTTTTTCTCCGCTGTTAATAAATTTAGTATTTTTCTTTACAATTTTTTCTGTTCTTCCACTAACAAGCAGCTGTTCTATGAAAAACTTTCCATAATATTGTGAATTTAAGTGAAGCTGCCACACTTTCCTCAACATTAAATAAGAGCAATTATTTAAGCCTGATAAACTGAACTTGCATTTAAATACAACTTAAATTTAAGTGAAAATTAACTAATTCTGTATTTAAATACAAAGTCTTGTTGTATGGGTGTACCAATAATTAAATAAATAAACATTTTTTCTAAAAGCATTAATATATGTTATTTATATCAACTTTGTTTTTCCCATCCATATTGTGAACAAATTCGCTAAAATGCATATCTGTGATTTTTATTAGTTCACAATACTCGTATATTAACAATTACCGGCTGAACAAATTTCATTTATTCTTTACTTGCTTGTAGCAGGTAAAGACTAAATGAAATTCGCATAATGAATTGTTCGAAAACTAACAATAAGCAAAAAATGTATAAAACGATTCAAATCTTTAACAACACACAACTTTTTTTTTTGCCAATTTAAAAAGCCTTAAGCTATATTACAGGGGGAGCCAAAAATCAACATGTTTCTCAAAATTTAATAACTTTTTGTTTTTATATATATATTTTTTTGTTATTAAAATTATATACGTAGTCACCAGCGAAATAAATAATAGAAAGATCCATGAACATAGAACTAGGATTTTTGGAAAGCTGACCGTCTAGATATTCGATAAAAAAGGCCACGTTCGCCAGACTTTTTTCCTTGAGGCTATTTGAAGTATACGATACTCGTATATGTGGACGAGCCCGAGACAATCCTTGAACGCAAGACCAAAATTGTTGTGGCTACAGCCCATTGCAAAGAAAAAAAATCCTCTTTTGTTATTTTATCATATAAAAATAAGAAAGTTATCTTTTTTTCTTGTTTTAAATAATTCCAAAAACAAATTATAACAATTATTTTCCTGACGAAGTTTTCCAATGGAAAACGAAATATTGCATAAATTTATTTAAAATTTTTTATAAAAAACGACCTTGGAAATTTGCAAATTGTTTAAAACAAGAAAATTATTTAAAAAAGGTCAATAAATTGGGATCAACACTAAGAAAGTTATCAAATTTTATAGCCTCCCACACCATGGCGACTTTTGGCCCACCCTGTGTATTAAATAGCACACTCACTCCCGACAGTACTAATTTATTTTGTTAAAAAAAATGCTTTATAAAATACATATATAATAAAACAACATGTTTAACAGAATTACATTTCTCCAATGAAAATGATAAAAGTTCATTCACTTCCAGGTTGAATCAGAAGTGAACTTTTTTAGCATGTATGTACATCTTTTTATCTTGATTAATCTACAAAACTACAATTTCCTTTCACATTTTTTTCTTTCTTAAAAACACCAATTTGATTTCATTGTTGCTTGTCGATATTTAAGAGTAAATAATAATTGCGTTTTACTTTCAAATAGAAAAATATTATTATTTTTAATTTAAGGCAAAAAACTGTTGGTTTACTACAAAAAATAATAAAAACTAATGACAAGTTTTTTAAGCAATTACGGCATTATGATTGGCTACAGCACGGCTAAAAAATGAAATATGTTTATTGAGTCGTAGCATGGACCAATATTTAACAGTTAATAAAATTTTATGTTCTGTAATTATCCGTTCGTTATTGAGTGAAAAAAGTCGCTCATTTTTCTTATGATTAAAAAATAGTTTAGTAATTTATGAATTAAGTAAACAACTAAGTTTAACTACTCTGATTTATTTAGTTTTTCTTAAAAGTGAGCCAGGAAAATACAAAAAAATAATCAAGAATATGTAAAAGTTAACTAACGTCATTAAATATGTTGTAATTTGAAACCAGGTAAATGTGATTCACAAAATACAGTTATTGGAAAAGCCTATAAAATTGAATGACTCAACAAAAAAAAAACATGTGGGGAAAAACTACATTAGTAGATAACAAACGATATGTTTTTAACAATGTAGATGTAATTTTTCACAATGTAAAATGCCTACATGTCGTCTGTTAGCTCACAAACAATGCGTCTGTAAAAAACGTGAGCAAAGTCATCTGACAAAATTTCAAATTAAGGTTCTATTTTGTTATGTTTAAACATCTGACATTAGAACTCTATGCCTTGCGAACAATTCAGCGGCCATTGACTTTGGGCGGTATAAGTAGTCGACTTGAGGAAATTTTAACGCATTAATATTTTAATATGTTTTAAATAATTATTTTTAATAATAAGCAATGTTAGACGTAATTTACATGTACGTTTGTGAGCAAATTTTACAAACCGGCTGTAAAAATGAAACATTTTGACAGACATGAAAAAATACATGAGGAATTACATATTAAAAAAACAGACGTAAAAACATATCGTCTGTGGATTCCTTTACAATAAACATATTGTGTTGATTTTGGGAAAACGTGGCTGTACCTATATGAAAATGTAAGGAACAGTTCTTGTAAGGAAATCTTTATTTATTAATAAAAAGAAGAAACGAAAAATAATATAAGTAAATTTTTTTTGCAACGTGCTAACAGCATGTTATGTTATTATTAGCTATGTTATTGTGAAATGAACACAGTAGAGTTAAAAACAATATACGATTATATACATTATATGAAATTACATTTTTACTTAGTAAAATGTTAAAACTGAAAACAAGTAAAAGTGGTTTATTCAGCTGGGCATTAATGCACTCATAGAAATATACATCTTCATAGTAAATAGTCATCAACAATGTGACAAACTGAAATTAATCCCAATGACGAAAATCATTACTGAATTCCGTTGTATATTGAGTGCCATCACCAGGGTTGTCAACGCGGTACGTTTCGCACCGTTTTTGGTGCTTTTTAAAATTTTTTGTGCGAAAAATTCTTTAGTCTGCGCGCTGTGCGTTTTTTTAAATTTTCGGTGCGAATTTTAAATTTCGGTGGCACCAAATCATATTCAACACAGCTTTTTTTTTTTAATGTAAGAAAAAATTTTATTCAAGTGTCCAAAATTTCTACACATCATTTTGTAGATCATAATCAGAACACGAAGTAGTAATGTGAAAAATGTACCATGCCATATTCACAAAGTAAGACAATTTTGGTTTTGTATACATATTCTCGAAAAATATTTTGGTTTACAAAATTTGCTGCTTTTAGAGAGTGTTTTGCTATTAAACGAGCCAAGTTTGTTAAATATTGCAATAAAAGCAGACACTGAACAGTGAAGTTCGCATTTACGAAGGCGCATGAACGGATTCGTTACTGCTTTAGTGATTGATAAATCAATAAGTTATTAAATAAATAATTAAATTTTGATTATAATTAACATTTCTAATATTATATGATGATGGGTTGGTATCATTCGTCTAGCTCAAGTTCAAGCTTGGCTAAAGACAAGAAATATTTTTCTTTATAATTATAACAATAATATATTTATTATTTTTTATAATTAACTTTATCTTTTATTTATAATTATCTTTTTATTATAATTAACTTTATGTTTTATTTGTTACAAATCTGGCAAATATTCGCATATTTCAATATATTATTTTAAAGACACCCGCTCTAGCCATGTGATTGTCACTGTTCGCTTACGAAAACACAAAGGAAATTTACACTGGTTTTGATAGAATTGCTATTAGTCGAGTTTGATGGCTTGTAGTGCGATTCTCAGATTTTAATGATCCGGTAATCGTAAATTTGTTCGACATAGTTCATCGCTTGCAGTAACGATTGTATTCTCCTGCAATATAATTTTAACGACGAATAGGCAATAAAACTATCAGCTGATTTCGGTCGACAGTGAATGTAATTAAATAATTTTGCTGAATAACAAATTTGATAAAATATCCTTAAAATTATTGTAAAGATGCCATTGTCTTAATAAAAGTACCAGAATCGCACTAGAGGCCAATTTTGAACAACACGAATTCTAGCTATTGAATGAATTTGATGACATGCTACTAGATCGTCTAATAGCTGTTTCATTATCGTGTTTTTAATATAATAATATTATAATTTTTATAGTTCAAAATTAGTTTTTAAAAATGAAAAGAAAAATTCTAAACTTGGTGCGTTTTTGTTGAAATAACGCGCTTTTTTCCCTATTTTGGTGCGTTTTGAAATTTTAAAGTTGACAACGCTGGTCATCACTTAACAACTATGGCGGAATCAACGCAATGATACATTTAATAAATAATTATAAAAGTCGAATTTTTCAAAATTGATTAAAAATGACTAAATGGTGTAACAATTTATTATTTACAATTTGAAAAATGTGCATCATACTGATGTAAATTTGTAATCATACAAAATATTCTTTAAGCAGAGACAAAGAAGCGGAAGTACAACGAGAATATAATAAATAATAATATTCCACAGACATCTATTTGATTGGTGATAGTCATCATACTCGTGTGTAGATAATTTTTATTGAATTAACTTCCTTTAGTAATTTTTTCAAGATTCTAGTGTTATTTCATTGATTATATGTTTGCACAGGAAGTAGCGTATGACATTGCATTGTCGTTAATGACAATTAGAGTAGCTAATGTAATGGATAACATCGCAGCAAACATGATGACATTTCACAGAAAAAAAACTCGTACTAAATATAAGTATTTTCTACTTGCTTTTAGTACGAATTGTACTCCGAAATTTAAGTATGAATAACTTACAAATGTACTTAAAATAAGCCAAAAACGGGATTGTTCAAGAATACCAATCCTGCGATGTTTTAAAATAAGTATAAAATTATTGAATCAAGTGCAAAATTAGTACAAAAAAAAAAAAAAAACAGCATTGCAGAAAAAATACATACATATGAATGGATTGTAGAGAGATAGAAATGGTTCGTTGACAAAATATAAAGTTTTTTGAGGTTAAGAAATATTCTTAGAGCATTTTTCTTTTTGAATTCTCATTAGTTTATTAAACATAATAGAGTATACCGTTAAAAGTTTGAAATTATTTTTCAAGTCTACTGATAATTTGGGTAGCTCCTATGAAATGTCAAGTACAAAATTCTTAAACCGAGTACAAAAAAAAAAGCAAAGACACAAATACATTCGAGTACATATGTATGAATGGATTGCCGAGAGATAGAAATAATAGGTTCTTTGAAAAAATATGAGTTTTTTGCGGTTAAGATATATTGTTAGTACATTTTTTTTTGAATTCTCATTAATTTGTTAAAAAATATAGAATATATTGTTAAATATTTGAGCATATTTTCAAATGTTTTTAAAACTGCTGATAATTTGGGTAGCTCCTATAATATGTCGACATATACACAGATAGAAAACGCAAAAAACAAGCTGTATATATATATATATATATATATATATATATATATATATATATATATATATATATATATATATATATATATATATATATATATATATATATATATATATATATATATATATATATATATATATATATATATATATATATATATATATATATATATATATATATATATATATATTGGTTGGTATAAACTTTAGTAAGTCTCAGTTTACACACATCAGGTTTTCTTGATCAATTCTGCTTCAATTTGCTTTTGAACTTGCATTTATGTTCACACACAAAAGCTGTATGTCGTCAAGTTTAAGTTCTTTTGCCTTCAAGTTTTCATATTTTTTGGTATTTCATTTTCAACTTGACGGTACCGTCAAGTCTGCACCCTTTTCCATTCTCTTTTCCCCGTTCTTCCACAAAGTTAAGACTTGACGAGTCAAACTTGATGTGTGTAAACTGGCACTAACTAACAATAGATTGAAATGTTGTTAAAGAATAATATGTGAGTGTTATTAAATAGCTGTTGAACGAATTTGATGACATGCTATCAGGCAGTGATATCAGACCCATTTTGATTGTATAATAGGTAGTCGTTTAAAAGGCTGTTTCCTTATCGTGTTTTTAATATAAAAATGTAATTTTGTAATACAAAATTTGTTTTTGAAAATGAAAGGAAAAATTAAAAAAACGCGCTTTTTTCCCCATTTTGGTGCGTTTTGAAATTTCAAAGTTGACAACGCTGATTTATTTGATTGGTGATAGTCATCATACTCGTGTTTAGATAATTTTTATTGAATTAACTTCATTTAGTAATTTCTTCAAAATTCTAGTGTTATTTCATTGATTATATGTTTGCACAGGAACTAGCGTATGACATTGCATTGTCGTTAATAACAATGAGAGTAGCTAATGTAATGGATCATATCACAGCATCGTGACGTCAAACATGATGACATTTCACAGAAAAAAAGCTCGTACTAAATTTAAGTATTTTCTACTTGCTTTTAGTACGAATCGTACTCCGAAATTTAAGTATGAATAACTTACAAATGTACTTAAAATAAGCCAAAAACGGGATTGTTCAAGAAAACAAATCCTGCGATGTTTTAAAATAAGTATAAAAAAAAATTATTGAATCAAGTGCAAAATTCTTAAAAAAAAACAGCATTGCAGAAAAAATACATACATATGAATAAAATTCAAAAATATGAAGTTTTTTGAGGTTAAGAAATATTATTAGAGCATTTTTCTTTCAGAATTCTCATTAGTTTATTAAATATAATAGAGTATACCGTTAAAAGTTTGAAAATATTTTTCAAGTCTACTGATAATTTGGGTAGCTCCTATGAATTGTCAAGTACAAAATTCTTAAACCGAGTACAAAAAAAAGCGAGTACATATGTATGAATGGATTGCCGAGAGATAGAAATAATAGGTTCTTTGAAAAAATATGAGTTTTTTGCGGTTAAGATATATTGTTAGTACATTTTTTTTTTGAATTCTCATTAATTTGTTAAAAAATATAGAATATATTGTTAAATATTTGAGCATATTTTCAAATGTTTTTAAGACTGCTGATAATCTGGGTAGCTCCTATAATATTTCGACATATATCTGTGTAGAAGCGCAAAAAACAAGCTGTGTATATATTTTGGTTGGTATAAACTTTAGTAACTAACAATAGATTGAAGTGTTGTTAAAGAATAATATGTGAGTGTTATTAAATAACTTGTTCAGATTATTTCAAATATGGATCAATTGCAAAATTCTTAAATCAATGGCATTTTAAGATTGGTTCGATTTCAGTATTTTTTTCAAATCAATCTCATTTTCCGCTTATTTCAAGTATGGATTCGGTATTAAGTATTTTTAAAATTAATTATTTTTAATCTAATTTTAACCATATATTTTTTTCCTATATTTCGGCCAAGATTGTTGGTCATCCTCAGGGAGTTATTCAAAATAGTTTGTAGTGTCGTAAGATGTTTATAACTCCAGATCTAATCATCTACTTTAGTAGGATTTTAAGTTATTAAAAAAAGCTCTTAAGCCAAAACTTATCTATTTAACATTAAATATTAACGATTAAAAAAAACAAATTGCACAAATTAATTATTCAGTGCAGTGATACCAGACTGAAGATTTGACCTTAATTTTGAAGTTTTTATAAGCAAAATAAGATTTCGATATTTGTCTTTCAAAATTAAGATTTTTGGGACTTTGCATTCTAATAAATAATACAAGTTGTTTGTAAACAACCAACGAATATTGAATTATTTAACGGAATTTCATGCTATCACTCTTGTAAAAAATTTAAATAATACGTGCAAGTTGGATAGTGCAAATGTAAAGCGTTACGCAAATAACAAAAAATACGGTAAGAGGCTTGTCATCCTACAAGACTTCGACATTTTTAGAAATTTGTTTAAACAATAAGATTTTTGTGGCTGAGTTGCTAAAGCGGCCATATTAAAATACATCATGTTTACATGATACTGATTATGAATCCTAGTGGGTGCTGATGAGCAGTGTAGCGACTGCGAAACAGCTAGCTGTCCCCCAGCTTAGTGCATTCAATTAGTTTTTCCTGTCTGCTTTGATCAACAGTTATTGAGGCAATTATTGTTATAATTAAAAATAGTTCTTGCGAAAGCCAAGTTTGAACTTGAGCCGGGCAAAAACCATCACATAATACAATTAAGGTTTTTGGTTTTTGTGCATTTGTACATCGGGTTTTAGTTCAAGTTTTACCTTTCTTAAGTTTTTATAAGAAAGATTTTTTTACGATACAAATTTGCTGTAATCAGTAAGACAGTAAACTCTGTAAAACAGTGCATACGTGATTCAATATGAAACGAATATAAGCAGAGAATATTTTAATGGCTCGGTGGCTGATTGGTTAAAGCAGCCGTTTATGAAACGTCATGACCCGAGTTCAAATCCGAAAATAAGTGCCGATGAGTAGTGGGTGTAGCGACTAGGAAACAGCTAGTTGTCCCCCAGCTAAAGGTTTAATTATTATTTTTCTTGTCTTCTTCAATCAAAAATTATTGATCGCAGCAAATTTGTATTGTAAAAAATCCTTCTTAAGAAAAAAATTTAAGAAAGGAAAAACTTAAACTAAAACCTGAGGTACAAATGTACAAAAACCAAAAATCTAATTTAAAAAAAAAAAACAACTATAAAATTACATCAATAAATTAATATTTACAATACGATTTTTTATTGGATCAGGGTTGCATTTTTTACAAAAGCAAATAATTAAAATATTAAAAGCAGACGTTGCCCAAGTTGTCTGTTTCTGTTCTACACGTTTTTTTCATTTTACTCCAGGTGTGATGGTGTGAAAACAACATGTAATTGTAGGTTAGAAATTTTGACAGCCACAAAAAGTCTTATCAGATTTCTGTTTGATAAAATCCAATCAAAATCTTAAGGCTAGTATGATAGACAGAAAAGCCCTTTATTTACATGGTTATTGACACTCGTACTCGTATTTGTACAAACTCTCACAGATGACCAAGGGTGATTTCGTCATGCAGAAATCCATGCTTTTTTGACTCCTAACAAATGTGTTGTTTACAAGAAGATTTGGTTTTATTCAGCGATGAACTTTAGTGCTCGATTTCGGTTGATTACAAATTTTAGTATATGAGTTATTCAAGCAAAAACGTGATTCTATTTGGAAACGCAATTCTATTCGGAAAAAATTTAATTCTTTTACTGGTTTTTAGAAAACAAAAAGTTTTCCAGAATGAAATCGTTTTTACAAAAAATATGAAAAATAACTAAAGCCTGAAAAATAATATTAGCAAACAATTGAACGAGTTACAATTATATTGAAACTCTATGAAATATTTATTCCATATTAGAAATTAAAAATGATTTCATTCCGAAAAACATATCATTTTTTTTATTTTTGAAGAAGACCCAAAGTTGAATCTGTGACATGGCTGAATATTTCGTCCGGGTATGATGGCAATCGAATTTAAGAAGACCTGTAGTTGGGTCAACAACATTTTTTTTAAAACATTGGAACTAACTTTTTCTCCGACTGCACCTAACGAACAATTTCATCAAGGGCTTTAAAAATGAAATGAGTTATTTGGCAAAACATTTTTTGGAATCATATTTTATCGCTACAATGCATAATGTAAAGTAAATTAAACATCAATCAGACTTTCGTTTTTAACCTTGGTTTTTTAAAAACGTCCTTCCAAATTTTCAAATACTCTCTAGATACAAGTTTTTTTAAGATCGCTCACAAATTACACTGCTGAAAAGATAAAAATAAAAAATAAAAAAATACATTAAGACTGCCCGCCCTTTAAATAAAAGTATGTGGAGTTTTTTTTTGTATCTTCGACCAATCCTCAGGGCATGACCCCTAAATAAACTAATAGTGTTTTTGTTTCTAAACAAAAATGCTGCCTTATTCAAAGGTAAAAACAAAAAATATTCCGCAATCATTGCAAAAATGCAATTTGTTGTTTGCAACAGAACCTGCGTTAAGAAAAAAGAGAAAATTACCTGTTTTAAATCGCTGACAGTGCTCATTCAACAAGAAATGGATTGAAGGAAAAAAGAGTTTTAAATAAAATGGCACTTTTTTGTAGAAACGAAAACACCATAAGAATATAAGTTATAAGGAGGAGGAAAGAAGGAGAAGAGTTTGTGTGCGTTTGAATTGGTGCCCTTAATTCAAATTTGTTTTCCGTTTTTCGCCACTACGCTCCCTACGCACAATATCGCTCTCCATTCACAGTTAACATTCCGTCGTTTTCATTTTCAAAGACGTAGGGTCCGATGATTCCTCCTGACCAAATTTCACACTAGATTGTTACTTCTAACGGAACGGAGATGACTGATGAATAATTTGAGGGTTTTCCATTGCCCAGAACCAACTATTCTGTTTATTTACATATCCATTCAAATGAAAATGTGCCTCGCCACTCATTATGATTTTCTCATTAAAATCGGTGTTGACATGGGCAAGCTGTTACATCCTATACATACATATACATATATACGGCGTCGTAAATGATCTTGCGGAAGAACCTCTTCTGTCAACTGAATTTTAAATGGAAACAAATGCAAATCCTTATGCAAAGTTGTGGCCAAATTTGTTCTTTGAGCAAGATATATTGAAAGAACATCCATGAACTTCATTACTCAACATTTTTTTTATAAAGACAATATGTACATACATTTAAGCATTAACCTTTACTATTTATTTCGCTTATAAACGATATTATTGATTAATTTCTTTAGGTATTAGATGTTCACAAAAAATACTTTTACACAATGTTTGTATAAAAGTGCCACATTTGAAGGTCATAGTTTTATCTGCAAGACAAGTAATGACTAATAATATATGTATGTTTATTTTTCGAACATGTGCACTATGTTTTATAAAAAAAGACAAAACATAAAGAAAGTCATTAACACCGCCCATTAGTGCTGATGACAAATTATAATGACAAATTATTAAATCAATTCAAGCCAAAGAGAGACAACCTTTCCGGTAGAATAAAGATAAGATTTCTATTAAATTTTTGTGAGTAATTATGTATTTCGTTCAAGCTTAAAGAGCATTAGAAATAAAGATGTTTGCTAAAATATCAAACAAGAGCTATTTGAAAAAAATGAAAGTGTTTTTGTTGTTTAAAACAATTTTGTTGATGAAACTTCGCTGGTGCTACTTGTAAAATTAATACGCAAACTTTTCCGGTCTCGCACGTCTGAAGAAGAATAAACCACAGTTGTGAAAAAGATTTACATCAGCACCTGCCTTTACGGCCTTATCTGATGGTGAAACAATTGCACTCAGTGAATTATTCAATGATTCACCAGCAACCCCGTGCGGCTCACCAGGCACATACAGCTATTCTTGCCATACGTTTGCAGTCATATGAGCAAAAGACCCGAACTCCTCAACAAGGTGCTGCAATTTCCCAGCAATCAATGGAGGACAAAGCTTAATGAGTTGGTAGGCCGAAGCCTACTAAGAGCATCAGTCCTTAAACCAACTCACCCGTCAACCATCACCACCGGTTCCTTACAGTACAGGTATCTGTTGTATAGGCAACAGATACCTTAAAATTTAACAATTAAACAAAATTGAAGTAAAATAAGAATTTAACAAAAGTGAAATATGAAAAATTAGCAAATAGAAAAGTGAATAAAACAAGATAAACATAATAAAAAATGGAGAGCGGAGACCTTGATAAAGATTGCACTGTTTTCTCATAGCTGTTTCAGTTAACAGTTTCTACTGCATCACCATTGCTTTCGTTTTCTAAAAATAATTTGTTATAAAAATGTGTTATATATGCAAAGGCATACATACACACACCCACAATTTCGTCAGCTTTTTATATTAAAGCGTCCAGTAAATGTTCTTTAAAGCAATATTTACATTTGCAGTAACTTCCGTAAAACAAAATGCTCTTGATCTGTGAATTTCGTGTTTTGCAATAGGCAATGCAAAATAAACCAAAGGGGTCATTCACAATTGATAGCACAATTGCATAAAGTTGCAATCACAAATGTACATGGTAGTGAGTAGAGCTAATGTTAGAGCTTACGAGTGTGTGTGTTGTATTATTAATATATGGTATTAATATCATTTAATTTTTTCAATACATATCTTCTTCTTTTTGCGAACAAATCTGCGGAGAAGGCTTAATGGCTTTCCAAGTTCCTGCAACCATCGAATTGTGCAATAAAAGAGAGTAAATAAGTTAATAGCCTTTTTATACTGATCAACATCTACCATCATTTTCCTAAATGTTAACATCTTCCCATACGCAATACATAGTTCTAAAAATAAAAATTTATCAATATCTTTATAACATGTTCCTATCTCATTTTATTCCATTCAACATCTTTCAATTATTTCAGTGTCATCGCTAGAAAACTGGCAATAATGTCGATTATTCTTGTGGCATCACTGAAAAAACGTCATTTGTTTTGAAAGAAGCAAAAAAAAAAAAAATAATAAATAAAAAAAAAAAAAAATAAAAATAAAATAAAAGAATATAATTTATTTATCATGTGTCAATAATTTATTAAACACATGCAAGTGTTTTCTTCCTTAAATTTTTTTTCTGTAATACTTTTTTCTGTTTTTGATAAAACTTGTTTCTGTGGCCCTACATGTTATTTATATGAAGGCATATATTTTACAATTTTTTGTTTGTTTTCCAACCTAATTTTTGCCGAAAAAATATATGCTTGTGAAATCGTTTGAGATATTTTTGATTGACAGTAGACGGTAGATGTGAGCAATGTAAAAATTGTTTCACATTTTCAGCATCTTCCATGCGTTCCAATAAGATGTTGATCAGTAAAAAAAGCCTATATAGAGAAATTAAAAAAAAAAAAAAAATTATCATGTGAATCAGGTGTTTTCAGGTGATTTCATATCGAGTTCTAATATTATTTTCTTATTTACTTTTTGCAAGAATAAGCGACGTAGTACTTATGTAAAATCTCAAAATTCGTTTAAATTTTAAAACTATTCTTATGTATGTGTGTTTGTATTCAAAACGAAACAAGAATAGAACATAATGAGACAATCTGAAAAACTTTAATTCAGCACATTTTTGCAGGCATTAAAATACACCTTCAGATTTCTTTACTTTTGAATGGACAATTTGATTATATCGTAATATTGTTTTTCTATTATGTAATGTTAAAAACGACACTCAAAAATAATTAATTTAAGAAGAACAATTATTACAAATGTTAATAGTAACTTCATTTTATTTACGAGTATTTGTGGCACTTTAAAAAATTACATGAGAATTCCACAAAGCCTAGTTTTATTCAAACGGAAGGTTAGGTTACGTTTAACAGGCTGCCAGTTATTGAAAAGCTAACCCACTTAGGTCCAATTTGATCCCCGTTGTGTTGTCTAGTTGTGATATGTATTTCAGCAGATCTACATATCATTGATGCAGAACCAATCCGAGGATTGCACAAAAGAGTCCAATCCACTTACATCACATTCCGATACTTCTGCCAAATTATGCAGCCCTTATATAAGAAAGTGATGGACACCAAATTGCTCAACACTCTCTACTTCCTCCTCGTCCCTACAACTTTTACAGAAATCATTGAATGGAAGATTTAACCTCCTAGCATACATTCAAAGTTCCTTCAGGCCTCCCAAAGTAAAATTCAACCTCCGACGGGACAGGCTGCTAAGAATAATAGCATTCCTCATGTATGTTGCATGTCTTTTGTTGGTAGAAATGATGAAAAGTTTAAAATTTTTTTTTCTTTTGTTTGGAAAAGCAAGGAATACTGGGTGGTTGATGCAGCAGTTTATGATGTGTCATGATCAGATTTCAGATCCGAATGGGTGCTAATGAGTGGTATGGCGACTGCGAAACAGCTAGTTGTCCCCCTGCTAGGGATTTGATCATTATATTTCTTGTCTTTTTCAATCGGAAATTATTGATCACAGCAAGTTTGTATTGTAAAGAATCCTTCTTAAGAAAAAACTTAAGAAAGGAAAAACCTGAACTAAAACCCGATGTACACATGTACATGGTTATTACTATCTTCTGTATTTTTTGTGTACGTTCTTTATTAGTTTTGTTTCGCACCGGAATAAGTAGTATTTTGACTTCTTTTCCACCCTATGAAAACGTGTTTTTTCGTCCGTGTTTTATATCTTCATTATTAATTTCAAAGTCATTCACTACCTTGCAGCGTGGCAAGTGTGGACTAGTTTTTGCTAGTCTGAGCGATATTGTTCACTGCACAGTTTTAACTAATTTCTTGGTAGGTGCAAGTAAAAGGTCCACAAACACTACTTTTCTACCTTTTCATAATCTATTTTCCTAGTTCCAGTACAATGCAAAGCATATGTTGGGGTCACCCCCTGAGAGTACTGGTCTAAGATAATAAAAAAGTAAAAGAGTATACTTAAAGTGATATCAAGGGCTGTGTAAAAATGTAAGAAACTTGATAAAGTAACGTGTGCAAATTTAAAATTTCGAAGATATTTGATTTTGAAAAAAAAAATCTTGCTAATATTGTCAGTAAAACAGCAATTCTCATTCAGAAATTTCTTCATTTTATAAACAAATATGAAAAACAAGATCTTCCGATACTCCGGGAAATAAATTTTTAAGACTTTGAAGCAATTTTTATAATCTAAGAAATAAATTTTGACAGTTCTTGCAAAACTAAAAAATATATGAATTGCAATGCGAGCGCTTTCAATATATTAAAATTTATTTCAAATATAGTGACACGTTGCAGAAGAGAGGACCTTCTTCAACGAGGACATAATATCCAACCATAATAAAAACACTGGAAGGCATTCTCTATTATATAGACTAATTAAAATTAAGTCCTTCAAACTTCTTTAAATCCAACTTATTGGTATTATTCAATTCAGAAATTTATTCCTAAAATTTTCGAAAAATTCAATGTATCAAAATGTATTTGATTTTTTATATCACACTATAAGTACATACATATGTGTGTAATTAATTAAGAACTTAATTCTTTAATAAATTTATATATTCTTTTACGAATGTACGAAGCTTGCAATTTGTTATATTTTTAAATAAAAGTTTAAAATATACTAAAAATTTGGTAGTTTTTAAGACCGATTTTTTTGACGATATTTTCAAAAATTATCGGGATATTGACGATTTCTTCCATATTTTTTCTGGCAGCCTTGTGAATAACGCTGTTCAATTTTAAATATTGCTTTGCTCATCAACTCATCTATCATAAATTTGATGAAACCCTTTTTTAATGAGCATGCAGATGGTATAGTTTTATTGACATTCTGCAACCCATCGCATGGTAGGCAGATAGAATATTGTTTACTCTATCTGTTCATAATTTTCAATTTTTATGTTTCCTAGAAAATTTTTACACACTGAAACATGCATTACATGCATTTTTTCTGCGAGTAACTTTATTTTCACTGCGTACCCCAATATCAATGTTAGAAAGGCAGAAATTAGTGGAAGGATAAGATTAGATAATGTAGAATAAATGATATTCATATCCTGACCCCGTAAAAAACTCCCGAATTCATAAGGATCTGTGTGTGTTCACTGGTAAAAGATGAATTTCAAAGTATGCGACAAAGTATATCAGTAAATTGGAACTTCGTCAAAACTCTCTCGCACGAAACATACTTAATTTTAGCGGTCACACTCGATTAAGAAGAGGGGATACTCTTGCCACCATCAGGGCGTTAAGTAGGTGATTTCACCGATATAATTGGCGCAAAAGTAAAAACTTTAAGATAAATATTAAGATTTGAATACTTCACATTGTGAAGACATAATAAATAAATAAAAGCTAAAACAAATATCCTGACCCAGTGGATCTCTGGCTTTTAATTGAAAAAGAGGTAGGCAGTCTTCATCTTCCAATTGGCTTTCGATAGAAAGCTATGGTAGACAGTTGGACAAAATGTTATCAATGTATGTTTCGTAACATTTGTCCATGCAGAGTTTAGTTAAAAAACTGCACCTCTTATATTAAGTGGTCTTAAAACTACAATTTATACAACACAAACTTTTCTATGTCGTGATGTGTACGGTACACATCAAGTTTGTTTTGAAAAAAGAACACTGCGGACTATAGAAAACAATTTTTTTTCTAAGAATCCGTAAAATTTAAATGTCAGGGTTACTGGATAGTCCGAATTAGCTTGTGCCCGGATTTGCGAGGTTGTACTGTACTAACCAATACATTTATTATTTTTTCCAGAATTAAGCTTTAACAAATTATATGTTTTTGGAAAAATATGGAAAAATTTGTTATATAAAAATTCAAAGAATATTATACAAATAACACTTCTCTATGAACTAATTTAAATATCATATTATTTTATACATTAGAAATTACAGTATTGCTAACAAAATATTTGACAATCATAAATTTCTTTCTTTTTTTGCCAAGATAAAGAAAATCCATCCCTACCTTTTATCTAGAACAGCAAACACGCTTAATTTTATAACTTAGAAAGCTTTTGTTTCTTAATACAGCTGCCGTTTTCTCTTTTTTCTGTCTGCCGCGTATTCTTTTATTTTGGGCTTTTTTAATTTTTGTTATACTCAAAATCGAAAAATCACATACATATCACTCGTATTGAAATTAGTTGAAGGACGCACAAAGCACGAGTATTGGTAGAAGGACCACAAAAAAGGAAACTACCACTTGAAGCGCACACACACACACACACACTAAATATTTATACGGCAAAGGTCTTTAAAATTTTGCTTTAACTTTTTTAAGCAAATGCTGCATGTTGTTAGAATTCAGGGGGGTTGATCACCGGGTACAGACAAATATCAAATACAAAAGAAAACACACGTTTTTTGCTCTTTTTTATACTAGAAACCGCGATAATAATTTATAAACGTTCTTCACGAATTCAACAAGTAAAATCGACTAAAGAAACTTTTTCAAAACCGTACAGAAATCATCAACTCTTGTTCAGAAAAATTGTATAATTGATACGATTTTGTTGTTGCCGTCTTAACATTTGTGATACTTGTTCAAATACAACACGTTGAGGTTGCAAGATATTTTTTTTGAGGGAGATTTTTCGTTCGGACTTGACGTACAAATTAACGTTAAGTTCGCTGACAACATGTTCCATGATAGTTTGTTGTGGAGACCGGTAAAAATCAATGGCTTTCGTTTCTGTATTTAAAAACTAATTTTTTGTATCGACAAAACTGATTTCTTTTTATTTCAAAAACAGGTTGGTGAATCTGTTTGATTGTATCTGAGAGACATAAATTGTAGTTTTGGTTTTTATATCACCTATATTTCATGAAATGTCGCAAATAAGTGTATTTTAACTTCTAGGATTAATAATTGGTTAGTTGATGCCTTTCAGAATTCTGTTTTGGTGTTTTAATAACAACAATAAAATCTTACAATTTGTAACATCTAATTCAAATGTTTAAGTACTCTTTCAAGCTCTAAACAAATTTTTGTTGAAAAAATCTTGCACAAACAAAACAATGTCGTACAACTTGTCAGCATCAAAAGCAAGGTTTCCAATTTAGTGCCTTTCGCGCCAGCTTTAACGCTTTTCAGCTGCATTTTTTGACCCGGCGTTTTTTTTAGACAATCCGATGAAATGACGCTTTTTATGCGCTTACTTTTAGCATATCTTCAAACGTCTGTAGTGAATTTTAATAATTTTGAAGGTGATGTTGACTCTGTATTAAATGAATATTATTATTTGGTATATTTATGTAAAACTCTGTCGAGAAATCCATATTAAAAGTTCTGAAAAAGAATTAATTTAAAAAAAATAATTTATTTTTTGTTTGCGTACAGAGGCTAACAAGATCAAGAAGGACATCCTTATATTTTTTAGAAAGTTTATTAATTTTGAAAACGAAATTGAAAAAGTTTACAATTGCTTTTATATCTACGGGTAAATATAAAATAAGGGCGTAGAGCGGAATAAATACTATAATAAAATATTATAATGTTTCATTTGATGTAAGCCAAAATACTTATAGGAATTCGAAATATTCTATTTAAACAGTTTTAGGACTAGAAGATAAACATAACTTGAAATCTAGCTCCTTTAGATTGATCATATTTTAATACTTCATATTCTAAAATATTGCTTAAGTGGCCCCAACTTGTATTTTATGGGGTCAACTACAGAAATTAAAAAGAAAATTTAAAGTTTAAAATTGCTTTTAAAATTTAATATAAATTTTAACAGCAATTAAGTTTTTTATTCGCTATTTAAGCTTCTAACATTTATACCAGTAAAAAATTATAAACAGCTTGTTTTCTATGTTTCCCAGCTATCTATATGTCGACATTTCATAGGAACTACCCTAATCATCAGTAGACTTTGGAAATTTTTGAAAGATATTCTCAAACATTCAACTTTGTATCCCAACAATCCAAATAAATTGCTGAGAATTTAAAAAGCAAAATGCTCTAATAATATCCGTCAAAACACAAAAAACAAGCTTTTCTATTTATAAACGTCTCTAACATTTCTTTACACCTTTCAAACAACTGAACAACCGTCGGTTGCTACGATTTGCTTTTTGAAAGTATCGAAAAGCAGAGAACAAAAATTCAAACAGTTAGGTTTTTTATTCGCTATTTAAGCTTCTAACATTTAAACCAGTAAAAAATTATAGATAGCTGGGAAACATAGAAAACAAGCTGTTTATAATTTTTTACTGGTATAAATTGTAACAGCCTTATTCACAAAAATATCGATAGGAAATTTGTCACATAATAAACATACAATATTTTTTATGAACAAGGCCATAACGTTTTTATACCCTTCACAAAAATGTAAAGGGTACATATAAGTTTGTGATTCCGTTTGTAATTTCTACAGTTTTTTATTTGCGACCTATAAAGTATATATATTTTGAATCAGATTAAGCCATGTATGTCTGCTCGTCTGTCCGCTGTTCAAATACCGTTTCTGAGAAAACCATTAGACTTAGAACTTTTGTCTTTCACCATTCTTTTACCCCATCGATTCATGGGTTTTCTATTGAAATTTAGTAATATCGGTTCACATATAGCTGAGATATATCCAAAATCCCGAAAAAAGCCATTTTTTTGCAATATTGTATGGAAATTTTTGAAAAAAAAATAGTTTGTTTTGCTTCAAACTTCACACACTTATTAAGCATGGTGACTAAAAGGCAAAAATTTTTTTTTTCAGATATCGGTTCATATACACCCAAAATATAGTCCAAATCGGGGTTTTCATGAAAATGTCGCGTAAGCGAACAGAAACAACTTTTTTGTTCTCAAAAGCAGTTTTGGTATTAAAATAATGTTATTTAAATATGAAAAACGAAAATTTCCGATATCGGTACATATATACCCGAGATATAGCCTGAACCGATTTTTCCATTAACATTTTTTTTTTTGCTGAAAAGCCATTCTCGTTATAAAAGAAAGTTACTAAAATACAGTAAATAGAAAATTCCGATATCGGTTCATATATAACCGAGCATATTTAGTTCACATTTTTAAATATACTATACATATACGTGACTATCGTGAAGGGTATTTTAGATACTACACTCTTACTTTTTGTATTTCTTTCCTAAATCTTCAAACTTTGTTTGCTTATATTGTTTTTTTGTGAATGTGTATAGTTTAGCGGTTTTAGCGCTTTTTGGGTAGATAGGATTATAAATAGAACAATAAATAAAACAAACCTGATCAAAAGTGACGATCAGCGTTACCCTTTTCCCTACATTTTTTGAAGTTTGTAGTCTTAAACAATGTTATATAAAAAAAGAATTAAATAGAATTTTAATTATATGATTAAATAAACATTAAAGAATAATAGAAAAAGTAAGTTGTAGCTCTTTTTGAGCTGGAGGACAGCTAGTAGTTTCACGGGGAACAGTTAGTAGTTTAACGGTTGCTACACCGCTTATCAGCACTGTTTTATCTTGGATCAGTACTGAAGGGATGCCCCTTACATATGCAGTGCACTGTACTGAGCAGGAGAAAAGAGGAACTAATGTTTGTGTACGTTTGACCTGAACCCATCACTAAGAACGCGGAAAGAGCATAACAAACGTTATTACAGCTTTAAAAGTGTTGGAACTAAATTTAGTCCAATACCTCCAATACTGCAAAGTAATAAGTTACATTCAAAAGAAATTAATAATGAACATATAAAGAAAATATGTACGACCGTGAAAGAAAAAAAAAACATGTGTAAACGGGATGGGTTACAAATCACTACTTACTACATCTGTGTAATTTTGTTTCTAAGGAAATTAATAACGAATATATGTAGAAAACACGGACGACAGTAAAAAAGCACGTGAGCTCAAGATATGGTGGCATGCAATAAACCCACAGGAAATAATAGAATGAATAGAATGAAATATTGGTTTATTTCAATCTATGAAATACTATCACAGACAGAAACCAAATAACGCCCCATTAGTGAGGTGTTATTTCATTTGAAATAAAGCCCCAAATTTTGAAATGGAATAACCCTCTAAAACAAATTCTAAATTCCAAGGCAAACGGCCATAAGCAAAAAAACAAAACTTGGTAAGCAAATGTGAAGAAAAAAAAAATCTAGTAGATTTGAATGAAAATATATAACAAAATCTTAAGCGTTTACACTTATGTTTTTTCACACCTGCCAGATTTCATTTTCACCAAATTTATTTTTGATATGCGTTTGACGGCAAGAATTATATCACAATTCATCATTTACAAGTACTGTTATTTGTTACAGCGTAGTATTTTCAAGTACTGGTGTGAACAAAATCACAGTTGCGTAATATAGTACTTGCAAAAATCTACTTGTTTTCGTCACAAACTAGTCGCAAAGTAGATTTCATTTTGTATGGGGAATCTTCAAAATCAACCAGATTCCACTCGAATTATTTGACTCGTAATTATTAGATTTAGCTTAAGAGTAAATGCCCTATAACGTTTTATGCAAACACGACTGTTATCATGTCCAAACACCGTGGTCTGTCGAAGTCGTTTTTGTTAGGCACTGAGCAAACGCGGCACCCATCTTACCGATAGCTTTTTCAAATTCAAATGTTCACGTAAAATATTGAACACTTAAGAACATTGATACAAATAACCCTTAATATATTGCTTTATTAGTCGAAAATTACTGCGATACCTCTAAAATTAAAGAAATCACAAATAGGGGTTTAAAGGTACCAACATCCAACTGAATTTGTTTGTGGGAAAATATTAGAAATTCCTGTTCTCAATGTTCATTTTTTATTATTTTTCACAGCGATATGAATGCCGAGAAGTTATCATTCAAACTACTCGTATTACACAATTATTTTTTTTATGAGCGGTAAAGCAAAAAATCACACTGCACTGAATGAACGGTACGGATTGTTATTCTTTGCAACATATGTATTTTAAATTTTCGTTATAAACTAAAAATGAATTAATCCACCAAATATTTTTTCGGGACCTTATTTCATTTTTAAATAATAAGGGAATATTTCATATGAAATAAAACCCCAATAATTAATAACAAATTAATATCCCCAAAAAGTAAAATATCACCCAAACAATCGTTGTTATTGTTCTCTATACATTTTTTGTGTTTATTATTTATTTATATTTAGGTTTTAATGAGCTTATACGGCTTATACAGGAAGGGCCAGAAGTTACCATGGGGTTTAAAACTTTAATTACTTTTTCGTTTATATATTTTTTAATTATTTTTTTCATATTATCTGCCTGCCTCATGATGTCGTTTTGTAAACATTCGTCATAATTTTTAAGGTAGAAAAAGCTATTCAGATGCCGTTTATAAGCATTATTTTTCCCTGATCTTGTATCATTTGCCTCTTCTATCTCCGATATGTCGGTCACTTGAATAATAGTTCGCTATGTGCGAATATATAATATAAAACATTAGCGAACGTTAACGAAACGACATCGTGAGCCAGGCAGTATATAAATAACACAGGGAGAAGAAATAATGGAGAGAGAAACAACTGAACAAAGAACCAGAATAATAGAATTTTATTATATAAACCAGAGATAAATTATTTTAACGCAAAGAGAACATCGGCGACATTTTAACATCAGAATTTCGCCCTCTGACGCAATGACTCGTTGCTTAGTTGATCGTCATCAGCAACATGGTAGACGACGTTTAAGTCGCATTGCGGTGTTAACGAAACACCAGAAACATCTGCTCAGCTAGGAATGTCTCGAACGTCACTATGGCAGTTAGTTAGACCTATAAGATGCAATTGGTAAAAGAATAAAAACCCTCAGATCATCGCCAACATCTAAAATTTGTAGTTAAATTTCTGAAAAGAGCTGCAGGCTCTGGGGTTCTGAAAATCTAGGAACCATTCATCCACGCCAATTACACCCCATTAGGTGTACACTATGGTGTGGTATCACACCTGAAAATATCATTGGGCCTTACTTCTTCGAGAATGAAGATGGAAGTGCTGTAAGTGTAAATGGAGAGTGATGTCGGGTTATGATACACTTTTTTACGTCTTGCTCTTGAAAACAGTCTATATTGCCCGAGAAACAATGACACTTTTTAGTCGAATTTTTGAAGAGCCAATAATTCCCATGAAATTTGGAAATAATTTGGCCAGTGCGATCGCCAGATTTGACAGCACCCGACTATCTTTCTCGGGGTTATTTGAAGGAGTAAGTATATGTGAACAAGCCAGAGGCAATACTTGAACTCCAGGCAAACATTGTTGCAGAAATTCGAATGCTACAGACACAAGTTTTGAAAGATGTTATGGAAAGTGCTCTAAAGCAGTGCGAAGTTGAAAATGTGATCATTTAAGAGGCATTATTTTTTATACTTAGTGTAGAAAAATTTCCATTTTGTATATTATATAATCTGAGAAAAAAAAAATTAATAAACGAAAAAGTTATTAAACTTTTAAATCCCATGGTAACTTCTGACCCACTCTGTATAAATAACGGCAAAAATAAAGCATAAATTGCTTGATACAGAATTTTAAATGTTAATTTCAAAATTGGTAAAGACATATTTTTTTCTAAATTTAATTATGTTAATGATAACTGAAATTTTAAAGTACAATGTTGTTCAGTTAGTAATGTATTGATATCTATGAAAACAACTAACTTATTACCAGTTGAGTTGAATGGAAACAACCCAGCGAAAACTTCTATTGCAAAGTAATGTGTTAAAATATTAATAAACATACTCTTCACTACTTCTACTTTGGCATTTTAAGTCATTATTTTAACATGGTGATGTCATTGGAGGCAAGTACTTACCTTCACAAAAAATCATTAAAAAAGCTAATTGCTTATAAGGTCTTGATTTACGGGTTTATGTCGATAAAAGCTATCAAAATGGCTGAAGATGTTTTTTACAAAAAAATATTTATATTCAATACTTTCTTTCTGACTTAGTACGGAGAACTGGTTTTTAGCACCGTGATTTATCATTTTAGTATTTTAAAAATTTATAATTAATACATTTGGACGAAGCTGGTAGCACATATATAATGTTAGCATCACGTTTACACCGGGTATTCATAACCTGTAAGTCATAATGACAGCAAAACAATTGACACGAATAGTGAAATTGCCAGAACAGCAAAATTTATGAAAGCATATATTGATATAGTACATTTTTCATTTTGTGAACATTTTTAACCCCGTTTCTATTACCTTATCTTAGCAAATCTAAGTATTCTATTATTCAATTTTCATTGTAAATATTGTACTCGTACATATACATATGTATATTTGCCAAGAACAACCACTTGCATACGTACATATATAACAGATATTAAGCAAGTCATTACTTAACTAATTATAAGTAATGTAGGTGGTAAATACTATTATATTGAATAGTATGTTCTTAGGTAAGTGCAACACATTACCAAGTTTTTGCTGGGAAACTATATTAAAATGTATGAATAGCTATGCCATTTATTATAATATTTATTATATTATAAACATTTAAGTAAAATTTTTAATTCATTGAATTAACACGGCATTGAATTAAAAAATATTTTTCTTCTTATTTATCAAATGGCTATTGCGAACACATGATGAGGTAGATATGGATAGTCATCATTTCTTTCAAAGCTTTTTTCATAAATCCACTCTGAAATCTTCTACGCCACCCTATTGTACGTTAGTCGAATTGCGTTTACATTTACAAGTGTATGCGGGTTTATTTAAATATTTGCTTAAAAATATTCAGTTCGCAAGATTAACTGTGTACGTGCATACATATGTGCGTAAATCTTGAATGATAAGCACACAACATATTCTGATAATGCTTATATGTTATACTCATGTATATAAATATGTGGGCTTATAAAATATTTTAATTTTTTGTAAATACAACTTTCAGGTTTTTTCACAGTAAAATAAGACAATCTTTAACGAAAAATTTCCGATTTTGCAAATTAAGAGTATTTTTCCATTTTATACAATATAATGAAAGTTTCTTTATGTTGTAAGAAGTTTCTAGCCCGAAATTGATTTGATAAAGATTGTTAGCTATGTCACAGAGTGACATAGCTCTTCAGAAAACAAAAAAGTAAAAAGTTTTTCGTTTGACAATCGAATATATTATTTTCCCTCAAGAAATTAAAAATGATTTCATTCCAAAAAAGTTTTTACAAAGCTGATAATTTCTACCAAATCAATTTCTAGCTGTACGAAATAAATTAAAGTTCTGAGGAATTTTTCATCCTCCAGATAATGATGCCGAATATGTCCCACAGCCTAATTATTCAAATTTATTTAAATAACTTGGGCCTCGATTTTTAGCGGCTGGCGACTATAACGCTAAACACATTTTTTGGCGATCACGTTTAGTATCCCCAAAAAGCCGTGTACTTTTTGACACTATTTCCAAAATGGGTTTTGATGTGATTTCAAGCAGACAGCGCACTTATTAGCCGTTAGACTGACGAAAAGTGTTATAAGTTTTGGAGTTGCAAAAACTATTCCTTTAGAATTGATCCAAGTGGGTTCTTCATTAGATTTGGCATTATATTGCTTTCTATATAAAAGAAAGACGTAATTTTTTAATTTTTCGAAAATAATAATATTAAATTTTAAAATAAACAAACAGATCTAATAATAATTGTTTGAATTAGAAATATAGGTATTATTGCATAGCTAGATGCTATTGTTAAATTTTTATTGTACAATACATTTTTTATTGGCTATGAAGGCTTTTTTGTATTAGGGTTTTTTTTTAATAAATAAAATACAACCGTAAAAATTTTCATTGATTATAAAAAGTTATGCCCTTTCAGATTTGAATTAAATATGGAATATCATAATCATCAATATATACACTCAAGAAAAATTTTAATTTTTTTAAATTTAGAGATTTCAAGTTAGTTTTAAATACTAGGGCGGTTTGGAAACTTCTTAGCCTATCAATGAAAGAGAATAGTTAGTTTTTCAAAAATATTTTTCTTTTCAATATAATCTCCTGAAACTTCAATACACTTAATCCAACGCTTTTCTAGCAATTCTAACCCTTGATTAAAATAGTTTTCTTCAAGGTCTTCAAAATAGTGGTTTGCAACTGTAATTGCATCTTCATTGGAGTTAAAACGCTTGCCACCAAGGATTTTTTTTTAGATTTGGAAACAAATAAAAGCCACTAGGAGCTAAATCAGGAGAATAAGGTGTGTGATCAAGCAACTCATACTTTAATTCGTTGATTTTAGCCATTGTTAAAACACTCTTGTGCGCTGGTGCGTTGACTTGACTTGTTGTAAGCCAGGACGTTTTTCTCGAATTTGTTCATTTAATTGATCCAAAATGTTGCAATAGTACTCTGAATTTATTGTTTTACACTTTTGCAGATAGTCAATCAATAAAACACCTTTGAATTCCCAAAAAACCGTTGCCATAACCTTACCAGCCGATTAAATTGTTTTTGCCTTTTTTGGGGCACTCTCTGGAGTATAGTGGATCCATGTCTCATCAACAGTTATGAAACGATGCTTAAAACCCATTTTATTTCGCTTAAAACGATCCAAACAAGTTTGAAAAATGTTCATTCTTATGCGTTTTTGTTCGACTGTTAACAAATGCGGCAGCCATCTTGCAGAAAGCTTTTTCATCTGTAATTCTTTATGCAAAATAAAATGGACTCGATCATTTGAGATGCCCATGATATTAGCTATTTCACGCACTTTTATTCGTCGATCATTTAATACCATATGATGCACTTTGGCTAAAATTTCTGTTGTTGTTGTTGTTTTTGGACGTCCACTACGTGGTTCATCTTCAATGCTTGTACGACCACGTTTCAATTCAGCAACCCAATTTTTTACTGTTGCATATGAAGGAGCACTTTCACCTAACACATTCACCATATCATTATGAATTTCTTGTCCCGATAAATCTTTTTTATGTATATATTTAATGACACCACGCATTTCTAATTTTTCCATTGTAAAAAAATCGCGGATGCGTCTTTTGTGCACACCTGTTTCTATATGAAGGAGTTACCAGATCGAAAGAAAATTTAACATATGTTCATAGCAAAGATGGAAGTTTCTAAAACACTTAACTTTTTTCTGTTTATACCGAGCTTTTTGTGCTAGGCTAAGAATTTTTCCGAACTGCCCTCGTAATGGGCCTCATGCATAAAACGTTAGCTTGAGCTCTGTCTCGTTTGTTTGAGTAAAAGGTGCATGTCGTATGCATAATAAAATTTGATGAATTTGCTTATACTCACTGCTTTCGTTTGAACTCGTCTTGCTCAGTTTGAACTAAGTTAGATGAGCATGTGCTTATTTTCATATGCATAAAAACAAGCTTTTGCTTTCTTTTGTGAGATCTTGTTCAAATTTTGTTGAGCATGCCTTACAGCTGACTCGCGTCCACTAAAAAGGAATCATGGCTGAATATTTTGTACCGCAAAGAACTACAAAATGTTATCAAAAGCATAAAAAAATTAGCAAGTGAGGATAAAAAATTGTACAGGTTTGTATTCTTAATTATTATTATTTTTTATTTAATTAATAATAAAATGATAAATACATAGGTTTGATGATAGTAGCATCTGCTGGTTGGCTAATTACATTTTTGAGGAGTCAGAAGAAACACGTGGTGGTGCCCTCAGCAACTATGATAAAATTAAACTGTATTTAAGATTTTGTGCCGATCCTGGATTCCAAAATCGTATAGCCACAGATATTGGAGTCCATCAATCAACTGTGTCGGGAATTATTGCGGAAGTTGCGAAACTTATATCTGCCAAAGCAAGCGAGTGGATAAAATTCCCGAAAGATTTCTATTTGCAATTGCAGTGATTAGCACAAAGCAATTGTGGCAAAACAGTTTCCCATTTTTATTACATTTATTTTTTTATTGCCTGTCTTATATATTTAATGCAATTCAAAATTTCTGCTTAATTTCTTTTACACATTCTTCTATAGTTTGTTTTTTTTATATTTGGTAATTGACTTTTTTCTAATATATATTTATTTCGTTTTTTTCCACTAAAAATTTTGAAATGTCGTAATTTTATACTTTATTATTTAGTTCCATTTCTACTTCACTTTTACTTGACGACATGTTTACACTTCAATAACAATTACACGTTTGAACTCCCTTTGCTCAAGTAATTGCAATTGGTTTGAACTCTTTTTTATGCATACGAAATTGAGCAAACGCTGTTGCTGTTTGATAGAACTCGACTTTATGAACAATTGCTCACCTGCTTCAACTCAGCGCTTTTACTCGTTTTTATGCATGAGACCTAATATTATATTATAAAAATCAGTTACACTGAGAGAAATCCGGGTAGAGGAAATTTCACAAAGTGTGCAAACTAGCCAAAAACATAGTTCAAATAGTACTTCGAGTGTTAAATAATATTTTATACCGTGATTATACCTGGACTTGTAATAAACACCGTGGCTTTCGTATTTTAAAAATTTTTCATTGCAATTTTTAAAAATACTGATGTACTGATTTTAGCGTAAATTTTCTTTACAACAGTTTACTACACTGAATAGGTTTTTTAATATATATAAACCAGTGTTGGTATCTCCAGCAAAGGCAAAGGAAAAAAGAAATGAAACACCAGAAAAATATATGGCTGCAGAATATAAGTAAAAAAAACAGCAAAGGAAAATTTAACACTTATCTTGAAAGAAAAATTGACAGCAAGTTGCTTTTAATTTTTGAACGTTTGATCGTATTGGTAAAAACAAATCTGAGAGAATTAAAACTTGAAAGCAAAATTTAATGAAAGCTTGATCGTGTGACCAGTGAAGCTAACTGTAGGGCAATTGCCGTATTGCACGGTAGCATGATAATTTTATTATTTGTACGGTAATTTTCAGATTTTGTCAGACTCATCTGTTCATTTATTAATTCTCCATATTATGAACTTTATAAGTATGTGTTAAATATTCTTAAGAATATGACTGATAATTCAAAATACAATATTAAAAATTCATTGCAGTTTAAGGAGAGGATGCAGGGGAAATTATAGATAATAATGAAATATTAATTTCTTTTGATGTAGTTTCACTATTTTCAAGTGTACCGATTGACTTGGCAATGAGCACGATAGAAGAAAAGTGGGGGTACTAACACAACATACAAGAATTGAAAAGAGTTTATTATTGCGTGTTTTAAAATTTTGTATAGAAGAGGTATTTTCAGCATAATGGAAAGATATATACACAGTTAAATGGACTCCTTATGGGATCATCTCCAGCTTCCCCAATTATTGCGAACACTATAATGGAAATGTTACTGGACAGCTCTAGAAAAGTTAAATATAAAACCGAAATTAATAACTAAGTATGTAGATGATTTGTTTTCTATCATTCCTGAATTAGCTATTTAGAACTTCAAATGATTTTAATACTAATATTAAATTTACTATGGAGAAGGTGGATAATTCAAGACAACAATGGTAATTAGGAAGAATAATAAGCTAGTTGTAGATTGGTATCAGAAGTCAACAGCAACAGGTAGAATAATTAATTATTTTTCAAAACATAGTAGAAGTATAGTCATTAACACAGCTAGAAATTTTGTTAAAATGGTACTTGCAATAAGTGATGAAGAGTTCCACGGAAGGAATACTAATAAAATCAGGATTTTACTAGAAGATAACGATTTTCCCGATGAATTAATTAGGAAATTTAGTTTAAAAATAGAGCTATGCATAATGTAGTTAGCTCAACAGAACCAAAAATTTATAAGTCTTTGACATTTGTACCTGGCTTAACAGAAAGGCTAGTAAGATCTAATATATTTATCAGGGAAAAATATGGAATGGCTCATAGTAGTTATAATACGCTAGATATATTATTCTCGAATTTGTGGAACTTATTTTTATTCGACACTGAGCAAACGCAGCATCTATCTTGCCAATAGCTATTTCATTTGCAAATGTTCATGCAAATTCTCATGAACACATGATCATATGATATGTTTACCACTTCAACAATCTCACATAACTTGACTCGGCAATCATTCATAATGATATCTTTGTCCTTCTTGTTGACGGTATTATTGCAGCGCTCGTTCGACCGCGTTTAAATTCAGCAATTAAACATTTTACCATGTAATCTCACGGAGCAGACTCACCGTAATGTTTATCGTGCTTTTCTTTTGTATCTTTCGCCATTTTCCCTTTCAAATAATTGTCGCAGTTGTGTTCCTAGCATTATTTTGCACTGTGATAGGTGTTGGACTAAATTTTGTTAGCCTAAGCAGTGTCGGAGGCATATATGATATGATATATCGTACACTGGAATCTGATCAGTTATAATCAATTTATATCCGACACTTTAAATGCTGTGATCACTTCTGCTTTATTCGTTACATGTTGTTATTAACAGTCAAACGTCTACAAACATTGCTTCGTTTTTCTTCCTCTTCGTAATTCTATTTTCCTAGTTCCAGTATAATGCACTGAATATGTAGAACCCCTGAGTAATATAATATATTTTTTAAGTTATCTTTATTTCAAAATATTTAGTATAATAAACGATTTTTACGTCGTAAATATCTGAAGTATTTTACTCTGAATGTATTGATTACTTACTTTTGCATATTAAGTACCTGAAAAAATAGGCAGTATTTAGTTCTCAGTACGCAATACTTTCACAACACTTCTAATATACAGCTTTTCGTTGTTACAATTTGAAACACATTCTTTCTAACTAGTTTCTCATTAATGGTATGGTTTGGAATTGAGTTCTCAATATTACTTACTACCTGTTAGTGTCTTTTCTTTCAGACTGTTGTTTAACGATTTAACCAAAAACATCAAAGTAATTTCAATAAGATAAAAAACAGGTTTAAATGGGAAAACAAACACGAGTTTTTTTCACTTAGCACGTGGTTGTGTGTTCGAACGTACTCGTTCAATCAGTTTGTGTTCATACATGTTTAGTTAGCTTTGAATAGCATTTGTGCTGTTACCACATTTTATTAAGACCTTGATATTGAAAATGATTATTTTTTATTTTTTCGTGAAAGCTAAAATAAAATGAATTAACTTTCTTAGACATTAAAACAATGACATTCTAAGACATTAAAATAATACATAATAATATAGGTATTGTGCATACGTATTTTCGTCATACTAAAATTTTTTGCTTTTAGAAAATGCGGGGGTGTATGTATTTATATTTAATATTCCAAACACATTGCTTTACACTCATTTAAATTAAACGCAGAAGTTTTTCTAATATTTCTGGTTTCGAACAATGTTTGTTCTCAGTTGCTACGTAAAATTAAAATAAGTATTAAGAATCACTGATATAAAAAAATGTGCATATATTTTGTTTAAACAGATGAGTTTTTGCTTAAATGTAGAGCTAAATGAAATATAAAGCCACGTACACACGGTTGTCAGATCTTACAATATTGCCAGTAAAATTGTCTGAAAATGTATTACAATCGTGTGAACTGGCAAGCTCAGTTTTAATTGTCAGATGCATAAAATTAATGCACTTGACAATGACATCAGAAAAAAGTTTGATGGGCAACACTGCCAAACAGATGGTTGTTGATATATATAAATGACAACGCCTTACAACATATCTGGCAATATTTTTCATCTGACAACCGTGTGAACTGACAATTTTTGTTGTCAGATGAATTATTTGTCAGACAATAGTCTGAAAGTGAAATTGTAAGATTTTCTTACGATCGTCTGAACACACAATTTACTTCTGCGGGACAATTTTTCATTGTCACTACATTGTCAGCATGTTGTCAGATCTTACAATATTGTAACATCTGACAACGGTGTGTACATAGCTTAAGCTATAACCGCATTCTAATTCAATTTTAAAAATCTTAAAAAAAAACTTATTTTAGAAGACATTTAATATATTTTTTGGCTGATTTTCTGGTTTTCTAAAATTGTACGTTATGGTGTCAATCGGGCACGCAGTAAAACTAATAAAGATAAAAAGTATATAAGTAAAAATAGCTCAAAAGATAACTGCACAATCTTGATTCTAAATAAAATAAATATAATACTTTTAAAGATCCAAGTTGATGGAACAATTTGGTGTTCAGACCGCGAAATTGCTGGCTGCCCCCCAACTTTACAATCTTTCCTTATCTTCACGAAATAGAAAATTGAAAAGATCTTAAAAATTAGTAATAATTTGCACTTATTTCAACGGAAAGTTTATCTCTCTTGCACTTGGCTTTCTCTTTACATTAATTTTTTGCTATATTTTCTTAAAAAATAAGTCATTATTTAGTAAAAGGGATGTTTTTCAAGCGGACACATAATTAAAACATTTTCAGTTCTGCTATTTAAATAAAGTTATTTTAATATCTAATTTCATTATGTTGAGAAAATTTGTTGATAGGTATATTTTAAATGGTATCAATATAATTCTATACCAATATTAGCCACGAGGTATGGGAAAAAGTTAATCCGAAAAAATGGAAGGTAATCATTGATGTAAGATGCTCCGAGAAGACGTTGAATGCATTTTTTCAATTACGAATTTGTTCTAGAGGAAAAATTTATAGTGCAATGAACCATTTCGATAAATTTCGGAGCTCAAATCCTGTAAAACCACAGCCAGAGAGTATAGAATAATCGTAAGGGCCTCTAAAGCTGAGCGATTTAATAGCTCTAAGCATTTAAAAGTTGAATTAGAGTCATTATATGGTATCCATATATCATCTAGAACTATTCGACGGCAGCTTAATAAAAGTGTCTGCGAGGATGCATCACACAGAGAAATCTTTCGTCTCCAAAAAAAATGTTTAGTCCGGATTGGATTTTGTTAGAAAAAGCATTAAGAAACCATTGAGTTTTTAGAAAAATATTTTATGGAGTGACGAATCCATGTTTTTCCGGTGGAGATCAGATGGAAAACGCTATGCGTCTAGTTGACCAACAACAGAATCTCAGATATACCATTAAAACAATAAATTAATTTACTAATAAAATTGTTTTAATTATGTGGCCACCACTGCATATGTATAAAAAATATAAAATAACATATCCAAAAAAAATTCTTACTTGAGTTTTAACGCATACGTTAGTTACCAAACATATTAGCTCTACCATACATTTGTTAAAAAAGTTTATGTTAACTTTTAAATGTAGTTAGGAATTTAACTGTATTTTTTTTCTGGCAATGCCGTTATGTTCAGTTGTAATTTTGTGTAATATGTAAAATGAAAATTAATATTCGAAAACTGAAAAACAAATTTAAAAAACTATAAAATTATTATTATTATATAAAATAACACATTTTTGACAAACATTTCCTATATTTGCTTTTTTAATATATAATGCAAGGCGAATTCATACCAGGTATATGCAAGATCAATAAATACAACACTACAAAAAATTAATCATTTTCAAATGTCAAGAGAAAAATATAAACACAAAAAGGAATTTAAAAAAAAAATATAATAAAAAAATTTACAAGAAAAGACAAACTTTTAATTATTTCGTGAAACTTTTAACTATTTTGCGAAAATTAAAGTCTCAGATCATAGTGCTCGGAAAGATGAAAAAGGTCAGCCAGATTGCGGAGGATTCTGAATAATAGCTGGCGCTCAAGTTGCAATACATAACTTAAAAAATGTTTTTTGTCAAATTTCTTTTAAAAATATTTACAATAAAAGAAATTTTTTAATTATATCCTGAAAGTTTTAATGATTTCGTGAAACTGAAAATCTCAGATTATAATGCTTGAAAAGGTAAAAATGCAAGCCAGATTGGGGAGAATTCTGGATGATATCTGGCGCTTAAGATACAATAATAGTTTACAAAATTGTTTTAATTATTCCATTGACATCTGAAAACGATTAAAATAAAAAAAAAGTTATCAGCTACGCTGTCAATATCACCTGTTATGAATTAGCCTTGATATAATGAATATATAATATGTAGTATATTCATAAAATTGAGAAAAATTAATAGGATTACTTGTACTAGAAATATTTTTATTATTCGAATAACGGTTTTCGTTGCATTCGTTTGATTGAAAGTGCACCACTAACATATTTCTTATTTATATTTCCCTTTCAAAATTAATATTTTAAGTTCATACAAAATGTAATTTATGTATCTAACAATTATAATACATTGTTTTTGTTAATATTTTCTATAAAACTGTGACTTTAGAGAAGAATCATAATCAAGAATCCAAATGTCAGTTTAACGTACAGTTAAAGTGACTCATTTCAACTTTGAACGTATGGTATGTAATAATTCGTTTTGGATACAACGTTTGGAAATGTTTCTTAACAATTGCTTACCAAGCTTTGTTAAGGTTTTTTAGTGTTTTTATAATTTGAGTATAATTGTTGGAGCCACTCAAGTTGTATGGAAGCGAAATTAGAGCAAGGTGTACCCCTGTCAAAATGAACATTTATGACATTTAAAATATTTCGGCTCTAGCTTTGATTGCTCGTGAGCTGGAACGGTTGGTAAAGGGTATACTTTTGCATGTTTTGTCAATTTGAGAATATGTTTCCTTAACAACATATATGACATGGGTATCATAAGAAAGTGTTTTTTAAAGCAAATATGGCAAAAAATGACAAATTGTACATTCAGTTGGACGCGTCTTAAAAGAATCTTTCTTATGATACTTATATCGTTTATTTTGGTAAGGAAACACATTTTCAAATTTATAAAACATGCAAAGATAAACGCTTTATCAAAAAGGTGCAGTTCACGAGAAGACAAAGCTGGAGCCGTCATGACATCTTAAAAAAGTCCAAGGTTTATTATTAGGAGGGTACATCGAACACTTTTTTTGGTGATTCGCTCTAATATTATTATTAAATATATAATTAAATTCATTGGGCAATAAAAGACAAGCGCAATTGTTTTGCAGCTTGTTGGCGAACGGGGGGATGAAAGTAATATTTTGTCGGCATAATTTTTTCAACCAGTTTTATGCCGGCACAAGCAGAAACAAACCAAATACATGCCAAGCAATGAAATGTATACAAAAACACGAATACATACACAATGCTGTGCATACGTATACATGTTATGCCGGATTAATTTTTCTCGTCTGTTCTTAAAAGAAAAAAAATTGTTCGGACTAAAAATTGTTCTGGGGCCAAATCACCGCATACGATATCGAGCAAAATTATCGAAATTTTTCATTTTGGTATCACGGCATACGATATCGAATAAACTGTATTGCAATAATATAAAAAAGTTGAAGGATTTATTTTTTGTATTCCTACTTTTAGGGAACGTATGGTCTTCAATCTATTGCATTTTGTTTAAATTACGATCCAATATGCATCGGTTGCCATAATTTAATTTATGTATCGTAATGTTATTCGATACGATAGTTAATTCGATATCGTATGCGGTGATTAGACCCCTGGTCTGTTATTGTCCATTCAGTGTTTAAAATTGTTTGCATAATAAGTAGCCAATTTTATTAGCAATAGATACGAGTAAAATACAACGATGGGGTTAATCTAATTTTAAGTTACAACCATTTTCATATTTCTAATGACAAGAACTAAATTTGACAAATTCACAACTTTAGCCACTTGAGCAATTTTGTAAACTGCTTGAACAAGTTTATTTTGCAACTTGTAGTTATCAACTAACTCTCTTTTAATTCCATAATTTTTTTCTGCAATATCACTTTCCTTCATTCAGCCATTCGACCTATTCATCCGTTTTGGATGAATCTCAACTTTCGTCACCAAGCTGAGGAATAAATACACAGTTTCATGTTATCATTGTTGGTACTTCTTGAGCTAGGACTCTCAAACCATGCTGCCTTAACTTACTGTAGCGGTCATTCTGCTCAAACCTAGAAATTTCATATGGCCCCTACTTTTTACCCGAAATTAAGTGGGATTTTCTAATTGCCAGTGCAGAACAGAATATAATGGTACGTTAGATTTTGGACAGTTGCTGCAAATATCGTTAGTTTTCAGTCTCACAAAATCCAGCAGAATTTTTACAATTGAAGATTTGAATAAAGGATTTACATAAACAAAATACACTCTGTTTTTTTAACATTTTATTATTGTAATGAAGCGCATAAGTTGTTTATTATATCGTTAGCTTAGTTTAAGTTAGGTTTAATAGGCTACCAGCCATTGAAAATCCAGCACACTTGAATCCAGTTTGGTCTCGTTGTGTTGCCTGCGTGTTATATGTATCTCAACAGATCTACGTAACAGTGGTCCTGTTCAGAACCAAACCGAGGATCGGATGAAAGAGTTCAATCCACCTACATCGCATTCTCATATTTCTGCCAAGTTATATAGCATCGCTTAGCCTGTTACTTTCAGTAGATCTTTGCGACAGCTCGTTTTTGTGTGAAATGCATTAGAAAAACTAAAAGATTAAAATTCACGAAAACCTCAAAGGGTATTTCTTTATTGGACTAATAACATACACTTGAGATATATTGTAGGTTTTTTTACATTTTCGTTTCAATTAATTGATATAAATTTAAAATTTCAGCTCTTGTTTTATATTCAAAGCTTTTAACGGTCATTGTCATAAAAAATATTTTTTGTGCAATACAAGTTTATTTGACAAATTTCTACACAAAGCTTGTCAAATAAACCTTTAATAAATATAAAATATTTTTATGAATAGGTTCGTTAAATTATAAATATTGTATAACAGAGCACTAAGCCCAGTAGCTTTCTAAAAAAAATCTTTGTCGCTGCTGTGGTGTAAAGGAGGGTCGGAAAAACGTAGTTCAATAAATACATAAAAGTTAAAAACGCACAATTGTTCAAGGCTACTTTTGGTATTTTTCAATAATTTGTCTTTTTAAGCAGTTTAATATCAATTCAAAAAAATTCTATTTCAAAGCATTTTTTTGTTTGCTTTAATTTGCCTCAACATTTAAATTTTTTGCATTATTTTTATTTTTATATACGTTGTTGAAACTGTTATTTATTAATACTTTAATTGATAATATCCTCATTGCTGCTTTTCATATCATTATATTGTACTGATATCATTCAAATGCTGCACGATCTCTCGTAAAAAGTTTTCCAGTCAGTTTTTTGCTCTTGATCTAAACTACACTTTATTAATCAATCTATTGTAGTCTTAATGTAATTCATACACAAGACATGTTGCAGAAACATACACAAATTTGATTCATCTTTTTTTTTTTGTAAATTATATTATAAACATTTATTTATCTATATGTGAAATACGTATGTGTAAACAAATGTTTGATTTCTTGTTTTTACGCTGTACAGTGGGATGTACCTTATATTAACCTGAACAAATTCTATTATTTCCAAACTTTATTCTTTTCTCTCTGTCTCTTAATATAGACGTATTTAGTTGTTAGATAATATTTGATATACCAGATATGTTTTCTAAACTGTTTGAAATATACGTTTTGATAGAAAGAATACATAGACATTCTAAATTATTTAGAAAGAAAATTGTTATTGCTGTGAATGGGCTAAAAAAATCAGAAGACATCTTCTATTGGAGCATATCAGTTTTGCAACAACAACGTAGTTTACCACCAACCTTGTAGTTAGCCATATGATTTTAAAAAATAGTGTTTCTGAAATGGAATTTAATGTAGGTTATCCTCAAACTACTAGAATAGAAATTAGCAAATTCTAGAGATAATAGATTTCTTATAGGATATTTATTTTTGTTTATTACACATTAAATTATAATTTAAAACGGTTTACAATTAAAGTAAAAATTAAACAAATTTAAATTAAATCAAAATATTTGGGCTTGGAAGACATTGATTACAGTTTGGTCTTATTATTTATTTTTTTTTTTTTTTTTGTAAATCTTATGAAGATTTTTAAATACAGCATAATTTCACAGGTGAGTAAATGATTTAACCCAGTAAAAAAGTATAAATTGTCTACTCCGGTATAGTAATTATGGTATAACTTTATTTTATGCTGGCTTTTTTTAAATTTTCGGTTTGAAAACGTTTAAGTATGGATTGGTCCTTCAGAACTTTGTTTTTTTTCTTGCATTTGCCGGCTTATTATTAAAAATCGTAATTCCAAAAGATTTTACAGACATTCGCGTAATTATTTTCCGTACCAATATTGCGGCTTCTTTTCAAAAGTGTAGCTTTCCTATTTGAAATTAGTTTTTGTGAACAACATTTTGTATTTTGAGGAAAACAGTTTTATTTTCATATCATTTATATTGGGTAGATAAGGTTAGGTTATAGGCTGCCAGTTTCATGAAACCCATTTCGCTTGAGTTCTTTCTTGGTCCCATTGTGTTGCCTGAGGGAGATATGCAATCAGTGATATCTACACATCAAAACCAACCCGAAAGCTAGATACAGGAATACAGTCCGTTCATCTCAAATTCCGATATGGTTGCTAAACCATAAACAAATAACACTATAACAACAAATAAACTAATCGATAAATTTGGGTGACATTTGAACAGCTAACGTTTGACAGATCACAATTTTAAACAAAAAAAAAAAAAAAAAAAAAGAGACAAAAATGTGTTTGAGCTCGTTAGCTTCAATATTAATCCGCCCTGGTAAGGAATTATCGAAAAAGTGCCCATATTAAAACATTAAAATAAAGTCAATTGATTTTGTATATGTTTATTGAGACAATATTCGGTTTATTGAACAATAATGTTTTACTGTTCATGCATATGTACATAACTTGCGAGAATCATTCAATTCAAGTAATTCATTCATGAATAACAAAAGTTAACCCCTCAATCTACGGCTTTCCCTGGTCACATTCCCGACGATTATAGTCAGAAAAAAATAAAATAAAACAAAATAGTTGAAGCGAATATTTAAAATGTTTTGCAAAATTAAATTAAAATTTATATTGGATTAACATAAAATTGTATGGTTTGATATACTGTTCCCATTTCTTCCCTTTTTTATAAATACTTACATATGTGCTATATGTTTGTTGTCTTGCGTTTAGCTACGCTGGTTGAATTAAAATTGAAATGATTGCAAGATATGTTGAACTGCCTGTGAGTTAAATCTCACGATTAACAAATGTGTTGCTATAATTCAATTAGGGCGATAACTTACGATATGAGATATTATAGAAACAATTTCTCAGAAAAAACTATTGAGCGGCATTTTTTAATGTGTTAATAATGATACAATTGGCTCGCTAATTTTTTTCAGTTGTTGAAAGTTATTAAAGCAAATATTATATTCCATTTAGAATTTTAAGCAAACGTATTGTTAAAACCTAATAAAGAAATAAAGATTTGTTATGACTCGTATTGTGAATATTGTCTAGGTAATTAAATACATTTATTTACTTTTTTATTTTCTGTGGTTTCTGAAAAATGATTTTAAGTATTAAACGCTTTTAGGTATAAAGTAACGAATTTTTTTAAAGTAATTAGTTGTTAATTTGATAGAAACTAAATGCATGTTTATGAAATTACGAAAATAAAAGTTATTATTGCATCAGCAGTTTCGGTAAATGCTTTATTGCCCGTTGTTGTGACCTTTAAAGTGAACTGATGTAACTCAATAAAATTTTCATTTTTTAGTTAATACTATAGTCTATTCATAGGGGTTTCTTTTTAATTTAAAGCTTAGATTTTTTTTAATATGACATGTTTATATAAACTGAAATCGTGGTCGATAATTTCGTGTCAATAAAGCAGGTGCTTAAAAACGAGTGATTAAATTGAAATATATTAGTTTATTTAGTATATGAAATAATCTTTATTAAAACACACTTATTGAAAATTAAATTTAAAAATGTTTTCGATTGAAATTTTTAGAAAAAATTTCCAAAACGTCAAGACCCGAGTTCAAATCCCAGTGGGTGCTGATGAGTAGTGTAGCGACTACGAAACAGCTAGTTGTCCCCCAGCTAAAGATTTGATGATTATTCTTAAGAAAAAACTTATGAAAAGAAAAACTTGCACTAAAACCCGATGTACATATGTACAAACCAAAAATTTATTTTAAAAATTTTGCATAATTGTTTTTAGTTTTTAGTCTAAAAGAAATATTTCTATACTTACGAGTATTTATCTGATATGAATTTAGCTTTAACTATAATTCAGCTTATACTATAATAGCGTGTATACAAAGGCAAGTGTCTTCATTTTGGACGCCATGCCACATTTCATTACTATGATGTCAACCATTCACTACATAAGTTGCTCTATTATTCCATTAACGGCAATTATGACAATTATTTAATCAATGGAACTCCATACTTACATCATAGGGATGCTTTATCTACATGCGTTTGATGCAACTTGTGGTAAATGCAATGACAGCCTAATATCGAATTACTAATTCAAGTTAATTTAATGAAAATATATATATGATGCTTACACAGAAAGAAAAAGCTCGTACTAAATTTAAGTATTTTTTAGTTGCTTTTAGTACGAGTTGTACTCAAAAATTTAAATACGCATAACACACGGGTGTACTTAAAATAACCCCAAAACGGATTGTTTAAGAAAACCAATCCTACAATGTGTTATAATAAGTCAAGTGCAGAATTCTTGAACCGAGTAAAAGAACCAACACAAAGACATAAATACCGGAAGCACACCGCGAAGGTATATTACTTTGTTTTGCAGCCATTTTGGTAAACATTAGTCTTGACTGTTCATTTTTGGCAGTCGTGAAGTAGACACGTGTAAAATTTATTATGGAAAATTATTCGATAAGCTAACCTGTTTTAATCGTTAAAACATATTATTAAAATCAATCATCGGTTAATGTGGTGATGAGAAAGCTAAGTGAATTTTTTTAAAGAAACAACGTGACTACAAAACGCACTTTTCATAGTGTAGTGAATGATTTCGAAGAAAGGGAGTCTGTGGGTGATAAGCCCAAGCATGGACCACAAACCATTGCAAAATCGTCTAAAAACATTACTGCTGCTCACGAAAATGTTCAAAACAATCCATCGACGCCGTGCTTAGGAGCTTGATCTTCAAACAACAACTTTAGACACAATTAATCAAGGACTTGCATTTGTTTCCTTTTAAGAATCAGTGGGCATATGCCAATAAGATGTTACAGCTCGCCCATGATAACACCGATTGTCATGAAAAATCAAAATGAGTGACGAGGCACATTTTTATTTGAATGGATATGTTAATAAATAGAATAGTCGGTTCTGAGCAATGGAAACCCGTCAAATTATGAATCAGTCATCTATGCATCCGTTAAAAGTGACAGCCTGGTGTGTAATTTGGCCAGGAGGAATCATTAGACCTTACGAGCGATATCGTGATATGACGGAAAACTTTTTGACGCCACATCTGCATGCCTTGGGCTTGATTAACATCTGGCATCGAGAAGACTGTGCCACATCTCATACAGCCAGGATTACAATGGAATTACTGTGATTAATATACCTTCTCGGCGTACACCCGGGCATCCAAGAATATACACAGCTTATTTTTTATATATCCTAGCTGTTTATATATTGATATTTTATAGGTACTAACCTAATAATTAGTAGACTTGGAACACTTTGAAAAATAGTTTCAAATATTTACCTCTATAATATATTTTATTATTAAAGAAAGTAAGAATAATATCAAAGTAATTATTTTATAATATTTTTCAAATACAAAAAAATATATTATTTTTTTGTTCTTACGCTTTAAACTTTTCTTAACAAATTTTTTTACTTCTTTTTAAAATACAAATCGTAACAATTATAAATCTATAAATTTTATTCCTCTCTCTGAAACCTTCTATAAAGTCAAGAATTGCCATGTTGGATCTGGCACTCAAATAGTAACGTTGGAAAACTAAATTACCATTAACAAAGTTACAAATAATTTACCTTATTGTTGTGTGTCCTTAAAACCAGAAAAAGTGAAATTATATCAGTTTTTTTTATTGTAATTGTTTCGAATACTTCCTTATCCTCAAAATTCTTAAAATTCAAAACATGACTGTTTTAAGACGCATTAGTTCAAATTTGCGTTGTTGTTGCTGAAACTGCGGACAGTAAGAAGCTAAGCGGTTACTTTTCAGGAAATATTGAATTTTTGTTTGTCTTGCCCTTTTTTTAATACTGGGTGGCCCAGAAAGACCGAAGTGGTGTGAATTCCTTATAACTTTTTTATTATAATTTTTCTTTTTCTTTTCTTTTCAGTATTTTGTAAAGAAGACTTGGATAATTTATAATGGAGCAATACACAATTGAACAACGTGCCCAAATTGTTGAAATTTACTTTTCAAATCAACGTTCCATTGTGTTGACTCAGCGTGCATACCGTCGTCAATTTAATGTGCGGGTTGCACCCTCTCAGTCAACAATAAACCGTCTGGTTGCAAATTTTCGAGAACAAGGAGCAGTAAGGAACCTTCCTGGTCCCGGCAGACACCGAACTGTCCACACGGCTGACAATATTCAAGTGGTACAGGAGAGTATTCGGGAGGATCCAGAAACATCAACCAGGAGACGTTCGTCACAACTGGGCCTCTCAAGGACGTCGCTGCAGCGAATTTTGCACACCATAGGATTGTTTCCATACAAAATTCAACTTGTCCAAGAATTGAAACCAACAGATTACCAGCAACGACTTGACTATGCAATTTATTTCCAGCAAAAAGCACAAGAGAATCCAAATTTTATTCATAACTTAATAATGAGTGACGAAGCCCATTTTCAATTAAATGGGTTCGTTAACAAGCAAAACTGTAGGATATGGGCTACGGAAAACCCGAGAGTACTTCATCAACGACAATTGCACCCAGTTAAGTGTACCGTTTGGTGCGGTGTTTCTTCAGAAAGGATCATTGGCCCATTTTTTTTTGAAAATGAACAAGGTGTCGCCATTTCCGTCAATGGTGATCGATATCGGGCCATGTTGCAAAATTTTGTAAGGCCAGCCGTGGAAAACCATCCGCAAATATGGTTCCAACAGGATGGAGCCACAGCGCACACTGCGAGGGCCACAATGACTCTTTTACGCGACATCTTTGGTGAAAGAATAATTTCTCGTAACAGCAATTTTAGTTGGCCTCCGCGTTCCCCGGATTTAACCGCTCCAGACTGTTTTCTTTGGGGCTATTTAAAAGGAAAAGTTTATGTTAATAAGCCTAGGACTATTGAGGAGTTAAAAACCAATATTCGAGAAGAAATTAACAACATACCACCGGAAGTTTTGCGAAAGTTCATGGAAAATGTGTTGGAAAGAGCACATTTGTGCGAAGCAGAATATGGCCACCACTTGCGGGATATCATTTTTAATAACTAATCCAAAAATATTCCCCATAAATTTAATGTATTTAAAAAATTAAAAAAATATCTCTTAAATAAAAAGTTATAAGCAATTCACACCACTTCGGTCTTTCTGGGCCACCCTGTACATATAAAATATCATTTTTTTCTGGAATTAAATTTGTTGCTTGTAGCATTATTGTTAACTAAGACCTTAAACATTTTTGGGAGTGGAAAATAAAAACTTAATAAGAGAGTCTTTTGCAAGACAGTGGAACAAGCTTAATTAAATACAATATATAAATTTGAAGTTCATTTACAGTAAGCTTTAGCGGTAATACTCGTACAAGTATATACATTCAAAAATTACTGTAGAAATATAGAAATACGAATGCAAAATATGAGAGGCAGACGATTGTTGCTCATTTTTAAAACCAGTTTTGAAAATATCGTACTCATATCAGTTCGGAGCTTTAAAGTTGGCATTGGCAGCCTTTCATTGTTTCTACAACACGGATCAATTTTAAGCAGCTTTTGTAAATATTGTGCAATTGTAAGCAACAGTACTTTAATAAGAGCTGACAAAAAGCAAGTAACATCTCTTACTGTAAACATACATACGTATCTGTGAATCTATTGGCTGATTTATTGTGAAGTGTAATTTATAATTTTAAATAAAACATATAAACTTGAAAGTTCGAGCATAGCCACTGGTATTTCGCGAAAAACACCGGACGTTACATATCCATAGTCTGAAAGTGTGAAATCGCACGATCAAGGTAGACAATATATCGTAGAAAAATGTGAATTTAATTCCTCATCAAAATATTACTCAACAAGTCCATTATTTTGTAAATACGCCGTCAGTCGTCGAAAACATTGAAAGAATTCAAAGGCATTAAAACCAAATTCTTTCATTACTGCAGCTCCATGGCACGCAAAAAACTCACGTATTCATAAGGATCTGAGTGTTACACTGGTAAAAGACGAATTTTTAAGTACGCGAGAAGGTATATTAGCAAACTGGAACTTCACCTTAAGCCTCTTGCACGCAACATACTTCATTTTGGTGACCACTCGGTCACCAAATTCTTCTGGGCTGAGAAGAAGGGATACCTTTTCCACTATCAGATTTTAGGTGATTTTACCGATTTAGGAGATTTTACCGATAAAGTTTTCGCATTAAGATTTGAATACTTGTTGTTAGTTCGTTTTGAAGATTCAATAATAATTAAATGCTTAAAAAGAGTCGTCGAAAAACCAAGCCAAGCTGCTGAGTACTAACGTATCACAGCTTTATGTACTTTGTCATCGGAGAGAATTTCGTAAGATTTTATTACAAAGAAATATAAAGTTTGTCAATGTGAAGTATTCACTATATCGAGCGTTAACTGCATCATTTATATCAAAACTCTTTGCTGATGTAAATGCTCATCAGTTTCGCATGTCTTAAGCAATTAAAGATTTACATATGTGATGCTTTAAACTAAGAAGCAAATTTATAACCATAGCTAATTAAAATCAAAAATAATGTTGCGTTTTTTTATTATTTTTTATTTCTATCTGAAAAGTTTATTAAACTTTTAAATAAGAAAACCGACCTTGGATTTGAAATATCAAAATAATATAAAAAATCATAAGAAATTAAAGTATTGTTCTGAATTGTATTTTGCAGTAAATCTTGTTTACAGCCTTTTTTATTGTTTTATTTTTAATATTTTGTAACCGTTTGGAATTACTGTAATTATAATTTTCTTAATTAGCTTTCAAAACTAATGTTTTCATTTCCAACGTTCATCACGTGCCTTTATAAACTTTATTTTTAATAACAAATCAATTTTTGGCTAATTAAAAAATATATTAAATGTTAATCGCTGTATTTTTAGCAAAACAAAAAAGCGTAGTGTATAGTTTTTTTATGTTTGATAATTTCTCTACCACTAGCGGCCGGTTTTTATAACTCGTTTTGCATTTGAGATTTGTTTCTAATGTAAGTTTTAATTTTGCGGTGGAAGGGGAGGTCTACATTCGGAATGAATCTACAGCGAATTAATGTATACTTGTGATATTGTGGAAATTTCAGTTCAGAAACGTTTGGCGGTGTTCGAACTACTTTTTGGAATATGTACGCAGAACTACTGCTTTTTCAAACTTTTTGAATAAACTTGTGAAGGGAAAGGGGAAGATTTTGCGGGGCCCGGTGTTTCTAGAAGTTGATTAAAACCATATCTAGATTATTTCAGCCTAAAAACAAAAATATGTATACAGACGTAATTACCCAGTAGTTAGATAGATAGAGTAAAATATTCTAACACAAGAGTAGAAATATTGGCTTTTAATAGGAAAAATAAATGTTGAAAACTGTTATTTTTGTGCCTATAAAAATAAAAGAATGTATAAAACTTTTTTTTTGTGATCGGTAACTAAACTCAAATACGAGTATAACAGTTAACAACCAAACATCGTTTTTCCTTCTCATAAAAAGAGCCCAGGTGTCATTAATATCAGTTATTAAAATAAAAGTAGAACGCTTCAGGGCGGTAGAGCAAAATCTTGAAAAAGTAAACCGAAATGTTCCAGGAGTAATTAACTATTTTTAACTAGCCATTTTTCCAAGTGATTTTCAAAATTGAAGAAAATAATATAGGGTGGCGCAAAGTTAATTACCCTATCGTAATAGCTTTTGCAAATGGCGTTTTACGTCAATCATTTTGAACATTTGTGAACTAGACAGCAGCATAGAAACAAACAAGCATTGGAGTACTTACTTCGCAAGAGCGTGGAATAACTGTTTCGATTTTATAACCTACAATCGATCGGCGTGAATTTTGCCGATTCAAACACAACATATCTTTCCGGGCGTGGCTGTCACCGTACTGATAGTTCACAGATGTCTGTCTCCTGATTTGCCCCCCCCCCCCCCGTGGAACAAGTTTTGCTTTGGCATATTCCCAACTTGGGCTCTCTGTTTTTCGCGGAAAAGAGGAGAAGGGGTCCCTCGTTTGGTGCGGCAAACAAAACTCTAGGAAGCCACATGACTTTTGTTGTGTTGGCTTCCGAAACCCTTACCAAGGGTATAAATTGGCAGAACGGGGATCAGCATGTTCTGCTTGCGGTTCGACCCGGGCTGATCATGGTTGAGGTGCCTACCTTGGCTGAAACGTTCTGGCTGTGATTGAAACCTAAAACGCAGGAAGGGAGTGTTAGTATCCTTGATAATTGTTTGGTGTGTGGCTTTTTTCGAGGGCTAACAATCTCCCGAGGATCCGTTGCCTATACAACAGATACCTGTATTGTAAGTAACCAGTGGTGATGGTTGACGGGTGAGTTGGTTTAAGGGCTGATGCTCTTAGTGGGCTTCGGCCTACCAACTCATTAAGCCTTGTCCTCCATTGATTGCAGGGAAATTGCATACAGGAGGGATTAGAAGGCCCGAACTCCTCAACAAGAAGTTGCTCATATGACCGCAATCATATGGCAAGAATTGCTGCTTGTGTGAGCCTGGTAAGCCACACGGGGGCGCTGGTGAATCGTGAATAATTCACTCCGTGGAATTGGTCCACCATCAGATTAGGCAGTAAGGCAGGTGCTGATGTAAATCAATTTCACAACTGTCTCCTGATTTGCATCTTTATTGATTGTATACCATTTGATTAAAGCATTGATAATTGATTTATAGCAATGTAAAATGTTCAACAATTTTTTAATATATTACTTGATAGATAAGCTGTCGTAATAGTTTTTGGACTTGGCGAGATCACTATTATGTTCTAAAATTTTATTATAGCTCCAAGTTTCGCCGTCGTCAATGGTTATATCAATATTATCACCAAACTTTGTCATACACAATCGAACTTTTTGAAACTGTATACACAATTTGATGTAATAAAATTGGAAAGGGAAATGTCATCTTCCTTATAAGACTGACTATCATCACACTTTATTTACTTTATTTCAGACTTTTATAAAGCTTGCGATAATTTGTCATACAAATTCGTACATCCTGAATACTTAACTAAAAATTTAACTTATTTGAATGATACGTGAATGCTCAAATGCAGTTAAGATATCTGATCGCTTAACTTTTATAAGATTCTACACTACTTTTTATGTTTTGTAGCGCAATAATATTTCTGTCATGCAAGAGTATAATAAAACATCTTAAAAATAGTGCAACCAAATCTGCTCTTCCAGTACAGATAGTACAGACACATAGCAGCCATTTTTACTACTCATTTTTACTGCTGGGTAGGAACTTATTTCTTCTAAAACGGCAGAATTGCTTTTTTATTTTATGTTTAACTTTGATTTTGGTACAAATAACAGTTCAAAACAGGTACTGGCTATGCTTTAAGATTAGAAGTAGACACGCTGGTGAGTCAGGTGAACTCATTTAGACATTGATGGTTTGTACTAAAATTGAAGGAAAATATTTTCACGTCTTATTAACATTTTAATTTTAATTAAATATTATTTATTTATTTAAGAAATGCGCAAAGAATTATCGCTGATATATATGTTACAAAGATTAATTATTTTTTGTCAAGCATTATCCTTTCATTTGTTCTCAAAAACGTGTTTTGGAAATAAAATCCGGTTTATGGTGATTTTAAGTAAAACAATAAATTATAACGTATGATAAAAAACAGAAACCGGTTGGAGCAAATGATATAATTTAGTTTCGAAATGGTTGACCGGTTTTAAAGGGTGTAAGTTGCCTTTTACTCTCTTCAACCCGTATTTTATTTTAGAAAATACCCTACCTATAAAGAATGTTTTATAATGACAACTTTTCCAGTTGTATTTAATTGCTTATTATAAAGGATTTTTTTTTGCAGAGACTTATATCTTGAGGTAGAAAAACTGCTTCATTTGACACTACTCTTAACAGCGGATATTTACTTTTTGTTTAGTTTGGTTTGCCATTCCGATAACGATAGACTTACGTCAAAGTCAAATCGATATTAATATTACACTTCCATTCAAAATTTTGTTCTTAGATGAAGTCCATTTCTGGTTGTATGGTTGTTATCCATAGAAAAATTCTGTTTGTTGTGCTTTGGGCTGGTGGAGTTGTTGGTGTATATGTCGTCAAAAGTGATGATGATTAGAACACTACTGCCAATGGAGAACAAAGGAAATTGATGTTCCAGATTGTGCCTGCCGCTGCGGCCACACAACCGAAATCATAGTTAAACATTAATGTCATAAATTTTCTACCCAATAAAGCTTTTGATATTAAAAATATTGATTGTTATTAAAATATATATCTGTAAAATATATATCTTATTATGACTTACAGTAGTGTAACTCTACCAAAAACACCCTTTACATAAGCCTGAATTGTTAGAAAGTAATTTGGAAATAAAATTTTATGCTGTTGTTTTTTGTGCATACCCAAGTGGTATTAATTAATATGGAAGAGTCCTATGCTTAATTCCTTCGCTTTTCTTACCATATGCTACCTCAAAGTATTTATCTTTTTGTCTCTGCTTTTCATTAAATAATATTGTTTGGATGACAACGTATCCCAAGAGTAATTTTTGAGCTTTGAAATAAATAAGTTTCTATGTCTCTTATCAATTAATGCTTAGGAGGTTGTTGGCGTTTTTCTTAACAATTTTAATAAATTTAATATAATTTTTACTTGAGATTTTTAGTGAATAGTTTCATGGCAAGTATTACTATGCTCAATTCGAATTATATTTGTCAGCAAAACCACACAAATTTGAAAACCACTTTGATTAGCCATTATTTATTATTTGTGTACAAAAATTTGTCAAATAAAGTTTTAATAAATATAAAATATTTATATCAATCAAAAAACATATACATATGTTTCTTCATCTTTTCTAGCTATCTATGTATCGAAATTTCATCAGTAGATGTAGACACTTATGAAAACTATTTTAAAACATTTAAATATATATTCCATTCTTTTAAACAAAACAATGAGAATTTAAAAAGCAGAATGTTCTAATAATAAATTTCAAACACAAAAAACAAGCATTTTCCTTCTTAAACGGCCGAAATAATTCAAAAAACTAATATGGTAATATCTTTATAAAAACGGCGAAATAGTATTATTATTGATTAAATATTTCTTATTTTTGGAGCTAAAGACCGCTTTATTTTATATAAAAAATTCAACAGTATTTATTTTCAATATTATTTTTTATTATTTCAATATTAATATAAAATAAAACGATCTTTAGCTACAAAAATAAGAAATATTTAGTTAAAAAAGATCAAACAATTAAATATCACATATTATTATTAATTATATTATTAACAGAAAAATTCATAAAAAATAGTTAAAAATTGAATATCTCAGGCCTATTTTAATTGATGCATGTCAATTTTCGTTCTTGTAAAGAAATAATTCAAATACATATTCAGTCAAAAAACCAAACGTTATTTTCAACTTTTTCAAAAAGTATTTATTCATCAATAACTATCTTGTCGCCCTCAGATATAATACACTTATGCTAGCGTTTTTTCCTATCATCGAAACACTTCTAAAACGCGTTTTTTGGTATCATCAACAGCTCCTGTTTCGATTTTTCTTTTATCACCTCAAGCGTAGCAAATCGCTTTCCTTTCATCGGTGCCTGAAGAGCAAAAAGTTTGGCGGGGACCCAGTCTGGTAAATACAGTGGTTGAGGCATGATAATGACTTTGTTTTGGGCTCAAAACTCACACACAAGAATCGATATGTGACCTGGCGCTTTATCATGGTGGGCAAACGGCGCATAAATTCCAGTTAGTATTCCATATTGACCGTACGACCTTGTGGCAAGAATTCGTGATACACCACGCAGTCGCAGAAAACAATGAGCAAAACCTTCACATTTGACCGAACTTGACTTACTTTTTTCGGTCTGGGCTCTTCTGGATGCTTTCATTGGGATGATTCGGCTTTGGTTTCAATGTCATAATCATACACTCATGATTCGTCACCAGTTATGACTTTTTCAGGATCGTCGTTGACGATGTTCAACAGCTCCTAAGCGATATCCATGCGACGTTGTTTTTGCTCAAAATTTAGTAAATATAGTAAAAAATCAAAGAGCACGCCAAAACACGACTAACCTTTTTATCTGTCAAAAACAAACTGACAACCCGAAATGGCTGATATGGCCAACATATATAACAGACATGCGTACCAACACAACAGGAAAAAATGCGAAAATCGAACATACGTAAGTCACGACATTTGAAAATAACGGTTATTTTTTGATCAGACCATGTACATCAAAAATTTTGTTTTTGAAAAATCAGAAAATCTTAACAAATAACATTTAAAAACAAAACTTGACAATCATTTTCTTTACTTTCAAACGATTAGTAGTTTTCTGCTTTTTGTAATATCAAATACTCGTATATTTACTTACTAAACTTTGAGATCAGGGCTACTATACTTTTTATCTTTCTTAGATTTTGAGTAAAATATATAAAAATAAAAACAAGCCTACGTTTTTATTTAATATATTTTTTTAGTTAAGAAAGGAAATCGATTAATTTACATTAAATAATAGTTTTATTAAATGTTCGAAAATCTTTATCTTTAGATTATTAGAACAAGAATTTGATTTTGTTTGATGGATTAATCGAATTATTCTTACTTGGCTTAATACATATCTATGTATATCAACAAGTCCATTGAACTGAATTATAAATTTATTTTTGATTTTTATAGAATTCCAAATGTGTTTCTATCAAAGCCTTTTATTTTAAGAGATTCAAAATGTACCTCTTACCCGAACTTTCATATACAACAATTACAAAACATTTCTCTTACTTCCATGGTTTTTTCTTCTTTCGTGTCATATATAATTGCAATTATGCTATAATATAATATATACAATTTCCGTATCATGGTATTTATTAAAAAACTGCTCCGATACGGTTAGGCCGGTTTGTATGAAATTTGGTAAGAGTATCGGGTAGGCCTGAGAATAGTCCAATGCGGCAGGTTAACTAGTTTTTTTATAACTATATTCAACTGATCATAATTAATATTGTTACGAATTTTTATCACATCTAACGCCATTGATCTGCTTGTTATAAATATAAGCAATATAAAAACTAAAAACATAATGCACAAAGAATTAAACTAAGGAACGCTAAATTCCAAATAAATCAACCACCATGATATTACAGTTATTAATGCGTTCTTATTGTTTCGCAAGCGTGTGTTTGTATATGCGTAGCAATTACAAATGTACATTTGAATCTGGAATAGTCATTATCTAAATGTTGCATGAACAATGTAAATCATAAATAAGAAAGTAAGCAAGTCTAGTGTTTTAATGTACAGTGATATTGAGTGTATATAAAGTTGTGAAGTATTTCAGTACTGTGTCATTATTGCATTTGGAAATGAAAAATCCGCAAAAACGTTTTTAAAAAGTAAATATTTAACAATACTAAATCAATATTTTACTATTAGGCTGTGTAAAAATATTGTACATTTTAAAGAATTTAAAAATGTATTGTTTTAAATTTTATGTTATTAAAACTTAACACTAAAATAAAATGTTCGCTAATTTTGGCAGTATGTAGTTCTACATTCATATGCAAATCCTTAATATGGTTCTTTTATATATATGTATGTTTATAAATATTCGTATGTAAATAAATGTTTGTTATGCTGTTGTTTAATCCATATGAAAGTTGTCAATTATGTACATATTTCTTTTTGTGTAATGCCACAAATCCAACAATGACTAAAAACTAGGGTGATCAATTCTTGGACTTTTTAGTCAACTCGGTTTTAAGATAACTGAAACAGCGGCAATTAAAAAAGCGGGTTTTGGTTAAAAACGAAAATAAAATTCGGTTACTGGCGTTTTTGTTAAAGTAAATATAAACATATTTGTTAACAAATAATATTTGAACAAAAAGAAATGAAGAAGATGAAAAAGGGCTTAAATAGTTTTAAAACCTTTTTTTATCTTCTTGATTTTTGTAAATAAAACACATAAACGAGTGCATAGAATCTAGGATTTAATCTAATAAGTTTATCCTAAACTACATTGCATGTATGCATATATTTTCATATACATATTTATATGCATACATATCTAAATATAGGTTTTACTTTCTAATTAACGATTTTTGTACACAGATTCAATTTTTTACAAGTCAAACACAATGTTTTGCAACACAAATTCAATTTATTGCACTTCAAATTAAATTCTTTTCATTTCATATAAAATTTTTTGTATTTCAAATTAAATAATTTGTATTTCAAATTAGTTTTTTTTGTCTTTCAAATTAAATTTATTTAACTTCGAATTCAATTTTTTGTTTATTTGGCTAAAAACTTACAGCCTTAAAAACGCACTTTTGAGAAAAGTTTATGAAACAAACTTTATTTTAAATTTGAAAATAAATTGAAAAAATATGTTGAAATACATAAGTACATATTTATGTACATATGTTGTTCTCTCCTTATTTCAATTGTAATAAATTTATTTTTTTGCAATACAAGACAAAAACAAAAATTAAATTCCATGGTACTAGATAAAATTGAAGAGGTTCTCGAAAGAAACCCAAGTATAACCTTAAAAGATATTAGCAAAAAGATACTAGAAGTCCATAACGAGATGTTAATATAACAGCTATACACAATGCATTAAAGTCTTTGCGAATCACTTTAAAAACTAGCACAATTAATATAGATAGGTTAAATAGCGAAGCAATAATTCAACGACGCATACTTTATGCCTTAAATTATGCCCAAAATGCGCGTTACTCTGTTCTATTGCTACTACAATGGATTTTGCTCAGACGAGATTAGGGATCTTGTTCCCGAAACTCGCACATTTTTACGTAGAGCGCTCATCGTCGAGAGCTCATCCATTTGTGGTCGATTGCCCAGGGAATCGTACTACGCATTACAGAGAGAATTCGTTTTTTAACCGTACGTTTCGCCTGTGGAACAAGTCTCCTGTAGACGTGTTTCGTGTCTATTATAACGTTGGAAAGTTCAAGTCAAATGTTCACAAACACTACTCCCTCTTTCCCCCTCCTCACAACCTATTTTCCTAGTTCTGGTACAATGCATTGCATATGTAGGGGTCATCCCCTGAGTACTGGTCCAAGATAAAAAAAAAAAAAGAAACAAGAGAAAAAATAGTGTTTGTTGATGAATCCGGTTTTAATTACCACCTTCGAAGAAACAAGGTGATTGTTCCTACCACCACCGCAGCCCATGTGATTGTTCCTACCGTCAGAAGAAGAAGTGCTTCACTCATTGTAGCAATGAATATACATGGCATTTTACATAAAAAAAACCATTAGCTGATCCGGATAGTAATTTGGACTTGACAACTATAATTAAACAATCAGTCGAAACGGCCACAACTTCAGATTGAAACAATTATTATCTTGATATAACCATGCGTTTGTCATTAGCTGCATCTGGAGAACGGTTGCAATGAGAACCGTCCAAATTTGGTTTAGAAAATTATATTAAGGAAAAATTAATGAATTGAACATCAAGATTATTTTTATTTTATTTTGTAAAATTTTTAGGTAAATAAATAAAAAATTGAATTCGAAGTTAAACAAATTTAATTTGAAAGACAAAAAATTTAATTTGAAATAAAAAGAATTTAAACTGAAGTGCAAGAAATTTAATTTGTGTTGCAAAACATTGTGTTTGACTTATAAAAAATTGAATTTGAGTACAGCCCAAACCACTTGATGGATCACGCTGAAATTTAGCATGCGGGTAGATGTTATGACCTAGGTATTCGCTAAGAAAGGATTTGGATTAATTCTGCCCCAAAGGATATACAATAGGGGATGAAAGTTTGTATAAAACTTTGTCAATTTGGTTGAGACTTTGCATGCATAAAGCGACGTCATAGTCGCTTTATGCATCCTCTAAGAAAGAATCTTGATAAGTTCCACCCCTAAGGGGATAAAATAGGGGATGAAAGTTTGTATAAATTAATAATAGTACTTCTTAATGCGAGCAAAGCCGCGGGCAAAAGCTAGTTTATTTCTAAAAACAAATTACTCAAAATGTCTTGTATTATTAAAAGCATATTTTAAAACTATCTTATACACTGCATTACAGTACAAATGCTTACGTGTAAGTTGTTTATGGAAGAAAATAATTGTTTATTTGTTTATAGAAAAGAAGAATTTATGAAAATAGACAAATAGTAGATAGAAATACAATATGCGAATCTGAAAATGTCAAATTTCTTGGCATTAAATTAAGTCATAATCTTCTGTGGGATAATCAGATAACTGGCTTGAAGGCAAAAATTTCTTCCAGAAGAAAACTGTTACTGTATCAGTCCTTAGTTCACTCACATCAAGTACCATATTACAGACGTTACAATCGGCTCAGAATAAAGTCTTGAAAACTGTGTCAAACCTTCCAAAAAGATTTTCAACAGTAAGTCTTTTCTGAAACTATGCCAAATCAATCCTTCCATAAGAGGACTTTCTAAATACCAGCTGCTTCTATATGTTTTCAAATGTATAAATATAATTGGTTTAACAGAACATATCAACATCCAGGGTGAATACTAGACAGTCAAGAGACCTGAACATTGTGCGGTGTCGCCTTGAGCTTACTAAGCAAATCATCAAATTTAGCGGGACATCTGAATACAGCATACTACCAGAAGGTTTAAAAAAGATTTCGGTGTTATCAATCTTTAAAAGTAAAATAAATTTTATTAAAAAAAATTTTTTTTATATTTTACTTCATCATAAAAACATTAAGAATATTATTCTTTTGTAGTTCCATAACATTTTCGATAAAGGGAGAAACATGTATGTATCAAAATATTATTATAAAATAGGGGGGAAAATATTCAATAATCCTGTTTTATTAAGTTAAAAAATACAAATGCATGCATATAACATACTTGAGAATAACAAATGAAATGAAGAAAAATTTAAACTTAAACAAATGATTTTTCTGGATTAAGCATTAGATTATTAAGTCTATCCCAGCCAACAATAGAATTGAGGCCATCATTCAATTTACAACCCATATCTTTTAGAAGACCAACTCGATCAGATGTATACAACTGAATGTCAGAAGCATATGCATGTATTTTTACATAACGAACTCTAAAAAATCATTGACAAACATACTGAACATAAGGGGACCAAGAACAGACGCCTGAGGTACACCAGATATAACTTTTCTCACATTATCTCCCCGAAGTAGTTTTCCAAAAGTGTTAACGCAGTACAACTGAATCCAAAATAGTGTTTGAGCTTGAAGCATAAGAAGGAATTATCCACCCTATCAAAAGCTTTAGAAAAATCTAAAAAGCACATAAGCGTTATATTACCATCATCATATTCTGGCCTAATATCATTCATAACCTTTAACACAGCTGTAGTACAGCTATGGGTTTCAATAAATCCCGACTGTAATGGATTTATCAGAGAATTGACTTCCAAATAATTTGTAATCCGATACGCCATAATAGATTCCAAAGCTTTAGCTAAAACGGGTAAAACACTGACTGGTCAGAAATGTAAGTTTACTTCTTGCATATGAGAATTAGTTAATTTTTTATGTTCAGTTTTGAGCAATTTTTGTGCAATATTTTATAAAATATTTGTTGAATTCACAAACTCAGTCGTATCGTGTATCGATGTGTTTGGAGAGAAAATTTCAAACACAAAACTTCAAAGCAAAAACAATTTTCAAATATATTTTTTGTGAGTTTAATGTTTGTGTTTGAAATTGTCTCTCCAAATACATCGATAAATACAATAATATGGAAATAAAGTTCTGTCTACATATATCCAACCAAGCCCTCTTCATTGCTATTATATATTTCTGTTTTGTTACAACTTACAGTAGCGTGACTGTTAAAAACAATCGTAATTGAATTACGAGCATATTTGCAACTAAATAAAAACATGGAAATATTACCTTTAGATATTCAAATTCGTTTGAGTTAAAAAATGGTTTATTCTATATTCAAAAAAGGATATTTTCAAAATCCCGGCAAAAATCGGTCGAATAATAATCGTTCGCTCACCCTACTACAAATGTTTTAGGCGGCAGATTTTAATTGTGACACGCTATTGCTTTTTTACCATCTTTGCAGAAAGTGCAATATTAAATGTTCTATTTTCTTTTTTATGAACACATACCTATATTTATATGTATATTTACGCATGTGTATGTAAAAATTACTCATTTGTGCAGCTTAAATTACCATGATGACGTTTCAGTTACATCACAAACACAAAAGAATTATAATCCCCCTTTAACTTGGCTTCCCAGACATTCTGTTTCCAGTACTATGAATACCGTTTTTAATTATTGTTCTGTTTTCTATATGTCCCATAAAAAAGAATGCAACTGTTCTTTATCAGCATATTTGCATGAAAACTGCAAAAATGATTGATTTTTGGTCTCAGGAAACTGAGTTTATGCATTTATTCTGTTGGCGAAAAAATTAGTTTTCCATACTAAAGGTATTTGTTGTTTAAGGGGGTTTCCGACAAAAAACAAGTCCTTAAGGGTATCCATAATTTTAAAACCATTCAGTCAGGAACAGGACATAGAATACAATTATCAGCCATGTCACAGAGCTTAATTCCGTTCGGAAACGGAATTAAATTCTTTTTTTACTTCTTCAAAAAGCTAAAAAAAATTTCGGAATGAGGTCATTTCTAATTGCAAGAATGAAACTAGTATTATCTTATAGAATTGATTTCATTCCGAAAAAGTTTTAAATTTTCGTTTTTTGAAGAATTAAAAAACCGATTCAATTCCATTTCCGAGCGGAAGTGAATTCTGTGTATGTAATTTATTTAATGATAATAGCTTTCCTACAAGTAACAGTAAGTTTACCAATTTCGAAAGAAAATGAATGCGAAAAATAGCTGGTCACTCACATTCGAATCAATTTGGGTTTGTCTATCTCACTACGAGTACTATTCGTTCTCATATTCTTATGTATTTTGGTTGAGTTTGGCACATCGTTCGCATAGAAAAAAGGTAGACGAACCCAAATCAATTTTCTTTCGCTTAGATTGCGAACGCAAGCACGCTGTCGGGATTGGTAAACTGGCTGTAAGTACGAATCGCTTCTTTCAACGAAAAGCTCTTATTTTTAATTTTTAGTCAAAATAATCTGATAATATCGGTTGTTATTATAATTTATTCCAAAAATTTTGAGTCAAATCAACTCGGCGAGAAAAATTTTCTTAGAAAGTTTATACTCTTTTATTTTTGGTAGCCGACCAGGACTTCAAAACAATTCTATTCAATTTCTATGTCACATAAACACACTCTGGACTAAATCAGATCTATATTTGTTTTGCTTAAGTTACAAAAATACTTCATAAATATCTTAAAGTCGAATGAGTAACAGAAATATTTGAGAGCATTTTGGCAATTATTTGATCAATCTAAGTTTTAAAGTAAGAGCGGGACTGTTTCGTTTTCAAATGAAGAGATGTTTCTTAATTATGAAGTTGCTTTTTACAATAAGATATCCCATATTCATTTTAAATGACAATATTTTATTATTTGCTCACGTTATCGCTATTGCCCCGAATTCGATACCCTTAGTGGGTAACGAATTCATCTTTGAACTTGACTCTTTCGTGGACTTAATTAAGGTTCTTGACAAATCAGCATCTGTACACAGACTTAACTTATATTATAATAATTTTATTGAAAAACATTTCAGCGACAGTTTTTCCAAACTCAATGGGAATTCTTGATTGAAACAATAAAAACATAGGCCCAAAAACAAAAATTATGATACATCAGCTTAATAAATCGTCTTCTTCAAGAAAAACTTTTTGAACAGGTTTATATTAACTTCGCTTGAAACCCAAAGGGGGGATATTGGGGATTCACGGAGCCGACATTGGGAATTCCTAACAAACTCGAAACCAAATATATTTTAGGAATCTTTTGTTTAAAAAAACGATCATACTGATCAACAAAAAGCACTTAGTTGAAAAAAATAAGAAATTTCACAAAGAAATAAAACATTGTTCGTTGAAATTATTTTAAGTTGTGGAACAAAGAGCTTGTCTGGCACAAAATTTCAGACAATTTAGTTTAATAAAGTTGCACTGATATATGTAATATATTTTTGTTGAAGTTTTATTTACCACTCTTAAAGAGTGAACAATTAAAATTAATATGAAGAGTTGAACAAATAACCCCATAAAGAAATGCGCATTTTTGCACTTATTTTACATTGAATACCTTCGAATCTGCTCAGACTAGCAAAAATTACTCCAACACCTTCCACACCTCAAGATAATGAATTAAATAGCAAGAATATTAAAGAAAACATGGATGGTTTGATATTTCAATATTAATAGACTGACCCCAGAATAATGCTTCTTAATTGTGCAAATGGGCCTAAAACAAGATTGCTGTTGATGGCAATTTTCATAAGCGAATTTTGTTAAGCGATGAAGCTCCCTTCTGTTTGAATATATACGTCACTAAACAACATTTGAAGTGATGTAGAGACACCATTACAACCGGAAAAACTAACCACTTGGTATACTTTATGGGTTGGATGAATCATTGTCCCGTACTTCCTTAAACGATGCTGGTCAGTATGTTACCGTCAATAATAACCGCTGTAGAGCCATAATTACTGACTTCTACGTTCGTAGCCTCGGTGAACAGGGTTTGCCTTGGCGTAAACCAAACCCGGGCACTTTGTTTTCTGGAGGCGTAGAGGGAAAGGATTCCCTTGTTTGTTGTAGGGAACAAAACTTTAGGAAGCCGCATAACTCATGTTGTGTTAGACTTCTGAAACCCGTACCAAGGGTTAAAATGGGCAACACGGGGAGCAACAACGCCTTCGGGAGATTCTGCCTTGCTGATCACTCGCTGCTCATCACGGCTGCGGTGCCCTGATAACTTTCGTGTACCAGTGTCAGTTAAAAAAATTATTTTTATACCAAAATTCTATACTTTTATGAAAAGCAAACTATTAATGGATGTATCAAGGGTTGGGAAAGAGATTTTACTTATATTGTCAATATCAATTAATTTATGCAACTGTTTTAGTAGAAATAACTTTCGAGCTGATACGGATTTTCGACCACTATCATTTGAATACTACTAAAATTGTATACGAGAATCATATGAATATAAATTAAAAAAGCATAATTAATATATTTAAAATAAATTGAAAAGAAAAAATCTGGAGGCTCTTTTAATATCTCAAAGGTTAACATTCACAAACATTTAAAAAGGTAATAAAACAGGTTTGAAGGCCAAAAACGAATTTCTTATGACAGGGTGATATATTCTTGACTATTCTACATTACATTATTTTACTTTTGAATCGCAAAATAGAATCATGAATCGGAAATAAGGATCTTCATCTCTTAAAACTTTTGCGAATTTTAATGCTCGAAATCGTGTCGAGATGGACTTTTTTTTATTCCATAATATGACTTATTTTGAATTTATATATTTGTTCAAAGAATTTATGGAATCTGCCGTTGCTGCGCTGGTTGTAGGTAATGTTGCATCCTAATACACAGTTGCAAGCAGCGTTGCCCTTGAAATTTTTCAAAAAGTGGCACCAAAAGGGTATTTAAAAAAAGGTGTCACAAAATGTGAGTTTTTAACCAATTAGTTACTATTTTTTCAAAAACAAAAGTATGAATATTTAAATCAATTTCGATACCAAAAAAAGTAAAGAGTTGCCATTAAATTTATCATAAAAAATATATAAGTGCGAAAACAGGAATAATTATCAATAAAAACTAAACAAAATTTTTTCAAAATTTTAATGTATTTTTAGCGATTACAATTAGAAAAACAATGCAAATATTATTAATAAACACGGTTTTACATGCTTAGATGTATTGATAAAACAAATCACAATTATATATATTTGAAATCTTAGTATAAAATATTCGATTATTTTGTTTTACGCAGCATACATATCATTTATTAGAAATGAAGATTTAATAACCAAACAAATGTTAATATACGTAAGAGCAGTTCGTTATAAAGCCTTTCTTAAATATGGATGAGAACTGGGTATATGAGTTGTTTGTCATAAGAACGTTTTATTCCAGCGTTGCTACATTCGTTCTCAAGAAAAAACCAACTCTATGTTTGAAAAAAGTGGCAAAAAGTATCACGAAGTTGTCAAAAATACTACTAACGGCTAATTTAAACTAAGTGTCATAAAAAGTGCCCTAGACATAAAAAAATGGTCCAATTGAGACTCTAAAAGGGCAACACTGGTTCTAAGTTCATTATTTTAAATATGTACATACAAATATTTTATAATTATATCGGGTGGTTTAATTTGAAGGGTCGATGTTGAATGTAAATTACACCTAAACATCAAGTTTTTTTCTGCATTTCAGACTAATTCAATTCGAATTACAGAAACATACATAATCGAGCAATGCGTTAAAGTTATTTAGGCTTAATATAAAAATGGGCGTTCAAATCAAAATGCATATCGTGTATTCCGCGATTTTTTCGGTCAATTTAATCTTCCAAATATGTGTACAATTGGAAAAGTCGTTCAAACATTTGAGCAAACCAGGTCTGTAGAAGATGTGAAAACAGCAGAAGATATTATTTTTTATCTTGGAGCAGTACTGAGGGGATGACCCCTACATATGCAGTGCATTGTACTAGAACTAGGAAAAAAAGTTATGATGAGGAGGAAAGAGAGAGTAGTGTTTGTGGAGGTTTAACTTTAATAACAACAACACTAAAGACTAAAACGAACTCTACTACAGCATTTAAAATGTTGCTGCTGTTCGCGATAGTGTTACTGAAGTGCCGGCCACCTTAACTCGTCGTCGTGCCCAACAATTGCACCTCTCAAGCTCGTCGTTGATGAACTTTATACATAAAGACCTGCATTTACACGCTTACAAGGTGCAATTGACTCAAGAACTAAAGCCTCTTGACCATTCCAAGCGTCGTGACTGATCAGAATGATGGCAAGAAATGGCAACAATGGATAATGAATTTTCGAATCATCTTCAGTAATTAGGCACATTTTCAGCTCAGTGGATTCGTCAATAAGCAGAATTGGAGTTTTGATAATCCAAAAATGATTGTCAAAAAATCAATGCACCCTAAAAGAGTGACTGTTTGGTGCGGTTTATGAGCTAGCGGCATCGCCGGGCCGTATTTTTTTCCAAAATGAAGGCGGTCAGACAGTTACTGTGAATGGAGTTAGCTATCGTGAGTTTTTTTTGAGCTTTTATTTATTTATTGAATCTTCACAAAGTGAACTAACAATATGTATTTAAACCTTAAAACTAAATACAAAAAATTAATTAAGTCCAGCCAATGCTAGACAGAAAGTTTTATTTTGCGCCAATTATATCGGTGAAATCACCTATTTAATGCTCTGATGGTGGCAAGAGTATCCCTTCTTCTCAACCGAGTGTTGGAGTGAAGTTCCAGTTTGCTGATATATCTTGTCGCTATCGTGAGACGTTAAGAAATTTTTTATGGCTGAAATTAAAAGGTATGGATGTGAACGATATGTGGTTTCAACAGGACAGTGCCATTTGCCACACAACTAACGAAACAAAGGCTCTTTTGCATGACAAATTCAATGGTGTTATCTCACGTGGTGGCGATGTCAATTTGCTGCCAAGATCATGTGATTTGACACCGTTGGACTTCTTTCTTTGGGCTTATTTGAAAGAAAAGGTGTTGGTCGGTAAGACAGCAACAATGCATGAGCTAAAGAATGAGATAATGCGGCACGTTAACGGCATAAAACCTGAATTACGAGAATGCCTCAGCCTCTTCGAAACTCGGAAGGAGTCGTGGTGGCCATTTGGCGTATATTTTATGCATAATAAAAAAGAAATGCCAAGAATTCCTAAATAATTTGTGTCCAATTCAAAATTAACATCGGCCCTTAAAACATATTTGGAAAGCCTTGATGGTACTCCTCAATCTGATTATTCCTTGTGGAAAGCGACAAAAGGTTTAAAAAGACCCGTAATAGGTAAGCCACCTTTGCGAACTTCAACTGGCGACTGGACAAGAAGCGATTCTGAAAAGGGGATGTTGTATATCGATCATTTGAGAAACGTTTTTATTACAAATGATTCAGCGAATAATACAGCAGAATTACCACGATATGTTGTTAGACCTGCTGTGTCTTTGAGACTTAATTTTCAAGATATCGAAAACGTTATCGGTAATACAAACCCAAGGAAAGCTCCAGGCATTGATCAAATACTGGTAAAATGTTTGAACAGTTACCTCGTGTAGCTAGAAAAGTTCTACTTTTTATTTTTAACGCTATTTTACGCCTTGAGTATTATCCTGCAGAGTGGAAGGTCTCAATGATTACTATGATACCCAAGCCAGAGAAGGATCTAACTAAGACAGAGCCATATAGACCAATAAGTCTTTTACCAACAATTTCAAAACTATTCGAAAAATTGTTAATGTCGAAGTTGAGTCCAATATTGAACAATGTGGGATGCATCCCTGGTCATCAATTTGGTCTTCGGGCTAAACATAACACCATAGAACAAACACATAGACTAGTCAATGTCATAAGACAGACCTTTGAGGAGAAGAAGTATTGCTCAGCTCTATTCATTGACATTTCTCAAGCTTTCGATAAAGTGTGGCACGACGGCTTGATGCACAAAATAAAGTTAAACTTGCCTACAAATACACACAACAATGTGGGATGCATCCCTGGTCATCAATTTGGTCTTCGGGCTAAACATAACACCATAGAACAAACACATAGACTAGTCAATGTCAAAAGACAGACCTTTGAGGAGAAGAAGTATTGCTCAGCTCTATTCATTGACATTTCTCAAGCTTTCGATAAAGTGTGGCACGACGGCTTGATGCACAAAATAAAGTTAAACTTGCCTACAAATACACACAAGCTTCTGGAAAGCTACTTATATGGGCGGAAGTTTGTTATCAGAGAAAGCGATGCTACTTTATATTTGATTTACGCCTCTGACATGCCAACTACATCCGGAATCCACACTTCTACCTTTGCAGATGACACAGCGTTTTTGAGTGTTCATGAAAACCATCAATTAGCTTCACGAAATTTACAGAAATATATTTCAATATTAGAGAAATGGCTAAAACTTTGGAAAATCAAAGTTAATGGACAGAAATGTACTCATGTCACATTCACACTGTGTAAGCAATCATGTGCACCTATCCAAATAAACAACTCACCTATTCCGCATCACAATTAAGTCAAGTACCTTGGTATACACCTCGACCGTAGGCTAACGTGGAAGTCTCACATTGAACCAAAAGTCACTCAGTTGAAACTAAAAGCTGCGCAACTATATTGGCTTATGAGTAGAAACTCCACATTGTAGTTGGATTGCAAACTTCTGTTATGCAATGCAATTCTAAAGGCCATACGGTGCTACGGAATTCAATTATGTGGCACGGGCTCAGCGTCAAATATTGAAAAAATTCAAAGGCGACAAAACTAAATTCTTCGAACGATTACTGCTGATCCATGGTACGTAAAAAATTTACGAATTCATAAAGATCTGAGTGTTCCGCTGGTAAAATAGGAATCTTCTAAGTACGCGACAAGGTATGTCAGTAAACTGGAACTTCATTCAAACCCTCTTGCACGCAATGTACTTAATTTTGGCGGCCACACTCGGCTAAGAAGAAGGGATACCGTTGCCACCATCAGAGTGCTCAATAGGTGATTTTACCGAAATAACTCCCGCATAATAAAACTTTTTGTCTGGCATTGGCCGGACTTAAGTAAAAAACACATTTTTTAATTTTAAATTTAGTATTAAGATTTGAATACTTATTGTTAGTTCATTTTGCAGATTCAATAAATAAAAATGCTTAAAATAAATGATTAATTTTTGAGTTCTTAAATACGATTCAATTTGTGGTAGCGAATCATGTGACTGTCAACTTTTATACACATAAGTGCTCGTATGTATGTAAATGAAAAAATCAAGTTGTGTCTACCAATTGTGGTAAGATTTTTTGTTTAATATTTCTTTATACAGTACATAAAAATCATTTTTTTCAGTTTCTTTAATTAAATCAGAGTGTATTGATGACTTCTTTAAATTGACGTATATATGTTTTTTAGTACAATTATATCACGATACCATACTTTATAACTTCAAACTTCCGCAATACACAAAATTACTCGCACAATTATTTGTGAGTGGTACAAAGCATGGAAGTAGTTCTAAACCTCAAGTATAGAAATTTTGACAAGAATAATTTAATAAAATTTTTTCCCTATCTATGTATATGTATGTATGTAATGAAAACCTCTAAAGAATATACACCGCCCTAATGTGTGTATGTATGCAGGAAAGAAGGAAAGAGGAACCATAAATTGTGACGTATTCTCTGTATATAAGTTACTTTATCTTTTGCCGAAGGTGGGTGGTATAAGTGGGCTGACAAAACCAAAGTTCAATGGTTGCAGGCAAGCAGCATTTTAATTGAAAAAACCTTCAAAAAAGGACAAATTATAATAAAACGTAAAACAAATAGTTAAAACGTGTTCCACAAAAGAAATAAACAGTTAAATTTAGAAATTAAACTTTTAAGTATCCCACATAAAAACCCAAATAAAAAATTTGACAGGAAAGCGTTTTAAGTTTTTTTTTTCGTATTTAATACACGTGTTTTTCGTTCGTTTCTCTAGTATACTTACAAAATTTGTCTGAATTTGGAGGAGTTCATTCAAAGGTTAATTTGAAAGCTAATAATTTTTATTTTGTTATATAATCTTTCGGAAAGTATTAATGAATTTTTTTATTTTTTTATAACATTTAGTAATTTTTTCTCAAATATATTTTTTATTTAAGTGTGGATTTTAAGCGCTATTTTCAATATTATATTTCGCTGTACTTCTTTTTTAAGTTTTTAACACACCTTATCTTACTTGATGCCGCCGAAAAACTAAGTTAAAAAACTAAAATGATTAAAGTGTCAACTCTCTTGTTTAACGTGGTTAACTATTTTTTGGTAAGGATTTCTTTTTGTTGTACACAGAATCCAACTGAATTCTCTCTTGTTCATTTCACATCCTTTATTTTGCTCTCTTTACAACCAAACTGTTGTAGGATGTTGTATTACGACTGTGACGTCTGTGTCAGTAATAAAAGTAAATGTACAGCATGAACCACATAAAAACTGTCACTGCAAATAACACGTCACGAGCTTTTGTTTGTGTGTAGGAATTTTGTTTATAAGAAGTACTTAAACATCTCAATACTCACAATTTTGGAACATTAATTATTTTGGAAAAAACTGGTATACGTTTACGCATAAAACATAATACCTCGTGCATTCAGCAACAATTTTTGTTTAATTTAAACTTGTACACGAATCGTGAACGTATCCGAAAATCTGCATTGACTAATTAATTTAAAGATGTTGTATATGGGACTTTTTAAATATTTTGTCGTGATTTTGGTTAAAAACAAATAGGTTGTTACACGGGGACACCGCTTAATTTTCAATAATATGGTAATTTTTGTGTTTGTTGCTCTAGCCGACAGAGAACTATGTGTTAGGTAAAAGTTTCCGCATTCTAGGTCTTTCGGTAACGGAGTATCTACATTGTGATAAAACAAATAGACAAGGCAGAAAGAAATAGCGTTCCGTTGTGACCGCACTATAGATTTGATCCCGACATTCAAAAATCCTAACCCCAGACTAAGCAGCTAATTCTGTTAAGTGTGAACGCACTAGTTTTTATTTCCATTGTTTCTTTTAGATTGTATGTTTCTTATACCACCGGGGAACAAGTTTTGTCTTGGCGTAGTACAAACCAGGGTACTCTATTGTCTGGGGCCTATAAGGGAATGAGTCCTTCGTTTGTTGTAGCAAACAAAACTCTAGAAAGCCGCTTGATTTATGTTGTATTCGGCTTCCGAAATCCGCACCAAAGGTTAAAATATCCAGGACGCAATGCCCCCGGTAGGTTCTGCCTTGTAGATCTCTAGGTACTAATCATGGTTGAGGTGCCTGTCTTGGCTGAAACGTTCGCACTGTGCCTTAAACCTAAAATCGCAGTAAGGGGAACTAGTTTCCGTGATAACTTTTGTGCATGACGGTTTTCTGGGGCTAACGACCCCCTAGGTACTGTTGTCTTGCAACAGACACCTGTACTGTAAGGACCCAGGAGTGATGATTGGATGGATGAGTTGGTTAAGGGCTGATGCTCTTAATGGGCTTCAGCCTACCAACTCATTAAGCCTTGTCTTCCATTGGCTGCTGGGAAATTGCATGCAGGAGGGATTAGAAGGCTCGAACTCTTAAGCAAGGGGTTTGTCTATATGGATACAAACTTATGGCAAAAACTTGTGACCTGTGTGCGCTAACAAACCACACGAGATCGCTAGTAAATCGTGAAAAATTCACCGTATGCAGTTGTCCATCATCACATTTGGCCGTAAAGACAGGTGCTGATGTAAATCAATTTCAGAACTGTGTATTTCTTAAAGCAACTAATGCTTAAATTAACAAACAAGTACAGATACTCGTGCATAAGATAGTATTTTAAGTATTTTAATGTTTTATTTTAAATTATATGTTGTGCTCAACATTCCGGTTGTACCTTTTTATATGTATTCATTCATACACACATAAATTTGAAGCAACCTCAACATTTATGTTGCTTGCGTTATTTGTAGTTGTTATAAAGGGTGTTTTTTTAGAGTGTATGCTCGCAACTTTGAGTTGGTAGCACTGTTTTATTTAACAACGCGTGATAACTGACTCATAATTGCTTTTTGTTTAGTTTTGTTTGACATTTTATTATAGACTCGCACAAGAGCAACTTTTGCAAATTATTCCCCCGAAAATAATGGTACATCTTGTATGTGTCAGCCGTGGCATTGTCACGGCCGATATAATATACATTTAAACATTAATGGTATACAATTTGCTATCCAATGAAGCCTGTTTCATTAATGTACAGTCTGGTTCACTTATTTAAAGGCACTAAAAATTCCATATTCAGGGGTCTGTATCTTTTGCAATTTTTAGCTGATTACAAAATTTTTATATAGAAGTGGAAATTAGAAAAAAAATCAAGCCCATATTGGTCTCTTAACTAAAGAACTTTTTCTGAGCAATTTATTAAAATAGTCCAAAAATGTGCTATTTTTTTGTTTCACTTGAATAACGGCATCTTAACTAATTTTAATGAAAAACATTTCTTTTTGTTTTTTTAATTCATTTTTCTTTATTATTGCTTTATTTGCTTTACTTTAGAACGATTAGTAATGGGTAAACCCCTCTTAGTTTTTAATAACTTTAAATACACGGGTTTTCATTGACATATAAAGACACTTTATGTAATCAAACGAAATTTGACTACAAGAATTCGTAATAGTCTGAATTAGAAACTGCTTGTCATCAAATTATGAAAACACCTTACGAAATAACCTACCCCAGACATTTTCAATAGTGTTCACATCTGGCTTATAGGGTGGTCAGTCAAGAATATCAACATTTTGGCTCGCAGTGAATTCCTTTACTACTCTGGCATTATCCTGTTGCAATGTCCAAGGTATGGGACCAAATAGTTCATTGAACTGCGGGAAAGCTGATTTCAATAACATTTTATAGCTTACACCAGTCAATTTTCCACGTTGATATTCAAGATCGATGGTGTCATAGTACGTAATAGCACTCCATACCATAATGCCTCCCTCGCGGCTGTGATGTCGATTCCAAAATCACTTTTCTTTGCGTAACTAATGGAAATAATATATATAGCCCTCAGGTCCATCCAAATTAAACTTCTTCTCATCCGTAAATACAACGGTTCTCCAGTCATTTACATGACCTCTTTACTGCACATCCAATGTCATGTAGTCTTTTGCGAATTGAAGCCGCTTTTCCTTACGAGAAGCATTAAGTGACGGCCGTTTTGTAATTTCTGGTATTTGAGATATTTACAGCTTTTAATTATTCTGAGCTCCTATTTTTGACAAGGATAAAGCAGAATTAGAAGCAATTTTGATGATTTTTCTTGTCGCATAAAGACGATGAAACCCTTCCATTAAATTTTTTTCACACCCCTCCGGATCCTTGATGTAATTGTTGGCAACTGTTGGGCTTCGTCCAATTTTTTTTAGCTATTAAATTAATTATCAGTACCTTTGGCACTGCTCATACTAACAAAAATTAGTCTAACACGCCGCATACTGCGTGGTAATGAATTACACTGCAGGAATATTTAAAAAAGATTAATAGGAAACATAAACAGCAGCTGCATGAACATATTCTTGATTTGTATACATATTCGTAGCTAATAACGTAAATAACAAAAACATGACCCGAGTTCAGATCCGAAAATGGGTGGTGATGAGTACTGTAGCGACTACGAAACAGCTAGTTGTCCCCCAGCTAAAGGTTAATTATTATTTTTCTTGTCTTCTTCAATCAGCAATTATTGATTACAGCAAATTTTGTAATGTAAAAAAATACTTCTTAAGAAAACATAAGAAAAGGAAAACTTGGACTAAAACCCGAGGTATAAATGTACAAAAACCAAAAATCTAATTTAAAAATTCTAAAGTTCAACAAAAATAAAATAATATGATTTAAATTTGTGCAACTCTAAAATAACACCTTATGCAACATTAAAGAACCAAAAGAAGAAATAATGTCGGGTAAAAAGAAATTAAAAAAGAAAATTTTAAAAACGCTGTATGATATGCACATACATACATACGTACATACCAACATATGTATTAAATTTCAAGTTTGGGTTCGGAGTAGAAAACAGTCAAAAACCCATTACCAACAACAAAAAAAAAAAACAACTTTTTTGTATTCTCAAACTTTATTGTTCAATGTTTTTGTATTATAAGTTCTTTTGTATTGTTTTGTTTGATAATGTTGTTTGTTAATTTCTGTTAGAATTTCGTGATTTAAATGTGAACAAGGTCAAACTAATGGTTTTATGTTGAAAAAGATAAAAGTTCTTGTTTGTAGCAGTGTGTAGAAAATATAAGTCTCTTAAAAGCATTTACTGCGCAGGCTTCAACATTAATATAATATCTGAAATTATTAGTGGGCTACATATAAAAGCATACAATTCAGTGTTGGTAAAGGGAAAAGTATAATACTCGTATAACCGTAGACAATATATTCTAAATAGCACCAATGTAAAATTAAATTTCCTTTATTTATTTAAATATCAAATTGAAGAAAAGCCAAAAAAATTAGAGGTAACAAATAATTAAGCACTATATACGAATATTGCTTTGTTGGAATGTGCAATCGTAAAACACAAAGAGAAGCTAGTTAAATAATTATTGTTGAAATCAGGATTGAAATTTTTTGAAAATAAAAAATTTGAAAAGGTATAGTTAATTAATATTAAATACTTAAAAAAAATCGCGAACAATTGCAGCTGGATATATTTAGATTTTTTTACATATATTGCTCAAGATGTCATATATTGGATGCTCTCGATGTTCTTGGAATGAAGATACAGTGTGATGTTCGCTGGACTGATCACATCTTTCATGTCTCTAAAAAAGCATTCAAGTGCCTCCGTTACTTCACTCCATCCCACCTCCTTACTATTTATATTGACCGAAAATGGAATACAGCTTTCATGTTTGGGCCGGTGCCTCAAAGTCTATTTTGGGCACCGGCCCAAACCGTGACCGTGTGAAGGAGAGGGCGAAGAAGCTTATCGGTGACAGTAGGGTATCCAACTCTATTGACTCACTGAAGCACTGACTCAGTGTAGGGTGCGTTACTCTGTTCTATCGTTACTACAATGGATTTTGCTCTGATGAGGTCAGGGGTCTTGTTCCCGAAACTCCCACATTTTTACGTAGCACGCGCTCATCGTCCAGAGCTCATCCATTTGTGGTCTACGCATCACAGAGAGAATTCGTTTTTCAGCCGTACGCTTCGTCTGTGGAACAAGTTGCCTGCAGACGTGTTTGCTATCTGTTATAGCGTTGGAAAGTTCAAGTAAAATGTTCACAAACACTACTCCCTCTTGCCCCTCCTCGCAAGCTATTTTCCTAGTTCTGGTACAATGCACTGCATATGTAGGGGTCATCCCCTGAGTACTGGTCCAAGAAAAAAAAATGTCTTATAACTGTGTAAACTGCAAATTCCAAAGAAAAATCATTGTCACTTCATTATCATTGTTGGATAATTGGCAGCTCTTTAAATTAATGCACCCGAAAGTGGCTCCCTTGTCAGAGATATATTTCTATTGGCAACACTGATTTTCATTAGTAAAGCCCTACTCGGTGCATATCTTTGTTTAGCTTCCTTCAAACTACCCTAAAAGCACATACGAAGCCTGTTCAATATCAAAGGCGAATTTTGAAATTTCTCGCGATACGCGACTTATTTTTATAATTGCACACTTGTCTGGAACCTATGTATGTTCGTGGTTGAGTTTGTGAGAGGTATAACAGTTATATGTATTTCATATGTTCGGGGCTTTTCTGCTGTAGAATAAAATGGTTTTGAAAACGAAAGATACTAAAAAATAAAAAAATGAGGAAATTAAATTGATTATATTAATATTAACAAAGTGGACAATTATCTAAAAATAGTTGAAATTACTACTAATCATCAGTTTAACACCCTTTTAGGAGAAATGGAAGCTAAACCTCACATTGTTTGAGAAGTTCGTGTATTTGGAGAATGTAAATCAATTTTTGATCAGGTTTGGGCCAATATTTCAGAAAAACTAACACCCAAAAAATGGCAGAAAGTATGGGTTAAAATAAAGTCAAAGTTGGAAAAGTAAATGTACTCGTATATAAATCTGCATAAAACTGGAGAATACACCTTAGGAAAAAATCCTTAAAATTGAAAAAGGCACTCATCCGTGTGCCTACACATGTAGTTACCAAAACTTGTCCCATAAATGGTATTTACTTACATCACAGAGCGTGAATCAAAAGGACGATGAGCATCACTTAACCGCCTTCTTAAAAATGGGCTATAAAAGGGTGAGCTAAAAATTCCCATCCACTGTTTTCGATCGATATTACAAAACGTGGCCAAGCTTGGGGTTATCGAAATTTATCCATTTTTAAGCACATCACCAATATGATGTAAAATTTACTTTTCATCATTCCCGACATCGAAAAACAGCTGCGCTTATACCACAACCATATTAAAGCTGCCTTGCTTTATATCAAATATATAAATTACAAAAATAAAATAAAAGCCCTACAGCTCTTCATAGCAGTGATGAGAGTTCATAATATGCAGTACATATACAAAACGTACAAAAATTGTTTAAATGTGTACTTAAAATTGCTAATATTTTTTTTCTGTCCATATGTCGATATTTCATACGAGCTACAGCTGGGAAATGTAAAAAAAGCTGTTTATAGTTTTTTGATTGGTAAAAATGTTGGAAGCTAATATAGCGAATGAAACTCAAATGTTTGAATTTTTGTTATCTGCTTTTTGATACTTCCAAAAAAAGAAATCGTAGAAACCAACGCTTGCTACGAATAAAACTTAAAACTCATTTTATTGCATCGTTCAAAGATTATGCTTGTGAAATATGTTTTTGGAAATCGGGCGAATAAGTGTTGTGGTTAGATATAATATAGCAGTTGCAAAAATTGTGCGCAGTGTATAAATTATGCTAAAAATGTGTGTATATTCATTTTGCGTATTTTATAGAAAAGTCTTAAATATATTAAAATATATTATATGTGTATACAAATTTAACTGCTTAATCAGTTCAATTATCAAATAAACATAAAGTACTAAAACAGGGTTTTTGTGCCACCCTTCCATTCACAATAAAAAGTTGCCATCACTGGCGACATTTATCGCGTAACCACGTAATGCTGGGCACACAATCATGGCGTTGGTCGAAATTCGTCATACTCAGCGAAAATTGAAATAGATTTATTTCTAATTGTTTGTTCAGCGAACGACGAACAAAACAGTATCAGGTGGCCAGGTTTCTTATATAAAAAAATAATTTTCACGAAATCATACTTTTTATATTAATCCATGTAGTAAAAAATTTATGAAGATGTTCTCAAAATATAAAGTAACTGAGATAACTTGTTCAAAAAGCTCTCTTTCGGATGGGAATTATATAGGTTTACTTTTAATATGGCCACCTTAGTATTTATATTCATTTTTTTTTTCTTTGCACGGAATGTAAGCAATGTTCGTTGATATTGTGCTTCATACGACGAATTTATACAACGAATATACAACGAATTCGTCGCGATGGGCGAGGTTCGTCGTTCGTCGCAGTTGTGTTCCTAGCATAATAAAATTCTATTTTTTACAGGTTGAGAAGTTACGGTTACCTATCACTACAGTCAGGTAATCATTTTCAGAGTTTCTCATATAACAAAAACCATTGGCCAAATGAAAATTTATCTACATATATATCATTTTTCCTGCATTATATTATACCGGGTATTGAAAACTCCTTTGTTATATTTCATGACCGAAACAGGGATATTTTTCTCATTGATTAGATATTGCGATAATCTAATGTTTAAGAATTTCCTTTGCCTGGAACAGTTTGTATATTTCTATTTTTACAGTTTAAACATTGATGGATGATTTTTATGGCAAAGTTCCTCTTTTAAGTGTTTGTCACTTAATTTTCTTATTTTATATAAAAATATCGCTCGCCACTTAAAAAGCCATAACTTATTTCAAATTTCTGTCTTTTTTTCAACAAATAAATTTTTAAATCCAGCTTCATTTGTGCGAGTATCAATGGAATTAAAATTTGTATTTTTATTATATTCAGCCAAGAAGTGTTACTTTTAAAATAACAAGTAGCACGCGTTTCTAAACCTCTTGATCGCTCATTAATTTATTAATTTATTTGTGAATGCCAGTTTGGTTTAAACTTGATCTCGTTAAAAGAGAAATACATATTTACGAGTCTTGTTCAACATTATATTGCAAACACGCAAACGACACACCTCCTTTAGCCGTTTTTAAACATCTGTCAGCTGACAGTGCGTTTAACAAGCATATAAACCAAAAGTTTGAATTGAAAAGATTTCTTGTTTGCCATCCATTAAAAACTTCAGGTTCTGTTAGAAGACAGAAAATATAATTTATGCAAATTAACTGCGCTAAATACATTTCTAAACATGATTTTTTAATTTAGTGCGAGTATTAATTAATAAAAATTGAGTGTCAAAAACCAGATAAACAATTCAAATTCTAGCAAATATTTTAATTAACCACGCATTTTCCTATTGATTTGTAAGTAAATAAATTAGAACACACTGTTAATGTAAAATTTTAATATAACATTTTATTAAACACAACCCTCAAGGTTTAGATAAAAGTATAAGGCCAAAAAAATTGTTTGTTTTTAAGGCATTTTACAGCAACCAAAAAAAAAAAAAAAGCAAAAGAATGTTTTTAAAGTCAATATGTAGCGTATACGTATATGGACCGATATCGAAAATTTTTATTACCTGCATTGGTATCCTTCTTTTATTAACAGTACTGCTTTGAGTAAAAAAAAAAAAAAAATTTCATGCAAAAATCGGCTTAGTTTATGGCCAGTAATCGGAGATTTTTATTTTCTGTATTTTAGTAACCTCCTTTAAAATCAGAACTGCTTTTAAGTAAAACTAGTTGTTTAAGTTCGCTTACGCAACATTTTCATGAAAAAAATCGGTTTAAGCTATATCTCGAATATATATGGACCTACATCGGAAATTTTCATTTTGCATATATAAATAGTCTCCTGTTAATATCAGAATTGAGTATAAGAAAAAAAAGTATTTTAAGTTTGCTTACGTGAAATTTTCATTCAAAAATCGGCTTACGCTATATCTCAGGAATATACCGATTTCGGAAATTTTCATTTTCCATATTCAAATAACCTTATTTTATTGCCGAAACGGCTTTTAAGCAAAAAAAAGTTGTCTAAGTAACTTATGTGATATATTCATTAAAAAATCGGTTTAGGCTATATCTCGGGTGTATGTGGACCAATGTCGGGGGGAAATTTTTTTTCCATGCTAAATAAATTATCGACAAGCTTGAAGCAGAACAAAAAATTTTTTGTTTCAAAAAATTTTAAACTTTTTCGGAATTTTTAATATATCTCAGCTATACGTGATCTGATTTTACTGAATTTCAATAGCAAACCCATGAATCGACGGAGTAATAAAATGGCGAAAGAATATAATTTCTAAGTCTAATGGTTTTCTCAGAAACGGTATTTCAACGGCAGACAGACAGACAGACTGACATCGCTTAATTGAATTTTCTATCAATGCTGAATCAGAATATGTTTACTTTATAGGGCCTGTTATGAATATTGTAGAAATTACAAACGGAATCACAAACTTATATATATTCTTTACATTTTTGTGTAGGGTATACTAAAGTACATAACAATTATACAGTTTCAAAATTAAATAATGAACCCAAATACATTCAGCTGGCGAATGTTTTTTTTTATATACAAAAATAAACATACCTTTTTTCAATTTCAATGTAAGTCTACTGTATAATAAATTTGGTGGTTGTAGCCTGCGATAATCTGTTGCTTGATGTCTTGGACGTTAAATGACCCATCTTATAATAATGACATGGAGATGGCGTCGCAAACGCCGTATTCGAAAGTAAATATACTGCTTGGTGTTAGTTTTAGTTGATTTCGATTTGGGGAATAGCAAGTTCACACAACCACTATTTTTTCTTGTTCGAAGATTCTTGCATTTCTTCTCATTATATTATAACCAGTGTTATCATATGATAAGATTTTATCTGTTTATAGTGCTTTCTTGTCAAACAAAACTTTTACACCTATGCAATATATACCGGCATGTTCCAGAAAAGTAGTAGCATGAATAAAAAATGAATTGAAAATTTAACTTTTCATTTTTGTATTTATGTAAAAGTAGTATTTTGGGTGTTCCCCTCTTTCGTTCGAACTGAACTTCGAAAATAAAACTTGGATAAATGTTCAAATAACTAGTACTGACACGAACCACGTTTTCACTTTTATTTTTTACATAAACCAGTATAGATATGACCCATATTTTCTATTTTATTTTTTGAGATAAGCCTTTTGTCAAAAAAAAAACGACGTGCAAAATTTTTTATCTAATGCTTGTAAGAGCAAAATTTAGTTAGGGGGGTTACTTTCTATTGCGATGCGAAAGAAAAATCGAAGAATTGGTACCCTGTAGTACGTTTTCGTGTATTCTTTTCGCATATAATTTTCCTTTTCGCACATTTTATTTTATCATTCTTCGCTATTGTTTATTTTGTGATACAAGTGTTACTTCATTTTTAAATTATTTCGCGAAAAAGTTTGCGCAGACAGCACAGAATACCAAATTATACTCTTATCGCATCTACCTTTCGCATCGCAATAGAGAGTAACCCCCTAGGTTTATCAAAATCTCCGTCAACAACGATGATCGTAAATTTCTTTTAAGTACCATTTTATGCAAAATTTTAGTATAGCCGGTGAGGGTAAATCCAAGACATGGAAGTGATTACGATGATTCAGATCGCCAATCGACTTTAGTTAATAAAATAACAATTATTCGTTTTTTATATAAGACTCGTATGTTCCTTCTTTTGTCTATAAATATGTGCACAATTGTATCTCAAATAAATATTTCGTCATCTAATCCTCTTATTTCAATGGGATTGTAATTATACTTAGTTTTTCCGTAAAAGTTTTCATTTTCACAATGAAACTAAAAAGTGTTTTCAAACTACTACTTTTTGTGTAAAAGTAGTTTCAAGAACCAGACAATTCACTACGAATTATTGTTCGAAAACAAAACCCAAATGAAAAGTAAAGAGTAGAATGTAGAACACCGAAGCTTGAAATTGAAGTGATTTCAAAATATTTTCACTTCAAAGTAGAATCAAGAACATACCCGATAGTGATTTAACACGTTCTTTTCTAAAAAATTTGATGTACTATTAAAGGGTATTATGTTCTTTTCAAAACATGTTGCACATATAACTGGCTGAAAATGTTGCATATCCTACAGAGTATTTCGAGAAAGGTGGAAATACTGCCCTCTTTTACATCTCTGTTTCATATGTGTTTATGCAAAAATGAGATTATTTTGTTATTGCAAATGAGTAAACGGTGTTGCTGATGATAGCTTTTATCTGATAAAAATGAAACCTTAAAAGTGGTCGTGATATGTTTGAAACGCTAAGTGTACAATATTTTTAAACGGTATTTTGTTAAAATTTGTTGTTCTTTTGTGTTAATAACAAATGTACAACTTTTTAAGGATGATTGTAATCGGAAAAAGCGATAAACATATAAAGGGTGGCACTTTTCATCTGAAAAGAAAACACCATTATTCTAGTTGTTTGGGTTTCAAACATGTTTTTAAGGATTAGTTTGTAAATTATTTATTGCAAGTATTTTTTTCTTTTGTAAGTTATTTGTGGCTAATACTAATTTTAAACAATTTGTTTAGGTTAGTCACATTTACATTAAAAATAAAATTATTAATGCGAGTGGTGATTAAATTTTAAGGGCCGATGTTGATTTTAAATAAAACACAAAATAGCCTTATTAAAAAAAAAAAAAATTAATAAAAGTTTGTTAAGCTTTTTTACTCATTTGGTAACAAATATGTACATGAAAACAAAAGTAGTTTTTTTTTTGAATAAGGCTGAAATTATTTAGGAATTATTGTCCTTTATTTTTATGGTTTAACTATGGTTCAACTATGTATGGAAAAATATAGCGCCCAAATGGTCGACGCGACTTCAGCGGCATACCTCCATGCAAACTTTCGATGATGCCTAAACATCAATCAGCAATCCAAAATTTTAAAATGTAATTTGGCGGAGCAGACTATCCGTAATATTTATAGAGCTTTTCTTTTGTCTCTTTCACCGTTTTCCCTTTCAAATAATAGAGTTAATCAGTGAACGAAATAAACTTTTTTTTGATTTTTCAACCAACACAAAAGTTGAATTTGGCTGAAATTTTAACGGCTGACGTTAGACAGATCGTAATTAAAAAATATTAGCCCGATTCACAATCTTGTGCATTTGAGATTGCATATTTCTGCAATTGCAAAATTGACATTTTTGGGTGTATTTTGTTAGTGTAAAGCAAGAATATACTCCATTATTTTCCAAATGCAATGATGCAAGGCCATTTGCACAAGATTGTGAATAGGGCATTTGTATTTGTGCTGCCATTTAGCGCTAGGTAGCTTCAATATCAATCTGCCCTCGTATGTAAATATATGTCACATTCTATGTCACAGAAATTTGAGAGATTCTTAAAACGTCCAGTTGAAATTTCCATTCCTATTTTTCTTATTATTTAAAGTAATTTATTACCTTTTTTTTATTATTTATAACATTTTTTCCATACATTTCCTTCTGACGAGTATGGTTTTTCATTCGCCACATTTTGACACTTATGATGAGACAAGTCGTGTGTCATAAACCAAAATAAATTGACAGCTGTTACGTCTTTTAACAACAGTTGGTAATAGTCACAACCTGCAACCCAAAAAAAGAAACATGTTGCAAAATAAGTGCTTTAGATTGAGGGCTTTATGTTAAAGAGTCGTGTGTTATAAACAGGCTGTAAATTGAAAATTAATTGGTTACTTCAAAAATACAACGTCAAAGCCATGTTGTCATTCCAGTTGCGACTTTTAGCGAGCACCGATAGCTTTTTTTCGTTGAAAATGCTTGTAACTAAAAACGTTCAATATCGTGAGCCAGTTAGTTAAATTTCAACATGTTCCTTTTTTTAAAATCATCATTCTGCTTAAACCAAAAAAGTAGAAAAATTCACCAAATTTAACTTCAATAGCAATAGTGTTTCATTTATTTAAAACTTGTAGTCATTTTCTATATTCTTTCTTATTAAAATTGTAGTATTGTTTTCGATTTTGTTTTTAAATTGACCCAAATGTTTAATTCGATATTAATTTTTTATTGCATGTATAAAACAATTTTTAATTTAATTATATGTAGTCCATGGGAAACCAGCAAACATTCAAACAATCAATGATTCATGCATTCTTCATTCACTCATTCTTTCATTCAAACCATCATTCGATCGTTTAAACACTTGTTCGCTTATTTAAATCATTCCTATACGCTTTTTTATACTTGTATGTTGATACACACAATTGTAAATGATAACAAAGAAAAAATTTTCTGCAAATTAACTGGCCATTGGCGGCGACGAAATAAAACGTAAAAAAAGTGGAAAAAACCTTACAAAAATTTAAATTCACTGTAACATTCATATAAACACTGGGTTAAAAAATTGTGTGCAGTTGTGTGCAATTACGTACGTGTTTGTGTGTGTGTGTGCAAAGGTGTGTGAGTAAGATTCAGTTTTAATACGCGCAATGAAAAATGCAATCAATAATCCGTTTATCCACACATTAAATCAAACGACTTTTGTAAGAGATGTAGTTGTTTATTGAGTGGAGCTGTGCACAGTGGCGTTAAAAATGTCCAAAAGCATTTTTTGTCTATTGATTTATTTTCAGTTACTTTTTTTTAACAGTTCTCACAAAAAAAAAAAAAAAATTTAAAACAAAGTAAAATTGATAATTTTGTTTGCCATGTGGTTTCGACAATGAGATTGGATTGTGAAAAACTGAGATCGAATTAGTCTCAAAATGAAAATTGATTCAAGTTCATTTAATCCCTAGTCTACGATCACGTACTCTATTAGCTACTAATGTTCTGACATTTCATAGGAGCCACTCAAATCACAAGTAGACTTGGAAAACTTTGAAAATTATTTTCAAACATTTAACTGTATATCGCAATTCCCCCGGGGAACAGGTTTTGCCTTGGCGTATTCCTAACTTAAGCGCTCTGTTTTTGGGGAAAAGAGGGGAAGGGGTCCCTCGTTTGGTGCGGCAAACAAAACTCTAGGAAGCCACATGACTTATGTTGTGTTGGCTTCCGAAACCCTTACCAAGGGTATAATGGCCAGAACGGGGATCAGCATGGCCCCCGGGAAGTTCTGCTTGCGGTTCGACCCGGGCTGATCATGGTTGAGGTGCCTACCTTGGCTGAAACGTTCTGACTGTGGTTGAAACCTAAAACGCAGGAAAGGAGTGTTCGCATCCTTGATAATTGTTTGGTGATGGCTTTTTTCGAGGGCTAACAATCTCCCGAGGATCTGTTGCCTATACAACAGTTACGTGTACTGTAAGGAACCAGTGGTGATGGTTGACGGGTGAGTTGGTTTAAGGGCTGATGCTCTTAGTGGGCTTCGGCCTACCATTAAGCCTTGTCCTCCATTGATTGCTGGGAAATTGCATACATGAGGGATTAGAAAGCCCGAACTCCTCAACAAGAAGTTGTGCATATGACCGCAATCATATGACAAGAATTGCTACCTGTGTGAGCCTAGCAAGCCACACGGGGGCGGTGAATCGTGAAAAATTCACTCCGTGGAATTGGTCCACCATCAGGTTAGGTCATCAAGGCAGGTACTGATGTAAATAATTTTCACAGTTGTATGTCGCAATATCTATACGAGTATATACATATATAAAAATTAACTACCGATTATATGTAATCGCATTATGGGAATGGTATTTCCAATACAGAGTAAATGTAAGTTTTTTATATACGAAGTCTGATTAAAAAATGACCGATATTTTAAAATTTCGTGAGCTACGTATATTTGATTTTCGATTTTTTTTCTGTTATGTTGTTACACATGTCTGTTATACATGTTGGCAATATCAGCCGTTTTGGATTGGCAGTTTGTTTTTGACAGATAAAAAGGTTAAACGTGTTTTGGTGTGCTCTTCGATTGTTTAGTATTCGAAAAAATGGAGTAAAGAAATTTTGTGTAAAAAATGAAATTAAATGCGTAAGGACATTTGAAATGTTGACTACGGGGTCACAAAACACAAGTTCAATTGTGGTATAACCAGTTTAAGGAAGGCCGGAAGATGTCACTGCTCACCCGAGCACGTCGACAACCGATGAAAACATTGAAGCAGTGAATAAAATTATTTTGGATAATCGTTGAATCACTATGAGAGATGTTGCTGATGATGTTGGCATATCGTTCGGCTCATTCCAAGCAATTTTTACGGATGTTTTAGGCATGCAACGTGCGGCAGGGAAGATTGTTCCAAAATTGCAAAATTTGGACAAAATAAACTTTGCATGGACATCGCTAAGGAGCTGTTGGACATCGTCAACGACGATCCAGATTTCCTCAAAAAGCTCATAACTGGTGACGAATCATGGAAGCCAAAGCCTAATCCTCCCAATGGAAGCATCCAGAGGAGCTAAGACCAAAAAAAGCACGTCAAGTTCGGTCAAATGTGAAGATTTTGCTCACTGTTTTCACCGACTGCAGTGGCGATCCTTGCCACAAGATTGTACGATCAATAAGGAATACTACCTTAAAGTTATGCATCGTTTGCACGTTTCGTTAGAAACGCACAGAATTGTGGACAAGACAATCATGGACTTTGTACCATGATAACGCACCAGCTCACACATCGATGCTTATGCGTGAGTTTTTGGCCAAAAACAAAACTGTTATCATGCCTCAACCACCGTATCCACCAGACTTGGCGGACGCTGACTTTTTCCTCTTCCGAAAACTAAAGACACCGACAAAAGGAAAGCGTTTTGTTACGATTGAGAAAATAAAAGACAAATCAAGGATGTTTCGAGGATTGGAAAAATAGATGGCCTAAGTGTATTATAGCTGAGGGGTATGAATAAATACTTTTTGAAAAAATTCAAAATAACGGTTTTTGATCAGACCTCGTATCCTGAGGACGATCAAAGATAAAGTTTTAATTTTGGCACGAATAACATGATGGTCGATACGAATCATCAAACAAAAACTGGACATGGATAAATGTTTGCATGCGCTCGTTTTAGTAAATCGTCTTATCTACGAAATTCCAAAATACGTATCGTCCAACTATTGAAGAACTATTGTGGTTCATCACATCCGCTTTTATTGCAAATCCGTTAAACCTGTTGAATACGTTTGCAAGTATGTTACAAATGCGGTATGTCTGTTTTTGTAATTGCAGCTACGGATAGAAATTATGACATTTCGAAATATTGGACGATATATTAGTGGGCAGTGAAACTGATAATACATCTTAGCCTATTTTAATTCATTTGTTTGTACACTTAGAGAAAGTATAACGAGTTAATTTTACAGAAGCAAAAGCAGTGCAGAGGTTGGAACGACCACCATCTATAACTCTAACAAGTTTTTATTTTTTAATATGTACAAGAGATCGCAATAACACTGCTTTTCTCAGAAAGGCTGAGATATTTTATATGGAACGCTTCATAAACAAATTTGAGCGAAGGAAACAGTGAAATCTTGATCCTGGATGTTTAATCATTCAATGCACTAAGTCGTGTCTGTTCAGCCCATCCGTGCATGAATGCATTTATAAGCGGTTTCTATTGGTCAATGTTAACAGTACAACTTATTTTCAATATCTACGGACCGTCAATGGAGTATTGTGCACAACGTATAGGGAAACATGTTGCTTAAAATCATCAATTTTATAGAAATATGTGATAACTCTCAAGTTAACTGAAAATATACGAATCGCTCTACAAAATTACCAATCAGGACATGTGTTCTCAAAGCAATTGTTAGGTATTGGCAATAGAAAATTACCGACTGATGCTACTACAATTTATACCAGAAAGTATTCCCAAATATTGTTCAAAAGAAAGTATCCCCAAATATTGTTCAAAATTACAGCGAAATAGTTATTTTAGCAGCAAAAATAAAAAATAACAGCATTGATAATATAAAATAAATAATCCAAAATTCAATTCAATCGATTCGATTACAGAACCTGCTGTCGTTGTTAACTACCCGAGAAAGTCCCTCAACCTATTTTAGTTACCGCATAATGCCACTTACAGCTTAAGGTTGAATCATTAGCACTGACATCACGTTACCTGAATGGGCCAACGCTTAGTAATGATGCTGAACTACTCGTAGGTGTTAAAACATTGATGGAAAACGCTGTTAGAGAGTAGATAGGAAAGTTAAAGAGCGAATAAATGCTTACTCCTAGAATGCCAGCGGTATCAACTGATTTACGAAGATGACATTTAAAAACGTTTATATAATCATAAACCAATTTAGAAGAATCTTTTAAGCAATAATTTAGGAACACAATATTTTTATTATTATTTTTTATTTAGGGCTAGTACTCAGGATTTAACCCCTACACATGCTCTGCATTGTACCAGAACTAGAAAAATAAGTTGTGAGGAGGGGGAAAGAGGGAGTAGGCAGCAAGTCTGGAGGAAACTTATCCTCGGGCAATCGACCACAAATGGATGAGCTCTGGACGAAGAACGGGTGCTTCGTAGAAATGTGCGAGTTTCGGGAGCAACATCCCTAATCTCGTCAGAGCAAAATCCATTGTAGTAAAGATAGAACAGAGTAACGCATCCTACACTGCGTCGATGCTTCAATGAGTCAATAGAGTTTGATACCCTACAGTCACCGGTAAGTTTCTTCGCCATCTCCTGCACACGGTCGAGTAACCCCAAAATAGTCTTTGCGGTACCAGCCCAAACATGAGAGTTGTATTCCATTTTCGGTCGAATGTAGGTAGTATAAATAGTAAGAAGGTCGGATGGAGTGAAGTACATCTTACACCGTTTCAAAAACCCGAGGCACTTGAATGCTTCTTTAGAAACATGAAAACTATGTTCAGTCCAGCAAACATCACACTGCACCTTCATTCCAAGAACTTTAAAAGCATTTGATTTCTCAATATGTACACCATCCATGAATATAGATGAAGCAGCATTTGCGGTGGTTTCTTTATGTGTTAATAAGCCACTTTGGGTCTTACGACTTTAAAGGCGACCCTGATTTTACGACCCCATTCGGAGATTAATAGAAGATCACTATTCATTCATTTTTAGCCTCCTGGCAGCGATCTCTAAAAGGCTGGGTTATAACTAAAAGAGTACGAGTGGCAAATGCTGCTGTCACCCGTGAAAGAGTGGGTAGGGTTAGAAGTTTGATATAGAACGTCGTTGATGAAAATAAGAAATAGGTAGGAGAAAGAGCGGTACCCCCGAATTAATCTTGAGCTTGTTTGATTCTTTGCAATGAAATATTTTGCATTATAATTTTAAGCAATTTTATATATCATTAGTAAACACCTTCCGAGTGAAGCCGAAGCGGTCAGCACAAACTAGCTGAATAAAACATACCGGCTCGAAAAATAAAAATGTTCTTATATTATTTTGCAGATTATGGAAATATTACACATTTTGGAATTGAACTGATGCCGAATCAGTATTTCAAAAGATTACAATAAAATTTCTTATCTATTTTATGTAGTGTGTAACAAAATAGAAAATCTTACACTTTTGTTAAGGTCTGTAATTAAACAACTTTGTCCATTTTCTCATCCTGACCAGGACGATTTTGTTAAAATGTAATTTATTGTTTTATTAACAAAAGACATCATAATAACGACTAAACGCATTGAAAAAACAACTTCTAAAAGACATTTCCTTTTTGCGTTTTTCTTTATTAGCATTAATTTTATATTATTACTATTATTCATGTTTTTTTTTTCATAAATGTTTGCTTTCACCTCATATAATTTGTTTGGCGCATATTGCAAGAGTCTGCATTGCATTAAAAAACATATTTTTATTTTCTTCCAACCATATAATATGATTATATTTTCTGTTTCGTCGTTGTACTAAATCTTTACGTGATTTGCAGTAGAATGAAGCATCTAAAGTTTTTCTTCGTTCGAAATGGAAACGTGAGTTATTTTATTATCTGTAAAAAATTGGATGCTAATAATTTTTCATATCGAAATGCTGTGCCATGAGTTGTTTTCTTTTCATTAAACGGCAAATTTAACGCTGTTCAATTGGCACGAAGAAGTAGAAGGTGAAGCAAAATCATGTAAAAGTATCAGGATGTGGTTGTAAATTCCTGCAGGAAGGTTTTTAAATAATTGCTATTTGCAAAAATCGCAGTTTATCGGAGTGAGATTTATTTCAGTTCTTGATTCAAGGCCCTGCTGTTCTGACTAGACGTTATTTTAACTTGTTTAACGTTTATAATTTTTTACAGTGTAAATGTTAAATGTGTAATTTAAATACATGTAATACACTAACAGCCTTATTCAAAAAAAAAAAAAAAAAAAAGACTTTTGGTTACATGTACATATTTGTTACCAAATGAGTAAAGCTTAACAAACTGTTATTAAAAATTTGTATTCAAAAAACACATATTAAACTGATAAATGGTGTAAGCAATTTTGTAATTTTGAACTGGTAACAGTACACATAGAATTGCCTCTTAAGTTCCAAAAAATTGTGGCTTATGTTCTAATGACGCAAAATATGTGTATTATATTAATCGGTAACCGAATTTTCGAATACTTTTTAGTTGTGAAATAATAAAAAAACATTTGCATACAATAAACATTTCCTTGCTTTTATCTTTTAGTGAAAAATTTTAATGAATAAAGTTAAATAATGTATTAATAAAACCAAATTAAGTCGATTTTCGAAGGCAAATGAGATGTAATTTTTTCATTACGAATAAGAGGAACTCGAATATATTTACTATTTGTTTTTTGTACATCACTTTTGTGTGTGTTAAGTTTTCTCATTCAAAAATACAAATTTATTAAAATTGAAATATGAATAGAAGAACTATATACATACAAATTCATATGTATTTGGACACATTTTTTCAATATCAAATAAAATTTTTATTTCAAATTTTTTTTCATATTTACATATATGTACATAAATTTGATATGTATTTACAGCTTTATACAGGTAGTGGCAAAATTACAATAAATACAAAACCAATAAACATCAACATGTATTTTGTTGGTGGAATTTACGTGTAGTTGTCAAAATTTCGTTTGAAAAAGCAAGGAAGTCTATGTGTTTTTGACGCAAAGGAAACGAAAAGCAGCTGCGCTTATACCACTACCATATTAAAACTGCCATGATACATATGAAATACATATCTACACAGTTTGTGAGTGATAGCTCTGATATTAGTGTGTAACGTTGTGATCCACTTTTTTGCCTGAAGATTGGCATCACCCAACTTATGAAATTAATATTACAAACTTACAGCCAGTTCGCCGATGTCGAAAGGATAAGTTCATTTGCACTCTAGGCGAAAGAAAATTTTTTTTTTTAACTTTATTCTATGCGAACGCTGTGTCAAAAATCAATTAAAATACATAAGTTCATGCGAACAAACAATAGTGATATAGACAAACTCAAATTTGTTCGAATGTGGGTGACTAGATTTCTTTCACATACATTTTTATACGATATCGCCGAACAGGCTGTTAGTGTCAACAGTTCAAAAACCTGACAATAAAACCAAAACTTTTTGTTTCAAGAAAATGGACTAAAGTCTTCTGAATCAGCTTTTATTAGAAACAAATTGGAGTTCCTTACTGGCGCGATACAGTGCTGAGATAATTAATTGTTTAATTGACAGATTTTACCAAGAATTGTATGTACTCGTATATATGGAGAAATGTATTCCCAAAAGTTTTGAAATAAGGCATTACAGTACACCATAGGGAGAAAAGTTCGTCTGGCAAAATTAAGAAAAATAAATTTTTTGAAAAATATAAAAAGTCTGGGGCTTCGCAAATTACTCCTTTGCTCGTTCACATTATAACTTAATCAATCGATCATGCTACAATAAGTATATAAATATAGTTCGTAATAATATTAGATAAAATCTGAAAAGGTTTTACAACTTTGTAGATACTAGAAGACATTCTATGCCGTCGCCTGCCATTATGAAGTTTGGTAACATTGAGTCTAATAATTTTCTTCTGACCTACGTATTCTGATAAATGTTATGATGATTCGTTCTCGTATCCATATCTGGAATTATCGAATATGGATATTTTTATTGTACCGTTAGATGATATGACCGTATATATCAAGCTAGTAAAGCTAAAATGTTCTTACAAATGTGGTCCTGATAGAATTTCGAGTTTCTTTCTTGTCAAGTGCGCTAACTGTTTCCTCAACCAAAATGTTTAATGGGTCTATTATATATTGCCATATTTCAACATTTTGGAACGATTTATGTATAATTCCGTTATTTAAATCTTACAAATTAAAGAGAAATAGCGAAGCTTAGTGCCATATCTAAACTATTCAAAGATTAATTACCGACCAACTCTGTCACCAAATGTTATCAATTTTTTCACCCGCTCAACATGGTTTGCGTAAAGGTTGTTCAACAGTTATTAATTTGTCTTAACCAAATTTAATTCCAACATTTTAAATGCTGCAATAGAGTTTGTTTTAGTCTTTCCTGTTAATAAAGTTACACCTCTACGAACACTACTCCCTCTCTCCTCCTCATCATAACCTATTTTCCTAGTTCCAGTACAATGTGCTGCATCTGTAGGGGTCATCCCCTGAGTACTGGTCCCAGATTAAAAAAGAAAAACAATTGATAATCATGGATTTGTTCATCAAAAACAAACTGATGTGATATATACTGACTTTAATCAAGCTTTTGATAAAGTTAATCATAAGATCGTTGTGAAAAAACTCAATTTTCTGGGATTTACAAATAACACGTTAAAATGGATTTTGTCTTATATGTCAAATAGAAAACAAAAAGTATTTTTTGGAAATAAATCATCAAAGCCAATAGACGTGTTATCTGAGTCCGCTTATTTTTTCTTTATTTATTAACGATTTGCCAAAAGTTATTAAGCATTCAAATATAGTTAGGTAATGTCAAAGTGCTTCTCACGCCCGAATGTCTAGCTTTTATTCGCTGTTGAAGCTTGATTTGGATGCTTTAAGTTCTTGGTGTCGCTTTAATCTTATGGAACTTAATCATAATACTGCAGCAGTATATCTTATATATGTATATATTTGGATGTGAAACTGAATTTTATTCAGCATATAGCATTGATAGTAAATAAAGCACGTTGAGTATTAGGACTAATTAAACGCTGGGCAAAAGAGAGTACTAACCCTTATATAACTAAGGAATTGTGCCCTCAAAAATAGTTCTTATTTTTTTCTCCGTAGTCTGCATTGGAATATGTTATATTTGCCTCCATACAAGTTGAGGCTTGCATTAATTAAGCTTCCAACTCTTAAAAGTTGAAGAGCAATCACTTTTTTACTAAATATTATAAATGGAAAAGTTTATTGTGAATTTCTGATACAAAATATTTTTTGGAACACACCAATACAAACTACGCTCAATTTCGTGCCGCTGTACATTCAGCGTTTCTTAACTAATTACGCCAACTGGGATCCATTAATAAGAATCTGTTCTGAGTTTAATAATTATAAAATGTCGACTTTTTTGTTAAATCTAATCATGTTAAACGTAATCTAATTTTAAGTCTTAATAATTAATGCATTAATGTATTTACTTATTTTGTAATGGTCTGGGAAGGATTTCATTTATCTTTAGACCTTAGTTAATTAAATAAATAAATAAATCACACAAGAGAAATTCTATTTTCTGGTAACACGCTCTCATTTTCACTCTAGTGGTTTTATCTGAAAGCTTTAACCGTTGATTTTTTATAGGTGTGTTTTTATAAACTTATTAATGTTTATTACAAGTAAGAAAAGGAACTACGATATATTTTACTTTTACAAAAACATGGAACTTAGTGCTCATGTCCCAGTGGTATAAGAAGTATCGCGGACAATGACACCATACATAAGCCGCTAGGATGAACTAAAATAAATTTATAAAGCTGCTTAAAATTCTTTTATTAGTGTATGTATATGCACAAGGAATAAATAAGTATTGTAAAGTATTATTTGCTATTTATAAGATTAGATGAGTAAATTTTCAACACAATGTAAAAAATACAATGTATAGTTACACGCATGTAAGTATGATTGATCTAAATAGTTCTTGCTGACAAATACATTGTTTATTAAGAAAGAAAATTTTGAAAGAAATAGCTTTTTCTTTGACGGATATGCTGAAGCTAAACGCCATTTGCTGTTTTAATATTAAATTTATATGGAACTGTCAAAACCTTTTGGAAATTTTATTATTATGAAATTTATGAAAATAGCTTAAACTCATTAAATAACCAATATTTTGAATTCTGAAAATATGGAAAAACAAACTTGTTTTTGTTTGTAGTCATCAATTCCTTGGGGAACATCAAACAATCGCGACAGGAGCTTCCCCAGGGTAGCATACTGGGGCCTACTTTATATTTGAGTTACGCTTCTGACATGACAACGACAACCGGAATCCACACTTCAACTCTTGCAGACGGCACAGCGTTCTTGAGCGTTCATGAAAACTACCAATTAGCTTCACGAAAGTTGCAGAAATATATTTCAGTATTAGGGAAATGGCTAAAACTTTTGAAAATTAAAGTTAATGAAGAAAAATGTACTAATGTTACATTCACACTTTGTAAATAAACATGTGCAACCATTGAAATTAACAACTCACCTATTCCGCTACACTGAAGTCAAGTATCTTTGTATACACCTCAATCGTAGGCTAACAAGTCACTCAGTGTAAACTAAAAGCAGCGCAACTAAATTAGCTTATAGGCAAAAACTCGACATTGAAGTTGGATTGCAAACTTTTGTTATACAAGGCAATTTTAAAGCTACGGAATTCAATAGTGGGGCACCGCCTCAATGTCAAATATTTGTAAATTTAAAGGCGAAAATTATTATTCTTGTCTTCTTCAATCCAAAAAATTAGTGATCACAGCAAATTTATAATGGAAAAAATTCTTCTTAAAAAAAATTAAGAAAGAAAAAACTTGAACTAAAACCCGCTGTACATATGTACCAACCAAAAATCTAATTTAAAAATTATAAAAAAGTTCAACAAAAATTCAATAAATCGACAAAACCAAATTCTTCGACTGATTACTGCAGCAGAATGGTACCTAAACAAATTCACGAATTCATAAGGATCTGAGTGTTCCGCCGACAAAAGATGAAATTTCTAAGTTCGCGGCTAGGTATATCAGTAAACTGGGATTTCACCCAAATTCTCTTGCACGCAACATACTTAATTTTGGCGGCCACTCTCGGTTGAGAAGAAGAGATACCCTTGCCACCATCAGAACGTTAAATAGGCGATATTATTCGCGCAAAATAAAATTTTTTTGTCTAGCATTGGCTGGACTTGAATAACTTTTATATTTAGTATTAAAATTTGAATACTTATTGTTAGTTCATATTTTGAAGATTCAATAAATAAATAAATGAAAAAAAAAAAAAAAAATTATTCTTTTTAAATTAATTTGTATGCATGTATAATTAATTGAAAAAATATTTTTGTTTCAACATTTTTTTTTTTTTTTTTTAATGTACATACATAAGTGCATAGCTATAATACATATTTTTTATTATGGGGCACAGCCTCTGCATCTAACATTGAAAAAATTCAAAGAAGTCAAAATAGAATTCTCCGTAGAATTACAAATGCTCCATGGTACGTTAAAAACTCACGAATCCACGCAGATCTGAACGTACCTTTTGTGAAATCTGAATTTGTGAAGTACACGACAAGATATATTAACAAACTTGAAATCCATCCAAATCCACTTGCAGTTAATATCCTTAACTTTGGTGGTCATACCCGTCTGAGAAGGAGGGATACTTTGGCTACCATTAGAGCTCTAAACAGATGACTGAATTCTGAAATAATATTCGCATAAAAATAAATTTTTGTCCAGCACTGGCAGGACTTTAATTAAAATTTTTTTTAGTATTAAGATTTGAATACTTATTGTCATTACATTTTTTTATGTAGATTCAATAAATAAAATAATAAAGTTAAAAAAAAAAAAAAAAAAAAAAAATTTTGAAGATTCAATAAATAAATCAATGAAAAAAAATGCCACATTCACATATGTGCGCCCATTAAAATTAACAACCTACCTATACCCCAGTACCCCTTGGTATACACTTCGACCGTAAGCTAACATGGAAGTATCATTGAAGCAAAAGTCACTCAGTTGAAACTAAAAGCAGCGCAACTATTGCTTATCATTCTACCTTGAAGTTGGATTGAAAACGCTTATGGGGCACCGCATTAATATCAAATATAGGAAATATTTAAAGCCGACAGAACTAAATTCTTCGACCGATTACTGCAGCAGAATGGTACATTCACGACTTCATAAGGATCTGAGTGTTCCGCTGGTGAAACTAGAACTTCATCCTCTTACGCGCATGTACTGAATTTTTTCAGCCACACTCAGTTGAGAGGAATGATACCTTTGCCACTATCAGAGCGCTCAATAAGTGAGTTTACCGATATAGATCCCGCATAATAAACGTTTTTGTCTAGCATTGGCCGGACTTAATTAAAAAACAATTTTTTTTTATTTCTATGTTTAATATGAAGATTCGAATAGTTAGTTCATTTTGAACATTCAATAAATAAATAAATGCTTAAAAAATAATATTGATATAGATACATGCAACCAAATTAAACATAAATTACTTAACAGCTGACAAAATTTACGCCAATTAAAATATTTTGCCCTGTGGAAAACACCCGTTACTATTAACGATATTTATCATTATTAAGGATACCAATAAAAAATTATAAATAGCTTGTCTTCTATGTTTCCCAGCTATGTATATGTCGACATTTCATAGAAGCTACCCTAATCATCAGTAGACTTTGGAAATTTTCGAAAGATATTCTCAAACATTCAACTTTACTCGTATATCCCAACCATCTAAATAAATTGTTGAGAATTTAAAAAGAAAAACGCTCTAATAATGCCTATCAAAACACAAAAAACAAGCTTTTTCATTTACACCTTTCAAACAAAATGGTTTTATTGGTATCAATGTTAGAGACTAGAATAGTGAATTATTATTAAGGATATTTATCAGCTAATAAAAACAACCCAGTTCGTATTTAAAGGAAAGTTTTTATCAATAGTTTTTGTCATATGAGTCAGATTTGAAATTAAGGCCCATTTTACGGTTTACAATAGTACTGTACTTCAGTTGAAAATTTTCCATTTGCTATTATCGAATACAACTTAACCTGTCAAAAATATTAAAGTTGAAGTTATGGTGTATTACAACTTTTTTGTTATACTACTATTTACAATTCTGTGTTGGTGTGGTTAACAGAAACCTAGAAGAATTACAACTGATCGTTGGCAGTTGTCTAAAAAACAACTGAGTTGAGTAGTAGTTTTTAATACCAAAAATGAGTAAGGTTGTTTTAAAGTTAAATGGTTTGAATTTCAGCTCAACTGAGCAGAGTTGCAAACAACAATAGAAGCATAAATATTTCTTAAATTCATTTAACTACTAAAACAAGTTTAAAAAACTTTAACTTTGATATGATGCATTTTTGGTTTGTATTTTTTTATCTATCTCACTAACTTCCTACGAGTTCTTTACAATCGCTAACAACTTAAAATACCTGTCTGTTTTTTTATGTTTCATCTTTAATGTGTGTTGTTGGTGTTAGTATTAATGCCACTAATGAGCGTAAAATTTTGATGAACTTAGAAAAATTAATTAGTTGTTTATTTGTAGCACACAACTGCACTTGATGTGTGTAATAAGAACATGCTGAATTCCGAATGATAACATTGTAAGGAATTGATGATTTAAAAATCATTTGTTGTGATTAAAGAACTTCAGGTGTAGGAAGCAAAGATTAGTTTGAGTAATAATTATAGTACTTTATATAACCATCTGTCATGATTTTAGAATAGATTTTAGTTAATAATTTAACTGAAATAATAATAGAGAACAATAATGTATTTTGTCTGAAACTTTACAATTTTCTTAAAATCCTTGGAATGGAACTGGCACTGACGACGAATTTTGCCAAACAAGATGAATTCATCGGTAAAAGCTTAATTCGTAAATTTGAAGAATGAAACACAACGGCGAAAAGGGAAGCTGTTCCTATCATTAGTAATAATATAAAAAAGCGTGATTAAAAAACAAAAACAGTAGTAAAATATTAAATTGAAATGTTGATTAAAGCTTGAGATCAGTTATGTTTTTTGTATAAAAAATATTTTAAAGATTTTATTATTTTCTTCAGGAAAAGTTTTTTTCCGGTTTTGTTTATAAAATCAAAAATATTTGAAAACATACTGAAAACAATTTTAACATACATAAAAACATTCAACATACATTGTAACAAAAAATTAAAGTACATAAAAAAAAATATTTAAAATGTCTAGTTCTATTACTTCAGTTAGATCCTTTATAAATAATATAAAATAGTTATTTTACGATGTGTTCACAAAATATATTTCTAATAAATATATGAACGGATATGCGTATATAGTGGTAAACGGAATGTCTATAAATGCAAGCGCTTATGACTCTAACATAATTGTTAAAAAAAAATGCAAACAAAATGCACGTGCATTGACGAACTGTGTGTGCATGTATATATGTATGCATCAGATAACTTGTACAATAAATTTTTACAAAAGGTTGTTTTTCTTAAATAAAAACTTTATTGATTCAGCGAATTATTTGACTGAAAATATTTGAAAATCAGTCATGATTTTTGTGAAAAATTTTTCTTTCTGGTTGCGGCAGGGAACAATTTTTGTTAAATATTAAGGTATTTCAATATTAAGTACAAACAAGTGTCCAGGTGACCCACATGTGTTACAAATTACTTATTTCAAAATTTTATTTACAAAATACATAGAAATACAGGTCATTCAATTCCGGTAGTAAGAAGTCGCGAATCATGACTCTGTATTACCGATGGCTTGCTCAAAACAATACAGTCCAATGATTCTGCCAGCGTTAATTCCGCTCCAGCCAGTAGCCTTGAGTACAAGTAACGATTTTTCATGTTTCACATGAAGATTTACAGTGCTACAGAAATTAAAATTTTGTTTATTAGCAAATCTATGATAAAATTTAATACCACCGTCCGACTATTGGTTAAAATCGACTTAACTATACCACGCTCTTGGTAGAATATCGCTCCATTGCTGTTAGTTTGTATTCTACAGCTATCTAGTTCAGAAATGTCATAAATGATTGATGTAAAACGTCATTTGCAAAAGCTATTACAGTTTGGAATAAGGTGATTGATATTATGTCACCCCGAAATATAGGAAGAGTTGTCACAATATGTTCTTTGTTGGTTCCACATTGAATTCCAACATATTAATATTTTTATTTGAAAATTCAATTTGTTTTAAACCTATTTAAAGTTATTTACTACTTATAAAAAAAAATGTATTTTCCCTGAAGTTGAGCGCTTCTGTGTATTCGTTTGTGAGTGTGTAAACTTATAAATTGTAATTGCACATATTACAATATGTGCGGATTATGCCATTTGTTTTTGCTTAGAAAACAAATACCCTAAAGTATAATTAATATTTGACTAATTGCAATCAAGCATCAATCATACGTTTTAAGTTGATCTCAAAACAAGCGAAGAGATAAAACAACAAACGGAAAATACTGCTAATGAACCATGTATTTAGTTCATTAAAACTTCAGCAAAAACGAAATTATTTTTTTATTTATTACAAATTACATTTTTATAAAAAAATAAACACACATACACTCACACATATACATACATCCGCAAAAGACCCATAGTACACCAGCAAAAAGTACTTAACACGATATCAAATATAATTTAAAATATAAAAAACCATAAAATATTTTAATGATGCCAGTTAAACCTTTAATTATTGCAAAAGTGTAGCAGAACAATTTTTAGTTCAATGCAATTTTTCTAGTTCTTGTTTGCACTGAAGGAAGAAATTTCTTCTACTCAATATTTTTTTCTCGTTAAAGAACAAAAACAAAAAAGTTAAAACAAAACCATATTGAGTTTTTGTTGGTTGTTTTAAGCAGCGGTTTAATTTGATATGTTGAAAAAAGTTTAAACGCATCAAACCAACAACATGTGGTATTAAACACAGGTGTTGCCAAAATACACATTAACGTAGAAGGGGATGAAAGTGTTATCGAATAATTTTTATTAAAATGTTACGTCTATATTCAAAAAAATATTTTATGTTTATTGCTCATTTGACGTATTTCCGTACAAAATTTATCAAATAAAGTTTTAATAAACATATTATAATTTTTATTTGCAATCATTCTATTGGTTATTTGCTTAAGAATATTAACAATATATAAAAACAATGTTAAAACAATATCTAATTTCAATGTTACAATAGCAACATTAGAATAGAATGTGTTTTAAAATCGATTGTATTTCGTATACAAGAAAACAATATCAAGTTTTTTTTATTAAAAAAAGCATTTATTTTAATAACAAAATGAGTTGATACATTATTGTATCAACTCATTTTGTCCATCTTTAGCCACTACTTTTTTAGCATATAGATTCCACGCCAAAAGAACTACTCCAGCTTTTAAGTAAAGGATTAATTAACCCAATTGCTGCTACCCTCTTCTGAAGGGATGCGTATTCCAGTAAGGGCGTTCTCTCATGAAACTTTTTCGTGTAAAGAGGCCTGTTCTCCTGTGTCGAAATCACAACTTTCGAACCGCCGCAGACCACCGTTCACAACTTTTTTGAGTTGGTGAATGTTGACCATAGACTTCCACCAACAATCTGAAGGATAGCAAATCTATTACTATCCGATTTTAGCAGATTTGGGGCTTCGCTGACGTTTAACCACGGTTATATATCTATTCATACCTACTAGTGTTTTTGGCGTATCTGGAATAATTAAAGTGAATGACGTTTTGTCTTATGTTGTAGGAACAATATTCGGCGAACACGAACGCGGGCGTTTCCTGTCTCTTAAGGACACGAGATTTTTCAATGATTTTTTCACAGATTCTTCCTCAGAGTTACAAAGGGGGTTTTCTAGTGGAGCTCTTTCTCAGAATTACATCTGATAGGTATACTCATGCAATTTTTTCTCTTATTTACTTTAAAAAGTATATGATAAAAAATTTCACAAAGTTTTTTTTTTTTAATAATTTCACTCCTTTTACTTATTCCGGTTTACTATTTATTCCAGTTTTATTTCCTTACTTTCCGTTCCAAAAACTAGACTCTGAAGTTTATTATCAAAACGAAATTGTAAAAAAAATTTGCCAATATGCCATCAAGTACCGACGTCATGTATCTAGACTTTCTTTACCCATAGGAAACAATAGGTACGAGTAATACCTTGAATTACTTAAGATATAAGTCTTATATGAAATATTGCTTTATAATTGCTGCAAGTCTTCTCTTTATCAAGAATGGAAGAAAAACTGTAATATAAATTTTAAATATGTATTTATATAAAAAATTAAAATTCAAGTTCTTGAAAATTAAGATAATTTTGTTATGAATAACACGTACTGGAATTTTTCAAATTCTCTGATAAACCTTTAATTGAAAGAATCAAACGAAGAAGAAAAAAAGGAACGAAAAGAATGCATGAAAATGACAGGTGAAGAGTCTTCAAAGTTTTCCAGTTTTATAAAACCACTCAAGAAAATTTCTTTGTAGTGTTTGTATTTACAAATAATCACTCTAATGTTAAATGCATGCATCCACATAAAACAAAATTTAATGTATAAAAAACACTTACCGTCAACCCAATTTTTTTCGTAAAGAAAAAAAATGTGAAAAATATTCATTTAACACATCAGTGCAAAGAAATGAATTCATTACCACCAAACACCAGGCTTAGATACAAGAAATTGTAAAAGTTGAGAGCACTTAACTTGATTGAAAAAAAATGAAGATGAAATAAAACTTAAATGGAAGAGAAGGTGATTGGTTTTGTCTTGAGGGGTTTTTATCTAATGTATATTTGTGTTGTTTTACTGGTAAATTTTTTTTTTTTTTGAAGGAAACATTGATGTAATATATCGACCTTTTCTTAACAAACTTGAATTTTTTGATTTAGTTTAAAAAAATTTTATTGTAAAAGATTATTTATGAATAGTCACTTACGTTAAATTTGTTATACTAGAGTTAATTTCGCCAAACCGACTGGTAGAATAATTGAACACCTAGAAAATATGAATGAAATATACTCAATATTTAGAGTGTATTTCATAAAATTTTTCATTCATGTCCCATAAACACAACATTAATTTCTTTTCTATTTTCTAAGATTATTCATTTTTATGAAAAATCAGTATAAAATGAGTTATTGGGCAGCCGTGTATTTAACTTCACTGAGCTTTAAAGTATTCGTGTAGGCGGTAACCATAATAAGAAGCCAATTTCTAGTTTAAATACATATAAATGTACATTTCACTTGTGTTAAATGTTTAGATTTAAATGAACTAGAAAATTTGTTTAGTTCAATTGCTTTTATTGCAACAGAATACTACTTTGCCTTTGTAATTACTTAACCATAGGATTTTGCCAACAAAAATGTAATTTCTATATAAAAAACATTTGCACTTCATGCACTATAATATTGCCTTTTCTGGTTTCGACAACTTCTCTGAATAGACCAGAGGTACCCAAAAGTTCTATATGAAAGAGCAAACACCAACATAAGAAAAAACTACTTTTATTTAATTGTTTTTGTTGCGAAGATCATAACACATTTACAAAAACAAAATCTATACTGATAATCGCTGTCGTCAATGTTTGCCAAGCAAAGCATGCGAAAGTGTTGTTGCTATACTCTTGTGTGTGTGTACAGTGAAGAACGATAAAAACAAAATACATAAGACAAAGTTGTTTGTGTGTTTTGTGTAGTGCAGTATGTGTGTGTGTGACAAGGCTAACCTGTTGGCTGAAATTTTTGCAAGCAATTCATACTTGCCGGAAAGCAGTCAACCACTTACCGGGCTCGAAAGAGTATCTGTAACTATGCTAAAGATATTTTTCCGGGCTCGAGCAGTCAAAAGGATTTTGACAGACCTCGACATAAATAAGACTCCTGGACCAGATAACATTCCAGCACTGGTCTTGAAGCAATGTTCTTCTGAGCTTGCACGTCCATTAGCACGCCTCTCCAGCATACTTTACCATGCTGGCGAGTTCCCATCATGCTGGAAAGTTGCTAATGTAACGCCAATTCCCAAAATGGGTGAAGCAGATAACCCTGAAAATTACCGCTCAATTGTAATTTGCTCTGCGCTTTCCAAAGTAATGGAAAATATGGTCAATTACCACCTTGTGAGGTATCTAGAGTCGAACAAATTACTTTGTGATCGTCAATATGGGGAACGTAAGAGTCGCTCTACTGGAGATCTTTTGACATATCTCTCTGAGAAATGGTGCCAATAAATCCATCATTTTGGTGAAAGCAAAGTGGTAGCTCTGGATATCACCAAAGCGTTTGACAGAGTGTGGCATGCTGCACTACTGGCAAAACTTACTGCTTTTGGTGTCGGTGATGACTTTTCTCGGTTTACATCGAGCTTTCTCAGAGACCGCACTATACGAGTTGTTATAGATGGGGTCTCATCAAACGAGATTAATTCAGGGGTACCGCAAGGCTTCGTTCTTTCTCCTAGCCTATTCCTTATTTTTCTTAATGGCCTTCTCTACCAAACTTCATCTTTCGTGGATGACAGCAGCATTTGCCACTCGTACTCTTTTAGTTATAGGCCTAGTCTGTCAAAGATCGCTGCCAAGAGGGTAAATATAAATGATTCATTGAACAGTGCTCTTCTATTAATCTCCGAGTGGGGTCGTAAAAACAGAGTCGCCTTTAACGCTCGTAAGACCAAATGCTGTTTATTAACACACAAACATACGACCGCAAATGCTGTTTCATCTGTACTCATGGATGGTATAAATATTGAGGAATCGGATGCTCTTGATATTCTTGGAATGAAGATACAGTGTGATGTTCGCTGGACAGATCACATTTTTCATGTCTCTAAAGAAGCATTCAAGTGCTTGAAACGGTGTAAGATGTACTTCACTCCATCCGACCTCCCTACTATTTATACCACCTACATCCGACCGAAAATGGAATACAACTCTCATGTTTGGACCGGTGCCTCAAAGTCTATTTTGGGGTTACTCAACCGTGTGCAGGAGACGGCCATTACTGTCATCGGTGACAGTATTGACTCACTGGAGCACCGACGCAGTGTGGGGTGTGTTACTCAGTTCTATCGTTACTACAATGGATTTTGGTCCGACGAGATTAGGAATCTTGTTCCCGAAACTGCATCGTCCAGAGCTCATCCATTAGTGGTCAATTGTCCAGAGAATCGTACTACGCATTACAGAGAGAATTAGTTTTTCAGCCGTAGACTTCGCCTGTAAAATAAGTTGCCTAAAACTTGTTTCCTGTATGTTATAATGTAGGAAGGTTCAAGTCAATAATTCAGAAACACTACTCCCTCTTTCCCCCTCCTCATAACCTATTTTCCTAGTCCTACAATGCACTGCTTACGTAGGGGTCATCCTCTGAGTACTGGTCCAAGATAAAAAAACAAGAGCACGGCCCTATAGTTAAGCGCTTTTACAAAAAAAAAATTGAGCATCAATCGCATAGGCCTCGGGCACTCTTAGACAATCAACATCAGACACTTAGCTGGCGGACATCTCTTTCATGGGAGCCCTTTGTTGGATGTTATTTTTTTTTTCAATATACTTATATATTATAGGAATACAAGCACCTGCATAGGATGGGAATTTCCAACACAGACATTTGCAGATTCTGCGGTGATGAAGAGGAGTCAATGGATCACTTAATCACCCAATGTGGAGCACTGGGACACAGCATATATAGGCTACTACAAGCTTATATGTTAAGCGAATGTGACTTAATATCACTCCCTATGATGGAGCTTGTCCGTTTTCTTGACATACTCAACCCATAATGGGGCAAGGGACGCACAATAGATCACCATTGGTCGCAGTGCAAATGGCCGATATGGCCCTCATCCCATCCAACAATAATAATATTATAGGAAAAAATATATCTATCACTATAAGCGTGTATGTAACCAAACACTATTTGCCTAATTGCAACATAAATGAAATTTAAAGAAGTTTATTTAAATATTAAAAACATAGAATAATTTTCTGCGCCTTTTAAACAAGTATCCAAATTGACAATAAATCAATCAAGCTCTGATTTTTGTTTCGGTACTTCAAATCAATGGATGCCAGCTATAATCAAATATTTACAATTTTAAAATTCCTATTAAAAGGAAAAGTTAAATATTATTTCTAAATATTTTATTAATATTTGCATATTCTTGTGCTATATTTGTAAGGGCGAGTATATCACAAATGCGTAAAGTATATTCAAAAGAAATATGAAAGTATGCATGTGTTGGTATTTTTATTTTTCTAAACCAGTTTCAATGAATACTCTTGTGTATCTATTTGAATTTAAAAAAATGCTGTAAAATATGTAGAGATGACGACAACAAAGCATTCTACATACATTTGAATATTGATGAAAGTAATAGCATTTGGTCTATTGATCTCGTTTGATTTGAAATTTCTTTCTGTAAAATATTTGAACGTTCATTGGTTACATTGATGTGATTAAAAAAAAGATATCCATTTTTATTGTTTTCCTTAAAAGCATAAAAGAAAATGAAAATCAGAAAGCAATTTAATTCAATGTTTTCTCTTATTATTTCCTGTCAGCAACAAAGAAAAAATAAATAAGAAAAAACTATATTTACAAATTTATATGAATACGTAGATACGCCTAAAATAAACAAAAATTTTAGTCACACAAGAAAGAAGAAAAACTATGATTGAAGAAAGATACAGTATTTGTGGACATATGAATATAATGTGTATATATGTTCAAAGTAATGGAAATTGTAAAGCACAAATTACAGTGTGAAGAAAATAATTTTTTAAATATAAGAGAGCCCATAATATGGCTTTTCGATGTGTCTATTGTAACTAGTTCCGTGACATGTCACCATATGAAAAGTATTTATTTGTTATTACGGATCCTTTTCCACTACAAAAACTGTGTAATCGACAATTTCGGATTATCCACCAGATTCACAATAATATAAACTTCATTTTCGCCGGTAAGCACATTGTTAAAATTTTTGTATAGTCTTGCGAATTTCATGCATAGTAGGTAGTTTATAACGACTACGAGTATAAACACGACGTAATTATTAAAAAGTGTTCACATTTGAATAACCACATTTGCAGTTAGTTTTATTTATTTTAACGCGTAATCCAGTTGTTATACAGGGTGTTCGCCGGGAAGGTATGCATATTTTGTTTTGTCGCCATTTTGGTAAACATGGCAGATCTTGTGGAGGCTCGGCAATTTTGGTAAAAACCTGAATTATGTACTATTTGGTAAAGGAGATACACGAGGAGTATCTCCAAGCAACAAATATATGCATTGACCTTTTTCACGGAAAAACAGTTATGTCTTCGATTTATTCACCGCCCCGATTTTAAGTAATAGAAAGCCAATATTCAAATTTTTTTAAATCACTTGGGCCTCGATTCCAGATGTTATAGATTTTGGAGTTGCAAAAAATGTTCCTTTAGAATAGATGCAAATGGAGACTTCATTAGATTTGTCATCAGATCACTTACCAACTATAATCTCTGTTTCGTTACCCCATTAGATCGGCTCACCGTTTAGTGACTTGGTGTTGACCGTCACTAGAGTTAATTGGCTTATATATTTTTTTTTCATTCATTTATTTATTGAATCTTCATAAAGTTAGCTAACAGTAAGTATTCAAATCTTAAAATATACTAAGTCCAGCCAATGCTAGCCAAAAAGTTTTATTTTGCGCATATTATATCGGTAAAATCACTTACTTAACGCTCTAATGGTAGCAAGGGTATCCCTTCTTCTCAACCGAGTGTGGCCGGTTGAGAAAAATTAATTAAGTCCAGCCAATACTAGACAAAAAGTTGGCTAATATATAAAAAATATTTGAGTACAAAGCATATTACCGTGAGAACGCCTGAAGACTTCAAATTAGCCAAAAAATGCTACCACTCACCATATAAGTTTCAGAAATGTAAACGATAGGACTTATTCATCAGAAATAGAACATCTTCTGTCAGAAAAAAGGACAGTTAGAAGAGAGGGACAACTTCGCAGATCTCCACTGCTTAAACGCAAGCTACGGGAATATATTACGCAAATAGGAAATCTGCTTAAAATCCGTAGAATGGCTTCCCTTAAGAATTATCTGGAAAGTCTTGATGGTGCTCATCAGTCTGACTGTGTTCTATTGAAAGGGTAAAAAGGATTGAAGAGGCAAGCCATCTTTGCGTACTTTAACTGGCGGCATGTGACGGCATTTCAGCTGCATGATGTACCTTTGAAGCTTAGTTTCCCAGATGTCCAAAACATCATAAATAAAATAAACTCCAGGAAATCTCCAGCTATTGATGAACTTACTTGTAAAATGCTTGTACAGTTACCGCTACTTAAGGGCACTTCAGACTATCACACTTTGTATTAAGACTTGTCAAAAAATCAAATAATACGTGCAAGTGTGATAGTGTGAGTGTAAAGTGTTATGAAAATTAGAAATAATCCGGTAAAAGATTTGACATCCCATAACACTTCACCATTTTTAGAAATTTGTTTAAAGAATAAGATTTTTCATTGGATCAGGGTTGCATTTGTTGCAAAAGCAAATAATAAAAATATTAAAACCAGACGTTAAGTAAATTGGATGTTTATTTTCACATCATATTTCTTCTTTTACTTTAGGTGTGATGGTGTGAAAACAAAATGTAATGATACGTTAGATTTTCTGACAGTCGCAACAAATATCTTCAGATTTCTGTTCCACAAAATCCAATCAAAATCTTAAGACTTGTATGATAGTCTGAAACGCCCTTTACTAGAAGAATTCTTATTTTTTATTAACGCTATTTTATGTCTAGAGTATTATCCTGCAGAGTGTAGACTCCCCATTATTGCATGGCCCCCGGGTGGTTCTGCTTGTAGTTCAACCCGGGCTGATCTTGGCTGAAACCTTCTGGCTGTGGTTGAATCCTAAAACGCAGGAAGGGGGCGTTAGTATCCTTGATAATTGTTTGATGTGTGGATTTTTTTGGGGCCTAACAATCTCCCAAGTGTCTTTTACCTTTAAACAGTTACCTGTACTGTAAGGAACCAGTGGTGATGGTTGACGGGTGAGTTGGTTTAAGGGCTGATGCTGCTAGTGGGCTTCGGCCTGCCAACTCATTAAGATTTGTCTTCCATTGATTGCTGGGAAATTGCGGGATTAGAAGGTCCGAACTCCTAACCAAGAAGTTGCTCATATGGCTACAAACATATGGCAAAAATGGCTACCTGTATGAGCATAGCAAGCCACACGAGGACGCTGGTGAATCTGCATAATTCACTCGGTGGAACTGATCCATCATCAGAAAAGGCCGTAAGGCAGGTACTGATGTAAATCTCTTTCACAACTGTCCGCATTACGTAAAAGTAGATCTGGTAATATAAGTAGGTTACTCAAACACAGAAAATGAAAATATCTGATATCGGTCCATATATACCGAGGAATAGCCTAAACCAATTTTTCCATGATAACTTGGCATGGCGATTACAAGGCAAACATTTTTTACCCGATATCGATCCATATATATCCGATCATATTTGGTTCAAATTTGTAATATATACTACATACGTGACTACTGTGAAGGGTTTTTTAGATTCCGCCCAGCCGAATATATTACACTTTTAGTTGTTTTATTTCTGCCTGTTTAACTTGGGATTTGAAAATGAAACATCAACAACGTAAGAAATAATCTATCGATATATAACCTCTTGTTAAATACACCCACGCCACACCGAAAGCTGAATAAAATGATAAAAGGGTATTAAAAAAGATTTAAGTTCTTTTTATTGTCTTAATTGTTTAAAAATCAGTTTTAGAGACAATTTTGCACTCCATTTTCTGAAATTTACAATAATTTTTGTAGTTTACATACATGACAGCCTAAAGGTAGCGACGAAGTTTTCACTCGGAATTTATTTATATGAAGCATAGTAGATATATGAAAAGTTATAAAATTAAAAAAAAATCATTGAAAATTCTTCTTTGATTACTTATTGCCTGCTTTGTATAGAACTCCCCGTCTACACTGCTTTAGTATTATTTTAAAACTCATGACTTTACTGTGCATCTGTATTTGTGAAAGTGACACAGTCAAAAGTATGAATTGATGTTTATATGTCTATACATACATTAGGGTGCCCTTTTTAAAATAAAATTTTGACTTTCTTCTATCTCTATCTTGCTATCTTTAAATAATAAATAAAATGAAACCACCTAAAAAGTGATATGAAAGATCCATAATTTTACATAACGTATAAAATATTCATCACTATAAAACTAGAAAAGTGTAATTTAATGGACGATTTAATTAAACACTTATGCGCATATATATATATATATTCTAGGTAAGACCCAATAATAAATTTATGGTCACAAACATTAACCGCCTTACTGGCATCATCATGCTTCACTAAAAAAATCGTTTAATCTCCAAACTTCCATTTCTTAACTCCATTTTGAAATACGAGTAAGTCGTACTGAAATTCATTTAAATTTAAGAAATGCACCAAACTACACTTAGCACCAGTTTTTGAGTTTGTATTTGAATGTTAATTAAGTTTCATTTAAATACGAAAATCAATTTTTCACTACAATTTTAATTTTGCACCAAACTTAAATGCCCAATCTTCCTCATTTAAGTTATATCCTTACTAACTCCGTCTGTCTGTCTGTTACCTTTTCACACCTAAACTGCTTAACCGATTTTGATAAAATTCGGTATGCAGATATACTGAAGACCGAAAATCAGTTTTTGTTCTGAAATTCTAGAAGGGAGAAAAGGAGTGCAAAATTACCATTTAAAAAAATAGTTAAAAAAAAAACCGCCATTTACGAACTGATGTTTATACAAATTTGGACGCCGGACAGATGTAATGTCCGTCCGATTTTTATTTACTCAGGTATTTATGAACCGATTTTCAATATACATTTTTCTTTTAAGAGTTTGTAAACGCACTAGAAAAAAGTTTTTGGACACCGGGAAAACAAAATGTCCATTTGAAAAAAATTTTAAGTAATTCCGCAACATGTGAATTGATTTTCAAAACATGGTTTTGAAAGGATATGCTAAAGCCCTGAAAATGAAAAAGGTTATATCGGATTAATATAATGTCCATTTTTGAGTTTTTGGACATCGGACTGTCGAAACTGAAAAATAAATGTTTGATTTACTTTGCTATTTATACCGCAATTTTCAATATACTTTCTTATTTTAAGAGATTGTCAACGAACTGTTAATAAAAAAGTTTTTGGATATACAAAATGTCCGTCAACAAAAAAATTATAAATAAATAAATAACTAAATTAAATGAAATAAAACACTTTGCTATATTAAACAGAGTTTCTATAATTGTTATTCTTTATAAGAAATATATATAAAAAAATGGACATCTCTCAGACCCAAAAAATAAATGTTGAAATAACTTTGTTTTTTAGAACTTTTTTTTATTATTTGAAAGGTGCTACTTACACTTTGATCCCATTACAAATGTTTTAAGAAAATGTGCGTGTGAAATAACCAATACATTATACATGTTTTCCCTCTGAAACGGTTTATGAACTGACTGAAAATACAATAATTGGACATAGCGCGAAATAACTTGAAACTTCTTTTTGCTATCAGAAATCGTTCAAACTGTACTGGTGTCTAATATTACCCAGAATAGTAAATGGGCGTATGCTGCAGCAATGTAAGTTTGAAATGAATAGCCTACAAAAGAGTCGTTGAATCTTTAGATCGGACGACTTACGATAACGGATGGTGGTACCTTGGCTGATGATTTCAGGCAGCCTCTAACGGTTATCATAAGAAATACTCAAACAGCTGAAATAGATGATTTCGTGGAAGCGTTTCGCTGTTAATTGTAAATGCATGGAAAAAATACTTCTTATGAATATGAATTCAGCTGCGCTGTGATACCTCAAAAATAATATAAATAATAAAGGATGGGTATAAGTCAGAATTACTTTAGCACTGAGTGATGAAATTTTGAGGCATTCGGTACTGTCGAATAAATGTCTGTATTCAGTGGACAGTAAAGTGGCATCAGAGCTCTTCAATTCTTACGTGCTAACAGGGCGACCTTGCCATAAATTGAGACTGAAATCGCTTTAAGACTGCATCGTCACACGGTTGGAAATCATACTTTTGGGATATGGTATTGTGCGAAAAATTATAGGAGAATACAGGAATAACTCAATCTGATTTACAATTCCAGTCAAAGAAGCTCGGATTCTATAAATCCTTCAGGTATTGCAATATAAAACCAAAAACGCTGCATTTCTTAAATGTAAATGTACTAATCCAAATTTTAAATAACATAAACTTAATAACACAAAACGAATACTGCGAAGTCATGACTTAATAATAAAATAGAAAAAGAATTCTTCTAGCCACACGAGGTTAACTTTTCCAGTAATTTTATCTCAATACCTGGATATTTCCTCAAGTTGGTTTTATTTATGACGTTTTCGATATCTTGAAAACTCAGTCTCAAAGGCTCGTGTGTCTAACATCATTTGGCGGTAATTCAGCTTTGTGATATCCTATATCATTTGTAGTAAAAACGTTTCTTAAATGGTGAACATACAAATGATAACATAAACATGCCCATATAATGCCCGGTAAACTAGCTAAATTAACGCCGGAGACGAATATCCATGACGTGGATATGCTATGTGCTATGTGGGTGGAATCAGAAGGGTGTTTTATATTATGAGCTATTGAATTCGGGGCAGACGACCACAGGGAATCAGTACCGAAGACAGTTGATTGGTTTGAAGAGAGCAATGAACGAAAACCGACCAGATGTTCCATTATGACAACGCACGGCCACATTTTGCCAGACCGCTCAAAAACTATTTGGAAAACAGTAAATGAGAAATTTTAATATACCCGCCTTAAAGCCTAGACCCTGCCCTTTATGACTAATACTTGTTTCGATTGATACTTCAGAACAGGTTAGAAGAATGTTCTTTACTTCAAAACTAAACCAGTTCTTTTGGACGCGGAATTCATATGCTATGAGATAGATGAGAAAAGGTATGGTTAACGATAGATAAAGCTTTAAATAATGTATCAACTCATTCTATTATTATAATAAATAAATGTTTTAAGTAAACAAATTTATATCATTAACTTGTGTATAAATTAACATATTTTTCTTAACGGTTCTTAATAATTTTTCACAGATAATTTTGAATATTGAAATAAATTTTTTTCAAACGCATTTTCGACTTCAAATCTCTGGTAATTTCTTTTATTATGAGCAATATTTTGATCTAGATGCACAATTTAATCTGCTAATTGTCAAATATATTTCAATTACCTTAGCAATTAAAGTATTAGTGATCCTATACATTTTTTTAATTGTAAACACCACATAATATCTAAAGGTTTTCCAAATGTCACAAAAAAAAAACATGTTTACCAATTTTATTGCATCCATATATTTTAAAACCCTTCTGTATAAATGTATAAAATTGTTTTTAATATTGATAACATGTTGATAAATGGCCAACCAAAACACAGGATAATTTCTTTTATTATGAGCAAAACACACAAAAAGTTTTCGGAGAATTATCTTAATATTTTTTGTAATGATAGAAGGATCTGTGGCAATTATGGTCAAATAATCGTCATGACTTTGGTCCATACCCATCCATCCGATTGTATATGTTTCTAATAACTCTGTGACATAACTGAAGCTTAATTTCATTTATGCGTCGAATTATCTCATCCTTTTCGAATTTTTCTTGGCTTATTGCAGTACACTTTTATTATAAATATCCGCAAAGAAAAAAGTCCAACAGTGTCAAAGTAAGGAAAGCTAATACGGCCATTGAATTTCTTGCTCAAAGAAGCAGAGCTATCATCTCGTGACAGCACGGTAACTGCTAGTCCGATTAATTTCGAAAAAGTACATCCTGATGACGCAGCCAGCGAGTTTTTACTCGTTGACTAGCACATATAGACGTTTGTGACCTATGACCACAACTTTTTTGGTGGCGTCTATCTAATTTCTTACTTATTATTCAACTACTGATGCTAAACCACTACTATAAGTTACACAATTGAGCAGCACGGTCAAATGATAAACATTTATTGTCAATTTTGAATGCGGTATCATCTGCATTTTAAAAATAGATGAATGATCTATTTTTAAAATCAAATTACCATACTTATCAGAATCACCAGGTGCCAATGATAAACCCAAAATTACTGGTTGGTGTAGATTTTGTAACGGCGGCTTCAGTGAGCCATAGTTTTTGAAAACTACAATTTGAACGATATGGATGTAACTGACTTGTCATTCCAATGGGATGGCACTGCATGCCACACAGCAGACACCACAATTTACAGTCTGCTTGAATAATTTGAGGATACGGAGGTGACTCGAGTTGCGGTTTTTTGAAACCACACTTCTATGCCAATAAGCCGTAATCTACCCAAATTTTGTCAGATCAGCTCCGCAGAGTCATTGACAATCGTACCATTATTTTGCAAATAAAAATATAATATCCTTAATACCCCACACATAGCTAGTTTTATTTTATAAAAAGCGTCAATAAGTCCTGTCAATAAATCCTGTACTAGAAATAAATTCATTATTACTAAAATGTAATTATATTCTACGTACGACTTACTTCAGAGTATGGCTGCATCGTTTTGGACCTGATTTACTGCATAATTATAAAAATATGAAAAGTGTTTAGAATATCTGAACTTATATATGATTACTTATGTGTGATCTTAGCCAAGCAGCTAAATATCTCCCTAATGTGGTCATAACTACAAACATGCATATGTGTATAAACATATGTATGTATATAAGTACATCCTTTAATATCCGGGAAGAGTTAGTTTGTTGCAAAACATCGTAAACATTTTTTAGAAAAAAGAAAAAAATGGAATGGCATATCCTTCCACTTGAATTTGAAGGAACAACTGTGCTTAAATATTGAATTGGGAAATATTGTGGAGAAAAAATTAAAATGAAGCTGATAAAACTGCTGCCATTTAAGGCAGCAACTTCACATTTTTTATTATTCCATTTTTTAAACGGGTTGGTATTCGGCAAGAGTATCATGGAATGGCAGGATAACATTATTGCATGATTTATTATTGTCGATATGCCTGCTTTAGCAATAAATGTATGAACCAACCAGCCAACATTAACACATAAGCAGTTTGGATGCAACCGATAAAAAGTGCAAAAAAAAAAAAAACTGCATACTCATACTAAAAGAAATGCAACTTATTTGAATGATGGGACAATCAGGGGTGTGGTATAAAATTAGATGTCATGCGGTTGGAGATTAAGATTGAAGTCTGTTTTTATGCATGTACATCAAAATGTAGTTTTGCTAATATAAACCAGAATAGTTCAAGTTTTTATTTTTAAATCATTGGTTTGCTTAATAGTTTGATTAAAATAAAATAAAGAAATTAATATTTTGTGTTCTGGTATTCAAAATCAAGTCCAAATTTTATGAGTGGCTTTTTCATGGAAATGCATATCAATTATCAAGAGAATTGTCTTCTAAAAATGTATTAAACAAATGTATGTATGTTTAAAATTTGATTTTTAAATGTTGTAGTTACTATTTAAAGGCAGCTTTACTGGTGTAGTGGTATAAGTACAGCTATCGTTCGTTTCCTTTGCGTAAATTTGTCAAAAATACATTGGCATCCTTGCTTTTTCAAACAAAAGTAAAACAAAATTTTGAAAATTTTTCGAAAATTCTACCAACAAAATACATGTGATGTTTTTTATTGTCTTAATTATTGTAATTTTGCCACTACCTGTTTAAAGCTGCCTTGTATGTTTCTCATCGGAAAATTCTCCCTTTTTGTGCTTTAAATTCTTCCTGTGTTTTGGACTATCAATGGAATTTATGATTGCTGATGGGAAATCTGGGAAGAATTCAACAACTTCTAGAAAGCGATAGGAATATTGCATAAATTGCACGCTGTTCATGAGGCTGCTGAAAAAGGGGTCAAATGAATAGAAAGACGCAACATATTGTGCCGTAACGGGGAATAACAAGTAGTTTTGCTTCAAGTTGTTGCTGAAAGTAGAAGACAATGTCGCTCGTTTAATGAAAACGTATTAGTTTACATAATTATAGGTGGGCCCCGGGAAGGTGTACTACTTTGTTTTGCCGCCATTTTGGTAAAGAGTTGGCAGTTTCACGTGGCAAATTTATTATGCAAAAATATTCGATAAACCAATATTTTCTAATCGTTAAAACTTTTCATCAAAATCAGTCATCGTTTTTCACGGGAAAATCATAACAGGGACATTTGCATTTTTTTTATCTTGGACCAGTATTCAGGGCATACAGTACATATGCGCATTGTACTGGAACTAGGAAAATAGGTTATGATGAGGAGGAAAGAGGAAGTAGGGTTTGTGGAGGTTTACTTTAACAATAACAGCACGAAAGGCTAAAACTAGTAACAGAGCTTCTATTTCAGCATTTAAAATGTTGGAATTTAATTAGTCAAAACTGATCAGTGCCCAGTGTTTATACCTTCGACACTGCTCAGACTAACAAAATTTTGTCAAACATCCTCCACACTACAAAATAATGAAATGCAGTGAAAAAAAATTAATATTGAACTAATAAAGAAAACATGGACAATGGTGAAAAAAGACAAAAAAGAATACTATGCATTTGCATGGATATGTGAATAAACAGAATAAAAGTTGGTTCTGGGCAATGGAAACAATGACCAATTATTTGACTGTAAAGCTCCACTTCGATGAAAATACAAATATACGGTAAAAATACATTTCGAACTAGTAAGCAATTCCTTTCTATTAGATGTAATATTTATTTTTAAGAAATAGCCATGATTTTGGCGTTTACTAGCAAAATTTATAGCAGTGTGCTAAAATAAAAGAAAAAACCGCTAAATAAATGTAAAAATGTTTTCATCCTAAATTTCTCCTTCTTCTGTATTGTTTTGTATTTATGAACAATGTTGTCAGATTATCAAACTTATCTTCAATTTGCTGATATCTTACGCAATAGGAACAAGAGTTTTATTAAAATTTAAAAACAAGATTATATATAAAATAATAACACAACATAAAAAGTAGTTTCATTATTTTCTAGTAAAAACTTGAAATACGAAATATGATGGATTATCCCACAGTCATTTCTTTGCATGTGCTTTTAAGTGCCGAGTAATACACTTTGCGTGAAGTCATTAGTGAAACATGCGCCGATGTTTTAATTTTGTGAGACTTGTCGTAATCTTGTATACTATCATTCTTGGTCCGCCACCGAGCGATGGAATTATTCTCTGTGTATATTCATCTCATATTGATTCACGAATGCATTTTGCTAATTGCCCGCATTGGTTGTATATACATGAGTCAATATAGGATGAATATAGACAGAGAATAATTCAATGGCTCAGTGGCTGAGTGGTAAAGGCAGCCGTTCATGATACGTCATGTCCCGAGTTCAAATCCGAAAATTGGTGTTGATGAGCAATATAGCGGCTACGAAACAGCTAGTTGTTCCTCAGCTAAAAGTTTGATTATTATTTTTCTTGTCTTCTTCAATGAAAAATTATTGATCACAGCAAATGTGTATTGTAAAAATCTACCTTTTAAGAAAACTTAAGAAAGAAAAAACTTTAATTAAAAATCCGATGTACAAAAAACTAAAAATCTAAATTAAAAAAATTATAAATTTCAAAAAAAAAAAAAAAATCAAATAAATTAATATTTGCAATTATATATGATTTTTTTATGAAGCCGTGGATAGTACCTATTGACGTAGAAACACCCATATATTTTACATATGTTCATAAATAAAGATATATGTACATAATGTGTATGAATAAAAAATAATAGATTGAGGCTAGCGTAGATAGTGTACATCAAATGTGACATAGACAGTGAGCACAAGAGAGTGAAGAAACAACAGATCGCAAGCGTTTATAGTTGTAAGCAAATAATTGTAATCCCGCGTTACGTATGTGCCGTAGAAAAATATTTTGTAAACTTTTGCTTTATGTATAACGTGGTGCTGAAGATTTCTTTACATATCTTTTCTTGTCTTCATTGTTTTCTTAGAAATTGAATATTACGTGTTATATTTTTATACAATAATGGAGATAATGTATAATACAAACTCTTCTTTATTAATCAACACCATAAAATGTCTCTACATTTTATGGTCTTGATTGTAGATTGTTTAGATCGATAGATCTTTAAACGGAAACGGTGTTATCTCATTTTATTTTGTGCAGAACTTGAAGATATCTTGGGGATGGCTTTATGAATGTATGTACTATCTACGAATATCTATTTAATATTTTTAAAAGTCAAAAAAAGGTATGATATCTGTTGTCGCCACTGTGAATGAAATACTTTCGTGTAGACAATATTTGAATAATCGATTCAATAATCAATTACGTAACAATTTTCTGCAGACAACAAGAAGAAAAAAGAAAAGTCGGGCATCTGCCAGAGGAAAACTTCATTTTGTATCGCGAACATCTCCATTTTTAAAACGTACACATTTTTTATAAATAGTAGAATCTACTTTGCAATTTAGCGCTTTGTTTTATACCAAAAAGCATGTAAATAATGAAATTAATTATCTGTGTATTATATACCTAAATATGAAATTGTCTAAAATTTAGGAATTTTAACATTCAAATATAAAACTGAAATTCTTGAATTGTGGTTTTTTATTTGGTGTTCGCAATCTGATACAACTAGCTTACGTTAATTGCCGTAACAATGTCTATATATATTAAGCAAAAACTTGATATATTAACACCAACACTTGCTTTTGTTAAGATTCCTACACAAAAATTTAAACAAGTGATATGACAGCAGAAATTTGAGTTTTCTTTTGTAATGGCAAGATTTTCATTTATCCAAAGATTTCCAAGTTCTAAGATATATACTTATGTATACTTGTAGTTATGTTCATTTTTATTTAAATTTAAGTAAATATAAGAATTTTAAGATATATTTTCTTCACGTTGATTTTAAATAAGACCAGCATTAATTTATCTGTTTCAATTAAAATGATGATGTAACGTAAATTACCACCTGGATTACATTAAAAGCTTTCAACAATTTTTGTTTTTCGTTTACGAGTATATACAGTGTTGGTTAAAATAATAAAAATTGTATAGTTCATATGACATATGACGCTCATGATATTATTTTATTGTCTAGTCCTTTTCCTTATTGAAACGCAATGCAACGCAACGTTCGTTCTGGGACAAAACTTTATGGCTAGTATTATAAGCAAATTTTGTTTCTGAGTAAAAATATTTATATTAAACTGTCAAATTTATCGTCGAGTATAAAAGTTTATATATTTCGTTGTTATTAGGGTATAGTATCAGCTAAAGTATAATAGTTCTGGGGTATATATCGCAGAAGATCGTACTGGTTCACTGCAACGAAAAATTTGGCTGGAAACACACATACGTGTACAATAAAACTGGTACTGTTGTGGGCAATAGAGTTTTTATTATCCCGCAATTTTTAATTTTCCGCGAAAACGGGAATTGTTTTATAGTTTCCTGGGATCCCGGGATCCCGCTCGCTAGAAATAATAAGACTTTAATGTCTGGAGTATCCGGGTACTCTTTGGAGAACCCAGCGGCCTGCCTACCTAACCTGACCCAATGTGTTAGACATTTACACAAATTTTATTAAAAAGCTTAACAATGCTAATTTTGCAACAATAGTACACAAATCACTTTTATTTAGAACCAAGTTCAATGTAGAAATACTTGCGCTGAATGTCTGCTCCCACAAGCGAATTAAATTTACACTCGGTCCATCGCGTATTCGCCGAATACTGAACATTGAAGAAAATTTTATACGTAAAAATCATTGCTCTTAAAAAATGTATCCACAGCGTACCCGCAATGCTCACTGCGACATCGTGACTGACAAATCCGCAGAATCGGTCATTCTAACAGCACCTCCCTTCGCCCGTACAGTTACCATTTTTTGAAATAATTGTATTTGAAAATATAAATTTGCAACCAGACACCGCGAACTTGAAAAAAAAAACTGTGTGTATCAAAAGAGCTCATCACCGGTTCATCGACAGAAATATTAATGTAGTTCACGGAATTACCTTTGTAATCACCGGTCCAATAAAACATATTTGGGTTGATGTAAGGAAAGAGGTAGTTGTAGCTAAACCTAGTAACTATGACCAATTTGAGGGTGTTGGTAAGAAGCTGAGGGCAAACTTCCCAGAAAAGAATTGATGACTTCATTAACTGTAAGCTGAAGAGCTGATTGGTTGTTATTGGCATTTATATTTTGTTTCATGCCTATTAATGCTATTTTTTTCATCGACATTGTGACTCTTAACTGTAATTTGCATTTTTTTCTCTGTCAATATAAATACATAACATAAAGTTCTTTACGTAGTACAAATATTTTTTTATTGCAATTATTCGGAAACTAAATCAGAATACAATGCATACATAAACACTGGCTTTAGTGTTTATTTTTACCGCAGCTGTGTATATTTTATTGAATACAATAAATACGGCAAATACAGCATGTAAAATTTCAGTTTTCAACACGATTGAATTACGTTTTCCACTTGAAATACTATCGATTGGCATTCACAATCCAATATACGAAAAATGGTGCAAATATATAGAAAAAATGATAAGAAAAGATAAATTAAATTACAATTGTTATAACTTAAGTCGACTTTATGTGTTCGCTACTTGTAAATGGATACTTACCTGTTTTAAATAAACAGCTTTCTCTTAACTGTTTATTTGTTTCTTTTTTACTAATGTTTACTTATAAAAACAGTTATGTTATTGATAGGCTCTTATCTTAATGTGATTTTTTTAAAGCATTGTTTACATTCCGTTGAAAGAAAAAATTTTAAAAATGAGTATAAATATAGACTTATCTCAGTCAAAAGAGGCATTTTTGAACAAATTGTCTGAGATAGATACTTTGTATTTTGAAAACATCTTCGTACATTTTTTACTACATGGATTAATATAATTATAAAAAAGATTATTTCGTAAAAAATGCTTTATTTTATATAAAAAACCTGGTTACCTTATACTGTTTTGTTCGTCGTTCATTGATAAAACATTTAGAAATAAGTTTATTTAAATTTTGGCGGAGTATGACGAATTTCGACCAACACCATGATTGTGTGCATTTTTATTTTTGGCGACGAATATTCACAACCAAAAGTTCGTCTCAGTTGTGTTCCTAGCATATGTTTGCCGAAAAAATTAGACGGAAACATAAAATGGGAGTGTAAGTTGGACAACAACTACGAGAGCTGTCGTTTCTCGACTACGCCAAACATAATCAGGTATGTTCTTGATTCTACTTTGAAGTGAAAATAATATAAAATCACTTCGATTTCAAGCTTTGGTGTTTTACATTCTACTCTTTACTTTTCATTTACGTTTTGTTTTCGGCCATTACTTTGTAGTGAATTGTCTGGTTCTTGAAACTACTTTTACACAAAAAGCAGTAAGTTGAAAATACTTTTAAATTTTATTGTGAAATTTAAAGCTTCTACACACATTGAAATAAAAGGGTGAGATGACGAAATATTTATTTGAGAAAAAATTGTGCATACATATGTATATCATAGGGAAAATAAGGAAAATATTATATAAAAAATTATTATTTATTATATTACTAACTAAAGTCCATTTGCGACATCATCTCTTACTAAATCATCTGAATCAGCGTCATCACTTTCAGATCTTGGTCTTACACCTCCGGCTATATAAACATTTTGCATAAAATGGCGCTTAAAAAATTGCAATAATCGTTGTTCAGGGAAAATTTGAAAAATCTAGCAAAATTATGTTGTTATAATAATAATTGATTAAAAATTTTACATGTCTGTTTTTCGGAAAAAGGCATACCACTGTTTTATTTATTTATTTATTTATTTGTTTATTTTCTGTACAACAAGATTTAATCTTATATTTATAGTACAGAAACGGTATATGCGAAATCGCAATTATTGAATTAAATTAAGTTAAAATACAACAAAAATTTTAATTTAAAAGAAAATAAAAATATTTAAATTTAATGAAATGAAAATATTATAAAAATACCCATGAAAACAATTTATATGATTATATAAGAAAATTTAATAAAAATTTTTTGAAACTATTAACATTTCTGTTCAACTGTTGACATAGTGGTAGATTGTTCCAAAGTCGGGTAGCATGTAGGTAAAATTGCCATTCGTACACTAGATATTGGTATCGAGGTATTATAATGTTTCGGTTTCGCGGCCATTGAAAAAATCGAAGTTTTTCATATAAGTAATTAGGGATACGAGTGTGAACTATTTTATGCAAAAAAAAAACCAGGGTGCGGATTTTTAATAAGTTGTCAAAACTAACCCCATATAGGCTTTCAGAGACAGATGAAACGTGATCAAATCTTCTCGATCCGTACACATACCTTATAATATTGTTAAAGAATGTTTAGTTTTCTTTGACTAACCGAGTCGCACTTTGAAAATAATTCACACCCGTACAAAAGGGAAGGAACTAGGTAAGTCTTAGCAAGCAAAATTCTTATTTTGAGAGGTGTAAAATATTGTGTGAACCAGAAAGCTCGTAATTTGCAATACGTTTGGCCAACTATTGAGGTCACATGATCTGTCCAGGTTAAATGGTTGTTAAAAATAATACCAAGATTCTTCGCCGTATTAACAATTTAAACTTTTTGGTCATTTAACACAATCAGATAGATTTTTGGTGACTTTTTCGGGTTCATACAGAGTCCGTTTGCACTAGCCCAATCATAAATTTTCCTCAATTCATAATTTAAATGTGATATACCGGTAACAAAGTTTTCAGGTGCGATACTTAAAGTAAGTTGAATGTCGTCAGCGTACAGGTGAATATTGCATTTTGAAAGAATTTTTGGCAAGTCATTTGCATATATTGAAAATAAAAGCGGCCCTAAGATGGAACCTTGAGCCACACTCTTAAAAAGCGACAATTTATCGGACCAAACATTGTTTAAAAAAACCGACTGTGTTCGATTTGAAATATACGAAGAAATGAGTTTAGCGGACGTATGCGAAAATCTGAAAAAGTATTTTAATTTCTTGATTAACATGGCGTGGTCTACTGTGTCGAATGCTTTGGAGTGGTCAAGTAGCACTAAGAAATTTATATTTCCGGCCTCCAGTCCCTGTCGTATGTTTTCACTCACTTCGACAAGAGCCGTAACACAACTATGGCTTTCAGGAAAGACAGATTGTTTACTTGACAGCATGTTGTTAGTATTAAACTCACCATTTGCTTTGGGTAAAGGAATAATTTTAGCATGCTTCCAGTTTGACGAAAATGTTGAAGACATGATGATATTATTCAGCAGATAAGTAACATATGAAAAAATCAGAGGCATAAGTATTCTAACAAATTTCGGATGTAAATCATCAGTCCCCACTGCATTAGATTTTATTAAAGCACAAGTAGCCATAACAGCGGCTTCTGATACACAGGAAAACCGGAAATAATCACCAATTACACCTTTATCTGAATTCAACTTAAAAGAGGAAAAATTATAAAAAGATTCGTTTGTTTTTCCACAAAAAATAATATTAAATTGAAAATATGGTTCATTTCAGTAGTGGATTATATAAAAGAAAGAATATTGAAAATGTGGTTCGTGTCAGTACTCATTATGTAAAAGTTTAGCTACGTTTTATATTCGAAGTTCATTTCGAACGATATAATTAAACACCCAAACTGCTACTCATTCAGAACAACAAAAATGAAAAGTTAACCTATCAAAACATTTTTTTATTTTCATTCTACTCTTTTTCCTTGATCATGCCCGAATAAGTGTGAATATAAAGAATTATCCAATAATGAAACTTTTTAGACAAAAGATTTTTTTACACAAACCAAAGAAATAAAACTGGTTTTGTTGATCACGGTTAAATTTTTGCCCCAAATGAAATGAAAGCAAAATTGTTTTACTAACTCTTAAGCTTAGTTTTAAAAAAGGCAATTTTGTCAGACTTAGCAGTTACAAGCATGAAAATTTTATGCACAGTTTCGAATTTCAAAAAAAGTATTTATTGCTCATGAGGTATGATGGCAAGCACTGCACTAATTTTATTAAAAGTAATGGTGACACAGGACAATTTTCACATCATAAATGCTAAGAAAAAGGTGCGAAGACAATATAAAAAATATATAATACCAAATCCGTTTGCCTGTACGATTATTTAAATAAGACTAGTAGGGTACTCTAAATGAAAAATCCAGCAATGTTCACACCAATGATACCAAAATTAAATACAAAAGGAACTCAACTGAATTCTGCTACAAAGTTGATGAACAAAAACAAAAGACTTTAAGAAACTGTCTACGTGCGTTGTATATTTTCGAATTCCAGTAAAAAAGGAAAAAAAGAAATGAATAAAAATTAACACAGATATAGAAGATTGAATGGATGAGTGAGTAAAAGTACGGAGGCAGATGGACGAAAAATGTCCTTCCAGTGAAGCGAGCTGTAAAAGAACTTTTTTCTGCCGTGTTTTTCAATTCGTATTCACATTTACAAGAATGTCGCTATTTTACACAATGTTTTAAATGGAAGAAAGGGAACACAAATTGTACACAACAACAGAATAAACCACCACAAACATTTTACCACTAACCTCACCCACACTACCGTTATTACTATCAGCATCCTTTTATAGTTAGTCTAGGTAAGAGAGGAAAATGTGAAAAAAAGGAAAAAGCTACATTAAAAACTTGGTAATAAAACGGAAATAAGGTTAAAAGCAAATTCAATTTTACGTACTTAATGATATGCAATCAAATGGAAAAAATATAAAAAAGGTAGAAAAAATAAGCAGAAAAAATTTTAAATGCAAATCAAAATAGGTTAAGTAGGAAGGTAAAATTCTCTCTGTTGGTTCGTATTTGTGTAGAAAAAGTAAGCACAGCAATAAATGCTCCTAAGCCGAGGTATAGAAAGCGGAAATAAGCCAAAATTATTGAATTAAATAACTGTAACAAGGGGACAAAATAATTTAAAATAAGCTAAAGAAATTATATATTCTTTTCTACCATTTACCTTTTGCTTATTGATTTAATTCTAATAAAAAGGAAAAGGAAAATAAACAAAACGCAAGGATTTGAAATGTTCAGCTATAAAAATATATGGAAAGAGTCAAAATTTATCGGCTAACCAAATATAATTTGTTTTTCTTTGGATAGTTAAAGTAAAGCACTAAAACAAAAATGAATTTTTTTTTATCTTGAATTTATAGAAAGAGTAACAAAAAAAAAAAAAAACGCATTTTTCTTTTTTCCTCAAAATTAGTTTTATTCATCAACGTACGAGTAGTCTGCATTAAGAGCAACACAATCATTCGAGCGCCGCTCTAACATTTTAGTTTAACGTACGAGTAGTCTGCATTAAGAGCAACACAATCATTCGAGCGCCGCTCTGACATTTTAATACCACTCTTGTAAAACGATTTTATCAGTTTCAGCGATAACCTCTTCATTCGTGCGAAATATCTTACCGGCGAGCATTTTTTCTGGTCTGCGTACAGTCAGTAGTTTGTGGGAGGCAGTGCTGGCGAATACGGTGGATGTGGGAGCAATTCGAAGTTTTATTCACGTAGTTTTGACATTGTTTTGATAGACTTGTGACACGGTGCGTTGTCTTGATGAAACAAAATTTTTTTCTTTGCAATTTCGGCCTTCAAACGCTCCAACAACGCTATATAATATTCACTGTTAATGGTATTTCCTTTCTCAAGATAGTCGATGAGTATTAGACCACGCACATCCCAAAATACAGAGGCTTTAACCTTTCCAGCTGATTGTGGTCCTTACTTTGGGCGACCTTCACCAGTTGCTGTCCACTCAGGTGACGATCGTTTTGATTACGGAGTGAAGTGATGGATCCATTTTTCATTTATTGCCATATATCGGCGTAAAAATTCGGTTTGTTACGTTTAAACATGGCTAAATACTGCTCAGAATCACCATCACGCTCTTGATTTGGCCAACATTGAGCAAACGCGACGCCCACTTTGAAAAGAGCTTGCTCATAGTCAAATGCTCATGCAATATAGTTCTTTTGATATCTTTACGATGTCAGCTAACTCACGTAACTTCACTTTTCGAGCATTCAAAACGATTTTGTGGATTTTTGGTAACGGAAAGCATTTATCAACTATCATTTCTACTGACAACAGAGGTTTTGTGCAAAGGGAACAACCTGACATACTGTATATAATGGTTGTAGTAATGCCTTTGATATACCATAAACAAATCTCTGAAGTGGATTGAGTAATATATATATATTTAATTCAAAACATTGTGTGCGTTTTAAAAACGTCACATCTAAGCCGGTAGATCTGGTATCTGGACTACTATAAGGTAATAATCTTGGACCATTGCTGTTTGCTCTCTTTATCAATGATCTGCGTAGCGCAATTAAATTTTCCACTGTTTTAATGTACGCAGATGATGTTAAAATTTTTCAAAGTTATAATCATTATGTAGATCATAGTCTACTTCAATAAGACTTGGATTCATTTTTGGCATGGTACAGCACTAATTTGATAGGGCTGATCTTGAAAAAATTTAACTATATATCTTTCTACAGAGGAAATCATATGCATATGTATATTACTTTTTGGGGAACTACCGACTGGAAAACGTTGTTACAATCTTGGATCTTGGAGTATTTTTGGACACTAATTTAAACTTTATTAAACATATTTCCAAAACTGTAAATAAAGCACGATATATTCTTTATTTTATTAAACGATAAGCAAGGGATTTCAAAAAGATCCGTGTGTCACAAAACAACTGTATGTTTCCCTCGTAAGACCTATCCTTGAATACGCTTCTATTGTTTACAAAAGCCATTTTTATTATTCTGCCTCCGTGGTATGCAGTGGAATCCATTAGATCTTCCGTCATATGCAAGCCATCTTGCTTTAATCAAATTCCCAACACTTAAAGACGAAGAACTATGTTGAATGTCTCATTTAACATAAATTTAATTAATGGTGATATTTGCTCCGATATCCTGCTCGATAACATTTCATTCAATGTTCCCCATCTCGACACTTTGTATTGCTATCGATTAATTATTCTAGATCAAATTACGCGAATGCTGATCCATTTAATAAACTTATTGATTTTTCTTTAAATGCAAAATGTAAAAGTAAAATTATAGTCTTTTTAAATTCTGTTATATATATTATTAAACTGTCTGTAAGGACATAATTTGAATGCTAAAAACACATGTTTTACCAGAGCACATAAACTAAAAAATTAATTGAAAATGCCAGCAGCATTCATTATACATTTTGGGTTAAAAATGTAATCAAGAATTGAATGAATAAAAGTTTATTTCCAGAAATACATAATGAGTTTGGCTAGCGTTCTAAGAACAGTTTTTGAACTGCATGTGTATATTTAGCAACATTTCCCAAGCTTTCGATAAAGTGTGGCACAACGGATTGATGCACAAAATAAAGTTTAACTTGTCGGCAAACACTTACAAGCTTATGGAAAGCAGGTTTTGCGGCCAAAAATTTGTTATCAGAGAAGGCGACGTTCTAAGCCTCTCACAGCCAATCGGAGCAAGAGTTCTCCAAGGTAGCATTCTAGGACCCACTTTATATCTGATTTACGATGCGAACGAGATCCTGAATCTACACTTCCACTTTTGCAGATCACACAGAATTTTGCAGCGTACATGAAACCCGTCAATTAGCTTTACGAAATTTGCAGGAATATATTTCAATATTAGAGAAATGGTTAAAACTTCGGAAAATAAAAGTTAATGAAAAAAATTTTACTCACGTTACATTCACACTGTGTAAACCAATATGTGCGTCTATCCAAATTAACACTCACCTATTCCGCAGCACAATAAAGGCAAGTACCTTGGTATAAACCTCGACCGTAGACTAACGTCGAAATCTCACATTGATGCGAAAGTTATGGGCAGAATTTCGACATTGAAGCTGGATTGCAAACTTTAGTTATACAATGCAATTCTAAAACCTATATGGTGCTATGGAATTCATTAATGGGGCACCGCCCAGCATCAAACATTGAAAAAAATCAAAGGCGACAAAACCTAATTCTTCGAACGATTACTGCAGCTTCATGGTAGGTAAAAAAGTCACGAATTCATAAAGATCTGAGTGTTCCGCTGGTAAAAGAGGAATTTTCTAAGTACGCGACAAGGTATGCCAGTAAACTGGAACTTCATCTAAACCCTCTTACGAGCAATATAGTTAATTTTGGCCATCACACTCGGTTGAGAAGAAGGCATACCGATGCCGTTGCCACCATCAGAACGTTCAATAGGTGATTCCATCGATATAGCTCCCGCATAATAAAACTTTTTGTCTAACATTGGCCGGGCTTAAGTAATAAGCACATTTAATTTAATTTTTTATTTTTATGTTTAGTATTAAGATTTGAATACTTATTGTTAGTTCATTTTGCAGATTCAATAAATATAAAACGCTTAAAATAATTTTTTAGCAAAAATTGTATGAAAGATCGTCTAGTTTTTATTCTAGTACAAATAAAACAAATTTAATTTAAGATACTCGTGTGCGTCATTTTATCTTTTGTTTAGTTTGGTGCTAATTCATTAGTTCATTTTGGTATACCCTTGTGATTTGAACTAGCCAAGATTCTAACAACTGCGATTTAAAGAACACCATGTCTGTCAGAGCATGTCCGAATATAATTTGTAAGTAATGATATGTCAAGCATACGAGTATATAAAATAGAACAAGTGGCCCATGATTCGTTTTACTTTTTGTTGTATACTGTCTCTCCATATGGTCCATTATATCAACACCTTCCTTTGTCTGGTTATTAAATAAAATTAAGTTTGGCTTTTGTTTTGTGTTCGAGATTGTATCGTCATACTCGTATGGCATTGTCCTTATTGTGATGGATTGAACTTTGTGGGCACCAGCGTTGTCAACTTTGAACTTTCAAAACGCACCAAAATGGGTGAAAAACGCGTTATCTCAAAGAAAACGCACCAAAATTTTTTTATTAATTTTATACGTTTTTTACAAAATTGTTAAAAATCAGTAATATTTTCATTAAATTAACTTATTAAAAGCATAGAAATTTCCTTTTTACTTAATGTGGTGTTTACAGAACACAGGCGTACAATTCGTCTACAAAATTTGCGTGGAAAGCAATCTTAAAAAATTCTTTTCAAACAAATTTTCTAGATGTGTTGTTACTCCTTACACCGCTTTCACGTACAGAAAGTTTATTTTGCAAAAAGAGTGACTTTTTTCCCTTGCTAGCGCTTAGTTCAAGACAAGCGTTGCCAAAACGAAGATTTTACCTTAATTTTGAAGATTTGATAACTAAAACAAGTAAGAGTGTAGTATATTCGGCTGGGCCGAATCTAAAATACCCTTCACGATAGTCACGAATATGTATAGTATATTAAAAATGTGACCTAAATATGCTCGGTTATATATGAACCGATATCGGAATTTTCTATTTTCTGTATTTTAGTAACCTTCTTTTATAACGAGAATTGCTTTTCAGCAAAAAAAAAAAAAATTTTTTTTAATGGAAAAATCGGTTCAGGCTATATCTCGGCTATATATGGACCGATATCGAAAATTTTAATTTTCCATATTTATATAACCTTATATCATTTTACCAGAACTGCTTTTGAGCACAAATAATTGTTTAAGTTCGCTTACGCGATATTTTCATGAAAAACCCGATTTAGGCTATATCTCGGGTATATATGGACCGATATCAGAAATTTTAATTTTCTCTATTTTCGTAACCTTCTTTCATAACAAGAACTGCTTTTCAGCAAAAAAAAAAAAATGTTATTGGAAAAATCGGTTCAGGCTATATCTCGAGTATATATGGACCGATATCGGATATTTTCTTTTTCCATATTTATATGACCCTATTTCATTACCAGAACTGTTTTTAAGCAAAAAAAGATGTCTAAGTTCACTTACGCGACATTTTCATTAAAACCGCAGTTTAGGCTATATCTCGGGTATATATGGACCGATATCGGAAATTTTCATTTTCCATACCTATATAACCTTATTTTGCTATTAGAACTGCTTTTAAGCAAAAAAGTTGTTTTAGTTCGCTTACGCCGCGTATTCATGAAAAACCCGGTTTAGGCTATATCTCGGGTATATATGGACCGATATCGAAAACTTTCATTTTTCATATTTATGTAACCTAATTTCATTACCAGAACTGCTTTTGAGCACAAAAAAGTTGTTTAAGTTCGCTTACGCGGCATTTTCATGAAAACCCCGGTCTAGGCTATATCTCGGGTATATATGGACCGATATCGAAAATTTTCATTTTTCATATTTATATGACCCTATTCCATTACCAGAACTGCTTTTGAGCACAAAAAAGTTGTTTAAGTTCGCTTACGCGACATTTTCATGAAAAACCCGATTTGGGCTATATCTCGGGTATATATGGACCGACATCGAAAATTTTCATTTTGCATATTTATGTAACCTAATTTCATTACCAGAACTGCTTTTGAGCACAAAAAAGTTGTTTAAGTTCGCTTACGCGGCATTTTCATGAAAACCCCGGTATAGGCTATATCTCGGGTATATATGGACCGATATCGAAAATTTTCATTTTTCATATTTATATGACCCTATTCCATTACCAGAACTACTTTTGAGCACAAAAAAGTTGTTTAAGTTCGCTTACGCGACATTTTCATGAAAAACCCGATTTGGGCTATATCTCGGGTATATATGGACCGACATCGGAAATTTTCATTTTCCGTATTTATGTAATCTTATTTCATTATCAGAACTGCTTTTGAGCAAAAAAAAGTTGTTTAAGATCGATTACGCGACATTTTCATGAAAAACCCGATTTGGGCTATATCTCGGGTACATATGGACCGATATTGGAAATTTTCATTTTTCATATTTATGTAACCTAATTTCATTACCAGAACTGCTTTTGAGCACAAAAAAGTTGTTTAAGTTCGCTTACGCGGCATTTTCATGAAAACCCCGGTATAGGCTATATCTCTGGTATATATAGACCGATATCGACAATTTTCATTTTCCATACTTATATAACTTTATTTCATTACTAGAACTGCTTTTGAGCAAAAAAAAGTTGTTTGAGATCGCTTATGCGACATTTTCATGAAAAACCCGATTTGGGCTATATCTCGGGTACATATGGACCGATATCGGAAATTTTCATTTTCCATATTTATGTAACCTAATTTTATTACCAGAAGCGCTTTTGAGCACAAAAAAGTTGTTTAAGTTCGCTTACGCGGCATTTTCATGGAAACCCCGGTTTGAGCTATATCTCGGGTATATATGGACCGATATCGGAAATTTTCATTTTCCATATTTATGTAACTTAATTTTATTACCAGAACTGCTTTTGAGCAAAAAAAAGTTATTTAGCTTCGCCTGTGCGACATTTTCATTAAAATCCGATTTGGGCTATATCTCGGGTATATATGGACCGATATCTGAAAAAAAAATTTTTTGTCTTTTAGTCACCATGCTTAATAAGTGTGTGAAGTTTGAAGCAAAACGAACAACTTTTGTTTTCAAAAATTTTCATACAAAAATGCAAAAAAAAATGGCTTTTTTCGGAATTTTGAATATATCTCAGCTATACGTGGACCGATATTACTGAATTTCAATAGCAAACCCATGAATCGATGGGGTAAAAGAATGGTGAAAGAAAAAAGTTTCTAAGTCTTATGGTTTTCTCAGAAACGGTATTTCAACAGCGGACAGACGGACAGACGGACAGACGGACAGACGGACAGACGGACATCGCTTAATCGACTTTTCCATTAATTCTGATTCAGAATATATATACTTTATAGGGTCGCAAAAAAAAACTGTAGAAATTACAAACGGAATCACAAACTTATATATACCCTTTACATTTTTGTGAAGGGTATAATAAGATTTGAAGATATATATCCCAAAATTAAGGTTAAGAAAAAATGTTACTCAGCTGTTTACTGGTTCCAAACTTTTTGTACGCTACATATACACAAATGTATATACCTAGTTACATTTATAGTGTAATTGACGACAAAACGTAATAACTTTTTGCTATTATTTAAAGATGCCGGATGAGGTTTTTATTCAGAACTCCACTGAAGCCGTATCGATTTTAACTGCCACATAGCCAGATCGGTTATAGCAGAGTTTGAATGGAAACTCCCAGCTACACTTTCCACAGGCTCCTCAGGTCACTAGATTTTTTTTTGAGTTATGTCAAGCAAGAGCTATATAAAATAAAACCAAGGAACTTGACCCAGTCCATTAAACAACAAATGAGGTATTCCCGGTCGCAATAAAAAAGATTCTGATCAGGTATCACGATCATTGGTGCCATTTATCATTTATCTTATCATATATTATCACTTCCCCACCGATATGGTGCCACCGAAAATTGAAAAAGGCACCGAAAATTGGAAAAATTTCTAACCAACAATGGTGGGCCCCCATTTTTAATTATAATAAATGGAATCACCCTTATTTGGTCTTCATACCTGACCACCACGTCGCATGCACCCACGGGAGGTATTTTTGCACCATTATACGCCTTCAACAAAACCCCGATTGCCTTCAGTTTATAGTTTTTCAAATACGATCTATAAAAATTTCCCGAAACAACATTATTTCCGACCCCGTGTCTAATTCCATTTCAATAATTTTTGTATTTACAACAATTTTTACCTTAATAGGCCCATCTTTATCACTACTAATTGACTTACGTCGCTGTTATATATAAAATTCAAATCTTTAGCACTGCACATTTTCTTTAAATGGCTCCTTTCTTTGCACTGGTTACATTTATAGTTTTTGAATTTGCAATTCTCTGACCTGTGACTTGTGTAGCCACAAACTTTGCACCTTCCCGTTGGCGATTTACGGTCCTGTTGCTCCTGTTGTTGCTGTCGATGTTGCTGCTGCTGCTTTTTGTGTTGCTCCCGTTTGTTTCGATTGATGAAATGTAAATTTTCTTCTTTTACTTCCTGTACTATCTCATACTGATGTTTAGCGTACTCTATATTATTTGCGATCTCAACAACTTTTTCAAAAGAGCATTCCACGGATTCAAGAAAAATTTTATCGCGGGTCGGACCCTTTTCCAACCCCATCACGAGTTTATCCCGAATGGCCGTTTCTAAATTTTGTCCAAATTCACAAGATACTGCTAGTGATCTGACACGAACTGCCCATTCATTTATAGTCTCGTTGGTTGCTTTTGTAGCATTATAAAATTTGAACCGCTCAGCAAACCCAGATGCCACAGTCTTAAAATGTTTTGCCATAGCTGCTAAGCAAGACTCATATGTTATTGTTGCTTCCTCTACTTTCGCTGGACTTAACAAATTTGCCAGCAGCATATACGATGTTTCACATAACGAAATCAACAATATGGCTTTTCTTTGCTTCATCCTTGAATTTGATACACTGCCCAATTGTTTTGAGTGTGCTCAAAAAATGATACTTTTCCCAAAATTGCCTTGGCCATGGCTTTATTTAACTTTTTGACAATTACCTGTACCTCTAAGCAATTTTTGTTTTATCCTCGTCGCCACTATAAGGAACTCAATACGTTCTTGAAATTATATTTTATTTCGAAAAGAGGACAAACTTCAAGAAGCCATACAATTTTATGTGTTCGTTTCTTTTATGCTAAAAATTCATATGTACATATATCTTACTTATGCATTAGGCTGTATTATGCAGTATTATGTGTTTTTTGCTATTTTTGTGCTTAGCGGAATTATTGAATAATTATTAAAAGCATACGCAAAACAATAAATACAACAAAATAATAATAAGCAAGTTAAAACCGTAACTTAAGTAAAGTTTACTAGGGGCATATATTTCTACATACATACTTAACTTAAAACAAGCACTTTCAAAGTATAAATTCATTTATTGTTACATATACTACAGTTAGTGTATCTGCTAGAGAAATGCTTTTAAAAAAGTTTTCGCATCTGATATTACATCCTGAGGGGTTACTCTCTATTGCGATGCGAAAGTAAGTTCGATGAGAAAGGTAAATGCGATAAGAGTATAATTTGGTACTCTGTGCCATTTGCTCTAAATTTTTTGCGAAATAGTTTGAAAATGAAGCAACACTGGTGCAACAAAACAAACAATAGCGAAGAATGATAAAATAAAATATGCGAAACAGAAAAATTAAATGCAAAAGGAAAATACGAAAACGCAATACAGGGTACCAATTTTTCGATCACGAACCATTTTTCTTTCGCACCGCAATAGAGAGTAACCCCCAGGAATTCTTGTACTAATCCACCAAGAGTCGTTGCCTAATTTTCCAGTATATATTTGACTGGTTAAGTGGTAGCACGTTTTCGCCTCGCACACCCACCAGAGCTTTATGCCGTACTTGGCAGGCCTAGACGTAATGTACTGAGTGAACTTTGTTCGTCCCCTAAACGGAAACTGCTGTTCATCCTTAGTAACATTTTCATGCAGCCTGCACTTTAGGTGTAAATTGCCATTTGGCATTTCAAAAATTTCGGAAAGTGGTGCAGCTTTGTCTATTGCGGATCTCTGCTCTCTCGTGAACTGTTGGTCAAAACAAGTGAACCTTAAAAGCGTTTTGATGACATAGCAGCGCGATATAGCTGAAATGCTTTTTTATTCCGAACTCGTTCAAGCCTCTCGCTGTTAGAGTTACGGCTACCTATTGCTATCAATATGCCGCAAAAGCTAGTGAAAGATAGAAACTTTGCTAAGAAACATGTACAAAAGTACATAAATTTACAAATGTAAATAGTGACCTAATTCAAAGAAGAAGTTTCATATCCAAGTTAGAGTTAAACTCAACTAAAGCGGATGTTTCATATATATTACATACTTATAATACAAATTAAAAGTTTTCTGAAAGGCAGATACTTTTAAAGTTTGTACGGGAAAGATTAGTACTTTACAAAAATATGTTTACGCAGGTTATCACCAAAAATCGATTTTATCACCCATCTTGTATTCCACAGATATCAACAATTTTAAACAACAACGTAACCATCAGAGAACCTTTTGTAACTTGTGGAAAAGTTTCCAACGCAACAGTTAAATATGTAAATGATAAATGGACTTCATATGTTATATGGCGGAAACACTTTGGAAAAAGGAAAATAAAAATTAGTCAAGCAAACATTTTTCTATTCAATAAGAATACCACACACATTACTTGTCACAGAAAATACATTACAGATTTTAATTTAATTTATGGCTTAAGTATTTTCAAACAAGTGAAAGAAAAAAAAAATTCTAATGAATATAATGAGACAATGATTAATTGTATCCAATAAAAATTTAACTTAAATCAACATAATTTATTTTAAAAACGAAGTAGGATGAGAACCACATTAACCCAAGGCAATAAAACACCTGCATGAAAATATATTTAATTGAAAAACTATTTATTTGCGTGTGTTTCTCACTTAGGGCCATTTCCACAATCTAAAATTAAGTTGCCATTAACAAATTATTAACTAATTGCCGGTTTGCTTAACAGGCACTATTTGACCAACAGTTAGTAATTTGGATTGCACCATATTTCGGTTACTTAACAGAAAAAAATTTAAAAAGTATGGCAATGTTACTTGTATTTGTTTACGAAAAATAGTGTAATAATGAACATAGTTTTTAGAAAGAAGCTTTTTTTTATTTCTGCTTCCTTTCAAAAATTTCATTCAATTCATTTCAAAAATATTTTTCATAAAATTTTATTAAAAAAATGATGAACGGATAAGTTTGCTCGGAAAATCAGCAAGTCCTCTTGCGAACTTGCCATTTTTATAAATTTTTTTGACATCTTTGCAATTGGTTTTGAAACCTTTTTTACAACGCGGCTAGCTGCTGCAACTTAAACTCCACAATAATCCCCTACAACCATCAAGAAGCTGCCTGTGGTGTAAAATCTCAAGGTCAATAATACCATTTGCCTAGAAGATAAAGAGTGATTTCTAAAAATCTATAATTATAAACATGATACGTACATATGTGGAAGTTTATATGTTGTATCTCACCTAGTTGTTGCAGTCTTTATATCAGCATGTACGACCTTGGTAATGTATAGTGTTGCAGGCTTTGACAATCTATATCTTTGTCTAAATTCTTCATCAGATAAAGAAAAATCATTTCGGTGCTTGTGAATATTTCTTTTTCTACCACAAGCATGTTTATAATTAAAAATATTGCAAAAATATAAATGTTGATTTCTATTTATGTACGTCCATTTTATTATTATTTGTATGTTTTTTCTTTATTTGAGTTCTGATTAACTTCTTAACAGGCGAATTTGGATCGGTTAAATTTAACAGCAACTTTTCTGTTAAATAGTGCCGGTTAAGACTTAATTATATATTGTGAAATACTTTTTTCTCTAACCAGCGGTTAAAGTCTCAATTAAAATATAATCAGACTTGGTGTAAATGGCCGTTAAACGTAGAAAAATATTCAAACAGCCAGCCATCCACTCACTATTCGCACACATTGTTATTTATTCTTTTAGGAGGATAAACCATTTCACTTTGTGTCTGCTTTGAAATATTGAAGAAAATTTTTATTGTTACTCTAACTTAAATGTATATAAAGGCTATATGTGAAGGTGACTTGTGTGAGTAGCACTTTCTAAACTTAACCTCACGGTGGACCAACTAAACGAAATTACTTTTTCGTGAACGGGTCACCTCTGCCCTTATGCAAGACACAAATTACTTGAAATTACATTAGCGAACCATATTAAGAAACTTGCTGGAATATCTTTGTCTTTCTAATCACTCTTGCTTGCAATTCCCTACACAGTCGACAAAATCAAGTCACCGGAGTTAGTAGATTGAATTCCGTTAAGAATATCAGGGTTAAGCCAATACTCTTGTACCATATTTATTAGAAAGCTACTTTTGGTCAAAACCATAGCCAGTATGTTTCAGCCAAGATGCAGGCCTCTCAATTACTGCCAGCGCCAGGATTACCTGTAAGCCAGAACTTTCTGAGAGTAAGCATGCTGATCTCTATTTTGCTACAGTCAAGGGATTTCTTCTATGCCCAAGAAAGCGGAGTATTCAAGTTTAAAATATGTTCAACTAAAACTTGCGCCCTGAAAAAGAAGTATTTACACAATAGAAAATGGACATTTAGAAAATTTTTATTGTTACTCTAACTTAAATGCATATAAAGGATAAATGTAAAATTGACTTGTGTGAGTAGCTGTCTCTAAACTTAACCTCACGGTGGACCAACTAAACGAAACGACTTTTTCGTGAACGGGTCACCTCTGCCCTTATGCAAGACACAAATTACTTGAAATTACGTTAGTGAACCATATTAAGAAACTTGCTGGAATATCTTTGTCTTTTTAATCACTCTTGCTGGCAATTCCTCGCACAGTCGACTAATCAATCAAATTATGCAAATGCTGATTCATTTAGAAGATTATGTATAAATTATAACTATCTCTACAACTTTGTCGATTTTACATCTAAATTCAGGTCATAACTAATATCAAATTGATTATTTTATACTGCAGTCTGTAAGGATTATTCCATAGACCTTTAAATTATTAAATACATTAAGTAAATAAATTGATATTGACTAAAAATTATATACTATAGCTGAAGCAAAAGATAAATATTTAACCGAATTAGTAATAACTTCAGTTTCGAGTGTCGTGACGAGTTTTAACCATTTGTCTTATATATTGAAGAAACCAAAAGTCTATAGCAACTTCACATCTCCTCTCAGCAAATATGACATAATGTAGAAATTGATTTACATCAGCACCTAGCTTATCGGCCTTAGCTGATGATGGACCAACTCCACGATTCACCAGCGCCCACGGGTTGGTTGGTTGGTATTCATAAAAGCCTTTATTCTACACAAATAATATGAGTATGTTCTCAGCATTAAAAAATTGCGTACAAAATATGAATTAAAGTCCATTTTATGCATAAATTATAATAAATATTTCTTATTTTTGCAGCTAAAGATCGTTTTATTTGATATAAAAAATTCAACAGTATTTATTTTCAATATTTCGATAACAAATTGTTACCATCGTCAGGAAAATTGGTATGTTAAGTGTCCTCGAGCCGATCAAAACACGCATCAATGCTCTAAGGATGTGCGTGAAGTCGTTCTTTTTCGGGTTCGCTTATAGGTTGTCGGCTCTGGTTGATGAAAATCAAAAACTTTTGATATATTATTTTGACGTGTAATTATTTTGATAGCCTCCAGTTGTAATTGCCGGTTAAAAATGTCAGTTTTGTTATCGAAAGGATCAACAATAAGTAAAATAAAAACTACATCTATATTCATTATGATTATTGAATTTTAGTTTGTTCATATATTACTACTTTTCATACATGGTTTTTTTCTTTTCATGTTTTTTTTCTTAACAAAATTGCAATAGTTTATCATCCGATGATGACATGTTTGGAAACGAACGCAGCGAAGTCAAAATAAAAATGATGATTGACGATTTTATTTGTACGTCTCCTTTTAAACAACAAAAACACGACACTCACACATATGCACTTATTGACGGGGTTTTTGGATCGTCTGCAGGGCACTTTTTTAAAAAAATATTCAATTTGAAAAATTATTGTCAAAAAATTCTTATATACAAAAAATTCATACACCAAGAAAAATTAATTATTCATAAACAAAGAAAAATTCTAAACAATATTATCAAATTGAAAACTTAAGAATTGAAAATTCAAAATATCTATTTAATTTACTAAGAGAAATTTTTTGGGTTATTAAAAAATTCAAAAAAGAAAATAATATTAATAAAAATAATAACGAACATAAAAAATAATAAATATTTACTTAACCAAGATCAGATAATCTAATATCAAATATAAATTATATATATATATGTATTTTTTTTTTGAATTAGAGCCAATATTTAAAAAATCATTCTCATGTTAATTTTTTCTTAATTAACATTTTATTTTCATTATTAACATTTTTAATTTGTTTTTCTTTCAGAAAAACGGAGGTAAGTCTGTTATCCACAATAAACTTTAAGGCTATTGCAAGGTTATCAAAATCAAAGTTTATTTTAATATCCATTACTTGAGTTGACATTCATGAATATACTTTCAATTTTCATTTGCTGGTCTGTGAGTCTCATTCTGTTTTTCATATACTTCTTATCAAAATAAAGTTTTGTTTTAACAAATTAATTTAATAATCATAGCTTTCTGCATCGTCAATCCCCTCCTTCGTTCTTCGTTAGAATAAAAGCACTTAAACTGATTTCTGTTGGCCGAAATGTTGCACAAACACACAGGAAAATACAGACAGGATAAATGCTGCATCCTCTATAACAGAATGCGGTTGCAGTTAAATTGTGAAAAAGAGCTTTTTAAGCGGTTTTATGATTACAAAACAAAACCAAAATGTAAAAGATATGTCTCATAGTCATTGTTGATACGTTACAACGTGGCATATGCAGTAAAACATTAAAAGCATTTCTTTTTTTTTTTTTTGAAGGATATACTCGTAGATTTACGGAATGAGATAAAAATAAAACACATCCTAGACATTATAATTTTTTAATGAAGTGCTTATGATACAATTACAACAAACTGAAGAGCAAAACAAATACAAAAGGAAAAAAATACTTGCATAAAGTGAAGAAGGAAAAGGAAGAAAACCACAATAAATCTGTAGACCACGCACACATTTGAAATATAAATAAAATTTAATTGTGGTTTCAGGGTATTTAATGTGGCTGTTAAACTTTCTGTATTTTTATACATGTTAAAGTTATACATATATTCAAAGTTTTCAAAAGCTAAAATTGAGATTGAAGTTAAGAAAACATAAACTTGAAATGGTTTGCTTTAATTTCTTTTATAATTTTGTTTTTGCAAAGTTGCTTGTGGCTATTTTATGCTCAGTAGCTCTATTCAGTGTTTCGAGGTCAAAATACAATTTAATTTAATGAATTTTGACAAAAATTAAAGGAGAAGATGTTAGTCGTAATAATATCGTGTGAACTTTTTCATGAGTCAATTTCTGAAATATTCGGATTTTTGAGCAGAATCGACGCTAATATCCGGATAGGTCTGCGCATTACTTTCTAAACTTGGTTAAATTTTAAGGGCGATATTGAATGCGAACCACACCGAAACGCCAAGTTTTTTCTGCATTTCATTTGACATTTCTCATAACTCAATTTTAATCATACGAACATACGAGTACACAATTGAGCAACGCGTTAAAGTTATTCGAGCTTATTATGAAAATGGGCGTTCTAACAAAAATGCATATTGTGTGTGCACTTTGTGATTTTTTCGTGATATCAATTTAAGCGTCCAAATGTGCATACAATTGAAAAAAACGCGCAAAAATTTGAGCAAACTGGGTCTGTAGAAGAGTGCAAAGGCCACTGCATGCTCTTATAGCTAGTTCTGCAGAAAATATTGCTGCTGTTCGTGATAGAGTGGCTGAAGAGCCGTCCACTTCAACTCGCCATCGTACCCAACAACTGCACTTCTCAAGCTCGATGAACATTATGCATAAAGACTTGCATTTACTTGCAAGAACTAAAGCCTCTTGACCACTCCAAGCGTTGTCAATGCTCAGAATGGTGGCAAAAAATTGCAACAGTGAATGATAAATTTTCAAAGAAAATCATCTTCAGTGATGAGGCACATTTTCACCTCAGTGGATTCGTCAATACGAGTAAGAAGAATTGCCGCATTTGGGTAAATTATAGCTCAAGAATGATTGTCGATAAACCAATGCACCCAAAAAGTGTGACTGGTTGGTGCAGTTTATGGCCTGGCGGCATCATCGAGCCGCATTTTTCCAAAATGAGGCTTTTCAGCCAGTTACTGTTAATAAGGTTCGCTATCGTGAGATGATAACGATCTTTTTATTACCCGATTTGGAAGATATGGATGTGGACGATATGTGGCATCAATCAGACGGTGCCACTTGCCACGCAACTAACGAAACAATGGCTCTTGTGCGTGAAAAATTCAATGGTCGTGCTATTTCACGTACTCGTAATGGCGCTGCCAATTAGCCGCCAAACTCATGTAATTTGACACCGTTGGACTTCTTTCTTTGGGATTACTTGAAAGAAAATGTGTATGTCTATAAGCAAGCAGCAAGTCAAGAGCTAGATGATACAATTCGAAACATTAACGGTATAGAACCTCAATTATGCCTCAGCGTCATCGAAAATTTGGACCATCATATGGAGGTGTGCCATGCAAAATTGAACTATACGAATATTCTCATAATAAAAATAAATTAAAATAGTTCCTAAATAATTTTTGTTTTATTCAAAATCAACTTTGGCCTTGCTTGTGAGCCAGGTATGGTCCAGAATCTTCCCTAATCTGGCTGGCCATATTCACCTTTCCAAGCTCAGATCATATAGACTTTAATTTTCACAAAATAATTAAAAGTTTTTATTTTCTTTTATACATTTTATTATCATATTTTTTTATAATTCCTTTTTGTGTTTATATTTTTCTCCTGCCATTTAAAAAATATTTCTTTTGTAAGGTGGTATTTATTTCTACTGCACTTACCTGGTATGAATTCGCCTTGCAGTTAACCATTTTTAAAAACGGTTGCATGTATTTTAAAGTAATTTAGTAGCTGTTTTGGACATTTTTAGAAAAACCGCTTAAGTATACTCATATTTTTGATCTTGCAAATATTGATGGCACTACGAGTGCGAACGACAACTTGAGAGATTTTGAAACTGAAATTTACTCGATATCGAGTGACTCGCTACTGTCGTTCGCTTAGGTTTTTTGTCAACATTTTTAAACAAGCTATTACTTACGAGACTATTATGAACGGTATTTTAGATTCGGCCCACCCGAGTATACTAGACTCTTGCTTGTTTTAGATTAAAGAATTGCTTAACAGCCGTTTTACCAGTATCGAAAGAAAGTGCATACGAAAGAAAGCTAGTCACTTACATTCGAATCAATTTGGGTTTACTTATCTCACTATTATTCTTTCGTATAAACTTGTGTATTGCAATTGAGTTTTGTCATATAATTCGCATAGAACAATGTTAAACAAACCCAAATAAATTTTCTTTCGCTTAGATTGTGAACACAAGCACTCTGTCTACTAGCTGTATGTTCTAATTTTTTTCACATTTTTTTTTTTTTTAATTCAAATCGAATGCTTTTGAAACTTGAGGTATCTTTTGTTTTTCAATATAAAGTCATGATGTTTTTGTATTGGTGTATTTATTCTAATTCCAGTTTCATATAGTAGAAATGAATTTGCCAAGGTAGAAAATTAAAGAGTACAATGTAGATCACCGAAGCTTGAAAGTGATGTGATTTCAAAATAGAATCAGGAACTCCGCCCGATAAGAAATATAAGATAACTATCTCTTGAAGTGGGAAAGTAGTTTTTCCAAAACCCTCGAAATTAATGCCAGACGGCAATTTTTGATTGATAAGTTCTTTTTATTGGCTTCTCAGTAGTCTGTTGGCAGTAATCTATTTTATTATTCGTATTGCTTAATAATTTTTGGTGAATTTGTATGGATTTGTGAAGTTTTTCTGAACGGAAATGGTTGTAAAGGATAAGAATTTTTTTCATGGGTTTTCAAGGCAATAATGGACGTTACATGTTGCTCGCAACCGTTGCTAAAATAAACAAATTTTGAAATATATTTTTATGGTAACGAATTATCCGTTTTGTGGTTTCGAAATCGCATATCAGCTATCAGCCGTTAATTCTCTTTTGTATGAAGTGTTTTATAAGTGCAAGTTTTGTAATAATTTAATAATGCGGATCTTTTAACGATTAAAGATGGCTTTTTCGACTATTAAGGGGTGATTATGGCTGTCAAAATCGATCTACCGTACAACGAATTATCAAGATTATAAAGAAATTTTAGAAGTCTGGAAGCGTTAAATTATTGCAATGTGCGTAATGGCAAAAATATCACCTCCACTAGTAAAAGTCTGGCGAAAATTGTTACCATCAATTCCGAGCACTAATGTCTTGTTATAATCGACTTATCTTTGGCTTAGAATTGATATTCATGAACGTGACAATGAGGTATTTAGAGTCGTCTAAATTATTTTATGATTGTTAATATGGATTTTATAAGAGTCGTTCTACTAGAGATTTTATGGCATATCTCTCAGAAAAATAGTGTCACTCAATCCATCATTTCGGTGAAAGTAAGATGGTGCATCCGGATATATCCGAAGCGTTTGACAGAGTTTGGCATGCTGCACTACTGGCAGAACTTATCTTTCTCAGAGACAACACTATACAAGTTGTTATAGATGGGATCTCATCATACGAGTTCAAGATTAATTCATGGGTACCGCAAGGCTCCGTTCTTTCTCCTACTTTATTTCTTATCTTACTCAACGACCTCCAATATCAAAGTTCCAACCCTATACACTCTTTCCACTCGTACTCTTTTAGTTAAAGGCCCAGTTTATAAGAGATCGCTGCCAAGAGGCTGATTCACTGAATAGTGGTCTTCTATTAATCTCCGAACGGGGTCATAAAAACAGGGTCGCCTCTAACGCTCGTAAGACCCAATGTTGCTTATTAACACACAAACAAAGGACCACATATGCTGTTTCATCTGTACTCATGGACGGTATTAATATTGAGGAAGCGGGTACTCTTGATGTTCTTGGAATGAAGATACAGTGCGGGACTAAACACATGTCTCTAAAAAAGCATTCAAGTGAGTCGGGCTTGGAAACGGTGTAGATGTACTTCACTCCATCCGATCTCTTTACTATTTATACCACCTATATCCGTCCGAAAAGGGAATCATGTTTGGGCCGGTGCCTAAAAGTATATTTTGGGGTTATTTGTCCGTGTGCAGCAGAGGGCGATAAAGCTTATCGGTGACAGTAGGATACCCAACTCTTTTAACTCACTGGAGCATCGACACAGAGTGGGTTGCATTACTCTGTTCTATCGTTACTAAAATGGATTTTGCTCTGACGAGATTAGGGGTCTTGTTCCCAAAACTCGCACATTTTTACGTAGCATGAGTTCATCGCGCAGAGCCCATCAATTTATATGGTCGACTGGCCGGAGAATCGTACTACGCATTACAGTGAGAATTCATTCGAATAAATTGCCAGTTGACGTGTTTCCTGTCTGTTATAACTTTGGAAGGTTCAAGTCAATGTTCACAAAGACTACTCCCTCTTTCCGTCCCCCTCACAACTTATTTTCCTAGTTCTGGTACAATCCACTGGTCCACGTTAAAAAAAAAGAACTATGGCGATACGACAGAACAACTATGATTGATTTTGGCTTTATTGCATCATCACGAACTTTTACATTCTAGCGACATCAAATTTTCACCAAAATCAAGTGATTTGATTTTGTTGTGCAGACTTTTTGAAGGGTTATCCTGAAAAACATGTTTCTGCAGGCAGATCCTTATTGTAAGTATGAAAAGCAAATGCGTTATCTCAGAGAAGTCACTCGGAAGGTGCCCATTTGTGTTTGAAAAATCCTCTTGAGGTAGTTTTAGTAATTGACTTCTGCATCCAAACTAGAGATGGTCATTTAAAGGGCATTTCATTATAACACATAATGGTACATGGTAGAATTTTATGGCTTGTTCGAAAAGAATTGAAAATTCAAAAAAAAAATGATGGTCAGTACGCAAGTATATATATTTTTTTGTATTTAGAGATGAGTCAATCACTCTCCCACAATCAATAACAGTGTATTTGGCTGTGTAAGATTTGGGGCATGTACGATACACATGATATTATTCGTACGTTCATTGTGTCAGTGTGGTAGTGGTCTTTTTCAAATATTCTGCACACAGTACATGTGCACATACATTTTCGTGTGTCCTTCCATACAAGGAAATCAAATCATCTGTAGTAACAAAGGCAGACACACTTAGCAAACATGTAAAGCAATAACTGTCAATAAAACTTAATTATCCAATTATCTCGTAGCAGCATTCATGTGTGTACTCGTATGTATTAAGTTTAAAATTATGTACAAATTGTAATTTATAGCTATTTCAAGCGTTAAATTTGTTTTATAAAACACTTGTTTTTTGGAAACAATCAAATGTTTTTTTTATCGGAGCATGATATTTGTTTGACAATGCCCAAACAAACATAACGTAAAAAAATTCAACAACAAGTCTTAAAAGTAAAATAACACAAACCTTCTAATCGCAAATCGTCCATTTTCTGTCATATAATTATTATAGTGCTGGTTATAATTAATTAAAGTGCTGGTTGGCAATGTGCTCGTACTGACACAATGCTATTATGTATGTAACCTTTATCGAAAATTTCGATAATGTAAATACTTAAAGTGATTGAAAAAGTTACATGATTTAAATTTTTGCGGTTTTTCGTTTTAGAAAAATACATACACTGAACCAAAAGTATACTTAAATACTGCAAAATGGGGATGTAAACTTGAAGAAATAATAGGTTATTTACAATTTACAAAATATTTTTTTATGTTTATTCATATTGAACATATTTATTCAATTATTGTCATTTCATTTAAGAGTCACTTAAAAGTAAATCCATAGTACATACCTTTAGTTAAATGGAAAATATTCTTCAGGTCTAATTAAATAAATTAGATGAATTTGGAAAAATTATATTCAAAAAAGAGGAATTCGATTAACAAAATTTACTAAAATAAAATAATGATTTATTGAAAATAACATTCTTTATAGATGTTAATTTAAATATTTGCGCTATGTGTTGTTTGTGGTACGAAACATTACTATTGTTTTAACTAAATATTTGCTGATTTAACAGAATTTTACCTACATTTTGAAATGTACAGATTATAATAATTTATATTGTTTTAACACATCTAACCCAGTATGCAGCGGTTGATCTGCTTGATATAAATATATATGCACATTTACATAAACAATATAAAATTAAAAATATAATACACAAAGAAATAAGCATACATGGTCTAGAGAATGCAAAATTCCAAATAATTAACCAATTTTATTGTTGTTGCGCTCTTATTGCTTGTTGTTGTTGTGTTCCCATTGTTTCGCAAGCATGTTTGTGTACAGCTTTGAGTCTGGAGTTCGCGTTAACTAGAAACCTCACGAAAAATGCAAAAGGTGATCAAGAAGTATAAACAGCAAGCAGATCTTCGGCAAGGAAACAGTTTAATTTTAAATTCAGACAAATTCAGAGGTCGTGTTATCTCAGGTGGTGGCGATATCAATTGACCGCCAATACCATGTGATTTGACACCGTTGTTCTTCTTGCTTTGGAGTTACTTGAAAAATACGATAAGCTAATAACAATTCAAGAGCTAAAGGATGAGATATTTCGGCGTATTATCGACATAGAACCTCAATTATGTCTCAGTGTCATCAAAAAATTGGACCATCGGATGAAGGCGTGTCACCGACTTCACGGCGGCCATTTGGATGATATCTTATTCCATAAATAATTGAACCAAATTAATATTATCATAATAAAAACAACTAACAATTATTCCTAAAAAATTTGTGTTTTATTCAGAACCAACATCTGCCCTTAAAATTTAAACACCCCTTAGTCGGCAAGAAGAATGAAATTCGCAAAATAGCATTTAATATAAACAACAAATCCTTGATGGCAGAGAAGGTAAATTCCTTAACATTGAACCAGTGCCGACGATTTAACTCTGATATCCTTCATTTGTAGAAGTACGATTTTCTCACCACTGAAGTAATAACTAACAAGACTGTTCATATATTTCACAGCTTTCCATAGGCTTTAGTCTGTAATCAACCGGATTGTTTAGATTAGATCAATCTCCTATTTTTGCTGCAATTTGTTATGTAGTGTTTTTTACATAATTTGAGTTGGCGCTTAAAAGTAATGAACGAGTATTTTGCCATAAACGCAAGACCTTATTTCTTCTCTTACAACAGTTTATATCTCAGGTCCTGTGTTGTATGTGCTAACATAACTGGTGCGCTTGGTTGGCTCAAGGGAATTTTCTGTGAAAGTTGAGAGTTCACGTACATTATTTACCTCAATAAAGGGCCTTACTTACTTTCAAGTTGATACTATTCTATTTAGTTATGAAGCTTTTCTTTGCTAGTGCTGATTGGCAAAATCGGCGAAAGGAATAGCTTTTCGTGGATATAATCTTTAAATCGTCTACAATAAAATAGAATATTTCTAAAATTTTTTGTGTGCATGTAATAAATTGTTTAGATTCTTGTTCTGTTAACGGCACAAAAGCTTTATGCTGTAAATTTTATGATGCAATCAAAAATTACTTTAAAATATAATATATTATCCAGTAATGTAGTTCTTACTTTAATTGCGGTACGCTTTATTATGAAAGCTGTTCTCGGTTTGATAGTATGCTATTTAGTTATGAACGCTTTCTTTGCTAACGCTGGTTGGCAAAATCGGCGATAGGAATAGGTTTTTGTTGATACAGTGTTTCAATCGTCTACAATCCCGAATATAATATTTAAAAATTTTTTTGAGTGCACGTAATAAATTGCTTAGATTCTTGTTCTTTATGCTATAAATTTTATGATGCAATCAAAAATTACTTTAAAATACAATATATTATCCAGTTATGTAGTTCTTACTTTAATTGCAGTACACTTTAGTATGATTTTTAACGATATATTTAACAAACGGATATACTGTACACATAATAATTGGGAGTTTTTGCAGGGATTGTCCCCATCTTCGGCATGTTTTGTTGTAAAAACGCAAGTGCTACATGTAAGTGTGTACGCAAATTTTGCTAAAATCATTGATTTTTAAATTGCTTTACTAATATATTCTTTAATATAAATTGGTTTTTACAAAAAATCTATAGATATCGAAAAATCTTAATTTTCTATTCATAAATTGGAAATATTTTCATTAGTATTTATTTATTTTTTTTGTTACGAAAATATATAAGATTTTAAGATTTAAGCTGGATTCATTAAGATACACAAACCCAACCAGCACAACAAATTGTTCAACAAATTTTATCCTCAATCGGAAATTGTGCACCATCAAATCTTGAAATAAAGTGAATGGACGAACAACTTTTGAGGTTTTGTAGGAAACAACAAAATGTGTATAGAACATCCATGGTTTCGGTGACATTTAAGAATTTGTTGCTACAAAAAAGGCTTATTTTCTCTATTCGTGGAAATGAAACCATATTTTATTGTAAATAGTCTGATTTTAACTTAATTAAGTACTCGTATGTTTTCCTTCTTTACATTAAGAAAAAAGAAGAGTTAGACGAGAATGGCAAGTTCGCAGGTCTCCGCAACTAAAAATAAGGCTCCGTGAGTGCACAAATCTACTAAGAAATTTGCTTGGAAACCAAAAAACGGCTTCTCTACAAACGTATTTAGAAAGTCTGGATGGTACTCCTCAGTCCGACTATTCTTTATGGCGGGCGACTAAGGGTTTAACAAGCCCAGTTAGAGGTAAGCCGCCCTTGCGAGAACCGTCTGGTGATTGGGCTAGAGATGACTCGGAAAAGGGTAATTTATTTGTTAACCATTTGAAAAACGTTTTTTCCACAAATAGGTCTGATAATGTAAATAAGTTGCCGCCTATTGTTAGTAGACCTCCTGTGCCTTTAAGATTTAATTTTCAAGAAGTTGATAATGCTGTTGGTAATCTAAACCTTGAAAAACCTCCAGGTATGGATAAAATCAGCAACAAAATGCTCGTAGAGCTGCCTCGTGTAGCTAAAAGAATTGTTCTTTTTATTTTTAATGCTATTTTACGACTTGAGTATTACCCTGCAGAGTGGAAGGTGTCCATGATAACAATGGTTCCTAAGCCAGGGAAGGATCACACAAAAGTAGAATCATACCGTCCAATAAGTCTACTAACAATAATTTCAAAACTTTTCGAAAAATTGCTAAAGGCGAAGTTGGATCCAATGCTTAATAAGGTTGAATGTATTCCTAATCACCAATTTGGTTTTAGAGCGAAGCATGGCACCATTGAGCAAACACACAGGTTAGTTAACGTCATAAGAAAGGCATTTGAAGTCAAATACCTCGTTAGACTAACATGGAAGTCGCATATCGAGGCAAAAGTAACGCAGATGAAATTGAAAGCAGCGCAAATTAACAGGCTAATAGACAGAAATTCGACCTTGAAGCTTGATTGTAAGCTTTTGCTGTACAACTCGATTCTAAAGCCAATATGGTGCTATGGGATTCAATTATGGGGCACAGCCTCGGCATCCAACATTGAAAAAATTCAAAGAAGTCAAAATAAAATTCTCCGTAGAGTTGCAGATGCTCCATGGTACGTTAAAAACTCACGAATCCATGCAGATCTGGACGTACCTTTTGTGAAATCTGAATTTGTGAAGTACGCGACAAGATATATTAACAAACTTGAACTCCATCCAAATCCTCTTGCAGTTAATATTCTTAACTTTGGTGGCCATACCCACCTGAGAAGGAGGGATTCTTTGGCTACCATTAGAGCTCTAAACAGATGACTGAATTCTGAAATAATATTCGCATAAAAATAAATTTTTGTCCAGCACTGGCAGGACTTTAATCACAATTTTTTTAGTATTAAGATTTGAATACTTATTATCATTACATTTCTTATGTAGATTCAATAAATAAAATAATAAAGTTAAAAAAAAACAACAACATTAAGATATACTACTGGTTTGTAACTTATTCCTGCAGTTAATACTTTTAAAGAAGGCAAACAAAAGTATATTGTTAGATATTTTGTAAGTGAACAGATTAAGTAGTAAATATAGTTAAAAAACTAAAAACACGCTTCGATATCGAACTAAATAGTTTTAAAAATAGGCTTAAATCAATAGTGAATGAAAAATTGTAGTGTTATTATGAAGAAAGCGACGGTGAAGTGAAACTAATAGAAAAAACAGAGAATATCCTCATAGCCATTAAAAGTTCATACACACGCTTCATGGCAAAAACGCACACCGAATATGTAAAACCAGTTCCGATCTAGTTAGCAAGCGGTTCCGTGTTTTTTTTTTTTTTGGGAATTTCCATTGTCGGCATTAGGAATGGCCGAAATCTCTTCACTTCCTTTGAATAACCCCGGTAGCAATACGGCAACTTCAATTTTCCATTAGCCTGGCAACATTCATTCTTTTCGATAGCGGAATATCAAATTCCTCAAAAGCACATACTGTATATAATAGGGGATGCGAGAGCTACAAGCTGTGAAGTGAAACTAGTATAAGCGTGCTAAAAATAAAAAAATACACTCATCACACTTTGACGCACTTCAGACTATCACATTTTGTATTAAGACTTGTCAAAAATTCTCACTCCGCACAAGTGGGATAGTGTGAATGTAAAGCGTTATGAAAATTTGAAATAATACGGTAAGAGGTTTGACATCCCATAAGACTTCATCATATTTAGAAATTTGTTTAAAGAATAAGATTTTTCATTGGTTCAGGGTTGCATTTTTTACGAAAGCAAATAATAATACTGTTATTAAAACCACATGTTCGCTAAATTGGACTGTTTATTTTCTACATATATTTTTCATTTTACTTCAGCTTGTGTTGATTTTTTAACAGTCGTAGCATATATCATTAGATTGATTTCTATCTCACAAAATCCAATAAAAATCTTAAGACTTGTATCTGAAACACCCTTTAAGATGTTGTGAGCAAAGTGGGATGCAATTGGTTAAATCACAGAATAGTGCAAGGTAATCGTAGTTTGACACAAATGGCCTAATTTTAAATTCATTGCACTGAAAAATTGTACTAAGCGAAGTATAACAAGAGCTTAAATAAAAGAGTGAGGCAAATAATCCCGAAAATTACTGCCAAATTGCAATTTGCTCTGCGCTTTGCAAAGTAATGGAAAATATGGTTAACTACCACCTTGAAGTATCTACTCGCATCTTTTGACATATCTGTCTGATAAATGGTGCCATTCAATCCATCATTTCGATGAAAGTAAAGTGGTGGCTCTGGATATTTCCAAAGCGTTTGACAGAGCGTGTCATGCTGCGCTACTGGCAAAACTTACTGCATTTGGTGTCGGTGATAACTTTTTTTGGTTTACATCCAGCTTTCTGAGAGACCGCAGTATATGAGTTGTTATAGATGGGGTCTCATCAAACTAGTTCAAGATTAGTTCAGGGGTACCGTAAGGCTCCGTTCTTTCTCCTACCTAAAGTCTATTTGGAGTTACTCGATCGTGTGTAGGAGAGCGCGAAGAAGCTTATCGGTGACAGTAGGGTATCCAACTCTAGTCCCCAGTACTGCAAAAAATATTAGAACCGAAAGCAAAATAAAAACATCTTGACAAATTAACTAAAAGAGAAAAAGCAAATGGGAGCAGCTTAAGGTGCATGAATGTACCTGGCTGTAGGAAAAAAGTATTGAATATATTACACGTTCTTTCAAAATTTTCTACTGTCTAAGCGAACGATACATAATTGTACCATACCAATATTAATATAATAATATAATAAAAATGAATAACAATATTTCCTAAATAATTTCTGTTTTATTAAAAATCAACTTCGGCCTTTAAAATTTTACGATATTACCTTTACCTTAATAAAAACGCCCTATATATGTTCGCAAGCAATACCGTGCTTTTTAATTAAACAATTTTGAAGTTAACCAATGACTTTATTTATCAAATATTTTCTTGTATTAACAGCTGCTTATGATACGTTATATTTCGCATAAATAGCTTTCACTATATTTTTTAATACTTCAATAAAGCTGAGATATTTTCCTAAAGTGTGGAAGGAGTTATTTATCATTCCACGCTTTAATTCTAGATAGAAATCCGATTTTAAGAATTACAGAGGAATTGCAAAGCTAAAGTATATTTGTCATCAAACACAGTTGCTTTTGACACCATGGACTTTGTAAAGGATGTTCAACTACTACAATTCTATTACGCCTTACTTTAACGATAAATTCCGGTTTTACTAAAAGTCAGTATACCGATATTATCTATACAGATTTCAGTAAAACCTTCGACAATGTTGATCACGTCCTTTTACTTAAAATACTTACAGCCAGTTTACCAATTTCGAAAGAATATGAATGCGAAAGAAAGCCAGTCACTCATATTCGAATCAACTTGGGTTTGTCTATCTCACTACTATTCGTTCGCATACTCTTATGTATTTTGATTCAGTTTTGACACATTGTTCGTATAGAAAAAAGTTAGACGAACCCAAATCAATTTTCTTTCGCTTAGATTGCGAACGTAAGCAGGCTGTCGAGATTGTTAAACTGGCTATTAATGGTTTGGGATTCTCTCAAACTACTTCAAACTGGTTCAAATCATATCTAGTTGATCGTCAAAAATGTGTACGTTTCAATAATTATGCATCTAAAACAATATCTGTAAGCTCTGGAGTACCGCAGGGAAGCCATCTAAGGCCAATTCTTTTTATATTGTTCATCAATAATCTACCGTCTATCACAAAATTTTCCAATATTTTAATCTATGCAGACGATGTGAAAATTTTTTCAACATGTGGGCTCTGGAACCAAAATTACCTCCAACTAGATAATTTCTACAATTAATTCAAGTATAACCTATTAAAATTAAATATTAGCAAGTGCAAGCTTAAGCACTTCTCAAGAAAATCTAACCCTCATGGGGATTTTAGATTTGGAAGCCACGTATTAGAAAGAGTTGAAGGATTTCTGGATCTGGGAGTTTTATTTGGTGGAAAACTTACTTGAGAAAAGCTAAGAACATTAGCTTTTGCTCAAGTAAAGCTAGGGGAAGGCTTGGCTGGTCTTAAGAATTTGCTGATTTCACTGTTATATAACAATTGCACACACCTTTAGTGAGGCCAATACTGGAATATGGCTCAATTACATGGGTCCCTTTTTATAATGTACACAGAGATCGAATTGAGTCTATCCAAAAACAGGGCAATACCTGCCCGAGCACTGTAGCCAAATTACCAGCCTATGAGTTCAGACTCCGACAAATAAAGCTGCCTTCTTCGTCAAGTCGCAGAAAAATATTAAGTGCCATTTTCGTCTTCAAATTAATTAACGGCAATATCTGCTCTGAGTATCTGGTGTCCAAAATTAATTTTGATGTTCCCCAGCGAAGTCTTTGTGAATATAACCTTTGTCAGTGTATTATTATCGTCAGAATTAGGCAAATGCAGATCCTTTCCGTGGATTATGCTGTTTTTTTTAATGAACTGTACCACGGTAGTGACTTTTAGATGAATTTAAATTTTGTTAAACATAATATAATAAAATTTTTTCTATTTTTTATAAATTTTTGTAATTTCAGTAATTAGCCTGTAAGGAGTTATTCTCCATATGCATAAGTATACAAGCAAAAAATTAAAAAAAAACATACAAAATGACCCATTTCAAAGTTTTCATAAAAATTGGATACTGTAAACAGTGGTAACAAATTAGCGGCAAATGAAGCTACATATGTACATTCTGGGCTTTTTCTAATTCCAGTTGTACTCGAGTTGTCCTTTCAAACGTCTTCGAATCTTTTTTGACATTTTTCTAAGATAATACCCGATTACATGTCCAAAGTAATTACGTACAAAAATACTGGCGGGGTACATCTGGGTAAGCCTCTATAATTGTATGTGTTCTTTCTTTTATGCTTTGGCTTGATTTAGTTCTGCAGAGAATAAAAGTTTCTATTTAAATGCAAATCATTGCAAATTAAAACTTCGAGGGTCGTATGATGTGTGAAGAGGATTAATAAATTCGGAAAATAACATCATAGATCTACATATGTAACTTATTTAAAAATACAATTAATTTAGTAGAAAATATTTAAAAAATGCAAATTGGTTTTAATTTCAAACAATTAATGAAACGTCCGAGACAGCCGTGACAGTCATATGTCAGAAATCATATTGAAATTATAATGCCAGAAGACAATCTTTATTAAAGTAAATTTAAAAAATTTTAAAATATTATATGAAATGAAATGTAAATGTAGTTGAAACAGCTGATAGTTTTTGGTATACGAGCAACAATGAAAATGCTTACCTGCCTGTAACGAAATGTAACCGTAACGTCTCAACTTGTAGAAAATAGAATTTTATTACGTTTTAACGCGACAAATGCTGTCAGTGATGGTATATATTATTGTGAATGAGAGGGTGGCGCAAAAACCCTGTTTTGGTACTTCTTGTTTATTTGATAATTGAACCGTTTAAGTAGTTAAATTTTTACACACACATAATTTATTTTAATAAATTTAAGACTTTCTCTGAGTTCTCCACGCAAAACGAATGTACATAAATAGGGTTGCATAATATGTATGCAGCTCACAATTTTTACAAGTGTCTCATTATATGTAACCACAACATTTATTCGCCCGATTTCCAAAAACATATTCCTCAAGTGTAATCTTCCAACGATAACATGACTTTAAAAATTGGTTCATAATATAGAGTTATGCTGATATAAATGTAAGAAAGCCATACAGTATTAAATTTACGTCTGCTATGAAATGAAAAAATAACAATAAAAAGGTTTAAATATTTTTTTAAATATAATAAACTCATAATTATATATAACTATTATTTTAGTATTGTTATATATTAATATTGTTATATATTATAAGCAATTGATTTGTTTTTTGGAAGTATCAAAAAGCAGAGAACAACAATTCAAACATTTTAGTTTTATTCGCTATATTACCTTGCAATATTGGTACTAATAAAGAAAGTATAAACAGCTTGTTTTTTATATTTCCCAGCTGTAACTTATGATATGTCGACATAAAGACAGAAAAAGAAATATTAATAATATTTGATACCATTTAAACAATTTTCGTACTTTTTGTATATGTACTGAATATTATGAACTCTCATCACTGCTGTAAACAGTTGTATTGCTTTTAATTTATTTTTATAATTTATTTGATAAATTGATATGGACGATGAAAAATTAATAATTTTCTTCAGCAATCAATGAAATAAAAATAAAAAGCAGGACACGTTTTCTTCACATGCACTTTTGTTTTTTGTTTATGTCAAAAACTTTTGCTTCGCTTTGCGTTGCAAATTCGCTTTGACATCTAAGTTAAAATCTATATACATACTTATATGAAACATGTCACATAGAGCACTTTTAACGCAACGCGAAGCGAAAAGTTCGGCAACTCTCATCTTTTTACGCGTTGAAGCTTTTTTAATAGCTTTATGCACTAAGAAAACGATTAGATCCAATTGCAGTAGTTTGTCTAATAATATTTCTAACTTCTGTTATCATAAGAAATTATTAAATGTAAAAATTAACAACAATTTTTTTAGATAAATAAACAAATCGTGAGCGTTGCCAAAATTTTTATTGTGACACACACCTTTTGCTTTGCGCTTTTCTGTTAAAGTTTTAAACTTCACGCAAAGCGACAAAGTTTTATCTGACACGGCTTTTAAGTATTCTGTAAGTGCTACTACATTTACATTTGCGTTACATTTACGTTATGTTTACAATTTCTACGGTCGGCTAAATGGGCCTTTACTTTTGATTACGAGTACTTTGATTGTATTGATACGGTGTCAAAAAAGGCCAATGCATGGTAGTTCAAAAACGCTAACTTCTTATTTACTGTTGAAAAATAACATGTTTGACTCTAATCCAACTGGAAAAAATTTTTCCAAAAAAATTCGAATGGTTCGCTTGAAATTACGAAAAATTTTGTGTTCCCAGAAGAATGAAATTTTATAAAGGACCATATAGCCGCCCGCAGAATTTGTAAATGTAACGTAAATGTAACATAAATGTAGTAAAAGTAGCACTTAATGCCAATTCCCGGATAAACAACATTCAAAATTTTGTTATTGTTTTAAATAAAGTTGTTTGGACGAACGAACAGCTTCGCTATCCGGGAATTGCCACTTAAACCGTATCATGTGTTTTTGAATATCATACTAAATGCAAAACAGCTGTTTGAAATATGGATGGTAGTTCAACATGTTGTAAAGTAAACTATCTAAAAGTACCAAAATATCAATTAATGTTTTTAAAAATCATAATAAGTTTAATAGTTAGATAAATTATAACATTAGCTTCACAGTTACATCGCTATTTATTTAAAAATATTTTATATACTTTCATTGTGTTAATACTTTTATAGTGGTTTGCTATTATTATTGGTGAAAAAAATTCTTTTGTGCTGTTTCATGTATGACCGTACGTACTTATGTACATACTGACACTGTATATATGCAGTTACTTTGTTATTTTGAATATAGTACATAAATCTGATAGCTTTAAACGAGCAATTTTTGTATATATAGTGTAAATAATTTGTTGTAAATGATTTTGTAAATATAACCAAAATCCTTATGCTCACTAACTAGCTGCTAAGTTTTTTGTGTGTAAATTCCCATAAGGGAAAGATAGCAGCCAGTTAGTTAGCACAAGGTTTTTTATTATACATAAGCCCGCTAGCCTACACAAGTTCTTTCATTTTTAAGGTAAAAATATAAAAATTTACGATGTATTACTTACTTATTTTATTGATTTTTTCAATATTATATTTTAAAAAAGTAAAATATATTCACTTATTTGAAAAAAAAGGAAAAATCTTCCTTAAACTCCTAAGAAGTCTGTCTATCTTAGCGCAGAAAAATTTTAGGTATCCTTTGAAAAGAGAAATGGTAATTAAATTCACACATTTAACAAAAAAATTATAACAAATTAGCTAGTATTTCGATGGATAGCCTTTTAGTCCAATAATTTCATTTACCCGATTTGGCCTGGAATATACAAGCTTTTTTGTATAATCAGGCGATATTTGCTGTTATTCAGTCAAACGTTTGAAGCTTAAAAAGTATACATATAAACAGATGTAGCCTTTTCAAAAAGCACTAAAACAGACACTAAAATTACCAAGGTTACCACTTAGGTCAAACCTTTAACGTAACTTTCTGGCGGGTGTTTTTTCAGAGATTTTTAAATTTGCGATATTGTGAGTTTTTAATAATCGTAAAACTCATATTATGAAATTGTATCCAGAATCAAGTTAAAGGTAACAGATTGAGCAGATGAAATTGTATTCAGAAAACGAATGACAAAACGTATAAATCTCTTTAGGCAATAAAATACAAAATCAGTATTTTATACTCATGTATTATTTACTTTTATAGTAAAAATGATATATGTATTTGTAAAATATACGAGGGCTAATTAAAAAATAACATTTTTTTAAGCTTTTTTCAAAAAGCTTTTATTTATTCATCAATAACTATCTTGTCCCCTTTAAAGTAATACCCCTCAGATATAATAAACTTATGCCAGCGTTTTTTCCAATCTTCGCAACACTTCCGAAAATCGCTTTTTGGTATCGCCAACAGATCTTGTTTCGTTGTTTCTTTTATCTCCTCAATCGTAGCAAAACGCTTTCTTTCATCGGTGTCCTAGTTTTGGGAAAAGGAAAAAGTCAGCGGGGGCCAAGTGCGGTGAATACGGTGGATGGGGTATGATAACGGGCTTGTTTTTGGCCAAAAACTCACGCATAAGCATCGATATGTGAGCTGGTGCGTTACCATGGTGCAAAATCCATGATTGTTTTTCCTACAATTCTGTGCGTTTGTGACCAATTTCTTTACACAAACGGCGCATAACTTCAAGGTAATATTCCTTATTGACCGTACGACCTCGTGGCAAGAATCCATGATTCACCACGCCATTGAAGTCAAAGAAAACAGTGGGCGAAACCTTCATATTTGACTGATCTTGACGTGTTTTTTTTCGGTCTTGGCTCTTCTGGTCGCTTCCATTGAGATTATTGGTCATAGCAATGATGACCTTTTTGAGGAAATCTGGATCGTCGTTAACGATGTTCAACAGCTTCTGAGCGATGTCCATGCGACGTTGTTTTTGCTCACAATTTAGTAACTTTAGTAAAACAAATCGAAGAGCACACCAAAATGCAACTTACCTTTTTACCTGCCAAAAAAAAGAAAAAAAAAATGACAATCCGAAATGACTGATATTACCAACATATACAACAAACATGTGTACCAGCATAACAGAAAAAAATGCGAAAGTTCAACATACGTAACTCACGAAATTTGAAAATAACGGTTATTTTTTTATTAGACCATGCATATCCTTTCTGAGAACCATTATTTTCAGCGTTGTCAAGTTGGAGCGTTTCGCACTGTTCTTCATTCTTTTTAACATTTTTTGTGCAAAAAATTCTTTAGTTGGTGCGCGACGCTCTTCTTTAAATTTTAGTGCGCTCTTAAAATTTTGCTGGCACCGAATTATGTTCATACATAACTTTTTGTTTTAATGTAAGAAACAAGTTTTTGTACAGCGTTTTGAATACCATATTTTTAGGTTACAAATTTTTTCCATTTCATTTTACAAAGCACAAAAGTACACGGAGTAATAAGGTAGAAAACGCACCAAATCATGTTGCTCCTTTAGTTCAACATAGTCATAACTAAAAAAAGCTTGTTTCGAGAACATTTTAAAATTTTTAGATTTCATACATTTTGGATAATATCTTCTTAAGGAAACAGTTTAAAAGTAATTTGAACAAATTTTATGTGCAATATAAAAGGTAGTACTGTTAACGATTCTGCATTGTTAACTTGAAAAGCAAATTTTTTGAGATATGACTGTGTTGCAATAAAGGAGCATATGTACAAAGCAAGACAATTTTGTGTTGTAACGTTTCATTTTATAAAATTTTCGGTTCTAGGGAGTGTTTTGTTATTAAACGATCAAATTAAGTTTGTCAAAAACCACAATAAAAGCGGACACTGTATAGTGAAGTTCATATTAGTGATTACTCGTACACATGAATTAGTTACTACACTGGTAACTGAAAAATTCTTAATAAAATTTTTCCAAACTAACTTGGACAATATATTTTATTTCTTTCTTTTTCTATTTATAATTTACTAGTTTGAATTTCAACCTTTTTAAACCTATTTATAACTCTTTTAACATTTGGTTTGTGTACAAGAATACTCACCTTTACACTCCTTAATTTACCTGTAACTATATTTGAAATTACTCAACACTATACCAAATGTTGCTCATGTTGATAAATGGAAAATTATTTGTTTTAAACTCGGTTTTCCAAAAGCCGAACTTTTCACATTGATGGTCAGAAACATGAATTTTTATTTTTGTTTATTTTTACTGATACAACGTCAACGGAATCAATATCTGGAAAGCTTCTGCTTTTACCGAAAGGTTAAATTGTAAATTTATTATACTTTCGCGAGATCAGCTTACTGCAACCTATTGTTAAAAAGGTGATTATAATTCCAAAATAAACATTCCTTAATTTAAAAGAAAATATACTTACCCTGTTTGTTTTCTTTTCCTTATTTCTACCATATAAATTATTCAATCTGAGTAACTTGTATGAATATCTTTACTTAGAGGCTCATTGCAAATAAAGTTATTTTAGCACAAAATTAGTAAGTCGCTATTTTGTTCAAAATTATAAAAATTTTTCAAAATTTTAATTATGGAAATTTTCACCTTTTCTTTGCCACACTTCTAGCAAATTTTCATATATCTCAAAAAATTCATCTACTCTATGTTTTCACTAATTGCAACGAAACTACAATAAAAATTTAAACTGCGTTTGATAGAATTGCTCTGCAATGGCCTGTATGTATCTATTACAAAATAGCATATATGATAAAATGTGGTCATAATTATTTTAACGATAGGAGTACTACGCCAAGTTTGACAAACACAAATTTTGACTACTGAAGAAGTTTGATGACATGCCAACAGGCAGTGATGTCAAGCCTAGTTTAATTGCCTGCTAGCCACTTACACGTATATTTCATCGTTATGCTTTTAATATAAAAATATTATACTTTTTATACAAAATGGGGTTTAGAAATAAAAGTTCTAAAGTTGGTGCGTTTTATTTAAATAACGCGTTTTTCTCCCATTTTAGTGCGTTTTGAAACTTCAAAGTTTTTTTTTTTTTTTTTTTTTTTTTTTTTTATATTGGACCAGTACTCAGGGGATGACCCCTACATATGCAGTGCATTGTACCAGAACTAGGAAAATAGGTTGTGAGGAGGGGGAAAGCGGGAGTAGTGTTTGTGAACATTTGACTTGAATCTTCCAACGTTATAACAGACAGGAAACATTCTGCAGGCAACTTGTTCCACAGACGAAGCGTGCGGCTGAAAAACGAATTCTCTCTGTAATGCGTAGTACGATTCCCTGGGCAATCGACCACAAATGGGTGAGCTCTAGACGATGAACGCGTGCTACGTAAAAATGTGCGCATTTCGGGAACAAGATCCCTAATCTCGTCTGAGCAAACTCCATTGTAGTTGCGATGTAACAGAGTAACGCACCCCACACTGTGTCGATGCTCCAATGGTTCAATAGAGTTGGATACCCTACTGTCACCGATGAGCTTCTTCGCCCTCTCCTGCACACGGTCGAGTAACCCCAAAACAGACTTTGAGGCACCGGCCCAAACATGAGAGTTGTATTCCATTTTCGGTCGGATGTATGTGGTATAAATAGTAAGGAGGTCGGATGGAGTGAAGTGCATCTTACACCGTTTCAAAAACCGAGGCACTTGAATGCTTCTTTAGAGACATGAAAAATGTGATCATTCCAACGAACATCACGCTGTATTTTCATTCCAAGAACATCAAGAGCATCCGATTCTTCAATATTTATACCATCCATGAGTACAGATGAAGCAGCATTTGTGGTCGTTTGTTTGTGCATCAATAAGCAACACTGGGTCTTACGAGCATTAAAGGCGACCCTGTTTTTACAACCCCATTCAGAGACCAATAGAAGATCACTATTCAGTGAATCATTCATATTTAGTCTCTTGACAGCGATCTCTGATAGGCTGGGCCTATAACTAAAAGAGTACGAGTGACAAATGCTGCTGTCATCCGCGAAAGAGTGGATAGGGTTGGAAGTTTGGTAGAGAAGGTCGTTGAGGAGAATAAGAAATAGGGTAGGAGAAAGAACGGAGCCTTGCGGTACCCCTGAATTAATCTTGAACTCGTTTGATGAGACCCCATCTATAACAACTCGTATAGAGCGGTCTCTGAGAAAGCTCGATATAAACCGAGAGAAGTCATCACCGCCACCAAAAGCAGTAAGTTTTGCCAATAGTGCACCATGCCACACTCTGTCAAACGCTTTTGAAATATCAAGAGCCCCCACCCTACTTTCACCGAAATGATGGATTGAGTGGCACCATTTCTCTGAGAGATATGCCATAAGATCGCCAGTTGAACGACCCTTACGAAATCCATATTGACGATCACAAAGTAGTTTATGCGACTCCAGGTACCTCATAAGGTGATGGTTAACCATGTTTTCCATTACTTTGGAGAGTGTAGAGCAAATTGCAATTGGGCGGTAATTTTCGGGGTTATTTGCCATACCCTTTTTGGGTATTGGTGTTACATTAGCAACCTTCCAGTACGATGGAAACTCACCAGTATGGTAAAGTATGCTGAAAAGGCGTGCTAATGGACGCGCAAGCGTAGAAGAACACTGCTTCAAGACCAGTGCTGGAATGCCATCCGGTCCAGGAGTTTTGTTTATATCGAGGTCTTCCCTTTTAACTGCTCGCGCCCGGAAGAATATCTTCGGCATAGTTACAGATACTCTTTCGAGCTCGGGAAGTGGCTGACTGCTTTCCGGCAAGCAGGAATTGCTTGCAAAGATTTCAGCCAACAGGTTAGCTTTGTCAACCGGGTCTGTGAATGCTTGGTCATTCTTTAAAAGAGTTGGAATTGATGACAACACTGATTATTTTACAAACCAGTCGTAAAGCAGCTCTGGGCGGGAGAACAGCTAACGCGTCATCGTAATTATTTCTTAATTGCGGTCAGGCTTGTCGTTGTTGTTTGGCCTTCGAGAGTTTTGCATCTCACTCTCATTGCTTAACTGTCTATCTCAACTAACTGGACTAGTTTACAGTTTTATTGAGGTACTTCGTTATTAACCACGGGGCAACTTCTTATGCGAAGGCATAGGCAGCTACAGTTAGTCACAGTGCCGCAACAAGTTACTCTTAATACCATCGTGGTAATAAGGTCTTGGCTACTCCGCCCATACTGTGTATGCTTTACTTTGCAAATTTATTTGCAACTGTATAGTTACAGAAATAAATAATATTTTACAAACCATTATTTTTAAATTTACTGTGGTAACGCATGTAGTGCAAGCGCCAAGTAATTTTGACAAAAAGGGATTCGTAACACTTACGAAAAGTCTTGTTGTTGTTGTACTATTACTTTTAGTTTTTGATAAAACATGTATTCACTTTAATAATATTAATGAGCATATTCATAAAAATTTAAATTAATTTAATATGAGTTTCAATTAAAAAATTCCATACAAAATTTAAAGTGTTAAATTTCATTTCAAATACATTCACAAATGGTGGGCGGCTGTAAAGATGATATATTAAATACAGTTCTTCTTCTTTTGAACCAGTATTTTATAGTATTTATAAATAAAACTTAAAGTAATTCTCATGTGCACATTACTATTGGGCGTTACTCATAAAATATAATATTTTTAATATATTGTATGTATGTCGTCGTATAGTCGCGAACAAGTTTCAAATATAAATACTCGTATGTTATTAAATTTGAAAATCAGTTTAAAACGCAGAAAAATATACTTTATTCAAATAAAGTAGCCCAACTAGTGCCTCATTGATAATGTCGATGCAGCAGTCTATTGCATTTATTTTGCCTGTTTTTGTTGTGCTGTTTTTATCTATTGGTTTGCTTTTATAATGCACACATATACATATACGGTTTTATAAGTATGTATAATTGTTTATGCGCTTGTGTGTGTTTATAGCCAAAAAGCCAACATCAAAATATCGATTTTAGATTTACAGCCTAAAAAACGTTTAAATGTAGTTGTTGTTTAATATTTACATGCAGTTTATATACATTTTATGGAACTGCATATGAGCATGTGTATACACACATACATATATGCACAAATATTAATTTGCATTTACCCGGCAGAATAAGAGTAAAACTTATAAGCCTTTAGTATGGCCTATATAAGTTTATTATGAACTTTTAATTATAAATAACAACTTTCCCTAGAACTTTTGAAATTGTTAATGCTAAACTTTTGTGTTTTTGAAACTAATATTTAAAACAAGCAATGGAACCGTTGAAGCGAATCTAGTGAAATCAACTTTTGTGAAAGACCTTGTCGGCTGAAATCGACATAATTAATTGGCAAACACGTTTTTTAAAATCCCTTTTGTAGTCATACATTTGCACCGAGTTAGCAAATTATATATCGTTTTAAAGTTCTTTCTTCACAGAAGTGAATCTGTTTAATTTCATTTGCGGTTCAGAATTTTAGGAGTAATACCGCTATTAATTTGTTACTAACACTAAAAAATAAAATATGTGATGTGTCTGACGTAAATACAACACAGTTAGGATACCTCGTTGTTTAGATGATTGTATTCAATATATAATCCTCAAAAGAATTTTCTGTTGATTATCTGGCGAGAAACAGTAGCAAAAACACCTATTTTTTTTAATTCTTTTTACAAAATTTCTGGCACGCTCATCACACAATCTTGGAATATTTGTTAGACGATTAAAAATTTTATTGTGTTTACTTATTTATATTATTAATTGATTTTTATATTCTAGATAAACAAACAGGGTACAATAGTTTTTTATTCATTGTTTAACAATCTTTTGAATGTAAAAAGTGCGTGTGGCGATTATAGTGGTAAGTAAGTGCGAATTATGTGTATGAAAAGATCGAATAAGGTTTGTTATGTTTGCTGCATGAATCGTACAAGGATTACATGGCTGATTCCTTTAGGAGTTGCAAGATAATACCTACACGAGGCTCAGACGATTCCCCATATGATTAACATAAGAGTCTCTTGCTGAGTTGTATAAGAATCTCATAGAAGATTCAGCTTTTGTAACAGTTACTCCCATGCGAGGGATCGTCTGTGATTAATAAATAAACTCGTCGACGATCAAAAACAGTCTTAATGAGAATCACAGTAGAGTCTTCGACGATTGAAAATGCTAGCTGGGAAGTAAAACCATAACAGTGTGACCAAATATGAGTAAAGAACATATCGGTGGGTTTTCACATTTTTAGTGGTTTCAACATTGGGTTTTATAGGAGATACATTATTAAAGAGAGGTAAAGAATATTCGGGCGATTACGCCGAACGGTGATTCCCGCTAGTTAATATGAACGCGTGTAAAACAGAGAACAGCTTTGAGCAATGGGGAAAAATCATACTTGCTCAACAACATGAAAAATATTATATTTCGTGCAAATATGATTTTGAGTTCAGCCGCACAAATGAGCAGTTGTTTTTTAATTAGTAACATAATGAGCCACATCTTCGCTAAGTGGGTGCAATCATCGTCAAGGTGTTCGGGCTTGAATATAAATGAATGCCTTTGAGTTTTTTTTTGGCAGAATAAAAATTAACAAAAATCAATGCAATGATGTGTTGAACAGTTTTTCTATAGGCTTCTTTTGGAAAAGATAATCAAAATCAAATATTCATAGAAACAAAAGGCTTTCATAGAAAAATTCAATTTACATATGCCTCTATTTCTTTTCAGAACTTTCTTAAAAATACACATTTATAAATCAAATTAGAATTAAAACACCTATATGTATATATAACAAAAAAAAAAGAAAAACAAAAATCAAGAAGAACAATGTATATGTATATATCGCTACTTTATTGCAACATAGTCATATCTCAAAAAATGAGCTTTTCGAGTTAACAATGCAGATTTGTTAAAAGTACTACCATTTATATTGTGCCAAAAATTTATTCAAATTGCTTTTAAACTGTTTCCTTTAGGAGATATTTTCTCAAAAAATTTGTATGGAAACTAAAAATTTAAAATGCGTTTTTCTCGAAACGAGCTTTTTTACGATATGACTATGTTGCAATAAAGGAGCGATATGTATATATTATATAACAAAAACAAATCAATAAGAACAATTTATATAAACATAAAATTACTTTATTAGGTACATATGTATGTACGTGCAACTTAAAATAGAATTTAAGAAAAACTTTTCAAAAATATTTCAAATCCATACAACTCACTATCAAAGCAACGATTTTATTCAAATCTAAAATGAATGCGCAATGTTTACAAAACGTGTTGATTTTACTCAGCATTGAACTTTGCTGTGTGATTTTGGTTGATTACAATTTCAGAATGTTTACGAGTACAAGACGATTTAATTTCACTCAACGTTCAGCTTTGTTGCTTGATTTCTGCTGATTACAAATTCAGAATGTTTACAAGACGAGTTGATTTTACTAAGCGTTGAACTTTGCTACTTGATTTTTGTTGGTTACAAATTTTAGTGTATGAGTTAATCGAGCAAAAACATGATTTTTGGTGATCACTGGTGTAGAACAAACATGCAAGCAATATTTTAGTCTTTTAGTCTTTAGTTTAGAGAACTACACTAGTATTCAAATAAGTGAATTAAAAAATCAATTAACCAACCAACTACGTAAATTAAAAGAAAGACAAATTATACAATAATTTATAATACTGTGATGCTGTAACAAGCGTAACTTTTGAAATTCGTCCTTATTTATACAGCTTATTATCACAGGCCTGGTGGAAGGCCAGCTTAAACCTCTTTTTTTCTTTTGTAACGCTGGGTGTCAACAGTTTGTCGATAAGTAGTTTTCGTAGTAATAATTGTTTATTTTGAATTGAAAATTATTCATTTAATGCAAGTTATAAATGTTATCTAACAAATTAAGAGATATTAATAAAAACAAGCATTAAAAACGAATATTACTGCAAATCGTTACTTTTGCGTCGCTAAAATTTTGGATATGCTCGTATAATATGCATATTCGCTTGGACAGATTTTTCATCGGGATCACAAGTGGACTCTATACTAATGATTCTAATATTTAGTACAACAAAATATACTTTTTCGCAGTATATTTTCTATATTAGGACGCATGCTAGTGGTGTAACTTAATTCTAACTTTTAGCCGACCAATGTAGAAGTATGATAATGTAGTGGATGAACGTATTGGTTGTTGTTGTGGAATTTCATTATTTGATAAAGGATTTACTTCGCCTTCTTCCTTTTAGTAAATTTAGTTACTAACACTTCGGTTGTGATGGAAAAATATATTTTTTGTGTTCGAAACGTATTATTAGAACATTTTGCTTTTTAAATTCAATAATATATTTGCAATATTGAGATATGAAGTTCAGTGGGCGACAATATAGAAGACAAGCCATTTATAATTTTCTGTCACTCCTTAGCAAAAAGCGGAAAGGCTACCCGCTCTAATTCATAACATAAGAACTGAAATAGTGAATAATTTTGTACCTGTGATTTAATTATCGTATTATCTAAGTTCAATATATATTATTATCATATTTAGATTGTCAATACTATGTTGACAAACTGTACATATGTATACTATTTCATACAGTATCAATTTTGCATATGTACTAATGCATGTATGTAGACTTTACATACACACATAGTTGTGGTTTTATAATCTCCTTTTGTTGCAATTGTAATTGTCGGTTTCTGTGTGCTAATGTGAAAAGAGGAAATTAAAATGGCTTACGTATGCACTTTGTTGTTTAAATTTATAGTAAAATTTTCCCTTTTAGTTTTTGGTCGTAATATTGGTATCAAATGAAGTTTTTTTTTATACCGTTTTTTTTTATTCTATAAAATAATTGAATTTTAATGTAAAGAGCATTAAAAGAGGGAAAGAAATAGCAAAATGTTTTAAAACATTTTGGACATTCATTATAAAGCACTTAAAATAAAAAAAAAGAAATTTTGACAATTCGTTCATATGGATGGCACTTTTACTTATACTTTATAAGTCCTTCAAAAAGCACAGGCCCATATCAAAATCAATATAGTAGGTGATTTTATAAGAACTATCGGAAATTTAAAAAAAAAAAAAAAATTTGGATCGATAGTTGGATCGATATAATTTAATGTTTGAAGATTATTTCATGCAAATGTTGGCCGCGGCTGAGCCTCAAATGGTCCATCCGCTTAGTCCAATTTTGGCATACTCTTTCCAACATTTCGGCCGGTATCTCACGAATAATGTTGGCAATGTTGGCTTCCAGTGCGTCAATCGAAGCGGGCTTGTCGCTATAGACATTAGCCTTAACATAACCCCACAAAAAATAGTCTAGAGGCGTTAAAACGCACGATCTGGGCGGCCAATTGACTGGTCCCAAGCGTGAAATAAACTGTTCACCGAACTCGCCTCTCAATTGGTCCATTGTTTCGCGTGCTGTGTAGCATGTGGCACCGTCTTGTTGAAACCACATGTCATGCAAGTCAAGCTCTTCCATTTTGGGCAAAAAAAAGTTTGTTATCATCGCACGGTAGCGCTCACCATTCACAGTAACGTTGTGATTCGCATCATCTTTGAAGAAATACGGCCCAATGATGCCGCCAGCCCATAATCCTCACCAAACGGTTGTTTTTTGTAGATGCATTGGTAGCTCTTGCAATGCTTCTGGCTGCTCTTCACTCCAAATGCGGCAGTTTTGCTTGTTCACGTATCCATTCAACCAGAAATGAGCCTCGTCGCTGAACACAATTCTTCGATAAAAAAGTGGATCTTCATCTAACTTTTCAAGAGCCCATTCACCAAAAATTTGGCGTTGTGGTAGGTCGTTTGGCTTCAATTCTTGCACCAGCTGTATCTTATAAGGCTTCACACCCAAATCCTTCCGCAAAATTTTCCACGTAGTGGAGTAACAGATCGCACTCTACGTAAGCGTGTTGGTGGTTTAATGTCCAACAATGTAAATTTGGTGCGAAATTTTTTTGCAATAGCCCGAATAGAAGCCTCAGTAGGTCGATTAAACTGATCATAAAATGGAAGAAGCGCGCGATGAACTTTCTTAACAGAGCACGCATTTTGGTAATAAAATTCAACAATTTGCAAGCGTTGTTCTTTTGTAAGACGATTCATGATTAAATTATAGACCAAACTGAAGATGTTTGACAGTGACACAAGATACAAAACGTGCGTGAGCTGTCAAAACTAGTGTTGCCAAAAAGATAATAGCAAAAAAATCACTCGTTAGTATGTAGCACTAGTAGTATGTAGTATTATATTTGTTTCATATTGAGTAAAAAAAAATTTTTCTGAAATAAAAAAAGAAAATGCTTCGCTCAAATCAATTGCGAAGTGGTCAAGCTAAGGAATATCATTTGGGGTAGTTAATTTTTTAGAATCTAAGATGTACTCTTAAAATCGAAGGTTATCTATGAAGAGATTTCTTCGGACTTAACCAGCTAGTAAATTTGTAGCTTCTTCTGCATCTACTTATAAATTTTTCTCAGATTCATTCCGATTATGAATATAAATATACAATTTCATATCATACACATGCGTCTAGGAACATGCTCACCCATTACTATTAACAATAACGTAATACCTCAACACAGTGAAGTCAAATACCTTGGTATTCATCTTGACCGTGGACTAACATGGAAGACGCACATCGAGGCAAAAGTAACGCAACTGAAATTGAAAGCAGTGCAAATTAACTGGCTAATAGACAGAAATTCGACTTTGAAGCTTGATTGTAAACTTTTGCTGTATAACTCGATTCTAAAACCAATATGGTGCTATGGGATTCAATTATGGGGCACAGCCTCTGCATCTAACATTGAAAAAATTCAAAGAAGTCAAAATAGAATTCTCCGTAGAATTACAAATGCTCCATGGTACGTTAAAAACTCACGAATCCACGCAGATCTGAACGTACCTTTTGTGAAATCTGAATTTGTGAAGTACGCGACAAGATATATTAACAAACTTGAATTCCATCCAAATCTTCTTGCAGTTAATATTCTTAACTTTGGCGGTCATACCCGTCTGAGAAGGAGGGATACTTTGGCTACCATTAGAGCTCTAAACAGATGACTGAATTCTGAAATAATATTCGCATAAAAATAAGTTTTTGTCCAGCACTGGCAGAACTTTAATCATAATTTTTTTTTTAGTATTAAGATTTGAATACTTATTGTCATTACATTTTTTTTATGTAGATTCAATAAATAAAATAATGAATTTAAAAAAAAAAAAAAAAAAATACACGTATTTAAGATTTTGTGTGTGTCTGATATTTTATTTGCAGAACATTAATTGAAAATACTCGTGTCCTTTTAAATTCAATTACTTCAGGAATGCAAACAGCATTCGCCAACACAAAAATGATTTTGAACACTTCCTTGTAGAAAATCAAATCAATGTAATGATGATTGCTGAAACTCACTTGACGCCAACAAGTTATTTCAAAATGAATGGCTAGATACCATATTACTCTAAGTACCCCCTTGAGATCTTGTGGAGGATCGGCAAAATATAATAAAAAGCAGCATTAGGCACAATTTCCTACACGTAAGGAGTATCTCCAGGCAACATATACATATATGCATTGAATATTATCTCCTCGATTTGTTTACCGCCACGATTCAGTAACAAAAAATAAATAATATATAATAAAAAAGTAAGCATACTTTTTGGGGATCACGTTTAATTTCGCCGAAAGGCCGTGCGTTTTTTTACACTGTTTCCAAAATGAGCTTAGATGTGATTTCAAGCGAACACCCTACTTATTGGCCGTTAGACCGACGAAAGATCCCAGACGTTATAAATTTTGGAGTTGCAAAAAATTTTCCTATAGTGGAGCTTTCATTAAATTTGTACTCAGATCACTCACCCACTACAATTTCTGTTTCGTTCACCCAGGAGATCGGCTCAATGCTTAGTTACTTGATGTTGACCGTCACTAGGGTTAATTGGCTAAAATATAAGAAATATACTATTTGTGCAGAGAATATTAATTTCAGAACGCTTGATATTGATGTGTCAATTAAACATTTTTCTGAAGACCTTAAGGTAGCCGTACAATATGCCACTAACCATATAAGTTTCAGAAATACAAGCGATAGGACTTATTCGGCAGAATTTGAATACCTCCTGTCAAAAAAAAGGAGGTTTAGAAGAGAGTCTTGATGGTACACATCAGTCCGAATATTCTTTATGGATAGCGTACATTGAATGATGTATTCCTAATCACCCATTCGGCTTTCGAGCTAAACACAGCATCATAAAGCAAGCGCACATACTAGTAAATGTCATAAGAAAAGCTTCTGAGGACAAAAAGTATTGCTGAACTCGGTTCATTAATGTTTCTCAAGTGTGGCACGCCGGATTAATGCAAAAAAAGTTGAACTTGCCTGCAAACATCAACAAGCTTCTGGAAAGCTACCTATGTGACCGACAATTTTTTTAATCAGTGAAGGCGATTTTATAAGCCCCGCTCAGCCAATCAAGGCGGGAGTTCCCCGAGGTAGCATCTTTTATATTTGACTTAGGCCTCTGACATAACAACGAGATATGGAATCCACACCTCAACTTTTGCAAATGACTGCAGCGTCCATGAAAGCCATCAATTAGCTTCACGAAATTTGCAATATATTGAAATATATTTCAATATTAGAGTAATGGCTAAAACTTTGGAAAATCAAAGTTAATGAACAAAAATGCACTTATCTTACATTCATACTACGTAAACAAACATGTTCGCATATCCAAATTAACAACTCACCTATTCCGCAGCACAATGAAGTCAAGTACCTTGGCATTCACCTCGACCGTAGACTAACGTACAAGTTTCACATTGATGCGAAAATCACTCAGTTGAAACTGAAGGCAACGGAACTAAATTGGATTATGCGCAGAAATTCTACTTGATGCGAAGTCATTGAGTTTAAATTAAAAGCAGTACACCTAAACTGGAAACTCTACATTGAAGTTAGATTGTAAACTTTTATTATACAATTCTAAAGCCTATATGGTGCTATGGAATTCAATTATGGCACCGCTTTAAGATCAAACATTTAAAAAAATTTAAAGGCGACGAAATAAAATTCTTCGAACGATTAGTGAAGCTTCATGGTACTTAAAAAGCTCACGAACTCATTATGATCTGTGTGTTCCGTTAATAAAAGAGAAATTTTTAAAGTGCGAGTGTGCGACAAAGTATATCAGTAAACTGGAAATCCTTTTCCGCGCAACAAACTTAATTTTGGCAGCCACAATCGGTTGAAAAGAAGGGATACCTTTGCAAACCATCAGAGGGTTAGATAGCTTGTTTTATCGATATGATTCGCGCAAAATAAAAATTTTTGTCTAGAATTGGCTGGACTTAGTTAATTTTTCGTGTATAGTATTAGGATTTGTTAGTTCACATTGTGAAGATTCAATAAATAAATAAAAGCTAATAAAAAAACTTGGATGTCTCTTTGACCAACAAAATTAGAGAAGATTTTGTCTGGCAAACTTGACTTCATATAAACAGTTTGCTTATAAAATAAAATCTAAAAAGCGACTTGTTTCAACTCAATTGTTCTGTTAAATAGGGTCAACAAAACTATATTAACTTTACTTTCCAAGGTGAAATTTATTTTTGAATTATTATTATTAATTATTTTTGATGCAATTGAATTGAAATGTGGTCGCCAAGATAAGGTTTTTTTTGGTATGGCGTAGTCGAACTTTATTTCCTCATGCTAAAAGCCTGCTTTCAATATGTCATGTTACAAAAAGTACTATTCATCATCGCAGAGCATTCTTCAAGAATTTATATCTGTTAACGGATGTGTGTGTGTGTTTGTGTAGGTATGTTAATTTTTTCTACTCTTCTTTTGAATCTATGTATAGTACATAAAGTTCAGTACATATTTATTTTTTATTATTTTACTTAAATCCCTGATTTAAATCAATTCTAATTTAGTTTGTTGCATAAATGCTTACAAAATATTCAATTAAAATAGGTAGATCATAAGCTGAATATTTGCATTAATTTTTCTCTGAATAATATACAAATTTAAATTAAATTTTTGCTAAATCATCCAAGCATATCCTGTATGATATTATACCCAGCAAATAATATTGATAGTAATATGCATCGTACACAGACGATCGACTTGTCTAACAAATTTGTATGAAAATCACTAAAAGTTTTGCCAAGTTGCTCGTCTGGGTTCTATGAACAGCACATAAGTCTGCATTGAATGCATAAATATAAAGAAGAAAGGATAAAGTGAAACATTTGAATTTCGAGCTTTTCGGGGTAGATGAGCACAGTAAAGTTCCCGGTAATATTGTAGCGGAGGAATTGAGAACAGTCAAGATCTGATTACAATAAGGGGATATAGATGGATAAACGGGATCTCGCTCAGGAGCTGTAAAATACAGATGTAGCATTAAGTTTTAGAGACTGTACAGAACAGATAATCCAGTGATGTTACATACCAAATATGCAGGCCGATATGGTCCAGATATGATAATAGGAAGACTATTATTCTTAGCGATCTACCTCGATGAGGATACGTTTTAATGTAGCGGTTCTGATGGGACATTGTCACATAGAGACACATGCGTGGAGATTCCATTGAATAATTTCTGTAGAAGTTGTGTTGTAGGTGAAGAGGAAGAGATTGTTAACACTTCCTCTATCGATGTTAAGCTCTCGCTTATATAAGGGTTTTAGCTGCAATGTCGGAATATGATGTAGTTAGAATGGACCTTTTCCTCCGATCCTCTGTTTGGTTCTGAATTCGATTAGTAATATGTAGATCTGCAGAGAAACATATTACACTCACACGAAATCAAACTGAAATGTATTTACAATAACTGGTAGCCTGTTAAACCCAACCTAAGCCATATTGCTGAGAAATTCATGAACCATCTAGTACAATTGAACTAACTATCAACACCAGAGAGATAAGTGGGCCTGTACCTAGTATAGCGAAACTAACTATTGACACGAGAGAGCTAAGTAAACCAGCCTATTAGAAAGGTTTTTTTTAGTTCTGGTGCCCCCTTGCCTTCTTTATGTTTTTACTTCGTTTTTGTGTCCTACTTAAATAGTTTTAAAATTCATAGTACACGCTAATAGTAATTAGTCGAAAAGTAAAAACATACTTAACATAAAAAAATCAAGCATGAAATAATCAACCTTCAGGTATTACGTGCCTATTACGACTCTCCCGGAAATGCTGAAGTCATCCATAAAATGAGGGGATTTCATGGAAATGAATCACTGCGCTGGATCTGATGGGCCGTTAATAGTTTAATTTATTTAATTATGCAAGAAGGAGTTCAATATTGTTCAATAGAAATTCATTAAAACCACTTTTAAGAGTCGATGTTGCTGAGATAGCCTTTTTATGGTTAGGTAAATGGTTGTACCCATCAGAAGCAGCAAATAAAATCCGTTGTTTGGTGACCTCAAGTCGACAGCGTACAAGTTTAAAGTCCATCGCCTGCCTGGTAGCTCTCTGCGTATGTTCAGTAATACATGAAAATCTTGTAGAGCTCGTGGCAATACTATATACATTTTAAAAAATATTTAACAAGAATTGTTGTTTGGGTGGACCTTTAACAGGTAATATATCAACCACATATTTCTTCAGTCAATTGTACTATAGCGCAGCGGAAGGTTGAATACAGTTTTTAACGCCTTGTTTTGCGCTGACTGCAATGATCGCATTGACGAATTTGATTTATATACTAATTATCAGAATGACAAACATACAATTTTACAATTTCCGACGAATTTGAAAAGCTTTTTCTTCCCACATTGATTTAGCTAACTGCAGTCACAAACTGTAATTTAATTTTATTTCGTTTTTATAAAGCTTTATTACAACCGCCTACTGATTGAAGTTAAAAATGCATTTGGTTCTATTCTGTTGAACCAAAAACTAAATGAAAAATTATATACTTGACTACAAAGAAAGAGGAAAAGTACCATTATAATCCATTTTTATATTATTTATTATGTTTAAATTATCGTTTAAAGTATCAACTATTTTTCTGCAGAACTAAATTTTTTGTTCTAAGTGAAATTTATATAATTTTTTTACTTTAATATGTTGGTTGTATTCTGTATTGTATACTTAATTAGTAATTGTAAGAAGCAAGGCAAGGTGGCCAAGTATAGCTCGAAAAATTTAAAGTTCTATTAGAGAATGTTAGCAATGCCAGTCCACTCAAAAAGCAAAACCAACTAATTTATCTCGATGGCCCGAAGTTTCGTATCCATTCGAAATAGTTCATATTGATTTTGTTCAATCCTGAGTCAACAGATATTGATTATTTATGATGCGTATTCAAAATGGATTGATGCTATTATTTTAAACACACCCGGCGAAAACTTGGTAATGTGTTGCACTTACCTAAGAACATATTTTTCAATATCATACGGCCGTATGCAAAAAAACTTAACAAAGCTTGGTAAGCAATTGTTAAGAAAAATTTCCTAACTTTGTATCCAAAAAGAATTATTAGCTTACCATACGTTTAAAGTTGAAATGGGCCACTTTAAATGTACGTTAAAATGACATTTGATTTCTTGATGTTGATTTGTCTTGAAATTCACAATTTTATGAAAAATATTAAGAACCGCAATATATTATAATTGTTAGAAAAATAAATTAACGCTTTACATTTTATATGAATTAAAAATATTAATTTTGAAAGGGAAACATAAATAAAAAATATGTTAGTGATGCACTTTCAATCAAATGAATACAATAAAGAACGTTATTCGAATAATAAAAATATTTCTAGTATAAGTAACCCTATTAATTTTTCTCAATTTAATTAGTACACTACATATTATGTATTCATTATTTATTAAAAAGGTAAATCCAGGAAATAGTTGTCAAAAAAGTGTTATTTTATGTAATAATAAAAATTTTTTATTTTTTAAATTTATTTTTCGATTTTCGAATATCAGTTTTCATACATCACTATTCAAAAAATTACAACTGAACATAACGGCATTGCCAGAATAAAACAATTAAATTCCTTGCTACATATAATAGTTAACGTACTGTTTTTGCATAAACTTTTTAACAACTGTGTGGTAGTATTAATGTGTTTGGTAACTAACGTATACGTTAATACTAAAGTAAGAATTTTTTTTGCATATGGCCCATAGTATTTACCGCCTGCATTACTTATAATTAGTTAAGTAATGACTTGTGTAATGTATTAATTTATAATATCCTAAAGTGATAAATCACACTGCTAATAAAAACCAGTTCCGTACTTAATTCCATGACGTTAAAAACTAATTTTTATAAAAAAGGTTTTTAAGAAAATTGTTGAATATAAGTGGTAATGGTCAAAAAGAGCTTTTTGAAAGGCACAAGCCCAGAAAAAGGTAATTTTCTAGAGATACTGTTTGTAAGAATGTATTTATAAGGGTGGTATTTATACCATGATTTAAAGTCATGTCTTTTTGGTATTATACAAAGTTATCCATTACATTTTATACATTTATAGAAAACATTTTCAGCCGTTTTGATAGTTTTTGTCGTCACCAACTCGTAAATCGAGGACATATATGCCATTAGCTTTTTAATGACTTTTTGTAATGTCATTTTGGAATAGTTATTCGTAAGCGAGAATGGTAAGTACATGACATCGTCATGTTAAAATAATGACTTAAAATGCCAAAGTAGAAGTAGTGAAAAGTATGTTTATTAACATGTTAACACATTACTTTGTAATAGAAGTTTTTGCTGGGCAACTACAGTTAGTATGGTGATTGAAAAACTAAGATCAATGTTTTAAATTTTTGGATTGCCAACAGTTATAGTGAGTGACAACTGTCCTCCATTTACTTTTTACGAATTCATAGAGTTTTGCAAATCATATAGTATAGAGGTTCTCAAGTCACCGCTTTACCATCCACAATCAAACGGAAGCGCTGAAAGAGCTGTTCTGTTTAAGGAAATCTCTTTTAGACCCCAAACGGAAAGAATTGCATCTACAAATCAGAATTGATAGATTTTTGTTAAAATACAGAACAACGCCAACGTTGTCAACAGGCTTTAAACCAGCGGATATGATTTTTCAATACAAGCCGCGAACATTACTTACAGTGCTATCATCTGACAAGAAGAATTCAAAAGCACATAAGCAGACAAACAAGAGTATAAAGTGGTGCAAGATCCCAGCGAAATTTTTGTCACATACATCTTCGATCTAAGGCCATTGAAAATGTAAGCGCGGCCCATCCGAAGTCTGTATACATTTCCTACTTACATTTACACAGCAATGGCCTAGGCCGTAGGATGCATCCAACACTGTATACATTGTAAGCGAAGATTTGATAAGTTCAAAACTATATTATTAGCATTTGTTTTCTTCTTTGCTTCTTATGTACATTTAATTTAACAAAATGAATAGAAAAAGACTAATCTGATTCGGATGCTAGTTGTTTGTTGTGCTTAACATGTTTATTTTGATTTTTTCTGTTCACACAATCGCTTACAATCGGACGCTTTGCAAATTGTGATAACTTGTGGACTGCTGGGATAGCGGCCAGAAAAAAAAATAGTTTCGGAGAAGGAGAGGAAATATGATATAGATGTGTTTTTTCTAATTTAGTAAATTAGGTGAAAGGGAAAATAATAAAAAGACTTAGCAGCTATCGATATCTAGTATCAATTAATGGTACAATGAGACAGGCATATATAGATCAGATAAGAAAAGCGGACAACTCAAGGGAAAGTATTGTGTTGCCTTCGGCTGTTGCCGGCGAAGATAGGGTAGAGGCAGTAGTAGATAAAACCGATAGGGGAGTAGTCACACGAAGTATAGCAAAGAAGATGGAAACAACAGATACAGATAAGTTTTAATTAACTTGGAAGGAATGATATGTATGTATTTAGAATTTACATGTACATAGTAAGGTATTAATACTCTCTTATGTAATTACTCTCTTTAATATATATCTCTGTTAGTATTCATGTTTATAATAATATTAAGTTGAAGTAATAAATCAGTCTTTAAATAAACTTGAACGAAGTCGTTTAAATGTAACACTTCCAGTTTTGAGCAAAAATGACGTAAATAAAACTAAAAACGCATCTATTTTTCTCTTTTCTCAATTCACCGAAAACAATAAAACGAGATGAAATCTTATATTCCTACGATCATGTGAGTGAGTTTCCATTATGTTGGGTGGCTGCTAATGTGGCGTTACATTACATTTCCGAAAATGGGGAGGCAAATAATCCAGAAAATTTTCCTTCGATTGCTCTGCACTTTCAATAGTAATGCATACGCTCTATACGAGTTATAGATGCGATCTTATCAAACGAGATATTATTTCAGTCATACCGTAAGGCTCGGTTCTTTCTCCTACTGTATTTTTATTTTTCTTAATGACTTTCTATGTCAAGCTCCTAACTTTATCCCCTATTTTGCAGATGACATCAACATTTGCCATTCGTACTCTTCAAAATGAATTCTGTGGGAAATAAATTTTGTTAGAATATCCATATTTGAGCCGTATACACATTTATGAAAGATATAAATACTTGTATTACTCCTAACATGTAAACATAGCTTTTGTGAAACTAACTTTCTGAAGAAAGTGATCTATAATTGAAACAATAACATTTCAATTAGTTATACTTATATTCAATATTTATACCTATTTGTAAATTATTTATACAGTTAGTTTATGTCATTTAGTTATTATAGTTAATTTTTTTTCTTCCCTCATGCTTTGAATTCTCGTTGAGTTGATACCAATTTATCTAGACAATAAAACTTTTAAGTTTTATATTGTCCACGATATGATTTTCGCAAGACTGCGGCAATAATGCCTTTCAATTGATTGCTGGGTATGAATGTTTGTATATTAATAAGATGTATGTAAGTTTTATATAATAACATGTCAGATTATAATTACAAGAAATTTGTGTAAAATTTATATGCATTTGCTGGTGCACTTTAAACAAATATGCATGTATACTTATATGTTTACATAATTTACATGCATAAGGTTTGTTTTACAAATATTGTTTTGAATTAAACGCAGCAATAAACTGTCAAACACATTTACAACTACAGGCGCTTGCACACACTCAAGCAATCGAGCGTGCTACATATACATGCATATGTAGCTACCCCAATACTAGTAGTTTCTATTAGAATTCTATATTTGTTATTCTTTGCATTTCTGCTTTGGAAATTTATTTCTGGCTTTTTAGTCTTTAACGAGTCTGGATAATAATAAGCAATACGAGTATATATTGGGAATTGATGTTAAAAATAACTTAATTATATGCAATACATGCAGAACAAAAGCTACAATTCATAATTGTAATTAATTTGATCCACTAGTATTTTGTTTTCTTATAAAACTATCAGAGCTAGAGGCAAACAACTGTTTCATTTACGAAATTCAAATAATTGTAACTTCGTTTGCAAATGTTCTAGTGTATTAATATCTCAGAATAAAGTATGTGTATTTGTAATCGTTTTTGCTTATTCCAGGTATTCCTCTATACAGCAAATGGTTCCAAACCAATGTAGGCAAATGTTGTCAAATATAGATGTAAAGAGGAAAGCCTTGTTAATTATTCAAACTTCTTCAAATAAAAAATGTTTGCTTATATAAGAATTAAGAGTAGTGCTATTGAGTTTATTTTCTTTGTACAAGATGTGGAAGACAACGAACCATAACCATACTTATCAAACAAGTAAAGGGTTCAACGAAAATTCACGTTGTTAATTGTAAATAAATCAAAAGCTTTTCTGAGATTTATCTTCATATTTTTTTATTATAATCGTAGGATCGGTAGCAATCATGTTTTAAAAAAATACGAGTAACGGCCGAATGCTCGACACGGCTTTATGTCGTATCCGTTGGTCCATATATTCATTGACTATGAGACACAAGTGAGGTTCAGTGCCATCCATGTGCCAGTTTATCTCATCCTTTAACCATTTCACTGTTCTGGGCTTATTGCCGTACACTCTTTCTTTTAGATAACCCCAAAAGAAAGAAGTCCAATGGTTTCAGATCACACGATCGTGGCGACTAATCGTCAACAACGTGTGATAAAACGGCTATTGAATTTTTTCTTAAAAGAGCCAATTTTTCGTTGGCCGTGTGGAAAGTGACACCATCCTGTAGATTTCGTTCTATATTTTGCTGAAAAATATTTCTAACTCGAACCAGTGGTTCCAGAAATTACTTTGCTTTCCTTCAGCAATTATTTTGGCTAAATTTTTATTTCAATCCACGAATTACTTTGCAGCTCCGCATGCAAACAATTTATTAATAGATTCTGCGATTTCCGTTATTGAACATGAAAAAGCTTCTTCTGTGTTACTTTCAAAACTAATTTCTTGAGATCTTTAGTGAAGTAGCCACATATAGTTTCGAACCTAACTTTGTAGGGTATTCCCTTGATTAGTGTGGAGTAGTTTTGACACAAATCCCAAGAATATCATAATGTTAAAATATAATTTTTTTTTGCTTTACATTTGGGTTAATGTTGGGGTATTCCTAGTCCGTAGTGGACTATATTTTACACATATATGTGAACTAGTCGTGTTATTTTTAGGGTTGGGAGAGGTTTAAGCCTGTTGAAAGATTATGCCATCAAAAATCCATTCACACAATAACCACGTTTATATTAACAAACTTTTTATTATATAATATAACAATTCAATTAATTAAAAATAGTTGAAGTGGTGTTCGCCTTAGAGTTAAAAATAAATTTGTAGTAAGGCTCGATTCACCCGTGGTTTTGAAAAAAAGTTTTGTTCTGAAGCATGTTTTTTTTATATGTGGTTTGACGTTTCGCTTCTTGAGAGAAAGAGAGAGAGAGAGAGAGAGAGAGAGAGCAAAAGAGAGTTGACATTGTACCAAACAATTTTAGCTTGACTGAACTAAGCTGCCACATCATATTATAGCGCTAGATGGAAGCAGAAACACAAAAGTTTTTTTTTTTTTTTTTTTTTTTTTTGAAATAGCGATCTGTTAAACGTCAGCAGCTAAGATTTTCTCAAATTCTTTGATCAGTTTATTTGTGGTAGCCGTTTGAAATAAGCTACTTTTGTGGTTCTTGTAAAATGGAAAAAAGTGAATTTCGTGCAGTGATTAAACACTATTATTTGAAAGAGAAAACAGTAAAAGAGACCAAAGAAAAGCTCCATAAACATTACCGTGAGTCCGTTTTGTCAAATTACATGGTAAAATATTGGATTGCTACTACTGGGATTTATATATTTATTAATTAAATTTTCTATGAACTACCCAAAACTGATATATAGTTTACCATTGAAGAAATAACTTCTAAAAAAAACACGCCATTTACGAAAAAGTTTGCCAACAGGCAAAAAACAAAAAAAAAAAAAAAAGAGGATACCGGGCAGATGGAATGTCCGTCCAAAAAATAAATTTGTTAGAATTGTTATTTTCAACATTATTTTCAAAAAGTTTTTAGGGCACCGTACAGACCAAACGTCGATCTGAAAAATATTTTAAGTAACTCTGCAAAATATGAATCGATTTTCAAAACTTTTTGCGTACTTTGGCATGCGCTGGAAATAAAAAAAACTTTTGAACATCAGATAAACACAATGTCCATCCAAAAAAAAATTTTCTGATTGACTCAGGCATTTGTAAAGCAATTTTCAATATGCATTCATTTATTAAGAGTTTTTCAAACACCTGAAAATAAAAGAGTTTTTGGACACCGAGTACATAAAATGATGATCCGAAAAATAAATAAATGTATCACTCCGCTGTAATGAATAGAATTTCGATACTATTTCTTTTTTTGAAAATAAAAAAACGTTAGTGGATATCGGACAGACAAATAGCTGTACAAAAAATAAATTTTGTATAACCGGATTTATAAAACTATTTTATTGTTTGAAAGTTACTGGTTCCACTTTGACAAAAACCATTACATTATGTTATTCTTTTTAAGCAGTTTATGAACCCGCTAAAAATACAAAAAAATGTACATCGGACGATATAATTTAAAAATTAGTTTTGCTCTTGCAGAGAGTGTAATAGCAGATTACTACTTTCTTTAAAAGTTGTTAGAAACCGGACAAACATTTTATTCGCTCAAGCTATGCATTCATTCATGCATGCGATGATCTAATTTCTTTGTTCATGCGTATCCAAACATTAGTCTGTAATATTGTCAAGAATGATGTTAAGTTATTGGTTTAGAATGAATGTACGTTGAAGCTTTCGATCAGACTATAAAAGTTCTTAAGAAAAATTAGATTATTATGGAGAGACTTTGGTTGGTACCTTTGCCTTATGGTTTTAGACAGATTCCATCGGTTATCGCCAGAGGTACTCAAGCGGCAGAAATGTATGCCTGTCTGAAGGCGTGTTTGCTGTGATTGCTTGGAAAAATTTCTTACAACAAAAATTAATGCAACTACATTATGCCGTCTAATCGGGACTGCTCTTATACAAATAGGGGAAGATGGTATAAATTTTGCAATATTAATATCAGATAATTTAAAATGCTTTATTTATCTGGAACTCAAAAATAAAGTAAATAATGATGAATGGGTATAAAAAGCAATAATTTTACCATAAATTGCCAAAATTTTGGGTCAAATATACACATAGAGAATTATTGTATAGACATCACAGATTTCTAAACACTAAAGTAACATCATATCCTGTAGTTACTCAATTCTTAATATTTTACATTCCTATAAACAGAAACTGAAAGTTGACGTTTCAGTTCCATCAGTTCGAACCCGAACACGGTTGCAAACCATACTTTTGGGACGGAATATTGGTCACAAAATTATAGGGGAATAGAGAATTCAATTCGATTTGAAACTCCAGTTAAAAGCCCAGCTTAAAAAAAATATTTACCTTTTTGAACAGAATTACAATATAAAACTAAAAACGTTGTATACCCATATGTATTGGCTTTAAATAGTACTACTCTAAATGTGAAATTACGTCAGCCTTAATAACACAAAACGCATGCGTTCGAAATCATGATATGATAATGAAATTTAATTATAATAAGAATGTAAATAACTAAATAAATAAAATTGTTCTTGGCGAAAGCCAGATTTGAACTTGAGCTAGACAAATACCAGTATATAATATTAGAAAATAAAATAGATTTAAATTTTATGCTGTTCCCCACTGCAGTTTTTTACTTCAAAATCGTATGAAAACCGCACCGCACTAAATTATCGTTACATTGTGCTCTCAGAACAAAGTCTCAAAAATCTAAAATTCATTCGGAAGAAAAATTTTGTTCCGAAACAATGGCTTAAATGTATCTTTTAATGCGTTAAGCTGAAACATTTCTATTACCGTTATAATTTATACAAAAGCTCTTCTGCTACCCAGAGATGGTGATGGCAAGAGATCACAAATTTCCAAATGGCACGCAGTGAACGTACCACATTACGCTAATAAACATAGACAGAGAAACATTTAGCAGAAAAATAAATAATAATGGAGGCAAAGAAACACCAACAGAATAAGGAAAGAAGGAAAATTATTATATACTAAAATGAAAAAAAGAAAAAATAAAAAATAAGAAAAAAGAAAACCAAAAGATTTAAGTCCTACGTGCTGCATTATGAAATCACGTTGTTCGCCGTTTGCTTTCTTTTTATTTGCAGATTCACACAACGAAAGTTTTTAAGATGAGCTGATTATTTTTTAAGCTGCGGAGAGAAATATTAACAAGTGCTCCTGCAAGTGCAATTCGATTTAATTTTATATTCATATGTATAATTTCAAATAAAAATAAGAGCAATTGGAGCAACAAGACTTGTGCTTTGTAAACGACAAATAAAGTTCAAAGAAAATGTAATAAGAATCTTCATACGACTTTCACTGTGTGAATTAGGAATAATTATTCGCTTAGCTTGCAAAATGCAGAAAAAAAAAATTCAACTGGAAACATTATATGCATATGTTTCCAGTTGTATTACTATTATTCTGACTAAAAATTATTAGTATCCCCCTTGGAAACTCAAAGTTTTATTGCTTTGCTTTGGGTTTTTAATAATACAGTGATTAAAATAAAGTTTGGTAAACATTCTTATATTTTATATATACATAGATGTTAAATAGTATTGGCATTACAATGATGGCAACGTGAAAGCAAGCTATCAAACGGTCACTTAAGTAGACTAAAAAATAGAAGATATTACATAATTTTTGGTTCCGTCATAACTCAAGCAATGATTTAAAAACAAGAAAAAACTTAAAAATTTTGTATGAAACTTTTTTTTTATATTTATTTCTGAACAACTGCCATACAGTAAGAATACTTAGAACAAGTTTAGTAAAAAAATATACAGAATTAATTTTGGTAGAACGTTACAAAACGCATCTTTGAACTTTTCATTTATTGAATTCAACGATACAGTTCTCGAGTTGTGGTAAAATACAAAGGAGTAGTCTATAAAAAACAGAATTGAATTAACAAAACATTCGCATTTCCAAGTAGAAAAAAATATTACCAATTTTGAATAGAAATAAACAAAAATGGCAGGTCTTTTTACTAAAAATATTTATACACATTAAATATCTGCACATAGAGAGCTGGACAAATTAATTACCTATAAGATATATACGAATTGATATTAAACCTATCTAGCGCTAAATGGCAGCACAAATACAAAAGGTTTTTTTTTTAATTAGGAACTGTCAAACGTAAGCTGTTAAATTTTCACCCAAGTTCATTGATTAATTTATATGAAGTAAGCAACTTTTGTGTTTCCCGAAAAATGGAAAAAAGTGAATTTAGGGTAGTATTAAACTAGGGATGTCGAAAGGGAATAACAGAGTAACGCTCTGAGTGCCAATAAATTTGCACTGGGAGAAAAAGTATGATATTAAAAAAATCGTTTTACTTATAATTTACCTAAAATTGAAGTAAAAGTAAATAATAAATATATGAATTTTTGTTTTCAGTATTTTTAATAAATTTTATACGAAAAGAAGTAAAAACTAAGCAAAATACAGAGAAAAAATAAAGAATAAATTCATATACCCATGCACACGTTCATTCGTTCCCGTATCATTGATGACTAAATTAATGAGCATAAGATTGTGTTTGCTTTTGTTTACCACTTAGTTGCCGTGGGTGGACATCGCTATGTTAAATACTATTATTTGAAAGGGAAAACGCTATAAGGGACAAAAGAATAGCTCGATAAACATTACGGTAAGTCTGCTCCGTCAGATTACATGATAAAATATTGGATTGCTAAATTTAAACACGGCCGAACAAGCACTGCGACAATACGATCAACGTGAAGACGAAAAAAGTAAGTGAAGTAAACATCAAGAAAATCCTCGATATCTTTATGGTATATATTATATGAACGTGTGTTTACCATTTTGCAGGAACATTTGCTTGTGATAAAGCTATCGACAGGATGGGTGCCCCTTTTGCTCAGTGTCGAACAAAAACGAATTCATAGAGCCCTTCACAGCAGTGTTTGAACATGATAAGGCGTAATCTTGTTGGTTTTTGGCGTCGATTAATAACTATTGAAGAAACATGGGTCCACCACTACACACCTAAAAACAAAAATCAATCGAAGTAATAGGTGGAAGTGCTCCGAAGCAATGGGAGGAAGTGCTCCGCCTTCTTCGGAGCATTCCACCAGCCTTCACCAGGATCACCTAGCAAGGTTATGTTCACTGTATTTTGGGATGTACACGGAATATTGCTCATGGATTATATTGGCAAAGGATCCACAATCACAGGAAAATTGGATCAATTGCTTGATGCAATCAAGAAAAAACGACCAAATTTAAAGAGGAAAAAAGTGCTCTTTCTTCAAGACAATGCACCGGTTCACAAAGCATTGGATACGATGGTAAAACTACGTGAAATACACTTCGAATTGGTTCATCATCCAGCTTATAGTCTAGATTTAGCTCCTAGTAGGTAGGCAGGTCGCAGGATGCCCCGAAATAGCCTAGGTTTCCCAGCTCACTTGGTTCCTGAAGGCGTTTCCTTTGTGATTCTCCTAGTAACTTTTTTCATTTCCAAACTTGAGAAAATGGCTCGTAGGAAGAAGATTCATCTTAAACGAAGAAGTGATTAGCAAAACTAACGCGTATATTGAGGGGTTCTCAAAATCATATTAATCAGATTGTATAAAAAAGTTGGAATATCGTCTTACTAAGTGTATTTAACTAAAAGGAGACTATGTTGAAAAATAAAGAGTTTTTGAAAAAAAAAATATTGTTTACATATGTACGAGATTAACTAGTTGTGAGTTCGAGTTCAACTTCAGTCAAGAAGATGGATTATTTTTAATTATAACAATAATTGCTGTAAAGCAACAAGACCAAAGAAGAACAGAAAAAATAATTGAATACCATTAGCTTGGGGGACAACTAGCTGTTTCGTAGTCGCTACACTACTCATCAGTACCCACTGGGATTCGAACTTGGGATCATGTGAACATGATGTATTTTTAATACGGCCGCTTTAACCACTTCAGCCACCAAGCTCTTTAATTATTCTTACGTTAATGTTTGCCACATATTGATCACATATTTGCACATATTCTTCTTGACTGAAGTTGGACTCGAACTCACAACTAGTTAATCTCGTACATATGTATATAACTAAAAAAGTTCACTTTACATAAAAATGTTTTTTTTTCTACTTAGGTAGGCTTCAATATCAATCCACCCTCGTATGTAGTCATACAAAAAGTAGCATTCCGCTGAGAGTAATGATTTTAGACTTTGAAAATGTTGACATTGCTTGTTTGAAAGGCTTATAACACAATAGGCATAACACAAATGGTTTTGGGACCACATATTTTAACCATTTACACTCAGCCAAAAATTTACCTAAATACTGCAAACTTGATCAAATTTGGATGATGTACAAGTTACAAAATATTTTATTCAAATTTACTTGGATTTTCAGCTATTGTAATAAATTTAACTAAAATAAAGAAATTTCTACAGGTATTTATTCAATAATTCACAATTCACCTATTACGCAGCAAAATGAAGTCAAGTACCTTGGTATTCATCTCGACCGTAGGTTAACGTGGAAGCCTCACATTGACGCGAAAGTCACTCAGCTAAAATTAAAAGCAGCGGAATTCAGTTATGGGGTACCGCCTCAGCGTCAAACATTGAAAAAATTCAAAGGCGACAAAACAAAATTCTTCGAACAATTACTGCAGCTCCATGGTACGTAAAAAACTCCCGAATTCACAAGGATCTGTGTGTTTCACTGGTAAAAGATGAGTTTTCAAAGCATGCGACAAGGTCTATCAGCACATTGGCACTTCACCCAAACATACTTAATTTTAGTGGTCACACTCGGTTGAGAAGAAGGGATACCCTTGCCACCATCAGGACGTTAAATAGGTGATTCTACCGATATAATATGCGCCTAATAAAACTTTTTGTCTAGCATTGGCTGGTCTTAGTTAATTTATTGTATTTAGTAATAAGATTTGAATACTTATTGTTAGCTCACATTGTGAAGATTCAATAAATAAAAAAAAGCTAAAAAAAAAAAAAATTATTCAATAATACTTATCGTATCTCCATATTATCCGATGTTCCTTTGTTAAATTTATTTAATAATACATATCTTTAGTTAATTCGAAAAATATTATTTAGGTTTTGTGTATTTTTGCCTTAAGATTAGTTACTGCTATTTCAACTAAATTTTTACTGTTTAAAAAAATTTTGCCTAAATTTTTAACAAATCTTTTTTGAAATGTACAAATTTATATTTTATGCAAAAACCACTGGAGTTGAATCGAAGAATATTTGAATAAATTTTGTTCCGATTTGCAAAATTATCTTTCTGTGTGAATATTTGTTTTTTTTTTTGAGGAAGGGATTACTATATTTTTTAGTTAATAACACCGACGAAATGTTTCTATATATATATATATATATATATATATATATATATATATATATATATATATATATATATATATATATATATATATATATATATATATATATATATATATATATATATATATATATATATAAATAATCTAATCTTGATCGCGTTTGATCCTTGTGCAGGGGCCATACCAATCCTTTCCGTATTGATCCAAATTTGGTTTAATATACTAATATATTCTGGTAAATTGCTTTCCCTATCTTCTCTCAGCCTGCAATACTGGGCTACCAGAACTTGTCTAATTTTTCGTTATTTTGCCAAAGTGGCGAGTTTTGACCAAAACATTTTAAAACATTCTGATTTATAATCCAAACAGTACACTTTTCGGAATTTTCTATGTAAATTCGCTTTTGACTTCAATAAGTTTCTTTTGGTATCAAAAATGTTTGAATTTTCCTTCTTTAATTTTTAAGAAAATTTTAAAACATATTACGAGTTCCCATAAAATTTAAACATAAATCTAGTTTTCATTTCTCTTTTCTTTCTTTCGTGAGCAGTTAGTTTTTTTTTGTTAATTCTTCAATATGAAGAAACATTTATTAGTAAATTCAACGATCTGTAGCTTAACTCTTCAAGTAAGCAATTACTAACTAAAAAACTGAATTTTAATTTAACAACCTGTCGGTAACATTTTCCGACTGGAAAGTTAATCAATGACGGCTAGTTTGCATAGATTCCGTAATATCAGAAACAAAGTTGATATAATTTTGTTGTTTACTCTAGAAATAATTTATCAACAATGTATGTGTCCAAACATTATATGGACATGTCGCCCGGCTTGACGTTAGTCAACATTCGCAGAGGTCACGTTAGCATGTAGCACGAGCGCTAATGATTTGATGGCCTTAATAGTCGTCTTGGTATTCAAGGCCGTAGCAACGGTTAGTTGATTCGCTGTTGAGATTCTGGTGATTTAGTGATGGAACCTTGACGCTGCTTTTGACGTTAACGGCGACGCTGCGTTAGTTGCCATGTTAAATTTCGTCTTGACTTTTGCACTCTGGTACTCTGTGGATGTATGGTGAAATCTATCAGATTTTCTGCAGGTACTCTTTGAACGGCAGCCCCTCAAGCCGTGAAAGCAGTTGCAGCAATATCTATGCCAGTAAAAAAAATCTTCTCTTTCGGAAATTTACGGTAAAACCAATTAGCATGAAACTTTCTGCATAGCATGCACTGGTAAAATTCTGACTCCGGTAGCCTGGAGCGGCGACGATAGCTATGTGAAAAAGCTTGGCGGGTTGATTCTAAACATCGTTTGGACAATTGTGTTTTTTGATTTGTGATAAGTAAACTCTAAAAATCTTGGCATAAATTTCAAATAGTGCACTAAATAAAAACCGCATGATAACAGCAGTCATATTTTTTCTTGTTATTATATTAAGAGTACCGTAATTGTTTATAAAATCGTATTCGCGATGCTATGTTATTTTGAAGTATGACTGTTGCAGAAGCTGAAAACTTCTAAAATTTGGCATGCAGGTAGATGTTATAACGTAAGGTAGATGTTATACGGCAGGTAGATGTTATACGGTAAGAAAGGATTTTGATTAATTCTACCACTAAAGGGATAAAATAGGGGATGAAAGTATATATGAAACCTAATTAATAATAATGGGTAGTATTCATAGTTGAAAATAAAGTATAGTTTAAGACAATTAAAGTCAACTTTTCTAAGAGTCGAGTTTAAGGGCTGATTTATACGGTGATTTAAAGCCATGTCTTTTTTTATAATACTCTTTTAAAACTTCTACCAAAATCACGTTACATTTTTACTATGATTTTTAAGTCATGTCGGTTTTTCAATTGTTGTCGTTAAAAAAATCGTTTGTCTCTTTTTACCCTTTTGGTAGTATCGATGTGGTTACCTTGGCAGTCGAATGAAAATAAAACAATTTAAAAAATAACAAAGGAGTGAAAAAGAAATTAGAGAAAAAAACTTGAAAAACAGAAAACATGGCTTTTTTTAATTTTCAGAAATTTTCAGTACAAAAGAAAAAAACATGCCTTTTAGACATGGCCTTAAATCATCGTAAAAATTGGCTGTAACTCATTCATAGACAACTTAAAGTATAGTTTTGACGTTAAATTTAAAATCAGCTGAATCTATGTTTAACTCATTTAACAACACAGCGGCACTCCAATTTGCCTCTCTGTCGCATGGCTTTCTCAATTGCTGGATATAAATCATTGATTGACTGGCTAATCATACATATGTATATTTCTACTTTCTCTATTTGCCACAATTCCACAAATCAACTTATAAATTATTAAAAAATAAACATAAATTTTTACTATATTCTTAAAGAATATAGTATTTCAATCTTTGATTAGAAATTGTGAGTAAACAGTCAGCAAATAAAATTTAACACCCATTTAAAGTCATTTCAACTTAAACTATACTTTTTTTTTCAACGATGAATACAAAAAACATATCAACAGCTGTTTCCTTAAAGATTTACTTTAGCATTGCTTGATTATGAATACAGCCTAATACTTTTATCTAATAATCAATAATTTGTTATGGAAACAATTTTTAATTGTGCATAACTTTCATGCCCTAAAGCAGGGGTGCCCAAAAGTTCTATATCGAAGAGCAAACACCAATACATTTAAGGAAAAACTATTATTATTTAATAATTTTTATTATAAATGGTTGTAGTCCCATTCACAAAAACAAAATTTGCACTGATAATCGCTGTCGTCAATGTTTACGATCAAAGCATGCGAAAGTGTTGTTGCTTTGCTCCTGTGTGTGTGCAGTGAAGAACGACAAAAAATATATAAGACGAAGTTGTTTGTGTTCTACAATTTTCTAAACTCAAGTTACATGCAACGCTTTTTTTTTGTTGTCTTTGAAGTATTTTTTAAATAAAAACATTTTTTTACTACAAAAACATAAAATAGTAATCCACGGCACAAATATTTTTGGTGATAACTTCGAAAAAATAAAACAAATTGTGATCTGCGGCTACCAAGAACAACCTACTTTTTGCGTCTATGCGTTCTATGCTTTGTGATGTGTAACTTGTCTAATGCAATTCCACTAATTCTACTTTTTTGACAGACGCTTAGAACGCGTTAAAGCGTATAACGCGTTAACATAACCGCTTCCGCTTTACAAAAACAATTGAGCATCAAGCGTATAGGTCTGGGCAAGTCTGCCTTAAAGATATAAAGATGAAAATGATGTAAGATAATGACACGTGATTAAAAACGTGCAATTTGGTTGATTACTTTTGTTTTTACTTAAGTGGCCATATTTTATAATTTTTTGTCTTTTGCAAAAAGAAAAATGTCTATATACATAACAGGCAAACAACACGTTTTTTTTAAAATCCCTTTTGCCGTAGTACTGCACCGATTTAGAAAAATTAAACATGGTTTTAAAACTCCTTCTGCATAGAAGTGAACGAGCTTAATTTTTTTTGATCAATTCAGTGTTTTAACTAACAAACAGAATATGTGTTTGACTTAAATAAAAGTAAAACAAAAACAGTGTGGTCAAATATGCGTAAAGAACATATATATGGGTTTTCACAGTTTTATAGATTTCAACATTGGATTTTATATGGATTTGATAAAAAAAATGCGGTCGATTGCGTCGACGGGTGATTCCACTAGTTTGAATTAAAGCGCCAAATAAAATTACTAACTTGTAATTTATTATTCCTAAGTAAAGATAATACACGCTTATAAAAAGCCATTCAATTAATTTTCTAGTAATGTAAAGATATTAAAATCGGTTTAAGTTTTTATTAGTGTTTCAAATGTAGCACGAAAACAAGGAACAAATTTTCAATAATTTTTTACAATTTTACAATAATATTTTTATCTGCGCATATTTTAATTGCATCTATAATATATTAACATTACTTTCCCCGATAAACTGTTTCACAAAATGATTTTAATTGAAATAAAATATTTAATAAATATTTATTTATTTACAGCTTCCTTTTGGGAGCACAACAACATTCAAAGTCACGCACATTTTTGAAAATGTTGCTAAAAATAAACAGACAATTTTTGGAAACATACAATAAACGCAAACAAAAAGTGCTTAAATACAAACCGCAATGACCGCAACGCATCGTGTTGCATATTTTTTTTATTAAAGTAAATATAATGAAACTAGAATACAATTTCAAGCTAAAAACTGACAGTGGAATCGACTTACTTGTTTGTAATACTATATTTTAAAACTCTCATTGCCGACAAAAAAATTATTTATTTTTTAAGAATTTCGTATAATAAATGTACGCATAGTTAGTATTTAAAAATAGTACATATTCAAAATTTTTCTTTAGTTTTAAAACTATAAAACCAAAAGGCCTTTGACTCTGACTTTGACTCCTGTTTCAGAACGAAGAAATAAAATGAAAACTTACAATTACAGTAATATAAATTCAAATCCAAATATATGTTTTTAGGAAATCCGAATTAATTATATTATAATTCGTTAACGAACTCAAATTAACCAATTTATAATTTGACCAAAATTTAGGGCACGGTGGAAGAAACTCTAGATTCAATTCAATAAAAACGCGACTCGTTTTCTTCACAATTACTTTGCAAGTGGTTTTTTATTTACATAAAATGCTTAAAACTAAGTATATAAGGAACGGTATTCAAATCCATTTTAATTAAAAACCACTTATATCTAAATACTCTATTTAGAATTTATTTATTTATTTGTTATATATTTTTATTATATTATTCATTTATTATTTTATTTATTATTATGATTATTATTTAATTTGGCTATTATGACCAAACATTGTTCTTGAATCACAGCGATATGCCAAAAGCAAACATTTTGCTCTTGAAATGTTGGCAGCAATTTGTGACTAAAGCATAAAAAAGTCATCATCTTTTTAGAATACGTACAAAATATAAATTTTGAGGACGTTCAAATTGTGCGGTTTGAATTGCTCGCTCTTCAAATATTTTTTACATACAAACTTTATGCTACAAAAAATAAAAATAATTTAACAAAATACACATTGTTTATTAAAGCTCTTCTCTATCAACTAGTAGAGTTTTAAACGAAAGAGGTGTCCGTATTCGGCACCAACAGTGGAAAAACGTAGGTACATATACATATTCATACTGTGAAATACGTTCGTTACTAAAGTTTATACTGCATTAATTTTGAAATTTTTGGGAATGCTGTAAAAATCATCACAATCTTAATAACTGCAAATTCGATTGGGATAATTTTTCCTAAAATAAAAAAGAATTGTAGCTATCGGTATTAAAAAATTCTTGTAATCAAAATTGTTCTTCGCGAACACAACTAACCTTAACTGCTTGGCCGATCTCATCTTCGAAGAAGTATATACTGATGATGGCGCCAGCCCATAATCTGCACCAAACAGTCACTGTTTTTAACAACCACTCTTGGATTATTTGCTTTACAATCCCTGTAAATAATTCCTACGTGACGCAATGGCAGAAATTACTGATCTATTCGTGAATGTAAATTATGACGACACTTACCGCTATTAGTCTTAAGTTCTGGTTCTTTATTAATAAAAAATCCTTCTTTACACTCGGTCACGTACAGTGGTGGCACCATCAACGTACACTGGTGGCACCATCAACGGCTGACGTTTGAGCGGGGTTGTGGGCCGCTATGAAGGAATTCAAAACTACCCTCAACGATCAAATGCACCTGCTGTCGCGCTAAAAGGGAATTAAAAACTCCTGCCAATGATGAAGGTGGGCTAACTGCTCTCCGGAGAATTAAAAACTCTCCCTCGAATGTTAACCAGACGATGTGGTAAACTGAGTTAAAATACTCGTAGACTACTCAAGGAGTAAAAGGTAAGGAATTAAAAAATCGTCACCAATCCCTTGCAGGCCACTTTACCACAGCTATGATCAACCAAAGATAAGATGTTTTATAATAAAATTAAAAACCAGCGTTGTCAACTTTGAAATTTCAAAACGCACCAAAATGGAGAAAAAAGCGAGTTATTTGAACAAAAATACACCGAATTTCGAATTTTTTCTTTTCAGTTTTAAAATCCTATTTTGTATTTTAAGACGTATTTATATATTATAAGCACGATAATGAAACGGCCTCTTAATGGACTATTATACAATCAAACTGGGTCTGATAACATACAACGAAACGTAAAAATTTTGAACACTTGATTAAACTTTATTCTTACATTAAAACAAAAAGCTGAGTTGAATTTGTGCCACCGAAATTAAAAAAACGCACCGAAAATGTAAAAAAAGCGCACCCCGCACCGACTAAAGAATTTTACGCACAAATAATTTCAAAAAGCAAAAAACGGTGTAAAACGCACCGAGTTGACAACGCTGTTAAAAACTCTTATTCAAGGGCACGTCTTACCTTTATGCCAGTCACCCTAGAATATGCAGATCTTCGTGCTTTTATACTCTACCCTAGGCACACAGACACGTACTAACACCTACGCGCAGCCATATATGTGACTGTATTTAGCAAACACCTCAGTTGACCATGTCTTAAGGACATCTTAAACGATAGAAACAGAACAATAGAAAATCGTGGAAACAAGTTGACACCTCAAACAAATCGTTGACGAAGTTTTCGAACAAATGGCCAAGAAATCACGCAAGCCCAAACAACCGACAGTTTCGCTCATCGCATCGTCGACGATTCTATACACTAAATATTCCTCTATCATGTCGTCGACGATTTTCACCACAGTATCGCTGACGATTGCATAGACGACATAATCGTTGACGATTGTTCCGACGTTATCTACACTAAACTGCCTTGAATGATAGTGATTAAATGAAAATTATTAACTAATTCTTTCAGCTTACGATGTCTTTTAAAAAAATTTATTCTCCTTGAAATCATTAGAAAATTTTTTTTAAATTATTAATAATTAGTATCAGAACACAATTCGTAGAGAATGCTAATAAATGGTCAACGAAATTTATAAAATAACATAAAAGTCTATTACATTTTTCAAGTAATATAAAAAAGTGTAAAAATTAATTAGAAAAGAATAATGAATATATTTGATATCAATTATTCTTTTTAAATTAATTTGTATGCATGTATAATTAATTGAAAAAATGTTTTTGTTTCAACATTTTTTTTTAAATGTACATACATAAGTGCATAGCTATAATACATATTTTTTATGTCATCCAAAATATGTACAGAAAAAACTGACAGTATGTCGCATATTGACGTTAATATTCAACTGAGTAAAAATGTATACTCAAATTTTATACATTTTTGTTATTTTTTTAGAGTCGCGTTAATTTTTTGCACAAATATTTTACTTGAACGATTTGAAGACTAGGTTGAAGACATTGTCGCCCATCATGTCGTTCATTTAAACACAAATAAAAATTCTTGTATAGTTTTTGTTAGAGTATAGTTACTTTTTTGAAATGCCTACATGAACAATTTGTAGACACTGTCGCTCATACGAGTATGTCTCCTACAGATGGGCAGCCACATTGAAAACATTGTCGCCCATATGGTCCTTATGAAAAAATAAATCGATATAATGATGATTACTGAAACTCATTTGACAAGCTGCAAATATATACAGCGACCATTTTCATGAAAAAATTGTTATTTCCTCAATTTATTCACCGCCCCGATTTTCAGTAAATGAAAATCAATATTCAAATTTTTTTAATTCACTTGGTCCTCGTTTTTTGATACTATTTCCAAAATGGACTTAGATGTGATTTCAAGCGGACATCGCACTTATTGACCGTCAAGGTTCAGAGTTAGAAAACTTTGCCTGTAAATTAAATGTCCACCACATCTCCACAGGTGGTATAGTATTAATAATGTTGAGGTTGACGAAAATGTATTTCCGCGATTACACGGTCCTTATAAAAGTATTATCAAACAAGCTCCAAGCCATCCGGAACAACACTGCATCATATGTTGAATATATGTCTGCTTTTCTTATGTTTGCAAAAGATTGCATCAATTTGTAGGAGTGCTTTGTGAAATCCCCACCCACGTAAAGAACCAAACCTACATTAAGTCAGTATGCAATATAATTTTTTTGTAATAATTTTTTTAATCTTTGCCAGTACTTCAGTATCAGAATGTATTTTGCATACCACTTCTAAAGCGTTTCTTTTTCCGACTTTGTTATACTAAAGTGCGTTGCTACCAAAAACCAGAAAACATTTGAATTTTGGGCGTCAAAATTTGTATAGTCCACATATCTTTATTTAAAGCGTTTTTATGCTGTTGGAATTAGCACAGTGTTCTTTCTCTTACAAATGTGCTTAAATGCCACTGTACATGCCAGAATGATTAAGACTGAAACACAAACTCATATTGAAACTTATACTTTAACTGCAAAACCAATGGCGTAGCTGGGCATGTTGCTTATCAAGGAACTTTCAGTGGCAATTTCACGATAGCGAAGCTGTTCGTTCGTTCGCACAATTACATTTAAAACAAAAACAACATTCAAAATTTTGTTGTTGTTTTAAATGTAATTATGCCAGCTTCGTTATCGTGAAATTGGCACTTAAATTTTAAATTTCTAGCAACTTTTGGAATCTGTTCGCTTTTAAAAGCGAACAAATTCCAAAATAACTTCCGAAATAACTGCTGGCAAATATACTGTTTTTGAGCTCTAAACCTTTAAAAAAATTTTAAAAAATAATTTTAATTTAAAAATTCATTCGGAGTCTAACTTCGATTTCAAATCCTAGTGGGTGCTGATGAGTAGTGCAGCGATTATGAAACAGCTAGTTTTTCCCCAGCTTAGTGTATTCAATTACTTTTTCCTGTCTTCTTTCATCAAGAGTTATTAATCGCGGCAATTATTTTTATAATTAAAAATAAACATACCATCATGTAATATTAGAAAAATTCCATAAGTTCAATTATTTCCATAATATACATGCAATAGTCAGTTCATTTTCATGATAATTTATTTGGAAAAATTAATAATCCACATTTAACGAATTATAAAATTCATTATGACAGTAAAAGCATATGCCAACATCAAAGTTTTGTAAAAAGTAAATCACTTAATTAGGCTCCATCCCTCTTTAATTTTTTTTTTATTCAAAAGAAAACTTTCATGTGTTTATTGGAACAAAAATAAACTTTAGCTTTTTTACAGTGATTAAATTGCAAATAGAATCGGGCACACATAATGACTTGCATTAATAAACGCCATGCGCGTTTTGCTTTCTGTCTGCGATTATTTATAAATTAAATTTAATTGTGATTTTAGGATTTTTATCAAAGAGAAAGTAAAGTATATAAAATTAATAATATTATAAAATTTTAATGAAGAATGGGAGTTATATGCAAAATCCTCTTTATGTTACGCCAATGGTGGTGCCAATTGATATAGTTGGTGCAGTATTTTAGTTAGTAGTGGTCGAAACCACAATAAATAATCAACCAGTAAATGCATACAATGAAAAGCAATAGTGATTTGACTGAAATTCATGCGTTTATGTGAACACAGGTTAAAATATTACAATACGTGTATTAAAAATTCAATATTTGAAAGAAAATTATAAACAATAATTTTAATGCTCGGATAAATATTTTAAATTAACGCATGATGCATTATTTGTAATTATTTAATTGCTCTTGGGGTGCTCTAAAGCTGTAAAAGAAATGCTGTAATAAAATCGAATCCTCAAAAACCGATAAGAAAAAATATATATATAGCGTTGTTAAATTTTATGGGCCGATGTTCACATTCAACAACGGTCCTTAAAATTTAAACAATAACATGTAAGAGTGTAGTATATTCGGCTGGGCCGAATATAAAATACCCTTCACGATAGTCACGTATATGTATAGTATATTTAAAAATGTGAACTACATATGCTCAGTTATATATAAACCGATATCGGAATTTTCTATTTTCTGTATTTTAGTAACATTCTTTTATAACGAGAATTGCTTTTCAGCAAAAACAAAAAAAAAAAAAAATGTTAGTGATAAAATCAGTTCAGGCTATATCTCGGGTATATATGGACCGATATCGGAAATTTTTATTTTCCATATTTATATAACCTTATTTCATTACCAGAACTGCTTTTGAGCACAAAAAATTTGTTTATGTTCACTTACGCGACATTTTCATGAAAACCCCGGCTTAGGCTATATCTCGGACCGATATCGGAAATTTTCATTTTCCATATTTATATAACCTTATTTCATTGCCAGAACTACTTTTGAGCACAAAAAAGTTGTTTATGTTCGCTTACGCGACATTTCCATGAAAACCCCGGTTAATGGTATATCTCGGGTATATATGGACCGATATCGGAAATTTTCATTTTCTTTATTTATATAACCTTATTTCATTACCAAAACTGTTTTTGAGCACAAAAAAGTTGTTTAAGTTCGCTTACGCGACATGTCCATGGAAACCCCGGTTTAGGCTATATCTCGGACCAATATCGGAAATTTTCATTTTCCATATTTATATAACCTTATTTCATTACCAGAACTGCTTTTGAGCACAAAAAAGTTGTTTATGTTCACTTACGCGACATTTTCATGAAAACCCCGGTTTAGGCTATATCTCGGACCGATATCGGAAATTTTCATTTTCCATATTTATATAACCTTATTTCATTGCCAGAACTGCTTTTGAGCACAAAAAAGTTGTTTATGTTCGCTTACGCGACATTTCCATGAAAACCCCGGTTAAGGCTATATCTCGGGTATATATGGACCGATATCGGAAATTTTCATTTTCCATATTTATATAACCTAAATTTATTAGCAGAACTGGTTATAAGCAAAATAAGCTGTTTCAGCGACATCTTCATGAAAAACCCGGCTTAGGCTGTACCTCGGAAATTTTCATTTTCCATATTTATATAACCTTATTTTATTACTAAAACGTTTTTTGAGCCAAAAAAGTTGTTTCAGTTCGCTTACGAGATATTTTCATGAAAACCCCTAATTGGGCTATATCTGGGGTATATATGGACCTTTTGGTCACCGTGCTTAATGAGTGTGTGAAGCAAAATAAACAACTTTTTTTCAAAAATTTCTATAGAAAATTGCAAAAAAAATGGCTTTTTTTCGAAAGTTTGGATATATTTCAGCTATATGTGAACCAATATTACTGAATTTCAATCGATGGGGTAAAAGAATGGTGAAAGAAAAAAGCTTCTAAGTCTCAGAAACGGTATTTCAGCGGCGGACAGACGGTCATCGCTTAATCGACTTTTCCGTGAATTCTGATTCAGAATATATGACTTTATAGGGTCGCAAATGAAAATTGTGGAAATTACAAACGGAATTACAATCTTATATATACCCTTAACATTTTTGTGAAGGGTATAAAAAATTCTTTTTGGCTGAAGGTGCAAACAGACCACACACCCTGTATAAATATATAAGATGGTGGCTATTAACATATAATTGCTTACGAGAGAAATATAAATTTTCTAATTCTAAGCTGCGAATTTATATTGCCTGACCTTGTAAATTGTAGCATCAGATCGAAACACAGCATGATCAATTGCGTTATCTAAGTTAGATACGTGTGTTACCAACAGTTTGATTAATACTGCCATATTTGGGACACTTAAGCAACTACACTGAAAGAATTATGTGTCATATATTTAATGAAACTGTTTCATTAAATTTTTTTCATTAATCCAATGAAAACTTTTCACAATATGCACGAAATTTCATATATATTATGAAACAGTTCCATTAGAATTGTTTCATTTAGTTTCATTAAAAAAAATCATTGGATTTATGACTGCAATAAAATAATTTTTTTTTTAAATTCTTTGAATTTTGGTAAAATATATTAATGGACATTTATTAATCTTAAGCTACAGTTTAAAAAATGTCAAGTTTTTTTTTATTAAAAAGTAAGTTTTATGAGTTTCATAATTGCAATGAAATATAATTCATTAGATCAATGACAAATAAATTTCTGGCTACTCAATGTGTATGTACTCAAATCAGCATAATAATAGTTTAAATCATTTTTCAATATAATAAAATAAATTTCAAGTTATGAAACAAGCAAACATTTCAATTTACCCGGAAAAAAATTTTAAGTTCCATAAATTCTACGAAAAATTTCATAACCTTGATGACAGAATTATTTCTTCTTCATATCCACCGTTATTTGTTTCGTTGGTTGTCAACCAAAAACAAAACAGTAAGCTTTAACTATTCCTACGTGGCAAAAACATGTGTTATATAAAAAATATTTGGCGTCGCTTTATTTATTTATTGCTAAGAATACGGTGCATGTTCATTTTGAAGTGAGAAAGCAAAAGAAGTATATCAAGCGAAATATCGGAACTTTTAAGCGAGATATTGGTTGCAGATGCTAACAAAGGTAAGACGATCCATATCAGATCTTTTTTATACTTTAGAACTCAAAACATATTACAAAATTAATCTTTAAATGGTTTCAGAACCAGATATATTTTCAGCAAAAATTACGAGGATACTTCACTACTTTCTTATCCCAAAAGGGAAATATGCTAGAAGAACAAATGATGGGGGAAAATATGAATATGTATTTTTTAATATTAATATGTACTCGTATTTCTATGCAAAGTGCTTATGTATTTAATTTAAATACCAGTGTATTGAAGTTACTTAAATTAATAAAATCTGATTTGTTTGGTGAATACTTGTTCAATATTTCCTTTTATCAAAATTAGATACAATTTCACAAAAGCAAGGAAGTAGTATTTTTTGTATAATAAAATGAAGTATCAATGAATAAATGAAATAATTCCATTAATTTTATTATGTACGTACATTTGTGAATATATATTATTAATGTGTGTAATGATATTATTTCATTAAGCAAGTGTAACTATTTCATTGATTTAATGTAAATTTTTCAGGTGTTCAATGAATAATAACATATGAATGAATGAATAATAATAAATGAAATAACTTCATTGACCTTATGAAGCAGTTTCACATTTCTAATGAAGTTATTCCATACATCTATATATATATATATATATATATATATATATATATATATATATATATATATATATATATATATATATATATATATATATATATATATATATATATATATATATATTCACATTAGTACAAATAAGTTATTTAATTAAATAAATGTTATTTTTTCATTAATTTAATGTACAGTTTTTATGTGCTTTATGAAATTTATTCTTTGATTTGGAGAAATTATTTCATTAATCAAATGATTTCTCTTTCATACTTTTAATGAAAATAAGTCATGTTTTTTATTAAAATGTTTCATTACTTTTATGAAGGTATTCATTAAAATAATCTAATGAAATTTATTACATTATTTCTATGAAAAGTTACAATGGTTGAAAAATAATGAAGCAATTCATAAAAGTAATGTCAAAATTCAAAGAATTTGTGAACAAAATTTTTTCAGTGTACGCAGTACAATAAATTTTTGTTATAATAAAGAAATTATTGCTGTAATTTTAAAATGGAAATGTTACATATTTGTGCGAAATTTCATTAAAATCAATTTAGTAGCTTCGGTAGCCAGTTCGGAAAAACATCTTCGATATTCTTATATCCTTCTTTTGGTTTTATTCGGTTTATTCCTTCTCTTGCAAAGCTTTCAAAACGAATCGCTCCTTTTAAATTTTCTATAAAAATTATTTTAAAGTTTTATTTACATATACGTAAGGAAGACTAGCTTGCGAGTACGCTTATTTTTCCAATACAAATATCACAAAAACCTGTTGAATTCATGAAATTCGCATTTAATAATAAGCGTTTTTAATTTACCGAAAAGGAATCATTATTTTTTCTGTGTTAAATAAATACTCAACTTTTGGTTTATAATTCTTTTTACAACCTAAAATATAAGGAAGTAATAAACTTCACTCTGATTCTTATTTTGGATTTGCTTCTGCATACAGTTTTGCATTTAGCCACCGCAAAATGACTTTAAGATTCTAGATGATATTGTGGTACATTTGACATGTTGCAGTGCTGCTTCCGGCTGTACTTTATTGTTTTTTTTTTTTTTATACCCTTCACAAAAATGTAAAGGGTATATATAAGTTTGTGATTCCGTTTGTAATTTCTACAGTTTTTTTTTGCGACCCTATAAAGTATATATATTCTGAATCAGCATTAATGGAAAAGTCCATTAAGCGATGTCCGTCTGTCCGTCTGTCCGCTGTTGAAATACCGTTTCTGAGAAAACCATTAGACCTAGAAACTTTTTTCTTTCACCATTCTTTTACCCCATCGATTCATGGGTTTGCTATTGAAATTCAGTAATATCGGTCCACGTATAGCTGAGATATATTCAAAATTCCGAAAAAAGCCATTTTTTTTGCAGTTTTGTATGAAAATTTTTGAAAACAAAAGTTGTTCGTTTTGCTTCAAACTTCACACACTTATTAAGCATGGTGACTAAAAGGCAAAAAATTTTTTTTTCAGATATCGGTCCATATATACCTGAGATATAGCCCAAATCGGATTTTTAATGAAAATGTCGCATAGGCGAAGCTAAATAACTTTTTTTTGCTCAAAAGCAGTTCTGGTAATAAAATTAGGTTACATAAATATGGAAAATGAAAATTTCCGATATCGGTCCATATATACCCGAAATATAGCCCAATCCGGGTTTTTCATGAAAATGTCGCGTAAGCGAACTTAAACAACTTTTTTGTGCTCAAAAGCAGTTCTGGTAATAAAATAGGGTCATATAAATATGAAAAATGAACATTTTCGATATCGGTCCATATATACCCGAGACATAGCCTAGACCGGGGTTTTCATGAAAATGCCGCGTTAGCGAACTTAAACAATTTTTTTGTGCTCAAAAGCAGTTCTGGTAATGAAATTAGGTTACATAAATATGGAAAATGAAAATTTCCGATATCGGTCCATATATACCCGAGATATAGCCTAGACCGGGTTTTTCATGAAAATGTCGCGTAAGCGAACTTAAACAACTTTTTTGTGCTCAGAAGCAGTTCTGGTAATGTAATAGGGTCATATAAATATGAAAAATGAAAATTTTCGATATCGGCCCATATATACCCGAGATATAGCCCAAATCGGGGTTTTCATGAAAATGTCGCGTAAGCGAACTTAAACAACTTTTTTGTGCTCAAAAGCAGTTCTGGTAATGAAATATGGTCATATAAATATGGAAAATGAAAATTTTCGATATCGGTCCATATATACCCGAGATATAGCCCAAACCAGGTTTTTCATGAAAATGCCGCGTAAGCGAACTTAAACAACTTTTTTGTGCTCAAAAGCAGTTCTGGTAATGAAATTAGGTTACATATATATGAAAAATGAAAATTTCCGATATCGGTCCATATATACCCGAGATATAGCCTAGAACGGGTTTTTCATGAAAATGAAGCGTCAGCGAAATTAAACAACTTTTTTTGCTTAAAAGCGGTTCTGGTAACAAAATAAGGTTATATAAATATGAAAAATGAAAATTTCCGATATCGGTTCATATATACCGCAGATATAGCCTGGAACGGGGTTTTCATGAAATTGCCGCGTAAGCGAACTTAAACAACTTTTTTTGCTTAAAAGTAGTTCTGGTAATAAAATTAGGTTACATAAATATGGAAAATGAAAATTTCCGATATCGGTCCATATATACCCGAGATATAGCCCAATCCGGGTTTTTCATGAAAATGTCGCGTAAGCGAACTTAAACAACTTTTTTGTGCTCAAAAGCAGTTCTGGTAATAAAATAGGGTCATATAAATATGAAAAATGAACATTTTCGATATCGGTCCATATATACCCGAGATATAGCCTAGACCGGGGTTTTCATGAAAATGCCGCGTAAGCGAACTTAAACAATTTTTTTGTGCTCAAAAGCAGTTCTGGTAATGAAATTAGGTTACATAAATATGGAAGATAAAAATTTCCGATATCGGTCCATATATACCCGAGATATAGCCTAGACCGGGTTTTTCATGAAAATGTCGCGTAAGCGAACTTAAACAACTTTTTTGTGCTCAAAAGCAGTTCTGGTAATGAAATAAGGTCATATAAATATGAAAAATGAAAATTTCCGATATCGGTCCATATATACCCGAGATATAGCCCAAATCGGGGTTTTCATGAAAATGTCGCGTAAGCGAACTTAAACAACTTTTTTGTGCTCAAAAGCAGTTCTGGTAATGAAAAAGGGTCATATAAATATGAAAAATTAAAATTTTCGATATCGGTCCATATATACCCGAGATATAGCCCAAACCAGGTTTTTCATGAAAATGCCGCGTAAGCGAACTTAAACAACTTTTTTGTGCTCAAAAGCAGTTCTGGTAATGAAATTAGGTTACATATATATGAAAAATGAAAATTTTCGATATCGGTCCATATATACCCGAGATATAGCCTAGAACGGGTTTTTCATGAAAATGCCGCGTCAGCGAAATTAAACAACTTTTTTTGCTTAAAAGCGGTTCTGGTAACAAAATAAGGTTATATAAATATGAAAAATGAAAATTTCCGATATCGGTTCATATATACCGCAGATATAGCCTGGAACGGGGTTTTCATGAAATTGCCGCGTAAGCGAACTTAAACAACTTTTTTTGCTTAAAAGTAGTTCTGGTAATAAAATAAGGTTGTATAAGTATGGAAAATGAAAATTTTCGATATCGGTCTATATATACCCGAGATATAGTCCAAACCGGGTTTTTCATGAAAATGTCGCGTAAGCGAACTTTAACAACTTTTTTTTGATTAAAAACAGTTCTGGTAATAAGATCAGTTTATATAAATATGGAAGATAAAAATTTCTGATATCGGTCCATATATACCTGAGATATAGCCTAAACCGGGGTTTTCATGAAAATGCCGCGTAAGCGAACTTAAACAATTTTTTCGCCTTAAAGCAGTTCTGGTAATTAAATAAGGTTATATAAATATGGAAAATGAAAATTTCCGATATCGGTCCATATATACCCGAGATATAGCCTAAACCGGGGTTTTCATGAAAATGCCGCGTAAGCGAACTTAAACAATTTTTTCGCCTTAAAGCAGTTCTGGTAATTAAATAAGGTTATATAAATATGGAAAAAGAAAAAGTCCGATATCGGTCCATATATACTCGAGATATAGCTTGAACCGATTTTTCCAATAACATTTTTTTTTTACTGAAAAGCAATTCTGGTTATAAAAGAAGGTTACGAAAATAGAGAAAATTAAAATTTCTGATATCCGAGATATAGCCTGAACCGATTTTTCCATTAAAATTTTTTTTTTTTTTTTTTGCTGAAAAGCAATTCTCGTTATAAAAGAAGGTTACTAAAATACAGAAAATAGAAAATTCCGATATCGGTTCATATATAACCGAGCATATTTAGGCCATATTTTTAATATACTATACATATTCGTGACTATCGTGAAGGGTATTTTAGATTCGGCCCAGCCGAATATACTACACTCTTACTTGTTTTTTTTTTTTTTTGTAGAGTTTATAACTTTTTTTTTTCACCAAGATATCATTTAGTACAAGAGAATAAAAAATTGGTAAAAGATATTCTTCTTCGGTGTAAAATCTGTACTGCAACAAAAATGCCTCTAGGTATAAATAAAGCTTAAACTTTAAAAGTGTTCATATAAATTCTGGCGTTTGTCTCCATTTTGCAGTTTATAATGGTCATGATAAAAAAGTCATTCAGAACCAGTTTTTTTTTTATTTTCTTTTAAACAGTAGGTGTGAATTAAAATATTTATGTGTAATCATATATTTTAATAAAACTTAAAATAAATGCAATATTTGACAAATGGTCAAAAATATTTTCATCAAACAAAAATCTTTGATAAACACCAATTTCGTATACCAATTTCCACTTAAGACCATAACCAAGAAAACACCTACCTGCATAAAATAAATTAAATTAAACAAGTAAGAGTGCTTTTTAGATTCGGCTGAGCCGAATCAAAAATACCCTCCACGTTAGTCACGTAAATATGTAGTATATATTACGAATTTGAACTAAATGTGCTCGGATATACCGCTACCGAAAGTTTTTAATTCCAATAGTTAGATAACCTTCTTTTAATACCAGAACTGCGTTTAAGCAAAAAAAAGTCGCTTACGCAACATTTTGGATATATCTCATCTATATGTGGACCGATTTTACTGAATTTCAATACCAAACCCATGGAAAAAAGTTTCTATGTCTAAGGGTTTTGTCAGAAACGGTATGCCAACGACCGACAGACGGACATCGCTTAATCGACTTTTCCATTAATTCTGAATCAGAATATATATATATACTTTATAGGGTCGCAAAAAAACACTGTAGAAATTACAAACGGAATCACAAACTTATATATACCGTTTACATTTTTGTGAAGGGTATAAAAATGCTAGTTCAACTCTCCAAGATTATTGGATGATTTTGTTTGTTGTTGAACTTGTTATTTCATCGATTTATTCACCGCCCCGATTTTCAGTAACAGAAAACCAATATTCATATATTTTCAAATCACTTGGACCTCGATTTTTTTGTGGTTGGCGACTATAACGCTAAACACACTTTAATTTCCCGAAAGGCCGCGCACTCTTGGACACTATTCCAAAATGAGCTTATATGTAATTTCAAGAGCACGCCCGTCTTATTGGTCGTCAGACCGAAGAGAGATCCCAGACGTTACAGATTTTGGAGTTGCGAAAAGTTTTCCTTTAGAGTGGACGCAAGTGGAACCTTCATTAGATTTGTCATCAGATCACTCACCCGCTATAATCTCTGTTTCGTTCTTCCAGGAAAGTGGCTCATTGTTTAGTGACTTAGCGTTGACCGTCACTAGTGCTAAATATAAAAATTATCTGAGTACTCATGCACGGAGCATATTGCCTTAAGAATGCATGAAGACATTAATGTGTCAATTAACGATTTTGCTGAAAACCTTAGACTAGCTGTACAACTATTCACGTAAGATTAAAAAATGGGAACAACAGAACTTATTCGTGTGAAATTGAGAAGAGTGTGACAACTCCTGAGCTTAAAATTAGGCTACGAGAATGCATAACTCAGCTAAAAAATCTACTTGAAATACAGAGAGTGGCTTCCCTTAAAACATATTTGATGAGCCTTGATGGTACTGCTACATCTGACTATTCCTTGTGGAAAGCAACAAAAGGTCTGAAAAGACCCGTTAGAGGTAAGCCACTCTTGCGAATTTCAACTGGGTACTGGGATAGAACCGTTTCTGAAAAGGATATGTTGTTATGTTAAACATTTGAAAAACTTTTTTACTACAAATTATACTGCGAATAATACAACGGAATTATCGCAATATGCTGTTAGGCCGCCTGTGCCTTACAAACTTAATTTTCAAGATGTTGAAAATGGTATCGGTAACACAAACCCCAGGAACGCTCTGCGATCAAATTACTGGCGAAATCCTTCAACAGTTACCTCGTGTACCCTGGAGTATTATTCTGCAGAATAGAAGGTGTCTATGATTATTATGATACTCAAGCCAGGGAAGGATCCCACTAAAGCAGAATCATATAGACCAATAAGTCTTTTACGAACAATTTCAAAACTATTCGAAAAGCTGTTAATGACGAAGTTGACACCAATGTGGTTTTCGGGCTAAACGCAGCACCATAGAACAAAGGCATAGACTAGTCAATGTGATAGAAAAGCCTTTTGAAGGCAAAAAGTATTGTTCTATTCTTTGACATTTTCCAAGCTTTTGATAAAGATTGGCATGACAGTTCGAAAGCACAAAATAAAGCTTGCGTGCAAATACTCACAAGCTTTTGGAAAGTTACTTATGCGGCTGTAGACTTGTTATCAGAGAAGGCGATTTTATAAGCCCAACTCATCCAATCCAGGTAGGCTAGCACTCTTGGATCTACTTTATATTTGATTTACGGCTCAGATATGTCAATGAAATCCGGAATCCACACTTCAACTCTTGCAGATGACACAGTGTTTTTGAGCGTTCATGAAATCCATCAATTAGCTACATGAATTTAATAGAAATATATTTCAATATTAGAGAAATGACTAAAACACTATGTAGACAAGCATGTGCGCTTATCTAAAGTAACTACTCACCTATTCCGCAGCACAATGAATTCTAGTACCTTGGCATATATCGACCGTAGGCTAACGAGGAAGTCTCGCGTTGATGCAAAAGTCACTCAGTTGAAACTAAAAGTAGCGCAACTAAATTGGCTTATGGGTAGAAACTCGGCATTGAAGTTGGATTGCAAGCTTATGCTATTCAACGTAATTCTAAGGCCTATATGGTGCCACGGAGTTCAATTACGGCGCGCTGCCTCAAAGTAAAACATTGAAAAAATGCAAAGACGAGAAAACCAAATGCTTCGAATGATTACTGCGGCTACATGGTATAGGGTGTTTTTTTAAGCTAGATAGAACTTTAAATTGTAAAAAGTAACACAAAAAATTAAATTTTGATGAAACATTTTTTTTATTTGTTTCAGTATACTCTGACAAATCATCATGAATAGACTCACGCTTGAACAACGCTACGAAATTATCCAAATTTACTTTGAAAATCAGTCGTCGATTCGCGCGTTGTTTTATCGCAAAATTGTGTTCAGCGATGAGGCGCATTTTTGGCTTAACGGGTTTGTTAATAAGCAAAATTGCCGCATATGGAGTGAGACCAATCCACAAGAGACCCTACAGACTCCATTACATCCAGAAAAATGCACTGTTTGGTGCGGTTTTCATGCTGGTGGCATCATCGGACCTTATTTCTTCAAAAATGAGGCCGGAGCTCGCGTTACGGTCAATGGAGATCGTTACCGCACCATGATCAATGATTTTTTGTTTGAAAATATGGATGACATTGATCCGGAGGAGATGTGGTTTCAACAGGATGGCGCTACGTGCCATACGGCGAACGCAACCATCGACTTACTGAAATCAAAATTTGGCGATAAGTTGATTTCGAGAAATGGACCTGTCAATTGGCCTCCAAGGTCGTGCGATTTGACACCTCTCGATTATTTCCTGTGGGGCTACGTGAAGTCACTGGTTTATGCTGATAAACCAGCAACAACGCCTTGGAGGCCAGCATTGTTCGTGTTGTTCGTGACATACGGCCAGCAGTGCTCGAAAAAGTGGCCCAAAATTGGACGTCCAGAATGCGCTTCGTCAAGAACAGCCGCGGTGCCCATATGCCCGAAATCATTTTCAAATGTTAATGTCACGTATTGATCTTTCGAATAAAAAAAAATTTTGATTACAATTTAATTTTTTGTGTTATTTTTTACAATTTCAAGTTCTATCGGGCTTAAAAAAACACCCTATACGTAAAAACTTCACGACTTCATAAAGATCTGTGTGTTCTACTGGCAAAAGACGAATTTTTAAAGTACGCGACAAAGTAGGAGTATATCAGTAAACTGGAACTTCACCCAAATCCTCTTGCACGCAACATACTTAATTTTGGCGGCCACGCTCGGTTGAGAAGAAGAGATGCCCTTGCCATTATAAGCACACTAAATAGGTGATTTTAATGATAAACTTCCCGTAAAATTAAACTTTTCGTTTAGCGTTGGCCGGACTTAGGTAAAAACCAAATACGTTTATTTTTTATATTTAGTACTAAGATTTGAATATTTATTGTTCGTTCATTTTGAAGATTCAATAAATAACTAAAAGCTTAAAAGCAAATACTTATAACTAGAAGAAATAAAAATTTTCTATAAATTTCGATACTATTTTGTGTCTCTTGCAAAAACCAATATATTTTTACTCTAGCTCTTGTAAGAAGTTTAGCTCAATGATATGTTCGCATGGAGTGTATATACAGGATATCCTTCTGGGACATTAAGCCGAAACAGGGTGTCAAGCCCTTGTGTTCTCATGATGGTTACAATCAATCTTATTACCCTGTTTCGATTTGATAGTTATGGGACAAGCTGTATACAACGAAATAAGCGATTATTTTAACTACAGGAGTTGTAATAAAGCTTACATATTTTGAAATTAGCTGCCTTAATGTTGTGATAATTCTCTTCTGCAAAGCAACAAATAGTTGTTTAAAATTGTGTTCAACGTTTTGAGCTTTGTTTTACTTCAATCTATTTTACTGCAGATTTTCTCGTTGCACTTACTTTTTAATTTCCTTAGTTCTTTTTTATTTTTCGTCCTATTTTCTCCCATCTATAGGCAACTAGATCTAACTACGAAATCATACTCAATAGTATTGTGCTCTTGAGCATTCAATTTTTAGATTTAATGCTCGTCGATGCTATAGTCCTTTGTGGTGATTTTGCTGTTGTGTTTAATGCTTGTTTTGACTGGATGTCTTCAGGACTGTTTCGTGTTTTTGTTTGTATGCCTTGTTGCTTCTTGTAGCAATCTGTCATTGTGATAGTTATTATAAAAATAATTAAAATGGAAAAAGAAAATATTTTAAACAACTGCACACAAATTAATCAAGAAGGTTTTAGTGTTTTGTTCAGAATAAACATTGATATTTTTGGTGCATGTTCAAAAAAAATATATTTTTACATAAAACTATTTTATTGATGATTGATTAATAATATATATATATATATATATATATATATATATATATATATATATATATATATATATATATATATATATATATATATATATATATATATATATATATATATATATATATATATATATATATATATATATATATATATATATATATATATATATATATATATATATATATATATATATATATATATTGAAATATATATATATGTGAAATTGACAGCGAGCTGATAACTTTTTTTTAAATTTTAATTTGTTTTAGATGTCAATGGAATAATTAAAAGAAATTTGACAAAAACAAATGATAAAATTTTTTTAATCATATATTGCAGCTTAAGCACCAAGTATGATCCAGAATTCTCCCCAATCCGGCTGGCCATTTTCACCTTTTCGAGCTCTATGATTTGAGACTTTTTTTCGCGAAATAATTAAAATTTTTTTTTTTTTTTTGTAAATATATTATTATTTTAATTGCTTTTTGGGTTTATATTTTTCAATTGACATTTGAAAAATATTTTTTTTCTTATTGTATTGTATTTATTGCTCTTGCATTTACCTGGTATAATTTCGCCTTGCTATATATATTTGAAAAACTTGTTGCAAAGATTTTGTAGACCTTATAAGTTTCAAAATGTAATGTAGGATTTTATTCGCTTTTAATACTAGTTCCTCGTATTGAACGCAATCTGCAGCCTTCATATGAAGATAACTGGAAGAATATAAAAGAAACTTGGTATACTTTTTATTGTAGTAAACACATTATATTGTGGTCTACTCCATATTAAGTCCGTTGTTTCACTCCCTTCAGAACAAAATTCATTATTATATTTTATGTAATGTATCTATACATGTTATCACATAACTGCGGGATGCGTGGACCTATAATTATGGATGTTAGGTATTGCCAATAATATAAATAATATAATTAGAATTAATTTTCCATTGTCATAGATTTTGATTTTGCATTTCTATGAGGAATTGAATTAAACATTTTGGTAAATTAAACTAATTTAAATATTAATGTATTGAATTTTTTTTAACTTTGAAATTTTTTAATTAGATTTTTGATTTTTGTACATTTTGGGTTTTTGTTCAAGATTTTCTTTTCTTAAGAAGGATTTTTTACAATACAAATTTGCTGTGATCAATAATTGATTGAATGAAGAAGACCCGAAAAATAATCCAACTTTTTTAGCTGGGGGACAACTAGCTGTTTCGTAGCCGTTACACACTCATCAGCATCCATTTTCTGATCTGAAGTCGGGTCATGGCGCATCATAAAACATGGTCCTTCATTAGCGAAATTACCAAATTATTTGCATATGTATGTAACGTTATGTGCTTATGTATGGTGTATCGACCGTTACCGCGCTGTTCCAATAGAAACCAACGAGAGATTCATGAAGATTTTTCACTTTTGGGTTTTTGCCCCTTGAGGAACATAAGGTGAGTATACTCGTAAATGAAATAGCTGTTTGCAAAAATTAAATTTAAAATTAAAAAAAAAAAAATAGCAGCGAAAGAATAAGTTTATTTGCCTTCTAAGCCAAAGAAAATTGATTTCAGTTTGTCTAACTTTATTTTATGCAAACGATATGTCAAAATTCAATTAAAATACATATATAAGAATAATAGTGATATGGACTAACCCAAATTGATTAAAAAAAAAAAAATAGTTTGGCAAACTCAAAATATTACACTAAACTTATAGTATGTTTCCATTACAAGCAAATTAAGTTGATTTGAGAAAATCATTTCGAAGTATTTCCATTATGTTATAAGTAATTTGCTCATCGAATTTTCGAAATTAGTTTGCCGTTTGTATTGTTCAATTTTTATTGATTTCTGGAAATAAACTTTTAGATATTTATTTCTTAATTGCATTTTTAACTCAAAAAGCATTAACGAATTTTGTGTTATTTACAATTTATTTTTTAGCAAATAAAGCGTTGCTAAAACAAGTGCTTTTTGCATTCAAATTTTGTCAGCTCTCAAGCAATACGTGTGATTTATAGAATACCTAGAAATAAATTTGGCGTTTTCACGTCGCCTGACGACTTTCAAAACTCGCAAGTATGGGTACATTCTGTTAATATCGCAAAATAAAAAAACATAAAACTGAAAAATAAAGCGCATTTATTTTTGTATTTTTCATTATATTGACATATAGTTTAAATTATTATTATTTTGTTTAATTTGATTTCTATACACTGTATATTAGTACAGAAATCGAATGTATTGCAATTGCTTTTCTTCTGGAAACAAAACATTTCTTTTTCTATGGATTGATATTATAACTTTCACTTATTTCACCAGTTTAACAAGATCCGAACCAATTATAGTCTGTTCAGCAAGGGTTAACATTTAATGACAATTGTGTGGCGATGGTTCTTGACAACACGAATTTGTTTTTTTTTATCATAACATATTATTGCCTGGTCATCTCGTTTACTGGTTTTTCGGGAACGTCCACCTGTAACCAAAGTACCCGAACAACAAAAACGGTTTATAACTCTTGGTGAATGTCAATTTTTTTTGCAACTGTGGTCACTGATTGGCCGTTATTAAAATCAGCTATTGTTTATTCTTTTAAATGCACTGAATAATTATATCGCGTTATTTGTTAGAGAAGCTCAATTCACGTCCAGAACAAGTTTGAAGGCACGGAAACGACGGAAAACTATATGCAAATTTTCACTATACATACTTACTTTGATATTTAAACATATAATGACATCTTTTAGAAGTAAGTTTTTCTTATTGTAAGTAATGAAGAATATTCAAGGTTACGGGCATTAGTTTTGTCGCTGCATCCTGTGTCATTCTAGTAGAAATATATATTTAAACCACAAGCACCAAATTTTTTCCCTTTGTTTTAAATATATAAAAAGTCTTTTCTTTTAAATGTAATAATATTTTCTTTAAAATAGGCATTCGTTTGAATGCTATCGTACAGTTTACTGATAAGCAGAAGTCCATGCTTTTAGTTTTTGGGACCAAATTGCACCCATGTGAGCTAACTTTACAATAGCTGACAGCCTGTTAAACCTAACCTAACATGGGTTTCAAAACGACCACAGATACCTTCTTACATCAGCTTATTATTTCTAGCTTTTTCTAATATGAACAATGCACTACACATTTCAGAAAAAATCCATTCTAGGAGTAAATTCCCTTATTCAACTGTGTGGCAATGCCTTTTTATATTTCTCTCTAAAAATAAACTTCAAAAATCCTTATTACAAATAATAAGAAGAGAATAAAACTACCTTGTATTTTTTATGTCATGATAGAAACTAATTTAAATCGATTGCGGTAAAAATACGGCACTTGGAACGGTATCGTCTTGCTGTTGTCGAAATAAAAATTTTCAATAAATTTATTTTATATATATGATATACTTATGTAGAAGTCGATAGTTTTCTGACTTCAATATGTTCAATGCATAAATATGAACTGGTTATATTTGTTTTATATAAGAAAAATGAACACCAAATTTGAAAAAGTGTGCCGAAAATAATTTGTTTGAAATACTAATACTTGAAAATTTTCTTTAATATTTTGCAACCCCCAAATTTTAAAATAATTTTTCTTTTGATTTCGATATCATATTTTAATATTTCTACTCCATAATAACGTTCTTTCTATTATTAAAGAAATCTCTAGCAAATAAGTATTATCTTATATAATCCTAAGTGAGATTGATGGATACTCGTAAAGTAGATAAACAAGCTTTTTATAATATTTCCTCTTACCCAAATGAATTTATGCAAATTTAAATTGTTCTTTATTATAACTCCTCTTAAGGGAGATGAAAGTACTGCAAATAACATGATGATGGTAACGTTTTTATTTTAAAAAGCATTTAAAATACGTAAGAGGCATCTCTTGAATTAAAATCAATTTAGACTTTGAACAATCACACAAAAGGAAACAAGAAAATCGTAATGCGGTTAAACATTTAACTGGCTGAATTATTTTGTATAAGATTCTCTTCGAATTTCTCATTCTTTTCATAGTTAAAGAACATAAATCCACGAGATATTCGAGTCAGGTGGATTGCTATTGTATTCATTTTATTTGGATTGCGTGTATATTTTGCCTTTCGTTGGTTGAATGTGTTTTTGAAGCACTGCAGAAATTAGTCGTCTAACGTAGAACTGTTACTTAAGTTTATCATATTTTATTAACTTCCCACTATTACTACATAATATTATTTTGTGCATTGCTCTGTTTATTTAAAGGATGTATAAAATATTTATATGTAAATTTGTTACCAATATGATGAAAAAAACGTCGATAAAGTTGAACGCCGTGCGGTAATTGATTAAGTAAACAAAAATTTGAAATAAATCATAGCTTCAGAAACCAAATGTGCTTGACTTATTTTAACGAAGTCGTTTTTTCGTTAACTTTAAAAACTTCCTATTGATATGACTTAACAAAACTGTAACTGATGGCAACCCAATTGTTGTAGTGCAAATGTTATTTTACATACCTAGATACATAAGAATAATCGCTAGAAAAGATAACATGACTGTTAATTTTTGAATTTTTCTTATTTTGAGAATAATACATTAAAAAAATATATATTGAAATAAAGGCTTTAAATGTTGTTTCTCAACATTTTCAGAAACGCAATTACGTCTTTATTTAATTTCTTAGATTTATAGTTGAAATAATTAACATCATTACATGCATATGTATTATATTAGGTTAGCTTAAGTTTAACAGGCTGCCAGCTATTAAAAAGCCAGCCCCCTCGGGTCCAGTTTGGCCCCGTTGTGGTGCCCGAGTGTGAAATGTATCTACATATCGCTGGTGCAGTTTAGAAGGGTTCAATCAACGTACATTACATTCCAATAACTATGCCAAATCATATAGCATCGGTCTAACCAGATACAAAGCCCTTATAAAAGAAAAAGTTGGACACCGACAGTGCTCAACATCCTCGTCGTCTGTGCAACTTCTACAGAAGGCGTATAAATGGAAGATTTAAGCTCCTCACATGCGTTGCTATATAGCAATGTCCTATTAGGACCGCCTCAGCAGAACGAAACCTCCGCCCCTACGGATAATGGCCATATCAGCCTTGATACTCTACAGTTAAAATTTATAGAAAATGTGTTTTGAGGGGTGATTAAAAGTTGAGGGTGTAGTTGTTTTTTATAGTTTTTAATGGGATTCCAACGATCTCGTCTATCTCACTTTGTTGTAGCTGGACCCCGAACTTTACCAGTTTGTCCACTATAACGTGCGGTCTTATTATCAGTACAAATTCATTTACCCTGTATTCCCCGTATGCCCTGTAGTACCTCTACCAGTTACCTGCTTATAGCAGTGATTTTAACCTGCATTCATTTTGCAGCCTCAAATTACACCCCCTCTCATACAGGGGAATAAATATAATTCCATAAACTCATAATTCCGACTTGGATCCATCTGTCAAGATCTCAAGCACGTGTTCTTGATGATCTGTGCCCACCACTTCCGAGACCGTGCCAGACAAAATTACATCAAATCTCTTATTGGGCAGTGGAGCTGATGACCAGTAATCAATATTCTCCGGCAGTTCTACTTTTTTCCAATTATTGAGACATGGCCATATTCGAATCCTTTTACGTCGCGCTGGATCATAGTCTGATCGCCGTACTCATGGCTATTTCTTAAACCATGAGATCAGCTGGCAGCCAGTTCAGCGTACTGAAAACTGTTTTCGATGGCGTAGTGCCGGAAGCATAAGTAATCATAAAAGTAGATATGAGTATTATCCTTTATACAACCTTGTAGTGGGTGGTTTCTTCAATGACTTCCACCATACTAGCGCCCAATAAATTAAAGTAGGTTTATCATCAGTGTCGCATAGCCAGCAGGAATTTCATGGATTTATTCCCCAGGTTTTTGGAATGGAACTTCTGCACAAGAATAAGGTGATAGTCGGCTTTTATGCTCTTGAATGAACATTAAGCTGCCTGGATAGTTTGGAATATAACTGTAGGGGTTTGCCTTCCATCCTGTGTGCACGCCTTTTGTTACTGCTGTCTGTATTTTCTATATACTTATGTTCATAATTAATTTCATATGAATCCAAATTGCACCGGAAAAGGTAACAAACTGTGGACTCGTGTTTCGTTTTTTTTTTTGTCTCTTTTCACCGTTAATTTCTTTCTTTGTACATTATTAATTTGTTTTGAATGTACTTCATTACCTCGTAATGTGGAAGGTGATGGACCAAATTTTGTTAGCCTGAGCAGTGTCGAAGGTATATATACTGGACACTGATCAGTTTTAAGTAATTTAATTCAAACGTTTTAAATACTGTAATAGAGTTTTTTTTAGTCTTTAGTATTGTTATTGTTGTAGCTAAGCCTCAACAAACACTACTCCGTTTTTCCTTCTCCTCATAACCTATTTTCTTAGTTCAAGAACAATGCACTGCATATGTAGAGGTCCAAGATAGAAAAGATATCCAGGTATTTCGCAAAATCTGAGAGCTTCAGCTCTAGCTCTACCCCGTTTTCTGTGGGTTCACACTTACAGCACTATTTGTGCATCATCCTTACCTGACACAGCCACCACAATATCATCGGCGTATGCCACTGTTTCAACCATCAAGGAATCTAATTTCACCAGTAATAAATACAGAGCTAAATTTAATAGAAGAGGAGACAGAAACTCTCCCTGTGGAGTGCCCCTCAAATTGCGGCTCGCCTCATATTGGAAGTAATGACCCTATTGGTCAATAAATTCACTATGATGCTCACAATTCACTGATGAACGTTTAGTCTTTCCAGGTCTAAACACTCTCCATGCTCTATAGCTTTCTCTATATACTTTACGATCGAATGCAACGCAGTCACAACATATTTGTTCTTGGCTACGGCAAATTCTAGTTATGACTTTTAAAAACTCGGTTCAAAAATCTGTAACATTAGTGTTGGTATGAAACTAAGACAGAAGAGTAAACCTTACAGAGCCGCGAACACCGATATACTTATGTTATAAACTTATGTAGTAAACGAAAAACCAAAAGGGCGGTAGGTAGGTGTGGCTAAAAATAAAAAGATATATAAATTTCGAATTGCTTTTACATTATCTTTAATTACAGTGAATGACTAACAAAATTTTTTTCGAACCATTCTTCTGCACATCTTTTTTTGTGTAAAGAAATTACTGAAAATATGCTATTTTCTAAACCGCCGTAATGACTTATCCTTTGCTGGCGCAACTCGTTAATTAGAGCAATTTAAGACCGATAGTTCATTACATCTCATTGTTAAAATTATTATCTTTATAAATAAATAACGTTTGTATATCAATTTATTATTTACTTTTTAATTAAATCAATAAAAGTCAATATTGACTACAGTTTTAATCAAACAAATACTTTTTATTGACAAATCTGGACTAAAAAAATAAAATAAAATTTTTTTTAACGTCATTAAATATTAACAATACAGGATAAAAATTAAATGACACAAAAAATATGTTGTCATAAAGACAAATATGCATGTGCACATAGACACACACTCACGCAAAATTTATTATAAAAATAATTTATCATATAAGCCCGCATATCTGACCTTTAAACAGAAAATTCCAAGTTTTGCTATAATGGAAAACACCAGCAATGTAAAAGTGTAACAACAAAAAAAAAAAAAAAAAAAAAAAGTGAAAACTGAAAACTAAAGATATGAACTAGATACATTTGATATGAATGCTCTTGTAGAGCACATTTGTGTTTAAGTGCAAAAAAAAAATGCTTTACTCAATAGTGGTAAAATATTCAACAGCTAAAAAGTATTGTAAGTATTCATTCACTGAAGAAGTATTTACGAGTATGTATATTAATGTGTTACCATATTGTGTAAACTCTGCACGGAAATGTTTAATGCTTAAAGTAAAAAAAGTTACTTTATAAAAGTTTTCATGTCAGTTGTGGACAGCAGTTAATGTGGTCTCGAAATATCCATTTTGCAACTACTAAGTAATTAAACTACATTAGAAATAATATTGATAAAACGTTTTTGCCTCTAAAAATGCTCTTGCGGATTCCTCTCACACGCTTCTTCGTTTTACAGTACTTAAATAATTCATAACTTATTTACACTTGATTCCACTGTGTACCAAAACACTAGACTTGCTTACATTGAGTTATGACTGTTTGAACAAAGCTTAAAAATAAACCTACTGGTTGCTGCTGACCTGCGTGCTATTTATACGTCTTTATCAGTTTCTACAGTCGACATGAATTTCCTATTCGTTCATAATGAACAAATGTATTTCTTTCGCACATACACATTCATACACATGCTTGCGAACAATAAGCAAGTCACATCAACAAACAATAATATAACGAATACAACAACAACATAATTTTATAGTTGATTTACTTGGATTTTTACTTACTTTAAATCATGTAAGTTTGTTTATTTGTGTTTAATTTTATCTTGTTTGTATGAATGTGTTCTACATTTATACTAAGCAGATCAGCAGCTGCATACTGGGTTAGATGTGACAAAAATTCTTAACAATATTGTCTGTTCTATCCACGATGGGGCAGTAGTAAGAAAGAAATGCGGAGACAATATGCTTCCTGAATCGCAGTGATGCATAAACCATTCAATTGATTTACCAATATTTGGCATTTTATATGTACTTAAAAAATTTGATTCATTTGCAGAGGTCAAGGATGAAAAAAGCAGCAATGAGAACTTAGGCGTAGTGAAAATTATTTTGATAATGAACTTTTATTAAAAATTAATATTTCAAAACTACGGAAACACCTTTTGACACATCTACCGAAAAAAACAAAACTGCGCACTTACGTTTGTCAGCAAGAAGGAAATGAACTTTTCGTTATTCACAATGTAATGGTCATCATTACCGAAAATGTACTAAATATTTCAGTTTAAAACTATTCACAGACTTTCCAGTTAGTTATCAAACGTTCATATAATATTATAACCATCAATGTTTCTATAAAACAGCTAGGAAAATATATCACGTCCATAAGAGAATTAGAAGAAATAATCGAGTTTTAAATAATTAATGAGAAAAACGTATAATTACAAATATTAAAAATTCAGAAAATAAAAACAACTTTAGCGAGTATCGGGCGATACTGAATATTTGGAAAATTATCAAAAATTTTAGCTCACAATTAGCGAAATAGGTTTTTCAAAATGTAATTTTATAATTAAAATATAAAAATATTTCTTGGCTTTAGCCAGGATTGAACTTGAGCCAGAAGAATGATACCAACCCATCATATAATATTATAAATATTAAAATAAGTTCGACTATTTATCATTAAGTGGTACTTTATCCAAAAAACTTTATGTTTTAAAGGCACACATTCTTCTGTAAACCCTTTTTCAAGAAATATTATTTGTAAGAATACAACTATAAAAGTGGTATTTATACCAGGATTTAGAGCCATGTCTTTATCCATTAAATTTTATGCATTTATAGCAAACATCTTTTTCAGCCATTTTGATAGTTTTTATCGACACCAACTCGTAAATCAAGGACTTATATGCAATTACCTTCTTTAATGACTTTTTTTCATATACTTATTATACTCTAATGACATCGCTATGTTAAAATAATGCCTTAAAATGCGAAAATAGAAGTAATGAAGAGTTAACATTACAAAACATTACTTTGCAATAGAAGTTTTAGCTGGGTAGTTTTTATTAAGGCATTTTCAATAAAGTTAGTAATGTTAAACAAACTTGTACAGATATTTGACAGTTGATTAATCACGATTAAAAGAAATCAAAATTCAATGTGGGCCAGTAATTGGAAAATATTCTCGGTTTACTCAAGTATTTTTGAACAGCTCTAATAGGTATATTATGTTGTTTTAATCTGGATATAAGTATATATGTATGTTTTTTCAGTTTTGTTATTGTGTGAATGTATATTTTTTTTTATTAAATGTCCATATACATAAATATGAATCTATTATACTCACAATAGCTGGAGTGAAACATTAATAATATAAAAGAATACACGACAAGGATCAGAATCCGTTGAATACCTGCAATAGCCTTGGGTTGTAACACTGATTACATTTTTTGCACTTTTAACAAGAGTTTGAGCTATTGTTGCTCATAATGTTTTTGCTGACGTTGCTGTGTTGCAAGTTCTGTAAATGTTAACACCATAAAGCTGCCTTTAAGCTATTGTGTATATTAAATATTCTCAACATATACGAGTACATACAAATACTTGTATACAGTTGAAACGCGTTTTCTGTTTGTTAGTATGTTTGTGTGTTTGCTATTCGAACTTTTGTTTTCCAACAAATTTCTCTACAATCAAGAGCACAGAGTCTATGTACTCTAATGATATGAATCATATGGTTTCACATGCCTAGTTTTACATTTAGTATATTTATACATAAAGCGTTATAATTTTTACTATGTGTACCTAAAATAGCAGATGTTCTACTTTTTTCGACTTGTAGAACATCAAGTGTAAGAAGTTGTTTCCGTATTACTAACACACATGCATATTTGCCAGTAAAATATATATGTGTATGTAAGCTTGTACATACTTTTTACATAATAGTATCGCTCAGGCAATAATAAAACACCACGTTATTTTGGATTTGTTGTACTTATTGCACGTAAGAAAAATATGTGGTTGATATGACAATATTCTAAGAGCAACATACTATTGTTGAATTATACTGTATAACAGTATATATAATAACAGTAAACTGTTATATTTAAAACCTCAAAACACACCAAATAATAAAAATTATTATTGATAACCATACTATATTTGGGTTTAAAATTGTTATAATAATAAGTAACCATGGTATGTATGTATGTATGTCACCAACTAATTGTCACAACCAACCATATAATTATACCAGCCAATTATACTTTTCTCGTATACCTTCTTTAAGTAACCCTACTAATGTGGTAAATATCTTTCTTATAAGTTTCACAAATTCATATAATTGAAAGGGATATATAACAGAAAGGGACGTCATTTACTAATAATATATTGAATATTGTATAAATATATTGAATATTGTTTTTTACGTACCATGGAGCTGCAGTAATCGTTCGAAGAATTTTGGATTTTTTCAATGTTAAACAAGAAAATCCGTTATTTAAATAATAAAAAGGTTTCTGATGTAAGTAATCCCATCAATTTCCAATTTCATTAATTTACTCGTACTACATATTCCATATACACTATTTACTAACAGTCTAGTTTATAAAAATTTTTGATAGCTTTACATATTTTATTTACTTATATATTTTAATTATTTTATTTACTTATAAAATTTACTGTAGTCTCTACTCTTTTCCAAACCTTGAAATCGTAAAAACCTTTGTGTTAGCAATTTTAACTTTTAATATTATAAATCGAAATAAAACGAATGTTATAAATTTAATTGCTGCCATAGGTAACTGCGTAAAGGCTCAGTTAGCCGTCTGGAACGTAATTTAAATGGAACGTATTAGTAACGTAGAGCAAAATTAAGACTTAAGCGCAATTATAGGACGTAAACGAAGGGAAATGTGTGCTATATCTTTTCACTTATTATTAGTGGGAATCACCGGTCGACGCAATCGACCACATTCTTTCTTTAACCGCTCTTAACCAATAAGCCCGTGAAAACTCACATACGTACATATAAATCTGTTTTTTACTAATATTGGGCAACACTATTTGTTTAACTTGTAGTCGAGTCAAACACATACACATATTTTGTTTGTTAGTGCAAATTAATAGCCGTATTACTCCTAAAATGCTGAACCGACCAAAATGCAATTAAGCTCGTTCTGCTCTGTGCAGCAAGAACTTTACAACGATATTTCATTTTGTTTGTTTATTAATTATATAGATTATATATATGTGCGTATGTAATATTCCCGGTGGCAAACGTTTATGATGATTCATCGTGAAAAACATTGACTATGTTAAATCATAAAGGAAAGATTCTGAATTCTCCTTCGGATCATGCATGTATTTTTTAAACAATTGCACTAAACTTCATAGATATACAGACTTGATATTGTCCGCGTATCTGTGAATCCTAGCATGTAGTATCATTGATATTCATATGTGAACTTTTATGGCATTCCTAGCCATCTCAGAGATATGTAGCAAACAAAATCACTTTGAGCCCTTAATGAAATTTTGTTTTATGTTGGTATTATAAACCTTCATATTGGAGAGTGGTGCTATATTTCGATATTATTTTATGCTCTGAGAAACAAGAAACAAAGCAATATTTAATAGTGCGTTATATTTTATAATTTATAACTGACGGAGAATTGTAGCAGACTAATTCCAGCAGAGTTCATATTTGTGTCGGCTCACAACAGGCAATTTCCATTACTTTTATCTGTTTAGGTATGCCGATTGTTCAATAACAATATCTGCAAACCTCTCCTCAGCAGTGCCGTTTTCGTTGAATATATTTTTATTATCGACATTTTCATAGAGATCTCGCTGTGCAATCTACTTTGTAAGGACAAATCAAAAATGAAAACACCAATATGAAAAAGTCGCTCAAAAAACGCAACCGGGATTATTATTTGAATATTGCGACAAAATATGTTTCTACGCAAATAAACTTATGAATGACAAAACTATGCTGGCGAGGTATATCAACATGGTTAGATAACATAATGTTAACTAATTTTATGGTGCATACAATTTTAATATTTATTATAATTTAACATATTTTTATAAAACTATTGCAAGTAAGATCAATGACTTCCTAGATATAGCAATACATTCTTTAAAGCAACAACCATAGAATTCAATAATAATATTATGCCCTTAAGACCCATTTAAGTCCCATTTAGCGGACCGTAGAAATTGTAACTGTACTGTAAGTGTAACGTATATGTAAATGTAGTAGCACTTATAGAACACTTAAAACCGTATCATGTGTTTTTGACATAAACAAAAAACGAAAGTGCATGTGAAGAAAAAGTGTTCTGTTTTTCATTTTTATATTATTGGGTGTTAAAGAAAATAATCAAGTTTTCAAGTCCATATCCTTCAAATAAATGACAAAAAAAAAAATACAAGCAATGCAGCTGTTCATAGCAGTGATGAGAGTTCATTATACTCAGTACATATACAAAAGGTACGAAACATGTTTAAATTGTACCTAAAATGTATCTTAAAAAATTATAAACAGCTTGTTTTCTATGTTTCCCAGCTATCTATATGTCGACATTTCATAGGAGTAGCTCCTAATCATCAGTAGACTTTTTTGAAAGATATTCTCAAACATTCAACTTTATATCCCAACAATCTAAATAAATTGCTGAGAATTTAAAAAGAAAAATGCTCTAATAATACAAGCTGTTTATAATTTTTTATTGGTATCAGTGTTAGTAGCTAAAATAGTGAATAAAAACTCAATTGTTTAAAATTTATCTTATATTATTACAATATGTAATAGCTTTTTATCAAAGCAATATTATAACGTACTATTAATGTATTGTATTTAAAAATTATTAAAATTGTTATTACATTTTTATTACTTCACAGGCCAAAATTTAATCATGTATTGCATATTTACATTTATAGCAGCATAACTCTGGATTATGAACCGATTTTGAAAATTCATTTTATGGTTTGAAGATTATGCTTGTGGAATATATATTGTGGTTACATATAATGTGACACTTGCAAAAATCGTGCGCAGCAAATAAGTTATGCTACCTATGTATATGTACAAATTTTGCGGGCACAACTTAGAGAAAAGGTCTTAAATTTATAAAAATATATTATGTGTGTAAACAAATTTAACTACTTAAACAGTTCAATTATCAAATAAACAAGAAGTATCAAAAACAGGGGTTTTGTGATTCTCTCCCATTTACAATAATATATACCATCACTGACAACATTTGTTATGTAAGCCTGTAATAAAATTCTATTTTATACAGCTTGAGACGTTACGGTTACATTTCATTAGAATCAAATAAGCGTTTTCATGGTTTCACGTACGACAAAAACGATCAGCTGTTCTAACTACTTTTACATTTCTACATTTACGGTCGGCTAAATGGGCCTTCAGAATATGGCCATGTCAACTATATGTATATAGTATGTATATATATTTTTTTCTACATGTAGGATATTATGATGCTTTATGTAACTTTAACTCCTGTAAGACACGCTCTAATCACCGTTGCCAAATTAGATCCTTCCGTGCTAGTTTTAGTGCTTTTCAATACCTTAAAAACCGCATAATTTTGCCTCATGGCGCTTTTTAAACGCTTACTTTTAGCACATCTACAAAAGGGTTTAGTGAGTTTTAATAATTTAAAAGGTGTTATTTGCATATGAATGAATATTGTTATTTAGTATATTTATGTAAAACTCTGCCAAGAAATCAATATTAAAAGTTCTGAAGAAATTAAATAAATAATCAACAAATTAAATAGCTTGACAATCAAGAAAGGCATCCTTATATTTTTTAGAGATGTTATTGAGTTTGAAAACGAAATTGAAATAATGTACAATTGTTTTTATTTATAACTACGGGTAAATATAATATAATAAATTTATATAAAATAGGGGCGGAAAACGGAATAAATATTATAATAAAATATTATAATATTCTATCTGATATAAGTTTTTGTTATTCTGAGCAGTGCCAAAGGTATATACACTGGGCACTGATCAGTTTTAACTAATTTAATTTCAACATTCGAAATGCTGTGATATTGTTTGTTTTGGTCGTTCCTTGTGTTAAATTCACAAACACTACTCCCCATTTCCTCCTCATAATCTATTTTCTTAGGTCCAGTACAATTCACTGCATATGTAGGGGCTATCCTCTGAGTACTGGTCCAAGATAAAAAAAAAAAAGTCAAAATACTTATAAGAATTCGAAATATTATATTCAAATAGTTTTATGACTAGAAGATAAATATAATTTGAAAACTAGCAACTGATCGTGTTTTAATACTTCATACTCTAAAATATTGCTTAAGTAGCCCTAACTTGTATTTTGCAGATTTTTTTTTATTAATAAATAAGAAAAAATTTTAAGTTTAAGATTGTTCTTAAAATTTTATTCAAATTTGTTAATTTTTGTACCTGTTATTTTGCCTTAATCTTCAAACTATGTTTGTTGATGTTGTTTTTTTCATGGATGTGTATAGTTTAGCGGTTCTAGCGCTCTGTGGGTGGGTTCATGGCGCGTTTTGGTTATACATAGTTGACAACCCTAACTCTGATCACTTTATCAGCTTTGTCCGACTTATGTTATTATCAGAACATTAAGCAATTTCAAGGTTTTTTCTTGTCGTCAAATTTGTTCCGATTTTGAATATTATTTTTTACCTATAAAAATTAATTAATTAAAATAACTTTAAAGTATTTTGTGCGCTTTATTTTATATCTTTTATTTGCCATCTCTTCGTGTCTTTTAAAATATAAAAATAGCTTTAATTTCAAGGAAAAACTTTTCTTCCAGCCAAACAAAATCAAAATACTTCTCCCTCTTAAAGATTATACAGACAAAAAAAGCTAAGAGTTCATCAGAGAAATGGATGAAATTTAAATATAAACGCGTTAATTTTAATATTACTTTTCCATTCTGTTGTTTTATGTGCGTCTTTGTTGGTTGGGGAAATTTCTTCTTGTATTCTAATTTACCACATAATTGGGTTTTGAAAAGAGGGAAACTAAAAGCGCGTATACTGCACTTGTCATGCATACAAATAAACTATACAATGGACAGACCAGCAGATAGCGAGTACATGGAAGCATCAAAAAATTAACTTATTCAGAAAATAAATGTAATGAATAATGAATTTTCTGTTTGATTTAGAATAGCATACAAACGAAACGCGAGTGCTATTAAACTAAATTAATTTGATTTATATAATAAGGAACTAGAAAAAGTATTTCAATAAAGTGCGGAAATAATCTACACAGAAAAAAATTTTTTTCGAGTTCAATAACGAAATTCGTTGAATCAATTAATAAATTGTTTGAATGCGGACCGGTAAAGGAATTCGTGGATTCAACCAAAAGTTTAGTAAAAGTATTTATGGATCGAAAACAACTATTTTTTTAAACAACAACAAAATACGATACCCAAGGTTATTTTTTTGATATTTATGTATATGCATACAAACTGTTTTTTCAGACAAAAATTTTGTTGACTTTATTTTTACTACAATTTTTTCTGTATATATATATATAAACTTGATTGAGTGTTTGTATGTTTGTTTGTTTGTACCTTATGGGAGTCTACACCGCTGCACCAATCTTTTTGGAATTTTCACAGTAATTAACTGATTGAATTAACGGCTATTTTTTTAACCACGCCTATTTTTACACCCTATGTTTTAAATTATATTATTGCTTAACAGATTTTTTTAATATACAAGAGCATAAATCCTCCATTTATGAACCAATTTTCAAAATTTTTTGTGTATAAGCATAGCATAATAATAGCATGTTCACACATAGGCTTATATTCGAGGTTCGCTTTCTCATTCGAGATTCGCGGCCTAATCTTGATTGCACCAATATTATTCGACATACAAAAATGTAAGAGCGAAGGAAATTGGTTAATTTTGAATCATGTTGGGAACCATTCAAAAACCACTATCATCACCAAATTTGATGAAAACTTATCGCTAGTTTATCTGAACTAGCTATCAAAAAAATGTAAACAAAGAAAAAACAGATAAGTAATGTGTGTAAAATCAAAAGAAACACATTGAACATCTAAATATTGGATGCTTACATAAAGTTTGAAATAAAAATTGAAAATAGAAATAGTGAAACATTTGCACATAATATTTAAACATCAATGTGAAACAAAAACGGCAGTTTGAACACCTAGTTTCGAAATCATGGTTCAGAGAGCGAACCACGTGTTTCATATTACCGTCTGAACATGGTATACGATTTTTTTGGATGTATAAAGTTATCACAAATTGCCCACCCTAATAATTGATTGTCAAATAACTTATGAACCAATTTTTAAAATTTCTTTAGTATAGTGTTACTAGCCGTACACGTGGCGTTACGCGCCTGAAATTAGCTTTTGACTCTCCATCAGAGTAAAAATAAAACTATCACACATATTTTAATTTAATCAATTTGTTTTATTTATTGTTTAAATCAGAAATTAAAGCTCTTAAATACTTAGAAAGATTCATATAAATTGTTTATATTATGTAAATTTTTGATTTGTTATATAAATACATATAATTAGTTATGTGATGAAAATACAGCTAATTTAGTACATGGGCTGAAAAGTCCAGGGCCTAACAAAGAAAATATAGGTTGTTTTTTTGTTCAAAATTAGCTTTATTCATCAACGTAATCTCCACCAAGAATAACGCACACATTCAAACGCCGCTCTAATATTTCAATACCAATTTTGTAGAACGATTTATTTTTTGCCTTAAAATAGGCCTCACTTTCAGCGATAACCTTTACAACTTCATCCGTGCAAAATGTCTCACCGGCGAGCATTTTTCAATCTGGCGAATACAGTGGATGTGGGAGCAATTCGAAGTTCACTTCATGTAGCTTTGTCATTGTTTTGACTGACTTGAGACACGGTGTGTTGTCTTGATGAAACAATTTTTTTTCTATATGCTGTACTTTCTTTGTAACTAATTTCGACCTTCAAATGCTCTAAATACGCTATATAATATTCACTGTTAATGGTATTTCTTACCGGCGAGCATTTTTCAATCTGGCGAATACAGTGGATGTGGGAGCAATTCGAAGTTCACTTCATGTAGTTTTATCATTGTTTAGACTGACTTGGTGCGTTGTCTTGATGAAATAATTTTTTTTTCTATATGCTGTACTTTCTTTGTAATTTCGGCCTTCAAATGCTCCAACTACGCTATATAATATTCATTGTTAATGATATTTCCTTTCTCAAGATAGTCGATGAATATTACACTACGCATATCTCAAAATATTGATTGTCACATATCAACGCAAAAATTCCGATTTGTTACGTTTAAACATGGCCAAATACTACTCAGAATCATCAACACCTTCTCGTTTTTGGTCAACAGTGAGCAATCTCGGCACTCACTTTGAACAGTGCTTTCTGACATGCTCATGCAATATAAAGCCAACACGTTCTGTTGACATTTTTACTTCAACTTCAAGATCATTACTTCACTTTTAGATCATTCAAAACGATTTTGTGGATTTTTTTATGTTTTCTGGTGTTACCTCCTCATTTGGACGTTCACTACGTTCTGCATCATCGGTGTCTCTATGACCACGCTTGAAGTCAGCAAACCAACGTTTTGTTGTTGTTTCTGATGGAGCAGTGTCCCCATAACATTTTTCAAGCCATTGATTCCCTTGAACGGTATTTTTCCCCTTTAAGAAGCAATGTAAAATTAAAACACGAAATTGTTTTTGATCCATTAGATTGAAGATAACAAAAGTAGCGTCACTCTTAGCACGAGAACAAACTAATGAATAGATTATCATGACATTTTAACAGCTGCCTTTTGGAGTTTAGTACTAACTGAGAAAAAGGTGACTGCAATAAAAGTAGCGCCATCAATGTATTAGGCCCGGGAGTTTTCAGCCCATCTAGTACATATGGTGTAGAACTTCGTGGTAAACAATGTTCGATGTTGTATTATTTTGCGAGGGGGAGGAAACTCGCCGCCGAAATATTTTTTCATAATCTTATTGGTTCCTTAACATTTTTCTGACAAAAACCAATCTGGATTTAAAAATGTTTTTTGGAGACGAAAATTTTACTGTGCGATGCAGTCAGGTAAGACATCTTTATTTAGCTGCTGACTAATAGATCTATATAATATACGGATATCATATGATGACTCTAAGTCAACTTTTAACTGTTTATAACTTTTAAATGGGTCAGATCAAAATAGCCTCCAATATTTTATCGTCTCTGGAGGGTGTTTTACGAGGTTTGGAAGTTCTGGGTACATTATTTGAGCTCCCAATTCATTCACCGTCTTCAGGGAGCCTCTGAAATTAATGATCACCTTCCTTTCTTCTTCGGAGCAACTAGTTCTTTTTGCCATAACTGGTTACTTATGTTGGTACACAGTTTTCTCATATCATTTAAAACATACTTACCTACAAGTTTTTACAATAAACTGAAATAAGATATTAAAATAATCTAATTTAAACAGCAGAACTGAAAATGTTTTAATTACGTGTCCACTTGAAAAACTGCCCTTTCTCTAAATAATGACATACTTTTTAAGAAAGCTTAACAGAAAATAAGTATAAGAGAGATCAAACTTATATTTTCACTGGAAAAGTTCCATTTCAATAAGAATAGATCATATAAAATACCGAAAGAATGAGAGATCACATTTATGTTTTAATTACATGTCCACCACGTATATGCATGCTATTATTTCAGAGGTAAAGGAATTTTTTACATTAAAAGTTTTTTAAGTTTTAATTTTATTTGTTGGACTTGTAATCGAAAAAAAAAAAACACAAATTACTTTGCTTAATAAGTTCGCGAGTCAGACTCGCTGACATTGGGTTCCTTACAACTGTCAAAATATGTAAAATTGAGTTGTTCTTATAACAAAAATTGTTAAACTGAAAAACTTTATCAAAGTTACAAAATTAAAAAAAAAAAAAAAAAATACAAAACATTCTGCATGGCGGGTATCTTAAAATGTGTGTGTGTCTTTTTAGACATAAACTAAATTAATGTTTGTTTCATCCATCCTCTCGATCCTAGTTTGAAAAACTAGGATCTTTTATAAATTTTTTTAGACAAACTTATGTACACTGAGGTGTAATAATATAGACGCGTATATCAGGACTTCTGGCATTTAGAAAAAATTTAGAGAACCAAACATTATGTTTATACATTTGTTCCCCAGCTAAAAAGATTTGATTATTATTTTTCTTGTCTTCTTCAATCAAAAATTTTGTAAAAAATCCTTCTTAAGAAAAAACTTAAGAAAGGAAAAAACTTGAACTATAACTCGTTGTACAAATGCACAAACCAAAAATTTAATATAGAAATTATAAAGTTCAACAAAAATTCAATAAATTAATACTTATTCTTGCTTGCCACTTATTCTGGTGTAATTTGGTTAAAAAAAGTTCATATATAACCGTTATTTTAAAATTTTGTGAGATATGTATGTTCGATTTTCGCATTTTTTTTTTTTTTATGTTGGTACACATGTCGGATATATATGTTGGCAATATCATCAATTTCAGATTGTCAGTTTGTTATTGACAGATAAAAAGTTTAGTTGTGTTTTGGTGTGCTCTTCGATTTTTTACTAAATTTTGAGCTCAGGAGCTGTTAAACCTCATCAACGATGACCCAGATTTCCTCAGAAAGGTCATAACTGGTGACGAATAATGGGTGTACGGCTATGATATTGAAACCAAAACCCAATCATCCTAATTAAAACGTCCAAAAGAGCCAAGACCGAAAAAAGCACGTCAAGTTCCGTCAAATGTAAACGTTTTGCTTGTAGTTTTATTCGGCTGCAATGGCGTGGTGCATCATGAATTCTTGCCACAAGGTCGTACGGTTAATAAGGAATACTACCTTGAAGTTATGCGCCGTTTGAGCGAAGCGATTTGTCGGAAACGCACAGAATTGTACAAAAAACAATCATGTATTTTGAACCATGATAACACACCAGCTCAGACATCGATGCTTGTGCGTGAGTTTTTGGCCAAAAACAAAACCGTTATCATATCTCAACCATCGTATTCACTGGACTTGGCCCTCGCTGACTTTTTCCTCTTCCTAAAACTGAAGACACCGATGAAAAGAAAGCGTTTTGGCGTTTTGCTACGATTGAGGAGATAAAAGAAAAACCGAAACAGAAGCTGTTGACGATACCAAGAAGCGCGTTTCAGAAGTATTTCGAGGATTGGAAGAAGCGCTGGCCTAAGTGTATTTATATCTGATGGGGATTACTTTAAAGGGGACAAGATAATTATTGATGAATAAATAAACACTTTTTGCAAAAATTTAAAATAACTGAATTGTTTGATCAGACCTCGTGTGTACGTGGTGGTTATATAAAACCAAAATAAATTGTCAGTAAATAGAGCAATTTTTATACCCTTCACAAAAATGTAAAGGGTATATATAAGTTTGTGATTCCGTTTGTAATTTCTACAGTTTTTTTTTGCGACCCTATAAAGTATATATATTCTGAATCAGAATTAATGGAAAAGTCGATTAAGCGATGTCCGTCTGTCCGTCTGTCCGCTGTTGAAATACCGTTTCTGAGAAAACCATAAGACTTAGAAACTTTTTTCTTTCACCATTCTTTTACCCCATCGATTCATGGGTTTGCTATTGAAATTCAGTAATATCGGTCCACGTATAGCTGAGATATATTCAAAATTCCGAAAAAAGCCATTTTTTTTTGCATTTTTGTATGAAAATTTTTGAAAACAAAAGTTGTTCGTTTTGCTTCAAACTTCACACACTTATTAAGCATGGTGACTAAAAGACAAAAAATTTTTTTTTCAGATATCGGTCCATATATACCCGAGATATAGCCCAAATCGGATTTTAATGAAAATGTCGCACAGGCGAAGCTAAATAACTTTTTTTTGCTCAAAAGCAGTTCTGGTAATAAAATTAAGTTACATAAATATGGAAAATGAAAATTTCCGATATCGGTCCATATATACCCGAGATATAGCTCAAACCGGGGTTTCCATGAAAATGCCGCGTAAGCGAACTTAAACAACTTTTTTGTGCTCAAAAGCGCTTCTGGTAATAAAATTAGGTCACATAAATATGGAAAATGAAAATTTCCGATATCGGTCCATATGTACCCGAGATATAGCCCAAATCGGGTTTTTCATGAAAATGTCGCATAAGCGATCTCAAACAACTTTTTTTTGCTAAAAAGCAGTTCTAGTAATGAAATAAAGTTATATAAGTATGGAAAATGAAAATTGTCGATATCGGTCTATATATACCAGAGATATAGCCTATACCGGGGTTTTCATGAAAATGCCGCGTAAGCGAACTTAAACAACTTTTTTGTGCTCAAAAGCAGTTCTGGTAATGAAATTAGGTTACATAAATATGAAAAATGAAAATTTCCAATATCGGTCCATATGTACCCGAGATATAGCCCAAATCGGGTTTTTCATGAAAATGTCGCGTAATCGATCTTAAACAACTTTTTTTTGCTCAAAAGCAGTTCTGATAATGAAATAAGATTACATAAATACGGAAAATGAAAATTTCCGATGTCGGTCCATATATACCCGAGATATAGCCCAAATCGGGTTTTTCATGAAAATGTCGCGTAAGCGAACTTAAACAACTTTTTTGTGCTCAAAAGTAGTTCTGGTAATGGAATAGGGTCATATAAATATGAAAAATGAAAATTTTCGATATCGGTCCATATATACCCGAGATATAGCCTATACCGGGGTTTTCATGAAAATGCCGCGTAAGCGAACTTAAACAACTTTTTTGTGCTCAAAAGCAGTTCTGGTAATGAAATTAGGTTACATAAATATGCAAAATGAAAATTTTCGATGTCGGTCCATATATACCCGAGATATAGCCCAAATCGGGTTTTTCATGAAAATGTCGCGTAAGCGAACTTAAACAACTTTTTTGTGCTCAAAAGCAGTTCTGGTAATGGAATAGGGTCATATAAATATGAAAAATGAAAATTTTCGATATCGGTCCATATATACCCGAGATATAGCCTAGACCGGGGTTTTCATGAAAATGCCGCGTAAGCGAACTTAAACAACTTTTTTGTGCTCAAAAGCAGTTCTGGTAATGAAATTAGGTTACATAAATATGAAAAATGAAAGTTTTCGATATCGGTCCATATATACCCGAGATATAGCCTAAACCGGGTTTTTCATGAATACGCGGCGTAAGCGAACTAAAACAACTTTTTTGCTTAAAAGCAGTTCTAATAGCAAAATAAGGTTATATAGGTATGGAAAATGAAAATTTCCGATATCGGTCCATATATACCCGAGATATAGCCTAAACTGCGGTTTTAATGAAAATGTCGCGTAAGTGAACTTAGACATCTTTTTATACCCTTCACAAAAATGTAAAGGGTATATATAAGTTTGTGATTCCGTTTGTAATTTCTACAGTTTTTTTTTGCGACCCTATAAAGTATATATATTCTGAATCAGAATTAATGGAAAAGTCGATTAAGCGATGTCCGTCTGTCCGTCTGTCCGTCTGTCCGTCTGTCCGCTGTTGAAATACCGTTTCTGAGAAAACCATAAGACTTAGAAACTTTTTTCTTTCACCATTCTTTTACCCCATCGATTCATGGGTTTGCTATTGAAATTCAGTAATATCGGTCCACGTATAGCTGAGATATATTCAAAATTCCGAAAAAAGCCATTTTTTTTTGCATTTTTGTATGAAAATTTTTGAAAACAAAAGTTGTTCGTTTTGCTTCAAACTTCACACACTTATTAAGCATGGTGACTAAAAGACAAAAAATTTTTTTTTTCAGATATCGGTCCATATATACCCGAGATATAGCCCAAATCGGATTTTAATGAAAATGTCGCACAGGCGAAGCTAAATAACTTTTTTTTGCTCAAAAGCAGTTCTGGTAATAAAATTAAGTTACATAAATATGGAAAATGAAAATTTCCGATATCGGTCCATATATACCCGAGATATAGCTCAAACCGGGGTTTCCATGAAAATGCCGCGTAAGCGAACTTAAACAACTTTTTTGTGCTCAAAAGCGCTTCTGGTAATAAAATTAGGTTACATAAATATGGAAAATGAAAATTTCCGATATCGGTCCATATGTACCCGAGATATAGCCCAAATCGGGTTTTTCATGAAAATGTCGCATAAGCGATCTCAAACAACTTTTTTTTGCTCAAAAGCAGTTCTAGTAATGAAATAAAGTTATATAAGTATGGAAAATGAAAATTGTCGATAGCGGTCTATATATACCAGAGATATAGCCTATACCGGGGTTTTCATGAAAATGCCGCGTAAGCGAACTTAAACAACTTTTTTGTGCTCAAAAGCAGTTCTGGTAATGAAATTAGGTTACATAAATATGAAAAATGAAAATTTCCAATATCGGTCCATATGTACCCGAGATATAGCCCAAATCGGGTTTTTCATGAAAATGTCGCGTAATCGATCTTAAACAACTTTTTTTTGCTCAAAAGCAGTTCTGATAATGAAATAAGATTACATAAATACGGAAAATGAAAATTTCCGATGTCGGTCCATATATACCCGAGATATAGCCCAAATCGGGTTTTTCATGAAAATGTCGCGTAAGCGAACTTAAACAACTTTTTTGTGCTCAAAAGTAGTTCTGGTAATGGAATAGGGTCATATAAATATGAAAAATGAAAATTTTCGATATCGGTCCATATATACCCGAGATATAGCCTATACCGGGGTTTTCATGAAAATGCCGCGTAAGCGAACTTAAACAACTTTTTTGTGCTCAAAAGCAGTTCTGGTAATGAAATTAGGTTACATAAATATGCAAAATGAAAATTTTCGATGTCGGTCCATATATACCCGAGATATAGCCCAAATCGGGTTTTTCATGAAAATGTCGCGTAAGCGAACTTAAACAACTTTTTTGTGCTCAAAAGCAGTTCTGGTAATGGAATAGGGTCATATAAATATGAAAAATGAAAATTTTCGATATCGGTCCATATATACCCGAGATATAGCCTAGACCGGGGTTTTCATGAAAATGCCGCGTAAGCGAACTTAAACAACTTTTTTGTGCTCAAAAGCAGTTCTGGTAATGAAATTAGGTTACATAAATATGAAAAATGAAAGTTTTCGATATCGGTCCATATATACCCGAGATATAGCCTAAACCGGGTTTTTCATGAATACGCGGCGTAAGCGAACTAAAACAACTTTTTTGCTTAAAAGCAGTTCTAATAGCAAAATAAGGTTATATAGGTATGGAAAATGAAAATTTCCGATATCGGTCCATATATACCCGAGATATAGCCTAAACTGCGGTTTTAATGAAAATGTCGCGTAAGTGAACTTAGACATCTTTTTTTGCTTAAAAACAGTTCTGGTAATGAAATAGGGTCATATAAATATGGAAAAAGAAAATATCCGATATCGGTCCATATATACTCGAGATATAGCCTGAACCGATTTTTCCAATAACATTTTTTTTTTTGCTGAAAAGCAGTTCTTGTTATGAAAGAAGGTTACGAAAATAGAGAAAATTAAAATTTCTGATATCGGTCCATATATACCCGAGATATAGCCTAAATCGGGTTTTTCATGAAAATATCGCGTAAGCGAACTTAAACAATTATTTGTGCTCAAAAGCAGTTCTGGTAAAATGATATAAGGTTATATAAATATGGAAAATTAAAATTTTCGATATCGGTCCATATATAGCCGAGATATAGCCTGAACCGATTTTTCCATTAAAAAAAATTTTTTTTTTTTTTGCTGAAAAGCAATTCTCGTTATAAAAGAAGGTTACTAAAATACAGAAAATAGAAAATTCCGATATCGGTTCATATATAACCGAGCATATTTAGGTCACATTTTTAATATACTATACATATTCGTGACTATCGTGAAGGGTATTTTAGATTCGGCCCAGCCGAATATACTACACTCTTACTTGTTTAATAGAACATTTTTAATTGCAAATGTGCAAAATTCTTTTAACTTTTTATTGAAATGAAGAGAAAACATGTTGCGTTCTAATTCTGATTAGTTTTATTTTCTTTAGAAAATTTAGTTTATGCAGATTTAATCAGGCGCAAAAGATGCCCTGGTAAACGCATCTATCAGAGCATCTTTTTGCCATTTTCAAAACAAAAACGATAATTTTAAACGATTTGCGTTTATCAGAATATATTTGACAATAATAATAGTAAGATAATTCTCTTAAAACTTTTAGTTTTATTTACAATTACCAATATGCCTTTAGATTGGACCACCCTTTAGTTTCAATATATTTCACACAAAATAATTTATTTCCGAATGGCTGTTTGCTGAAATCTTTACTGTTATATATTAAGTACTTTCTGCTCAATGGTAATGCTATTTATATTTCTCCTTCTTAATAAACCGTAATTATAGCTAAAACCAGTTTAAATCTCTGCATTATTTAAGTATCTTATGATCTAATTCTTAAATAAAAATTATATAAACTTCATCAAAGACACTACATTTACATACAAACTATGTTTATTTAGTTTCTCACTGACTTAATCTTTAATTTTCTTGACTACAACAAAAAAAGGCAACAAACAAAGAAAAAACTAATTTTTTACGATTCAATAAATTCCCCTGATAGTCAATTTCATTTTAAGTTTTTACTCATTGATACGTTCGTTGATTTTTTAGTTTAAAAGAAATCAATTTTTATCTTAAGCAAAAAGAAAACAACAACTTTCCCAAAAGAGAATAATGTAGAATATTAGAGATTATAAAAATTTTGTAAAAATTATATGTAATAAAATAAAAAGAATAAAAGCCCGAAGCAATGAACTGATAGCACAAGTATGTCCGGTTCCGGTCAACTCAATCAGTCTTCTACTGATTTTATACTTCTCGTACTCAGAGAAATAATATTTCAAAGAATAAAACAATAAAACTACTCAGTTCAAATAAATGAAGTAAAAAAACTTTAATCAGCAAATAAAAACTTAGAAAAGAAGAAAATAAATACAAATGAATCAAAGAATAAACTTAACTTGTAACAAAAAGTATTCTTTTGTAAAACCAAGATAGACTTTTAGACGTGACTGTTACAATTGAAATCTTTTGGGAGCAAACAATTTATTAAACAGTGATTGGTTTATTTTTATTTTCTATATTTTTTTTTTTGCAATTTGCAAAAATATATCAAGCATTGTGCAAGAATATTTAATAGTGGTCGAGAAAGGGGAACAGATTAAGCATTTTTAAATAAGTATGTGAAATTTAATGCGTGGCAAGCTGTCTTTGAAGCAAAGTAGCTGCCCCATTCACAGACAAAAAAATGCTGTGCACATATAGAACAATAGCATTCAATGTATTACTTGATATTTTCTTTGAATGTGCTGACAGTGGTAATTCGCTATTCCAAACAAATATACAAATAGTCTGAGCGATAAACGAACAATAATAAATATATACGTATGTTTAGCAGGATACAGGGTGGCTCAAAATAAGGGAAGGGGTGGAGTTTAACATTATTTTTTTTTATCTTGGAGCAGTATTCAGGGGATGACCCTTTATATGCAGTACATTGTACCGGAACTAGGAAAATAGGTTATGAGGAGGGGGAAAGAGGGAGTAGTGTTTGTGCACAAGTGACTTCAATTTTCCAACGTTACAACAGACAGGATACACGTTTGCAGGCAAATTATTCCACAGGCGAAGCGTACGGCTGAAAAACGAATTATCTCTGTAATACGTAGTGCGAGTCTCTGGACAATCGACCACTAATGGATGAGCTCGCATAAAAGTGCGAGTTTCGGGAACAAGATCCCTAATCTCGTCAGAGCAGAATTCATTGTGGTAACGATAGAACAGAGTAACACACCCCACACTGCCTCGATGCTACAGTGAGTCAATAGAGTTGGTCACCGATAATACTCTTCGCCTTCTCCTTCACACCGTCAGGTAACCCCAAAACAGACTTTTAGGCACATGAGATTTGTATTATACTTTCGGTCGGATATTGATAGTGTAAATAGTAAGGAGATCCGCACCGTTTCAAAAACCTGAGGCACTTGAATGCTTCTTTAGAGACAAGATCATGAAATGTGACCATTCAAGCGAACATCACACTGTATTTGCATTCCCAGAACATCAAGAGCATTCGATTCCGCCCTATTTAACATGCCATCCATGAGTACAGATGAACCAGCATTTGCGGTCGTTTGCTTGTGTATTAATAAACATCGGTTCTTACGAGCGTTAAAGGCGACCTTGTTTTTACGACCCCATACGGAGGCTAATAGCTCTTATTAAAAACTGGGCCGAATCTAAAATACCCTTCATGACAATCACGTAAATATATAGTATATATTACAAATTTAAACTAAATATGTTCGGATATGTCCATACCGATATCAGAAAAAAATTTTTTTTGCCTTGTAATCGGCATGCTAAAAAGGTAATCTTTCATAGAAATTTTCATATAAAAATCAGCTTAGGCTCTATCTCGGGTATATATGGATCGATATCGTAAATGTTCATTATCTGTATTTTAGTAACCTCCTTTAATAATCAGAACTGACATTAAGCAAAAAAAACTTTTTTATGGAAAAATCGGTTTAGACTATATATCGGACCGATATCGGAAATCTTAATTTTCTCTATTTGATAACCACCTAATATTACCAGAACTGCTTTTAAGCAACAAAAAAAAAAAAAAACGTTATTTCCCGTAAGTTCCCTTACGCGAGATTTTCATGAAAAATTGGTTTAGGCTATATCTCAGGTATATATGGACCGATATCAGAAATTTTCATTTCGTGTATCTTATTAACCTCCTTTCATAATCAGAACTGATTTTAAGCACAAAAAAATTATGTATGGATAAATCCGTTTAGACTTTATCTGGGGTATAAGGACCGATATCGAAATTCTTACTTTTCTCTATATGATAGCCTCCTTTTATTACCAGAACTACTTTTAAGCAAAAAAAGTTGTTTAGGTTTCCTTACGCGACATTTTCGACCGATATCGGAAATTTTCATTTTCTGTATTTAAGAAACCTCCTGTTTTTGGGGAAAAAAATTGCTTAAGTTTGCTTACGCGATATTTTCATTAAGCAATTGGTTTATGATATATCTCGGATATATATGGACCGATATCGGAAATTTTCATTTTGCATATAAATTACCTCCCTATTTTTATGAAAACTGATTTCAAACAAAAAAGTTGTTTAAGTTCGCTTACGCGGCATTTTAATAAACAAATCGGTTTACGCTATATCTTAGCTTTGTATGCACCGATATCGGAAATTTCCATTTTTTGTGTTTTGGTAACCTTCTTTTATTACCAGAAGTGCTTTTAAGCAAAAAGTTCTTCAAGTTCGTTTATGCGACATTAAAAAAACCAGTTTAATCTATATCTATATATAAAAAAACAATTCTTTAAAATTATATCAAAAAGTACATATTTAGTCAACAAATCTTGTCTCCTTCAAAGCAATCCCCCTCAGATATAATACACTTATACCAGCATTTTTCCAATCCTCAAAGCACTTCTGAAACGCGCTTTTTGGTAACGCCAACAGCTTCTGTTTCGATTTTTTTTTTTATTTCCTCAAGCGTAGCAAAACACTTTGCTTTTATCGGTGTCTTCAGTTTTGGGTAGAGGAAAAAGTCAGCGGGAGGCAAGTCCGGTGAATACGGTGGTTGAGGCACGATAACGGTTTTGTTTTTGGCCAAAAACTCACGCACCAGCATCAATGATTCTATGCGTTGCTGACGGTAGCTTGCAAACGTCCCATTACGTAGTATTCCTTATTGACCGTATGACTTTGTGGTAAGAATTCATGATACACCATGCCATTGCAATCGAAGAAAACTGTGAGCAAACCTTCATATTTGACCGAACTTGACATGCTTTTTTGGGCCTTGGCTCTTCTGGACGCTTCCGTTTGGATGATTGGGTTTCAATGTCATAGCCATACACCCTAGATTCGTTGCCAATTATGACCTTTTTTTAGCGCTTTTGGAACAATCTTCGGTGCGTCACGTTTCATGCCTAAAGTTTAGCTTAGGTTGTACAAGCCGCCAGTTTCTTGAAACCAGCCCACCTGGGTCCTTTGGATCCCGTTGTGTTGCCTGAGGGAGATGTGCAGCCTATGAGACTTACACTTTCTCCGACGGGTCAGATCCAAACCAACCCAAAGGCCGGATAAAGCAATTCAGTCCATTTACTCGGCCTTCCGATATATCTGCCAGCCCGTGCAGCATCGGTCCGCCTGGATACAGCACTCTCATAGAACAGAGAGCCGGGCACGGACAGAGGAAGTGCTCAACACTTTCCCCCTCGTCCTCATTTAGAGCAGACAAGGCGGCTTTTGCCTTGTACCTGTGTCGTAAGGCCATCGGGAAGACCTGGGGTATAAATCCTTGGATATCTTGCTGGCTATTTAACATGGAAATAAAGCAATTAAGCCCATATTAATGTATGGGACGCTTATATTGGTGGAGGGCTTTAGAGAAAACCACCTATTGCAGATTCATAGAAAGGATACCGCGGACGTTTCATGCCTAAAACATCCGTAAAAATTACTTGAGATGAGCCGAAAGATATGCCAACATCATCAGCAAGCTCTCTGATAATGATTCGACGATTATTCAAAATCATTTTCTTCACTGCTTCAATGTTTTCATCGGTTGTTGACATCACGATATCTGCTCACCGGTTCCTTAAACCGATTATATCACAGACTTATGTTCTGATCATAGTCGACTCGCCAAACGCCACAGTCAATATTCCAAATGTCCTTGCGCATTTAATTTCATTTTTTACACAAAACTTAATACAGTTTCTTTGGTCCATTTTTTTCGAATAGTAAAAAATCGAAGAGCACACCAAAACGCGATTTACCTTTTTATCTGTCAAAAACAAACTGTCAATCCAAAACGGCAGATATAGGCAACATATGTAACAGAGGTGTGTACCAACATAACAGAAAAAAATGTGCAAATCGAACATACGTAACTCACGAAAATTAAAAATAACGGTTATTTGTTGATCAGATCTCGTTATATGAGAACCATTTTACTGCATTTCAATAGTAAACCCATGATGGTGTAATAGAATGGTGAAAGAAACAAGTTTCTAAGTCTAATGGTTTTCTCAGAAACGGTATCTCAACGGACAGACGAACATCGCTTAATCGAATTTGCTGTAAATACTGATTCAGAATATGCATACTTTATACGGTAGCAAATGCAAATTATAGAAATTACAATCGGAATCACAAACTTATATCTACCCTTAACATTTTTTTGAAGGGTATAAAAATATTGAGTGTTTATTAAACCGTTATTAGACAAATTTAGTATAGAAATCTGTGCAATAAGATCTTAATAAAGCTGAAATATTTTTCTATAAATCACGCAGTAAACATTTAATAACCTTTTGTTTATTGATATATTTTTTCAGGTTATAATATATGTATTTCATTTTCGACCCCATTTTGAATCAAAATTAATAGAAGAGTCGATTAAGCGGTCGTTGAAATACCGTTTCTGAGAAAACCATTTGACTTTTTTTGTCACCATTCTCACCATCGATTATTGAGATTCAGTAAAATCTGTTCACATATAGCTGAGATATATCTGAAATGCGTAGTTTTTTTTTAATTTTGCCGTAAATTGAGGTTGCTATACTGCTTGCGACTTCTTATTTTACAAAGTAAATAATTGAAGTACCAGATAAATGTATACACATCTAAAAGTTTCTTTATAATATGAATAACTTTTTTAAATTTTGCTTATCATTCTCAAAATAATTAAAGTTTTTTATTTTTATTATTATTTTTTTTTTTTACTATTATTTTATTTATTGAATCTACATATGTAAGAAATGTAATGACAATAAGTATTCAAGTCTTAATACTAAAAAAAAAAATTGTAAAAAAAAAATTGTGCTGGACAAAAATTTATTTTTATGCGAATATTATTTCAGTCATCTGTTTAGAGCTCTAATGGTAGGCAAAGTATCCCTCCTTCTCAGGCTGGTATGACCACCAAAGTTAAGAATATTAACTGCAAGAGGATTTGGATGGAATTCAAGTTTGTTAATATATCTTGTCGCGTACTTCACAAATTCGGATTTCACAAAAGGTACGTTCAGATCTGCGTGGATTCGTGAGTTTTTAACGTACCATGGAGCGTCTATAATTCTACGGAGTATTCTATTTTGACTTCTTTGAATTTTTTCAATGTTGGATGTCGAGGCTGTGCCCCATAATTGAATTCCATAGCACCATATTGGCTTTAGAATCGAGTTGTACAGCAAAAGTTTACAATCAAGCTTTCGAGGTCACAATCAAGCTTCAAGTTTTTTATAAGGGTTATTAATGAATCTGGTTATAAGGCTAAAGGAGAAAGGCGTATGGGTTATATACTCGTATTTGCTGAAATCAAATAAATGTAAAATATTACGATTATGACTAAAAATGGCGACACAGTGAACTAAATACTAAAAACGGTATTTGTAGGCATAGCAAAAATATAATAAAAATTAGTTTGGAGTGGTTTTCACATAATCTCTAATCCTAGTTGGTGAACTGGCACAAAAATTTATTTTTTTTTGTATGGAAGGCGACCCACTCTATAGTGTAGTGGCTAAAAGTTGGTGCTATACATCTTGTTTGTAGGTATTGGGTCGCGATGTCTATTAATGGAATACTGATTTTGACAGTTCGCCCTAGTAACCAACAGAATGGGGAATATTTTCGCAAGAATATTTACATGATATTAAGACAAAAAAACTAATAGTTCAAGCCAATTGCTTGAAAAGCGTATTCAGTTTACTTGCACATCTCTTGTTTTTAAAAAAAAATTTTTCTGCGTAGATTTTCAAATTTTTTTTTCAATTTTCCTATATAAGTGCATATTTGTATGCTGGTGTCGTGATGGTATTTCAGCCTTTATTTTTCGCATTCACTTTTCTTGTTTAAATAAAACACTGGTATTTCTGCTTAATTTATCTTTTCATACGTTTAGTTTCTTTTTTCATTCATTTCCATTTAGTGAACAATACAATGTTTAGCCACCTGAAAGTTGATTTGCATTTTCAGAATAAAATGTGAGAGGAAAATCCAGACGTGATGAATTTTTCTATTCACATATTCACATTTTTATTTTTCGATTGTTAAATTGAACTTTGTTTTAGCTTTCGTTTTTCTTTTGTCATTGCAAAATCTGAAATGACTGTTTTCGTTTTGTTAATATCTATTTGGATACATATGTATGTACATACAAACATATGTATGTAAAAATGTGATTATTTAAGCAAAGTTTAACAATTTTAAATTTCAAAAAAGCAGAAATATAAAAATGGAAAATTTGTCTTAGTTTACATTGCACAACTTTTGTCGTCGACAGCTGCAGCTAATATCACTAATTTCTTTTTCCGTTCATGCCAATAAAATAAGAATTGCAGTGACAAAAGTTGCACAATGTAAACTTGGACTTTGTTGGGCTAAAAATGTAAACGAAAATTGCGGAACAGTGTGTATAAGAATATGTGCATATCATAATATTTTGATATTGGCGTAGTATATGCAGGGCTGGGCAAAATGGGCTACGTATTTCAAATATAAAATACAAAATAATTTGAAGGTGCGGTTTTAAAAAATACAAAATATAAATAAAAATTAGAAGTGCTTTTTTGTATATCATTCTCATAACTATATATCTCTCTGGTTTTAGATACATCCCAGCGGCCAAAGATTCGCTTTCAGAAGCGATAATCCGATGCACGAACCTAGTGCACGGACCTAATATACGTTTTTATACACATTGCCGTATTTGTAGAGCGAGCGCCTACCGCTTACACACAAAGTAAGAGAGGTAGTGAGGTGTTCATTCAACAAGAGCTTATTACTTCTTAACATACATTGTAAGTTATCAGTAGGTAGTTCGAATACAATCTCGCATACTTTGTAAGCCGGCAGTAGGAAGCTCGAATACAAACTCACTTACTTTGTGAGTATCCTACTCAGGTTTAGTAGGTTTATTGCGCACCTCAAAAACTGTTTTCGGCAATATTTCTTTCAATTATTTTCTTCTACTTTCTGTTTATTGCGATTATTTCTTTTTTTCACTAAACATTTTACATTTCTTTCACTAAGTCCTTTTTTATCATTTGTTCTTACCTTTAGCACTGATTTTGTTAATTAAAACGTTTGCAACGCAATTTGACAAAGGCGGCAAACGTTTGATTTACAACTAAAAAATAAAATACATACAGAGAAGTGTGATACAAAAGATGAACATAATTAATTTTTTTGAACTCAATATAATTCTGTCATATACTTTGTAAGTTAGCATTGATCGATTACAAAGTGTTGCACACATCATTGAGGAGAAATAATGTGGTAGGCAGTGTTCTCCACTGGAATATTTTATTATACATATGAACTTAAATTCAATAAAACTAAGTAGTACATTATAACTGGTAAAATATTGAAAGCCTATTTGAATTTGTGGATAGTTGTATTATTAATAATAACACCTCATTTAATAAAAATTACGAATTAGAAAATTTGTGTCAGTTACGCTCTTTTGCGTTTTAGTTGACAATATGGTGATACTTATAACTGTATATCGGTCTTTTATTGCAACATAGTACTATTCAATTTACTATTAAACTATTTCCTTTAGGGGATATTTTCTAAAAAAAAATTTCTAAGACTTCTTTGGAAGCTAATAATTTCAAAAGGGTTTTACTCGAAACAAGCTTTTTTCAGTTATGACTATGTTGCAATAAAGGAGCGATATATACTTATCTATGTAATGTGTAATATTATATAATAATATCTATGTATGTGTAATATTATATAAAAATGTTTTAATTTTTATGATGTGCAATTAATATTATATACATTTTACATATATACACGTATGACATACGTATGACATATGGTTGTACTAAGCTTGCAAGCTGGTAAATAAAAGAAACAAATGTAATATTTAGGATTTGATAGATAATAAAAAAAAATTCATTCGGCAAAACAAGAGTTTCCTTTAATAAAAACTAGATATATTAATGAGTCATCCGACAAACAACTTCTTGTTGAGAAGTGAAAACAGCACAAGCAAAAATAATGGATAAAAATGAAAGTGACAAGCAAGGCGAATTCGTAACTGTTTTAATTCGCCTTGGTGACAAGTACGTAAAAGCAAAAAGCCGGCCAACTACATGCACAAAATTTACAACCAAAACAATTGTCTTACACTGGCTTACAGCCAAAAAATACCAAGACCGTCACATGCCTAGATAAGTTAATCCGGACCTCCAGAACACGAAAAACGGTGTATTTTTTTTCTAAGTACCATTTTTTAGATAACGGTACTTTTGTGTTTTTCGGTGTATGGTCCCACTCAAACCCTTGTGGAACCCATTCAAAAGGACCGATCGAGATAAAAATTTTTATGTGAGTTATGATGTCATAGCTCACACCTCAAAATTTAAAATTTGTCTATTGTTTACGTTTGTTTCAAAATTTTTATTTTTTATTTCGTTTTTTTTTTCTACGTTTTAGTAAAAATCTGGAATGTTTTATTTCTTTACCAAAAAGTTTATTTAATTACCAACACTTTAAGCGTAATTTGAAAAAAATGGATAAAAATTTATTCATTTATAATAGTGTGTGAGCAATGAAAATGAAAATATTGTCGTTCCACAAAATCCCTAATAAAAAGTTTATTTTTCATCTGTTTTCTTTTTCAAATTACGCTTGAAATGTTGGTAATTAAATAAACTATTTTCTAAAGAAATAAACCATTCCAGATCTTTACTATAACGTAGAAAAAAAAACGAAAAAAAAAAATTTTAATTTTGAAACAAACATAAAAAATAGGAAAATTTTGAAATTTTAAGTGTCATAACTCATCCCTTTCTTGTCAGATAGAAATTCCCGTTGCATTGATGGAAAAGGCGTTCAATTACCTTTCCAACGATATGCCACTTATCTCTTTTTGGTTGGGCTCCACAAGAGTTTGAGTGGTACCTTACACCGAAAAACACAAAACTACCGTTATCTAATAAACGGTACTTAGAAGAAGAAAAAAATTACGGCGTGTTCAGGAGATCCGAATTAACTTATCTGGGCAAGTGGCGTTCTTGGTATTTTTCCAAATTTAAAATTTGTAAAGCAGTGTTATAAAGATATATAAAGTTTGGCAGAAAACGCTGGTGGTGAATATGTGAAAATTTTTATTGATATCACCAGACCAGTATAAAATGCGCGCTGGATTAAACAATTGAAAGCTAAATTGGAGTTTTGCTCAATGATACCAAACATTTTAATGTTGGTAGTTTCTAGCTATTTTATCTTCTGTATGAAACAACTTATTTTCAATTTAGTATGACAAATAAATGTATATTGTAAGAATGTATTTTTAAGTCACATGTACTATATGTTATGAAAATACTTTTAAGTTATGTATATGAAATACTAAATACCAAGGCGAATTCATATCAGGTATATGCAGGAGCAACAAATACAACACTACAAAAAATAAATCTTTTTCAAATGTCAAGGGAAAATATAAACACAAAAAGGAATTCAAAAAAATATATAATAAAAAAAATTTACAAGAAAAGATAAACTTTTAATTATTTCGTGAAACGTTTAACTATTTCGTGAAAATTAAAGTCTCGGATCATAGAGCTCGGAAGAGAGAAAAAGGCCAGCCAGATTGCGGAGGATTCTGAATGATAGTTGCAATACAAAACCTAAAAAATTTTTTCAAAAATTTTTTTTTTCAAATTTCTTTTAAAAAAAATTTACAATAAAAGAAAAACTTAATTAATTTGTTAAATTTTTGTTGAACTCTTATAATTTTTTTTTTAAATTATAAATTGTTTGGTTTGTACATATGTACAACAGGTTTTTAGTTCAAGTTTTTCCTTTCTTAATTTTTTTCTTAAGAAGGATTTTTTACAATACAAATTTGCTGTGATCAATAATTTTGATTGAAGAAGACAAGAAAAATAATAATCAAATCTTTAGCTGGGGGACAACTAGCTGTTTCGTAGTCGCTACACTACTCATCAGCACCCACTGGGATTTGAACTCGGGACATGACGTATCATGATCTACTGCTTTAACCACTAAGCCACCGAGCATTTAATTATTTTCTATCTATATTCATCTCATATTGAATCACATATGCATTTTGTTAATTGCCCACATTGTTTGTACAGCGTTTGCTGTCTCAGAACTAGCGGTATTTATTTTATTTATTAACATACATATTTTTTGTATTTTAATATTCTCCGGACCCAGAGATGTAAATATTAATTTGTTAAATTTTTGTTGAACTTTTATAATTTTTTTTTTAAATTATAAATTGTTTGGTTTGTACATATGTACAACAGGTTTTTAGTTCAAGTTTTTCCTTTCTTAATTTTTTTCTTAAGAAGGATTTTTTACAATACAAATTTGCTGTGATCAATAATTTTGATTGAAGAAGACAAGAAAAATAATAATCAAATCTTTAGCTGGGGGACAACTAGCTGTTTCGTAGTCGCTACACTACTCATCAGCACCCACTGGGATTTGAACTCGGGACATGACGTATCATGATCTACTGCTTTAACCACTAAGCCACCGAGCATTTAATTATTTTCTATCTATATTCATCTCATATTGAATCACATATGCATTTTGTTAATTGCCCACATTGTTTGTACAGCGTTTGCTGTCTCAGAACTAGCGGTATTTATTTTATTTATTAACATACATATTTTTTGTATTTATAGATGAATATAGATAGAAAATAATTAAATGCTCGGTGGCTTAGTGGTTAAAGCAGTAGATCATGATACGTCATGTCCCGAGTTCAAATCCCAGTGGGTGCTGATGAGTAGTGTAGCGACTACGAAACAGCTAGTTGTCCCCCAGCTAAAGATTTGATTATTATTTTTCTTGTCTTCTTCAATCAAAATTATTGATCACAGCAAATTTGTATTGTAAAAAATCCTTCTTAAGAAAAAAATTAAGAAAGGAAAAACTTGAACTAAAAACCTGTTGTACATATGTACAAACCAAACAATTTATAATTTAAAAAAAAAAAATTATAAAAGTTCAACAAAAATTTAACAAATTAATATTTACATCTCTGGGTCCGGAGAATATTAAAATACAAAAAATATGTATGTTAATAAATAAAATAAATACCGCTAGTTCTGAGACAGCAAACGCTGTACAAACAATGTGGGCAATTAACAAAATGCATATGTGATTCAATATGAGATGAATATAGATAGAAAATAATTAAGTGCTCGGTGGCTTAGTGGTTAAAGCAGTAGATCATGATACGTCATGTCCCGAGTTCAAATCCCAGTGGGTGCTGATGAGTAGTGTAGCGACTACGAAACAGCTAGTTGTCCCCCAGCTAAAGATTTGATTATTATTTTTCTTGTCTTCTTCAATCAAAATTATTGATCACAGCAAATTTGTATTGTAAAAAATCCTTCTTAAGAAAAAAATTAAGAAAGGAAAAACTTGAACTAAAAACCTGTTGTACATATGTACAAACCAAACAATTTATAATTTAAAAAAAAAATTATAAAAGTTCAACAAAAATTTAACAAATTAATATTTACATCTCTGGGTCCGGAGAATATTAAAATACAAAAAATATGTATGTTAATAAATAAAATAAATACCGCTAGTTCTGAGACAGCAAACGCTGTACAAACAATGTGGGCAATTAACAAAATGCATATGTGATTCAATATGAGATGAATATAGATAGAAAATAATTAAATGCTCGGTGGCTTAGTGGTTAAAGCAGTAGATCATGATACGTCATGTCCCGAGTTCAAATCCCAGTGGGTGCTGATGAGTAGTGTAGCGACTACGAAACAGCTAGTTGTCCCCCAGCTAAAGATTTGATTATTATTTTTCTTGTCTTCTTCAATCAAAATTATTGATCACAGCAAATTTGTATTGTAAAAAATCCTTCTTAAGAAAAAAATTAAGAAAGGAAAAACTTGAACTAAAAACCTGTTGTACATATGTACAAACCAAACAATTTATAATTTAAAAAAAAAATAAAAAGAAAAACTTAATTATTTCGTGAAAGTTTTAATTATTTCGTGAAACTTAAAGTCTCAGATGATAGAGCTTGAAAAGATGAAAATGGCCAGCCAGATTGGGGAGAATTCTGGATGATACCTAGCGCTCAAGATACAATAATAATATAAAAAATTATTACATTTTTTTTTTTTTTAATTTGTTTTAATTATTTCATTGACATCTGAAAAATATTAAAATTAAAAAAAAAAAGTTATCAGCTGCGCTGTCAATTTCACCTGTTATGAATTCGCCTTGCTAAATACTTTCAGGTCGTGTATTTGATATATAAATACAAAATACTTATTTGTATTTGAAATACGTTTTTCAAATACAAATATAGCAAATACTGCTCAGCCCTGAATATATGTATATGTATGCTTGAAATGGTAAATTATTTTAAATGTGCAAGTGTGAAATTTACGTGAAATTATTATCACAGTTTTCAACATATATAAAAACCAATATGCACTTTGTATGGGACACTACGCCTGCTTATCCGACTTTGTCTTTTAAGCTTTGGCCGTTCTTAAGTTGTATATATACTTAGATAAATGGCAAACAAAATAAGACAAGCCCTAACAATAGATATTTGTGTAAGTTAACGATAATTTTGATATATCAGTATGCATCGCGACGCCCACAATCTTAAAAGCTATTTCAGCCGTATACTTGTAAAAGGTCTTTGAAAATGGTGCGGTATCTTCTAAAATGCTTTAACGATATGTTTTTACGTCTGTTTTTTAATATGAAATTCCTCATGTATTTTTTCATGTCTGTCAAAATTTTTCATTTTTACAGACGGTTTTTAAAGTTGGCTCACAAATGTACATGTACATTTACGTCTGACATTGTCTATGCTTTTTATTAATATAAATAAAAAATAATTATTTAAAACATATTAAAATAGTAATGCATTAAAATTTCCACAAGCCGACTACTTATACCACCCAAAGTCAACCGCCGCTGAGTTGTTCGCAAGGCATAGAGTTCTAATGTCAGATGTTAAAACATAACAAAATAGAACACACTCTATTAGAAATTTTGTCAGATGACTTTGCTCATGTTTTTACAGTCGCAATGTTTTTGAGGTAACAGACGATATTTAGGCATTTTATCGTACATTGTTAAAAACATATCGTGTGTTATCTACTTTAGTGTTGCGCCAACAATCTCAAAGTGAACAACATTTTTCAACATGGTTTAAAACATTATTACTTGCACATCAACACACATCGTCTATAGATAAACATTAAAATATGTTTATGTGTATATTGAATTTAGAAAGCAAGTTGAAGAACAAACCACTATAAATTATAATTAAACGAACTTATTCAAAAGTAATTGTAGAAAAACAAATATATTCATCGAGATACTTACACTCATGCTTTTCATTTGTATGGCTATAGAATAGAAACCAACTAAAATGGAATCAACAGATGGAAAAAGGAAGTAACTGCTACAACTGCATTTATAAAAACAACATCGAGCAAATGTGTATTATATGCTGGTTTGCTGTAATTTAATACAGTACTTTGTAACTGGAGCTTAAAAGTTATAAACTTGAGAGTTGTCAGTGGTTGAAGAAGAAAGTTAACTTCAGTTGAGTTGCCGGAAATCAACATATTTTGCAACAGTTAGGGCGCTTATCCTTTCCAACAACGATAAAGTTTTTGCATTAATTTTGCATTTAGTAGAAAAGTTTTGTTGCTGTTTGCTAACTCGTTTTGTGGAAACAGACTAAGCGATAAAAAGTCACGGCCTTATAGAGTCCTTTTTTTAAGCAAAGCTTATTTGTAAACAAAATTCCAAAATCTTTGATAAGATTTTAAAATGTATGAAGGCTTTTACGAATGATGTTATACATATTATTTTATATTTGAAGTTGTCAGCTTCAAAACAAAGTATGCAGCAACTAGTTGAACTCTTATAACTTCGTAGATATTAAAAAAAAAAAAAAAAAAAAAAAAAAAAAAAAAAATACTAAAATAAAACTGCTTTTATTTTTTGGAAGCATATTTGGTAGTAGTTTATTTATATTAAAAAAAAATTTTAATTTATTACATTATTCTCAGAAAAGGCTTATTTTACCCATCAATTATGATTATTATTTTTAAAACTAAAGAGCGTTTCAGACTATCATTAAAGTCTAAAGATTTTGATTGGATTTTGTGGGACAAAAATCGAATGATATTTGTTGCGACTGTCAAAAAAATCTTACGTACCATTCCTTTTTGTTTTCACACCATTACACCTAAAGTAAAAGAAGAAATATGATTTGAAAATAAACAGCCAATTTGCTTAACGTATGGTTTTAATATTTTTATTATTTCCTTGTGTAAAAAATGCAATCCTGATTCAATGAAAAATCTTATTGTTTAAACAAATTTTTTTAAAAATGGCGAAGTGTTATGGAATCTCAAATCTCTTATCGTATTATTTCTCATTTTCATAACGCTTTACACTCACACTATCACACTTGCTCGTATTATTTGAATTTTTGACAAGTCCTTATACAAAGTGTGAAAGCCAGAAGTGCCCTTGGCTGAGACTGTAATGTGTTTATTTTATTGTAAATATATAATTGTTTATTTCCGTAAAATAATAGTTTTTATAATGGTTTATAATTACAAAATAAATGTTCATGAAAAGTTTATAGTTTTATTGTTAAATGTTGTCAATCTTTATCCGTACAAGTTTATTCTCAAATATAGCAATTTAAATACGCACTAACTTAACCACTGCAAAAACACAATGATACAGAATTGAATATGAACAGTCAAGAATTTGAACTATATGCGGCTAATATCGCTACATTAAGCGAAATTTTGAGAAAAAAATATAAAGGTTGAGAGCTACCTGCAAATGATTGTTTTTGGACTCGAAGTTCAAAAAGTTACTTTCTTAAAGCAGCTTTGGCAAGTTTCTAGAAAGTAATATGAGCTTAGCTATACGACAATTTAAAGTCTTTTTTATAATACTCTTTAACAGTTGCTACCAAAATCATGTTACATTTTTACGACGATTTTTAAGTCATGTCTTTTTCTTTAATTTTTGTTTAATTGTCGATAAAAAATTCGTTAGCCTTGTTTTATCCTTTTGCTAATATCGGTGTCAGTCAAATGAAAATAAAACAATTTTAAAAACATAGCAAATAAGTTAAAAGGAAATTAGAAAAAAAAAAACATGAAAAATGTCTTTCGTTGTAACAATTTTTCACTACAACAAGAAATGCCGTTTAGACATGGCTTTAAACTAGCGATGCCCATCCATTGTATTAAAGTGTTAAACAAAAGCAAATACAATCTTACGCTCATGCGTACGGGTATATGAATTTATTCCTTGTTTTTTCTCTGTATTTTGCGTATTTTTTACTTTTTGTGATATAAAATTTATTAAAAATACTACAAACATAAATTCATATAATTATTCTTTACTTTTACTTCAATTTTAATTAAATTGTAAGTAAAACGATTTTTTTGATTTTCGTATTTTTTCTCCCAGTGCATATTTATTTACACTCAGAGCATAACAATGGATTTCTCTTTGGGCATCACTACTTTAAACCATCCTGAAAACCTGCTCTAAAATATTTGTTTATTTATTTATCTATACTCGTACAGTTGCAAATAAATTTGGACGCACAGCATGGGCGGAGTAACGAAGACCTTGCGCTTAATTAGAAATAACAGTAATTTGCAGCGACGCTGTGACTAATTAATATACGAAAATTTGCCAGAATTATAACAAATAAAAGATAAAGTTAAACATAATCAAAATTAAATGAAAGCGTTTTGGAAAAATTAATTTATTTAATTAATAATTTGGTAATTTATCAATTATTAAAGCAGTAACGAATTCATGGGCCTTCATTAATAAGAACTTCACTATTTAGTGTCTGCTTTTATTGTAATATTTGACGAACTTGGTTTGATCATTTAGTAGCAAAACACTCTCTAAGAGCGACAAATTTTATAAACAGAAATGTTTCTTTTTTTGCGGGAATATGTATACAACAGCAAGATTGTCTTACTTTGTGCATATACTCCTAATATGGTATGTTTTCTACATTATTACTCCTCAATTATTGCGCCGTGTTCTACAAAGATATGTGTACAAATTTCGGACACTTGAATAAACTTTTTTTTTATATTAAAACAGTGGTGGACACATTTGATTTGCACTTGTGTTAGTGAGATAATTTGAGAGTAATTTAAAGTATAGTGACAAGCAAAACTAACATAAACATTTTCGTTTGAACAATTAAATCGAGTACGTTAATGCTGGTTTGACAGTTTCGTAAGAGCTATAAATGTTTCAAAGACGTAGAACCAATTTATTACGGGTTTTACTACACATGAATTTTAAATCCGAGAATCTTTTTTCACATAAGTACATATGTTATTATATTTATTCATATTAGAATGGAAGAAATTATAATACCTTCCAATAACATTTTCTGTAATTATTTTAAATGTTTGATGGCATAAGAGACATATACAAACGCAATTTTTATTAAAAAAAAAAAAACGAACAACGCACGGACGAACTTGTCGCACAAAAAATTTTAAAAATCACGATAAAAGCACCGAGTTGACAACGCTATATAATAGCAGTACCCGCGCTCATTATACACATTATATTATCTTACACTTATAATTGTTTAAATAATGTAAGTTTTTTTACATAAGGAAATATAATTAGCTATGTAGAGCTTCCTAATGAATAATGTTGGATAATGTATTGTATTTGCGGTAATATATTATATTGCTTGTTTGCATTAATGATACGTCACGCAGCAGGTCTACATATCACTGGTTCAGAACCAACCCGAGGATCGGAAAAAGCTGGATGTAGACAGAGGAAGTGTTCAACATTCTCTACTTCCTCCTTCACCTCTCTGCAATTTTTACAGAAGTCATTAAATGAAAGATTTGATCTCCTCGCATTCGTCACTATGTGACAATATCCCGTCAGGACTGCCACAGGAGAACGCAACCTTCGACGGGGCAAGCCTCTAAGGATGATAGTCCTCTTTTTATCATATATGGGCTATGACAATCTTGATATTTGAAAGGGACCATCATTAGACCATCTGTCTTAAACGGTCTCATAAAGTTGATCCATTTGTTGTAGCTGGGCACCGGCCTTTGTCAAAACGTCCGCTAAAATATTACCGGTCACTTCACTATGCCCTATTATCCAGAAAAACTTCAGGTTGAAATGTATCACTATTGCGTTTAGAGATATCCGGCATTCACAAACTAAACTGAACGTAGTATTGACCCCAGCTAGTGCATACAGCACAGCCTTACTATCAGTACGAGATATACGGGGAGGATATCTGTATATCCTGTAGTACCTTAGTTGGCCGTCAGTATGGCTGCGATTTATACATGCGCTACACTATACTCATTTTGTAGCCTGAAGGCTATACAGGGGGATAAAGACACCCCCATAAACTCCCGAGCACGACTATAAAGAGCTATCTATAAAGATTTAAGATCATCTTAAAGACCGTGCCTGACAAAATTACATCAAATCTCTTGTAGGGCAGTAGATCCGGTGAGCAGTAATCGATATTCTCCGGAAGGTTCACTACTCTTCGTATTATTGTGGCATGATCATACGTTGCCTACTTGCACGCCCCGCTTGACCATAACCTGATAGCTGAATTCATGGCTATTTCTTTCACTATAAGTGGTTCCGATGGAGTAGTATCAGAAGCATCAGTCCCCTTTAAAGCAGAAGTACGCATTATCTTTTCTATGGTTGATTTAAAAATATATTTTTTTCCAAAGCCATGTTGTCTTAATTTTCCGCTATTATAAATTTAAAAAGGTGTTTTTACTCTTACAAACATGGTATTAGGATATAATGTTTGTAAGAACTTTATTGCAAAATTGCTGGCAAGTCAGCAAGCACATTCAACTACATATGGACAAATTAAAAGCGTATTAAAATGGACCTAATGGCATGATAATTCCATTAACTTAAATATTGTTACTTACATAAACCGTTTTAATTTCGTTTGTAGTTTTATTGTTTAAATTGACCCAAATGTTTTATACGAAATTCATTTTTTATTGCATACGTTTAACAATTTGTAATTTAATTATATTGAATCCAGGCGAAACCAACAACCAGCAACTAACTATCCAGCCATTCAATCATTCATTTATTCACTCTTGGCCATCATTCGAACATTCAGTCCCTTGTTCAATCATTCAAGCCATTCTTTTACGTTTATTTGCTCATACGCTATCGAAAAATATCCGTTAGTAAAAAAAGGATTTAAAAAACAAAAATTGTTGCAAATTAAGTGCCCATTGGCGACAAAGCAAGTGAAAAATGTAAAAAAGAGAAAAAAATATACATGAAAAATATATTAAAATTGGTTATTACACAGAGATATGCATACATATGTAAGTAATTGTGTGAACATTTGAGTGCAAGAGAATTTCTCCATTAATATGCGTAATGAAAAATGCAATCAATAATCCGTTTATCCTGATATTGAATCGAAGGACTTTTATGAAGCAACGACAAAAAAAAGCAATAAAGCATATCGTTGGTCTCATGTAGAAAGGCCCTAACAAAAATAATTGCAATTTTGCAGCAGAAAGAAAAATCGTAGTGGAAACTGTATTCCTATGTACATCTAAAAGTGAAATTTTTGACTGAAATGCTTGTAAGAGCGATATGTACGAAATTATTTAATTAAATCTATATGACACTGTGTTCTTATGTGAAACGTAGTAGAATCCCTAAAAAAGTTAAATTCACAGAAAATGCGAGTTAGGGTCTTTCTACACGAGACGAACGATATGTACAGACATATTTACGCATAGATAGGTATATACTCGTATGTGAGTAAGAGAATAATATGTTTGACAATAAATCTTTTTGCAAATTTCCACAAAAGAGAGTAGCTTAAACTGAAGAACATCATTGTCTTGAAAGTTTGGAAAGCAATATAAATGAAACAAACATTTTTGAATGCATTTCTTTCATAACAGCCGGTTTTATGAGAACTTAAAACTTAAAGTCAATTTACTAATATCGCAAAGTATTTATGTTTGTATAACTTTATTTTTATTTTTTTTTTATCTTGGACCAGTACTCAGGGGATAACCCCTATATATGCAGCGCATTGTACCAGAACTAGGAAAATAGGTTATGAGGAGGGGGAAAGAGGGAGTAGTGTTTGTGAACATTTGACTTGAACTTTCCAACGCTAGAACAGACAGGAAATACATCAGCAGGCAACTTCTTCCACAGACGAAGCGTACGGCTGAAAAACGAATTCTCTCTGTAATGCGTAGTACGATTCCCTGGGCAATCGACCACAAATGGATGAGCTCTGGACGACGAACGCGTGCTACGTAAATATGTGCGAGTTTCGGGAACAAGACCTCTGATCTCGTCAGAGCAAAATCCATTGTAGTAACAATAGAACAGAGTAACGCACCCTACACTGAGTCAGTGCTCCAGTGAGTCAATAGAGTTGGATACCCTACTATCACCGATGAGCTTCTTCGCCCTCTCCTGCACACGGTCGAGCAACCCCAACATAGACTTTGGGGCACCGGCCCAAACATGAGAGTTGTATTCCATTTTCGGTCGGATATAGGTGGTATAAATAGTAAGAAGGTCGGATGGAGTGAAGTACATCTTACACCGTTTCAAAAAACCGAGGCACTTGAATGCTTCATTAGAGACATGAAAAATGTGATCATTCCAACGAACACCACGCTGTATTTTCATTCCAAGAACATCGAGAGCATCCGGTTCCTCAATATTTATACCATCCATGTGTACAGATGAAGCAGCACCTGCCGTCGTATGTTTGTGTGTTAATAAACAACACTGGGTCTTACGAGCGTTAAAGGGACTCTGTTTTTACGACCCCATTCGGAGATTAATATTAGATCACTATTCAGTGAGTCATTCATATTTTGCCTCTTGGCAACGATCTCGGATATGCTGGACCTATTACTGAAGGAGTACGAATGGCAAATGCTGCTGTCATCTGCGAAAGAGTGTATAGGGTTGAAAGTTTGAAATAGAAGGTCATTGATGAAAATAAGAAATAGGGTAGGAGAAAGAACGGAGCCTTGCGGTACCCCTGAATTAATCTTGAACTCGTTTGATGAGACCCCATCTATAACAACTCGTATAGTGTGGTCTCTGAGAAAACTCGATATAAACCGACAAAAGTCATCACCGACACCAGCAGTAAGTTTTGCCAGTAGTGCAGCATGCCACACTCTGTCAAATGCTTTGGAGATATCTAGAGCCACCACTTCACTTTCGCCGAAATGATGGATTGAGTGGCACCATTTCTCGGAGAGGTATGCCAAAAGTTCTCCAGTAGAGCGACCTTTAGGAAACCCATACTGACGATCACAAAGTAATTTATGAGACTCTAGATACCTCACAAGATGGTAATTAACCATACTTTCCATTACTTTGGAAAGCGCAGAACAAATTGCAATTGGGCGGTAATTTTCAGAGTTATTTGCGTCGCCTTTTTTGGGGATTGGCGTTACATTAGCAACCTTCCAGCTTGATGGAAACTCAGCAAAATGGTAAAGTATGCTGAAGAGGCGTGCTAATGGACGCGCAAGCGTAGAAGAGCACTGCTTCAAGACCAGTGCTGGAATGCCATACGGTGCAGGAGTCTTGTTTATGTCGAGGTCGGCGAAAACCCTTTTAACTGCTCGCACCCGGAAGAATATCTTTGGCATAGTTGCAGATACTCTTTCGAGCTCGGAAAGTGGTTGACTGCTTTCCGGCAAGCAGGAGTTGCTTGCAAAGATTTCAGCCAACAGGTTAACTTTGTCAACCGGGTCGGTGAATGCTTGGTCATTCTTTAAGAGAGTTGGGATTGATGAAATAGCATTGTTCCTTACCCTCTTAACGAATGACCAAAAGGTCTCACTGCCCCGGGGAGCTGTAAGGACCTTGGCACGAAGACGCTGTTCGTGAAAAAACTTTTCACGCCTAAGTACCTTGGCACACGAAGATCTTGCATTTTTGCGTAGCAAATCAGTCTCTGGGTTTTGTTTAAACGCCAATTACTGAATGCTTCCTCTCTAGATCTTACTGCGTTTTTGCACGTCTGATTAAACCAGGATTTCACTCTTGGTTTAACCAAAATCTGCTTGGAGGGGAATTGGGGAATAAATGATTTCATCCCTAGCAATATCATATTCCCGACCATTTTTGATGAAGCATTTAGTCCTTATCTAGAAAGCAAAGTTTCCAATTAAAATGCTCATAAAATTGGTTGAGCTCAGCCCAACGTGCCTTTTCGTAAATAAATATTGAACATTTCGTAGCTGATTTCGAAACGTTACGAAGTTCAGAGATCGAAAAGGAGGCAGAAATGGTGCAATGATCCGAATTACCGAGAGGTGCACTAACTCTGACTTCATACTTTTCAGGGTGTGAAGTCAGGAATAGGTCAAGTGTGTTTGAATGATGCCCTTCAACACATGAAATATGAGTTGGCTCATTCACTAACTGCGCTAGGTGGTTGTGCGCAGCGAATAACTTAACATATTGGCCTTCCGGAGTTGTATGACTCGAATGACGAAGCCATGATGAGTTGTGAACATTGAAATCACCAGCAACAACGATTTCACTGCTCGGACAACTCTCCAGGGTCTTCGATATGGAGTCGGAGAGAGCATCGAAGCTCTCTCCGACTTCTGTATAGAAACCCGAAATGCAAAAAATGTGACCTGATTTTTAATTTAACCCAAAGACAGGTAAATTCGGCATCATGCATGCCTAATGGTTGCTGGCACTGGAATACAACTTCATTGCGAACGTAAATTACAAGGCCGCGATGGATTTTCATATACCTGGTTGATAACCAGGTATATGAAAATCCTGTGGATCAGATACCTGGGTCTCACATAAGGCGAAAACATCCGGCCGATGGAGACAAGTGTGGGCATAAACAGAGAAGAAATTCGTTCTCAGCCCACGAATGTTACAATAATCTATTTTAAAGTTACCTGACATTGCGAAGGAAAATCAATGAGCAAATGTTTGTTTTGCTATGAAGGCGAAGACTATGTAGCACCTAGTGTATATACCTTCAATGCTATATAGTCAACAACAGTTAATCCGACATCCCCAACATCGCAAAATATTTATCTTTTTTTATTTATAAAGGAATGTAAAATGCCTAAAGAAGGGTCATAAAGCAATGTGAACGATGTTTCAAAACTCGTAAATGCATACGAACGGTTAGTAGTGAGATAGGTAAACCCATACTTTCACATACGGTTTCTTTCGATATTGGTAAACTGGTAAAAATTTTCTTCCTGGTTTGCCAATTGTATTCTCAACTGAAATGAGTTTTACAAGAATCTCTTCATATTCATTTAAAAAAAAAAAAAAAAAACAAAAATGATCCATTAACCCGTAAAACGCAGCCAGAAGACTTGAAGAGACTGAGTAAAGTTTTTAAAATAGCATATTGTATACGGACTGTATACCGAGTTGAAAAAAGATACAAAAAAGTGTTGGATGTTTTTAAATTATAACTTGGGCAGGAATGTTAAATCTCAAACAACGTTAACAAATTCCGATGGCAAGGGGGTTATTGATGATAACGAAAAATGTCAAAGATTTAATGATTATTTTCGTCAAACTCCTATACTTATGAAAGATGGGATTCAATATCATTCAGTTGACAAATGCAATAATTTGAGAACCTTATCATATTGCAACCACACTTTTAGTTTCAGACTTGCAAAGATTTTTCACCGCTGTGGCCAAGAAATATCACCATATTTATTTAAGATTTTGAACGATATCATTCGCACTTCAGAATATCCAGAGATATTCAAAATAGCTAATGCTAATAAAGAGGAAATTTACAAACCATAGCTATATTACTTGTTATTGATAAAATTAAAAAAACAATATACACCAACAAGTTTTTAAGCTACTTCGAAAACCATAGCATGCTGTTTGATGGTCAGTACGGGTTTAGAAAAGGTAGTGACACCGAGAATGCAGTTGTAAGTATTATTAATTATGTAAGTCAATGTTTGAATCATGGTTACAGTACAGTGTCCGGATTTTTCTATGATTTTTCAAAAGCATTTGATCTAGTAGATCATGAGACTATGCTTGAAAAACTTCAATACTATAGAGTTCGAAATCCCAGCTAAGTTTATTCAAAAGTTATTTGACAAACAGGAAACAATATGTAGAGTTGAATGGCACTCGAAGTCCTATTGGAGATAATAATCATTCAAGTGTGTTGGCGCCACTTCTATTTTCGATCTACATCAACGATATTGTAAGCCTTAAGCTTTCTGGGAAAGTATATATAAATGCTGATGATACTTCCATGTTCTATCCTTACAAACATGAGATAGCGTTAAAAGTTTATATGCATAAAGAAGCTGACACGATTTTTGAATATGCCAGAATAAACAAATTGGTGATCAATGCAGCGAAAACAAAACTTATAAGATTTAAACCATATTTAGATATAAATGTGGAAGCTTTCAGTATTTTTGAAAGTGGAGACGTAATTTTTGAATCTAATTCAGTAAAATATTTGGGAACAATATTGCAGAGTAACTTGTGGAAGTGGAACCCACAAATTGAGAATATTAAAGACAAAATACCTCCACGCGTGGGTATTTTATACAAATTTGGATTGTATTGTATTTGTAACTATACAGTTGCAAATAAATTTGCAAAGTATAGCATGGGCGGAGTAACGTAGACCTTATGCGCACGATGGTATTAGCAGTATTTTTTTTTTTTTTTTTTGCGGCGCTGTGACTAATTGTACCGACTTATGCCTTCGCACAGGAAGTTGCCGCGTGGTTAACAACGAAATACCTCACAAAACTGTAAACTAATACAGTTAGTTGAGGTAGACAGTTAACCAATGAGAGTGAGACGAAAAACTCTCGAAATAATTACGATGACGCGAGAACTGTTCCCCAGTCCAAAGCTGCTTTACTACTGTTATACAAATTTAAAAATAAGTTTAATATGAAAACAAAATTATTAATATACCAGGCATTAATTCAAAGCCATATGAATTGTCATTTAAAGTTCTATGGGTGTAAAAAGAACTGAAATCACTACGACGAGCGGCAAACAAAACCATTAAAACAGTTTTCAATATACCAATTTCTTACTCTACGATTACGTTGTACAAAGAAGTTTCTAAAAATATTTTACCTATAAGGGGTATGTACAAACTGCGCTTATTAATATTTAATATTATATTTAATAATATTGCGCGCAACATACTTAATTTTGGCGGTCACACTCGGTCACAATCTTGCTACCATTAGATCGTTAAATAGGTGATTTTACCGTTATACCAGTAATTGGCACAAAATAACACTTTTTGTTTAGCATTAGCTGGACTTAGTTAATTTTTTATATTTAATATTAAGATTTGAATACTTATTGTGAGTTCACATTGTGAAGATGCAATAAATAAATAAAATCTAAAAAAAAAATTCATATTTATGTTTAAATCCCTGTCTAATATTGGCTACACCACTATGAATTTCTCAAGGAATCAAACAATTTTTGCTACACGAAATAATTGTAATTTTAAAGTGTAAAAATTGCAGGCTCGAAATAACAAAGCAACGAATTGAATACATTGCTTGTTTAGAATATTATAATCTACTTCCAATCATGAAAATTAAGCTCGATTTCATCATTCAAGAGAAACTTAAAAGATTACTTACGAGTATTATACAATTTTGAAATAGTTTATTTAACTCACTTTTCTTTTTATACCCTTCACAAAAATGTAAAGGGTATATATAAGTTTGTGATTCCGTTTGTAATTTCTACAGTTTTTATTTGCGACCCTATAAATTATATATATTCTGATTCAGAATTAATGGAAAAGTCGATTAAGCGATGTCCGTCTGTCGGTCGTTGAAATACCGTTTCTGAGAAAACCATTAGAGATAGAAAAATTTTTTTCTTTCACCATTCTATTACTCCATATTGCCATCTGTTTGACATTGAAATTCAGTAATATTGGCTCACGTATAGCTGAGATATATTCAAAATTCCGAAAAAAGCCATGAATTTTTGCAATTTTGTATGGACATTTTTGAAAAAAAAGTTTTTTGTTTTGCTTCCAGCTTCACACACTCATTAAGCATGGTGACTAAAAAACAAACAAATCAAAATTCAGATATCGGTCCATATATACCCGAGATATAACCTAAAGCGGGTTTTACATGAAAATGTCGCGTAAGCGAACTTAAACAACTTTTTTTTGCTCAAAACCAGTTTTGGTAATGAAATAAGGTTATATAAATACGGAAAATGAAAATTTCCATATCGGTCCATATATATACCCGAGATATAGCCTAGACCGTGTTTTACATGAAAATGCTGCGTAAGCGAACTTAAACAATTTTTTTGTGCTCAAAAGCAGTTCTAATAATGAAACAAAGTTATATAAATATGGAAAATGAAAATTTCCGATATCGGTCCATATATACCGAGATATAGCCTGAACCAAGTTTTTCATGAAAATGTCGCGTATGCGAACTGAAACAACTTTTTTTGCTTAAAAGCAGTTCTGGTAATAAAATCAGGTTGTATTAATATGGAAAATGAAAATTTCCTATATCGAACCATATATACCCACGATATAGTCTAAACCGGGGTTTTCATGAAAATATTGCGTAAGCGAACTTCAGCAACTTTGTTTTGCTTAAAACCAATTCTGGTAATAAAACCAGGTTATATAAATATGGAAAATGATAATTTCCGATATCGGTCCATATATACCCGAGATATAGCCAAGACCGGGTTTTTCATGAAAATGCTTAAACAGCTTTTTTGTGCTCAAAATAATTTTATATAAGTATGGAAAACTAAAATTTCCGATACGGTCCATATATGCCCGAGATATAGCCTAGACCGGCGTTTTCATTAAAATGTCGCGTAAGCGAACTGAAACAAATTTTTTTGCTGAAAAGCAGTTCTGGTGATGAAGTAAGGTTAAATACATATGGAAAATAAAAATTACCGATGTCGGTCCATATATACCCGAGATATAACCTGAACCGATTTTTCCATTAATATTTTTTTTTTGCTGAAAAATTTTCGCGTTATAAAAGAAGGTTACTAAAAGACAGAAAATAGAAAATTCCGATATCAGTTCATATATAACCGATCATATTTTGTTCACACTTGTAAATATACTATACATATACGTGACTACCGTGAAGGGTATTCGGCCTAGCCGAATATACTACACTCTTACTTGTTGTTTTTAATATTATGTAAATATGTACAAGTTTTATATAAGATTGTTTTTTTTTAATTTTAATTATTAATTTTGTTGCTATAAGTGCCAACTTTCCTCAATAATGTCATATGACGCTCAGGCACGTTTCAATTGTAATATGTAAACTTGTATATAAATTAATTATTACCAAAAAAAAAAAAAAAGACAAGACAAAATTTCAAGGGCAAAATATTATTGTTGAATTATATGGTAGAACATAATAACATGATATTATTTAAATCTGATTTAGTTACAAAACTTAAAGCAGCCAAAAACCAAAATTTTATTTTATAACCATATACATAATTGGTAAAAGTTACAATTTTTGTATCATGGCTAATACTGTTATTATAAAAATTTAAATTAAACTGTCTGTCTAACTATATAATATTTTTATTCATACCCATGTTATTGTAAAACTGTAAATTCTATTGTTACAATCAATCGTACCACTGTTGAACGTCACAATATTATATGATTCCATAATAAATACACATATATAGTATCTATAATTAAAACTTTTTTAATTTATCCATTAAACATATTTACCCCTATCATGAATAATTTTTCCCCTATAATTGTTTCCCATTTCCCAAAAGAGCGATCATGAATAATTTTTCCCATAAAATGTATTCCCATTATCTGATATGTAATTCAGCAGAGGATGACATGCACAAAAAAAATGTTCCCATTAAAAATTTCGCCTTATCATGAATGGATTTTTCAACGAAATTTTTCCCATATTTTGTGTCAATTTGTTCATTTTATTTTCTTTGCGGAACTGGAAAAAAAATGTAAGTAGTTGTTACATTTTAAGGGATATATAAATTAACTAAAAACTATTTTTAGGTCTAAATCAATAAATAATGTGCAACGTGACATACTTCTCAATAGGATGCAAAACGAGCTGCAAAGGGTCGGTTATTGTTTATTATTATATGTGGTTTTCTGAAAGTTTCTAAGGATGTGATGCCTGAATATTGGAATTCGCTTACGGAAGAACTAAATAGTGCTGGACCTCCTATTAAAAAAGTTCATGAATGGAAAATGGATTAATTATTTTACATTTTTAAATATGCATACATATACTACATGCATACATGTACTACGAATATGTACATATATAACTTGCAGTAGGTGTGGATAGAACAAAAAAGGTATGTGCAGTCAAAAGCATCCGTATTTACAGTCAAAAACCCCAACGAGAAACGGGAGGTGGATCAAACCAGACCAAAATCTTGTCAGCCAGTGACAAGCTTTGGTTCAGCTTTGGTTTACCAAAAGACGCTTATGAATGCGGGAAAAAAACTAAACAACATTATTACGTGCTCTTGATAATGGAATAAGCTCTGAAGCACCCATCTGTTCAAAACTTTTGACACCATCGCCATTAGCCACTACAATGAGAAGAGAGTCCAGTAATAAAAAAAACGCTTCCTCCATCAAAATAAGAAGAATTGAGCCACAGGAAAAATTAACAACTGAGAAAGAGTTGAATATCAAGGAAAAGTTGTGCTCTCCACAATCGTTGAAATGTTCGAGCCACTTAAGAACCACAACAAAGAAGTGGATATTATGATGAAAAGGGTATATCGCTCCTTAGAAAAGAGCAACGGCTTAAAATCGAAAAATATAAGACACTTGGAGCGTCACAACTCAGTTATTGAAAAACTTCGCGAAAAAGAAGTTGCAGATAAAATACAAATTTGTTTATAATAAATATAAAACTTACATTTAATTTCTTTTAACATCACTTAACCACAAATTTTCAATAATTTTTACTTTGTTTTTATATTTTCTTCTTCCCTATTGTACACTCAATACATATTGATAGCAAAACAAACGTTCCCATGATATTCATGATAGAAAATTTTCCTACTTGGGAAATGGAAATTTTATGGGAATAAAAATTTCACATTTTATTCACGATAGGGGTGATTAAGTTCAATTAAAATTTTGAAAAAATTGATAACACCTTTTCGAACTCAGCCAAATCTCCAGAAAGATCTGGACCACAATTCTGTCAAAATATTCATACAGTTCAAACAGAACAAATATTTTGTTTGTTTGTATACAAACCTTCTTACTTCCAGACTTATAAGACCATATTATGCAATTAAAAAATATTTATATAGTATTCATTGCAATTATTATTATTAATGTTGAAGAAACACACAAGCACAAATAAACTGATGGCTTCGAAATAAGTAAAAAATACAATAGAAATATGTATGCATATGTTTAACAACAATATTTTTACTAACGCATGTGTTGTAGATACATACATTAAATAAAAAAACAATATATAGTTGTACATAAAATCTATTGTTGTGTTCAAACTATTTTTAAATATTATTATTGCATTCAACCATGTTTTAAAATTGTAGTAACATAACAATAAAAGTGCGAAACTTCAACACTATTATATTTCTAGAGACTTAAACTATATTAAAAACGGTCATTTTTGCTAGTAGAAACAATACACATTATGAAAGAGCAAATACTATAATGGTGCCACAACAATATTCCAAACTACTTCTTCGTTGTTTGTATGTCTGTTACCTTTTTACGCCTTAACCGTTAAACCGATTTTGATAAAATTCGGCATGCAGATACCTTGAAATCCAAGAATCATTATAACGTAATTTTTATTCTGAAATATAAGCCACAAAAGAGTCAAAAAGGGAGCAAAATGAACGTTCACGAAAAAAAAAAGTTTTGTGAATATTTCCGCAATTTATTAACCGATCGTTTCTTTTAAATTTTTTTTCTATTTCGGGCAGGCAGTAATTAACTGCAACTTTTGAGAGAATTATAAGCTGTTTTAATCACCCACGCCTACCTTTACGCCTTCTGTTTTAAATTATGTTACTTTTTCCACAAAGTTTTTAACAGGGTTTTACATAAAATAATCGTATGTTTGAGGAGAGCTGTCTAAGGACTAATGCGAATAATGAACCTATTGCAAGATGCTTACATTTATGTAACAACTTGTTTCCTTTGTTAAATTTTAATGTTAGTTTTAGTTCGTTTAAATTTATGTTATTTAAATATTTTAATTTAAATATTTTAATTAAGAATATAATTCTGTATATGAAATAGTAAATAAATAAATAAATAAAAGAGCATAACTTCTCCAGTTGTGAACCAATCTTAAAAATTTTTTGTGCATATGGAAAACGCCCAAAACGGCTAAGATTATTTTGAAGGGATGAAGTTATCGCAAATTGATTGTCAAATAACTTGTAGATTTATGAATGTTCAAAATTCTTTTTGTATATAGAAGAGGTCAATAATTTATTTATTTTTTTTATATTTTTTTGAAAATTAGGGGCGTGTACCAAACTGTCCTCCCCATGATTGATTATCAAATAACTTCGTCGTTTGTGTAACAATTTTCAATAAATTTTTTTCATATAAAAAACTGTTCTCTTCAAAATTTAAGGAGGCGGAAGTTGTCGCAGTTCGTACGTCCAAAAAATTCATTATTAAATAAATTCGAAAATTTGTACTTGTTTTTTTTATACATACATATTATTAATGTAAATTTAAATTTAATAACTTCTTTTAATATTTGACCTTTATATCTTTTGATATTTGACCTTTATATATTTTAATAATCATTTCAATTCTAAGATTAATTTAGATTTGCATTATTTGTTTTACATTGTTAGACTGCTGTAGGTAACTTCAATATGCAAATACAACAAACTTATCTGACCACAATTTAATTAAAAGAGATTAAATTATAACAATTTTTGAATAATCTTTTGTACACATGGAACACATGTTAATACTCAATAAGTTTTTCTCTACCTTTGTTACATAATAACTGGTATTTAATTGAGCTTGGGGTCAATTATGTTTTAAAGAAACTGGTTATTAATTTTCCAATATGTCGGTATTATTTTGTGCGTCTGTTACAGGAATTTGTTTTTGAATTTTACAAAAATTTAAGGAATAAGTAATAATTGTTTTTGCAACATAAGATACCTCAAGCTCAACTAAAAACCTTCGTTAATAATCACGTATAACGAATTGACGTGAAAGCACATCGTCAACTATTAAGAGGCTTTTCAAGTGAAGATCTTCTTTAAGATGCTCAGTCTGCAATATTTTCTGTACAAAGACCTGTCATATGTATATCATCAAACAAATTACAAGAAAGGCTTTAGTCTTCGAAATGGTTCTTTTACAGAATTTTTGTTACTGCATTAATAGAAAATTGGCAAACCCATGACACTTCATGATAGAAGAGAAGTTAATACCACACTCTTGCGCTTTATCTTAAATTAATATTGAAAAACTCTTGTTGTCTACAAAATATAAATTTTTGAATAAATATAAATTTTTGAATTAAACCAAGTTTAATAGTCGGAAAATATCACAATTTGTCTATTTTTAAGAAAAAATAGCAATTTTCTGCAAAAATTCTTTACTTTTAAACACATTTTGTTTAAAAAATCGGCTTGATGTGCCTAAATAACATCAAAATACATAATTGTAAGCATATTTGTTACATGGCGGCATAGAATGTTCAAAAGAACACGTCTCACTATGCAGTAGTTCCAAGCACTGTATTTTAGAACAATCTGTAAAACAAAACAAACAAGTGGTTGCTGGCGATTTCAATGTTCACAACTCATCTTGGCTTCGTCATTCGAGTCATACAACTCCAGAAGGCCAATATGTTGAGTTATTCGCTGCGCACAACCACCTAGCGCAATTAGTGAATGAGCCAACGCATATTCCACGTGTTGAAGGGCACCATTTAAACACACTTGACCTATTCCTGACTTCACACCCTGAAAAGTATGAAGTCAAAGTTAGTGCACCTCTCGGCAATTCGGATCATTGCACCATTTCTGCCTCCTTTTCGATCTCTGAACTTCGTAACGTTTCAAAATCAGCTACGAAACGTTCAATATTTATTTACGAAAAGGCGCGTTGGGCTGAGCTCAATCAATTTTATGAGCATTTTAATTGGAAACTTTGCTTTCTAGATAACGACATAAATGCTTCAGCAAAAATGGTCGAGAGTATTATATTGCTAGGGATGAAATCATTCATCCCATCCAAGCAGATTTCAGTTAAACCAAGAGTGAAATCCTGGTTTAATCAGACGTGCAAAAACGCAGTCAGATCCAGAGAGGAAGCATTCAGTAACTGGCGTTTAAACAAAAACCCAGAGACTGATTTGCTACGCAAAAAGGCAAGATCTTCGTGTGCCAAGGTACTTAGGCGTGAAAAGTTTCTTCACGAACAGCGTCTTCGTGCCAAGGTCCTTACAGCTCCCCGGGGCAGTAAGACCTTTTGGTCATTCGTTAAGAGGGTAAAGAACAATACTAGTTCATCAATCCCAACTCTCTTAAAGAATGACCAAGCATTCACCGACCCGGTTGACAAAGCTAACCTGTTGGCTGAAATTTTTGCAAGCAACTCCTGCTTGCCGGAAAGCAGTCAACCACTTCCCGAGCTCGAAAGAGTATCTGTAACTATGCCAAAGATATTCTTCCGGGCACGAGCAGTTAAAAGGGTTTTGGCAGACCTCGACATAAACAAAACTCCTGGACCGGATGGCATTCCAGCACTGGTCTTGAAGCAGTGTTCTTCTACGCTTGTGCGTCCATTAGCACGCCTCTTCAGCATACTTTACCATTTTGGTGAATTTCCATCAAGCTGGAAGGTTGCTAATGTAACGCCAATCCCCAAAAAAGGGGACGCAAATAACCCTGAAAATTACCGCCCAATTGCAATTTGTTCTGCGCTTTCCAAAGTAATGGAAAGTATGGTTAATTACCATCTTGTGAGGTATCTAGAGTCTCATAAATTACTTTGTGATCGTCAGTATGGGTTTCATAAAGGTCGCTCTACTGGAGAACTTTTGGCATACCTCTCCGAGAAATGGTGCCACTCAATCCATCATTTCGGCGAAAGTGAAGTGGTGGCTCTAGATATCTCCAAAGCATTTGACAGAGTGTGGCATGCTGCACTACTGGCAAAACTTACTGCTGGTGTCGGTGATGACTTTTGTCGGTTTATATCGAGTTTTCTCAGAGACCACACTATACGAGTTGTTATAGATGGGGTCTCATCAAACGAGTTCAAGATTAATTCAGGGGTTCCGCAAGGCTCCGTTCTTTCTCCTACCCTGTTCCTTATTTTTCTAAATGATCTTCTATACCAAACTTCCAACCCTATCCACTCTTTCGCAGATGACAGCAGCATTTGCCATTCGTACTCTTTTAGCTATAGGCCCAGCCTATCCGAGATCGCTGCTAAGAGGCTAAATATGAATGATTCACTGAATAGTGACCTTCGATTAATCTCCGAATGGGGTCGTAAAAACAGAGTCGCCTTCAACGCTCGTAAGACCCAATGTTGCTTATTAACACACAAGCAAACGACAGCAAATGCTGCTTCATCTGTGCTCATGGATGGTATAAATATTGAGGAATCGGATGCTCTTGATGTTCTTGGAATGAAGATACAGTGTGATGTTCGCTGGACTGAACACATTTTTCATGTCTCCAAAGAAGCATTCAAGTGTCTTGGTTTTTTGAAACGGTGTAAGATGTACTTCACTCCATCCGACCTCCTTACTATTTATACCACCTACATCCGACCGAAAATGGAATACAACTCTCATGTTTGGGCCGGTGCCTCAAAGTCTATTTTGGGGTTACTCGACCGTGTGCAGGAGAAGGCGAAGAAGCTCATCGGTGACAGTAGGGTATCCAACTCTATTGACTCACTGGAGCATCGACGCAATGTGGGGTGCGTTACTCTGTTCTATCGTTACTATAATGGATTTTGCTCGGACGAGATTAGGGATCTTGTTCCCGAAACTCGCACATTTTTACGTAGCACGCGCTCATCGTCCAGAGCTCATCCATTTGTGGTCGATCGCCCGGGGAATCGCACTACGCATTACAGAGAAAATTCGTTTTTCAGCCGAACGCTTCGTCTGTGGAATAATTTGCCTGCAGACGTGTTTCCTGTCTGTTATAACGTTGAAAGGTTCAAGTCAAATGTTCACAAACACTACTCCCTCTTTCCCCCTCCTCACAACCTATTTTCCTAGTTCTGGTACAATGCACTGCATATGTAGGGGTCATCCCCTGAGTACTGGTCAAATATAAAAAAAAAAAAAAAAATAAAAAAACATATTGAAATAGAACAAATACTTCATAGTTGTGATACACATATGGGACAGCGCTTAGCTATACTTGAATTCTGTTTCATAGCAAACACCAAAACAAAACATCAGACTGAAGCAAAACATAGCAAGTGTACTAAACCATTGGCACATGAGCATACTTTGTATACATTGACTAATACAAAGGCAAAAACCATGACAACAACAGCAAATTTGATTAACAAAACTGAAACTTCAGTCTTTGAAGTTCTACTTCAATTTTGTTCTACTTCAGTTGGTTCCAGTTGTGTTTGGTTGTGTATTCTCTAAATATTTATAAGACAGTATTCGTTTATGTATTTAGAACATTTCGGAACTGAAGTGTTTGTTTTGAAATGTGAAATAATAGGATGTATAGTACTTGAAAATATTACGATGTCTTGTAAGATATTTTTCTTGTGCTTGAGCAAAGCTCTGATATACTTATATCTAAAAATCAACAAAAGAAAGTTTTATAATAAAAAAGAAGTGTTAAACGTTATTGTACTAATAGCAAAGTGCGTCACATATACGAGATTCGATCAAAAAATAACCGTTATTTTCAATTTTTTCAAAAAGTAATCCCCCTCAGATATATACTTATGCAAGCGTTTTTTTCAACCCTCGATATACTTCTGAAACACGTTTTTTGGTATCGCCAACAGCTCCTGTTTCGATTTTTTTTTTTGCTTCCTCATTCGTGTCAAAACACTTTCCTTTCATCGGTGTCTTTAGTTTTGGGAAGAGGAAAAATCAGCGGGAGCCAAGTCCGGTGAGTACGGTGGTTGAGGCATGATAACGGTTTTGTTTTTGTCAAAAAAAACTCACGCACAAGCATCGATGTGCGAAGTGGTGCGTTATCATTTTGCAAAATCCATGATTGTTTTTTCCACAATTCTGTGCGTTTGTGACGGATTACGCAAACGGCACATAAGTTCAGGGCAATATTGCGTATTGACCGTAGAATTCATGATGCACCATGCCATTGCAGTTGTAGAAAGCAGTGAGCAAAACCCTCTCATTTGACCGAACTTGACGTGCTTTTTCGGTCTTGGCTCCTCTGGATGCTTCCATTGCGATGATTGGGCTTTGGTTCGTCACCAGTTATGACCTTTTTGAGGAAATCTGGATCGTCGTTGGCGATGTTCAACAGCTCCTGAGCGACGTTGTTTTTGCTCAAAGTTTAGCACTTTTGGAACAATCTTCGCTGCCGCACGTTTCATGCCGTAAAAATTGCTTGGCATGGGTCGAACGGTATGCCAATATCAGCAGCAACTTCTCTGATTGTGATTCGACGATTAACGAAAATCATTTTCTCCACTACTTCAATGTTTTCATCAGTTGTTGTTGTGTTTGTTATGTTTTCTTAAGCCGGTTATACCTTAATCGAACTTGGGTTCTACTCATAATAGACTCGCCAAACGCCATAGACAACATATCAAATATCCTTGCGCATTTATTTTAGTTTAATTTTTTACGCAGACAATTTCTTACAGTTTCTTTGATCCATTTTTTTTGAATACTAAAAAATCGAAGAGCACACCAAAACACGACTAACATTTTAATCTGTCAAAAACAACCTGACTATCCGAAATCGCTGATATTGCCAACATATATAACAGACATGTGTGCCAGCATAACAGAAAAAAATGCGAAAATCTAACAAACGTAACTCACGAAATTTAAAAAAAAACAGTTATTTTTTATAAAATCTCGTATTAAAAGTGAACCTATATAAATCAGACCCGAAATAGGGAACAAATTATCTGAGGCACTTTGTATTGTGAGAACATCTTCATAAAGTTTTTACTACCTGGATTAATATAAATATAAATGAAGGTTATAAAAAATTATTATTTCATGAAAAATATTTTTTTTTTTATTTAAGAAACCAGACCAGACACTGCTTTATTTGTCGTTCGCTGACGATACAATTAGAAATAAATCTATTACAACTTTCGCTGAGTATGACGAATTTCATCCAACACCACTATTGTGTGCATTTAAATATAACACCATAACACACCAATGTGGTTTTAATATTGGCGACGAATATTCCCGATAAAAACATCGTCGCTCTGCACAGTTGTGTTCCTAGCAAAAAGCAACTTTCATAATTATGTAGCTTGTAAATAGCGTGATCGAGCTGCTATTGTTCGACCGGTTATTTTGATTTTATTGTAGTTTTTTTAAATGTCTAATTTTCGAATATTATTCGAATTTTTTTAGCACGTTAAACCGGGTTTTTAATGTTTACATATTATACTTTTACTTCTTCATTTTCATAATTGAATTATTTTTATGAGTGACAACCTAGAAAAGAATTTGCTTCATAGTTTTTGCAAAAACTACATAAATGTGTTTTTTAGTTTTTAAAAATTTCTTTGGTAGTCGGAATAGATATCAGTATTTTCATATTTATTTATAATATGAGTTGCTGTTTTTATTGACAATATTATCAGGAGTTTTCTTTTCAAAATCAAATATCTTCGAAATTTGATTACATAATTTTACACAAGTTACATTATTAAGTTTCTTGATATCATTTTATGTCTCTTTTGTTGCAGAAAAAAAATGCCTAATTTTTATACTGTTATCAAGTTGCGTTTACTTATAACAGGGCTTTCACGATGGGTAATGCGATGAATCTTCAAGATATGAACTAAAAATAAGTATTCAAATCTTAATACTAAATATAAAAAGTTAGTTATATCCAGCCAATGCTAGACAAAAAAGTTTTATTTTGCACGAATAATATAGGTAGAATCACCTATTTGACGTTCTGATGGTGGCCGCCAAAATTATGTATGTTGCGTGCAAGAGAATTTGGGTTAAGTTTCAGTTTACTGATATACCTTGCAAACTATCTAAACGATGAAAATGTGAGGAAAAATACTTTGTTTTTCTAACGCAACAACAAAATGTATGTATTTGCAGTTTGCTTCCTTTCTTTTCACTTGCACTAAAAAAAATCTTGAGCAGAAAGAAATTTGCAAAAATACTCAATTACAAATGAATGTAAACAATAATATTTGACAAAAAGACTAGCGCCATATTGTTTAAAACAAACTAGAAATGTGATAAACAATTTTAAAAGAGAAATGATTAAAAACAATTAAAAGCAATGAGTGAAGAACCTTCAAGAAGCAAAGACGGTAATGAAAGATCCAGATAAAACCCAAACGCATTATTTGCGAAAAAATTTACAATCATTTCACTTTCACTGGTTCTGGATATTATTATTATTTATTAAAAAATTTGTGTTAATATGCTTATGTACAATTTTTGCGACTTTTGCTAGTGTAGCCAGTAGTTTTTTGTGTTTCTGGAAATAGAGCCCATTTCCACAAATATAAACGGGTAAACTCATGATCAACTATACATATGCACTGCAAATTTACAAGTTGCCAATTTGTACAATGATTATCGTGCCAATGCTTGTAGTTATAGGTTGGGGCTCACCATGATTTTCGTATAGCAAAAAACGTAATTTTTATGACAAAAATTGTCAAATCGTCATTTTGCTAAATTTGAGCATAAAAATCGGTAAAATGATGATTTATCGTCAAATCTGGCTATGCCTGTACATGGCATACACTTACGAATCTAAAGGCTTAGGAGCACTCCTTAATCGCCTTCTAGTAGATTGAAATTGCATGTTTTACCGTTGATGAAATCATTTTAATTGTCATTTTATTGATTTTAAGTTAAGTTCTCAAAACAATATTGTTTACAAAAATTATGGTTGGTCAATATAAGAGGGCGGTTCGGAAACTTCTTAGCGTAGCACAAAAAGCGCGGTATAAACAGAAAAAAGTTACGTGTTTTGGAAACTTCCATCTTTGTTATGAACACATGTTAAATTTTGTTTCGATCTGGTAACTCCTTCATATAGAAACAGGTGTTCACAAGACGCATCCGCGATTTTTTTACAATGGAAAAATTAGAAATGCGTGCTGTCACTAAATATTTATATAAACAAGGTTTATCGGCACAAGAAATTCATAATGATATGGTAATGTGTTAAGTGAAAGTGCAACACTAAAAAATTGGGTTGCTGAATTTAAACGTGGTCGTACAAGCATTGAAGATAAACCACTTAGTGGACATCCAAAAACAGCAACAACAACAGAAATTGTAGCCAAAGTGCATGATATGGTATTAAATGATCGACGAATAAAAGTGCGTGAAATAGCTAATATCATGGGCATCTCAAATGATCGAGTCCATTTAATTTTGCATGAAGAACTACAGATGAAAAAGCTTTCTGCAAGATGGGTGCCGCATTTGTTAACAGTCGACCAAAAACGCAGAAGAATGAACATTTCTCTAGCTGGTGTGGATCGTTTTAAGCAAAATAAAATGGATTTTAAGCGTCGTTTCATAACTGTTGATGAGACATGGATCCACCAGTATACTCCAGAGACAAAAGAACAATCCAAACAATGGACAAAACAATTCAATCGGCTGGTAAGGTTATGGCAACGGTTTTTTGGGACTTCAAAGGTATTTTATTAATTGACTATCTGCAAAAGGGTAAAACAATAAATTCAGAGTACTACAACCTTTTGGATCAATTAAATGTACAAATTCAAGAAAAACGTCCTTGCTTACAACACAAAAAAATAATTTTTCATCAAGACAACACACCAGCGTACAAGAGTGTTTTAACAATTGCTAAAATCAACGAATTAAAGTACGAGTTGCTTGACCACCCATCTTATTATCCTGATTTAGCTCCCAGTGACCCAAATCTAAAAAAATTCTTTCCTGGCAAGCGTTTTACCTCAAATGAAGATGCAATTATAGGTGTAAACCACTATTTTGCAGACCTTGAGGAAAACTATCTTAATCAAGGGATAGAATTGCTAGAAAAACGTTGGACTAAGTGTATTATAGTTTCAGGAGATTATATTAAAAAATAAAAATATTTTTGAAAAACTAACTATACTCGTTCATTGATCGGCTAAGAAGTTTCCGAACTGCCCTGGTATGACTATCAATAACTTTTCAGCAACTGAAAATGGTTGTACATAATATAACTATTTTTGTTAGTTGGCAACCTAAAATTCGGTTGCTATCCATAATCGAGGCAAACATTTTTGAAAGCTTTTATTGTTGCTAGAAACGCTTACGAAATATTCCGTTTATTTTCATTCACTTCACCTACAATGTGTAATATTCTTTTGCAAATTTTGCAAATACGAGTAAATATGCTAAAGGCATTAAATAATACACATATTCATAAATATATACAAAAAAAAAAAAAAAAGAAAAAATCAAATATTTGAATCAATGTTAATTAATTAAAATTTGTATGTATGCATATCAAATATAATTTAAGTCTATTTATTTAAAAATTATTCATGTGAAATATGGTTGATTTGGTTATGCTTCAAAGTCTTAAGAAATAGAAAATGCACTCACATTTGCATTTTATGTGTTGCACTTTCTTTGCTTTTATGCTCACACAAATACACACATGCACACAATCATGCATATGGTTAAACAATCAAAGTTATACATTTTATTCCCAGTAAATCACATACACATGTACATGCGTATGTGTATGTTTATAAAATCAAAACAATCATAACAAGCAGATAAGCAGAGGAATTCAAGTGGAAATAAATTAAGGCGGTCCAAAATTATATACATATTATAGTTTATGTGAAATTAAAGATTTTTTCCTCCTCAGGGTTGTTTCTTTTTTTTTACTTCTTACAAAATTAAGATCAAACAACTTGTGAGGTGATTGTTTTTGATAAAAAAAGAAAACTTGTTATTGTACGGGGCCAGTATAATATTTTACTTTTGTTGAGGAGTACAGTTCTGGAAAAGAAGAAAGTTCATCCTGAAATTTACATAAATTATATGAAAAAGGATTACATTTTAAAGCTTATATATTGATATTCACAGATGTAGAATTGACTTAGGTCAGTACCTGATGACAGACTAATTACAGTTCGTGAAATTGTCACCGACTCGCCATCACCATCATCGTTAGGCTTATCAAGCGCACAGAGATGGCACTATTACAAACTCGTCTTGATGATCCTTCCTCTTTCTAATTCATTAAATTTCCTGATATCTGTATGAAGACAATAACAATTCGAAGACATTTGAGAATTATAAGTATATAATTAGCTGCTACACATGCTTCTTTCAGCGCTTCCCACATCTATCGCCAACAGCAGAATTACTAGTTAAACTTTCGTAAAGATTTTAGTTTTTACAAATTTTGGATGGTAATTTCAATCGATCCTTCCCTTCACAGAAAATTATTTTCTTATTCAATAACGAAAGTCGCTGAATCAGTTAATAAATTGTTTAAACTCGGTCCTGTAAAATAATTAGTAGATTCATACAAAAATGTAAAAAAAAGTAATTGAACAAAAACAGCAATAATAAATACTTGTATGTTTGTAGCTGTTAGCGAAATGTGTACTACTTAAAACAATTTTATAGAAATTTTACGTCAGTCGATAAAAACTAATATGAAAATATCGAAAGAAAACTTATGTTCAATCAGTAAAAATCATAAATAGCTTGTTTTCTATGTTTCCCAGCATCCATATGTCGACATTTCATAGGAGTTACCCTAATTATCAGCAGACTTTGGACATTTTTTAAAGATATTCTCAAACATTCAACTTTGTATCCCAACAATCTAAATAAATTGTTGAGAATTTAAAAGTTTCTAATAATACCTGTCAAAACACAAAAAACAAGCTTTTTCATTTATTATTATTATCATTTCTTTTTATTAGGGTAGCTCCTATGGAATATCGACATATAGATAGCTGGGAAACTTAGAAAACAAGCTATTTATAATTTTTCATTGATATCAGTGGTAGAAGCTAAAATAGTGAATAAAAAACTCAATTATCAGTAAAAGTCTTTATTGATTAAAACAAATTTTTCATAACATAAAGAATAGATATGGCGATTTTTGACATTGAATTCGGCGAAAAGGGTAAAAATAAACCTGGCAACCTTGGCGAATTGGCATAAGAAGTAGCAGCGTGGTTAGTAGTAAAAAAAAAATAGTTGAAACTCAACATGAGCTGGTGAGACGGAAAGCTTGAAGATGAATAACGACAACAAGCCAATCCACGCGTTTTTCAACTCTGAGCTGCTCTATGTCCACAATGAAAATGTTTTATATATTGTATGTAGTATATAAAAAATATCAACATGATAAATGAGTTAAAAAGAAATGCTAAGTTTACACCTCTCATCAGTAGTGATATAAATAAATTGTAAATTAAAAATTTTATTTAATTAATAAAACTTACAAGATGTAATTATATCTGTAAGTGATCTCTCCTTGCGATAATTAGTCTTGCATGTATTCTAGACCGCTTAACAGACAAAGTTAGAGCAGTATCCTTGAGTTGAAGTTTTGAAGAAAACCAAAAATTATCTGTTCATTACATAGGCAATATATTGCTGTATCTTGACTGTCCAAAATTAAGGGTTTGTACAAAATTATGGGTTTTCGACGATTGATTCTATAGAGGAGGAAAAATAGTATACTTGTGTTTGCGTTTTGAAAGATAAAATTTGAATTTTATTTTGAGCAAAAACAACGTCGCATGGACATCGCTCAGGACCAGTTGAACAGCGTCCACGACGACCCAGATTTTCTCAAAAAGGTCATAACTGGTGACGAATCATGAGTAAATTGCTATGACATTGAAACCAAGGTCCAATCATCCCAATGAAAACGTCCAGAAGAGGCCGAAAAAAGCACGTCAAGTTCGGTCAAATGTAAACGTTTTGCTCACTGTTTTCTTTGATTGCAATGGCGTGGTGCATCATGAATTCTTGCCACAAGGCCGTACGGTCAATAAGGAGTACCTTGAAGTTATGCGCCGTTTGCGCGAAGCAATTCGTCAGAAACGCACAGAATTGTGGAAAAAACAATTATGAATCTTGCACAATGATAACGCAACAGCTCACACATCGCTGCTTGTGCGTGAGTTTTTGGATAAAAACAAAACCGTTATCATGCCTCAACCATCGCATTCACCGAACTTGGCCCCCACTGACTTTTTCCTTTTCTCAAAACTGAAGACACCGATTAAAGGAAAGCGGTTTGCTACAATTGAGGAGGTAAAAGGCATTTCAAACGTGTTTAGAGGATTGAAAAAAACGCTAGTTTCTATTAGGTTGCAGTGATATAAGAGACTAGCGCCGTACGCGTAGATTCGATAGCTACTTTGCCATCAAGCCCAGTCCTGTTTCCATTCACCTTACATGCAATTGAGTTTAACATTTTTCATTCGAGGTGACATTTTACCCGTCTTTGAATATAATTTAGCCACCCAAATTATTATCTATAAACATAAATCTCCAGTCTTAAAATGCAGGTCTTGTGCTGGCCACTAGTGGAACTAATCCATTGTATATGCACATTAGCCCGATTCACAATCTTGTGCGTTTGAGATTGCATATTTATGCAATTGCAAAAGTGAAATTTTTGGGTGTATTTTGTTAGTGTAAAAATATACTCCATTATTTTGCAAATGCAATGATGCAAGGTCATTTGCACAAAAAAGTTGATGAATAATTTGAGGGTTTTCCAATGCCCAGAACCGACTATTCTATTTGTTCACATATCCATTTTAAGGAAAAGGTATTTCGTCCTTCACTATGACTTTTTCATGAAAATCAGGGTTGTCATGGACGAGCTGTAATCCTATTGGCATATGCGAGGTGGCATTAATTGTCTTGTGGAAGAACCTTTTCTATCAGCTGAATTTTAAATGGAAACAATTGCAAATTCTTGTGCGAAATTGTGGCTAAAGTTGTTCTTTAAAGTCCAAGCTCCTGAACACGGTATTGAAAACAACAACAACGAAAAATCATATTTGTAACCGCAACACTTCTTATTTTATCAGGTTTACAAGTAATAATAGACCTTTTTGTTTTCACGTGAGGATGCGAATTATTACAGACATTTAAACATAAAAAAGTATACACGCAGGCACAACCAGAAAATCGTATGTCTTTTATGCTGATGTAGATCACATGAACCTATTACTTATTCTGAGTTGAATACCTTCATTGTACTATTTCTTAAGTTTTCCTTAAATATATATGACGTGTTTATTATTTCACCTCGACTGTTTTCAAATTTTGGTATCATATTCAATTGCTACCTAGTTATTTGCTATTTAATTAGAACACAAATACAAACCCTGGTATGCTATCAAATAAACGCACACAAATACCAAAGATTGCATACATACACAGGTAAGATAAAATGAAAATGAAATTTATGGTCAGCAAAACTTGTTATTCGTAACACACTAGAAAAAACTATAAGCGTAAGATTTGTTTGGAAAATAGGTAAATAAGGTATGAAAATGAAGAATGTACTCGTAAGTGCCAACCTAAAGTGCAGTATTTGCAGAATTATGTGTTCATGAACTATTGTTCAAGTAGCACGCCCTATAACTGATTTTCTCAAAGAAACTTTTGATGAAAGATTATCTTCACATAATGGTCCGTAAAAATCGGCTACATCGTTTATCCTTTTTAAAATAAAGAGTGATTTCAGTTTATAATTTTATTGCTTTGGAAGAGGTGTTGTTTGGTATTAGAGAGTTTTTCGTCTGGCTGTCTGCAAATTCCTATGTGAAAGCACAGGCCGTTATACTTAGCTGCAGCGGCGCTTTAAATATACTGTTAATACCATGTTCAGCATATGGTCTTCATTAAATACCCCATTCATGCTGTGCATCCTAAACTTTCAACTCATAAATCCTAATTAATTTTGCATTATTTATAGTTACATAAATAAAATTGCCACCAAGGTTGTGTAATTTAACCCCATTAAATTATTTTCTTTGCGGTAACTTATCTATGCCGACAAACCAGAGATGTAATCTGATGATAGACTATATGTGGGTTCACTACCGCTTCAAGATTCACTCAGTTCGCAACTTCTTTTCATACGCTGTATGGAAAAGTCCTTAGCTGAAATCCTCAGGTAGTTAAATCATTCCTGTATGCTCATCATCTTCAGACGGTTAATGTAAAACACGGCTTCACGTCAGCTGGTGGTGCAAAGTCCAGTAAGAGCATTAGCCTTTCATCAACTTACCCGTCTACCCAACCCTTCAGGTTTTTTACATTACAGGCATCTGTTACAAGACAGCAACTCGGGGACTACAATTATGTCGTCAAAAAACGATATACCTCTCCTCCCGCGAGTTAGGTTTAAACCACAGCTACAAAGTTTTTGACTAGCGCCACGATGATCTGAAAATCGGGCCTCCTGGAGGCTTGCTTATTCTCTGTTAACTGTAAGGAGGGTTTGCTGACATATATTTTTTGTTATTGTGTAGTGGCGCAGCAAGATCCCACCCCAAAATGGCGAGTCTGATCATATTGGAACAATATGTACATTTTCAATTCGTGCATTTACACTCATCGCACACAACTTTTTAATACCCTTCACAAAAATGTTAAGGGTATATATAAGTTAGTGATTCCGTTTGTAATTTCTACAATTCTCAATTTCATGGGGTCGCACATGAAGCATATATAATCTGAATCAAAGTTGATAGAAAAGTCGATTAAGCGCTGTCTATTAAGCGCTGTCTATCTGTCCGTCTGTCGGCCGTTGAAAACACCATTAGACTGAGAAATTTTTTTCTTTCACCATTCTATTGCTCCATCGATTCATGGGTTTGCTATTGAAATTGAGTAAAATCGGGTCACATATAGCTGAGATATATCTAATATTCCGCAAAAGCGGTTATTTTCTTGGCTATTTAATTTAATTAAACATGGCCATTACAAGGCGAAATTTTTTTTCCGATATCGGGCCATATACATATATCCGAGATATATGCCTAAACCGACTTTTTAATAAAAATGTTTTAAACAACTTTTTTTTGCTTAAAATCAATTCTGGTAATAAAAGGAGGTTACTAAAATACAGAAAACAAAAATTTCCGATATCGGTCCATATAGGTATACTCGAGATGTAGACAAATCCGATTTGTAATGAAAACGTCGTGTAAGCGAACTTAAACCACTTTTTTTTTGCTTAAAAGCCGTTCTGTTAATAAAACAATACAGAAAATAAAAATTCCAATATCGGTCCACATATATCCGAGATATAGCCTAACCTGATTTGTCCATTAAAAAATGTTTTTTCTTGAAAACAGTTCTGCTTGTAAAAGGTAGTTGCTTAAATACAGAATATTTGAATTTCCGATATCGGTCCGTATATACCCGAGATATAGCCTAAATTCATTTTTTCATGAAAATGTGGTGTAAGCGAACTTAAACAACTTTTTTTTGCTTAAAAGTAGTTCTGGCAATATAAGTAGGTTACCAAATGGAGAAAATTAAAATTTTCGATACCGGTCCATATACTCCCGAGATATAGCCTGAACCGATTCTTCCATAACAAATATGAAAACAGTTCTGATTATAAAATGTGGTTAGTAAAATACAGAAAATTAAAATTTCCGATATCGGTTCATATATACCCAAGATATAGCATAAACCGATTTTTCAGTTTTTGCTTTAAAGCAGTTCTGGTTATAAAATCAAGTTACTAAAATACAAAAAATTAAAGATTGCGATATCGGTCCATACATACCAGAGATATAGCCTAAACCATTAAAGATTCCCTTTTTGGCATGGCGATTACATGACAATCATATTTTTCCCCCGACTTTGGTCCATATACTCGTATATCCGAGCACATTTAGCTCAAATTTGTAATATATACTTTTCATAAACGTGATTATCGTGAAGGATAGTTTAGATTCAGCCCAGCCGAATGTACTACACTCCCACTTTTTTTAATTGAGTTCATTACATCTTGCTCCATTTTAATTATTTTCTCGTATTAAGATGTATGCAACTTTTAACTTCTGTTTCTCGTAGAATAACTTAAAAAACTTGCGATGCTGTTCTGCATTTTCGCAGATTCCCAATTTTTTGTTAGACCTATAGTTGTTCGACAAAGTTACTCATAATGCTGAGTAGAATAATTTCCTCTCCTATAAAATCGTAGGATTTTGACAACTCCACCCACCCTAATGAATATGGTCATGTTAAAATTTTTTTATCAACCATATTCTGAGAAACGAGAAATTTGAAATCACAAAGCGTTTTAAAAAACGCTTAACTCAGTTTTAGGTGTTCTAAAGAACGTGAGTTGTTAGTAGAAAATACAACATATCTTTCACATATGTACATATACGTATGGGGTAGTTACATAAAACGAAAGAAAATTGACAAATAGAGACATATTTTTAATTTAGTATTTATAATTGGAAGTGTGTAAAATTCTTTTAATTTTTTTATTGAAATAAAAAGAAAACATATTAAATTTTAATTGTGTATAAATTTATTTCGTTCCGCAATGTATAAATTTATTTCGTTCCGCTGAGTAGAATAATTTCCTCTCCTATAAAATCGTAGGATTTTGACAACTCCACCCACCCTAATGAATATGGTCATGTTAAAATTTTTTTATCAACCATATTCTGAGAAACGAGAAATTTGAAATCACAAAGCGTTTTAAAAAACGCTTAGTTCAGTTTTAGGTGTTCTAAAGAACGTGAGTTGTTAGTAGAAAATACAACATATCTTTCACATATGTACATATACGTATGGGGTAGTTACATAAAACGAAAGAAAATTGACAAATAGAGACATATTTTTAATTTAGTATTTATAATTGGAAGTGTGTAAAATTCTTTTGATTTTTTTATTGAAGTAAAAAGAAAACATATTAAATTTTAATTGTGTAGAAATTTATTTCGTTCCGCAAGTTAAGTTTGATCAAATTCAATCAGTTCACTTCAATATAAACATGCGAGTTGAAGTTGCCAGTTTTAAGCGACATGCGTTTGTTAAAACACCTATTTGGCGATTTGAAAGTGCCGTTATACATTTGCCAAAACACTTATTTGGGACCTATCATATTGAAAATGCGATTCTCGTTTCTGAGAAATTGCTTGAATAGTTCATTTCAATATATGGTTTTCTAAATATGTATGTGGAAAAAACAATCGTAGATTTTGTACCATGATAACGCACCATGTCACACATCGATGCTTATGCGTCAGTTTTCGGTCAAAAACAAAACCGTGATCATGCCTCAACCACCGTATTCACTGGACTTGGCCCCGCTGGCTTTTTCCTCTTCCCAGAACTTCCCACCGATGAAAAACAATAATCGAAAGAAGTATTTCGAGGATTGAAAAAACGCTGGCATAAGTGTATTATATCGGAGGTGGATTACTTTGAAGTGGACAAGATAGTCCACTTCAATGAAAAAATTTAAAATAAGGGGTATTTTTGATCAGAACTCGTATATTTTAACAAAGCAATATTATTATATATGCTAGAGTATTGCACAAGCATAATATTTATGCTGAAATTTGCATGGCGGTATGATTAACTCTGCTCTAAAGTTCGACGTTTGATGATAGACAAATATTTTATTCTGTTTTTTATAAATATAAATTTTATGAAAATGAAGCCAAACGGACCAGGACTAAAGGTTTTAATTTCAATCCACTAAGCTTTGGTTAAGTGTCAAATCGTTTAGTGCATTAGCGAAAGCTTTGTTGGTATGCGAATTTCCTAATAAATTAATTAAAGTGTTTGCTAAAATTGTAAAGGTTTGCTTGATATGAAAAAGGATTGTACTTGGAATTAAAAGAAAAAAATAATAATGATAACTTTTTCTGTTTTCCTTGTTTTAAAACTTAATAGACAATTGAAATCCAGCTGACTATAGCATTGAGATTTATTTATTTTAAAATAACCTTTTGTTGAAAATTTTAATTTAGCATTGAAAGTATATATGCATATTCAAATAACAAAAAACTATATTTGTTCAAGTTACAAATATTCCAAATAATATTTGTATTTTAATTGTATTTCATAAGAAAGGTTTATTCAACCATAATGAAGCAAACTTATGTACGTAAGAACAAAAGCATTAATTTAATTTATATTTCTTTGCTTTTGTTGCATTTAATTCTGTATGGGAATCTGCAGAAGTTTTTCGTTTCTTTATTTTAATCTACTGCATAGAAAACTAAATATTTATTTTATGCATTTCTTAAATTTATGCACAAGAAATTGCATTGTTTATTTATGCAAGAAAAACGAAGATTGTGCTGCTATTTTCTTATAGATTCATACATATTTAATCTTCAAATAAAATTATTTTTATGCAAACAAATTTAATTGACATATGTATATACTTATGTACATATAAGAAACATTTTAAAATTTTCTAAAAGAAACAAATGAAAATAAATTGTTAAAGCAAAATATAAAAGTAAACTGGCAAGTTTTATTTTTTTTTTTGACGTTTCTTGATACGTTAATTCGGAAACCGCAATTAGTGGCTTTCTGAAACCACAGAACATATTCATTTTACTTCTTCGCTGTTTAATATTCTTAGTAGAGATCCTAAATTTATATATCCAGTTAATATTATTAAATTACTTTTTTCAGTTATGTTACGCAAGGTCATATATAAAAACCGCTGATTTATTCATCGGTATGGCTGATGCTGCATAATTAAAAGCTTTCAAACGATGTCATTCATTTTGGAAATTTGTGCTATGATTTAAAATTTTTATACATTTTTGGTTAAAACACATTTCTGCTTAAATACGTGTGTCAGTATAATTTGTTTAAATTTTTCGTTTAAAGTTTTCTAAGGTGTAGGTGCATACAATATGTCGGTTTGTTAAGCAATGTGGCAGCAGTCCTCTTTTTTTTATTTTGGACCAGTACTCAGGGAATGACCCCTACATATGCAGTGCATTGTACCAGAACTAGGAAAATAGGTTGTGAGGAGGGGGAAGAAGGAGTAGTGTTTGTGAACATTTGACTTGAACCTTGCAACATTATAATAGACAGGAAACACGTTTGCAGGCATCTTATTCCACAGGCAAAGTGTACGGCTGAAAAACGAATTCTCTCTGTAATGCGTAGTACGATTCCCCGGGCAATCGACCACAAGTGGATGAGCTCTCGACGATGAACGCGTGCTACGTAAAAAAATGTGCGAGTTTCGTGAACAAGATCCCTAATCTCGTCTGAGCAAACTCCATTGTAGTTGCGATGTAACAGAGTAACGCACCCCACACTGCGTCGATGCTCCAATGGTTCAATAGAGTTGGATACCCTACTGTCATCGATGAGCTTCTTCGCCCTCTCCTGCACACGGTCGAGTAACCCCAAAATAGGCACCGGCCCAAACATGTGAGTTGTATTCCACTTTCGGTCGGATATAGGTGGTATAAATAGTAAGGAGATGTGATGGAGTGAAGTACATCTTACACAGTTTCAAAAACCCGAGGCACTTGAATGGTTCTTTAGGGACATGAAAAATGTGTTCAGTCCAGCGAACATCACACTGTATTTGCGTTCCCAGATTATCAAGAGCGTTCGATTCCTCAATGAGTACAGATGAAGCAGCACTTACGGTTGTACGTTTGTGTGTTAATAAACAGCATTGGGTCTTACGAGCGTTAAAGACGACTCTGTTTTTACGACCCCACTTGGAGATTAATAGAAGATCACTGTTCAATGAATCATTCATATTTAGCCTCTTGACAGCGATCTCTGACAGACTAAGCCTATAACTAAAAGAGTACGAGTGGCAAACGCTGCTGTCATCCGCGAGAGAGTGTATAGGGTTTGAAGTTTGGTGGAGAAGGTCGTTAAGAAAAATAAGAAATTGGGTAGGAGAAAGAATGGAGCCTTGCGGTACCCCTGAATTAATCTTGAACACGTTTGATGAGACCCCATCTATAACAACTTGTATAGTGCGGTCTCTGAGAAAGCTCGATGTAAACCGAGAAAAGTCATCACCGACACCAAAAGCAGTAAGTTTTGCCAGTAGTGCAGCATGCCACACGCTTTTGAGATATCCAGAGCTACCGCTTTGCTTTCACGAAAATGATGGATTGATTGGCACCATTTCTCAGAGAGATATCGGTTGAATTCGATCTCTCAATCTTAAAGTTTTAGCGAACCAGTGAAGAACTTTTATTTAAACGTAGAAACAAATATATGGTTTATATGACAATATTCTAGGGGCAACATAGTATTTTTGAATTATATGGTTGTACCTCATAACACTATATTGTTAATTTAAAACGCCATTGATATGGCTCTCCATAGTATTGTAAAAAAAAAGATTATAGTATATTTTGGTTCAATATTATTATAATAGTAAGCAACTATAGTGGTTACCATATTAGTGTCATACTTAAGCATATTATGATAGTAAGAAACAACATTTTTGGCATATATAACCACATTACTTTCATTAAAGAACTATACTAATATTGCAAATAACTTTATTTTAAGAGAATCATGTTTTTGGTATAATTTAATATACATATTATAATAAACTAGCTGACCAGGCAAACGTTGTTTTGCCTTCAAACTTTATTTATATAATATTAATTACTTCAAATTGTAATTGCCAACGCAAGCTGTATTGACAACTGCAAAAGCTTAAAATGGAATGTTATATCTTTCGCAAGCATTAGGACTCATTGTATCAAAACGTCCCCACCTTTAAACTTTCCTTTGAGTACTCGTTTTTTTAAAACGTTGATCATCAAATTTCACCGGAAGCCAAATGACATTACAAAGACATGGTTGGTTTATACCTCATAATATTATGGTTACCGATCTGACTTTAACTAATTCTAAAAATGAGTTGAAAAACTGGGTTGTAGAGTTGACGAAGTAAAGAGAGCCATCAACTACTACATCATCTATTCGCAAGCAGTTTAACTTTGAATCCGAAAATTCAAATCGACAGCATTTTGTTCAGTCAACTAAAAGTGATTTTTGTAAAATGGTTGAGAGTACATTGCTGATGAGCTTAGATTTTGCTTCGGTAAAATAGCAGAAAGAGACCGGTAATTAAATACTGCCAGCGTATTGGTGGAATAGACGACGATATTTCAAGATGTGATTGTTCTTATTTGCACAAACTATCAATCCGATATGAATAATACTATTTTGTTAGCTTCAGTACATAGAACGCCGCGTATATGAAAGGAATGCATGCATATTTAATATTTGTATTGTACATTATGGACTCGCGCTTACGGAAAATAAATTTTACGTCATACTTTAATTTTTCTTTCCTAAGAAGAGTTCACAAAAGTGAAACACAGGAACATTATTTATGGCCCATAAAAGTAACATAAAAATATTCGTCGGCTTATATTTATCTCTCATCATTGTTATCACACCAAAGAAAGTCATTTGAAACGTCAAATGGTATTGTTGAAATGTTTGGAACTTAGTGATGTTCCAAAAACCATTGAATGGAGTGGATCGGATGGAGGTTCAAATTGTGGCAATTTCACTTTACGTTAGCAGAATACAGGCCAGTGGTTCCACCTGGAAATGTGGACATCTCAACGTCATTCTACCGACACATCCATGTAGACTGCAATCGCACTTATAATTAAAAGCAGCATATTCCATGTCTTGTACAACACGGCGTGGAAGTCGTATTAATCACCACGATGTTCGATTTCTTGGACATCGATTGACATCGTGCATCGCATTGCAATTGGTTTTGAGGTAATCGTTCAGCTTGCGATTTCATGGCATTACCTTTGATACAATATTGTATATAGCAAGTGAAAAATCGAATGGTTAGCGTAGAAATAAAATGACGATCGAAACAACGCCTGAAAAGATTAAGCTCAGGAGTCCGCATATCTTTGTATAGATAAGACATTACAATACATGGTTTGGTATTTTTTCAAGTGGCAATAAAAAATTATAATATGGAAATTGGAAGGCATTTTGTTGATATTTGTATGGGAATATACACTAAAATCTAAATGCCATATATCTGGAACCACTACGCCGATTTTGTGGAAACTTCACATAAACTATCTACAGTTCATCGCCAACGTACCTTTTGGTCGAAATCGGTCAGCCCGTTTGGCCAGTTAGTGGTGACAAAGTGTACACTTCTTTTTATATATATATATATATATATATATATATATATATATATATATATATATATATATATATATATATATATATATATATATATATATATATATATATATATATATATATATATATATATATATATATATATATATATATATATATATATATATATATATATATATATATATATATATATATATATATTATATTATTATATTAAAGCTAACATATAAATTTATATTTTCGTTATATAAACTAATTAGAAATAATTCGGAACTATTATGCGGATTAGATCTTGATGAGATGAAAGCACAAATGTCCTCTTTGTTGAATTACCTATTAGCTGTAATAAATCAAAAATTAAGCACTTCGTTGAAATTGCGACAATAAAAGCAATACATAACCATATTAATATGGTTGAATGTAACATAGTATGGTTCATCATAACAATAGTATGGTTTACCAATAGAGATTGTAATAGATGTGACAATAGTGTGGTTGGGCACAACCATAATATGGTCAGCCGGAATTATGGTTGGCTACGTCATAGTAGTGTTGGTTACCAGACGCATACATATGCTTACATCTTAATAGACTAACCTTTTGATTTAGACTATTACTTAAAACGGAGTTTTTTGTACAATCTTTTTTGTTTACGTCAGCAAATGTTCATTTATAAAAATATTTTTCTTTAAAAAATTATAAATAGCTTGTTTTCTATGTTTCCCAGCTATCTATATGTCGACATTTCATAGGAACTACCCTAATCATCAGTAGACTTTGGAAATTTTTGAAAGATATTCTCAAACATTCAACTTTATATCCCAACAATATAAATAAATTGTTGAGAATTTAAAAAGAAAAATGCTCTAATAAATACCTGTCAAAACGCAAAAAACAAGTTTTTTCATTTATACACGTCTCTAACATTTCTTTACACCTTTTAAACAAATGAACAACCGTTGGTTGCTACGATTTGTTTTTTCGTTACGGGCATCAATATCATTTTGGCATGCATCAATTAATGCCAATGCCTCGGTCACTGCTTCATTAGTTGCACTTGTATTACCTTCATCCAATTTTGCGCGCTTACTTACAATTTTGTGGGGACATCTGAAAAGCAAGGTTTATGCGAACAAACCAGAAACGTTTAAGCCACCCAAACAAAATATTTGTCATGAAATTAATGATGTGCCACGCGAAATACGTCAAAATGTAATGAAAACTGTGCTCAAAGGGGCTCGAAAATTTATCTGATATTGTACATATATATACATAACTGCCGACATTAAATAAAACATTTATTAACATAAGATCCATTCCCATTTTAACAAAAAATTATAAACAAACAAATTAAGATATGTACCTTTAATATAATTTTTTTTTTCTCATGAAAAAAATTGCATAAATGAATTCTTAAAATGCAAACGAAAAAAATGAAAGAAACCTTCATCGAATATTGCAAACATTATTATTTTTCAGTTCATTGGTCTTAGAAGTACATATACTTCTTTTTTTAATTTGAATTATTTTATTGAATGCACCTTAATTGCCAAAATTATTAAAAAAGTTTCTGCTGTCCATTGAAATCTTTCCAAACTCATAAAAATAATAATCACTATAGTTATACGAGTAAGTATCTCACTTCGTTTGCCAAAAGTTTCTTAATTATCGCAAGCACTGTTAGAACTGTCAATACCACATGGGAATGGAGAGTGAACGAGTTGTTGTTATTACATGTTTCTGTTGAAATTTTGTGTGGCAAGACAAAACAGCTAATTAGTGTTTCTCAGCTTATCACGTTCATTAGTGGCAACTACATCATCATCAATAATAAATATCTTAAGGTGAAAATCAACAAGAATAATTTGCTTCTTCAAGTTATTAATAACTTTTAAATACTTTTTAATTAAGTAAAGGAAAAAAAATTCGAGTGCTGTTATAAACAGTGGAGAAAAAATTAATCAATTATAGAAACTTTAATTAAATGTGCCCCAATGAGTATCAATACAAGTGTTGTCGTATGTTAAGTCGTGCAAAAAAATTCATCATACCGGAAATCGTTGAACGGGAGATGGTTGAGTCTGTAGGCATATCAACTGACTGCGTTCACCACACCATACATAAATAAGTGGATATGAGAGATATTTGCCGCAATTGCTCATACTAGACCAGAGCAAGCGTGATCTAAAAAAGATTGTGTTCAATATTGACAAAAAAAAAATATTTAAAAATAGTTTAATGCTCACAGAGTTATTAAATGTTTAATGCTCACAGAGTTCGTAATAAAAGAAAGCTTTGATGAAAATATGTATTGAATTTACGAATATTTCGGATCAATTTCTAACTATTTAGCTCAAAATTGTTGATACATTTTTTATTTTGTTACCATACCATTAATTACCATTTTTCGTAATTAATGGATAGCAACCAAACAAAAGAAAAAACTATTTTGTGTATGGCAACAATTTTCAGTTGCTGAAAAGTTGTTAATAGTAATATTTTGACGTATTAGCAACTATAAGTTTTGTAATCAATATTTGTTTTTTAATGAAAAATTTGAGTTTTAATTTACCAACCGCGTTGCCTTTTGTTACTAGAGTGTCAATTTGATCAGTTTTTGATGTCTATGAGATTTTTGTGACACTTTTTTTAAAATACCCATTTTTTCAAACATGGAAATTTTTGTTGAGAACGATCGTACATCTCTTGTATGTATGCATAAATACCCAGTTCTCAATCATATATAAGTAAGGTTTTATATAAAACCGCTCATAATGGAATCTTTATTTCTAAAAATAATGTCTGTATGTTTATATATATGTATACTCTCTGAAAACAAACTCGAAGAATTTATACCCAGATTGCAAATATAAGTGTGATTTGTTTTGTTAATAAATTTGAAGAAGTAGAATTAAATTAAGTTTTTAAATCCCAGTTTTTGAGTTCGTATACAAATGTCATTTATCTTTAAGTTTCATTTAAATACGAAAACCAATTTTTCACTACAAATTTGAATCGAACTTAAATCTTCCTCATTTATGTTTTATATAAGTTTATCTCATTTATCATGTGGTTTTGTGTGCTTGCTTTTGCATTAGTGCAGAAAAGGTAAAAAGTTTTAAAATTAGTCTCCAATTTAGTACTAAATAAGAGCACAATATGATATTTAATTAAAAATAGCTTCATATGAAATATAATTATTTAGTTTTTCTGTGCCGTTGATAAATTTAATATTTTTCTTTAAGAATTTTTATTTTCTATCAATAACAAACAACTGTTCTCTGACATACCTTTAATAATATTTGAAATTTAAGTGAAGCTGTCACATTTTCATCGCATTTATATAAGATTAATTGCTTAAGATTGAAAAAATTTAACTTGCCTTTAAAAAAAACCTTAAATTTAAATGAAAATGAACCATTTTTGTATGTAAATACGAAGTCAAAAAATTAAAATTAATATCGTTTAATCTGATGTAAATTATATTTGAATAATTTTTCTAAATATTATCATTACATTATATTTTCATTAAAATACATTAATTTTTGTTTAATTATTATTGTTTTTTAAAAACTTTACCCTTTTTTTTGAAAAAAACCCTTTTTGTGACACCTTTTTTTTTTAATTCCCTTTTTGTGTCACTTTTTGAAAATTTTGAGGCAGCGCTGCTTACCAGAAAAAATTTTTAACGATTTCATCAATCCATGTGAAGTGAGCGCACTGTGAAGTAAGTAAATACCATTTGTGGGATAAGTTTTGGCAACTACGTATCCATGTGTGTTTTTTCAGCTTTAAGGCTTTTTTCTGCCTTCGTAAGAATATCGTGGTATATTTTATATAATATCTTTTTAAATATATATTTTAAAGAATGCCCTTCTCCAGCTGCATGCAGATATCTTTTGTTTTGAACCGTTTCCTTTTCCAATTTGTCTTAAAATGAACCAGTATTCTCAGGTGTACGAATTAGTGGACCAATACTATTTAATTTTTGTAAAATATTGGCCTGAGCTTTATCTGCAGTTGCTTTAACTTTCCCATATGCCCGAACTACTCCACCAACATGATGGTGGGTTTCCATTGTTTCTACAAGGGTATCAATCTGTTGCTTAATAGTACGAGTCATTTTAGCCATTTTCAAATGTGCTTGTAAGAAATAATTGTTCAGTTGGCTAATCTATGTATATATGCAGTATCAACTGTGTGTAATCGCATAACTTGAGAAAGGCTGGAACGAGTGGACTAATTATTTCTTTGTATGGTTTTGAAAGATGGTTTGTACGAAAAAAACAATTTGCAATGTTGCCACGCCCTTTCAAAATAAATATTGATCTGTTTATATCTTAAGCACGGTAGCAGTAAGATGTTCTGATTTGGTCCAGATTGCCTAAAAGTCAAATTAAATCATCAGTTAAAAATGACGCAGAATCGGATAAGTGAGCCTGATACCTGCCCTGCATCTTTATTTCTAAAAATACAAAGAAAATATTTATATTTGTATATCTTAAGAACGGTTACAGCAAAATTTTAATTTGATACGAATAAAATGATGGTCGATACAAATTATGTGATAAAAAGTGAGTAAGATCGGGAAAGTGGGCATGGTAAGTCCCAAACAAATCAAATGTTGATTTTTGTATGCCTTGAGAATGGTTAAAGTTAAAGTTTCTGAATTTGGTACGAATGACACGATGATCGAATCATCAAACAGAAAGTGGGTATTCATATGAATCATCGAACAGAAAGTGGGTATTGATAAGTGGCGCATGCTAGCGTGTTTGTAGACCTGCTAATCTAACCCAGCAGTACGTATCGTCATAGTAATGATGATTTTGGTTTTCGCAGTTTGCGATTGATAAGATCTACATAATGTAGAGTACAAAAACTCTGTATTATATATGTTTGCAAGTATGCTACGAGTGGAAACGTCATGGCTGTATTGCAGCTACGAATAGAATACCAAAATGGAAAACATAGCAGCAATGAAGCTGTTAATATATCTTGCCCTACTGCAATCCATTTGCTACCTGTACAGTTAGAGAATGAACAAGGATTTCATTTCTCGGAAGCAAATGAAATACCAAGGGTAGAACGACCTCCATATGCAACTCTAACAAGTTTTTTTTTAAAATATGTTCGTCTTTCCTTTGCCAGAAAATTGCTTTAATCAGAAATGAAGAATTTTTTTTTTTATGGAATAATTAATCTCAAAAGTGTTTCAAAATATTGTTACAAATTAAAATAATTACGTTCGGTTGAGCGAAAGAGTATTCTTAGTAGCAAAATATAAGAAAGTCGATAAAGTTAAAAATCCAAAAGAAAATGGGGAGGAATTACTTTCGTATAAGTCAAATAATAAGACCCTGGCTATGTTGTTAACTATCCGAGAAAGTCTCTGAATTCATTTTACTTATTGTAAGTGCCACCTTATGACTTACAGCATAAGCTTTGATCGGTAGTTGTACTGTTACGCAATCTGAATCAGCCAACACTATGCGATACTAAATAGGTTGTTAAAATGCTGATGATAAACACTATTAGAGCAAATATGATGATAATATAATAGGGCGAATAAATGCTTAATCCTGGCATAACTATGATACCAACTGATTTAACACGATTAAGATTAATAAAACTCAAGGGCAATTGTTAAACGTGTACGGGTTAGAATCTCAATGCCCTTACCACGACCACTTGATAGAAAAACTAAAAATGTTGTTTACTAGGAAGCTCAAAATGAAATATGTTTTACCCTTCTTTTTTAAATCAATAACTATTATATAGTTGCACTAATAATTCAATTTAGAAGAATTTTTTATTCAAAAGAACTAAAAAACTTTTCTCTGTGCTAAAATATTTGTGCTATATAATTTTATTAAAATTCTATATAATAATTAGTAAATGCCTTCCGAGCGACGTCAGCTACTTTTAATATAATACTCAATATAATTTACCCATTTTTTATTTTTCACTCTATTTCGCTATCAAAAACCATACAGGAACTAAAAATTTGTGGTTGCCAAAATTACTTTAAAATAGCAATTTTGGTTACCAGATTTAGCTACCAGTTGTCATGCCTTCTTAGCAAGTGACAACTATCGCTATCGATAATCGAGCCATAAATCTATGACGTTTTTAAGGTAAACTGCATTGTAAATATAGGGTGGCAACGAATCGTAGTACAAAACAAATTATATATATGTCCTTATATCAAGATATTGGAGGATTTGCAATTGGTTCCAGTGAGTTAGAACAATTGCTCACATAGCGAGATCGGAAAACTTCAAACTACATACTATACAGACTCTCAAGTTTCGCTGACCTGACGGCACCATACTTTTGTTTATCGGGTTATATCCAGCACTGATCTGAAGAAGTCCATTTAAACAATAATTAAGGTGGCCCCAATCAACAATTTACTGATTAGGTGTCGTGTATTGACGAAGGAGCATTGAGGTCGTTCACAGTTTATCATCTTCAAAAACAACTAGTTACATAAAATTAAATTGAATTTATAATACAGAGCACACAATTAATTAAATTACATTGATTAACAAAATATTATTTGAATTTCTCATTGCAGGGGGTGCACAAAATTGAGAATTTAATGGTCAATGGAAGTCTCCGGGGAGAGTTGATCCGAAGCTATTGTGTTATTTAGACGTAAATAGTATATGGATGGGCAGGATGAAGCCACTTGCACACATCAAGAGAAACATTATATTGTATCGTATTGTAACTTGCAGCTGCAAATAAATTTGCAAAGTATAAGATGCATAGCATGGGCGGAGTAACGTAGACCTTATGCCCACGATGGTATTAACAGTATTTTTTTGCTGCGCTGCGACTAACTGTACCTACATATGCCTTCGCATAGAAAGTTGCCGCGTGGTTAACAACGAAATACTTAAAAAAAAACTGTAAACTATTACAGTTAGTTGAGGCAAACAGATAACCAGTGAAAGCGAGACGCAAAACTCTCGAAGGCCAAACAACAACAACAAGCCTGGACGTACTTACTTACCTGGAGTAATCACGATGACGTGAGAGCTGTTCCTCAGGTCAGAGCTGATTTACGACTGATCAACAGAAAGTAGATTAATTTCTCGTGGAAGAAGTGGAAGTAAATTGACGACCAGCATTGTGTCCCTTGATACCTTTAAATTTTATTTGTGGGTTTTTGAAATCGTAAATATACAACAATAATTCCACAATGGCTCAAGAGCTTAAAACCCATATTACTGAACAGATATCAACCATTGACGACAGTTTATTGAAAACCGTGATTGATAATTTTGGTATAAAATAAGGAGCCAGTGGCGGGCGGGAACTTTCACTTGGCCGACATAATTTTTGATTTCTCGATCTTAAATTGGTTAATATTAATTTTAATTCAATGAGGGATTTATTTAAAAATGTTTAAACAAAAAGTGCATGCTGGTTTTTTAGTTTATTCAGTTTAAAACTAAAATTTTTTCTAAGCAAAATATAAAAAATATATGAATTGTTTGAAAGAAATAAAACTCAAGATATAGCTTTTATTTTCCAAAGATATAAAGGGTGCTTAAATATTAAGGTCCGATATTGATTTCGAATAAAACACAAACTGTTTAGGAATTATTGTCATTTCATTTTATTATGATAATATTGGTATGGTTTAATTATGTTGGAACAAAATTTTAACCAAATGGTTACCGTGACGTCGACGGCACACCACCATTCGGTGGTCCAACTCTTCGATGACGCTGAGGCCTAATTGAAGTTCTACGCCCTTAATGTGCCGAAGTGTCTTGTCATTTAGCTCTTGAATTATTGCTGCCTTATTGAAGTGCACCTTTCTTTTCAGAGAATGAAGTCCAACGGTGTCAAATCACATGATCTTGGCGGCTAATTGACATCGTTACTCCGTGAGAGTTTGTCGCGCAAAAGAGCCATTGTTTTGTTAGCGGTATAACAAGTGGCACCATCCTGTTGAAACCACATGTCGGGTCACAAAAAGTTAATTTTCATCTCACGATAGCGAACACCATTAACAGTAACTGCTTGACCGGCATAATTTTGAAAAAAATAAGATCTGATTCGATGATGCCGCTAGCTCACTATTTGTAGGTGAATTGTTTATTCGACAATCACTCTTGGATTATAATTTGCCCAAATACGGCAATTTTGCTTATTGACAAATCCACTGAGGTGAAAATGTGCTTCATCACTGAAGATGATTTTCTTTGAAAATGTTGTCATTTCTTTCCACCAATTTGGCCATGGTCGATTGTGTATCTTTGAATTTGCCTGAAATTGATAAATGTCGAATGAAATGCAGAACAAAATTTGACATTTGGGTATAGTTCACATTCAACATCGACCCTTGCAATTTAACGACTTGATATAAAGCTCGTAAAATGATTGGTAAAGTTTTTATAATAATATTAAAACAAATTAAAATCAATTCATCTAAAAATAATCCACGGAAAAAGCGCTACCTTGATGTATTCCTTATGTAAAAACTGTAATTAGTTTTGAAATAACAAAGTATTTTTCATGTCCGTGTTTAATAAAAAGTGTAGTTGAATTCACGAAAAATTTCGCATATATTCCGTGTTTGCTTAAATTTGTTTCAGTAACATTCCTTTCATTTATTTGATATTGACTGCATAAACTAATAAATATAAATATTCCCATTTTTGCACTTGAAACGTTGTGTCCAATCAGCAAAATTTTTTAACTGCACAATGCTCTTTTTGATACATATGTATATCTGCAAAAGAATTTTTTTAAGAGCTGTAATCAATTAGCTTAAACTCAATTTTTCTGCCAATAAGATTGTGTTTAAGCCGCATTGTCAAATAAATTATGAAGAAAAAAAGTTTTTATACATTTTTGCATTTGCAGACTTTGCGAGATGAACGATTTTTACAGCAATGTAAGGCTTTTTTATAAGTACTTACGTGTAAGCTGTAAAAACTTAACATGATATTATTTCCATTTTTTTTAATACAGCTCAATTCCAGTCTCCTTTTAAAATGTTTGCCTGACAACATCATATTAAAATTATTAGCTTAATTTTTTTACATATAATCAAATAATGCACGTTTCTGCTTTTATTTTGACTATACGCAAATTTAATGTCTTTCATTCTATTGCAAAGCACGTAAAGATTGCAAATACGACTACGAACTGGAATATGATCAAATTATATGTTTGCAAAGCAGAAATACCCAATGGTAAAGAAAATAAATAAAATATACAACTGCTGTTATAGTTTAGTGTACTATTTTAAATTTGAAATAAATAAAAGTATTATTACTTTATTACGCTATATCAGTAAACTGGAACTTCACCCGAAACCTATTCCACGCAATATTTTTTTTTTTTTTTTTTTTTTTTTTAGCTTGGACCAGTACTCAGGGGATGACCCCTACATATGCAGTGCATTGTACCAGAACTAGGAAAATAGGTTATGAGAAGGGGGAAAGAGGGAGTAGTGTTTGTGAACATTTGACTTGAACTTTCCAACGTTATAACAGACAGGAAACACGTCTGCAGGCAACTTATTCCATAGAAGAAGCGTACGGCTGAAAAACGAATTCTCTCTGTAATGCGTAGTACGATTCCCCGCGCAATCAACCACAAATGGATGAGCCCTAGACGATGAGCGCGTGCTACGTAAAAATGTGCGAGTTTCGGGAACAAGATCCCTAATCTCGTCAGAGCAAAATCCATTGTAGTAACGATAGAACAGAGTAACGCACCCCACACTGCGTCGATGCTCCAGTGAGTCAATAGAGTTGGATACCCTACTGTCACCGATAAGCTTCTTCGCCCTCTCCTGCACACGGTCGAGTAACCCCAAAATAGACTTTGAGGCACCGGCCCAAACATGAGAGTTGTATTCCATTTTCGGTCGGATGTAGGTGGTATAAATAGTAAGGAGGTCGGATGGAGTGAAGTACATCTTACACCGTTTCAAAAAACCGAGGCACTTGAATGCTTCTTTAGAGACATGAAAAATGTGTTCTGTCCAGCGAACGTCACACTGTATCTTCATTCCAAGAACATCAAGAGCATCCGATTCCTCAATATTTATACCATCCATGAGTACAGATGAAGCAGCATCTGCGATCGTTTGCTTGTGTGTTAATAAGCAACATTGGGTCTTACGAGCGTTGAAGACGACTCTGTTTTTACGACCCCATTCGGAGATTAATAGAAGGTCACTATTCAGTCAATCATTCATATTTAGCCTCTTGGCAGCGATCTCTGATAGGCTGGGCCTATAGCTAAAAGAGTACGAGTGGCAAATGCTGCTGTCATCTGCGAAAGAGTGGATAGGGTTGGAAGTTTGGTAGAGAAGATCATTTAGAAAAATAAGGAATAGGGTAGGAGAAAGAACGGAGCCTTGCGGAACCCCTGAATTAATCTTGAACTCGTTTGATGAGACCCCATCTATAACAACTCGTATAGTGCGGTCTCTGAGAAAACTCGATATAAACCGAGAGAAGTCATCACCGACACCAAAAGCAGTAAGTTTTGCCAGTAGTGCACCATGCCACACTCTGTCAAACGCTTTTGAAATATCCAGAGCCACCACTCTACTTTCACCGAAATGATGGATTGAGTGGCACCATTTCTCTGAAAGATATGCCATAAGATCGCCAGTAGAACGACCCTTACGAAATCCATATTGACGATCACAAAGTAGTTTATGCGACTCTAGATACCTCATAAGGTGATGGTTGACCATGCTTTCCATTACTTTGGAAAGTGTAGAGCAAATTGCAATTGGGCGGTAATTTTCAGGGTTATTTGCCTCACCCTTTTTGGGTATTGGTGTTACATTAGCAACCTTCCAGCTTGATGGAAACTCACCAAAATGGTAAAGTAAACTGAAGAGGCGTGCTAATGGACGCGTAAGCGTAGAAGAACACTGCTTCAAGACCAGTGCTGGAATGCCATCCGGTCCAGGAGTTTTGTTTATGTCGAGGTCTGCCAAAACCCTTTTAACTGCTCGCGCCCGGAAAAATATCTTTGGCATAGTTACAGATACTCTTTCGAGCTCGGGAAGTGGTTGACTGCTTTCCGGCAAGCAGGAGTTGCTTGCAAAAATTTCAGCCAACAGGTTAGCTTTGTCAACCGGGTCGGTGAATGCTTGGTCATTCTTTAAGAGAGTTGGGATTGATGAACTAGTATTGTTCTTTACCCTCTTAACGAATGACCAAAAGGTCTTACTGCCCCGGGGAGCTGTAAGGACCTTGGCACGAAGACGCTATTCGTGAAGAAACTTTTCACGCCTAAGTACCTTGGCACACGAAGATCTTGCCTTTTTGCGTAGTAAATCAGTCTCTGGGTTTTTGTTTAAACGCCAATTACTGAATGCTTCCTCTCTGGATCTGACTGCGTTTTTGCACGTCTGATTAAACCAGGATTTCACTCTTGGTTTAACCGAAATCTGCTTGGATGGGATGAATGATTTCATCCCTAGCAATATAATATTCTCGACCATTTTTGCTGAAGCATTTATGTCGTTATCTAGAAAACAAAGTTTCCAATTAAAATGCTCATAAAATTGGTTGAGCTCAGCCCAACGCGCCTTTTCGTAAATAAATATTGAACGTTTCGTAGCTGATTTCGAAACGTTACGAAGTTCAGAGATCGAAAAGGAGGCAGAAATGGTGCAATGATCCGAATTGCCGAGAGGTGCACTAACTTTGACTTCATACTTTTCAGGGTGTGAAGTCAGGAATAGGTCAAGTGTGTTTGAATGGTGCCCTTCAACACATGGAATATGTGTTGGCTCATTCACTAATTGCGCTAGATGGTTGTGCGCAGCGAATAACTCAACATATTGGCCTTCTGGAGTTGTATGACTCGAATGACGAAGCCAAGATGAGTTGTGAACATTGAAATCGCCAGCAACAACGATTTCACTGCTCGGACAATCCTCTAGGATTTTCGATATGGAGTCAGAGAGGGTATCGAAACCAGAAATGGTAGTATCCCGCCCCGTATTTGGACTTCTATATAGAAACCCGAAATGCAAAAAGTGTGACCTGATTTTGAATTTAACCCAAAGACAGGTAAATTCGGCATCATGCATGCCTAATGGTTGCTGGCATTGGAACACAACTTCATTGCGAACGTAAATTACAAGGCCCCGATGGAAATTAAATAGGGATAGGAGTTGATACCCAGGTAAATGAAAATCCTGTGGATCAGCATTCTCAGATACCTGGGTCTCACACAGGGCGAAAACATCCGGCCGATGGAGACAAGTGTGAGCATAAACAGAGAAAAAATTCGTTCTCAGCCCACGTATATTACAAAAGTCAATTTTAAAGTTGCCTGTCATTACGCCGGAAAATTAACAAAAGAAATGTTGACTCTGCTATGCAAGAGAGGCCGAAATCAATTGTTGCTAGGTTGACCATATAGCACCCAGTGTGTATACCTTCGATGCTATAATAATCAACAACAATTAACCCGGCATCCCCGACATTGCAAAGTGATTACTATTTAATAAATGTGGAAGGGAATAGATATCAATGCCTGTACAAGGGCCATAAAAGCCCTGATCTGGCCATGGGTTATATATTTTTTTTTTTTTTTTTTTTTTTTGATTGTGTTTGTTTTTTTTTTTTTTTTTTGGTATTTGTTTGTTTTGTTGTTTTTTTTTTTTTTTTTTTTTTTTTAGCTTTAAATTAATTTTTCTTTTATGGACGTTTTACGTGGTTATTGAATTGTTTGTTGGGTAATGTTATTGCAAATTATGTATGTTTGAGTTTTATGTTAAATTCTGTTTGTTGTTGTTGAAAGTTTTGCTTATGGCTATTGTTGTTATTATTTTTTAACTGTATTGTTTTATGATGATCTTTGTTTTTATGGTTTTATAAATGTTTGCAGTTTTATTGTTTTATTTTGTTTAATGTAAATTTTTCAAACAAACAAACAAACAAACAAAAAAAAAAACACCACACAAAAGTAAAATTTGATTTTTTTTTAAATGAGTACGAAACGCGAAAAAATAAATAAACATGTGATTTTTAAACATAGAAAACACGGACAATAATAAAAAGACGTACGCGCGGGATGAAAGACAAAACACTACTTTTCAATATACTTATACTGGCTGTTACACTTGCCACTATCAGAATGTTCGCGTAATTGTTCCCGTAAAATAAAACTTTTTGTCTATCATTAGCTGGACTTAAATAATTTTTTATGTTTGGTATTAAGATTTGAATACTTATTGTTAGTTCATAATTTGAAAATTAAATAAATAAATAAATGAAGAAAACAACTTTATGACTTTATAAGATCTTTCTGCTATTATTAAATATAGAACATTATGATATCGTTTGAGTTCCCCAAATGTTTAAAATGATTTAGTAAACATAATTTCCATTAAGCCCACACCATGTACAGTCAGTCGTACATGGTTTTTGATTTCTTGTCAAAGAAATTTAAAGTGAACGACAACATAACCATATAGGTCTAACTTACATTACTATATTAGATTTGTATTTTTTTTCCCGCTGGGTAATTTTTTATATATGTGGCATAAAGTCGTTTTTAATGTCTATAGATGCAATTCATACAAAACGGCAATATGCGACAAATTATATCAGGTGGAATGAATCGTTTATCTGAAAAAAAGAAAACGTGATATAAAAGTAAAATAAAATGTAAAATTATAGCCAATAAAGTGCAGAAAAAATTGTGCTCTTCTGCTTAAATCAGTGAAATTTAATACAAGAAAAAAATTTTAATTAAAAGTGTTTTTGCCTGCAGAACTTGAGGATTAAAAAAACTTGTAGATACTTTACATTGTAAGGCTAGTGTTGTCACACATGGTCAACCGAAAACTCATCTGGCTACTTAAATGATGTTTTTTTTTTTGTACAATTACTATAATATTTCAAAAAAATTTTAATTAAATGAAAGAGAATTAGAAAAGTTTAAAAGACACAAATTTACTAAAATTATTTAGTTAATGAAATTAAAACTAATTTTATGAGTACATACAAGTCGAACAATATCATTAGTTATTGGATAACTTAATGATCATTAATTATTATGTTTTTTCCATCAAGTATTAGCTAATTTACTATGGCCGATCCTAATTCGTATATATTTTTGCAAAATTTTCTGTTAGATACGCTGGTGTTTTAAAAGGAAGATTGAGTTTTTTATAATCGTGCGTTTAGGAGCATTTTTTATTTTGATTATTATAAAAATATATAGCTGAATATATAGACTTATCTTTAGTTAGTGGCTCAGCTCTTTCACTTTCTAGAACTAGAGATTTTAATTTTTTATTGGTTTTGGACTTAAGACAGAATTGCGTTTTCAGATGGCACCAACGTTTGTTGGCAAATTGTTAGAAAATAATATCTCAAATGGCTCCTTTTCCCTATTATATTAAAACAGAAGTGGTATACCACACCGTTTTGGTTAAACAAACACCAAACAGATCAGATGTCGTAAATCGCTGGCCTGCCAACGTTCAGCTTTTGCTAGAGCTTGCTATCTGGAGTGGTTCTGTGTCTTCCGGCCGACTCCCCGAAAGTACAGCAAGAAACATTATAAATACGTCTTGTGATGAGAAATATAATGAAGCCCAAATATAATAATAGCAAAACAAAAAAACTAATTGTTTATTTTCTTCGGTCTAGAAAACCAAAATCCTTATATTTTGCATTACCATTACACCTATTGGGACCGTTTCCCTTTTTTGTCAAATTTGCTTCATTTTGCAATAAAATTACAAAATTGCAGTAAATTCCTTCAGAAGCATTTCTTATATCCGTACTTTTATCTTTTCTCCTTGCCAAACATCCTACACTATTACCTTTAGACCTCAGCTATTTGCTTGCAGTATCACTGCTTTACCAGCAGCAGAGTGAACATGACAAGAACAAAGTAGGAGTTTCATTCGAATAAAATAGATTTAATCAAAACATTCAATTATTATATAAAGCTGACCAAAGGAGTATACAAAAAAGTCGAAAGTAGGACACTCTTAGTAAAAACTTGTTCTAGAACTAGCGCTACGGCAGTATTGTCTGACGATCAGTTGTAAAAAATCTGTGGAAAGAGTTTCAACACTAGTCACGAGTATCATGGCGGAAACAAATACTTGAATTGAAAAAGCTAAATACAAAATAATAGTTTAACTTTCACCACGCAAGTTAAGCATCACGTTTTCGAGATAGCTTCGGTTGGCGTTTAGTGTATTCTGCAAATTTGATGATATTCTAACAATATACATACGTATATATTCATAACTTCTTGCCTCAGATATAGTATCATGACTTAAACATATGTACATGTGTTTCACACATGTTTATTTTTGCTATTACATTTACATATTTAAATAATGACAGTTATGTATGAGAAATTAATTAAACGCAAATAATCGTATAATATGAAAGAAGCAGGGATAATTATGTTGAATAAATTGACTTCAAAAACTCTTGAGAGACAAAACACATACAATTATATGTACATGCCATATGGAAAATACTTGATTACACATGTAACCATTTGGTGACACGTGCCTTTTTCCTTCCATTGCAAAGTATGCATAAAGTACTGGAGATTTAACAAAAAGAAATACGAGTACAGACATGCATTTAATTTTTTGTTTCTTTTTTCGAAATCATTTGAAGTAGTTGCGGTTTTATATAGAATATAATTAAATTTATATACGAATCTAGTCAAGAGATGGCATTTATACGATTTCTTAAGTCCAAGCCCAACAGGCATTTTATTTTGTATTCCAAAGTTGTGTCAACAAAGAAAAATGCATGTTTTCTGTTGTACTTTACTTACTTTGCTTACATTACTTCTCTTCAATGATGTGTGCAACACATTATAATCAATGAATGCTATCTTACGAACATAGCTGTCAGATTTGATGATAAATCGTCATTTTGACGGTTTCCATTTTCAAATTTAGTCAAGTGATGATTTTCAACTCGACAAGAATGTAAAAAACAGGTATTTTGTTTGTGAGAAAAAACTAATTGGCAACAAAAATAAGTATTGCAACATAGTCATATCTAAAAAATATTATTTTGAGAAAAACGCATTTCAAATTTTTAGTTTTCATACAACTCTTAGAAAATTTTTTTAGGAAATATATTCTAAAGGAAACAGTTTTAAAGTAATTTGAATAGATTTTTTCACAATGTAAAAGGTAGTACTGTTAACAATTCTGCGTTGTTAACTGCGTTGTTAACTAATTTTTGGAGATATGACTATGTTGCAATAAAGGAGCGATATGAACATGGTGTTTTAGTTCAAGTTTTTCCTTTCTTAAGTTTTTTCTTGAGAAGGATTTTTTACAATACAAATTTTCTGCGATCAATAATTATTGATTGAAGAAGACAAGAAAAATCCGATGTACATATGTACAAACCAAAAAAAATTTAATTTAAAAATTATAAAGTTCAACAAAAATTTAACAAATTAAAAATAAGCAGGGACTTGTCTTTCTCCACTCTATCCACACGTGTTTTTACTGTTTTCTGTACTTTTTATATATCGCTCCTTTATTGCAACATAGTCATAATGCAAAAAGCTTGTTTCGAGAAAAACGCATTTCAAATTTTTATATTCCTACAAGTCTTCAAAAATTTGTTTAGAAAATATCTCCTAAAGAAAACAGTTTGAAAGTAATTTGAATAAAATTTTGGCACAACATAAAAGGTAGTACTGTTAACAATTCTGCATTATTAACTCGAAAAGCTCCTTTTTTGAGATATGACTATGTTGCAATAAAGGAGCGATATGTTTTTTTTATTATTAATTTTTTGCACCAGTATAAGTAACGAGCAGGAATAATTAGTATTTGTCTTCCATCTTATGAATTCTTGTTTTTTTCGTCCGGTTTTCTTTATATCTACATTATAAACTCCAATATCTCTACCTTGCAGTGTGGTAGGTGTTGGACTAATTTTTGCTAGTCTGAGCTGTTTCGAAGGTATATACACTGGGCAATGAGCAGTTTTAACTAATTTAACTCCAATATTTTTGTATGATCTTTCGGCATTGTTCTTGGTAGGTGCAAGCCAAAAGCCCATAAACACTATTCCAGATTTCCTCCTATTCATAATATATTTTCCTAGTTCCAGTACAATCCAGTGCATATATGTGTAGGGGTCATCCCGTGAGTTCTGGTCAATGATAATAAAAAGTATGCATAAAGTGATATCAAGAGCTATGTAAAAATGTAGTAAAATTAATAATGCAGCTTGTATAAATTAAAAATGTCCAAAATATTGGATTTTGAAAAAATTCTGTTCTGATGCTGATAATGTTGTCAATAAAAATAGTCATTCTCCTTCTGAAATTTTCTCATTTTATAAAAAATATGAAAAGGATGATCTGGCTCACAATATCGAGTATTAACTTATTTAGATTTCGAAGTAATTTTTATAAACTAAGAAACAAATTTTGGCAGTTTTTGTAAAAAAAAATATATAAACTGACATGCGAGCGTTTCCAACATATTCAAAGGAAGAACAAGCCCTTTTGCAACGGGGACATAATATTCAGCTAGTTAAAGTTAGACAAAAGTACGAAACTCTTTAGAAAATGAAACACTTGAAAACATTCTTTACTATATAGACTAATTACAATTAAATCAAACTTCTTTGATATTGCAATTAAATCCAATTTATTGGAATTATTCAGTTCAGGTATTTATTCCTAAAATTGTCGGAAAATGCAATGTATCAAAGTGTATTTGTTTTTTAAACCGTGCTATATACATATATGTGTAAGTGTAATTAATTAAATACTTAATTCTTTATTGAATTTATATATTTTTTGCGTATGTATAAATTTTAAACCATAAGCTTGATTGAAAAATCTGTTATATTTTAAATAAAGATTTTAAAAATTATAAATAGCTTGTCTTCTATGTTTCCCAGCTATCTATGTGTCGACATTTCATAGGAGCTACCCTAATAATCAGTAGACTTTATATCCCAACAATCTAAATAAATTGTTGAGAATTTAAAAGGGAGATGCTCTAATAATACCTGGCAAAACACAAAAAACAAGCTTTTCTATTCATAAACGTCTCTAACATTTATTTCGATGCTTTCAAAAAACAAATCATAGCAACCAACGGTTGTTCCTTTGTTTGAAAGGTCTAAAGAAATGTTAGAGAAGTTTATGAAAAATTATTATTACTATTATTTTTATTATTCTCAGGTCGTTGACAAATTCTTAAAAGAAGAAAGAATTCTGAAAGTTTGATTTTCTTTTATTTTTAAGCGTTTGTCATATTTTTATTTTAAGGTATTTGAAAGAAGCAAAAAGTTTTGAAAATCGATCCAGATATGCGGAGTTACTCAAAACTTATTTTCAGATGGACATATATGGTCTGATAAAAAAAAAACATTATTTTAAAATATCGTGAGTTACGTATTTTCGATTTTCGCACTTTCTTCTATTATCTTAGTACACATATCTGTTATATATGTCGGCAATATCGGCCATTTTGGATTGTTACTTTTTTTTTGACAGGTAAAAAGCTTGGTCGTGTTTTGATATGCTCTTCAATTTGTTACTAAGTTTACTAAACTTTGAGCAAAAACAACGTCGCATGGACATCGCTCAGGAGCTGTTGAACATCGCCAACCATGATACAGATTTCGTCAAAAATGCTATAACTGGTAAGGAATCATGGGTGTATGGCTATGACATTGAAATCAGAGCCCAATTATCCCAGTGGATGCGTCCAGAAGAGCCAAGACCAGAAGGAGCACGTCAGGTTTTGTTCACTGTTTTATTCGACTGCAATAGCGTGGTCCATCATGAATTGTTATCACAGGGTCGTACGGTCAATAAGGAATACTACCTTGAAGTTATGGCCGTTTGCGCGAAGCAATTCATCAGAAATTGTGGAAAAAACAATCATGGATTTTGCACCATGATAACGCGCCAGGTTACACATCGATTCTTGTGCATGAGTTTTTGGCCAAAAAAGAAAACCGTTATCATGCCTTTACCACTGCATTCGCCAGACTTAGCACCCGCTGACTTTTTCTTCTTCGCAAAACTGAAGACACCGGTGAAAGGAAAGCGTTTTGCAACGATTGAGGAGATAAAAGAAAAATCTAAACAGGAGCTGTTGCCGATACCACAAGGCGCGTTTCAGAAGTGTTTCGAGGATCAGAGAAAACGCTGGCATAAGTGTATTATATCTGACGAGGATTAATTTAAAGGGGACAAGATAGTTATTGATGAATAAATAAACAATTTTTTTAAAACATTCAATACATATATACTTCGGTTCACTTATTTAATGGCACTGAAAGTTCCACATTCTTTTGCAATTTTTAACCGATTGCACAATTCTAAAATAGATATAAATCCATTTCCAAATCAATTCGCAATCCACAACTGATTTTGTCTAAAATTAACAATTCTATTTTTGAGAAGTCGTTCGTTGTAAGGTATTGTAGACTTTACAATGATCTCCCCATTACGCTAAGAAACTTTGAATTTTCTATGGTTCGATTTAAGCGTTTGCTGCTTATATATTGCCCTAAGGGCCATATATAAGCAGCAAACTAAAAACCTTTTTTTTTTGAGCAATTTATAAAAATAAGTCCAAAAATATGCTTTCTCTTTTGGTTCAGTTGAATAAAGACATTTTGTTATTATTTTTAAAGTAAGCGATGGTTATTTTTCCTATGGAGAGATTGTTTATTACAATTTATTGCATCTTAATCAATTTATTAAAAATTTTTATCTATCCGAAAATTTAAATCTATCGGAAAAAAACTAAAATTGATGTTTACCGTTCTGAAGAATATTTTAACCACGCGCCCCATAATAGCATCCTTACTGTGATATAAGTAATTTTCCTCAAGCTTATGAGTAGGCAAGTTTAAATTAAAGCTTTTGACCTAGTAGATCATTGAATATAACTACAAAAGTTACAGTATTATGGTGTTAGGGATCGTGAACTGTTGTTATTTGAGAGTTATTTTAAAGACAGGAAACAATTTGTTAGTATAAACAATGCAAAAAGTTTTCTTGGCTCTGTTGAATACGGGGTACCGCAGGGCAGTGGGTTGGGGCCACTATTATTCTCAAATTTTTAAAAAATTTGTAAACAAAAATTTAGAAATTTTCCTGGAGAAGACACACAAGGGGGTGTCGAAATATCGAAACATTAATAAAACGAATAATTTTGAAACAAGTGACCTCAAGCTCAAGTAAACAACAATTATATTTAAAAAAAGGTCGAACAACTAGGATCAAGATACGAATTTAAAATATTTTATAATCAATTTTTTTATAATATGAAATTTTATTTGTACATTTGGTTTTTTTTTGCCGACTTGCCTCAAAAATGCCTTTATGGCGCTGAGGCTAAATTTAAAATTGTAAAATGAATTCTGTTCAAATAAAATAACAGCTATATTGTATATAGTTGAAAAAAAAATTATTTCACGCATTTAAAGGTAGTGCCAAAAAAAATTAGGAAACGTCCATGAAAACGCGTTTCTTATAACTTTCACAAGTCTGTGTGCGTTCTATAGTGGGAGCGCTGTTTAGCTCTAAAGTCAAATTGATGTTTAGGGAGATCTTCCACATCATTCAGTGTTAGAGACAGTTTATAAATTTTTGGCAGTAGAATTATTGTAGCTTATGTATCATAGTACAATACTACCAAAACTTTCTAAATATGATTTAAAAGAAACCCTTTTCAGGATTTTATGTAGCTTTCTTAGTAAGGTGGTATATTACCTTAGTCTGGATTTAAGCTATGAGAGCTGCACTCTTTTTTAGGTCTTCGATACAGTGAGTACCCAAATATTTTTTATTATACCCTTCACAAAAATGTAAAGGGTATATATAAGTTTGTGATTCCGTTTGTAATTTCTACAGTTTTTTTTTGCGACCCTATAAAGTATATATATTCTGAATCAGAATTAATGGAAAAGTCGATTAAGCGATGTCCGTCTGTCCGCTGTTGAAATACCGTTTCTGAGAAAACTATTAGACCTAGAAACTTTTTTCTTTCACCATTCTTTTACACCATCGATTCATGGGTTTGCTATTGAAATTCAGTAATATCGGTCCACGTATAGCTGAGATATATTCAAAATTCCGAAAAAAGCCATTTTTTTTGCAGTTTTGTATGAAAATTTTTGAAAACAAAAGTTGTTCGTTTTGCTTCAAACTTCACACACTTATTAAGCATGGTGACTAAAAGACAAAATATTTTTTTTTCATATATCGGTCCATATATACCCGAGATATAGCCCAAATCGGATTTTTAATGAAAATGTCGCATAGGCGAAGCTAAATAACTTTTTTTTGCTCAAAAGCAGTTCTGGTAATAAAATTAGGATACATAAATATAGAAAATGAAAATTTCCGATATCGGTCCATATATACCCGAGATATAGCCCAAACCTGGTTTTCCATGAAAATGCCGCGTAAGCGAACTTAAACAACTTTTTTGTGCTCAAAAGCAGTTCTGGTAATGAAATTAGGTTACATAAATATGGAAAATGAAAATTTCCGATATCGGTCCATATATACCCGAGATATAGCCTAGACCGGGGTTTTCATGAAAATGCCGCGTAAGCGAACTTAAACAACTTTTTTGTGCTCGAAAGCAGTTCTGGTAATAAAATTAGGTTACATAAATATAGAAAATGAAAATTTCCGATGTCGGTCCATATATACCCGCGATATAGCCCAAATCGGGTTTTTCATGAAAACGTCGCGTAAGCGAACTTAAACAACTTTTTTGTGCTCAAAGCAGTTCTGTTAATGAAATAGGGTTATATAAATATGGAAAATGAAAATTTTCGATGTCGGTCCATATATACCCGAGATATAGCCCAAATCGGAGTTTTCATGAAAATGTCGCGTAAGCGAACTTAAACAACTTTTTTGTGCTCAAAAGCATTTCTGGTAATGAAATAGGGTCATATAAATATGAAAAATAAAAATTTTCGATATCGGGCCATATATACCCGAGATATAGCCTAGACCGGGGTTTTCATGAAAATGCCGCGTAAGCGAACTTAAACAAATTGTTTGTGCTCAAAAGCAGTTCTGGTAATGAAATTAGGTTACATAAATATGGAAAATGAAAATTTCCGATATCGGTCCATATATACCCGAGATATAGCCTAGACCGGGGTTTTCATGAAAATGCCGCGTAAGCGAACTTAAACAACTTTTTTGTGCTCAAAAGCAGTTCTGCTAATGAAATTAGGTTACATAAATATGGAAGATGAAAATTTCCGATATCGGCCCATATATACCCGAGATATAGCCTAGACCGGGGTTTTCATGAAAATGCCGCGTAAGCGAACTTAAACAACTTTTTTGTGCTCAAAAGCAGTTCTGCTAAGGAAATTAGGTTACATAAATATGAAAAATGTAAATTTCCGATGTCGGTCCATATATACCCGCGATATAGCCCAAATCGGGTTTTTCATGAAAACGTCGCGTAAGCGAACTTAAACAACTTTTTTGTGCTCAAAGCAGTTCTGGTAATGAAATAGGGTTATATAAATATGGAAAATGAAAATTTTCGATGTCGGTCCATATATACCCGAGATATAGCCCAAATCGGGGTTTTCATGAAAATGTCGCGTAAGCGAACTTAAACAACTTTTTTGTGCTCAAAAGCAGTTCTGGTAATGAAATAGGGTCATATAAATATGAAAAATAAAAATTTTCGATATCGGGCCATATATACCCGAGATATAGCCTAGACCGGGGTTTTCATGAAAATGCCGCGTAAGCGAACTTAAACAACTTTTTTGTGCTCAAAAGCAGTTCTGCTAATGAAATTAGGTTACATAAATATGGAAGATGAAAATTTCCGATATCGGCCCATATATACCCGAGATATAGCCTAGACCGGGGTTTTCATGAAAATGCCGCGTAAGCGAACTTAAACAACTTTTTTGTGCTCAAAAGCAGTTCTGCTAATGAAATTAGGTTACATAAATATGAAAAATGAAAATTTCCGATATCGGTCCATATGTACCCTGTCCATATGTAGCCCAAATCGGGTTTTTCATGAAAACGTCGCGTAAGCGAACTTAAACAACTTTTTTGTGCTCAAAGCAGTTCTGGTAATGAAATAGGGTTATATAAATATGGAAAATGAAAATTTTCGATGTCGGTCCATATATACCCGAGATATAGCCCAAATCGGGGTTTTCATGAAAATGTCGCGTAAGCGAACTTAAACAACTTTTTTGTGCTCAAAAGCAGTTCTGGTAATGAAATAGGGTCATATAAATATGAAAAATAAAAATTTTCGATATCGGGCCATATATACCCGAGATATAGCCTAGACCGGGGTTTTCATGAAAATGCCGCGTAAGCGAACTTAAACAACTTTTTTGTGCTCAAAAGCAGTTCTGCTAATGAAATTAGGTTACATAAATATGGAAGATGAAAATTTCCGATATCGGCCCATATATACCCGAGATATAGCCTAGACCGGGGTTTTCATGAAAATGCCGCGTAAGCGAACTTAAACAACTTTTTTGTGCTCAAAAGCAGTTCTGCTAATGAAATTAGGTTACATAAATATGAAAAATGAAAATTTCCGATATCGGTCCATATGTACCCTGTCCATATGTAGCCCAAATCGGGTTTTTCATGAAAATGTCGCGTAAGTGAACTTTAACAACTTTTTTTTGCTCAAAAGCAGTTCTGGTAATGAAATAAGATTACATAAATATGGAAAATGAAAATTTCCGATATCGGTTCATATATACCCGAGATATAACCTAAACTGCGGTTTTAATGAAAATGTCGCGTAAGTGAACTTAAACATCTCGTTTTGCTTAAAAACAGTTCTGGTAATGAAATAGGGTCATATAAATATGAAAAATGAACATTTTCGATATCGGTCTATATATACACGAGATATAGCCTAGACCGGGTTTAACATAAAAGTGTCGCGTAAGCAAACTAAAACAACATTTTTGTGCTCAAAAGCAGTTCTAGTAATGAAATAAAGTTATATAAGTGTGGAAAATGAAAATTGTCGATATCGGTCTATATATACCCGAGATATAGCCCAAACCGGGTTTTTCATGAAAATGTCGTGTAAGCGAACTTTAACAACTTTTTTTTGATTAAAAACAGTTCTGGTAATAAGATGAGTTTATATAAATATGGAAGATAAAAATTTCCGATATCGGTCCATATATACCCGAGATATAGCCTAAACCGTGGTTTTCATGAAAATGCCGCGTAAGCGAACTTAAACAACTTTTTTCACCTTAAAGCAGTTCTGGTAGTTAAATAAGGTTATATAAATGTGGAAAATGAAAATTCCCGATATCGGTTTATATATACCAGAGATATAGCCTAAACCGTGGTTTTCATGAAAATGCTGCGTAAGCGAACTTAAACAACTTTTTTCACCTTAAAGCAGTTCTGGTAATAAAATAAGGTTATATAAATATGGAAAATTAAAATTTCCGATATCGGTTCATACATACCCGGTGTATAGCCTAACAGGTTTTTTGATGAAATGCCGACTAAACAACTTTTTTGTGCTCAAAAGCAGTTCTGGTAATGAAATAAGGTTATATAAATATGGAAAAAGAAAACATCCGATATCGGTCCATATATACTCGAGATATAGCCTGAACCGATTTTTCCATTAAAAAAAATTTTTTTTTTTTCTTTGCTGAAAAGCAATTCTCGTTATAAAAGAAGGTTACTAAAATACAGAAAATAGAAAATTCCGCTATCGGTTCATATATAACCGAGCATATATAGGTCACATTTTTAATATACTATACATATTCGTGACTATCGTGAAGGGTATTTTAGATTCGGCCCAGCCGAATATACTACACTCTTACTTGTTTTTTAGTAAAATTTCAACGAGATAGTCCTTAAACGTAAACTCAAGCTCCTAGAGGAAACATACAGAAATAATAATGGGGATTCATTCGAAGACAAATCTAAGAAGGTCTTAAGAAAACCGTTAGCATCTGTTTCTGTTTATAGAATTTTTCTTAGCTAGGGTATAATATGCGCCTCTATCATACGAGTGGTTATGTAAAAAAAAACCGTAGCATTTTTTAAAAAATGCTTATTCAGTGTAGGGTATAAATAGTTCACAATTACATAATATTTTCGGACGGAACCGCGCTTAAGTTTTTTATATAAATTTTTTTTTGCATCATGTATTACTGAGAATTTGATTTTTGAAGTTTTATTTATCTGTAATTCAACTTTGATGTTTTGATACTTCCAAACAATTTATTTATTTGCTAAAAATACACAAATAACAAAAAGTGTATGTGATACGAATAAGTCTATTTATTTATTTATTTATTCATACGATGAAAACCTCGTTATTTATATTAGCATCTGTATCAGATATTGCACTGTTGTCAAAAAGGTCAATAGCACAATTGCGAAATGTTTACTGGTTAAATTGTTCAAACATTTTATCAATTGCAACCCTGCCGCCATGGGGGTTTCTTTTAGCTAGGAAAACTTTCAAAAGGTTTCAAAAATGATAAAAGAATTTCAGGTTTCAAAAGTAGGTTTTTTGATGTCTGTTATTTCTAAAAAAAACAATCTATTTTTAATCTGGGCTCAGCCAATTTTTGTGACATAATATAGTAAAAATTCGATTCAAGAATACTTTCTCAAATTGTTTTGAAAAAATTTATTTTAAATTAATTAATGTCAGATCAAAATTATGCGAACAAAAAACGAAAATAATAGAAGAAAAAACTTAATTTTATTTTTAATCCATTAACATTTGCTTATTTAATTTTTTATTAAAAAAATCAAAAAATTTTTTTTATGTTTAATTTTCGATACACAAAATTTTACTTCACAGCTGTATTTTTTCAATCAAAAATAAAACAAAATTTTGATAACTTTTCGTAATTTCTAGCAACAAAATATATGTGATGCTCTTTGGTGTTGTATTTATTGTACTTTTTCCACTATCTATGAAAGCTGCTTTGCTCGAGTTCATTTGCCTACCTCAAATACTCTAAAACAGCAAATAGAAGAGTGTGTTGTGCCCGTTGCTGCTTATATTGGCTATCGTTTATTAGACTTTTAATCTCTAAAAAATGCTCACGCAAAGAAAAATAATTTGAAATATGGTTCGTTCCAACAACATTAGTATATACTCTATAACAAAAAGTTTCTTTACATTTTTGGATTTCTATTGTCGTTGTAAATGTGACAAATGTCGTCCAGAAACTGGAGGAATAAAAGTAATTGAATGCACGCACAGGAGTCAAATTGAACAATTAAAGTATTTGAGGACCACTTTAATCATTCGGAACAAAACAAACCCCAACCAAGAAATGAAAGAATAGAAAGTAAAAATGAGTTAGTTTATTATCATACAAATGATAATTATTACAAAACTTATAAAAAAAACAGAAAACCATCTTTTAGACATTTTTGTAGTTTGTGGTAGGAGTTTTAGGCTTTAAGCGTAAAGTGAAAGGAATATTTTCACAATATTCAGCTATTGTATGTAATGAGTAGAAAATGGGACTCTAGCCCATCACAGTGGTTAATACCAAAGTACATATCATTTTGGCGTTAACAGTCGTCATCTACAAATTATAATCTTGAGGATATAATAAAAGTATTTATACACATGAAGAAATATATATAGCTTGTTTTTTTATATATCTTAGATGTCCATATGGCAGCATTTCATAGAATATACTCTAACCATCAGTAGAATGGGAAACTTTTGAAAAATATATTCAAACATTTAATTACATATCCTATTACTTTAATAAAAATAATGAGAATTAATTAAGAAAAATGTTTTAATAATGTTTTTAAATGTTTTTAATTTTCACAACATTGCTATTCTACCATTCCTGACAAAGTTTTTGAAAGACTGGTTCATAACCAGATGATACGTTACCTTAAGAATTAAAACATTCTCACATGCTACCAATCTGGAGTCCATATATTTTTTTCAACGTTTATTTCAGCAAAATATATTTTTTTTATAGTTAGACTTAGAAATAAACAAAACAATAGTTTAGTTAACATATTTCTGAACACTACGTTGGTTTGCTGACTTCAAACGAGATCGTAAAGACGCCGATGACGCAGAACGCAATGGACGTCCAAATTGACGCGTAACACCAGAAAACATAACAAAATCCACAAAATTGTTTTGAATGATCGAAAACTGAAGTTGCGTGAGTTAGCTGACATCGTAAAGATATCAAAAGAATGTGTTGGCTTTATATTGCATGAGCATTTGACTAGGAGAAAGCTCTGTTCAAAGTAAGTGCCGCGTTTGCCCACGGAAAGTAGGTGCCCAAAAACGGGAAGCTGTTGATGATTCTGAGTAGTGTTTGGCCATGTTCAAACGCAACAAACTGGAATTTTTGCGTCGATATGTGACAATGGATGAAACATGGATCTATCACTTCACTGCGGAGTCAAAACGATTGTCATATGATCAGCAACTGGTGAACCTAGTCTAAAGCGCCCGAAAGCACAACAATCGGCTGAAAATGTTATGGCCTCGGTATTTTGAGATATGCATGGCGTAATATTCATCGACTATCTTTAGAAAGGAAATACCATTAACATTGAATATTATACAGCGTGGTTAGAGCGTTTGAAGGCCGATATTGCAAAGAAACGACCGCATATGGCAAGGAAAAAAATTTGTTTCTTCAAGACAACGCACCGTGTCACAAGTTCATCAACACAATGGCAAAACTAGATGAATTCAACTTCAAATTGCTCCCACATCCATTGTATTCGCCAGATTTGGCTCCCAACGACTACTGACTGTTCGCAGACCTCAAAAAAAATGCTCGCCGATAAAAAATTTCGCAAGAATGAAGAGGTTATCGTTGAAACTAAGGCCTGTTTTAAGATAAAAGATAAATCGTTCTACAATAATGGTACTGAAATGTTAAAGAGGCGCTGGAATGATTGCGTTGCTCTTGATGGAGATAATGTTAATAAATAAAGCTAATTTTGAGCCAAAAAAAACTGTGTTTTCTTTCTTATGCCCAGGACTTTTTAGCCCATGTGTTCTATGTAATATTTATTTTGGTTTTGTTTATGTTATCGATTTTTATTTTTTTGCAGCTAAGAGATTTTGTTGGTTTTATATAGAGGATTCAGCAGTGTTTGATTTTGATAATATAATAGGTTGTTGGCGGAATATTGGGGATAAATAATGTTGAGCTTTTTGTACAGAAGTGGTAGGGGTCTTTAGCTGCGGAAGTAAAGACCGATAGCATAAATAAACATAAACCCATACACAATAAGCATTAGTATACTTAAAATTGCTGCTGTGACCATTAACATTGTCTTATTCTAGAAATATAAGAAAAAACATACATATTTATAAATATATTTCTAATACAATGGAAAATTTAGGAATTAAAACCAGTAATTGATGAGAAACATTTAAAAATATGTCTTCTTGGAAATAACACGTTACTAATCTTACGAATGTCCAACCATACAGAGGATAAAGTTAACTATATCATTGTTCTGACCAGACATTTTGTAGTTATAATTGCTATTGATTATAGAATTTGTACTTTCGGAAATAGTTGACTTACATATCCCGAAATTCATCATGATGATACAAGTCGACTTTTTATTTGGCATTTAATAAAATCTATCTTATTGTTATCAAGTTATTTATCTAATTCAACTTTGTTATAGTATCTTTATAAAGTGTATACGATAGTTTTCAAAGTGAATGGAAAACAGTTGTTGGCGATAAAAATCTGTTTGGATCATGAAAACAATGTGATTCATCATTACAATAATAATTATAATATTCATTACAATACTGTAGTTATAATAATAAAATTAATAGCTATGTTCATGGTATATATAGTATATTAGGAAGACATCAACTCAATACTGCATTCTTTTCTTACTATACCATTATTCTAGTTGAATATAGATTTATCATATTTTATTTTAAAATTAAACAAGTAAGAGTGTGGTATATTCGGCAGGGCCGAATCTAAAATACCCTTCACGATAGTCATATGTATAGTATATTTAAAAATGTGAACTAAATATGCTCGGTTATATATGAACCGATATCGGAATCTTTCATTTTCTGTATTTTAGTAACCTTATTTTATAACGAGAATTGCTTTTCACCAAAAAAAAAAAAAAAATGTTAATGGAAAAATCGGATCAGGCTATATCTCGGGTATATACAGACAGATATCAGAAATTTTAATTTTCCATACTTATGTAACCTTATTTCATTACCAGAACTGCTTTTGAGCAAAAAAAAAGTTGTTTAAATTCGCTTACTCGATATTTTCATGCAAAACCTGATTTAGGCTATATCTCGGGTATATATGGACCGATATCGGAAATTTTAATTTTCCATTATTATATAAAATTATTTCATTACCAAAACTGCTTTTGAGCACAAAAAAGTTGTTTGAGCATTTTCATAAAAAACCCGGTCTAGGCTATATCTCGGACATATATGGACGGATATCAGAAATTTTCATTTTCTATATTTATATTACCTGATTTTATTAGCAGAACTGCTTTTAAGCAAAAAAAGTTGTTTCAGTTCGCTTACGCGACATTTTCATAAAAATGCCGGTTTAGACTATGTCTCGGGTATATATGGATCAATATCGGTGTTGACGAAGAAGTGCATTACTTTATATTTAAAGTCAACTTTAACTACTAATTCATGTTAATTTATAGTTATTATATTTCTTCATAATTTAAATATCTGAGCCACCCTAATGTTTACTAAATTTACTTATTATTTTTATTCTGTATGCATAACGAAAATTAACCGTTAAATCATACGATGCATTTTATTGGAATTCACCGCTTTATACATAAACGTCTTCCTTGTTATTGTTGTTTTACTTATGTACCAAATTATGGCACCACAAACGTGTAAATAAAAGTAAAGAGGCAGTCTTTGAAAATCAACCAACGAAAGCAGTTCTTTTAATTTCGCAAACATTTTTTGGTGACCCCGACGTGATTGGGATAAAACTAATTCTCAATTACGAATACATAATTGTGAGTGCCGGTAGCTGCACAGAAATTAATAGAACATTTTATTGAGTTTGTTTCGTTGGTGCATTTTAACATAAGGAACAATTAATTAGCGTATAATTTAAATATTTAAAAAAAAGGTTAAAAAGATTATTCGCGATGAATAATATTGAGACAATCAAAAATAAACGCTCTCAAATAAAGCGTACAGCTACGAGAATTGAGAACTTCCTTAGCCAAGTGAATGACCAAACCTCGCTGTTTGACATCCGTGCTCGTTTAGAAAAATTGGAGTTGTTGTACGATCAATTCCAATCACTGGATATTAACATGGCTGAGCAAGGCGAACAATTTCCTGATCGCGAAGCAGAGTGTGAGGAATTTGAGGCAAAATACTATCGTGTAAGAGCACAATTCACAGAACTTATTGATGCCAGGCTGCATACCAATAACTCTCAACCTATGAATTCAACAACTATTCAACATGATGCAATGCAGAAATTTTTTGAAACGCAAGCTGCATTGCTAGAAAAGATAGCTAGTCTTCAACTGACATCATCTACAAATTCTGCGACCACATTGTCGCAAACGACGAGTGCCTCTGCAAATGTTACTGATGTACGATTGCCGAAAATTAATGTTCCAGTATTTGATGGACAATATTCCGAATTTAAATCCTTTTTCGACTTGTACACCAGTTCCATCCATACCAATAACTATTTGTCTGCCGCTCAAAAGTTTCAATACTTAAAGGGCTTGTTAAGAGGTGACGCTGCCAACCTTATACGCCATTTACCAGTATCTGACCAAAATTATGAGGAAGCGTTGAAACAATTGCGGGAAAGGTATGATAAGCCCTCATTGATTGTTGAGTCCCTTATTGAGACTTTTCTACAAATTCCGAAAGCTAATGATCCTCAAGAATTACGAAAACTTTCTAACGTTGCTGAAGAAGTGATTCGAGGCCTTAGAGCTCAAGGCTCAGATGCAGTGAAAAGAGATCCTTGGCTGATTCACATATTGTGTAAAAAAATAGACCGATCGACTCTACAAGCTTGGGCTGAACAATGTAGTCAGATATCTTTCCCTTCGCTGGAAAACTTTTGTTCCTTTTTAAATGGACGATGTGATGTATTGGAGCGTTTACCACTTCATGATGAGAAGGTTGGCAAATCGGCGATAAAGGCTATTAAATCAACTCGTGCGTATACTGCCACAATAAAAAGAGGCTGCGCTGCTTGTGGACAAAATCATCATCTATCCTACTGTCCGATTTTCAGCCGTTTTGACATAACTAAACGGGTAGAATTTATAAAGGAAAAACGGCTATGTTTTAACTGCTTAAAGCCTAGCCATACTGTACATGTCTGCCCTTCAAACCATGTTTGCGAATCATGCAAAGGAAAGCATCATTCCTTAATCCATATGGACCGAAAGCTGTCAACAAGGTTGGAGAAATCACCATCAATGTCAAATGAGCCAGAGAGCAAATTTCAAAGTGCTACTCGTTCAAATAAGTCTAACGTCTTGAATGAAACATTTTCTATTACTGGTAACACTAAGGTGAATTCAGCTGATACTTCAGAGAAAAATGTACTCAAAGATTAAAGCTAGTGCGGAAGCCAATAAAAATATTTGTGAGCGGACTGGGTAACAGTAAAGCTGGAGCTACTCGAGGAACTGTCCAATTAGAAATTAAATCCATACATGGAAATGAAATCATTTATATACTTGCGCATATCTTTTCTTGCTTAACATCGAAATTACCTTGTACAACATTGAAAATTGATTATTGGGACGAGATAAAAACTCTCCCCCTAGCGGATAATAAATTTTATTCTCCTAAAGATATAGATATTCTGATTGGGTTTGACTATTTCTTTCCGTTAATGAGAGAGGGTAGGATTTTAAAGGAAGGCAACTTATTAGCTCAAAACACTGCATTTGGTTGGGTCGTGTGCAGTGGTTGTACCATAGGGGAATCCATAACAGTTTGTAATGTCACGAGCCAAATTAAAGAAGAAGAAGAAGATCTTAATCAAGCCTTACGATTATTTTGGGAAGTGGAGAATCTTAATTTAAAAAAGCCATCATTAGATGCAGATGACCAAAGGGCAGAGGATTTGTACTGTTCTACCACGATTCGATCTGAAAGATACGCTGTAAGATTACCTTTTAAACATATCCCGGAGCTGGGAGATTCCTATATTGGAGCCTTAAAAAGACTAAATTCTATGGAACGTAAGTTTAAATCTAATAATAATTTAAAAATGGCTTATTGTGAATTTATGAGTGAATACATTTTACTGGGACACATGGAACTTGTGCCACCGAATGAAATTAATCGCCCCGCTGCCAAGGTATACTATTTGCCACACCACGCCGTGTTAAAGGATACGAGCCTTACCACAAAGCTTCGAGTGGTCTTCGATGGTTCCAGCAAATCGTCCAATGGGCAATCTCTAAATGATAATTTGCTCAGAGGTCCTGTATTACAGCAAGATCTCATAGCAGTCTTGCTGCGATATAGGTGTAAGAAATTTTGTTTTTCTGCTGATATTAAGCAAATGTTTCGCATGATCGAGGTTCAAGATTGTGATCGCGATTATCAGAGAGTTTTGTGGAGAGATAATCCCAATGAAGAAATAAGGCACTATAGGCTCACTACAGTGACATACGGTACCACATCTGCGCCATATCTAGCAATACGTACACTTTTACAACTGAGTGAAGAGGAGAGTAAACGCTTTCCGCTAGCTTGCGAAGCACTAAAAACCTGTTTTTACGTTGATGACTGTATGGCAGGCTCCAACACAATAACAGATGCCCAAAAATTAGCAGAAGAGCTAAACCAACTTCTTACGGCTGGTGGCTTTCAATTAAGGAAATGGGCAACTAACGAGAGAACCGTTTTGATCAATATTCCGGATAATTATAAAATTGAGAGTATAGTCAATATTCCTGTGGACATGACTGTATGTCTTTTAGGTGTTGTATGGAGCCCTGCTGCTGACTGCTTTTCTTATAATGTTAAATCTAAATGCTATTGCATTGATACTAAGAGAAAGCTGCTATCAGAAATTTCGAAAATCTTTGATCTTCTTGGATGGATCTCACCAGTCATCATATCTGTTAAAATACTTATGCAAAAACTATGGTTAATCAGTTTAGATTGGGACGATCAGCTTCCTAGTGACATTAAAACCATGTCTGGAAATCTGTTCTCGGAATTTCATTTATTAAATAATATTAATATTCCTAGAATTATCTATTCCACAGAAACCAACGTAACGTACCATGGGTTTTGTGATGCATCTAGTACAGCCTATGCAGCCGTAGTTTATTGTTGTAAAACATCATCAGATGGTGAGATATCTTCTAACATAGTAATGGCGAAAACTAAGGTAGCTCCAATAAATATGGTGTCAATTCCTCGGCTGGAATTGTGTGCTGCCTACCTGTTAGCGCAGTTGTTTGAGTATTTGATACCCGTGTTAGGTATAGAGGAAAATAAGATTGTATGTTGGTCAGATAGTAAGACCGTATTGGCGTGGCTCTCATCACATCCTTCTAAATGGAAAATTTTTGTTGCTCATCGCACTGGATATATTCTAGAAACCCTTCCTGATGTTAGATGGAGGTACATTCCAACCAAATTGAATCCAGCGGACTGTGCTAGCAGGGGAGTTAAATCAAGCTATTTAATTACTCATCAAATATGGTTTCAAGGGCCATCCTTTCTACTAAAGGAGGAAACTGAGTGGCCAACGGCTATTAAAGATGTGAAAACGAATGAAGAATTGCGTTTAGAAGAGCATGTGGTTTTAACTACAATAGTTTCTCACAACGTTATTGAAGAACTTAACATTCGAATTTCGCGTTTTACTCGTATGGTTCGAGCACTTTCTTATTTCTATAGAGCATACAACAGCTTTCGTTTTAAATCTAAAAATAAATCGCCGCTACTAGTGAACGAGATCAGAGACGCTGAAAATGAATTATTTAAGTATTATCAGGAATCTGAATTTGCTGATGTTATAACATCCATTAAAAAAAAGGCATCAATAAGAAGTAAAAAGCTTAAAAGACTATCCCCATTTTTAGATAAGGATGGTATTTTATGAGTAGGTGGCAGACTCAACAACGCTAATTTGCCTTATGAAAGTCAACATCAAATAATACTCCACAAAAATAGCCCGATTTCATATAAAATTGCTCATGATTTACATCTGAAAAATTTACATGCTGGAATAAGCCTTCTCATCGCTACACTGCGTCAAAGGTTTTGGATTGTGGGTGCACGTGAATTATGTAAACGAGTATGTGATAAATGTCCAGTTTGTCAACGATATAAAGCTAAATCTAACGATCAACTAATGGGTGATCTTCCAAAGTTTAGAGTTAATGCTAATTATCCTTTTTACGAAGTTGGTTGCGACTATGCAGGTCCCATCATGTACAGACAACATAATGGTCGAAAGTCTCCTATTCTCAAATCATACATCGCTGTATTTATCTGTCTTGTCACCAAAGCCGTGCATCTCGAACTTGTTACGGACTTAAGCTGTGATGCCTTTTTAGCTGCTCTTGACAGATTTGTTGCCCGAAGAGGACTATGCGGTCACATACACAGCGACAATGGTACTAATTTTCAAGGCGCTGCTAAGAAATTGGGAGAAATCTACAAAGCGGTAACAAGTTTTAAATTTAACAATAATGTCTCAAATTTTCTATCCACTAAAGGCATTCAATGGCACTTTATACCACCTGCGGCACCTCACTTTGGTGGTGCATGGGAGTCTGTGGTTAAAAGTATAAAACATCACCTTCGGAGAACCATTGGTCAAGCCACCCTTAAGTATGAAGAACTAACTACGCTGTTAGCAAGAATCGAAGCTATTCTGAATTCACGACCTTTAGTCCAAGCTGACTCAGATGATCTGCCATATATCAGCCCGGGCCATTTTTTAATTGGCAGACCTCTTAATGCTTTGCCTGAGGTTGATGTGACTCATTTAAAGACGTCCGCTATTTCCAGATGGAAACTAATCCAACAACTAGCTCAACACTTTTGGTCACGCCAAAAGCAAAATGGCTAAATGAAAAACCAAATCTACAAATAGATGACGTAGTTCTCTTGAGAGAAGAAAAATTACCACCCTCGTGCTGGAAACTTGGTCGAGTAATAGAAACCCACGCTGGTTCTGATGGACGAGTTAGAGTGGCAACTATAAAAACTGCCACGTCCACTTTTCGAAGACCTGTGACTAAATTATATCCATTGCCCAAAGATGATTGAACTTCATAAATTCTGTTCAAGGCTGGCGGAATGTTGACGAAGAAGTGCATTACTTTATATTTAAAGTCAACTTTAACTACTAATTCATGTAAATTTATAGTTATTATATTTCTTCATAATTTAAATATCTGAGCCACCCTAATGTTTACTAAATTTACTTATTATTTTTATTCTGTATGCATAACGAAAATTAACCGTTAAATCATACGATGCATTTTATTGGAATTCACCGCTTTATACATAAACGTCTTCCTTGTTATTGTTGTTTTACTTATGTACCAAATTATGGCACCACAAACGTGTAAATAAAAGTAAAGAGGCAGTCTTTGAAAATCAACCAACGAAAGCAGTTCTTTTAATTTCGCAAACAATCGGAAATTTTCATTTCCCATATTTATATAACCTTATTTCATTACCAGAACTGCTTTTGAGCACAAAAATTTGTTTAAGTTCGCTTACGCGACATTTTCATGAAAAACCCGGTTTAGGCTATATCTCGGGTATATGGATCGATATCGAAATTTTCATTTTCCATATTTATATAACCTTATTTCATTACCAGAACTGCTTTTCAGCACAAAAAAGTTGCTTACGCGAAAATTTCATGAAACCCCCGATTTGGGCTATATCTCGGGTATAAATGGACCGATATCGGAAATTTTAGTTTTCCATATTCATATAACCTTATTTCATTACCAGAACTGTTTTTGAGCACAAAAAAGTTGTTTCAGTTCGCTTACGCGACATTTTCATGAAAAACCCGATTTGGGCTATATCTGGGGTGTATAGGGACCGCTATCGGAAATTTTCATTTTCCATATTTATATAACCTTATTTTATTATCAAAACTGCTTTTGAGCATACAAATTTGTTTCAGTTCGCTTACGCGACATTTCTATGAAAATCCCGATTTGGGCTATATTTCAGGTATTTATGGGCGATATCTGAAAAAATTTTTGTTTGCTTTTAAGTCACCATGCTTAATAAGTGTGTGAAGTTTGAAGCAAAACAAACAATTTTTTTTTCAAAAATTTCCATACAAAATTGCAAAAAAATGGATTTTTTCGGAATTTTGAATATATTTCAGCTTTACGTGATACGATACGATAGTACTGAATTTTAATAGCAAACCCATGAATCCATGGAGTAAAAGAATGGTGAAAGAAAAAAGTTTCTAAGTCTAATGGTTTTCACAGAAACGGTATTTCAACGGCGGACAGACGGACATCGCTTAATCGACTTTTCCATTAATTCTGATTCAGAATATATATACTTTATAGGGTTGCAAAAAAAACTGTAGAAATTACAAACGGAATCACAAGCTTATATATACTCTTTACATTTTTGTGAAGGGTATAAAAAAACATTTGTTTTCTTACCTCAACTACAAAATTAATTCCCTGATATAAATACATTTTATACAAATGGATGTTTTTAATTTTTTTATTTCAAAAACATTAACCGTTTCCCATACAAAAAATATAAATGAATTTAAAACCTTCCCCAGATTTTTCTTCATTCATCTTTTATTTAGTTATTATACAACTTAGTTGTATATATTTTTATGCCATTTCTATATATTTTAGACTTTTTAACTTTTGTAATATTTTATTAATTGACAAATAACGCAATTGGAGAAGAAAAATAAAAACAAGTTTTTCAATTTTTCGTATTTACTTTCAGTTCCTTCATCTCACTGTAGCCAATGTAAAATGTCGAAAAATAACAATTTCTAATATGAATGCTATTGACAGCAATCAATTACCACAATGCAGTTGACCATTCTACTTGCTAGAGGCAAATAAAAGTTATTGAAAGAATTTAAAATAGTCTGAATTTTGGTTGCTAATTTTTCTTTAAAAAATTTATGTAAGAAATAAGCAAATTTACAGCATATTTAAGGCCAATAGCACTGGTGTAAATGAATTACTAAGTTGTTCAGGTATTTGCATTAGCTCATCATTTTTATTTTTGCTAGAGTAGCTACAAAGCCAAAAACTTTCCTAGCAAGATCTTGCATACCTTACTAAATTCCAGACAAACTTGAGCTTCATGTAATTTTCTTATAATATTTTGCACAGCTCAAAATAAAGATTGTATTTAAATAAGGTTATCTTATGTATGTTTTTTCATATTGTCTTAGTAATTTTATGTATTTAGTATTAAGATTTGAATACTTATTGTTAGTTCACTTTGTGAAGATTCAATAAATAATTGAATGAGAAAAAAAAATATTGTCTTAGTGTGCCAAATTATTTACCCTTTTTTGGCAACTCGCTCTATCTGCCCACCGCTGATTTGGATTTTCTTCTTAGTGTGCGTCTTGTAAAGCACTATTTTTATGACTTCAAATCGTGATCACATATTTTGCGAAATATAAGTTAGGAACAATGCTAGGTAATAACTGCGTTGAGTTTGATAATTGTTATTATTATTTGTTAAAATATTTAATGGCGTTTTAAGCTTTAAACACTTATATATATGAAGTTCACTTCAAATACTGTCGTCTAATCAGCAAAGACAGTAGCAGCACTATGTGTATTTTAACAATATAAATTTCAGAGGTGCCACATAAGTATGTATATATTTTACATGAATAAAATAAAATAACTGTCTGGGAACGTAATAATATCACGTAAAGCGGCCCATACACATTTCAATTCAATTGTGGATTGAGTCTTTCAACTGAATAGATTATTGCCAACACACTTCATAAACTGAATTGAAAGATTTTTCAACTATTGAGTTCAATGCAATTATAGATAATTTTAAAAACATAAACGTTCTCTTTGAAAAAACACTACAAATATAGATTTTGAGACCTGATCAAGAGACTCGAACACACACAGCACAATCGAATTGAAAGACCTGTTAGTCAACTTGAAAAAATCAAAACATTTTAATTTTTCTGCCAAACTAATCAACTGACAAAGCCATACACGCTTTGATTTGGATAACAACCGACTCAGTTGCCAACTGAGTTGAAACGTGTATGGGTTGCTAAAGACTATAAAAACACATCAATTTATTTGTTAATTTATATTTTTTGATGTTTTTTCCATCAAATATTACAAAAAAAATTTAGTTCTTATTGCTGCCAATCTATATTTATAGTGGTAGCAGTGCATTCACTTTTTGCTGCTTACGAGAATAGAAATTAACTAAGTTGGCAGCAGCAGCAAATGTTGTTAGCGTTTTCATCTAAATACATGTATATTATTTTTGACAGATTGCTGCTTGCTGTCGTCTATGTGTTTAAAGCTTTAGAGTATGAAAAATATTTCAAATTATATTTCCTACTTGCCCGATTGGTTTTTTACCACGCAGCTAAAGCTATATCTGCATTCACAAAGCTGAATATTATGTGATGCGTTGTCTTACCTTGTTAGGTATGACTTATGAAATTCCCGTAAAAGAACGACAAATCAAAAAATAATATCTGCTCCATGTAACAGAGAAATTGTGTAAATGAAGCAAAACTGTATATTCAAATATATAATCATGTACACATGTCGAAATGACTTACTATTGCGCTGGATTATAAATATTCTTAAAACCCCTGAAATTAATATTCGCTTTATTACAAAATGCTCCTCTGTGTGTAAGTTTCACAAAGCATAATTACATTTTGTTTTAGCTGTTTCTTTCATTTAAGTTTTCACTTATCAAATACTCGTACTCACCAAACTTTTCTTGTTGATATGCCCAATAATGCCAAGTAATTTATTATTTTCTTAAGCAAAGTAACACGAAAATCTAAAAAAAAGAAATAAAATATGGGAAAGTACCAGATGAAACTACTTCACAGCAAAAGCAAGTGGAAGCAAAAAATAAATAAAGAATCTTAATGATTCTACTTATACCTTTAAAACACTGTTGAGAACGGTAATAAAACCAAGTTGTTGTTAGTTTTGCACACCAAGCTAAATAATAGCATAACACAGCGTTTAGTGCATTGTACATTGCGGCTATTGGTAACTGAGAGCTCTTTGTTTTAAATTTTGAAAATATTTGTGTGTGCTACATAACAGCTGATAAAAATAATACACACGTTTTAAAAGCAAAAGATGTCTGTTTCTACAAATTGTAACAAAAATCGATTTAATTGACACATTAATAGAAATCTGGCAGAAAATTGTTTTGAATAAAGATACAAATTTGGTTTTTAAAATTTTATAATTTTTAAAATTTGACAACACTGCTACTATAATACAATTCAAGGCAGCTTTAATAGGTAGTGGCAGAATTACAATAAATACAACACCAACAAACTTCAAGATGTATTTTGTTGGTAGAATTTACGAATAGTTGTCAAAATTTTTACAACTATTCGTAAATTCTACCAACAAAATACATGTTGGTGTTTGTTGGTGTTGTATTTATTGTAATTCTGCCACTACCTATATAAAGCCGCCTTGAATTATATTATACTAGCAGTATTGTCAGCTTTGAAATTTCAAAACGCACCAAAATGGGGAAAACAACAACAATTTTTTTTTATAATTTTTAAAACCCAATTTGTGTTATAAAAAGTATAATATCTTTATATTAAAAACATGAGAATGAAACAGGCTTTTAAGTGGCTATTAGACGATCAAACTGCGTTTGGTAGCATCGGCTGACGGCAAACTTGGTTTCTAGTGTGATTCTGGTACATTCTGGTTTACTTGTTAAGACAATGGTATCTTTACAATAATTATAACGATATTTTATCAAGTTTGTTATTTAGCAAACATTATTTAATTATATTCTGTGTCGACCGAAATCAGCTGTTAGTTTCGTTGTGAAAATTATATTGCAGGAGCGTACAATCGTTACTACAAGCGATGAAATAAGTCGAAAAAATTTATGATTATCGCATGATTAAAAGTAATAAGTTGCACTATAAACAGTCAAACTCGTGTAATAATAATATCAAACACAGTGTAAATTTCATTTTTGTTTTCGTAAGCCTTCTAAAGAATTTATTGAAATATAAGAAAATTCACCAGAATTATAAAGTACATAATAGAAATTTAATGAACGCGTTTTGGACAAATTTTGTAATTTAATTTGTTAATTCATAAATACGAACTTTACTATTCAGTATCTGCTTTTACTGTAATATTTGGTGAACTTGGTTTGATTGTAGTACTAAGTGTAAGTAAAGTAGTGAATTATTTAAGTACTGTATAACGAACAAGTGGAAGTGTCATTATTTCATTTGCAATTGAAGAATCCGCAAAAGAGTTTTTAGAGGCCAAAACGTAACAACATGTGCAGCACAATTCAAGGGCATATTTAGGTTTAACTATACAGGCATACACACGCACATAAATCCATATTATTCGCAACTCAAGTGTATTTTCAAGTGATACTACTTAATAGGGGCGTTGTCGCAACAACGGTCAGTGACAACAAAAACGTGTAAAACGGCGAGGGTTATTCATATGAACTTAAATGCAGCTTGACACTCTTTTAATTATATCTTATATATGCCTTTAATAGGATGCATTCATGTTATGGCTAAAAAAGTGCATTCATGTCGTGATCATGCTACAAAATTCCATACAGACAGATGGTTGACAGCACCGTCAACGACATCTAATAATATTTGGCCACAAAAATTTGTCAATCAATGCAAAAATTATTCTTTCTTATAGCCATTCTTTATTATTTATATTATTTTGGAGGTCGACATAAATATGACATTTTAAATTATCTGAGTTTTGGACAATATTACAGAGCTCATACGAGTACTATTATTGTCCGTTCGAATACAAACTTAGCCGAATTATAAAATAGCAGGCCCGAGTATGCACCACAGTGCAGTTGCACTTATGTTTGTAGTAAGAAATATATTTCCTTTGCGTTTACATCGAAAACGCTTTCAGTCAAGCGTGATTTACTGCTGCTTGAGTATCTCTAGTGATAACAAGTAGAATCAGCCAAATGTATCGCCGTCCCTGCCATAATAGTTTAATTGCTCTTAAGTTCTTATATAGTCCATTCTAAAGCTTCGGCGATTTTTTTGTAGGCCATGGTACTTACATTCGTCCCAAAACAATAACTTACTGCCAGTTCATAGAACACGACTAAGCTCACTCGCAACGAGCCGATTTGTAAACGACTACGTAAAGAAATAGGTTTATATAACGCGGCTAAGTCGAGTCGTGCAGATTACGTTCATGTATATGTAAATGGTATCGTTGCCAATATAATAAAAAAAACTATTTGTTTGAATTTTTCCATACAAAAATTTTCATTTTAATAAAGAGAACCAAGGCAGCTTAAAACAGGTAGTGGCAGAATTACAATAAATATAGCACGGAAAAACATCAACATGTATTTTGTTGGTAGAATTTACGAAAAGTTGTCAGAATTTTGTTTTTCTTTTGTATGAAAAAGCAAGGAAGTCTATGAGTTTTTGGCAAATTTACGCAAAGGAAACGAAAGACAGCTGTGCTTATACCACTCCCCTATTAAAGCTGTCTTGAAGAGAACCAACCCTATTGTTGGCAGGTGTACATATGTATGTACTCGTAAATAAATAAAACAAACCAAATTTTAAAAATGTATAATTTTTTGTGAACTGGAACATAAACCATTTTAAAAAAAGTTTAAACGCCGAGAAGGCAGTGCGAATCAAAACTACATAAATAAGGATAATGAAAGGCTTAAAAGCTTTGAATCTAATCTGGGTCATCTTTGTGTTGAATACGTTCTCAAGATAATAAACAACAATTATGATAAATATGCTAAATTTGACTGGAGACTAAGCGAATTGTTACATTATATCCTATGTTGTGATCATAAAAACGTTAAAAATATGTTCATATTCCGTGTTCAAAATTTAATTTCTTGGACGAACATTTCGTGAGTCCGAAGTCCAAAAATATTTTATTAGGCCGTTGACAGACACTTTTGAAAAAACAAAGAGCATTCCAAGTTTATAAATGACATTGTTTCTCAAAAATTTATTTTTTGGGCGGATAGCTTTTTTGCCCGATGTTCAAAAACAATTTTTTTTTAGCAAATTCCATAGAAACCCTGTTAAAAGAAACGAACATAAATTATGGAAATATAAAAAAAAATTTTTGTGAACGGAGGCTTTTGACCTCTTTGTGGCTTAAAATTCAGAATAAAAACTTCAGAATGCCCTATAATGATTCTTGGACTTCAAGGTATCTGCATGCCAAATTTTATCAAAATCGGTTCAACGACTAAGGCGTGAAAAGGTAACAGATATGCAAGCAAAGAGAAGTAGTTTTGTATATTGTTGTGGCACCATCAGAATTTACTCTGTCATAATTTACACCTGGAGGATAGCGATATAGGTCTCTTTTGCGGACAAGTCTTATCAGCATGTATAAAGCTGCACAGGTGGAATCATGCCGGAAATTGTACTTTATTGTGTGTGTGAAAATTGTACTTAATTTTTTCAAAATGTATAGCTTAGCGACATTGTTAGCAATAGAGGAGAAAATGTTTACAAACAACGTGCTGTAAGAAGAAGTCTGTATAATATTTGAACACCTTACAAATCGGTAATATATACACAATTGATTGCTGCTCTAGATGTTGAATCTTGTGAAGCAGTGCAAGAAGATGCAGCATATAAAAAAATAGCACAACGCATTCGCGATAACATCACCGAAAGTTTCTTACACTTTATTTATTAAAAATCTCTTTTTATAAAATTCATTATTTATTATCAAAAAATAAAAAAGAAACAAAAAAGACTAAGAGTTTTTATATCAAAGTAAACTGAAAAAGAGTAAATTGTGACGGTAATAATTAAAGTTTTTCTCATGGTTTTTATTAATAAAAGAGAGGAAAAAACAGATTGCTACTGAGTCTTACTAACGCTAGATGGCAGAACAAACACTAATTTTATTTTTTTGTTGAAATTGCGATCTGTCAAATGTTAGCTGTTAAAATTTCATCCATATTCCATAAAATGAAAAAAAGTGAATTTCGGGTAATTATTAAACACTATTATTCGAAAGGGAAAACGGCCAAAGAGACAAAAGAAAAGCTCGATAAACATTGCGGTGAGTCTGCTCCGTCGGATTGCAAGGTAAAATATTGGATTGCTGAACTTTAACGCGGCCGAACAAGCACTGCAAGAAACTATCAAGAATATTCTCGATGTCGTTATGAATGATCGTTACGTGAGATTGTTAAAATGGTAAACAAATCATATGAACGTGTCTTTAACATTATGCATAGATGGGTTGAGCAAACGCGGCACAAAACAAAAACGAGTTCGACAGACGGCTTCACTGCGGTGTTTGGACATGATAAAGCATTAACTTTGGACAGCCAAATTGTCAGGCAAGGTTATGGCCACTATATTTTAGGATGCACACGGAATATTGTTTATCGATTATCTTTAAAAAAGGATTTTCAATTACAGGAAAATATTATCGTGCATTGATCAATTAATTGATGTAATCAAGAAAAAACTACCATATTTAAAGAATAAAAAAGTGCTCTTTCTTGAAGATACGATGCTACAATTACGTGAAGCCCTTGTCGAATTAGTTGATCGTCCACCTTATAGTCCAGATTTAGCTCATAGTAAAATAGATTAATCTTACATGAAGGTTCCCCCTCATCGTATTGTTCAGATGGCAAAAAAAGTTGGAATATCGTCTTACTAAGTGTATTGAGCTAAAAAGAGATTATATTGAGAAATATAGTATGTAGTATTTGTCAAAGTTTTATTTGACAAACTTAGTATAGAAATTTCTCATATATTCATTTAACAAATCTAAAATATGTATTTTTTATGAGCATATCCGTATACGCATGCAATAATGATTTTATTACCAAATATATACTAAGAGCATTTTAATATAAAAAACCTCTCTTAAATATGAATAAGAAATGGGTTATTATGCAAACATACAAAAACTGTTAATGACAAGAACCCTTTACACTAGCATTGGTAAGATCATTCTCAACAAAAAGATACATTTTTGATAAAAGGGGGAAAAAGTATAGCGAAATTGGCAAAAATTTTGTAAAAGGGTATTTTAAAATAAGTGTCATTGACATCAAAAAAAGGGTGAAAACAACACAGGGGCAACGCTGATGCTCACACAAGAAGCACTTTATATCCAGGCGTATGAGCGATATTTATATTTTCACAAGCATTCGCACTCCCAAACGATATAAAAACTACATGGTAGTTTCATTGAAAAGTGATAAACTACGGCCCGGTGTTGCTGCCAGCCCAAGAACCGCATTAAACAGTCATTCGTTGTGGGTGCATCGGTGTTTCGACAATCACTCCTGGATTATCATGCGCTTAAGTGTTGCAATTCTGCTTGTTGACTCAGGTGGTTATGTGGTTATATTGTATGTAAGTGCGACCATTGGTAGGATTGGTTGTAACTGTAATTTTTGTTAATTGGTAGAATTTTTTTTAATAATACTATAGCATCATTGTTATTGTGACATTCCCTTTCAAGCAAATTCATTATCTTTACTAATTAAGTAGAAACACCTGAATTGGGGTTGTGTGCAAGTTATAAAGAGTGGTGTAACCAAAACGCACGATCTTAATTGTAAATAGTGATACCAGAAAAGTTTGCGGGAAAATCTTCACATTTCAAAAAAGTCTTAATTAATAAAAAAAACGTCTTAAAATGAGTTTTGGACTTTTTAAACAGAATACAAAGAAATTATTATTCTAACAATACAAGATGACAACAGCAAAAGTTTAACTCAATCTAATGTCTTTTCAAAACTAGAACTATTTGTATGCAATATAAGTGGAGGCGTTTTTAAGCGACATGGTTATTAAGACATTTTCATAGATGAATAATCGCAACAGAGGCAGTACCAAGTTAAAAGTTTAAGCGAAAGTATCGAAAATGAATATTTCATTTATGTGTCTTAAAGGCCTTGATACAAACGTAGAGAAATATGCATGGCTACCTCTTAACAATCTCACTCTTCTCTTGAAATTAAAAACTGCACCATAGGCAATAAGTCATGAGTAACAGACAATATGAGCAGAGTAGTTATGAGTAGAACAGGACTGCAGGACTGTCTTTACTACAAGTCTCCGTCATTCACTAATGAAACTCGATGATATTGTCTGTTATGACTCCATCTATATGACAGCAAACCAAATCAAAACTTTCCATGGCTGTTTTAGTATTATCAGATGATTCACTATGGCTATCAATTCCATGTTATTAAATAGGTAAATTTTCATTGGATATTTGCAAATAACTCTCATTATTTATTAGAACACAAAATCTGAAAAATCTTAATTTTGAGAGAAAAATCATCTTATCTGGCATAATCGAGGTTCATTATCGTAAGTGTGCCGAACTGTCTCATCCCTTATCCTCTGGCTTGTTCTTGTGTTAATAGACGTATAACATCGTCATGACATGAGATAATACGGCCATTGTATTTTTTGCTCGTAAAAGCCATTATTTTGGTGGCTGTGTGGAAAATGACACGATTTTTTTGGAACCACATATTGTCCAGATCCATATTCTCAGTTTCTGACATCAAGAAGTCTGTTAACGAACACCATTTACGATAGCTGCTTGGAAGAGCTCATCTTCGCAGAAGTATGACCCGGTGATGCCTTTGGCACTTGCCAGAGCACTTAATTACATTCTTTTTTTTTAAAGTAGAAAAATTTTAACAAATGTAGCAAATAGTGTTAATTCTAAAAAACTAGGGGCATTTGTGTCATTATTTTGACTATTTTGGTTCTTGAAATGTTATTTAGGGTTTGGTTTCAAAGTTTAAATGAAAAAAAATTATACTAGCTACAACAACAGAAAATGGTTACAATTTTATAACGAAAATTGCTCTTCATAAAAAAAAAAAAAAAAAAAAAAAAAAAAAAAAAAAAAAATCGGTTCAGGCTATATCTCGGGTATATATAGACCGATATCGGAAATTTTCATTTTCCATATATATAACCTTATTTCATTATCAAAAAACTCTTGAGCAAAAAAAGTTGTTTAAGTTCGCTTACGCGACATTTTCATGAAAAACCCGGTTTAGGCTATATCTAGGCCCGATATCAGAAATTTTCATTTTCCATATTTATATAACCTTATTTTATTACCGGAACTGCTTTTGAGCACAAAACAAGTTGTTTAAGTTCGCTTACGCGACATTTTCATGAAAAACCCGGTTTAGGCTATATCTCGGGTGTATATGGACCGATATCGGAAATTTTCATTTTTCAAATTTGTATAACCTTATTTCGTTACCAGAAGTGCTTTTGAGCACAAAAAAAGTTGTTTCAGTTCGCTTACGCGACATTTTCATGAAAAACCCGGTTTAGGCTATATCTCGGGTGTACATGGATTGATATCAGAAATTTTCATTTTCCATATTTCTATAACCTTATTTCATTACTAGAATTACTTTTGAGCACAAAAGTAAAAAAGTTTAGGCTATATCTCGGGTATGTATGGACCAATATCAGAAATTTTCATTTTCCATATTTATATAACCTTATTTCATTACCAAAACTGCTTTTGAGCAAAAACTGTTGTTTCAGTTTGCTTACGCGACATTTTTATGAAAAACCCCGTTTAGGTTATATCTCGGGTATATATGGACCGATATCGGAAATTTCCATTTTCCATATTTATATAACCTTATTTCATTACCAAAACTGCTTCTAAGCAAAAAAAAGTTGTTTAAGTTCGCTTACGCGGCATTTTCATGAAAAACCGTGTTTAGGCTATATCTCGGGTATATATGGACCGAATTTTTTTCTTTTTGCCTCAATGTCACCATGTTTAATAAGTGTGTGAAGTTTGAAGCATAATAAGCAATTTTTTTTTAAATATCCATACAAAATTGCAAAAAAAAATAGTTTTTTCCGGAATTTTGAATATATCCCAGCTATATGTGAACCGATATTACTGAATTTCAATAGCAAACGCATGAACTGATGGGGTAAAAGAATGGTGAAAGAAAAAAGTTTTTAAGTCTAATACATTACATTTTTGTGAAGGGTATAAAAATACGTTTATTTATTATAATAAATTGAAAATAAGTTCTTTCACACATAAGCTAAAATCGCTAAAAACTACGGCCATTAATATGTTTATTATTTAGCAACACCGTAATTCGGTTTTGTTCACAGCGAATTTATTTTACTGTAATCAGGTGATATCAATAAGAAATTCCACATATTAGTCAAAGTTATGTACTCGAATGTTGATAATACAATTGTTATGTTATTTGCTATCTATCAAATCCTAAATATTAGTTTTGTTCCTTTAATTTCCCAGCTTACGAGCTTAGAATAATTATATCAATATTCATATGTATGCCATACATATATGAAATGTATATAATAGCAAGTGTATATAATAAAAAAAGAAAATTTTTTTTTATATAATATTACACATCTTTATTTCTTATATTTGAATACAAAAATAAGTATATACGAGTATGCAGTTAGTTGTAAGTATGAACATACCTACTCTCGCCTAAAATGCAAAAGATCCTAACTGACAACAATTTTCCAATCCGTAGCTTGTATTAAATGAGATGTTATTATTAATAATACAAATATTTACAAATCTCGGTTGGATTTCAATATTATGCCAGTTACGACCTTATAAGTTTTATGTGACCATAACCAACTTCATTTAATTAAATTTAAGTGCATATGTAAAATAAAATGCGTATATAAAACCATAGTGGTACATTTTTATAAGACCGAAATATAAAAAAGTATTTATATGTTTTAGTTGTATTTTGTATTTGAAATACACAACTTGAAAGTATTTTGGATTTTAAATTCACAATTGGAAAGTATTTTGTACCTTGTATTTGAAAAACATAAGGTTAGTTTTTGCCCAGCTCTGGATGTGTAAAAAAATTTGTACTAATAATCAGCCTTATCATGAATATCACATGTGAAAATTTCCGAACAAAAATTTTTCTTCACATGGATTTCATTTTCGTATTATGAATTTCATGTGAATAAAACATGTGTCAAACAATAGAGGAGGAAAATGTTTACAAAGAACGTGCAGTAAGAAGAAGTCTGTATAGCATTTGTACACCTTACAAATCGGTAATTGATACACAATTGATTGCTGCTCTAGATGTTGAATCTTGTGAAGCAGTGCAAGAAGATGTAGCGTATAAAAAATAGCACAACGCATTCGCGATAACATCACCGAAAGTTTCTTACACTTTATTTATTAAAAATCTCTTTTTATAAAATTCATTATTTTTTATTATCAAAAAATAAAAAAGAAACAAAAAAGACTAAGAGTTTTTATATCAAAGTATATTGAAAAAGAGTAAATAGTGACGGTATTAACATTAAAGTTTTTCTTATGGTTTTTTTTAATAAAGGAGAGGAAAAACAGACCTAATGCAATCAGTGGTTAACTTAAAACAACCAAATATTAGCATTGGTCTTTTTGGTACTGAACCACTGATGTAGCACTGTAATTAATCATTTCATTTGTCATCATTATTATTATTGCGAAGCTCTTGCACTTTTATATCTTCATTTTCCATCACTAAAGCGTTCATTTTCAAAGTACGTTAGACTTCAGACTTTTTTAACTTTAATTCCGTCTTCCATTTCACATGATGTCTCTTCACTTCCCCGTTTTCTAATAATTTTTGCTTAAGATTTTTTTCAAGCACCCTGTAAATTCTTCATTCATCATCTAGGTAGTGAATTTCCGCTCTAAATTTAAATTGTGTAATTTCATCACAACATTTTTTGGAACTTCCAAACCTATCGCAGCGCTGTTGTTATTTCAATTTTTTTTCCTTCCAGAGTTTGTCTGCTTCATTGTGGGCTCGATGGTTATATGATTACTATCCAGGTTTGTCTCGTTAATTCTAGGTTCAAAATTTGTTCCACAAGAAGCAAGTCATGTGTTTCATCTATCGATTTTGTAATTTTTAATCCAAATGTCCGAGTGCCTGCTGCTACGCCATGTGCTGCTTCTTTTGTGCCAAGCATTTCGAGAACAGTTTCTTCGGATGGTGAAAATTTATATTCTTTTTGGGTCCACCTTCTGTTCCTTTTCTGTATTGCATGTTTGTTGTGGCCCTTTTCCGCCTATAAATTTTTTGGTCTAGCCAAACCAGCAAATTCTTTTTAATGACTTTATTAGCGAATACAATTTAAAAATTATCACCTTTTTCCATTTATTTTTGCAGGAGGACCAACACAATTTATTTTTTCTTTGACGTTTTCCCATAGATCAGAAATATTGGTTTTGTGTTCCCTGACAAATCCTCTTGCAATGTCCGGGTTCTTGATCATTTCTTCAAATAAAATATTTATTTGCTGTTTATTTACGTGTTACTATTAAAAAAAGATTAAATAAATAAGTGCATTTTAAATGTTTTTTATTTAAATAAAAAGTTACATTTTCCAATTTTTCCGCAACAGTAAGTTTTGTGAAAAATTTTCTTTGTAATTAAAAAAAAAATAAATTCACATTCGAGCCATTCATAATCATGTGAATTTTTGTTTCAAACGAAAAAAATGCACTAACAAATTTTTTCCGGAGTTCAAAAATGAAAACATTCGGAAATTTTCACACCATGTTTCATTTATGATAGCAAGTGTTCACACGTTCGGAAATTTTGATGTGAAATTTTATTCATGATAAAGCTGAATATTTTGCCGCTTTGTCATAATCGGAATTTCTAATCGCTCAGCGGCAATGCGGTGGTATTTCGGTTTGCTTCATACAATTTGAGGAAATTAACAGCTAGAAAACGCTTGCCGCTTTTGTCTAGAAATGGCTGATAACCCTTTCTAAAAATGGTTGCATTTATTTTAAAATAATTTAGTAGTTATTTGGGACATTATTGAAAAAATCGTTTAAGCACACTCATATGTTTGATCTGGCAACATCGATCTTTGTTATTACGAAACAAATATAAATTGGCACTCGTAACTTCAAGTGAATGACAAGTTGCGAGATTCTGAAACTGAAATTTACTCGATTTCGAGTAACTCGATAATTTTTGCTTTGATTTTCTGTCAAAGTTATGAAACAGGCCTCTGTTTTTCTTAAACATAATTTTCAAAATGCATGGGATAGATTTTTTTCTGATGTTTTCCATTATGGTTATAATCAATCCTATAACTTCGTTTCGGCTTGACGTTGAGTTCTGGGATATCCTGTAGCGGTACGTGAACGAAAATATGTATTATAAGTGCAAAATACTTTACTATTGAATAGTAAAAAAATAAAAAATAGTTTCTGCAATCATAATTTTTCCAGACATGCAAAAAAATTGTATATTGAAGGCATATAAAATTGGTTAAAGAGTAATTTACTTGCCTACTGTTTACTTGTGTAAGTATTAGTAAGAAAATTACAACAAACTATGCATAAAATATAACTAATTAAATTGTTTTTTATTTATTTATTTCTTTTTTTTATTATTTAATTAACGATATACGAGTATTTCACATTACGACTATGCGTTTCAAAATTGGTTTGCTTTGAGTGCACAAAGCTTCATAATTGATTATGAAATTGTAAACATAAATAAATGGAAACCTGATGAAGCGGAGTGGAAAATTACTAGAAAGTACGCTTTTAAAAATACAGAAATTTTCTCCTAAGATACCGAGTAAAAGTGTTGGTGTTCAATAAGCAAAATAACTTTAATTTGTTAAAATGGTTTATACACTTAACACAAGATTTTCCTTTTTTTCCATAAAAACCAGTATTTATGGAACTAATCATTTTAATGTTTGTTGCTTGTTCTAATAAAAGAATGAAAATAAACCTACACTTGCTCGTCTATAAAGATTTAAGTACCAATAAGGATTTTTTTATTTTTATAAAGGAAAAGGAAAAAAATACACATTTTATTAACATGATACACAAACAATACTTAAATAAAGAAAAAAAAAGGATTGTAAAAATCAAAAGCACTTAACTTGATTGCATTACAAGAGTAAAGAAAAAAGTGAGAAATGAATAAAATAAATAGGGAAGAACTGTATTTACTGTTTCATTTTTGTTCCCCTACGAGTGGTTTTTGTTGTCTGAAATATGCAAACGCAGCTATTTACCTTCATTAGTTTATTTATATATTTTTTATTAAGCATCTAAACTTTAATGCAGTGGTGGGCAGATAGAGCATGCTAAATAAAAAAATGCTAAATGAGTTGGTACATTTAGACAGAAATAAAACTACTCGACAGCAGGGCTGGCAGAAAAAAACTGGAAGAAATAGTCAATATTCCGATAAATTTTGAAAATATCGTCTTTTTAGTTTTGAAATATCGTAAAATTTTTAGTGTATTTTACATTTTTATTTTAAAATATAATACATATTTAATGCAGGCTTTTGGTCTGAAATTTGTACATTAGCAAAAAAATATATTAATTTATTAAAGACTTCAGTTTTTAATTAATTATATTTACATACATACGTACTTAAAGTATAATATTTACAGACATACGTACTTATGGTATTAAAAATGCAAAAAAGCTTTTATATATTGAAGTTACTGGAAACTTTAGGAATAAATATCTGAATTGAAGAATTTTCGTCTTATTTAACTATTTTGCCAGAATATTACACACACATATATATATATATATATATATATATATATATATATATATATATACATATATATGTATATATATATATATATATATATATATATATATATTTATATATATATATATATATATATATATATATATATATATATATATATATATATATATATATATATATATATATATATATATATATATATATATATATATATATATATATATATATATATATATATATATAACACAACTAAAGTTCGATTGCTATCAATAATCGTGCCAATAGATCTATATGTCGTTTGGTTGATTAAATATTCATAATTATTAAATATTGCACAATTTGCTCCGCACAGTGGGGTAAAACTAAAAAAAAGATAATAAATCCCAAACGAAACGTGCGATCTGACCATAAAATAATGTGTGAAGGAATCATAAAGGAGGAAATAGGCTTTAAGAATAATAAACCACCTTGTTATATCAGATGGCGACCTACAAGGTGTCAAAGTTATGAACAAGTTTTTTCGCCTCATAACTTTTGTAAATACTACCTGATTTAAATAAATTTAAACTTTGCCCATACAACACATGAAGCAGCTTGGTATTATGCAGCTTAATTGATTGTAGTTGTTTTTCCTTTTGTATTCTTTAATCAAAAGATATTGCAAGTTTATTAATATATTTTGTAAGTTTTTGCCTTTAAAATCGATATTGCGGATTTTTCAATTGCAAATGAAATAATCACATTTACATTTGTTGGTTATATAGTACTTAAATACTTCACAACTTTATTTACACTAAGTGCCACTATGTATTATCACAATTGATTTGTTACTTTTGGACTTAATGTAACTGTCCCACTGCCGAACATCTGCCTGCTATTTATACTTCTTTACTTTCTACGAATATCATGAACTTTCTAGTTATTGACAATTCCAGACTTAAATGTACAAATAAAATTGTCACCCAAATGCACACACATGATTGCAAAACAATAACAACGTAACAACAACAAACAATAAGAGGGCAATAATAAGAATACAACAAAAAATAATTATTGGTGTTTGATTTACTTAAAATTCCAAATCATGTATATTTGTTTGCATGTGTAGTGTGTTTTAGTTTGTATGTTGTTTGTATGGATGTGCGTGTACATTTATAATAGGCACAATGGATTTAGAAATGATACAAATTCGTAGCAATATATATAGTAACATTCATTTCTGATTTTAAAAACGAAAATCGGACTAGTACACAAATAAATACATATGTATAAACAACCACGGTAATTAACGTTTTTGTTTTTATATTACATGATGTTATTTACTCTTCAGGACCAAGTTCAAATCTTGCTTCAGACTAGAAGCCTTTTTATACTTTAATTATAACAATAATTGCTGCGATCAATAACTCTTGATCAAAGAAGAAAATAAAAATTGTTAATACTTCAGCTGGGGGACAACTAGCTGTTTCTGGTCGCTACACGATTGGAAGGCAAAACACCTCCATTGAAGCTGAAAAACATATTACAATGAACATTGAAGGCAAAAATACTTTTAGTGCAATTAAAATTATTAAAATCACTTAAAGTGAGGCCACAGACAATTTTTTTTTTAAATTTTCGATGTAATACCGCATTGTTTGAGTGCGCTATGTATATGTGTATGGACTCGTATGTGTTCTAATTTTTTATTTCTTTATTAGCACAAATCAATAAATATTTTATAAATATTTTGGCTGACGTTGTTGCTTTTTTAGTAGCATCTGTATCGTTTTATTTCTGTAACAACACTTTTAGTCTTCATAGTCGTCTAAGAGTGTGGGTTAAAAGTCACTTTAGAGTGTTTTTGGCACTATATAAAATATAGCACTCAAAATGAGACAATTTAAATTATACTGAAAGCTATATGCACTATATGGTCTCCGAAATTTATCTCTTATAATGAACCCAATAATATCCAGTGATAGTCTAATTGAGAACGATATAATTTGAACTGTAATAAATAAGTAAAACAAACATATTAATAGGACTAATATTGCAAACTGTATATTAATTCATTATTGTTGTTTAATTAGAAATAATATATTGAAATTAAGTGGAATACATTTCATATAAAATGGTTTTCTTGTCATTTTGTATACGATATTATACGTTATTAATTATTCAATAAGCATAAATAATTTAAATTTATTTATATAAATTTACTTGAACTAATTGCTATAAAATCTTATTGTGCGTAAATAATGCAAACAAACAACATATCCAATAAATTATATTCCTCTGATATTTTTAACTTCATTCCGCCTTTTACTAGCATTTTAATAATTTACATAGAAAACCTTAAATAGATAAATGGATGGGATGTGGGTGGTTGGTCGCCTGGGGTGTGTCAAATAATATAATCATGTCCCGAAAATAAGGCTTACAAAATAGATAAAAACAAATTATTTACTTAAGTTACACAGCCCCTCTTAACGATCTGAATGAGTGAATGAATGGAGGGAGGGGTTGTTAAATTTAAAACATGCTGACAGCCAAAAAGGTACAAACTACAACACTTACGACACATTAACATTTGTGATGGTAAGTAAGTTGGTAATATTCATAAAAGGATAAAGAACTTAAAAGGTCTTAAATTGCTAAACGAATTAGACAAAGACGAAACTAATTTGAAATTTTATCTTTTAAGTTTACAAAGTAAGTATATGCAGGCTTATTGGTGTCCTTTTTTATTTTGTATCTTTAAGGTCCAAAATTTTCTATTATATGCTATAAGCAAATAAATTGTATGAGTTTTTTGAGCCAAACTAAGGATTTAGTAATAAAAATTTTGTCTGCACGAGTAGTTCATCAGGTGTTCATATGTATATTTTACATGAGTACGTACATACGTCTGAAAGTTTATATAAACTTTTAACTAATAATATTAAAACACACATAAAGGGTGTTTATTTGCGGAGATGTAAAACTTTGAAATGGAATAAAACGAAGACTAATTTTTTTAAGCTGATATGAGGTGTACACCAGAGATCTGCACCGGTGCACCGTAACCATAAGTACAACGCTTGTTTACCCAATCATTTTCACATCTAAGTATTTTAAACACTCTGAAAAATTGATGCAGTGGTATTTATACCTGTCGTTTGTTTGCAAAATCTTGATATATCAAGAATGTATCCAATCGCTTTCGTATCTTGTGTATCTTTTCAAGAGTAAAAGAAACGACCACAAAAAATAGTGTTTTAACACACTTAGTAAGAGAAAAATTTTGAGTATTTTTTTATTTTCGTTTCTTATCGTTTTCTTAACAATACATGATGTCGTCACAAAACCAACCTGTAAAAACAACACTCTCGACAAATTCTTTTGTTGTGTATATGCGTCACCTTTTATTTAACATTAACTGAAATCGCGGCTGCCAGATTTAATAATTTACAACCATGTTGGCGATTTTGAATGCAGCATATTGAATAATGATTTTAAGATTGTTTTTGTTAAAAAATTTTAAAGGAAAATTCAATTCAAACAAAATATTTATCACAATTAGTTTACTGTGGTTGTAGATTAAAACCAAAAAATAAAAATTTTTATAAATGAAGAAACATAAAATAAAAGAAATTTTATGAAAATTTAAAAAAAAATTTTTTTTTATTTATTTTTAAATAATAACTTATTTCTACAGGTTTGTACATTCAAATAAAATATGTGTATATATTTTCTTCAAAACACGATCGCCAAAACATTATTTTTTAAAAACCTTCTGGCTACGCCGCGCTTAGTACGCATACGTTTACCGAGTGTGAGTGAGTAAATACATAAAATTGAGCACACACACGCTCATAGGTAAGGTAAATGTGTGACTGAAAATTCTTACATACAAATCTTATATTCCCTGTTAAAAAGAAGTATGAGTTCGATTGCCGAATGTGGAAAAAATAATTGAGATACCAAATCAACCGGCCACCGCGTACAAACTTGATCGGGTATGTTATATACTCTAGTTAATATACGCAAGCTCTAACGAGTAGAAAACATACTTGTGCAAATAATATGCGGTGGCCAGTCACACCGCAACTCGATTTAATCATTTATTTAGATCATTAAAAAGGCACCGGTTGCAGATCACTGGTGTACACTCCAAATATTAGATACTAGTGTCACGATGTTTACTTTTCCCTAACTTTAGTAACTTCTCGTTTCAGTTCTTGGTGGTAACGATAAATTAAAAAATTGAGGTACTTCACTGCATATTTCATCAGTTTTTATATGTATATTTTTTTTTTTTTTTGGCATCTAATAAAAACAATTTGGCAACATCGTCAGCAGAGCCTAACATCCCAGTTATTACAATTTGCAAAGCATCCGATTGTGAGCGATTGTGTCAACAGAAAAAATCAAAATAAACATGTTAAGCACATACGACTAGCATCCGACTCAGATTAGTGCTTTTCTACTCATATTGTTAAATTAAATGCTACATAAGAACCAAACAAGAAAAAAAAATGCTAATAATATAGTTTTGAACTTATCCAATCTTCGCTTACAATGTATACAGTGTTGGATGCATCTTACGGCCTAGGCCATCGCTGTGTAAATGTAAGTAGGAATTGTATACAGACTTCGGATGGGTCGAGCTTACATTGTCAATGGTCTTGGATCGAAGACGTATGTTTGTATGATTATCATTTAGACGCTTTTGTTTACCTTATCTCTTGTAATGCAAAAATAAGAGAAATATTGTCTACGGCGCTATCAACACGATACTTTTCCAATAATAGATTAATAGCCTCTTAAGTTGTTAATACCCAAACGGACATTTGATACAGAGCGGTAAAGAATGAAATTTCCCGATTATAGAAATTACCACTTATAAAACAGCGACGTTTAAGCTTAGTGCGGGAACGACTATTACCACTTCGTCGTTTAATAGCTGATGCAACGGTGCGTAGTGGTCTCCTTAATACCACATCATATTTATTTACATGCCAATATTGTTTTGGTCCCCCTGAAGTGGCCATGTACAATGGCTCAGTTCACCATTTTGTGAAGTAATTGATTGATGGCTGGTCCCGCAGTCGCTGGCACATTCTTTGGGATAACAACTCATTTTAATTTGTACTTTGGAGATATGCATATCACTTTTTCGTATAGTGGCCGAGATATGTTTGCCAGCAATGACAACATCACGAAATTCTCTCCATAAGAATGTGTATAATACATACTCGTATATGCATGTATTTCATTTTAATAAAAATCCCCATATGTACTCGTATTTGTCTTTTTGGCATAATATTGAAAAATAATTGAGTTTTTTTTAAATTATTTTTTTACTGCCAAAATTAGGCAATTTTTTTCACGGGAAAAAGAATATAATATTTATTTGCGATGTTTTTTTTAAAACTGATACGAAGTAAGTCAAAAAATATTTTTCTTACTAAATTAACTATATATTTATTTAATTTCAACTAAACGAATACTATTATAAAAAAATTACAGACCGTAAATGTTAACCTTTTAAGAGTGTACTTTATTCGAAAGATAATCTTCTGGCATTATAATTTGAATGTGACTTCTAGCCCCGGGTGGGCGAACTATTTTGTGTGCGTATATCGGCAATAATGTGGTGAATGTTGTCCTTAAAGGCTTATCGGCGTAGATTAACGACTTCACATACTTATGCCCACAGAAAATAGTCTCGTATAATGCTTCGAAACGTCAAAAAATGTTTACCAAACGTTTCCTTCACAACAAATCAATTGTGACACGAGCTCTGTCACATGTTGCGCCGCCTTGTTAAAACGATAATACTGGGTGGCCCAGAAAGACCGAAGTGGTGTGAATTCCTTATAACTTTTTTATTATAATTTTTTTTTTCTTTTCTTTTCAGTATTTTGTAAAGAAGACTTGGATAATTTATAATGGAGCAATACACAATTGAACAACGTGCCCAAATTGTTGAAATTTACTTTTCAAATCAACGGTCCATTGTGTTGACTCAGCGTGCATACCGTCGTCAATTTAATGTGCGGGTTGCACCCTCTCAGTCAACAATAAACCGTCTGGTTGCAAATTTTCGAGAACAAGGAGCAGTAAGGAACCTTCCTGGTCCCGGCAGACACCGAACTGTCCACACGGCTGACAATATTCAAGTGGTACAGGAGAGTATTCGGGAGGATCCAGAAACATCAACCAGGAGACGTTCGTCACAACTGGGCCTCTCAAGGACGTCGCTGCAGCGAATTTTGCACACCATAGGATTGTTTCCATACAAAATTCAACTTGTCCAAGAATTGAAACCAACAGATTACCAGCAACGACTTGACTATGCAATTTATTTCCAGCAAAAAGCACAAGAGAATCCAAATTTTATTCATAACTTAATAATGAGTGACGAAGCCCATTTTCAATTAAATGGGTTCGTTAACAAGCAAAACTGTAGGATATGGGCTACGGAAAACCCGAGAGTACTTCATCAACGACAATTGCACCCAGTTAAGTGTACCGTTTGGTGCGGTGTTTCTTCAGAAAGGATCATTGGCCCATTTTTTTTTTGAAAATGAACAAGGTGTCGCCATTTCCGTCAATGGTGATCGATATCGGGCCATGTTGCAAAATTTTGTAAGGCCAGCCGTGGAAAACCATCCGCAAATATGGTTCCAACAGGATGGAGCCACAACGCACACTGCGAGGGCCACAATGACTCTTTTACGCGACATCTTTGGTGAAAGAATAATTTCTCGTAACAGCAATTTTAATTGGCCTCCGCGTTCCCCGGATTTAACCGCTCCAGACTGTTTTCTTTGGGGCTATTTAAAAGGAAAAGTTTATGTTAATAAGCCTAGGACTATTGAGGAGTTAAAAACCAATATTCGAGAAGAAATTAACAACATACCACCGGAAGTTTTGCGAAAGGTCATGGAAAATGTGTTGGAAAGAGCACATTTGTGCGAAGCAGAATATGGCCACCACTTGCGGGATATCATTTTTAATAACTAATCCAAAAATATTCCCCATAAATTTAATGTATTTAAAAAAAAAAATTAAAAAAATATCTCTTAAATAAAAAGTTATAAGCAATTCACACCACTTCGGTCTTTCTGGGCCACCCTGTACCTGCACTTCACGTTATTCAACTGATGAACGAAAAAGTGAATATGTAGCGCTCTTACGATCACCATTGACTGTAGCGTTCTGATCAGCATCGTTTTCAAAGAAGTGCAGAGCCCAGAAAGCATACACTTAAAGATTATCATCCTTCTAAATACGACAGCTTTTTTTCTTGACGTATCCAGTCCAACCTATACATCGCTTTTGCTACATTGATAAACTCTAATAACTCTTTGTAAAGTTGATGTAATTTGTTTTTTAGTAATTTATTTAAAAAATAATAAATTTTTATGAAAGTAATTGAATTCAAATGGCTCTATCATCGGTGACAAATTTGTGACATCTTTTCAAAAAGTGTATCATTACTGCTTGGAGTGTTGCAGCGGGAATGATCCCAATTACCGTTCAAATGGATTGCTTTAAATCATCCCAATGTGTTAGCTTTCTTCTGTAAACTTCTTGTTTGTCATAACTCCACAAACAAAAAAAAAAAAACAAAAAACAAAAAAAAAAAAAAAATCAGGTGCAGTGTGATCAGATGAGCTGGGAGGCCAACGGAATGTGAAGTTTCTTGAAATCAGTTTATTGGGAAATTTTTGCCTCACTTCTGTCATAACAGGCGTGGCTATGTGACAAGTTGCCCCATCTTGAAACTAAACAGAGATGAAAGGGATTCTCTTTCGGCGTAATTCTGGAAACAAAAACTCTTTCAACATCTTTAAGTAACGGTCTCCATTGACCATAACAGTAAGACCATTTTCTTCGGAAAAGTAAGGCCTTGAAGAAACTGCACACCACACTGTGATGCGAAGTGGACGTAATTGCATCTGATGTAGTATCTGTGGATAAGAATTACTCCATATTCGACAATTTTGTTTGTTAACATGGCAGTTTAAATCAAAATGTGCCTTATCAGACATAAGACTATTTCATCTTCTGACACCATTTGAATGATCTTATGACAAAATTCCAAGCCAATCGGAAAGTCTCTGGGGTTCAGTTTGTTTGTTAATTGAATTTTATATGGAAATAAGTTCAAATCTTGGCGCATAATTGTCTGCAGTGACTGTCTGCTGACACCCATTTGAGCAGATTAGCTCCTCTGTGAAACTATAGGATTATAGTGTATGCCAGCAGCTACAGCTGCGATAGTTTCTTGCATCCAAACTGAAGGATCTCGATCATAAGGTCTTCTTGGATTGTGTCAGGCTTGGCCAAATTCTTCACAGGCCTCATTATAGTCTATCTGCTAGGAGGAGTGCCGCCAAGCGTGCGCCTACATTCTCTTTGGACGGAAACAACGGACTATAAAGCGTGAAAGCGTTGTACGAGGGCGATTCAGAAACTTCCTAGCCTAGCACAAAAAGCGCGGTATAAACAGAAAAAGGTTAAGTGCTTTGGAAACTTCCATCACTGCTATGAACACATGTTAAATTTTGTTTCGATCTGGTAACTCCTTCACTTAGAAACATGTGTTCACAAAAGACACATCCGCGATTTTTTTACAATGGAAAAATTAGAAATGCGTGGTGTCATTAAATATTTACATAAAAAATATTTATCGGCATAAGAAATTCATAATGATATAGCGAATGTGTTAGGTGAAAGTGCTCCTTCATATGCAACCGTAAAAAATTGGGTTGCTGAATTTAAACGTGGTCGTACAAGCATTGAACATGAACCACGTAGTGGACATCCAAAAACAGCAATAACAACAGAAATTGCAGCCAAAGTGCATGATATGGTATTAACTGATCGACGAATAAAAGTGCGTGAAATAGCTAATATCATGGGCATCTCAAATGATCGAGTCCATTTAATTTTGCATAAAGAACTACAGATGAAAAAGCTTTCTGCAAGATGGCTGCCGCATTTGTTAGCAGTCGACCAAAAACGCATAAGAATGAACATTTCTCAAGCTTGCTTGGATCGTTTTAAGCGAAATAAAATGGATTTTAAGCGTCGTTTCATAACTGTTGATGAGACATGGATCCACCACTATACTCCAGAGATAAAAGAACAATCCAATCAATGGAAAGAAGCTGGAGGAAGTGCCCCAAAGAAGGCAAAAACAATTCAATGGGCTAGTAAGGTATGGGTTTTTGGGACTTCAAAGGTATTTTATTAATTGACTATCTGCGAAAGGGTAAAACAATAAATTCAAAGTACTATTGCAACCTTTTGGATCAATTAAATGTACAAATTCGAGAAAAACCTCCTGGCTTACAACACAAAAAAATAGTTTTTCATCAAGACAACGCACCAGCGCACAAGAGTGTTTTAACAATCAACGAATTAAAGTACGAGTTGCTTGAACACCCACCTTATTCTCCTAATTTAGCTCCCAGTGACCCAAATCTAAAAAAATTCCTTGCTGGCAAGCGCTTTACCTCAAATGAAGATGCAATTACAGCTGTAAACCACTATTTTAAAGACTTTGAAGAAAACGATTTTAATCATGGGATAGAATTGCTAGAAAAGCGTTGGACTAAGTGCATTGCAGTTTCAAGAGATTATATTGAAATATAAAAATATTGTTGAAAAACTAACTATTTTCTTTCATTGATAGGCTAAGAAATTTCCGAACCGCCCTCGTACTATTAAAATTCTTGTTTCATCATCCACCGAAATCGAGATCAACTTGCCATTGTTAAATATGAACTTTCACAATTTGGAAGCGTTATTCAGGCTTCAATCTATTAATATTGAAATGTGAAACCAAACTAAATATAAATCAGCCTGCAGTTAAAAATTTCTTGCCAACTTACAGTTTTATACCTCTACACAAAACACTCTTTACTTTAAGATTCATGATAAAAAGTGGTAATTAAGAGACTGTGTTTTCTATTTAATTAAAATCTTGCGCTAATTTTGGGATACCCTATATAATTATATATTGCTTCTTTATGGACGAAATTGTAAAAACTTCTCTCATGCTAAGCATATTATACGATGCATAAATCCACTCGTCGACTACCAAAAACGTTCTTCTCGCGACTCCCAGTAGACTCTTCCTAAACATTTTTTTATTAATTTACAAATATAAGAGAACTTTTTTGCGTTTGTGTGCGCCGTCTATTAGTAAGTATCCTTCTTCTATTTACATACACTTGTAATTCTAAAACTACTCGTAGTATATCGAGATGTTTTAAGAGGGAATCTGATACTACGTAAGCATTTTTTTCAGTATGTCCCAATAACGTTAACATTTTCGTAACATGAACTCAAGTGTTAATCCATGATGAGAAAATTAAAATAAACCTAATGAGTGTATAAACGAATGAGTGCGTATGCCTGTGATAATTAAAACTTCAAAAAGACTTGAAAAAGGCAAACAAACTCTTTTACATCGTTTACCAAACAATTTAATTTGTATAACACAAACAGTCTTAATGCTAAAAGAAACTTTTGCAAAAGTCTTTTTGTTTGTTTTCGTATTTCAACTATTTGGTGAGAAAGTTATTTCAGACTTTTAAAAGGTTTCTCAAGTTAAATGTTTAATGAAATAAGACTATTTCCCTAAAATTTTGTTAAATACATGGCTTAGTGAATTTACGTTCAGTCCCACAGGACAAACTAATTGCTAGAATGGTTTAAAATTTTAAGCTGCAGAAAGGATAAGAACTTTACAATGCTTTTAAAATACTATCAAATATCAATGTGACCTTTTAAATAGAACAGATATTAAAAATTTTGAAATAAAGAAATTATATAAAGTAGTAGGTTCTTACAATAACAGTTTGGAGCATTAAAATATACATCAGTATAAAATTGACCTATGCAAAAAATATATTAATCATAAATTTTGATAGAAAAGTATTTTATATCTGCTTTTCAGTGTAAACAACTACTCATCCAAAGCAATGACCTTTTTACAAAATTCATATAGATGAGAAGATCATACTCATGCATAGGCATTGCCAGACAAAAAGCAGATGATAAATGATGTCATTTCTTTCTACGTTTTTCATAGAATTTCGCCTGTATATTACGAGTAACTCCTACTATGCAGAACTATTGTACCAGAACTAGGAAAATATGTTATGAGGAGGGGGAAAAAAGTAGTAGTGCTTGTGAATATTTGACTTAAACTTTCCAACGTTATAATAGACAGGAAACATGTCTGCAACTTATTTCACAGGCGAAGCGTACGGCGGAAAAACGAATTCTCTCTGTTATGCGTACTACGATTCCCTGGGCAATTGACAAGAAATGGGTGAGCTCGTATAAATCTACGAGTTTCGGGAACAAGATACATAATCTTGTCATAGAAAAATCCATTGTAGTAACAATAGAACACATTAAGTCACCCTACACTGCTTCGGTGCTCAACTGAGTCAAAAGAGTTGGATACGCTACTATTACCGAAAAGCTTACTCGCCCTTTCCTGCGCACGGCTGAGCAACCCTAAACAGACTTTGAGGCACCGGCCCCAACATGAGAGTTGTATTCTGTTTTCGGTCGGATATAGGTGGTAGAAATAGTAACGAGATCTGACGAAGTGAAGTACATCTTACACCTTTTCAAAAACCCGGGGTATTTGAATGCTTCTTTAGAGACATCAAAAATGTGATCATTCCAAGAAAATCAAGAGCATCCAATTCCCAATATTGATATCAGTCATGAGTTCAGATGAAGCAGCATTTGCGGTCGTTTGTTTTTGTATTAATAAGCAACATTGGGTCTTATGAACGTTAAAGGCGACCCTGTTATTACGACCCCATTCGGAGATTAACAAAAAATCACTATTCAGTGAATCATTCATATTTAGGCTCTTGGCAGCAATCTCCGGTAGGCTGGACCGATAACTAAGAGAGTACGAGTGGTCACAAAGTAATTTATGTTATATTATTTTAAATTTATTTTATTTAAATTATTTAAATTATATACCTCATAAGTATATGGGTAACCATATTTTCCATTTACGAGTAGAAGCATCAACTATGGTGATAGATATACCTTGTTGAGGGCACATAAGACTTGTCAAAAATTCCAATAATACGTGCATGTGTAACAGTGTGAAATAATATATCCCATATAAATTTTTTATAAGTTTTTTTTATTGAACCAGGGTAGCATTTTTTACTAAAACAAATACGTAAAATATTAAACCCAGACGTCTCGAGATATATATTAGTAACTAAGTTTGAAGTAAAAAAAAATGGTTTTGTATTAGGCAGTCTTAAGCAAACTGGGCTTAGTCGAAACATCTATTATCGAAAAAATTAAAACCTTTAAGGGCAGAGGAAAAGAGCTACTTTATTGGGGAATATATTATAGATTTATTTATTTGTTTTATTTATTCAGCAAAGTATAGGATGCACAGCATGGGCAGAGTAAGGAAGACCTCATGCCCAGGATGCTTTCACATAAGGCGCGTGGTTAACAAAGTAATACCTCAAAAAAAACTGTAAACTAATACAGTTAGTTGGGGTAGACAGTTAACCAATGAGAGTGTGACGCAAAACTCTCGAAGGCCGAACAAAAACCACAAGCCTAACCACACTTAAGAAATAATTATGATAACGCAAGAGCTGTTCTCCATATCATAGCTTTCTTACGACTGATATTATTGACTTGAAATGAAATAATGTAAAATCTAAAACAATCACAATGTTTTGTTTGTATTAAACCAGATTATTTATTTTGTTCTTTAAATTTTGGTAACAAGTTTTACCCAGTTTCTATTTTAATTCATGGCTATAAAAAAATACACATTTTAGGCATTTCACAATCTGCCAAATATGTGGTTAAATTTTGTTAGTTTCTCTATATTTACAAAGCTAGAGGGTATAAAATTATAAAATCATTCATATGTATACATGAAAACATGTATGTATGTGTACGTGTATGTACGAGTAGATGTTTCATATATGGGTATAAAAAAGATTTAAAATATCATCCATCAATATGTTTTCTTGTAGCTTTTTTCCTAGCATTTTTTATTTCTAGAACCATGATAAAAATGCTTCTATTAAACCCACATGTATGTGAAAATGTGTATTACCTAATATCCTGGGAAAAGAAATCGTGCAAAAACGTATGTATATATAAGTTCAAAATATAGAATGACATATACTTCCGCCCAACCATGTTTTCCTTGCTTTATTGTAATATGGTGTTGGAAAAAAAGAAAATGAAGATAAAACTGCTGCCATTTGGTGTAAAAGTATTTTTTTCTGCGCATTCAGTTTTGAGTTCGGTAAGAATATCACTCAATGACAAAATTACATCAGTGCATGATTTATTGGTATAGCAATGAATGTCTGAACCAACCAGTCGACACCGCCACATAAACAACTTCAATAGAATCGAAAAAAAAATTAAACTGGAATTATCTGAAAAGCAAAAAAAAAGTTGTAACTTGTTTCAATTATGAGGCATTCTGGGATGTGGTTAGTGTACAGTTGTGTGTTTACTCAGCTAATATTAGGAATAAAATTTTTATTCTTTAATATATTCAATTCATTTTTTATTACAATCTGAAGTTGTAGGCGATATGCCCAGTTGCAAATCTTTGATAAATGCAACATGTAATTTCGCTCTGGCCTTATGGTTTTTTTAACAAATGTCCTGCATCTCTATATTTTCCCCCTAATGTAATCTTTTTAGAAATGTAGATATTTTTGAATTGTTGGCAGAATATCTTAGTCGTTTAACAACATAAATGTTTTTCCAATTTTAAATGCTTCAAAATAATACGCATAATATATGGAAGGTCTAAACTTATTACAGGGCTGGACTGCGCAGTACGCTCCTAACTGCAAAAAGGAGTAGTACTGCAAGTATTACGTGGGCAAAAATGCAACACTAAATGGCACTTCAGACAATCACACTTTGTATTAAAACTTATCAAAAATTCAAATAATAAGTGCATGTGGGATAGCGTGAATATAAAGCATTATGAAAATGGGAAATAATAGAGTAAGCGATTTGGCATTCCATAACACTTCACTATTTTTAGAAATTTGTTTAAGCAATCAGATATTTCATTGGACCAGGGTTGCATTTTTTATAAAAACAAATAATTAAAATATTAAACTCAGATGTTAGCTGAATTGGCTTTTTATTCTCTACACATATTTGTCATTTTAATTCAGGTGTGATGATGTGAAAACAAAATGTAATATCACATTAGATTTTTTGATAGTCGAAGCAAATATCATTAGATTTCTTATATTATGTTTGGCTCAAAGAAGCACAAATAAGCACAAGTAGCTTTATAAAAATGTGTGATGAAGTGAAAGAATCAGATACCATTAATATTACTGATCCAGTAATATATACATATATCTACTCGTCTTTTACCAGACGCACAGATCCTTGTAAATTTCATGGTGTTTTACGTACCATGGAGCGGCAGTAATCGTTCGAAGAATTTAATTTTTTCGCCTTTGAATTTTTTCAAATTTCTATTGATGAAAAATTTGTTTCATTATCCAATTGACGCAGACTCGGCGTTATATCCTTCTTTAATGCTAAGTAATTTCAGTAAGATAAATACAAATTTTTGGTTTGGGGTATAGTTTAAGTTTTTTCCTTTCTTAAGTTTTTTTCTTAAGACGAAAAATTTAACTTAAAACCAAAAGTTTAATTTAAAAATTATAAAAGTTCAACAAAAATTCAATAAATTAATAAAGAAAAATAGTCGAATATAGTAAAGAACATAAAGTTTACAATATAGTAAAGAACATAAAGTTTACAATACAATAATAACATATTTGCTTAATATTATAATATAGGTTTCAAAAAGATACAGTGGGTAACTGTCGCCAGCTTATTGTTACTAATTTTGTCTATTATGAACAAACACATTTCAGAAAAAATCCATTCCCTTATATCACTGTAAGGTAAAAACTTTCTACATTTGTCTCTAAAAACGAACTCAAAATCCCTATTATTATTATTATAATAAAAATAGAGGGCAACTACCTTGTATATTATATATCGGATTATCCAAATATTGAATAATAAAAACAATATTTTTTTAAGGAGTGGCCAAGCTATATTTTTTTTTTATTCTTATAATTTTTCAATGTAATTTGTAAATAAAAGCATTTTAAGCTTTGTTTAGACGATTATCAAATCTGATAATATTGTTGTATCTTACAATGTGCTGTGATGTTGTCAGTTCACAGAGTTGCTATGCAATTGTCAGATAAATTGATAATCCCATCGTTAGCCAATTATCTGAAAATGTTGAAAGAAAATGGCGGTTCACAGCACCCCATTTAAACACTATTAAAATACTCACGGTATTCAAAAATATGGCTGCTGTGAGCATGCTGTCATAATTTAGTGTGCTACTTTAAATTTGAGTCAGCTGAGATATTTACGGTTTAGTTATAACATCAAAAAACACAGTTTAAAAAGTCTTATTGCTTAATGACTTTTTTGTTCGAACAACAAGATTTTTATGCTGTCATATGGCATCGTTGGAAACTCCAATTTTTTATACCCTTCACAAAAATGTTAAGGGTATATATAAGTTTGTGATTCCGTTTGTAATTTCTACAGTTTTTTTTTTGTGACCCTATAAAGTATATAAATTCTGATTCAGAATTAATGGAAAAGTCGATTAAGCGATGTCCGTCTGTTCGTCTGTCGGTCGTTGAAATACCGTTTCTGAGAAAACCATCAGACATAGAAACTTTTTTCTGAGATATATTCAAAATTCCGCAAAAAAGCCAGGAATTTTTGAAATTTTGTATGGAAATTTTTGACAAAAAAAGTTGTTTGTTTTGCTTCAAACTTCACACACTCATTAAGCATATATACCCGAGATATAGCCCAAATCGGGTTTTTCCTAAAAATGTCGCGTAAGCGAACTGAAACAACTTCTTTTGCTTAAAAGTGGTTCTGGTAAAAAAAATAAGGTTATAATAATAAATATGGAGAATGAAAATTTCCGATATCGGTCCATATATACCCGAGATATAGCTTAAACCGGTTTTTTAATGAAAAATATTTCTTTTTTTAAAAGCAGTTCTGGTAATAAAAGAAGGTTATGTAAATATGGAAAAACAAAATTTCCGATATCGGTCCATATATACCCGAGATATAGCCCAAACCGGGTTTTTTCATGAAAAGCAAATTAAGCAAATTTTTTTTTGCTTATAAACAGTTCTGGTAATAAGATGAGGTCATATAAATATGGAAAATGAAAATGCCCGATATCGGTCCATATATACCGGAGATATAGCCTAAAACGGGTTTTTCATGAAAATGCCGCGTATGCGAACTTAAACAACTTTTTTGTGCTAAAAAGCAGTTGTGGCAATGAAATAAGGTTATATAAATATGAAAAATTTTCGATATCGGTCCATATATACTTGAGAAATAGCCTGAACCGATTTTTCCATTAACATTTTTTTTTTTTTTTGCTGAAAAGCAATTCTCGTTACAAAAGAAGGTTACTAAAATACAGAAAATAAAAAATTCCGATATCGGTTCATATATAACCGAGCATATTTATGTCGCATTTTTAATATACTATACATATACGTGACTATCGTGAAGGGTATTTTAGATTCGGCCCAGCCGAATATATTACACTCTTACTTGTTTTTTTTATAATTAAAAAAATCTTTAATATTGGATATATTAATATAAGTTCTATTATTAATCATTAATACATACATATTTATCATCTAATGCCACAGAGCCTATCAACATACATACATACGTACGTTGATAAATAATAAAAAAATAACTGGTTGTTCAGTGACAGCAAACTGCAGTACAAACAACTGGGATTATAACAAATTGCATATGTGATCAATGTGAGACAAATATAGACGAAAAAATAAATAAGAGTGCAGTGGCTGAGTTGGTTCAGCGGCCGTATTAAAAATACGTGGTACTGAGTTCGAATCCTAGTGGGTGCTGATGAGCAGTGTAACTACTGCGAAACAGCTAGTTGTCCCCCAGCTTTAGGGTATTCAATTATTTTTTTCCTGTCTTCTTTGATCAAGAGTTATTGATCGCGGCAATTGCTGTTATAATTAAAAATAAAAAATTTCTTGGCTTTAGCCAGGATTGAACTTGAGCCAGACGAATGGTACCAACCCATCACGTAATATTGGAAAAAATATCTTATTTGATTAAATATTTTACCAGCTATTATTCATTTGATGTCCCAAAAAGAAGAATTTCAAAAATTAGTACACAAATGACTTTACAGTTTTAGTATAATTATAAAATAATGTTTTAATGTAAATCTTTGTTGCTGCTTAAAACGAATTTGCAGTTCTAATTCAAGCGAATATTAATTCGCTTATTTTTACGAGTATAAACCAATTGTTCTGATTTTTTGCAATTTGCATAATTATTATTATTTTTTTCTTAATTTAAGTTTAACTGAGCACAAATTAATATATTAAAATTAAATTGATGGAATTCTGTAAATCGTTATTTTGGTTTAACAATTTTCCTTTGATTTTTCCTCTTTCCTTAACTGCAATCACTTATTTACGCTGCAACAACGACTTGCAAGAATTCAGTGTTAATAACGATTGAGTTGTTGTTTTCACCTGAAAATCCTTAATTGGTGTGCCTGATAGCCGATGAGCGAACATAATAAAATGTGGGAAAAAATAACGTGAAATCAAATTTATGATAATCGCCTTATGATTTAAAGCAAAAAAAAAAAAAAACCAATATATTTTCAGGACATTTCAATTATATCATGAAAATAATTTCCATTTTTTATCTTTGATCAATACTCATTTCATGAATTGAACCTATCAAAAAAAATACGGAAAGACAAAATAAAACGTTATCACGTTATTTAAAATGTTGGAATTCAAATGGTTAAAACTGATCAGAGCCCAGTGTACAGACCTTTGGCACTGTTTAGATCAACAAACATTGATCCAGCACACCACAGTGCAAGGTATTGAAGTGTATAGCAAGAACATTTAAAAAAATAATAATGAACATATAAAGAAAACACGGACGATGGTAAAAAAAAATTATATACGATTAAAGAATCAGTTGTTTTCTTCTAAACTGAAGTTCAGAAAAAATAATTTTTTGTAGAACCAAATTTCAAGGTATTGGCTTTAGTTTCCTGAAGAAATAAAAAACAAATTTTTTGTTATACTAAAATTATGCATTTATTTACAAAGATGTATTTCTGTGACAGTTTTTCCTGTGTCACTTGACTAAGGAGTATTTTAAAGCTAAGCAGACTGTAATACATTTAAGTTTTAGGTTATAACAAGTAAGTTTGTCTGGGCCGAATCTAAAATAAGCTTCGCGATAGTCACGTAAATATATGGTGTATATTACAAATTTGAACTAAAAATGCTCGAATATATATGGACCGATATCGCAAAAAAATTTTTTGCCTTGTAATCGCCATGCAAAAAAGTTAATCAATCTTTCATGATAATTTTTAATGAAAAGTTGGCTTATGCTATATCTCGGGTATATATGGACCAATATCGGAAACTTTTATTTTCTGTATTTTATAACCCGAACTGCTTTTAAGCAAAAAAAAAAACTGTTCAAGTTCGCTTATACGAAAAATTCATTAAAAAATCGGTTAGGTTATATCTCAGGTACATATGAAACCATATCAGGAAAACATTTTTTTTCCTTAAATTTCCATACTAAATAATTGCATTGAGCAAATTGCAGATTGCATTGAAGCAGAATAAACAATTTTTTTTCAAAAATTTTAAAACAAAATTGCCATAAAAAATGGCTTGTTTCGGAATTTTGGATATATCTCAGCTATATGGGATCCGATTTTACACAATTTCAATAGCAAATCCATGAATCGATGGAGTTATAAAATGGTAAAAGAAAAAAATTTCTAAGTATAATGGTTTTCTCAGAAACGGTATTTCAACGGCGAATAGACGAACATCGAATTAATCGAATTTTCTATCAATGCTGATTCAGAATATAGGGTGGGAATGAAAATTGTAGAAATTATAAACGGAATCACAAACTTATATATACCCTTAACATTTTTGTGGAGGGTATAAAAATGAAAGTTATTATCTATTGACCACTTTCAGAAATAACCTCAAAAATGCGATAGAAATTAGGATATGTCAAAATTTTGTCAACCACCAAAAATTCGATACTAAATTAGGTATTCTGCGACGATTTGATAAGGGGAGAAAATTGTGGAAACTGTAAAGGCTGTTGGTCTGACTACAACAACTGTCAGAACTATTAGGTTAAAGATAGTACAAGTTTTGAATAAAATGTTTACTTTATTTGAAATATTATTGTGTTAATTTTTAAACTGTTTAAAGAAAGTCGGCAAAAAATTTATAAAACCTCGGGTACAACAATAATTAGAATGTTGTTTTAGTTTTAAAAGGTTTTAGCAGCTAAACCAGAAATTGAGCAAAACACGTAAATATTTTTAAATTATGCACAGGTATTTAAGACATATAATCACAGAAATCAAGTCCGTTCAGAAAAGGGTTTCAATTAATTTTTTATTTATTAGGAAAACGAATAACTTAAAGGTTTTTCAGAGCGAAATCTTTTTTAACACAAAGTATTATTTTCATTCTTAAAACTAAAAATTATTTCAGTCCGGAAAACTTTGAATATTTTCGTTTTTTCATGCACCGTTATGTGGATAGAATTTCGTTTCAAATGATATATAATTAATTATGTTAATAAGTAATAATGTTATCAAAGGCAGCATCTTTTTTCATTGGAACATATTTTCACACCTATTTTTGATGATTTGGCGCATTTGACTTGTCAGCTTCTTCTGGCAACTCTGCCGTTGATCCTAAAAAATTGTAAAAGACATTGAATTTGTCTCTTTCATCGTAACTTTTAACGAGTAAAATGTAAAAAAAAAGAATGATTGGCTTACATACTTTTTCTTTTACAGTAATAAAGCCAATAACATTTATTAATTGCCCAATTAATTTACAATAATTCAAGTAAATTGAAATGCTAATTAATTGTTTCTTGCATTATTCGATTAATATAAAATTTCGTTCGATTGAACACTCTAATCACATTTTGCCCATAAATCTCATCTCCCCCTTTTAATTAAAATACAAAACGTTCTTCTGCATAACAAATCACTAAAACACCTTTGAATAAATTAATGCCAAGTGAAAATTTAACGGAAATTTGCATAAAAAACTTTCCTGTTCGTTTAATGCTTGGAACTTAATTTATGACTGAAATATGTCGAATATGACCATTAGACCTTTGTTATGCATAACATTAGAACATTTGCATATAAAAATGATTTAGTTATTAATTGCACTTAATCTAGTTTAAATTAAAGATCATTAAGTTTTAAAGACCGATGATGATTTTGAATAAAAATCAAATTATTTAGGAATTATTGTCATTAATTTTAATTATAGTAGTACTGGTATGCATGAAAGCAACCATTGAATTTGTTGCGCAAAAGAGCATAGGTGACAAGGTCAAAATTTATTTACGAAAAGGCTCGTTGGGCTGAGCTCAACCAATTTTATAAGCATTTTAATTGGAAACTGTGCTTTCTAGATAATGACATAAATGCTTCTGCAAAAATGGTCGGGAATATGATATTGCTAGGGATGAAATCATTCATCCCTTCCAAGCAGATTTCGGTTAAACCAAGAGTGAAATCCTGGTTTAATCAGACGTGCAAAAACGTACTCAGATCCAGAGAGGAAGCATTCAGAAATTGGCGTTTAAACAAAAACCCAGATACTGATTTGCTATGCAAAAAGGCAAGGAATTCATGTGCCAAGGTACTTAGGTGCGAAAAATTACTCCACGAACAGCGTTTTCGTGCCAAGGTTCTTAAAGCTCCCCGGGGAAGTAAGACCTTTTGATCATTCGTTAAGAGAGTAAAGAACAATGCTAGTTCATCAATTCCTACTCTATTAAAGAATGACCAAGTATTCACCGACCCGGTTGACAAGGCTAACCTGCTGGCTGAAATTTTTGCAAGTATTTCTTACTTGCAGGAAAGCAGTCAACGACTTGCCGAGCTCGAAAGAATATCTGTAACTATGCCAAAGAGCTCGAGCAGTTAAAAGGGTTTTGACCGATCTCGACATAAATAAGACTCCTGGACCGGATGGAATTCCAGCACTGGTCTTGAAGCAGTGTTCTTCTACGCTTGCGCGTCCATTAGCACACCTCTTTAGCATAATTTACCATGATGATGAGTTTCCATCATACTGGAAGGTCGCTAGTGTAACGCCAATCCCTAAAAAGGGTGAGGCAAACAACCCTGAAAATTACCGCCCAATTGCAATTTGCTCTGCGCTTCCCAAAGTAATGGAAAGAAAGTATGGTCCCAAAGTATGGAAAGTACCACCTTATGAGGTATCTAGAGTCGCATAAATTACTTTGTGACTGCCAATATGGATTTCGCAAGCATCGTTATACTGGCGATCTTATGGCCTATCTCTCAGAGAAATGGTGCCATTCCATCCATCATTTCGGTGAAAGTAAGGTGGTGGCTTTGGATATTTCCAAAGCGTTTGACAGAGTGTGGCATGCTGCACTACTGCACTACTGGCTAAACTAACTGCTTTTGGTGTCGGTGATGACTTCTCTCGGTTTATATCGAGCTTTCTCAGAGAACGCACTATACGAGTTGTTATAGATGGGATCTCATCAAACGAGTTCAAGATTAATTCAGGGGTACCACAAGGCTCCGTTCTTTCTCCTACACTATTTCTTATTTTCCTCAATGACCTTCTATTTCAAACTTTCAACCCTATACACTCTATCGCAGATGACAGCAGCATTTGCCATTCGTACTCTTTCAGTAATAGGCCCAGCCTATCCGAGATCCTTGTCAAGAGGCAAAATATGAATGATTCATTGAACAGCGATCTTGTATTAATCTCTGAGTGGGGTTGTAAAAACAGAGTCGCCTTTAACGCACGTAAGACCCAATGCTGTTTATTGACACATAAACATACTATCGCAAGTGCTACTTCATCTGTACTCATGGATAGTATAAATATTGAGGAATCGGATGCTCTTGATGTTCTGGGTATGAAAATACAGTGTTCGCTGGAATGATCATATTTTTAGCATATCTAAAGAAGCATTCAAGTGCCTCGGGTTTTTGAAACGGTGTAAGATGTACTTCACTCCATCCGACCTCCTTGCTATTTATACCACCTACATCCGACCGAAAATGGAATACAACTCTCATGTTTGGGCCGGTGCCTCAAAGTCTATTTTGGGTTTGTTCGTTCGTGTGCAGGAGAGGGCGAAGAAGCTCATCGGTGACAGTAGGGTATCCAACTCTATTGACTCACTGGAGCATCGATGCAGTGTAGCATGCATTACTCTGTTCTATCGTTACTACAATGGATTTTGCTCTGACGAGATTAAGGATCTTGTTCCCGAAACGCGCACATTTTTACGTAGCACGCGTTCATCGTCCAGAGCTCATCCATTTGTGGTCGATTGCCTGGGGAGTCGTACAACGCATTTCAGAGAGGGTTCGTTTTTCAGCCGTATGGTTCGCTTATGGAATAAATTGCCCACAGACATGTTTCCTACCTGTTATGACGGAAAGTTCAAGTCAAATGTTTACGAACACTACTTCCTCTTTCCCCCTCCTAATAACCTATTTTCCTAGCTCTGGTACAATACGCTGCATATGTAGGGGTCAACCCCTGAGTACTGGTCCAAGATAAAAAAAAGGCTTTAGCCAATTGCACCTTCTAAGCGTGTGTTTTTATGCAAGTCTTCATGCAGAATGTATATCAACGACGAGCGTGAAAGTTGTAATTGTTGGGCACGATGGAGAGTTGGTGTGGACGGTTCTCAGCCACAAAGAAAATTTTAATTTCCTGTATTTTAGAAACCTCCTTATATTACCTGAACTGTTTTTAAGCAAAAAACTTGTTTAAGTTCGCTTACGCGACATTTTCATGAACTAATCGGTCTTGGATATTATGGACCGAAATCGGAAATTTTTATTTTTTGTATTTTAGTAACCCCTTTTCTAAACACAACTGCTTAAAAGCAAAATAAAATTTGTTCATGGAAAAATCGGTTTGCATTAAATCTCGGGTATATATATATATATATATATATATATATATATATATATATATATATATATATATATATATATATATATATATATATATATATATATATATATATATATATATATATATATATATATATATATATATATATATATATATATATATATATATATATATATATATATATATATATATATATATATATATATATATATATATATATATATAGTAGTAAGAAGTCTAAGTAAAGTTGTGAAGTATTTTAGTACGGTGTAACAAACAATTGTGAGTATCATTATTTCATTTGCAGTTGAAGAACCCGAAAAGGGGGTTTTAAAGGCAAAAACGTAACACTACAGTACTAATCACTGTTCTGCATTGTCAGCTCGAAAACTTTATTGTTTGAATTGAACGATGTGTCGTATAAAATATTCTGTATAAATACCATGAAATATGCATCAATTCAGATGAATTAATAAATCAAAAATGGTGGAAGATATATTTGAAAAACGTGCTTGTCTGATGTATTAGTATGTATTAGTACGTGATATAAGTATACCATAAGATAATTTTATGTGTATATACTATGTTAAAAATTATATATTTCGACTACAGACTCGCTGATTCCTCATAACTCCAACAACGGACTTCTAGATTTTTAGTATGCAATCAGTAATTGCAACTTTTTTTATAAACGCTATCCAAAGAAGTTGGGAAAAATTAATATCTAAATATGGATAGCGTTTCTCAAAACAATTTTCTTCTGCATGTTTTTGAATTGTGATATAATTGCTGCAAATACGAAATATTTTTATAACGCAATACGCGTACATACTGACAGTTGTAATTGTCGTTCATTATTCCATTTATTGAAATGAGGAGAAACCACTTCACTTTGCTTAATTGCAAAACAAATAAATAAGATAAAATTGCAATGATAAAATACACACTTTCTACAAGCACTGGAAACAATTTAAACAAATACAATTACAAGTATTCAAAAGGGTGACAAGAGAGAACCAAGAAAATACTGGCAAGTAAGCCGCGTTAAGTAATGGCGATGATGGTTTTAACATCAAACTACAACATATTGAAAGCGGCATCAGCATTATCCCTTTTGTCAAATCTTTATATTAATATGAATCTGAAGAGACTTTTTCCTAATGTGAGGAAGGAGTTGGATATTTTACAAAAATAGGACCTGAACAGAACAAGGAGTGTAATGCTTCCGCTTCTAAACATGAACGTGTTGGTTTTAATGCTCCCCAGTTCTTCACTATGATTAGTAAGTTGATAATTTAAAAAAAAAATTGTAGCTAAATAAAACATTGTTTAGAAAAAATTGAGGTATTAGATGTAAAAAAACAATTTCGTGTCTTTACTTCCTCGTTTTTTCTGTTGTATTTTTACCCACCTAACATTTCCACTTGAAGCTTTGCAGAAGCAAGAGACATTTTCATATCAACTTGTTGTAGAAACTTCACCAGTAATTAAGCAGGTCTTTTCTATGTTAAACGAACTTTAAAATTATGACTTCATTGTGCATTTTATTCTTTATCCTAAAATTATCTTCTTTTCTTTTTCATTATGTTCATCATCTTTATGGTTAAGAGCAGTGGAAAGTCCTTATCTCAAGTATGTCGCAACAACTGTATGAGATTTGTTTTTAATTCGTAATGCAGACAAAAATCCTTCATATTTATGTACGTACTTCTTTGTAGAAGCTTTCTTGCGCATTGATTTTGGGAAATTTAGAAAACAAAGTCGTTAAAATGTTGAAAAATTATGATGTTTCAAAAGTAAAAGATACTTTGTTAAAACCGCTGTCCCGCAATACTTAAAAAATAAGAATCATATATTGTGGAAACTCTGTAAAAATAAGACATTTGATGAATACAGAAAGATAGAAGGAGACAGATCATGAATCTTGTGACTAAACTTTACCGATATAAAATAAGCATTCTGTCGTACTAGAGATGATATATTAGAAAAATTAAAGAAAATTGAAAAGGGTTAGTAAGGTTAGTGTTGGCAGGGGAAAACAAAGTGAGTAATTAAAACGTAAAGATTTGCAAGTCAATCTCCGAATACTCGTTGTCAGTTGCCAACTTCCCACGTTTTAGCTTTGACCCGAGGCTCAGAAGAGATGCAAGCGTAAAAAATTATATTAAAAGGCACAAACTATCAAACTTTTCACCCCAAAAATTTCATAATCCATATCGTAATCTGTATATATTTATTTACAAAGCAAACTTTCAACTTTATATCCCAATAATCTAAAAAAATTATTGAGAATTTAAAAAGAAAAATCTTTTAATAATACCTGTCAAAACACAAAAAACAAGCTTTTTCATTTGAATTTATAGTTCTCTGCTTTTTGACACTTTCAAAAAACAAATCGTGAATGAAGTAGGATGTATTCCAAACCGTCAATTAGGTTTCAGAGCTAAGCATAGCACCATAGAACAAACACACAGGCTGGTGAATATTATCACAAACGCGTTCGAAGATAAAAAAATATTACTCAGCTCTATTTATTGACGTTTCCAAAGCTTTTGACAAAGTGTGGCACAAAGGCTTAACCCATAAAATAAAATTAAACTTGCCTGCAAACACGCACAAGCTGTTAGAGAACTACTTATATGACTGGATATTCGACGTTAAGGAACGTGATTTCAAAAGTTCGGCTCAGCCAATCGAAGCTGGAGTTCCCAAGGTCCAAGGTTCCCAAGCATATTGGGTCCAACTTTATATTTGATTTATGCTTCAGACATGCCAACGAGCTGCAAAATTCACACTTTAACTTTTGCACACGATACAGCATTCATCAGTGTTCATGAAGACTATAAATTAGCATCACAAAATTTGCAAGAACATATTCTTATATTGGAGAAATGGCTGAAACTTTGGAAAATCAAAGTAAATGAATAAAAAATGTACCCATGTTACATTCACACTACATAGAAAAACCTATCAACAACCATATTAATCCGCAACACAGTGAAGTCAAATACCTTGGTATTCATCTCGACCGTAGGCTCACGTGGAAGTCTCACATTGACGCTAAAGTCACCCAGATCAAATTAAAAGCGGTGCAACTAAATTGGCTCATCGGCAGAAATTCTATCTTGAAGTTAGATTGCAAACTTTTGTTGTATAACGCAATCCTAAAGCCAATATGTAGCTATGGAATTCAATTGTGGGGTACCGCCTCTCCATCTAACATAGAGAAAATTCAAAAGAGCCAGAATAAAATTCTCCGTATAATTACTGCAGCTCCATGGTATGTTAAAAACTCTCGAATTCACAAAGATCTAGGTGTACCATTAGTGAAAGATGAATTTTCAAAATACGCGGTAAGGTACATTAACAGACTTGAATCTCACCCGAATCCTGTCGCACGTAGCGTCCTTAACTTTGTCGGCCACACTCGACTGAGAAGAATGGTCACCCTTGCAACCATCAGAGCGTTGGAAAGGTGATTTACCAATAAAATACACGCAAGAAGCAACTTTTCGTCTAGCATTGGCTGGACCTGAGTAAATAAAATTTTTCAGTAATCATTAATTTTTTCCTTCATTAATTAATGAATTTTTATTTTTAAGATTTGCATACTTATTGTTAGTTCTATTAGAAGATACAATAAATAATTGAATTGTTAAAAAAAAACCAAAAAAAAAAAAAAAAAAAGAATTTATGTAAATTGTGAAATTCATGTCCGGCTTAAATTGAACTGAATTGCGTATTTTTATATTTGAAAGTGGCGTTTTTTAAATAGTTTTGTGTATTTCACTGTGTGAAGATTTTTATTTTTACTCTTACAGTAAAACAAAACTTAACTCCGGGCAGGCAATACCGGGCACGTCTAGTATATAATAAAAATTAATAATTTTTTATATATGAAACATGAAAGGTATTTATTGAACTAGGTTATGTTTTGTTGATTTGCTTTTGTATCCAAAATTAAAAAAAAGAAAAATATTGTATAACATATTCCTATATACTATTTTATTTTGTTTTCTAACATTTTTAATAAAAAAAATAAATAAAAATGACCCTCTCAAGTTGTTTCAAAATGAAAATTTCATTTCACAACCACAATGTCATTACCATTCTTGGAAACCTACTCAATTTCGCTTTACTTGTCATTGAGAATTTTCATATTATTTCCCTGATTAAAAGGGAATGTTACTTAATAAATTGCATTGAAATAAATTGTTGACTGTATTCGTCTACATTATTTGTTAAAGGCAGGGAAACCAAAAATATAATTTTTTTATAGCTGAATAATAAAATGTTCTTCCAAAAGAAGAAAATAGATTTTTTTATAAAAGCGATCGCTGTTTTATAATCCAATTACAATAATTAGGCAAATTTGACAGTTTCGATTAAATTTATCATATTTATGTTTTTTTTTTTTTTTTTTTTTTTTTTTTTTTTAAGCATTTTTTTTATTTATTGAATCTTCAAAATGAACTAACAATAAGTATTCAAATCTTAATACTAAATTTAAAACTTAAAAAATGTGATTCTTAAGTCCGGCCAATGCTAGACAAAAAGTTTTATTATGCGGGAGCTATTTCGGTAAAATCACCTATTGAGCAATCTGATGGTGGCAGCGGTATCCCTTCTTTTAAGCCGAGTGTGGCCGCCAAAATTAAGTATATTGTGCGCAAGAGGGTTTGGATGAAGTTCCAGTTTACTGACATACCTTGTCGCGTACTTAGAAAACTCCTCTTTTACCAGCGGAACACTCAGATCTTTATGAATTCGTGAATTTTTTACATACCATGGAGCTGCAGTAATCGTTCGAAGAAGGCGACAAAACAGCCTTTGGATTTTTTCAATGTTTGACGCTGAGGCGGTGCCCCATAACTGAATTCGTTGTATAACAAAAGTTTTCAATCTAATTTCAGTGTCGAATTTCTGCCCATAAGCCAATTTAGCTGCGCTGCTTTTAGTTTTAACTGAGTGACCTTTGCTTCAATGTGAGACTTCCACGTTAGCCTACGGTCCAGGTGAATACCAAGGTACTTTACTTCGTTGTGCTGCGGAATAGGTGAGTTGTTAATTTGGATAGGCGAACATGTTTGCCTACACAGTGTTAATATAACATGAGTACATTTCTGTTCATTAACTTTGATTTTCCAAAGTTTTAGCCATTTCTCTAATATTGAAGTATATTCCTGTAAATTTTGTGATGCTAATTGGTGGTTTTCATGAACACTCAAAAACGCTGTGTCATCTGCAAAGGTAGAAGTGTGGATTCCGGATGTCGTTGGCATGTCAGACGCGTAAATCAAATATAAAGTAGGCCCCAGTATACTGCCTTGGGGAACTCCTGCCTTGATTGGCTGAGTTGGGCTTATAAAGTCGCCTTCTCTGATAACAAACTTCCGCCCGTATAAGTAGCTTTCCAGAAGCTTGTGTGTATTTGCAGGCAAGTTTAGCTTTATTTTGTGCATCAAGCCGTCGTGCCACACTTTATCAAAAGCTTGAGAAATATCAATGAAAAGAGCTGAGCAATACTTCTTCTCCTCAAAGGTTTGTCTTATGGCATTGACTAGTCTGTGCGTTTGTTCTATGGTGCTATGTTTAGCCCGAAAGCCAAATTGATGATCAGGGATGCATCCCACATTGTTCAATGTTGGACTCAACTTCGCCATTAACAATTTTTCGAATAGTTTTGAAATTGTTGGTAAAAGACTTATTGGTCTATATGATTCTATCTTAGTTAGATCCTTCCCTGGCTTGGGTATCGTAGTAATCATTGAGACCTTCCACTCTGCAGGATAATACTCAAGGCGTAAAATGGCGTTAAAAATAAAAAGTAGAACCCTTCTAGCTACACGATGTAACTGTTCAAGCATTTTACCAGTAATTTGATCAATGCCTGGAGCTTTCCTGGGGTTTGTATTACTGATAACGTTTTCGACATCTTGAAAATTAAATCTCAAAGACACAGGAGGTCTAACAACATATGGTGGTAATTCCGCTGTATTATTCTCTGAATTATTTGTGATAAAAACGTTTCGCAAATGATCGACATACAACATTCCCTTTTCAGAATCGCTTCTTGCCCACTCGCCAGTTGAATTTCGCAAAGGTGGCTTACCTATTACGGGTCTTTTTAAACCTTTTGTCGCTTTCCACAAGGAATAATCAGATTGAGTGGTACCATCAAGGCTTTCCAAATATGTTTTAAGGGAAGCCGTTCTATGGACTTCAAGCAGATTTCTTAGCTGAGTTATGCATTCCCGTAGCCTAGTTTTAAGCTGGGGCGACCTGCGAAGTTGCCACTCTCTTCTGACTCTTCTTTTTTCTGACAGAAGTTGCTCAATTTCAGATGAATAAGTTCTATTGTTGTATTTATGTCGAATTTTTTTTTTTTGCCAAATTCTGGGGCAAAAAGGCTAAACCACTCTAGGTTTGCTATAAACAATAAAGTAAATATCTTACAAAAACAAGAGGCTTACATTTTTCAGATAATAAGCGGCTTCAAAATTAGGTTGCTCCTCGAAGAGCAGCATAATCTTGTCACGTTATTAACGTCGTTAGCATCATATTGTGAAGAGTTTTTATCACATCTAACCCAGTGTACAGCTGTTGATCTGCTTGTTAAAAATGTATACCACAACACATTCACCCAAACAATATAAAACTAAAAACCTAATACACAAATAAATAAATATACATCATTTAAAGTACATAAAATTCCAAGTAAATCAACTACAAATGGTGATGTTGTTGTTTTTGTATTCTTGGTATTCGTTTTATTATTGTTGTTTGTGTTGTGACTTGCCTATTGTTCGCAAGCATGTATATGAATGTGTATGTGCGAAAGAAATACATTTGTACATTATGAACCACTGGAAAATTCATGTCGTTTGTAGAAACTGATAAAGACGTATAAATAGCAGGCAGGTCGGCAGCAATTTTATGCAAGAAAGCAATTCTAGTGTTTTAGTACACAGTCGTACTAAGTGTAAACAAAGTTGTGAATTATTTAAGTACTGTATAACGAACAAGTGTGAGTGCCATTATATTATTTACAATTCAAGAATCCGTAAAAGCATTTTTAGAGGCAAAAACGTAACAATATATCTAAATTTTAGCCACATGAACGGCATTGCGGGAACTTTTAATTTACTTTTTTGATATTGAAAAATCTAAAGCGGCGCTACCTTGTTTCAAATAGGAAAGAAATTTGCACCTACTTTAGAATTCACTCAAAAAACAGGCTCATCATTTAAAATCGTTAGGAATGATTTGTAAACAAGGTAATTAAGCTGCATACGAAATGAAACCAAGATATATTGAGCGCCGATTATGCGTGAGTGAAATGAATCGTGGTGACTGCAGAGTCACACAATATCATCTGCAACAAAACCGAAAATTCATGTAAAGAAGTCATGCTATATATTTGAGAGGAGCCAATGAATGTTGTATATTACGACTTGCTTTATCCACCCGAAACAATCACTGGAACTTTCTACCGAACACTATTGTACTCTTAGTAGCTTAGTTTTCTGATAAAAAAAGGGTGATCGAAAAATTAAGCACGATTTTGCTATAAAACATTTTATAGTTAGTAGTCTAAATAAATCAATCAAAATAGTTATTTTGTTTAATATTAAACAAACATTGTATAAAATGTAAAGCTATACAACAAAATCATTTTTCATAACTTTTTGTATAGGAGGTGGAAACAGTTTGTAAAACAGTGCAAGTTTATAATATTTTCTTTTTTGTGACAATATAGGTTACCCTGACCGAAGATCATAAATTTGCTTGGCCAAAGCTTAAAAATAATATGTGATTAATTAAAACAATGTTTTTGAAAATTTTACTCGTAACATACCATCTGCAGGAGTCCTTAATTTATTTGAATTTATATGAATATCTCAAATCTCGTAAATATATATACGAGAATAAAAAACTAGTCTACTTTCAAATATTCCTGAACGAGTCGCAAAACAAATTCATGACTTATCAAAAATAGCCACCAAATTGGAAGATAGGATGCCAAACAAGGCTTTGGTATATATAAGTATTTTATGTATATTAATTATAAATACATAATTGAAATTGTTTAATATTTCTAATATTATATGATGGTATTCGTCTGGCTCACGTTCAATCCTGGCTTTCGCCAAGAATTATTTTTAATTATAACAATAATTGCCCAGATCAATAAGTCTTAATCAAAGAAGTCAGCAAAAAATAATTTAATACCCTAAGCTGGGAGACAGCTAGATATTTCGCAGTCGCTACACTGCTCATCAGCACCCACTAGGACTCGAACTCGGTATCATGATGCAAATTTTTTTTTTTTTATCTTGGACAAATACTCAGGGGATGACCCCTACATATGCAGTGCATTGTACTGGAACTAGGAAAATAGGTTATGCGGAGGAGGAGAGAGGGAGTAGTGTTTGTGGAACAATAACAACACGAAAAACCAAAACAATCCCTATTGCAGCATATAAAATCTTAGAATTAAATTAGTAAAACGTATTAAAACTTAATACGATAAGGTTTGAACTTGAAGCAGACGAATACCATCATATAATATAATTATTTTAAATACGTTATAATGTATATTTTGCTACATGACTAACTTGTAGTTTATTTATAGAAAGTTTTACATGACAAGGAACCATCAGAATTTACTGACAGGATTGGAATTCGGTTGATAAATAATATAAATAACGCTTTATGATTTAAACTGTAAATATGTGTCAGACTATAGAAAATTATAGTTTCATTTTAACTCAGACAACAAAGAATTATCAATCAAAAGAACTTAGTTTGTTGCCAGTGAAAAGCTTGCAAATGAACATCTTGGCCCTTATGAAGTTACAAAGGTTTAAAAGAATGGCCGACACAATGTTCGAAAAGCGGCTTCGTTTGATTGACCAAACTTAACCAGTACTATTATTTCATAAATTATACTAATTGCAGCTAACACACTTTTTGAATCACTCATTTTCAAACTATTTTCTTCGCGTTTGGTCCACGTATTATCAACAACCTTCATAGAAATCCTTTTGTTTCCGTCGTGTGTATTGTAAATGGAAACATTGAAGGAAACACATATTTGCTTCAATGTTCCATCGTCTGTATGCTGCATTAGAACTATGATAAACCTCAAGTGAATATTGAGACATCATTACATTCAGAAAACCTGAATGTTTGTTGTACTTTATGGGCTGATGGAATCATTTGTCTGTACTTCTTTAAAAACAATGCTGGCTAGAACGTGACCACTATACAGTCATGCTTACTAACTTTTCCGTTCATCAGTTGAACAACCATAATGTTCTAGAGCCGTGGTTTCAACAAGACGGCGCAATTCGTCACACAGCTCGTGCCACGATTTGGTATCCGCATGATTTCAGGTTTTGGACCCATAATTGGTTTTCAAGATTGTGAAATTTAGCGCCACTATATTATTTTCATACATAAATTATAATGCCACAAAATGAAAAAAAACAGCTTGTTTTCTTTGTTTCCTAACAATTTAAAAAAAAGAGAAATTGATGAACTGATCGCTTAAAGTGAGCCCATTGCAACATGTGAGTTGCGGCATTTTTAACACTCGAGTCAGTCTTTGATTTTTTGTACTGCGATGTACCGTGAAATCCTCCTTACACAATACAAACTGCGGGCAATACACAATAGGCCTTAATGCCACCAAATTCTTGGCATGTTTGGCACTGAACAAGACCTAAATGCTTATTAAAAATGTAATGTTATAAATTGGATAAATTTCATTATTGTTTAAGACAACATCCCTTGGTTCTAGCTTAACTTTAAACATGAGTTGAGGGATCTTTTCACGGGTCCTAATGTGCACTACATTTTTTATTTTAAATCCTTTATCTTCCAATCCAGTTTTAACTCCATCAGTGTCTATGCAAGGATCAATACTTTTATAACGACCTGAAGACCCTTAGTACTTTTAAGCTGATAAGTGTAAAACGATCTTTTCTCTTTCTTCAGAACGTCAAACAATTTTCCGTATTCATTTTCATGGTTTTCCTGGATTTTTGTTTCACTAGTGCTTAACAGAAGTTACGGCAAAAGTGTCTTTACCGGTTACCTTACTAAGTTGTTTTACCTGATCACTAGAAGTCGGCTCTCTGAAAAACGAGATATTGATAGCGGCTTAAAAGTTTTTTTTGGTTGCTGTCAGGTCATCAGCCTGAAGGATTAAAAATCTATTACTATCCGTTGCCGTAACGGCATTATCATATTTAGATATTTTTGATTTCAATGATAATTGCGCGGATTTAGGGCCTAGCTGACGTTTAACCACGGTTACATACATGTCCATGCCTACTTGTGTTTTCGGCTTATCTGCAGCAATAAAACTGGTAGATGATTTGTCTTCTGTTGTAACAACTACATGTGGCAAACAGGAACATTATCAACTGATTTTTTCAAACATTCCTTCTCAGAAATCCAAACCTTTTTATTAGTGGAACTAAGCTTTTTGTCAGATCATTTAAAAAATGGGTAAAGTGTAGTGATAAAACACTATTATATGAAAGGAAAACGGTGAAAGTGAAAAAAGAAAATCTCGATAAACATTACGGTCTGCTCCGTCAGATTACATGGTAAAATATTGGATTGCTGAATTTAAACGCGGTCAAACAAGCGCTGCAACAATACCATCAAAAGAGGTAATTACTGAAGAAAATTTCACCAAAATCCTCGATATCGTTATGATAGTTATGAATGGCCGATTCAAGTTACGTGAGATTGTTGAAAGGTAAACATATATATCATATGAACGCGTGTTCAACATTTAGCATGAACATTTGCATATGAAAAAGCTATCGGGAAGTTGGGTGCGCGTTTGCTCAGTGTCGAACAAAAACGAGTTCGACCTGTTAATCCTGCTGAGTAGTTAAAGCAGCAGATCATGATACGTCATGACCCGAGTTCAAATCCCAGTGGGTGCTGATGAGTAGTGTTGCGACTACGAAACAGCTAGTTGTCCCCCAGCTAAAGATTTGATTATTATTTTTCTTGTCTTCTTCAACCAAAAATTATTGATTACAGCAAATTTGTATTGGAAAAAAATCCTTCTTAAGAAAAAACTTAAGAAAGGAAAAAAACTTGAACTATAACCCGTTGTACAAACGTACAAACCAAAAACATAATCCTGTTAATTTTTGGCGTGGCGGATTCACCACTGCACACCTGAAACCAAAAATCAATCGAAACAATCGGTGAAAGCTGGTGCTCCGAAGAAGGCGAAGACAGTATTCGGTTGGCAAGGTTATGGCCACTGTCTTTTGGAACGCACACGGAATATTGCTCATCGATTGTCTAGAAAAAGGATCAACAGTTACAGAAAAGTTTTATCGTGCATTATAGGAGCAATTGATTGATGGTATCAAGAAAAAACTATCACATTTAAAGAAGAAAAATGTGGTATTTTTTCAAGACAACGCACCGGTTAGATACGATGCTAAAATTACGTGAAATACACTACAAATTGGTTGATCATCCACCTTATAGTCCAGATTTAGCTCCTAAGGACTTTTTCCTGTTTCCAAACTTAAAAAAATGGCTCGTACGGAAAAGATTCATCTCAAACGAACAAATGATTACCGAAACTAACGCGTATTTTGAGGGGTTACCAAATCATATTATTCAAATTTTATAAAAAAGTTGGAATATTGTCTTACTAAGTGTACTGAGCTAAAAAAAATGTGCTTTCCCTACTTAGGTAGCTTCAATGTCAATTTGGTAAGACCACTCTCTTCATCCATTCTGGTTTTCTACTTATTCCGCTTTTATTTTATTACTTTCCGATCAATAATAACCCCGTCCACTCACTGTCAAATCTAGATTTCGAATTTCTGTCATACACATGCGCGGATTTTGTGTTTGCATGCTTTGCGCAAGTTTGGCAATAGAATTTATCAAAATATTTAATAGACATTAATATAGTTATTGTTATATTCGTCTGTACTTACATATGCGTTTTGTTGAAAGTATATCTGTACAAATCAGCAGTTTTTTAGCCCCATGAGAACTATCATTATCTATTGCTTAAAAGTGGAAAATGTCAAACTATGTTGAATTTTCTATATAGCATTATAAGTCATCATGCATCCCTTAATTCCAGAATCTATATTTTGAAATCTATTTAGAAAATAATACGAAATGATTGTCAAATTGATAGAGTATTTCATCCATTTTACGGGCAACACAATCGCCCATTTGAGCAAGACATTCGTTCAGTTATTGATCGCTTTTATATTGATTTTACTCTTCTCTATTCAGAACTATCATTAAAGATGGCGGCATAATGCACTTAATAAATAATATTGTATGTTATCCGAATATCGATATCGTTCTCAACTTGTTGGCCTTCTTGCTAAATGGCAACGACAGTAAGCAAAAATGCAGAATTTTATGAAAACTTCCATACATATTTTCAAATCGCAGGAGTTATCGAACAAAACTTGTCCCACAATTGCATCTTTAGTACACACTACAATACTTTTTCAGCACACACGCCATATTTGGCAAATATCACGATAGCATACAAAATTATATAATACATACATATGTATTTTGTTTTATTTTTGGTTCCCCTGAATGTAAACAACAATTTGTAACTCAAACTTTAGTGCTGTTGGTCGTACGTACTTCTACACAAACTCAGAGAAATGTAAAGCAGAAATAAATACTGCATCTACTCTATAACATATTGCGGTTGTAGCTAAGTGGCAAGAAAGAGCTTTTTAAGCGATTTTATGATTGCTAAACAAAACCAAATGTAACAAATTCATCTTATAACCGTGGCAGAAACGTTCTAACGTATTTGTTGGTACATGCAGTAAAACATTAAAAGCTTATACTCGTATTTTTTTTTTTACCAAATGAGATAAAAATAAAACACATCCTACACATTATAATTTTTTAATGAAGTGCTTATGATGCAATTACAGCAACAAACTGAAGAGGGATTCAGAGAAAAATTGAAAAGAAAAACAAAATGAATCAGTAGACTTCCCACACATTTGAGGAATACAAAAAAGTTTTAATTGTGGTTTTAGGGTAAATACTTTTTGTTTGCTTTTGCTAGAAGATTTGTGTTTTATGTGGTTTTTGAAATTATGTTTTAAGGAAATATAAAATATGGAGTTTTGTTCAGTATCTTCAGATATTACTGAGAATGTTTTGTTTTTAATTGTTAAAATATGCACTGTTTTCAATATTGATTATAATTTATTTCGAACTTATAATCTTTATAAATACATACATAATTTGTAAACAAGTTCAAATTGGTTTCTTCTTGTTTGTTTGGCTTTTTTTAAATTAAAAAGGATTTTTCTATTTTTTACTGGGCATTGTACACTGTTTTTTTCTCCGAAAAAAGATTTTACTTACTCTCAGAAGACGACTATCACCAATGTGTCGATTGCCAGAATTTAAGGAGTCATTTTATATGCATACGATACTAGCCTTTGTCATTCATACTCATTCATTCGTATTGGCTATGGGCCAATGTAAAAGTACAACGATCTTTTAAAATTAACTGAATGTGTATACCACCCGTATAAACGAACGGGTGGAATACCTATTGAAATTCGTTATGATGTTCGTTAAACAGAGCATATTTTTCAAAAGAAGTGTTTATTTATGTCTCAAAGGAAGGGTTTAAATGTCTCGGTTTTCTGCTCTCAATTGATAAAATTTATACCCAACCAAAACTACAACACTTATGTTTGGGCCGGTATCTCAAATTCTATGCTGAGATTTTCCAGCGTGCGCAAGAGAGAGAGAGAAAAAAAAAGCGAAGAAGCACTTCAGTTATATTAGAGCAGGAGTACCCAAGACGTATGCGCTTGATGCTCAATTGTTTTTGTAAAAGCGCAGCTATAGAACTGTGCTTTTTAATACACACATACTGCACTTTGCGTTATGCATTTTTTGTCGTTCTTACCTGCACAAACGCAAGAGCAAAGCAACAACACATTCGCATGCTTTGCTGGCAAACATTGGCTACAGATATTATCAGTGTAAATTTTATTTTTGTAAATGTATTTTGCTTTTTATAACAAAAAATATTAAATAAAAGTAGTTTTTCCTTAAATATATTGGTGCTTGCCCTTCCATATAGAACTTTTTGGCACCCCTACTTTAGGGCATCCACCAAGATCAGGAGATCTCGTTTCTAAAACCGAGTTCATAGCTACTCACTTATGCTGGGTGGGAGAAAGACTTCGTTCTGCTTTTGAAATAAACTTTCCGCTTTGTATTTTTTGTCACGATGTGGGAAAATTCCACAAACACCACTTTCTCTTTTCTTCTCTCTTAATCTATTTTAGCAGTTATAGTACAATGCACTGCATATGTAACTGCCATTCCATTAATACTAATCTCAATTAAAATATAAAGAGTAGTACAAGAATATTAAAATGAGATGATTTAACAAATCTAAACGACTGCAACACCAATATACTGGAAATTGAGGAAGTCAGTGGAAGAATACCAAAACTAATCGCAGAGGCTACGGGGACAACACCAACCGAAGCGCTTCTTGTACTTATGAGCTGGGTGGCATGTGACTTGGAAGCCAACCAAATAGCACTAAAACCCACGATCAGGCTCAACGTGACCCAGGCTGAAAAGACCTTGAGGCCACTCTAATATAAATGAAATCGAAAATGCCATAGTCCCCGGGCTACTTGTGCATCCCAAAACCACTCCTCTCAAGCACCTTTGGTTACCAAATAGCCGAAGCTGATGAAGGGGCTGGCTACCAGACGGATATTTCGGCTGAAATACAAATAAAGCGGCTATATGACTGAGGCTTAACATGATGTTCGGCAAGGATATCACGATTATAATAACCAGCAAGGCCGCCATCAACACCCTGATTGGAATATATACTAATTCCAGTCTATTTCAGGCGAGAATTTCAAAGTTAACCCTAAAATGTTTACGTAGACATGGTTTCAATAACGGCAACATCTTCGCTGAACAAATGGGTAATAAAGTATAACCCTATAGAATAGGGACTTCGATCTCTTTTGCGGACAACCTCTATCAGATGAAGACGAAGGGGACAAGGTCCTTCACCTCCTCGTCATTGGAACACTCCTTCTAGGTGAGCGGAGTTTCAATCGCCTATCATGTCTGGCCTTAGTCCATCTGACTGCACAATAAAGAGCAGCACATGACTCATAAAGAACAGCACATGGCTAGTATAGTAACACGTAACGCAATATTAAGCAGTTTCCCACCTTTCGCCACCACACAACCAATTAATCCTCCATTTTCTATTTCAGCAAACTATCTTCCTCTACTTTCTACCTTTATTTAAGGCTATTTATTACCAAGGGAACTAATAAGAACCTAAGTGGACTGGGCAAATTGCGATATATCTAGAAATCCAGCTGCCTCTGTACGTAACCTAGTCTAATCACAAATTACCGAATTTCATTAATGTTTTTAATTGGAAAGGTTGTAATCATTAGTGGGTCACATGGAAGGTTCAAGTCAGAAGTCCACACAACACTGCTTCCTCTTTCCGCCTCCTTATAACATATTTCCTTAGTTCCACTACAATGCTCTTTATATGTAGAGGTCATCCTTAAAAAACCTATATTCACAGTTTAAAAAAACAAGTAAGAGTGTTGTAAATTCGGCTGGGCCGAATCTAAAATACCCTTCACAATAGTCACGTATAAAAACGCGGTTTAGGCTATATCTCCGGTATATATGTACCGATATCGGCAATTTCCATTTTCCATATTTATATAACCTTATTTCGTTACCAGAACTGTTTTTAAGCAAAAAAAGTTGTTTAAGTTTACTTACGCGACATTTTCATGAAAACCGCGGTTTAGCCTATATCTGGGGTATATATGGACCGATATCGGAAATTTCCATTTTCCATATTTATATAACCTTATTTCATTACCAGAACTGCTTCTAAGCAAAAAAAAGTTGTTTAAGTTCGCTTACGCGGCATTTTCATGAAAACCCCGGTTTAGGGTATATCTTGGGTATATATGAACCGATATCGGAAATTTTCATTTTCCATATTTATCTAACCTTATTTCATTACCAGAACTGCTTCTAAGCAAAAAAAAAAGTTGTTTAAGTTCGCTTCCGCGGCATTTTCATGAAAAACCCGGTTTAGGGTATATATGGACCGATATCGGAAATTTCCATTTTCCATATTTATCTAACCTTATTTTATTACCAGAACTGCTTTTAATGAAAAAACGTTGTTTAAGTTCGCTTACGCGGCATTTTCATGAAAAACGCGGTTCAGGCTATATCTCGGTTATATATGGACCGATATCGGGCATTTTCATTTTCCATATTTATCTAACCTTATTTCATTACCAGAACTGCTTCTAAGCAAAAAAAAGTTGTTTAAGTTCGCTTACGCGGCATTTTCATGAAAAACCCGGCTTAGGATATATCTGGGGTATATATGGACCGATATCGGAAATTTCCATTTTCCATATTTATATAACCTTATTTCATTACCAGAACTGCTTCTAAGTAAAAAAAAGTTGTTTAAGTTCGCTTACGCGACATTTTCATGAAAAACCCAATTTGGGCTACATCTCGGGTATATATGGACCGATATCGGAAATTTTCATTTTCCATATTTATATAACCCTATTTCATTACCAAAACTGCTTTTGAGCAACAAAAGTTGTTTCAGTTCGCTTACGCGACATTTTTATGAAAAACCCGATTTGGGCTATATCTCGGGTATATATGGACCGATATCTGAAAAAAAAATTTTTTGCCTTTTAGTCACCAATTTAAATGAGTGTGTGAAGTTTGAAGCAAAACGAACAACTTTTTTTGTCAAAAATTTCCATACAAAATTGCAAAAATTCCTGGCTTTTTTCGGAATTTTGAATATATTTCAGCTATACGTGAACCGATATTACTGAATTTCAGTAGCAAACACATGGCAATATGGAGTAATAGAATGGTAAAAGAAAAAAGTTTATTTTTATTTATTTCTAATGGTTTTCTCACAAACGGTATTTCAACGACCGACAGACGGACATCGCTTAATCGACTTTTCCATTAATTCTGAATCAGAATATATATACTTTATAGGGTCGCAAAAAAAAACTGTAGAAATTACAAACGGAATCACAAACTTATATATATATACCCTTTACATTTTTGTGAAGGGTATAAAAAATAGAACAAATCAGCGAAAGGTCAAAGTATTGATCTCAGAAACAAATGTGTTCTTCTGCCTGGTAATATTCTAGTTTTTAAAACAACTCATTTACATTAGAGTGGTTCGCCTTCCATACAAAAAAATTGTGCCACTTACTCCTATGATTAAAGATAACGTTAAAACAGTTCAAAAATTATTATTTTTTTGCTTTTTTTTGCTCTCTAACATTTCTTTAGAGAGGTGAATAAATGAAAAGGCTTGTTTTTTGTGTTTTGACAGATATTATTAGAGCATTTTTCTTTTAAATTCTCAACAATTTATTTATATTGCTGGGATATAAAGTTGAATGTTTGAGAATATCTTTCAAAAATTTCCAAAGTCTACTGATGATTAGGGTAGTTCCTATGAAATGTCGACATATAGATAGCTGTAAGTTTCGCTTACAGAAGCGATGATCCGATGCACACTTGTAAGTCAGTAATGCACACCATCTCATATACGAACATAGTATACTTTTTCATATACATTGCCGCATTTGTAGAGTGAACGCCTACCACCTGCACACAAAGTAAGCGAGCTAGTGTGGTGTTCATCCAACAAAAGCTCATTACTTCCTAACATACATTGTAAGCTATAAGTAGGCAGCTCGAATACAATCTCGCATACTTTATAAGTCGGAAGTAGGCAGCTCGGATACAATCTCGCATACATTGTAAGCCAGCAGTAGGCAGCTCGTACGTACTGCGCAATTCAGTTTTTTGAGAATATTCCATTAAATAAATTTGTTCCGTTTTTTGTCTACTGCATTCTTTTATTTTTTCACTAAATATTTTATCTTTCTTGTACCTTTTTTAAATTGTTTTGTAGGCACTTTTACCTAATTTTGTTAATTAAAATTTTTACAACGTAGTCTGACAAAGACGGCGAACGTTTGATTTACAACTAAAAAATAAAATGCATAAATATAAATGTGATACAAAAGATGAATGTAATTCATTTTTGGGAAATCCATATACTACTTTCATTCACTTTGTAAGTTATCATTTATTGATTACAAAGTGTTGCACACATCATCGAAGAGAAGTAATGTGGTAGGCAATGTTCGCCGCTGGGTACAAAGCCATCATATATACTACCCAGCGGCGAACATTGCCTACCACATTATTTCTCTTCGATGATGTGTGCAACACTTTGTAATCAATGAATGGTAACTTACAAAGTGTATGAAAGTAGTATATGGAGTTCCGAAAAATGAATTACGTTCATCTTTTGTATCACATTTATATACAAATGTATTTTATTTTTTAGTTGTAAATCAAATGTTCGCCGTCTTTGTCAGACTACTCGTACGTTGCAAAAATTTTAATTAGCAAAATCAGATAAAAGTGCTAGAAAACAATTTAAAAAAGGTACAAGACAAAAGGAAAGACAAAACATTTAGGGAAAAAATAAAAGAATGCAGTAGACAAAAAACAAAACAAATTTATTTAATGGAATATTCCCAAAAAACTCAAGTGCGCAGTACGTACGAGCTGCCTACTGCCGGCTTACAATGTATGCGAGATTGTATTCGAGCTACCTACTGCCGACTTACAAAGTATGCGAGATTGTATTCGAGCTACCTACTGCCGACTTACAAAGTATGCGAGATTGTATTCGAGCTGCCTACCGCCGACTTACAAAGTATGCGAGAATGTATTCAGGCTGCCTACCGCCGACTTACAAAGTATGCGAGAATGTATTCGAGCTGCCTACTGCCGACTTACAAAGTATGCGAGATTGTATTCGAACTGCCTACTGATAGCTTACAATGTATGTTAGGAAGTAATGAGCTTTTGTTGGATGAACACCACACTAGCTCGCTTACTTTGTGTGCAGGTAGTAGGCGTTCACTCTACAAATGCGGCAATGTGTATGAAAAAGTATACTAGGATCGTATATGAGATGGTGTGCATTACTGACTTACAAGTGTGCATCGGATCATCGCTTACGTAAGCGAAACTTTGGCCGCTGGGTAATCGCCTTCTTATCATAAGAGAAACTCTTTCCGAGAGAAAGCAGGAACGTGGGCAAAAATTAATCTATTTTGTTTTTCAAAAAGTGCAACAGAAAGGTAATGTAAAGTTTTTTAAAAACAAAAAATAATAATCAAACCTTTAGCATAAGAAAAGAAAAACTTGTACTAAAACCCGATGTACAAAAACCTAAAACCTAATTTAAAAATTATAAAAATCCAACAAAAATTCAATAAATTAATATTTACATCTCTGATGAGATTAAGATACAAAAATATGTATGTTAAAACCTAAAAAAGAAATACCGCTTGTTCAGAGACAGCAAATTCTGTACAAACAATCTGAGCAATTAACAAAAATGCATATGTGGTTCAATATGAGATGAATATAGATTGAAAATAATTAGATGGCTCGGCGGCTGAGTGGTTAAGGCAGCAGTTCATGATACGTTGAAATTAAAGATTTTGATGTTTTCACCTAAATGCTTAAAATGTATTTCAAAAACGGATATTACTGCACTAGTATTTTGTACAATTTTTTCGGTTACATAAAGAGGTAATTTATATCGAAAATTTTTTATGAGAAGAGTAACCTCCAAATATCTGCAGGGAGCTTTCGTCATTAAAACCGTTTAAGTCCTGATATTTTTTATGTCTTTGGGGCTACGAACTCCGGTGCTGTGATTTCTTAGACTCTCTAGTCAATAGGATTACTTACATGTTGGAAGAATGGGTTTGTCCAGTGTTAGATAAAACCGTAATGGCAGGTGTTGACTAAAGTCTGTATCTTAATTGTCAAATAAAGTTTGTTTTATTTACTTTTTCTTTTTGTGGCAACGTATCTTTTTCTCGAGTCAGACAGAACTGTCATGAAATCAAGTAGCATTAGTTCAGCAGATATAAAAGATTTATTTTCCGATTTATTTTTGGATTCCCATTGTAGTATAAAATATATCCTTTTTCATATTTGCTTTTTGTATATACTTAGCTGGTGAGGCCTAACGTTCTTTATGTCAATAATATATCCTTTTTCGTTTTGTTTTGTGTTTTTTTTGTGTGTTTTTTTTTTTTTTTTTGTTGTTGTTATATAGGACATTGTGAAGTATCTTTATCACATCTAATCCAGTGTGCAGCTATTGATCTGCTTGTTGAAAATGTACAACACAACACATTCACCCAAACAAGATAAAACTAAAAACATAATACACAAAGAAACAAATATACGTTATTTAAAGTACGTAAAATTCCAAGTAAATCAACTATAAATGATGTTGTTGTTCCTCTTGTATTCTTGGCATTCGTTTTATTATTGTTTATTGTTGTGACTTGCTTATTGTTCGCAAGCATGTGTATAAATGTGTATATGTGAAAGAACTACACTTGTACATTATGAAAGACTAAAAAATTCATGTCGTTTGCAGAAGCTGATAAAGACGTATAAATAGCAGGCAGGTCAGCAGCAACGAGTCAGTTTGTTTTTAAACTTTGTGCAAGAAATTTATAAGTCAAAGTTAACAAGTCAAGTGTTGTATTACACAGTAGTACTAGGTGTAAATAAAATTGTGAATTATTTAAGTTCTGTATAACGAACAAGGGTGAGTGTCGTTATTTTATTTACAATTGAAGAATCCGGAAAAGCGTTTTTAAAGGCAAAAACGTAACAATATTGTAACATGTGTCATTGAGTTAGTTTCCATTATTTTTACTGTTTTATTTACTTTTCTTCTGTCATGTGTCGTCATGGAAATGAAAATAAAAGTTTAATATAGAAACCATTTTCTAGCCTCTAAAATATAACACTAAGCGACCTACTCGTATACCCAGCTCAAAGCAAAATGCAGCAAAACCGTTTCCACGGTGCTTGTTGTTAATGAATGCAAGGCATTTACTTAACGTTCCCTCAAAAGATTTAGTGCCATATGTATACGTTAGTTAGCAAACATATTAACACCTACCTTACATCACATACATTTGTTAAAAAGTTTATGCAGAAACTCTTCGTTAACTATTAAGGGGGATAGACACGGTCAAAATGCTTATCAAGCATAGTAATAGTATGTAAGAAAATTTGTTAGTATTTGTGACACCGGCGATGCTTGATGGAAGATCAAAATAGTTTGATTTTCTTTTTTTATTATTTTGTTTTCGGTATGAATGGTTGTCAAAAAAAATAAAACCAGAAAAAGAAAATTAAATAAAAAAAGTAGCAAAATATAATATTTTTAATTTCAAGTGGAAATAAGACTTAATTGTAGTTTTAAATTGTGAAGCATTTTTTATGAAAAGAAAACATGAATGATAATCCAGATGGGATGCGAAAATAAATATGCTGCGATCAAATTTTGGAAGGGCATTGAGAAGAGAGAACTATTTTGCAATTAAAATGTTTCTATTTATTGACATTTTTTCTACCAGACGAGCACCGCAAAATTAATATTAAAAAATGAATGCTTGATGGTATCAAGCCAGAAATTTTTAAAGACTACACGAAGTTGACAGCAAACATTTTTACCCCCTTCAAATGTATTGTAGTAAGCATTTTAACTGTTTTATTCTGGCAATTCCGTTATTTTCAGTTGTTTTTTTTAATTAGTGCTGCGTGAAAATAAATCCTAACTAACCAAATTAAAAAAAAATTACTAATGTAACATAAAATAATATATTTTTGACCAACATTTCCTGGACTTACCTTTTTAGTAACTATTGAATAAATAATATGTAATATATTAATGAAGTTGAGAAAAATTAACAAGATATAAGTAATATAAGAAACATATTTTTATTCGAATAACATTTTTCGTGGTATTCGCTTGATTGAATTTATATTACCCTTTCAAATTTAATACTTTCAAAAAGAATGATAGAAATATAGATTACGCCATGCGCATGATTTCCCGTTAGATGACGTATTTTAACCCATGCAAGGGTTGCCTATTATATGTATTTCTAAATCATCTAGGGCTGTGCAGGTATTGAAATATTTTTTATATAGTCATATATTATAGAAAATAGATCAAAACTAAGCATTCTAATTACAGCTTTTTATTAAAATAATGTAATCGTGAAAATTTTCTCTTATAAAAGTATATGAAGAGCGGTCAGATAGCCAGTTTGACGTTTTTCAATTATTTTGTAGAAAACTTTTTGAAACCAACTTATGGTATACAAAAATGGGGAACTGCCGCCAGTTCTAAAATTTATTTAAATGAAAAATAAATCACTATGTAGAAGCATTTAAATCTGTTGGGGGCAATACATTGCCTCTTCAAGAACCTTTGCTTCCAGTATAGCATCGAATGCTGTTCCAATATATGGCAAAGATATTTAACGATAGAAAACCCCAAAAAGGGCAGACAAAATATATACCTTTTGAATTGAAAAAATTTCCCTATTCTTTTTCATGAGTGTTAAATTACGAATTTGTACATGCAGAAAAAGTACAGCTTGAAATATGGTTGCAACAACACTAGTATATATTCTATGTATCGTTGTTAAAAACGTTGTATTATCAATATAATTATAGTTTGTTTCTCTATAAATATTTTACTGTTTACATTGCCAGAAAATAAAAAAATATGCAAAAATATATTTTATAAACAAAAGGAAAAAACGCGAAATAGCAGAAAAATCATAAATTTAAATTACATGTTCGCGAACTTAAGAAGGTAAATATATTTAATATTAAGATATAAATTTTAATACTTGTGGTGAGTCCAATAATATATGCAACCATATTAACATGCTAATATATTACGTATAGAATTAAAATCGCAACGAAATACTTAATAATTACTTTTGTTTTATTACAGCTAATGGATATTGCAACTTCCGAGAAGAAATTTGTGCGTTAATTCCGTTGAGATGCCGATTATATTTACAATTATTTTGCAAGAATGTTTTTTAATGATAGCAATATCAATATTAAAAGCTGATGAAGGGATTAAGCTCAATTATTTATTTGCATTAACTTTATACAATAATTATTATAAGATTATATTATACACTTTCCATGTTTTTTAATTAGCTACAGTTATATATGTAGTACATGAAATTGTGTAAATTATAAGAAAAATATGTTTACAATAAAGTTATTTACCATATTAGTATGGTTACTTAATGAAGGTATATGAGAAAAGTATGATTGGCTGGTATAATTACATGGTTAAGTATGACAATTACTTGGTGACTTTAGTATTAATACCATGGTTACTTATTACTATAACAATTTTATACCCAAATATAGCATGTTTACTTATAATATGTTATTTTACAATACTATGCTATGTTTTGACGTTTTAAATATAACAATATACTGTAATTGGGTATGATCATATACTTCAACAATAGTATACATATAAGGGCAACCCTTATAATATTGTCGTATCAACCATATATTTTTTTCTACGTGTACATACACTATAAAACTGACGATTTAGGACTTAAACTACTTAATATAAACTTAACACAGAAAGGTAGTTCATGTAAAACTTAATTAAAATAAAAATATTAATAAACACTTATTTTTCAGAAAGGATATTATAAATCATGATTTATACATTTTTTATGATGCTTAAATTAACCAGTTTATGCCAACAGAAAGCAAATAGCTCATCGAGAGCAAAAATAAGTATTAGTGCGGCGCAACTGGTAGTGATTCCTTTCTTTTTATACCTTACAAAACTGCTTCCAGCTAGTACTATTTTTGTCTGGTTTCTAAATTAAGAATTCTGAAGAAAACTTCTCTGTTGCGTGAACTCAAATTAAAAAAAAACAATTAAAAAAACAGCCAATATATTCTATTTTTTACCCCGAATATGACATGTGAGATGATTTGGCAACCCTGTAGTAAAAACCATTCAGACAGTTCTTCACGAATTATTTTATTATATTTCGTCGTATATCAATAATTTTGTGCTGAAATTTATAAAAAATAGCATAAAATAATAATTATTATTATAAAAACTATGCGGGAAGTGTATTAGAAAGCTTAAAGTGCAAAAAAGTATGTTTAAAAACTCGAAGTAAATTGTAAACATAGGCAAACGCAAGTGATGGAAAAGAAACAAGTGAGAAATTGTGATAAAGACTAGTTTTGTGATTGTTTTCAACAAATCTTACTTCAGCCGTGTCCTTTTACAGTTTTTCAAAAAAGAGTGAACACCAAAGAAAGCGCATTGGATAACTCGCTCATTATATTTTAAGTACGACAATTTAATAGAAATTTGCAATATGAAATGGGTGTCTTAAGCTATGTACACACGGTTGTCAGATGTTACAATATTGTAAGATCTGGCAACATGCTGACAATGAAAAATTGTCCCGCAGGAGTAAATTGTGTTTTCAGACGATCGTAAGAAAATCTTACAATTTCATTGTCAGACTATGGTCTGCAAATAGTTCATCTGGCAACAAAAATTGTCAGTGCACACGGTTGTCAGATTGTTAGATGAAAAAAATTGCCAGACATGTTGTAAGGCATTGCCACTTATGTATATCAACAACCATCGGTTTGGCAGTGTTGCCCATCAAACTTTTTTCCGACAATGATGCCATTGTCAGGTGCATTAATTTGATACATCTGACAATTAAAACTGAGCTGACAATACCAGCCAATTATCTGGCAATGCCGACGAAGAGTGCTCTCACGATTGTCAGATGCCTGACAGCATTGTCGTCTTACAATTGATTGACAATGGTTTTTCTGACAACGTTGTAAGTTAAAAATTGGAAATTCACACGAATGTAATACATCAGACAATTTTACTGGCAATATTGTAAGATCTGACAATCGTGTGTACGTAGCTTTAAAAAGAAGTATTTTGGTTTACTTGGGCAGTACTTTGTGTAATAACTACACATAGGATTTAATAATAGATCAACTCTAAATTTGAAACCGAAAACAGTCGCGTCATTAAATAAAAAATTTAGAAGTCGACAAGTTACTTGCTACAAATTACTTCGAAAAACATTTAGTTGAAGCAAAAATTAATGTAGAAGGAAGTGCATAAATAAAGAGAATTTTTTTAGATGTAGGATGTACGACAGAATATAATCAAAATTAATCACAACATATGTAAATAACAGAAGAATAAAATTTAGTAAAATAACAAACAAATCGTCTAACCCAAATGATATAATTATGTATTTTAAATATTATTTAGTTTTATATACTTCTAGAATAGTGTTTGTCTTCTAGAAGTAGTGTTTTGTCTTCCATCCTGTGCGCACATGTTTTGTTACTGCTGTCCGTATTTTCTATATACGTATATACGTTTATAATTAATTTCGTACGAACACAAATTGCACTGGAATAGGTTGCAAGCTGTGTACACGTGTTTCTTTTTTTCGCTGTTTCCATGTTTTCTTTATATGCTGATTATTAATATTTTTTTAATGTACTTCATTACCTTGCAGTGTGTAAGGCGTTGAGCTAAATTTTGTTAGTCTGAGCAGTGTCGACTGGGCACTGATCAGTTTTAACTAATTTAATTTGAACATTTTAAATGCTGTAATAGAGTTTACTTTGGTCTTTCGTGTTGTTATTGTTGAAGTTAAACCTCCACAAATACTACTCCCTCTTTCCTCCTCCTTATAACCTATTTTCCTAGTTCCAATACAATGCACTGCATATGTAGGGGTCAAAGATAAAAGATATTTACAATATCATTTAAAAGGAAAAATAAGAAATTTCGTCTCTGATATGCTTTTACAATTTTAAAATGTTAGACGTCATTTAACCCACCTGCGCATAGCTTTTAGTTTTTGTGTTTGAGTTGGCGTAATCTTGTATTCTATCATTCTTGTATTTTCAATTCATATAAATTGTAACTGCCCGTCTACATTAGCCATAAAAAGTTGTGGTTGGTCCGATGGTTACATGGTGATGGTGATTTTGCATTATTTTAACCCCATCAACAAAAGCACATCATCACTTTTTATGCCCTTTTTGTGGAAAAAAATATTTTTATTGCAAAATTTGCAATCTGAAATAAGAGTCAACTTTTTTACAATTTCTTTTAATTTGAAACTATTTATTTTAAAATTTTTTTGGATGTTATTTTCTGCTAAGACAGACCTTTTAAAACAAATGTCTTAACAGCCGTGTCAAGACAGTAAGAAAACAGTCTACACCTGACAGTAACATTATTTTGCTGTTTCTGTTAGTGTTCTCATGTCAGGTGTGGACAAAGTTTTAATTTCTTAAAATAATCACAAAGTTTAATTCCGTTCGGAAAGGGAATTGAATTATTTTTTTACTTCTTCAAAAAACGAAGAACTGAAAAATTTTCGGAATGAAATCATTTCTTATTGCAAGAATAAGACTAGTATTGTCTTATAGCATAGATTTCATTCCGAAATAAGTTTTAGATTTTCGTTTTTCGAGGATTAAAAAACCGATTTAATTCCATTTCCGAACGGAAGTGAATTCTGTGACATGACCGAATATATTGCGTTTGTTAAGAATTATCAAAAAAATTTGATTTTCGTCGTGTGAGGTACAATATCAACGAACTTCTTTTTGTGGATAACATTGTGCAATGAAAAAATTAAAAAAATGAATACTAAGGAGGCCATATTAAATACTAAGGAGGCCATATTAAAAGTAAATCTATATCAATACTATTCGAAAGAGGGATTTTTGAACATATTATCTGAGGTACTTTTTCATCATAAATTTTTTACTACATGGATTAATATAAATACAAAAAAGTTTTATGTTAAAAATCTTTCTTTCTTTATATATAAGCAACCTGGTCACCTGATACTGTTTTCTTCGTCGATCGCCAACGAAACAATTGGAAATAAATTCATTTCAACGATTGTGTGCATTTTCGTATACATTAAACCCCGCTTAATTACCTCACTTAGTTTGCTGTAATTTTTGGGTAATTGAGCGGATAAGGTATTAAAGCGGAGACGTTTAATTACCTCATGGAGGTAATTATTCGAAGACGCTTAAGTACCTCTAAGAAGGCATTTATGCAAACTGACTTAAATTAAATCAAAGCCGTTACATGCGTCAAAATAAAAATTAACGCAAAAGAAGTATTCAAAATAAAATATTTTATTCAATAAAAACAAACAAAAGCAATTTCATTATCACAAAATTTATGCATACATATATAGAAAAAAATAATAGGATTACATGCATGTATGTATGTACCTATATAATATATAATAAGCGTATCAGAACGTTAAAAAAGCAAATTGGCTCAATTCACAAAAATTTACGCTTTATGTTTAACAAGTGACAAATTTGTCAACGGAGTTGAGTGAATTGGTAGGCGGTAATGGGTAAATAAATGAAGGGGTTTTTGGGGAATTTTTGGATTTGAGATGCAATATTTTGGGTAGTTACCCAAAATGGCTACTTAAAAGAAAGTTAATTAACCGTGTATTTTTGTATGAAAATAAGTGAGAAAAAACCCGGGATTGAATATAAGGGGCGAATAAACGAAAAAGGCATTTAAGAGGTGGGTAATTACGCAGGGTATGTTGTAAACCAATGAATTTTAATTTTGGCGACGAATATTCGCGTTATATAATGTTAGCTTCCCAAACGAATGGTAACTATGATTAACAACCTTAGTACATTTTTCTTAATAATTTTTTACCAAGATTTGTTACGTTTTTATGCATACTGAACCTACATGAATTGAAGTTGGTCGTTTCTACTGATTCCAATTACTCGCCAAATGGATTCTCCACAATTAAAAAATGAATTTTTCAGTTAAGCGTGTGTTCCCTTTTTAAGAAATGCAGAACTGTTATGTTTTTGGCATTATATCTCATTATATATTCGCTCCAAAGGTTCAAATATGGCAAGTGTGTATACACACATATGTACTCGTATATGTGAATAAATGAACATATTTGGGGCAACCGTAAAGCATATTGCAAAGTGAATGGCAAACATGTGAAAATGTTATTTGCGTCCAGATGCTAAAGCAATAAATATCGTTTTTATTTGTTTATTGCATTGGAATGTCAGTTTGCATGTGTTATCGCAGAGAATAAAATCTTTTTGAACGTGTAGAATGGTGAAGGATGACAAATGACCATGAGAAAATAAAAATGATGTTTGGATAAACTGAACAAATAAAAAATTATTTACATAACTAAGCAAATTTTAACTTCTAACGAAAGACAATAAAAAATATTAACCAAAGTAACAAAAAAACAGTTAAAGTTTTGTATCTAAAAAAATTAATTTTTATACCCTTCACAAAAATGTAAAGGGTATTTATAAGTTTGTGATTCCGTTTGTAATTTCTACAGTTTTTTTTGCGACCCTATAAAGTATATATATTCTGAATCAGAATTAATGGAAAAGTCGATTAAGCGATGTCCGTCTGTCCGTCTGTCCGCTGTTGAAATACCGTTTCTGAGAAAACCATTAGACTTAGAAACTTTTTTCTTTCACCATTCTTTTACCCCATCGATTCATGGGTTTGCTATTGAAATTCAGTAATATCGGTCCACGTATAGCTGAGATATATTCAAAATTCCGAAAAAAGCCATTTTTTTTGCAGTTTTGTATGAAAATTTTTGAAAACAAAAGTTGTTCGTTTTGCTTCAAACTTCACACACTTATTAAGCATGGTGACTAAAAGACAAAAAAATTTTTTTTCAGATATCGGTCCATATATACCCGAGATATAGCCCAAATCGGATTTTTAATGAAAATGTCGCATAGGCGAAGCTAAATAACTTTTTTTTGCTCAAAAGCAGTTCTGCTAATAAAATTAGGATACATAAATATAGAAAATGAAAATTTCCGATATCGGTCCATATATACCCGAGATATAGCCCAAACCTGGTTTTTCATGAAAATGTCGCGTAAGCGAACCTAAACAACTTTTTGGTGCTCAAAAGCAGTTCTGGTAAGGAAATAGGGTCATATAAATATGAAAAATGAAAATTTTCGATATCGGTCCATATATACCCGAGATATAGCCAGACCGGGGTTTTCATGAAAATGCCGCGTAAGCGAACTTAAACAAATTTTTTGTGCTCAAAAGCAGTTCTGGTAATGAAATTAGGTTACATAAATATGGAAAATGAAAATTTCCGATATCGGTCCATATATACCCGAGATATAGCCCAAACCGGGTTTTTCATGAAAATGTCGCGTAAGCGAACTTAAACAACTTTTTTGTGCTCAAAAGCAGTTCTGGTAATGAAATTAGGTTACATAAATATGGAAAATGAAAATTTCCGATGTCGGTCCATATATACCCGAGATATAGCCCAAATCGGGTTTTTCATGAAAATGTCGCGTAAGCGAACTTAAACAACTTTTTTTTGCTCAAAAGCAGTTCTGGTAATGAAATTAGGTTACATAAATATGGAAAATGAAAATTTCCGATATCGGTCCATATATACCCGAGATATAGCCCAAACCGGGTTTTTCATGAAAATGTCGCGTAAGCGAACTTAAACAACTTTTTTGTGCTCAAAAGTAGTTCTGGTAATGAAATAGGGTCATATAAATATGAAAAATGAAAAATTCCCATATCGGTCCATATATACCCGAGATATAGCCCAAATCGGGTTTTTCATGAAAATGCCGCGTAAGCGAACTTAAACAACTTTTTTGTGCTCAAAAGCAGTTCTGGTAATGAAATTAGGTTACATAAATATGGAAAATGGAAATTTCCGATATCGGTCCATATATACCCGAGATATAGCCTAAACCGGGGTTTTCATGAAAATGCCGCGTAAGCGAACTTAAACAAATTTTTCGCCTTAAAGCAGTTCTGGTAATAAAACAAGGTGATATAAATATTGAAAATGAAAGTTTTCGATATCGGTACACATATACCCGAGATATAGCCTAAACCGGGTTTTTCATGAACACGCGGCGTAAGCGAACTCAAACAATATTTTTTGCTTAAAAGCAGTTCTAATAATAAAATAAGGTTATATAGGTATGAAAATTTCCGATATCGGTCCACATATACCCGAGATATAGCCCAAACCGGGCTTTTCATGAAAATGTCGCGTAAGCGAACTTAAAAAACTTTTTTCACCTTAAAGCAGTTCTGGTAATAAAATAAGGTTATATATATATGGAAAAAGAAAATATCCGACATCGGTCCATATATACTCGAGATATAGCCTGAACCGATTTTTCCAAAAAAATTTTTTTTTTTTTTGCTGAAAAGCAGTTCTTGTTATAAAAGAAGGTTACTAAAATACAGAAAATAGAAAATTCCGATATCGGTTCATATATAAACGAGCATATTTAGGTCACATTTTTAATATACTATACATATTCGTGACTATCGTGAAGGGTATTTTAGATTCGGCCCAGCCGAATATACTACACTCTTACTTGTTTTGAAGTTAGTTTCTTAACCAGAAAATAAAAGATATAATTTTTCGCAATAAATTGGATCGGATACTTGATATAATATCCGTTGCTGAAACACTTAAATACTCCTTAACTGAATGCCCGTTTCCTATGTGCCCGACTGATATCAACCACATCCCATTGATTTTGGTATTATCATATTTTGAATTTATTCCTATTTGTAAACATGATAATATTAAGTATAACTTTAATGCTAGTAATTATGTCAATTTAAATGCTCAGATCAATGCTATTAATTGGGAGAATCTATTTAATACTGAAGGTCTAACTAATTGTTATCACCGTTGTCAACTTTGAAATTTCAAAACGCACCAAAATGAAAAAAGTGCGTTATTTCAGCAAAAATGCACCAAGTTTAGGATTGTTTTTTTTTATTTTTTAAAAATCATTTTGTGCCATGAAATGTATAAAATTTTTACATTAAAAACCCGCTAATGAAATTTTAAGCAACTATTAGACGGCCAAACTGGTCTAATAACACCGGTTATTGCATGTCTTCTTTCAATAGCTAGAACTCGTGTTTGTCAAGCTTGGCCTCTAGTGCGAATCTGGTACCTTTATTAAGACAAGGGAATGTTTACAATAATTATAACGATATTCGATATTGCGATAACGATAATCAAATTGGTATTCAGCAGCAATTTTTAATTATATGCTGTGATCAATAATTTTTGATTGAAGAAGACAAGAAAAATAATAATCAAATCTTTAGCTGGATGACCTGCGGGGAGGGATTTAAACTCGGGCCATGACGCTGATCAGAGCATATTTGTATTGTAAAAAATCCTTCTTAAGAAAAAACTTGAACTAAAACTCGATGTACATATCGCTCCTATATTGTAACATAGTCATAATTCAGAAAAGCTTGTTTCGAGAAAAACACATTTTAAATTTTTTGTTTCCATACAAGTATTAGGAGGAATTTTTAGAAAATATCTCCTAAAGGAAACAGTTTAAAAGTAATTTGTACTAATTTTTTGCACAATTTAAAAGGCAGTACTATTAACAATTTGGCATTGTTAAATCGAAAAGCTCAGGAAGATTTCCATTTTTTGCTCCATGTGTTCTTCCCTGCCACAAATCGTAAGAAAAAATCGACCGATACAAGTATGTATCGATGCTTTTTATTTGATGCCGAGTAAGTATCGATACTTTGTGATCGATACCGTATCGAGTATAAGTATCGGTATCCTTCTGGTATCGTTTCATCCCTAGTTGTTGTATTTATTTACTTGCCATTGCACATGCATATGCAATGTACGTATGTAAGTGACTACAGTAGTATTCAATATGCTTAATAACTACATAAATACTGTTCATAAGATGTTTTTATTTTATTGCTCTTTGCTTTAAAATATTTTAAGATAATTTTTGAAAGTCAATTGTCTTTACGGTTCCCTGCTTCAAAAGGTCTAAGAAAAGGAATCTTTTTGTAATAAAGGAAGTTATATGCAATTTTTTTTACTTTATTATTTTATTTATTGAATCTACATAAAAAATGTAATGACAATAAGTATTCGAATCTTAATACTAAAAAAATGTGATTAAAGTCCTGCCAGTGCTGGACAAAAATTTATTTTTATGCGAATATTATTTCAGAATTCAGTCATCTGTTTAGAGCTCTAATGGTAGCCAAAGTATCCCTCCTTCTCAGGCGGGTATGACCACCAAAGCTAAGAATATTAACTGCAAGAGGATTTGAATGGAATTCAAGTTTGTTAATATATCTTGTCGCGTACTTCACAAACTCAGCTTTCACAAAAGGTACGTTCAGATCTGCGTGGATTCGTGAGTTTTTAACGTACCATGGAGCATCTGTAATTCTACGGAGAAATCTATTTTGACTTCTATGAATTTTTTCAATGTTAGATGCCGAGGCTGTGCCCCATAATTGAATCCCATAGCACCATATTGGCTTTAGAATCGAGTTGTAAAGAAAAAGTTTACAATCAAGCTTCAAGGTCGAATTTCTGTCTATTGTCCAGTTAATTTGCACTGCTTTCAATTTCATTTGCGTTACTTTTGCCTCGATGTGCGTCTTCCATGTTAGTCTACGGTCAAGATGAATACCGAGGTATTTGACTTCACTGTGTTGAGGTATTACTTTATTGTTAATAGTAATGGGTGAGCATGTTCCTAAACGCAGTGCGAATGTAACATGGGCACACTTTTGTTCATTAACCTTGATTTTCCAACGCTTGAGCTATTTCTCTAGTTTGTCGATATGTTCCTGTAAATTTATTGATGCTTGCTGGTGGTTACTATGTATACTAAGGAATGCTGTATCATCTGCAAATGTTGAAGTGTGAATGTTGGTGCTTGTCGGCATGTCAGATGCGTAGATCAAATATAAGATAGGCTGCCTTGGGGAACTCCAGCTTCAATAGACTGGGCGGGGCTTATGAAATCGCCTTCTTTTAGTATAAATTGGCGACAATATAAATAACTTTCCAAAAGGTTATGTATGTTTGCAGGTAAGTTAAACTTTATATTATGCATTAAGCCATCGTGCCATACTTTATCAAAAGCTTGTGAAACGTCGATGAATAAGGCAGAGCAATATTATATAATAAAATATAACACCACAAAGCGTTTTTCATTTAACTAGAAATATCACAGCATTTAATATAACTCGATAACGAATTATATTCTCATACACTGGGACTTATTGTTAGTTCATTTTGAAGATTCAATAAATAAAAACGCTTGAAAAAATAAATAAAACTTGAAGTATCATGAGTTAAAGAATCGTGTTTAAATTTTCGTTTCATACAATTCTTCATTTCAATTTAAATGGAGTAAATTATAAACTCTTATAAAAATCACTCATTCGAAGACGTTCAGAGCGGCCCGGTCATACACGTACACAGAATTGTGCTGGTACTTTCTGCATTTTTCGTCGCTCACTGTACCATTTTTGGAACTTTTGGTTTCACTTTTAGCACTTTAAAAAGCCATTAAAAGAAAATCAAATTTTTTTATTTGATGTCGATAATTTTGGGCATGTTTTGTTTGATGGCCATCAGAATATTTGAGTTATTTTCCTGATGCAACTGGCCAGACTTGAAACAAATTTTCATGTTGATTTGAAAAAAAGATTTTGAGCTCTAAAAATGATTAAAAAAACTGCATGTTTTGGGTATAAGTATTTGCATTTGTATTTTGTATGCAAATTGATATGAGGTCAGTCACTTACCCACATCACCAGCTGTGCACGTCTTTGTGCATGTTTGTGGCTGAGTTTTTTCAGTATGTCAGTATGGTAATTTTCTTCAGATTTTTTCATCGTCATGACAAACTTATTTCACCGCTTATACACAAAAATTTTGGGTTATGTAGGTAAAGTGCTACACATCCATATCAATGCATGTGGACATGAATGCTCAACGTAAATGTATGTAAGTCAACTTAAGTATCTCTTGTCACACAAAGCAATTAACACTACTTAATAAGCCAACAATCTCGTTGTGCCTCAATATCCTTTTGATTTAAAAACTTATAATGTTAAAAAAATGGCATTTAATGGCCTCTTCAAACGGAATAAGAAATTCTCATCAAAAATATTATGTTTATTTAACGTTTATTTGAAAAACTATCAACACGAAATTTTTTAAATAACGGTTTAATAAACACAAAATATTTTCTTACGCGTAAGACCGTATATGGAGGTAAGCCTCCATTTTGGTAAACATTAGTCTGGACAGTTCCTATTTGGCAGTCGAAAATATTCTATTATATTAATTAATATTAATCATTAAAACTTTTTATCAAAATCCATCATCGATTTCCATGAAAAAATCATGATGAGTGACCAGGTACAGTTTTATTTGAATTATAATATGTGAATAAACAGAATAGTCGGTTCTGGGCAATGGAAACCCCTCAAATTATTATACCCCTCACAAAAATGTAAAGAGAGGGAAAACCATTAGATACTTTTTTCTTCCACCATTCTATTACTCTATCGGGTCACATATAGCTTAAATGTATCCAAGTCTCCGAAAGCCACTTTTTTCAATTTTGTATGAAAAAAAATTATTTGTTCTGTTTCAAACTTGACACAATTATTTGACATGGCGATTACAAATAAAAAAATTTCCCCGATATCGGTCTATACCGATTTTTCCATGAAAATGCCGTGTAAGCGAACTTAAACGACGTTTTGGTTTTTGGTTAAAAGCAGTTCTGGTAATATAAGGAGGTTACTAAAATACAGAAAATTAAAATTTGCGATATCGGTCCATTTATACCCGAGATATAGCCTAAACCGATTTTTTCATGAAAAAAAATTTTTTTTTTTTTTGCTTAAAATCAGTTCCGGTTATAATAGGAGGTTATTAATATACAGAAAATTTAAAATTTCGATATCGGTCCAATATACCCGAGATATAGTCTAAACTGATTTTTCCAGGAAGTAATTTTTTCGCTTTAAATCAGTTCTGATTATAAAGAGAGGTTACTAAAATACATAAAATTTAAAATTCCGATATTGTCTAAACCGATTTTTTCATGAAAATTTCGCATAAGCGAACTTAAAAATTTTTTTTTGCTTAAAAGCAGTTCTGATTATAAAAGAAGGTTATTAAAATACAGAAAACTAAAATTTGTGATATCGGCACATATACTCGTATACCCGAGATATAGCCTAAACGGATTTTATTATAAAAATGTCGCGTAAGCGAACTTAAACAGTTTTTTTTTTTTTTTTTTTTTTTAAATCAGTTCTGAAAATATGAGGAGGTTACCAGATAGAGAAAATAAAAATTTTCGATATCGGTTTATAGCCGAGATATTGTCTAAGCCAATTTTTTCATTAAACAATTTTTTTTTTTTTTTTGCTTAAAATCAGTTACTAAAGTACAGAAAATAAAAAATTGCTGATATCGGACCACACCTGACATATAGTGTAAACCAACTTTTCCCTAAAAATTTCCATGACAGATCGATTAATTTTTTGGCATAGCGATTACATAGCGAAAATTATATTATACATATACGAGTTGTTGTGTATTTCAAAGTTGTGTATTTTAAATACAAAATACTTTCAAGCCGCATATTTCAAATACAAAATACAACGAAGATTGATCAAAAAATAACTGTTATTTAATTTTTTTTTTGAAAATTATTTATTTATTCATCAATAACTGTCTTGACCATTTTAAAGTTTTGATTGTTTCGATTTTTATTTATGTCCTGTTTCGATTTTTATTTTATCTCCTCAATCGTAGCAAAACGTTTTCTTTTCACCGGCGTCTTCAGTTTTAGGAAGAGGAAAACGTCAGCGGGGGTCAAGTCCGGTCAATACGGTGGTTGAGGCATGATAACGATTTTGTTTGTGGCCAAAAACTTGCGCACAAGCATCGATGTGTGAGTTGGTGCGGTATCACGCTGCAAATCCCATGACATATTTTCGACAATCCTCTGCATTTCTGACGAATTGCTTCGGGCAAACGGCGCATAACTTGAAGGTAATATTCCTTGTTGACCTTACGACCTTCTGGTAAGAACTCATGATGCACCACACCATTGCAGTCGGAGAAAACAATAATCAAAACACCTTCACATTTGACCGAACATGATGTGCTCTTTGTGGTCTTGGCTCTTGTGGATGCTTCCATTGGGATGATTGAGCTTTGGTTTCAATGTCATACCCATGTTCGTCATTAGTTATGACATTTTTGAGGAAATCTAGATAGTCGTTGACGATGTTCAGCAGCTCCTGAGCGGTATCCAGGCGACGTTGCTCAAAATTTACTACATTTAGTAAAAAATCGACGAGCGCACCCAAAAACGACTAACCGTTTTATCAGTCAGAAACAAACTGACAATCCGAAATAGCTGGTATTGCCAACATATATAACAGACATGTCTTCCAACATAACAGAAAAAAGAAAAAGCGAAAATCGAACATACGTAACTCACGAAATTTGAAAAAAACGGTTATTTTAACGGTTATTCAAATTTGTAATATATATTATATATTTACGTGACTGTCGAGAAAAGTATTTTAGATCCGTCTCAGCCGAATAAACTACACTCTTACTTGTTCATCAGTCACCTTTGTAAATATTAAAAATGACAGTCTGGTGTGCAATTTGGTTAGGAGGAATTATAACCTTACTTCTATAAAAACGTCGTATCGCGACATCATTGAAAACTTTTTATGTCCACAATTACATGCTTTGGGCTTGATTAAAACAAGACGATGCCACATTGCATACAGAATTACAATCGAATTACTGCGAATTACCTTCCCGGCGGACACCCTGTATTAAAATTTTTCAAATTATCCTTAGACCTAATTTTTCCTTTTTTTAGGCTTTAAAACTAAATAAAAACAAACTTTTTAGAAAATAGTTCACATGAAATTTTCTCATAATTCGTTTTAAATACCACAAAAAAAATTTAAATCATGTTCTTCAAAAGATGATATTTTTATATGATTTCCAGTAGTTGTTTAGCCACTTTTACTTCAAATTCTTCAACGTTGCCGCCCTCGTAGACTCCATTATGCGGCTTATTATCATAAATAAGGCCAAATGTACTTCATTTTTTATTTTTTTTATCTTGGACCAGTACTCAGTGGATGATCATTGTACCAGAACTAGGAAAATAGGTTGTGGGTAGAAGAAAAGAGGGATTAGTATTTGGAAACATTTGACTTGAACCTTCCAATGTTATAGCAGACAGGAAACACGTCATAACTCATAATGCCTCTATTTTGCCTGTTATACAAATTAAAGAACAAATAAAAAGCGTAGTAAATACGGCCTTCAGTGGGAATTTCTGAATTGTTATACAAACTCTATCTCTATTCGCTTTTCTTTGTCGTGAACACATTTTTTGCCAATAGACCGTTTGTAAAGCTAGCGATTTGGGAGAAAACTATTGCCTTCTGGGAAAAATTAAATCTTTTTGTTATAAGTAAAACTTTGTATTATTCTATTGGTTCACATTTATTTAACAGGGGTATAATAAAACAATCAGACTTATTGTGTTTGGCGTATTCGTAAAACGACAGTTGTCGTAGTGGCTGTCGCTTTTACACTCTTACGTTACCGTCTAAAATTTGCAACAAGGTAAATTTTGTAAATAAATCATAATGTAAAAGATTATGCTAAACTAAACGATTGCGAAGTATCCTGTTAAAGAAGTGCCAAACAAATGTTTATAAAAAAATCAAAGAGAATATAAATAGTAATATTTTTTTATTATATTGTTCATTTTTACTCATCCTCTGAATATAGAGGAAATGCAACCATTAATAGAATTCTATATAAAAACAGCTGAGACAGCAAGTGTAAATATTTGCACTTTCTAACAGGAAACATGTTAAAAAATAATGTATGTATTATATAGGGGTCAATATCTAGGAGAATATATTTTAAATACTCACCTTCTCAAATCCAAAAACATATAACTTACATAAGTTTAAGCAGTCAGGTTGCCTAATGGGAAATTGGAAAGCTAAGACAACAAGTAAGACTTTGGTGAGAAATTATTACTGTTTAGGTTCTGAAGTAGAAAATTGGTAGAGAGAAATATAAAATTGGTAGGATTAAAGCAGCTATTAGAGGATCATTCACGGCCTAATGGACTACCATCACACTTGTCTAACAAATGGGGAAACTGATTTATATCAGCACCTGCTTTGTCGGCCTAGTCTGGATAGACTACTGGGTGAATTATTCACGATTCACCAGCGCCCCCGTGTGCCTTGCAAGGCTCACACAGGTCTCAACTTTTTGCCATAACTTTGTAGCAAGAAAGACAGTCTCTTTGCTGAGGAGTTCCGACCTTCTCCTTCCTCTTTTATGCAATTTCCCAACAGTCAATGGAAGGCAAGGTTCAATGATTTGGTAGGCCGAAGCCCATTAAAAGTATCAGCACTTGACCAACTCACCAATTGATCTAATGCTTTAATCCCACAAAAAAACGAAGCCTTTATCTATTCTCTAAGTGGTACTATTTTTCATACCTTCTGCCCAAAAATGCCCATTTTATAATCTGAAACACAAAGACATTAACGAGAAACTTATTAAATTTTTAAGCCCCATCTATGGTGAATTTTCGCCTATCTACTCATCTGCAGACTCAAGAAATTTAAACACTCAAATATTAAACAGCTGAACACTTTCCTTGTTATGATTTACTTTTTCTGACAAATTTCCTCTTTTACTTGAAAATTTTCCCAACATGTATAACATATACGTAATTATTACATTTTACAAGTGCATTATTTAGGTAATTGTTTAGAATTGTTTACTACTAAAAACGTTTCAGTGAGGTTTTAAATAACATGCCACAAGATTACAACTCTTAACATGCCTTCAAATTGAGGGCTAATAAAAATTTTACTTTTTTCTCTACCACTATTTGAGCTTGTTTATTTCTGCTTTGCAAAACGATTGGTGATTGATGTTTCGAATACTCCAAAGCAGTGTCGACCAAAATCACAATTTCCTATACTTGCAAGTATAGGATATAAAATTCAGCTGCTGCAACGTGCATGGACAGACAAAAATAATCGTTTACACCATCCATTGTTGCATTTCAATAAGGCAGCAAATTAGTTGCTCTTTAGACTTTAAGAAAGTAAGATCTCACTGTGTAGATTTTCCAAAATGCACATTCGTTTTGAGGTGCTACTAATCCAAGCATATAACTATGGATGTATGTGTGTGGCCACCACTGATTCTTGACTGTGGAGCAAGGGTCTCTTCAAACCGAAGTGCACAAGAAAACAACTCAACTTGTTTATTACAAAAAAAAAAAAATCAAAAACCATATGTTTGAATGTGATAACGCATGCTTTGGAAAAATTCCTAACCATCTATTTATTGGCTTGTGGTTAGACAAGTTTTGCACATTGTTTCGTAAACATAACACTCGAAAAAAATTTAAAAAAATCACTGGCTGAATTCACGAGCCCAGTTGTATCATGTAAAGTTGTGTCTAGTGTGACAATCTCAAACAAAATTTACAAATAATCAAAACTGTAAAAAAAAAAATTTAATTTAAAAATGATAAAGTCAAACAAAAATTTAAAAAATTAACGGCCGTATTCATAAAAAATATTGTATGTTTATTAAACACGTATTTGACAAATTTCCTATAGATATTTGTCAAATAACAGTTTAATAAACATACAATATTTTTTATGAATAAGGCCATAAAATTGTAATTATTTTTTGCAAATTATTTTTGTGTCAAGAAATTGTGTTTGAAATTTTAATTATCTGGACTTAAAATTACCACGAAACAACAGGGCTTGTGTATTCGGCCAAGGTTTTTAAAAACTATGTATTGTTTTTCTTCTTTCTGTCTAACATAAAAGGGCAGGAAAGATTGTGCATGTTGCATATACGAGTATTTATATCTGTATGTACAAGAATGTTAAAACTCAAAGTTTATTTGTTTCCATAAGCTCTTGGCTAAAACTGGTGCTTATGTTGAAGTAGCACATGGATCGAAAATAGTTTCCATACAATTATATATTTTTTAAGCTTTTCATATATTTATTCTTGAAAAAAATAAGTATACAAATCTTAATGCCAAATTACATTTTCTTACAGCCTGTTTATAGATCACGACAAAATTCACTCGTGATAAGCCAATTGATGGACGAGCACGTTATGAAAACCGTTTGTATAACGCGACTTGACTGTGTCGTGCGACTTACGTTACCTCGCCTATATGTCAAATATACTATATACAGTCGTATTGTTACCAGTATGCGAAAATTCAGACTTTCGTTAAATTTTTTCATATGAAAATTTTTTTTCAAAGGAAAAAAATCGGCAACCCTATTCTTCACATAGTTGACATAAAAATATAAATAAACAACAAAAATTTTTTAAAAGGAAATTTTCAATGAAAAACAATCTTTAATCAGGAGTCTTTGGAGTAAACCATTTTCCTTAGCAGAAAAAAGGTTGATCACTAATTAAATAATAAACTAAGTTTAAAATAAAAACCAGAAGATCGTTTATATATAGGAGAATGCAAGGGTGAAAAAAAGATTTGTTACCAATAATGCGATAATGAATTGGACAATCAAATCACCAAACGATGGGTGAAGTACAGCGACACCGCGAATACTTCAATTGAATTTGCAAGATACAAAAATCTATATACAGTCGACTCGCAAAAACGTGAACTAATTTTTACCCAGGGTGTTCACGTTTTTGATTTTGTTCACGTTATAGATTGGATTTTTTTACATGAATTATACGTTGAAAATCATTATGCAGAATAGTTTAATGGAATATTCAATAAATTTAATATAATAGTAAATACACTATTGTAGTTAATTTACTATTAGTACAATTAGTGTAGAAACTGTTATAACTTGACATTGAATTAATCTACATGAAATAAAATAAATACAAATACAAAAATACATTAGCGTAAATACGTTTTTCAACATTTTTATTGAAAAAAAACCAATTCAGTCTCTTGCGTATGATGAAAGGAACGTAAAAAAATATCTCATTCAAAAACGATTTAATAAACTGGGAAAATATTTGTAAACTAAACTAAAAAACGAGGTCATTTTTTGTTGACAGTGTTTTTGATTGAGTATCCGGAACGCTGCTTTTTCTTTCAGCTTTCGCAACACTGTAATTTCACTTTGACTCATTCTCCACTAGACTTGGAAGAACTTATAATACCGCTATTCCCAAAACTAATAAAAGTACAGAACTTGTTAGAAATAAAAAGTCTTTAAAAGAAAAAGTTTACGTTTTAGAGCCATCAGCACTTGTTCACGTTTTAGAGCAGTCAATGTTAAAATAAAAGTGTTCACGTTTCTGGATGTTCACGTTACTGGATGTTCACGCTTTCGCGAGTCTACTGTATTTTAAGAAACTTATTACAGCAAAAGAATACATAGTACGAACAATTGTTTTGAAAGTCCTGTTAGTATCATAGGCAAAATCCATTCCAACAATATAATAAAAGGCGATTTAACCATTTCAAATATTTTCATTGACCTGAAAACATATTGCCAAGCTATCGAAAGGAAAGTGGTAAAGGCGAAACATTGTACCCAATTTCCAGGAAGTACGGGCAAGAACTCACAAAATAACAATGATGCACATTTTGTTTTATTTTAAATTAACATCTAATTTAATAAAATAAAATTTCAACTTTAGTTTAAATCATTCCTAAAAGGTTCGTTTAAATTTCTTGCATGCTCATCTTTCCCATCTTGAGCTAGTTCCTCTTAATTTTATCTGTATTTGGATTAGACACGTATAAAACCTTTTCATCCGGCTCATCTCCTGTTAAACCCAGTATTTTAATTTTCTTAATACATATGTACATATATTTCCGGAGTTTATTTCGCCTCGACAATTTTTAGTTTTTTAAAGGTTTAGAAAAAATCCTAATGCCAGATTTAAATGAATTAGAAAGTACGGTTTTTAGTCTTTAGATTAGCATCTTTTATTGAATCATAAAATAGTATGGAGTTATTTATGGAATAGCACATCGCGCAACTGTCCTCCAAGGCTTTACTTGCACATACACACCCGTTAGTTGAAATTTTCCATTACCATTTTGCATAAGAGTCGCAAAGAAGTATGGTGCAATTATACCGTCTGCATAAAAAACATTCTAAACAGAGACACTTTGTGCAATCACATGTGGGTTCTTATTAAAAACTACTGAACGTGTTCTTTTCGGAATCCTATTCGAATGGTGTTGTTTTAATGATATTTGCTGCCAGCTTCGGTCACACTCAATCTCATTCATGCCATCACAAAACAAACAAAATTAAGAAGGTTTTTGTAAATTAATTTGAATTTTATAGAAATTTTTAACTGTTCACTAAATAACTGAAATTACATTTATTTTTATAAATTGTTATTTTTATCCAAACACTATTTTTATATCTTTTCTACTAACAAATATGATTTTTTATTCGTCACATTTAACACTTATAGTGAAAGGCCAATGTAAGCGACATGCGGCAGCGGGCGGCAACAATGTGACCCATTTACAAAAAATTGTATTTTTTATAAAAATATTCGTACATAGATTTCAACATATTGAGTTTAATTTAATTTGGCAATGCCTTTAAATGCGGCCGAGCGGCAATGTTGAATTCAGTTTAACTTTTTGTTTTGCCGCTTTAATTTGTCAAATCAAAAAGGGAAGAAAAAAATTTAAAAAAATAGAAGACAGAAATTAATTTTCAGTTTTGAAAATTGAATTTGTTTATTTATTTTGGCTTTAAAAAAAATCAAACATTTTTTTTGTTTAATTTGCGAAGCACACATTTTTCTCTAATTAGCCGCGTCCATTAGCCTGCAACAAATAAACTCAAGCGGCAAATAGAACAGGTGGTTGCTGCTCGTTTCCGCAAGCCGCTTACATTGCCCTTTCACTATTATTGTGATTCAAGTTGTGTTATACAAACCAAAATAAATTGATAGCTGTTACGTCTTTTAATAAAAATCGTCAATAGTCATCATATATAAACCAAAAACCGAAAAACTTTGCTAAGTTAGTGTCGTCTATAAAAAATAGACGATATAGACGAGTCGTGTTCTATGAATTGGCTGTTACTTACATAAGTCCACCCAATGCTTCACAAAAAGTTATATGTTGCTGGAACTACATACATTTATCGATAAAATCAGCTATTTAACACTCTGGCTCCTTATCATCTCACGATAGCGAACACAATTCACCAGCGTTGTCAACTCGGTGCGTTTCGCAACGTTTTTGGTGCTATTTAAATTTTTTTGTGTGAAAAATTCCGGTGCGTTTTTCAACTTTCGGTGGCACCGAATCGAATTCAACACAACTTTTTGTTCCAGTATAACAAAATATATGTTTCTTATTGATTGAATAGATTTCATTTTACAGAGCACAATAAGAATACGGAGCATCACATTTACATAGTAATACAAATTATTTGGATTTTATGGGAGCATAATATTACGAAATTCTCTACGTACTTAAAAAACGTAAATAAAATATGTTGTAAGTATTTTTCACGTTTACATTTGTGAGATAAGTGATATCAAAGTATAATTATGAAAGTCTAATAAAATTACTGATGGTTACAATTCTACAACATTTACAAAAAAACATGCAATATTTTTGAACTGCAATTGTTTGGGTTTTTAAATGTTGCACCACCTTTAATAAATACTCAAAAGTGCTGCCAATGCAAATTTAAAAATACAACTCTGATGTGATGAGAATACAGAGTTTTCTGAAACGGTTTACACTAAGTTTACACGTGCAAGTAACTTGTTACAAGTAGCGTGTACATATTAACAACCAATACATCGAAAAAAATAATAAAAACACTTGCAATTTGCACAATTGTTTACACACGCAAGTGCAAGTTCATTTTCAAAATGTCGTCGAAGACAAACGTTGTACGCCTTTGTACTATATGCGCTTTTGATGTCTGTGCTGCCAAAGTTTTAGCCTAGCAATATTACAGGGGAATTATATTAAGTACATAAATTTTTCACAATATAAATAATAAATTTGTAATCCAAAGAAAAAATAAGTTATAGATGTTTATTTATTTTTGTGTTTTTATATTATGTTTTCGGCATATAACTAAAAATATTAAAATTTTAAAAATTTTTCCTTGAAAAATACCTATTAAAGTCAAAATGAAATATCTATGGGCAACACTGTTTGTTTCTGCTTGCATGCAAGTGAAAAAATCACTGCCAATCAAAATCAGTTGCAAGTGAGGCTACTACTTGCAGGTGTGTGTATGATTAGTAAAAAAATGGTAATGTATTGGGTTTTTTGCACTTGCACTTGCGTGTGTAAACATTAAGTTAGAAAATGCAGATTTGTCGACCGCTTGTCAATTTTGCATTTGGATTTCTCTCCTACTGAGTTTTTTTGTTTTTTTTTTAATGATAATATTTTCTTTATTCTAAATGCATTTCTTTTCAATCTAGATATTTGTATAACCATGTAAAGCTGCCTTAAAATGTATCAAATTATATGCACAAAGTAAAACAGTTTTGCTTTTATTGATTATTTATATTGTCTAAAGAAAAAGGAATATTTAATTTTTTAAATTTGCTGTCCCTTTTATTTTTTTACAGTAAAAACATAATGGTTTTAATGTGATAGCTTTATATTTATTTATGTTTTAAACATAAAAATATTATTCGTATACTGATCCTTTTTTAAATATAATTGTTGTTTATTTGAGCCAGAGGTCACTTGCTGTAAAAATTATTCGTTTATTGTTTCGATATTTCGACACCCCTTTGTGTGTCTTCTTCAGGAAAATTTCTAAATTTTTTGTTTACAAATTTTTATAAAATTGAAAACAAATTGATGTAACAAGAAACAAACTATACATAGAAAAAAACAATATTTTTTTTTAACATAGTAGTAACATTAACATTATTCATAGTATTTATTTTTATTATGTTTTATAAAATGAAAGAAATGAAAAATTTTTTAAATAACCTAAAATAAAAACCTATCTATATGCTTATTAAAAGTCATTATTATTCTAACGGTACATTCACCCATGTTCCCAGAAAAGCGCGTTTTGAAACCGCAAAGCGTTCTGGAATTTTTAGGTGTTCTACGGAACGCACGTTTTACTGGCGTTTCGGAGTTTTTTCCAAAAAAATACTACATGTGTTTTACATACGTACCATATATATGTAGTTACATAAATAAAAAAAAATTTGACAACAAGTAGGCAAAATTTTTAATTTAGTTTTTTTAATTGAAAATGTGTAAAATTCTTTAAACTTTTTATTTAAATAAAAAGAAGACATATTAAATTTTAATTGTGAATAATTTTATTGCCTTTTGCAAGTTCAGTTTTAGCAAATTCAATCAGTTCACTTCAATATGCACATGCGAGTTGAAGTCGCCAAGCGATATGCCTTTTCCAGAACGCTTATTTGGCGATTTAAAATCGCAAAACCATACTTCTTGCGTTATACGTTTCTCAGAACGCCTATTTAGCGGTTTAAAATCGAAAACGCTAAATTTAAGCGTTTTGCGTTTCTTAGAATATGCCTGATTAGTTATTTGTAACATTTCTAACATATATCTAGGTTTACAATATTTTTTTACTTTTTATAAAAATATTTAAGTAGTGTCGATAGAGCGGCTCACCTAGATATATTATTTTAGTTTTTTGAATGCCGTCTGTGTTCTGAAATCAGCACATTTAGGAAAGAGAGCAAATTCCAAGCTTTATTATTTATTTATTTAAGCATAGAGTTGCAAAGTATAGGATGCACGGCAGGGACGGGGTGTCTCTTTTTATTAATTCAGCTTTTACTGCAAATATTTGGTAACTTTTCAGCAATTTTGTGAACAGCTTAAGAAAAAAAAATTTTGGTGCGCTTTCCTCAAAATAACGCGTTTCTTCTTGCATTTTGGTGCTTTTTGAAATTTCAAAGGTGACAACGCTGCTATTCACATAATTTTTGAAAAAAATACGGCCTGATGATACCGCATATAGCCGCCCATAAACCGTACCAAACAGTCACTCTTTGTGTTTGCATTGGGTTATCAGTAATCACTTTTTTATTATTATTCGCCATATGCGGCACTGAGGCGAAAATGTGGCTCATCACTGAAGATGAATTTTTTCGAAATTTGATCATCCACTTTTGCCATTTCTTGCCACAATATTGACCATTAACGACGGTTGGAATGGTCAAGAGGATTTAGCTTTTGAGTCAACTGCAACTCGTAAGCGTGTAAGTGCAAGTCTTTATGCATAATCAACGACGAGCGTAAAATGTGCAATTGTTGGGCCCGACTACGATTTGAGGAGGACAGCTCTTCAGCCACACTGTTGCGAACAGCAGCAATATTTTCTGCAGAACAAGCTGTACGAGCATGCACTGCTGTTTTCACATCTCTCACAGATCCGGTTTGCTCAAATGCACGCACGCTTTTTTCGGTTGTATGCACATTTCGACTTTTAAATTGACCGAAAAAATCAAAAAGTGCACGATATGCCTTTTGATTTGAACAGCCCATTTTCATAATAAGCCTGAATAATTTCAACACGTAGTTCGATCGCGTATAATGGTTCAAATTGAATTAATCTGAAATTGAGAAATGTCAAATGAAATGTAGAAAACATACTTGACGTTAAGGTGTGGTTCACATTCAACATCGGCCCTTACAATTTAACCACTAGATATATGGGTATTTTATTATATCAGTGTTAAACATTGCAAACATTGAAAAACTTCAGAGGCGACAAAGCAAAATTCTTCGGACGGTTACTGCAGCTCTATGATACGTAAAAAAACTCATGAATTCACAAGGATCTGTGTGTTCTACTCGTACTGGTAAAAGATGAATTTTCAAAGTATGCGACAAGGTATATCAGTAAAGTGGAACTTCACCAAATACTCTTGCACGCAGTATACTTGATTTTGTAGGCCACTCTCGGTTGAGAAGGAGGGATACCCTTGCCACCATCAGAACGTTAAATAGGTGATTCTACAGATATTATTGGCTCAAAACAAAACTTTTTTGTCTAGCATTGGCTGGACTTAAAAAATGTTTTTGTTTAGTATTAAGATTTAATTAGTCAGTTTTTTGTATTTAGTATTAAGTTTTCAATACTTATTGTTAGTTAACATTGTGAAGATTCAACAAATAAAGCTACAAAAAAAAAAGATAATATTATGTGACAAGTTCTTGAACATGTTTACAATATTTTTCGGTTGTAATGAATTTTAAGAATAGTTTTGGAGCGCATGATGCTTTAAGGAGACTGCACGGGGAGTGCTAAAGATAAATGAACCGGGTTTCATAAAGAGATTTTGCATTTAATTTAAACAATTTGTTTATAGATTGTCGGGAAATTGCAACAACCTTTTATATATTTTTTGTCTAAATTTCAAAAACTTACCTGTACAACTTTTGTGAAAAAAACATGTTTTCTGGTTGCATACGTTTTTATTTTTCAAATTTGTTTTAAATTTAAATTACAATTTACACTTAAAACTTAAATATATTCCTATTTCCTCATACAATTTGCCATTTTATTAATTTAATTATTAGCTATTCTTACTTTTAAGTGTTTTAATTTATGCCATGTTTATATTTATTTGTTTTAACATATTTTTTTAGTTACTATTTCTACAACTATTTGTTATGCCTGTTAAAACAAACATTTTTAATTCCGTTATTAAAATAATAAATATTTAATTATATGTATATTTTTTTAATACTTACACTCGTTTGTATATTAACTTTGTTTCTTTATTTGAATCTTTTAATTAATTAAATTATTTTTTATCTGTTATTTAGTTTATAAATTTATATAAATTCTAATTTAGTTTGTTGCATAAAAGCCCAGATAATATGTATGTTCGCATGTAATATAAATATATACATTTTACCTTCGCAATTAAATAATTACGTAAAGACTGCTTGGACTTACGTTTGTAAATTCATATAATGCAACAACATACAGATAAGTTAATTATTTATTAGCGAAAAAAATGCAGTAAACGTGTACATAATAGAAAAATAAATGCATAATTTAAATGCTTTGCATTTCATTAAAGTGTTATTAATAAATGAACGAATACAGCAATAAATTCTCGTACCATCAAATGTATCACACTCATACAAAAATGCGTCTTCATATTGATGACGGCGTGTCGTCAGAATTTTGACATGAATATTATGCAAATAGTCATCAGTAACGTGAAAATTGACATGAATCCAAAACCTATCAGAGAACTTTGTCATATATTAAATATCATCAATGCTATAATTGTGGCATATGGTTAGTCGCAAGGTGCATTATTGTATACACGGTGGCAGCACTACGGTATGTGATAATTTTTTGCTACTGGCAATATAGAAAGCTATTTACGTCAAATGTATTGTTTACACTTTTTGTAAGTGAATTTAGTGTTTTATTCTGAATTAAACATATACAAATTATTTTGTGAACATAAAAATAATTCAAATAAGAATAATTTATAATTATTAAAAAGCACATCCATAGTTTATAATTGTGAAAAAAGTTACAAATATTATTGATAAACATAGCTTACTAGATGCCTCTTTTTGTTGTATTGTTGTAATTTTGCTCTAGTGCTGCCACCGTGTATACGTTAATGCGCCTTGGTTAGTCGCATGTAACTCACTTTTACGTTCTGTTCTGTTACGGACAAATCTGTTGAAAATAGAATTCAACGTTAAGTGCTAATAAATAAATAAAAAAATAAATAAAAGCTAATACATTTTTAATAATTAAGCAGCTAGGGATGATCAAAAGAGGAAAAAATTATATTTTGTATAAGAAGTGTCATAAACTCTGCAGATTGTACGAAAGATGTGGACTGTTTGATCACCATTTCTAAATTATTGATTTGTTTCTTTTTTTTTCACACAAGATAATATTTATGTACATTTTTTATTCTTCATTCCAATGTTTTTCTTTTATTTATGCTCTACTGTAAAAACAGCTGAATATTTTCACGCAAAAAGTAATTGTAAAATATTTGCTACGGCAATGAACGTCACAGAACGGCAACAGAAAGTAAAAACTAATGAGGCCTTGAGGCGTGATAACGGTTTTGTTTTTGTACAAAAACTCACGCATAAGCATCATTGTGTGAGCTGGTGCATTATCATGGTGCAAAATCCATGATTGGGTTTTCCACAATTCTGTGCGTTTCTGACGTATTGCTTCGCGCAATTGGCGCATTACTTCAAGGTAGTATTCCTTTATGACCATACGACCCTGTGGCAAAAAGCACCACGCCATTGCAGTCGAAGAAAACAGAAATCAAAACCTTAACATTTGACCGAACTTGACGTGCTTTTTCGGTCTTGGCTCTTCTGGACGGTTCCATTGGTATGATTAAGCTTTCATTTCAATGTCAATGTCATTTTCTCTCTGAGGAAATCTGGATCATCGTTGGCGATGTTTAACAGCTTTAGTAAAAAATCGAAAAGCACACCAAACCACGTCTTACCTTTTTATTTGTCAACAACAAACTGACAATCCGAAATGGCTGATATTGAAAATATATAACAGACATGTGTACCAACGTAACAGAAAAAAATGCGAAAATCAAACATACGTATTTCACGAAATTTGAAAATAACGACTATTTTTTTTATCAGACCATGTATGTATTACAAGGAGTCGCAAAACAAAAGGTGCTTTTTGCATATTTTTAGAAATTGAAACTTTAATGGGTATTTTTCAAGGAAAAATTTTTAAAATATAACAGCCTATTCGACGATATCGAATGAAAATCTATGCGAAAGACAGTTAGTCACTCACATTCGAATCTATTGTCTATGTCACTATTGTTCGTTCGCATGAACTTATGTATTTTAATTGAATTTTGACACATCGTTCGCATAGAATAAGGTTAGAAAAACCCAAATCGATTTTCTTTCGCCTAGAATGCAAATGAACTTATCCTTTCGATATCGGCGAACTGGCTGTAAATATTTTTAGTCATATGCCGGAAACATAATATAAAAAACAAAAATAAATAAACATCTATAACTTAGTTTTTATCTGGAATACAAATTTATTATTTATATTGTGAAAAATTTATGTACATAATATAATTCCCCTGTAATGTTGCTATGCTAAAACTTTGGCATCACAGACATTAAAAGGTCATGTAGTACAAGGGCGTACAACGTTTGTCCACGACGATATTTTGAAAATGAACTTGCACTTGCGTGTGTAAATAATCGATCAAGTTACATGTGTTTTTATTATATTTTTCAATGTATGGGTTGTTAATATGTACACGCAACTTATAACACGTTACTTGCACGTGTAAATCCAGGTGGTTGAAAAAATTATGCCGACAAAACATCACTTTCATCCCTGCGTTCGCCTACAAGCTGCAGAACAATTGTTCTCATCTGTTATTGGACATTGAAAACAAAAAAAAACATTAATTTGTTTTTGTATATGAGATTAAATAGCGTTTGCATGTGTTTGTGCGTGTTTGCCAAACGTTTTGCGTAGTATATTTGGCTCTTTGGGGATAGCTGAACAAGTTATAACTTCATTAAAATTGCCGATGACTGTTTGCTTTATTTCATACCTTTGATAAACATAATTTCTTCAACAGCTACATGTGTATTATATAATCTACTAATTTTTCTTAATTGAAATTGAAATTCTTATTGAAATTGAAAAACTAAAAAGCAAATTTTTTTGCCATGGTAAAGTTAAACAAAAAAGACACACAGATAATGCGATCATGTTTTTGCCAAATGGTTGGCAAGAACTACGCAGTCGCAAATCTGTTTTTTAATGGTGTGTTTTTCTGCTAAATGAATATACTTTAACATAAATAAACAATGTTCACAATTTATCACGTTTTTTCGTGGCAATGTTTTCCAAAATTTCAATTATATTAAATCTTACTTTATTGATTATCACAACAAATTTTCAAAATTTTTTTTAAATTTTGTTTTTGCAAACTAAACATCTTCAAAAGTTTATGTATATGTATAAGTCTTTAAGTTTATAGAACATAAATTATACAGAAATTCAAAAATTAAGTCTTATTAGTTGTCTTAAAATATTTGTAACATTTGTTATTCTAAGGTTTCAAATTGTATAGTACAAGTTTTAAAACATAAATTAATAAACTTTACTTTACAAAAGCTTAAAAACTATATAAATAGTTCTGATTTTTTATCATTTGTTTTAGGTGAGTTTTAACTTTTGATATTTCTTTTTGAGATTTTTTATAAATGCATTTGTTGCTCTTACCTTTAATCAGCAACCTTTTTTTTGTTTTTTCTTATTTTCTAACTAGCATTGCAAGCCATCCACTGAATCAGACTTCTTTCTTTCCTAGACATGTATCGTAAATTCTTGACGCTCCTGCTCCTTTTTCTCATGATATCTTGCCAACAGTGAGGTCAATTCCTCTCTATCCACCTTACTCAATTGACCATCTTTATTTTCCATAACTCGTTGCACTTCTAAATCTAATGCTCGTTGCTCATGATCACATTCAGCTTCACTGAATTCTCGGGAATCGATAAATCCCGAAGGTGGTCGAAAACCCATATTATTGGCGCCGGTCATAGCGGCGATTGTAGCTGCTATTGAGGCTGAAGTTTCCGAATTGTTAACCTCACTGTCTAAGCTGAGTAACATGATAAAAAGAGGGAAAGAAAGGGGGGAAAAATTATATTACCTGAAAAAATGGCTAATTGTTTTGTAATGAATTAAACTTATTAATGTAAAACTTTCCTTGACGAAAAGGCACAATTAACGCGATAATTAAAAAAATTTTTTAGGCACAAATACAAGTGATAAAAAAAATAAATGCAATAGGTGGTGCCAATCGTTTAATTATTTTCAATTACAATATATTGCAAGCGATCGAAGTTTTTGTGCTATATATTAACATTCTTAAAACGTAGCACTTCTTTTTCATGCTTGAACAAAGACTCTCAATTATACGTAAGAACTCTCAATTATACGTAACTCTGCTGATGAGATGCACTTTCATTTCTCTACGTAAACTTACAAAAAAAGTTGTCTGATTTGCAGGATTTTTCAATCCAGACACTACAAAGAATGATTAATTCAAACAATTCAGTTTTTTTTCACTATATTAACTTCTAACATTGATATCAATAAATGAAATACCGACATATACGAGACAGTTGTGAAAAAGATTTAGATCAGCACCTGCCTTACGGCCTTATCTGTTGATGGACCAGTTCCACGGAGTGAATTCTTCACGACTCACTATCGCCCCCTTGTGTCTTACCAGGCTCACACAGGTAGCAGTTTTTGCCATATGTTTGCAGCTATATGAGCAACTTCTTGTTGAGGAGTTCGGGCCTTCTAACCCCTCCTGTATGCAATTTCCCAGCAATCAATGGAAGACAAGACTTAATGAGTTGGTAGGCCGAAGCCCATAAGCAGCATCAGCACTTAAACCAACTCACCCGTCAACCATCACCACTGGTTTCCTACAGTACAGGTAACGGTTGTAAAGGCCCTCGGAGGGTTGTTAGTCCCCGAAAAAAGCCACACACCAAACAATTATCAAGGACACGCCCTTCCTGCGTTTTAGGTTTTAACCACAACCAGAAAGTTTCAGCCAAGGTAGGCACTTCAACCATGATCAGCCCGGGTTGAAGTGCAAGCAGAACCCCCGGGAGCTATGCTGATTTCCGTTCTGCCCATTAAAACCCAGTTTACAGGAATTTATTAGTAGTTTATATTGGAGTTTTAATAAAATTAAGTAGATAATCAAGTATTTTAATACGATCTATATTTTACCTCCGATGAAAGGCTCTGATAATTTGAAGATTCGAATGTTATGAACTAAAACTCTGTTTGAATCGAATCTCACGAATCATCAATAAGAATGAATTCAAACAAATCAAATGCTGGTGACAATTCGAAAATGTTGTTTAAAACAAATATAATGATTAAAAACATTCGAATGAGTCAAATATATGATTCGATTCAAAGTAATTCAGCGAATTATGTCATTCGAATGAGTCATTCTGTAAAAATGTACGGCACTTTACATAAAACTGCTATAACAGTTTACTTGAACCTTTCTCATTTCCATGAATTTAAATAGCTTAATTTAGTTTTAAAAATTTCAATTTGTTTTTGGATTATAGGGCTTAGGTACCTGAACTACCTGTTGTTACTACCAGGACATAAACGTCGCTCCAAAGAATCCTTGGCATTAATTTGCTGCTGCTGATGTTTACGGTTACGATTGGCACGTTTATCACCTGATGAACTAGAACTGTTGTTATCTTTTCCATATCTTTGGGCATTCATTCGTCTATCTACGGGTGAAGGTTGATCATTATTTGATTCCGTCGAAGAGTCAGGACGAAACATATCTGCAAATGATATAAAATTATTAGTAATTACTGTTTTTGTTATATAACTTAGAACTAGAAAATTATCAAAAGTTGCTGTTAAAAGTTAGCAAATTTTCAAAAGACACACGGCAAATGTTAACTTATATTAAAATATCTTTATATAAACAACTTACTTTAGGCAAATTCTATATTTTGGGATAAATACGAGTATTGGGATAAATACAAGTATTCCTTAATTTTCCGCTTAAACACCGAAATTCTTCTGGCAGTTTTAATACATTTTATTTATGTATATTAAAATAAAACACGATAAATTTATTCTTGCAGATTTAATTTTACCAAAATGTTTTTTACATGAGTGAACTTAACACGGATAGGCAGCCATGTGTTGCGGCTTTTATGATCGCTTTTATTAAAGCAGTGATTCCTACAAAGCGAACATTCAGTATGTAAATATATAAGCTCGAATACCTTTGAGGGCATAACGTGTCTACATGCAGTAGGGTGCAAAAATTAGTACCATTTTGTGTATTAGGCATCTTTTATTCCACTAAAATTGAAATAGTGAATTAAATCCAATATTTCTTTTTGCATTTATTTTATGAATTAGTACTTAACAAAATAGCTTAGCAATCAAAATTAAAAAAATTAAATTCTTAAAGAAAAATAAACATAAATGAAACAACTCGCATGTACTCAATTTCGCTCCATTTGAAAACTTTTCGGAATATTATATATGTTAGAGCAACTCCGTCTGTATCTTACCTCTTCACGCCTAAAGCGCTGAATCGATTTTGATGAAATTCGGTATGCAGGTACTGTTATGAGACCCAGATTTATTATAGGATAGTTTTTATTCTGAAACTTTAGCCATAAAGGAGTAAAAAGGGGCATAAATACCGCCCAAAAAAACTTATTTTTAAATAAACCGCAATTTATGAACCGATCTTTTCTTCTGACAGAGTTTCTAAAGAATCTGCAAATAAAAAATTTTTTGGACAAAAAAAATTTTTGAGAATCTCCACCATTTATGAACCGCTTTCCCATAATCTATCTACTTTCAAAATGGCGTGTCAACGGCCTAAAAATAAAAAAATAAAAATATTTGGACTTTTGGCTAATGAAATGTCCGTCCGCCAAACCAATTTTTGAGTACGAGTATGAACATATTTTTAGCTTTTCACGCCTAAGGCGCTGAACTAATTTTGATGAAAGCCAGTTTGGAGATATTTTGAAATCCGAAAATCAATGTAGGAGAGTTTTTGTTTTGTAATTTCAGCCACAAAAGAGAGAAAGAGGGTGCAAAATTACGTTTATAACCCAATTTCGAAAAAACCCGCCATTTACGAACTGATGTCTTCTTTTGAAAATGTTTGCTATTGCAAACCCAGCATAATGGGCTGAAAATTTAAAAAAATTTCTACACCGGACTGATGTAAGTGCGTCCGAAAAACTAATTTTTTATTTACTCCGGAATTTATGAACTGATTTTCAATATTATTTCTTCCTTTAAAAGAGTTTGTAAACGCACTGGAAAAAAGTTTTTGGACATCGAACAGGCAAAATATCATCTGAAAAAAATTGTTAACTAACTCCGCAATATATGAATTGATTTTCAAAACCTTGTGCTTCCTTCGAAATGCTATGCCAAGAGCCTGAACTTTCGATATTCTTTCTTCTTCTACAAGAGTTTGTCAAGGGGCTGAAAATAGCTTTTGGACATCGGACCGACGAAACCGAAAAATTAGTGTTTGATATACTTCACTATTTATAAAACAATTTTCAGCATTCTTTCTTATTTTAAGAGTTTGTCAACGGCCTGAAAATAAAAGATTTTTGTGAACACATAATGAACAGATTGTCAATCATTTGTATTCTTTTGAAAGATTTTATCAAATATATAAAAACAATTTGGACATTGCACAGACAAAAAATTTGTCCAAAAAATTTGTTTTTAATAATTTGCAGAACTCTTTTATTGCTTGAAAGGTACTTGCACTTTGCTCCTATTACATATTTTTGGAGAAAATGTCCGTGCGAAAAGCCAATTAACGTATTGAAATTGCTTTTCTTTTGAAATGGTTTATGAACTGGCTGAAAATATAAAAAGAATTGGACATATGAATAGGATTAATTATTATTATTATTATTTTTTCTATTGGAAGGATGAATTAGCTTGAAAATTCTCGTTTTCTGTTGGAAATCGGACAAACATTTTGTTCGTTCAAACTATAAAGACAGTCATATTCGCCCAGTGGGCGAATACTGCAGCAATGTAAGTTATTAGTTTGAGATGATTGCTGGATGACCTACAAAAAATTCGTTGAAGCTTTAGATCGGATTATATAAGATAACGGACGGTGGTGCTTAAGGCTCTTCCGGCTATCGTTAGAGCTAGTGAAGCAGCGTAAATGGATGCATAACTGAAAAAATACTTCTTACTACAAATATGAATTCAACTGCGCTGTGACGCACATTCGAGCCTGCTCTTATTCAAATCTGGGAAGATGGTATAAGTTCCGTAACACTGTCCTAGACTCAGATAGTTCGGAAAAACTCTTTTTAACAAAATAATGTTTTTAAAAAAAGCTGAAAATATATGTATTAGAAGTGTAAAGTATGTATTCCTTCTCTGGTATGGTCACCTTAATTTGCCACTCAAAAGCATTTACTTGTGTCACTCAATTCTTATATTCACACTAATGATAATATGCTCACTTAATTATCATACGAGTACTCTTCTTAATTGTGATATTCTCGATTGTTCTTAAGAATAAACCGTTTTTTACAAACCTTTATGTACTTAAATTTAATATGAACTTGGATTACCAAAAAATTTAATAAATGATTAGTGAATTTGAACTCAAAGAAACCACATGCAATTGTACTTAATTAATGTGAATACATTATAAGAATAATATAATAAAGCCGAAAACTATCTTACGTAAATCTTCACTGAAATAAAATCATTCTGAATTAAAATCAGTTTGGAACTTTGAGGTTCACTAATGTATTAATATTGAATTGAGTTTGACAACCCTACAAGAACAACGACCGGTCATATGATCGGTCGTGCTGATGGCAATACACATTAGAAATTTCTATCATTTTCTTAAGGAAAAAATTACAGAAAGTTTCATGTACGTGTCATTATTCTTCTAACACATTCTCAAAAATACTATATATGTGTAACATTTTTGCGAATGTATTGGAAAATAACATTTCAAAGTATTAGTTTTAGTCACCAATTTCTTGTAGGTAACCCATTGACCAGCTGATAGTTGAACTTTGTTTAGTTTGGTTTCAACTTTCATTATGGGTAGACTTACAAACTGGTGTTGATATGGAATTTCTATTTAAAATTTTTTTCTTCGATGCGGCACATATTTGTTTGGAGAGAAGTTAATTTATTTAATCAAAAACATTTTCATGTAAGAATAATTTCGAGAGATAATCCAATTAGATCGTGCGATCTAACTCCATTAGATTATTTTCTTTTGGTGGAACACAAAATCACAATCCAGAGATAAACGGATTTTTTTGGCGAAATATGTCCACAAACACTTTCTACGGTTTAAAATTATCAACTACATATTATACGGTGACAGCACTACCTACAAGGTTTTCAGACATGCGATTATCTTTTTTTATTCTTTTTGAGAAAAAAGTATTTAAAAATCGTCCAAAACGTTGTTTGTGATGGAAAAACATATGGCGCAGTTTTGGATGTTCATATATCTACTACTCTTAAAATTATCCGCTTACAAACTTTAACTTCTTCAGTGTGTGATATTCCTTAAAGTATTTTCTTTTATAATAATATTAAAGATTGGGTCCTCTGTCTGGTAGCATTTTGGCATAATTGTGTCAAACACAATTTATTTAAGACCCATTTACCATTTTCTTTTAAAATTTTTTTATTTTAAAAGCAACATCTGAATATATTTTCGTAAATTACAAAATAAAAAATTACTAAAAGTTATTGTGCGTGTGTGTGTGTGTGCTTGTGTGAGTACACACCTACTCCACTACGACCATCACTGTTGCGTGACTTACAAGGAACTCTATAAGTAGGCATATTTGAAAATTCAGTACTAGGACTTATACTGGTATCCGATTCTGACTCACAATGACTTACGCCATTGTTGCCACTACTACCTACGCCACTGCTACCTCCTCCACCACCACCACCACTACTGCTGCTATTGCTCTTAATGCCGCCACCTCGCCCATTATCATTGCGTGCTGATTTCTTTATATGGCCCGCCTGGGAGCCAATAGCCATTGTCATGGATTTACTTAAAGTCGATTCATCTTTAAAGATCAAAAAATATATATTGTGTTTTTGGTGTCATTGTAATATCGTTTGCAACAAATTTTCGTTATTAATCAAAAATAACATAGTCATCTTACCATCTGTGTTGTAGTAGCGCTGCTTGTGCCACGATGATTTTGATTTAACATGACCAAATCCTGAAGAAGGCAGCAACGGATAAGCTGTGGCATTTAAATTTTCTCCTTCTGGGTGGCCAAAAGTTTTAAATTGCATTGTATAGTCCAATGGTGAGGCGGCAACACCCCTTGTAGGAGTTTTGGCTGGTGCTCCTGTGCGACCACCATTTACACTAAATGTGGCATAAGGCGAAATCTCATACATTTCTGCAATTGTTCAATTTGTTGGTAAATTCAAGTATTCCAGCGATGGCCAGGAACCACAATATTCCAAAAAGCACGCAGCAAACGTGCCACATTATAATAATAAACATAGTGTAAAGAAAGAAAAAAATAGATAGAAATAAGTCAGCAGTAATAGAGTTAAAGCCACACTACCAGAGTAAATTAAAAAAAAAAGTTAAAAACCAGAATCATAGAGATAGATAAAAAAAACGCTAAAAGAGATTTAAATATTACGTGCTCTTCCAGGACATCACGTTTTTCACCTTTTGGTTTTTTCTTTCTGCTTGCTTTTCCGTCTTGTTTGCCAAGCGAAAAGAGTTACAAAGCATATTATTCTAACGGCAAGTGGTTGGGATTCTTTGATTGCGCTTATTTTCCGCTTAGATAATGACAGTGATTCAAATTAGGAAAAGAGCATTTTTAATATTAACACTTTTTCGTTTTTAGCAGCGTTTAAAAGTAGATGAATATCTCTTAAACGTTATCAAGATTTTGTTAAATACAACCATTCGGACAATGATAGCTGTGATGACCATGATGCTCTAACTATGATACAAAAAAAGGTCGTGTTGTACTAATAAATTACATTCGTAAGAAGACACTGAGAGAAAATGTTTCATAAAATATGAAGAAATCATTTAGTTGTGACTATAAAAGTGTCAGATTATTTACTCTTGAGTTTACCAAATTAAACCTCAATTATTACACTTGAACAAGAACATCCTGAAATTACCAAGAAATTTAAAACTTATTATTAAATGGTGTTTAAAAATAAAAATAAAACAATAGTTGAGGACAAAGTGCACTTTAGTCATGTAAGACTGCACATATCCCCACAGAATATAGTCTAGCGTCGTTAAATCGCACGACAGTGCAGGCTAATTAATGGGTATGAAAAGTAAAACTATTTTATTAACAAACGTTTCCTTTAATAAATCAGTTGCGGCTCGCTGCACTGCTCCTACACATTATAGTTGTTTAGTTGGTGAACGAAACAGTCACTAAACAAAACTTCCAAATTCAACCATGGAGAGATACACAATTGAGCAGCGCGTTAAGACTTTTGAATCCTTTTACGTCCAAATCAAATTGCAGTTCGTGCACTCCGTGATTTTTTTTTATCAGCACAATTGGCCAAAAATGGCCACAATCGGGGAATGGAGTGCATATTTCAGCAAAAGAGAATCTATTAATGTTTTTTGAAAAGCAAATGCATTCACAAAGAGTAAATCTTTCGCATTTCTTCGAAATTGAGGCCTGCTAAGCAGTTTCCGCAAATTGTGTTAGCTATCGCTAGATGAAAACAGACTTTTTACATGCAGAGCTTGAAGATGTAAAATCGAAGGATTAGTTGTTCCGACAGAATGGTGCCACACAGCTATCCAAACAATAGTTCGTTTGCACGTGTTATTTAACGTCGTGGCGATGTTAATTGACTGCCAATGACCATGTGATTTGAAACCACTGAACTTTTTTCTTTGGCAATATTTAACTGAAGAAGTGTACGTCAATAAAGTAAGAACAATTCAAGCGCTAAAGGATGAAAATAGGGACAATCGGATAAAGCTATGCCACCAAAACCGTGGCGATCATTGGCTTCAATCATAATTGTCATAAATTTTCCTACCATAACAAAAACTAAGATAATTTCCGTAAACTTTCTGTTTTATTTATAAGTAACATAGTCTATTTTGGCTGCATCACCCTTTGTTTCTTAATGTAGCGAATTAATAAATAAATACAGTTGATTACAATACCAAAAAATTTCGAGTTTTTTTCCCGATTTAGATCCTTAGTTCACAAAGAGTTCATTTTACAAACTTTGCATAGAAAACATAAGTGTATAACGCTGTAAAAGATTTACATTTTGCTTTTTTATTAAGAAACATTTTGTAGATTTTCTATCATATATTTCGCTATTTCACACACCATTACACTAACTGCACTGAAAAAATTATGCATCATATATTTAATGAAACAGTTTCATTAAATATTTTTCATTAATCTAATGAAAACTTTTCACAATATGCATGAAACTTCATATCTGAAATAGTTCCATCAGAATGGTTTCATAGTTTGATTAAATAAAATCATTGGATTTATGACTACAACAAAATTTATTTTTTTTTAAATTCTTTGAATTTTTGTATTATTAATCTTGAGCTACAGTTTAAAAAATGTCAAGTTTTTTTTATTAAAATGTAAGTTTTATGAGTTTCATAATTCCAATGAAATAGAATTCATTAGATCAATGACAAATAAATTTCTGGCTACCGAACTTGGGTATATATGTACATATGTGCATGTACTCAAATCAGCATAATAATAGTTTAAAAAATTTAAGTACAAGTGTATTGAAGTCATTTCAATTAATAAAATCTGTTTTATTTGGTGAAAACTTGTTCAACATTTTCTTTTATCATAATTAGGTACAATTTCACAAAAGCTTTGTTTGTGTAATGAAATAAAGTATCAATGAATAAATGAAATAATTCCATTGATCTTATTACGTACATTTGTGAACATATTTTATTAATGTGTGTTATGATATTATTTCATTAAACAAATGTAACTATTTTATTGATTTTATGTATATTTTTCAGGTGCTCAATGATCAATAAAATTAGATAAATGAAATAACTTCATTGACCTTATGAAGGAGTTTCATATTTTGAATGATAATATTACATTAGTACAAAGAAGTTATTTCATTAAAAAAATGTTACTTTTTCATTAATTTAATGTACAGTTTTCATGTGCTTTATGAAATTGATTGTTTGATCTAGAGAAATTATTTCGCTAATAATATGATTAGTCTTTCATACTTTTAATGAAAATAAGTCTTGTTTCTTTTTAAAATGTTTTTTTTACTTTTATGAAGGTTTTCATTAAAATAATCTAATGAAATTTGTTTCATTATTTCTATGAAAAGTTACAATGGTTGAAAAATAATGAAAAGATTCATAAAAGTAATGTCAAAATTCAGAGAAGTTCTAAACAAAATTTTTTCAGTGTGTACCGCTGAATTGTAGGAGTAAGCGCAACAATGCCCAAATGATTTTTGAAAAAGACAAAATTTGTTCTAAAAATCGGTCATTTGTATATATTATCATTTGTGTTGCTTATTGTTTTACTATACTCAAGCAGACACGTTGAAGTGAAAAAAAAAAACAATGACCTTGGTTATGTTGATTTCAAGGACATCGGTTAATTAAAGCCTACGAGCATTGATCTGTACCTTCACAAACCTTACAAGAAAAAGTTTAGTAGGATTAAATCGCAAGATCTTGGTGGCAAATTTAAGTCACCCCTTCCAGAAATAACCATACTTTTAAATGGTGTATGTAGAATGAACATTATGTAGAATATACAACGCCTGCTGAAATCAGATATTGTCTACATTCATATTCAATTTCAATTTGGGCCAAAAGATATATTGTGTCGTCTGGCCGTTAACCAGAATACCGTCTTAAATACAGTAAACCACTATACAAAAGGAAAAAAAAAGCAGTTATCAGTGATATATAAAACTGACGTAGATGTCACTTGACATCTACGTCAGACTTTTTTTGTCTATTGCCAAAAAAAGTCTGAAACCAAATTGAAAAAAATGCTCTTGGAAATATTAATAAGAGACTAAAGATATATTAGTGTTTTAGATAGTAGTACACACACTACTATCCATGTAAGAGTATATACGAAGAATGCAAAAAAAATCATGGAGCCAAAGTGAAAATGAACTATTTTAGTAGCGGATGTAGTTTTGAAAATAACGAAACAAATAATAAAGCTTCACGGTCTTATTTATATATTTTTTATATAGAAATTTGTCTAGTAAAAACTTAATAAACAGAAAATATCTCAGCAAAAATTTCTATTGAAAAGTAATATGTTAAAATGTTAATAAACATACTCTTCGTTACTTCCATTGTGGCATTTTACGTCATTATTTTAACATGGCGATGTCGTTGGAGGCAAGTACTCACCATTCTCGCTTACGAATAACTCTTTCAAAATAACGGTTCAAAAAAGTCATTAAAAAGCTAATTGCCTACAAGTCCTTGATTTACAACTTGGTATTGACACAAACTTTATATAATATAAAAAAGGCATGACTTCAAATCATGGTATAAATGCTACCCTTTAAATTCATTCTTACAAATAATATCTCTTGACAAGGTCTTACAAAATTATGTGTTTCTTTTCAAAGAGCTTTTCGGATAAAAGTACCATTTGTATTCAATAATTTTCATGAAAAACTTTTCCATAAAAATTAATTTTTAACGTCACAGAGTTAAGTACGCAATTGGTTTTTAGCACTGTGATTTATTATTGTACAAATTTGTCGTTAATACTTTTGAACGAGCTTGGCAGCGCATATATAATGTTAACATGACTTTTAAGCCGGGTATTCATAACCTGTCATGACAGCAAAACAAACGACACGAACAGTAAATTTGCCACAACAGCAATATTTATAGAATCGATTTACATAATATTTATAATATCGATTTACTATATTTTTCATTTTGTAAAAATTTGTAAACTCGTTTCTATCAATTAACCCACTTTTATCACCTTATCACCAGGTATTACTCAAATTCTTTTATTCAATTTTTATTGGAAATGTACATGTTTGCATATTTGCCAGAAGCAATTACCTACATACGATCATATACAACAGATATAAGCAAGTCACTACTTAACTAATTACAAGTAATCCAGGAGGTAAATACTATGATAATGAAAAGTATGTTCCAAGGTAAGTGCAACACATTGCCAAGTTTTCGCTAGGATGTTTTATAAATCAGGCACGTAGTGATAAAAATGTACAAATATAGTTTAAAATGCTTTCCATTTGTCAAGTTGGTTAAATAATCCGGCCAAAAATGTTCATATATTGCTTGTCGTAGTGAAAAACTTGTTCTGGGCACTAAAAGCACGATTTGAGTTAAGCAATTCTGCTTCAGATCAGAATTGAGGATATAATTATCTCGGGTGAGTTATATAGGTAGGTGTTTGTTGAAATAAATGGACTTATTATTTTATTTCCATTAAACTGGGTACTTTATTTACAAGTTTACCTTATAAATTTGACTATGTTGCTCTAAATTCCCAAAATCAGGACTTGCACTGAACTTCACACTCAATTGCAAAACAAAAGGCACTACCAGAATTTAACAAGGTGAAACTGCCAAATTAATACTGTGATATTGAAACGAATTGCACGGGTCGCAAAGATAATCGAGAGTCATAAATCAACGAATAGCAAAAACTGGAAGTTACCGTGCGAGCGGTCATATTCTATATTCAAATTATGTCGGTAACCAGCGTTGTCAACTTTGAAATTTCAAAACGCACCAAAATGAGGAAAAAGCGCGTTATTTCAAGAAAAACGCACCGAATTTTGAATTTTTAAAAAGCCATTTAGATTATAAAAGGTATAGTTTTGTATACACTCAAACAGGGTCTGATATTACCGACTGATGGTGTGCCATCAAATTCATTACATAACTAGAACTCGTTTTTGTCAAACTTGGCCTCTACAAGTAGTACGATTTTGTTACTTTTATTAAGATAATTATTGTCGATCGAAATCAGCTGTTACTTTTACTGCCTATTATCAGGTACACAAAACGACAGCTTACGGTCGTTAAAATTATATTGCAGAAGCATACAATCGTTACACCAAGGGATGAAATATGTCGAAAAAACTTACGATTATTGGATGACTAAAAGATACAGAATCGCACTAGAAGACATCAAACTCGATTAATAGCATTCCATCAAATACTGTGTAAATTTCATTTGTGTTTTCGTAAGCGAACGGCGAAAATCCGAGAATGTCTTTAAAATAATTTATTTAAATATTGAAATTTGCCAGAATTGTAATAAATAAAAGAAGAAGTTTTGGACAAATTTTATAATTTAATTAATAATTTAGTAATATATCAATTGCCGGAACAGTAACGAATTGACGTGCAATCATAAATACGAACTTCACTATCTGTGTCTGCATTTATTGTAATTTTGACAAACTGGGCTTGATCGTTTTATAGTAAAGCACGTTCTAAAAGCAGCAAATTTTATAAAACGAGCTGTTTTCTTTTTCTTTCGAGAATATGTATAATATACAACAGCAAGATTATTTACTTTGTGCTTGCAATAAGCAGAGTTTTCCACACTATAAATCTGTGTTCTGATTGTGCCTGCAAAATGCAACGTAATACTTTTGGCACTTGCATAAACTTTTTTCTTACATTAAAACAAAAAGTTGAGTTGAATTTGATTTGGTGCCACCGAAAATTAAAAAGCTCACTGAAAATCTAAAAAAAGCGCACCACGCACAAAAAATTTTAAAAAGCACCAAAAACGGTGCGAAACGTACCGAGTTGACAACGCTGTCGGTAAGTAAGTTGCAAATATGAATATTAATAAAAGTAAGAACATCTACTTGTAATATGTGTGTATAAAAGAAAAACCAAAATTATTTAAACTGAAATATACAAAAAATATTATTGCCCAAGTTAGTTTGGACCCGTATAATCGCGAGGGAATACACCTAAATCCTAAAGTCTAAAAGCATATATAAAATTTTTACTTAACATAATTTTTTGCCAGTTTTGTTATAAGTATTTGGTACCATTTTCAACATCGTCAATATAATCGCTATTTTGCGAAATATACGAATAAATTTTTCTACTAAGATGTTGTAAACAAGTAGAAATTCTGTTCTGAGTTTGTCAGTTCTAACGCACTTTTGATTTTGGTTGACGATGTATAAATCAATTATACCTGTTAGATATAGCATATAGTTACATTTGAATACGTTTAAAAAATTGCGACTACAAATTTAAAATCAATTAACAATATGTAGTGAAACTTCTGTAACCATTTTTCGGTTATTGTGGTTTGATTAGTTTTGATCATTCATAATTTTGTCGTAAATTTGAGAGCCTATCAAGCAAGAGCTTGTGCGAATCAAATATATTTGGGCTGAGTAAAATTGGTTAGCAAAAATCGGGTTACTTGAGGTTTTTTAATCCCCTTTTGATTTACTATGAAGCTAACAAGCGCTATACCAAATTACAATTCGGATTAAATGCGTAAAGTTTTAAGGGTACTTGCCAATTAATTCACTTTACTACATTTTTTCAAAGGAGAAAATTTTATATCCATAGGTTTAATTTTAGAAAACTTGAGACAATCGTGTCATTATTTTTGACGGTGGTATTTAGGGTACAATTTCATAGCATACTCGTAAATGTACAAAAACAATAAAAATTCATCACAATAGGCGAAAATAAGTAACTGTTTGACCAAATTTCTTGATTTTTCTTAAATACCCGTAACATTCAAACTGCATCATGAGAAAAATCAGAAAAAAATCTATTCCATACAGTTTGAATATTACGTCCCAGAGGACAGTCTGTATAACGTATTTTTTATAATGAAAACTTCAACACAATAAAGGTTTTATTAAATCCCTTTAAAAGCCTCCCTTATTGCAAAGGCTTTCATACAAAATACTCTTAAATTTTTCTTCCCTTACTTGTAATATTATGTGTGTATCTGAATAAATTTCTTTGGCACTTGTTCCACTTCGTCATTAGATATAGTATAGATATATGTAGTTAATTTAAAATTTTTACTATATAACTTATTCTAGTCTGTTACAGTGAACAGTGTTAATGCTCTTTACAATATTTCACTGACTGTTTGGTTTTCGCATACAGAATATGAAGAACATAAACATTCAACTAGCAGTATTTTTCAAGAAAATTTTAATCTGCTCCCAGCCAAAAACAATTTTCATTTACTTCATTAAATAAATCTTAGCTTACCTGATTCGTTTCCTTTGTCCACGGTTTTTACGGGCGAAGCACTGTACACTTGCTGATTACGACGATTGTCATGGTCTTCTTTATAGTCGCCTGGCAATGTTCTGGATTCATAACCCTCAGTCATGGGGCCGCACAGTGTGCGACGATGTTTAATTGTTAAAGCTCTTAGGGTTAAACGCACAGAAACAAACCATCACACACCCACAGCCGCACATCCGCAACCAGGCACAGCCATACACACATACACAGAGTCAGGAAATAAAACATAAAAGAATGGCAAAAATAAAAAGAATAAAATAAATAAATTGTTACAGTTGAAAGAATGAATAGAAGATAAAAATTGCTAGAAAATGGCACATAATTAAAAACGTGCGAATTAGTTGATATTTTAAGATTTTTTTTTGTAGGAGTATCTTTTCTATTTTCCTTTCGAAAGAACTTGAAGAAATATTAAATTAGAAGAAAAAAAAAACTAAAGGAAAAGAACTAATTAAAGAGCATACAAAAGTTAATTCGTTAGTTTTTTTTGTGTTGAAATGGTCGCTTTAGTCGTTATTCGAGTATATTTCGTTGTGGACAATTTAAGAGGAAGAGTCTTAGAAATTTAATTAAATTTAGCCTTTCACCTCACAGAAGAAGAAAGATCTGTTATTAAGATTTGTTACTTTTATTAAAGGAAAATTTACTTTTTACAAATTTAATTAACAGAATTTCAACTGATTAGAATGTAGAACATTTTTAAAGTTTATATGCCCACCATCTTTAATCTTAAGTTTAAGATATTCATATCATTTAAAGAATTTTGCCACGTTAACTTTTAATTTCTTTGTAAATAGCAGAAACATCATTTTATAAGCAAAACTATATATTTGTTTGAATAAAACTACGAATTTTGCCTTTCGTGTTAATATAACATATTATATAATAACATTTACAAACGTCTGGATTGCCTACTCTTTATTAATTTCTTTAAAAAACTTACACTGTTATTATTGCCACAGATATTATAACGATTACTATAAATGTCGACAGCCAATCACCGTTGGTTGGATTTGTTGCATTTATCAGATTGTTCATTAAATCATTTTCGGAGGGAAACACAGACGGTGGTGGTATTGTTACACCATCAATATTTGTGGTAGCAAAATGATAATGTTCGGTTGTTTTGCCCGCATCATTTATGGCTGAAATGCGCAACTGATACCATTTGGCCGGTTGAAAGTCGCAAAATATTAAATTTTCACGATTCTCTTCGGCATTGGAAATATCGGATGTTACAACCGTCCAGCGGATGTCGCCTGTAACGAAACAAATTAAATAACAGAAGATTTAATAAAGGAAATTAAAAAACAGGTTTAACGTGTAAAATAAACACAAAATACACTCAATCAAACTTGTGAGATTTTTATGTAATTTTTCCGTTTCCTTTCTGCATACGTTCCTTTTTTTACCAAAGAGATATTTATTACTTTTGCACACATTATGACATGACAAGGGACTAACGTTTAACTACAAACATGTTGCAGTTTTAATTTTTTTTGTTTATAAAAAATCGATGAATAATCCACCGCATAGCCTTAAATTTTATTTAGTATTCAACAATTAATTCTGATTAACATACATCTATGTATACAGGGTATTACAGAACTTAACATCAAGCCGAAACAAGGTGGCAAGGTTGATTGTAACCATCATGTGAAAAAGCAAGAAAAATAAATAAAAAACAAATATAATTTTTTTTTTTTTGTTCTCAGGATGGTTACAATCAATCTTGTCATCTTAAGATGACAAGAACGTTAAGCCGAAACAATTGTTTTGGCTTAACGTTGAGTTGTGGGACACCCTGTGTAAATTACTTTAGTAATCTTATATAAGCGGCACAAAAGCTGCAAACAGGCTTTTTTATGTTTAATGTTTGAAAGCTAAATATCTTCTATTCTTATTTGTAAACAGATTTGTACATTATCAGCCATGTCACAGAGCTTAATTCCGTTCGGAAACGGAATTGAATTCTTTTTTTACTTCTTCAAAAAACGAAAAACTAAACAACTATTCGGAATGAAATCATTTCTAATTGCGAGAATCAAACTAGTATTATCTTATAGAATTGATTTGATTCCTAAAAAGTTTTAACTTTTCGTTTTTTGAAGAGTTAAAAAACCGATTCAATTCCATTTCCGAACGGAAGTGTATTCTGTGGTAAGTGTATGGCCATATATCGCTCCTTTATTGCAACATAGTCATATCTCAAAAAATTAGCTTGTTGAGTTAACAATGCAGAATTGTTAATAGTACTAGCCATGTCACAGAGCTTAATTCCGTTCGGAAACGGAATTGAATTCTTTTTTTACTTCTTCAAAAAACGAAAAACTAAACAACTATTCGGAATGAAATCATTTCTAATTGCGAGAATCAAACTAGTATTATCTTATAGAATTGATTTGATTCCTAAAAAGTTTTAACTTTTCGTTTTTTGAAGAGTTAAAAAACCGATTCAATTCCATTTCCGAACGGAAGTGTATTCTGTGGTAAGTGTATGGCCATATATCGCTCCTTTATTGCAACATAGTCATATCTCAAAAAATTAGCTTGTTGAGTTAACAATGCAGAATTGTTAATAGTACTACCTTTTATATTGGGCCAAAAATTTATTCAAATTATTTTTAAACTCTTTACTTTAAATGACTTTTTCTAAAAAAAAATCTAAGACTTGTATTAAAACTAAAAATTTGAAATCCATTTTTCTCAAAACAAGCTTTTTTTTAGTTATGATTATGTTGCAATAAAGGAGCGATATGTCGGAGAAAGTGCATATTGGGGTTACCAATGAAGAGACGAACTTCCCTAAAATCGAATATATCAAAATTTGTTTAAACGTTTGTTAGATTTAACAATATTGTCAGGGAAAAATAATATTCACGCTTTTCCTCTCTCTCTCTCCCTCTCTCTCTCTCTCTCAATTTTTTTAAGCTTTTAATTATTTATTGAATCTTCAAAATGAACTACCAATAAGTATTGACATCTTATTGCTAAACATAAAGAAATAAAAAATGTGATTGTTATTAAGTCCGTCCAGTGCTAGGCAAAAAAGTTTAAAATGCGGAAACTATATCAGTAAAATCACCTATTGAACGCTCTGATGGTATCCGTTCTTCTCAACCGAATGTGGCCGCCAAAATTAAGATTGTTGCACGTAAGAGTATTTCGGTGAAGTACGAATTTACTGACATACCTTCCCGCGTACTTAGAAAATTCCTCTTTTACCAGCGGAGTATTCAGATTCTTATGAGTTCGTGAATTTTTTACGTACCATGGAGCTGCAGTAATCGTTCGAAGAATTTGCTTGTATCGCCTTTAAACTTTTTCAATTTTTGATATTGAGGCCCCATAATTGAATTCCGTAGCCCCATACAGACTTAACGATTGCGTTGTATAATGAAAGTTTACAATTCAACACCAAGGTAAAATTTCTGACCAGAAGTCAATTTAGTTGCGCTGCTTTTAGTTTCAACTGAGAGCCTTTTCTTCAATATTGGACTTGCACGTTAGCCTACGGTCGAGGTGAATACCAAGGTACTTGACTTCACTACGCTGCGGAATAAGTGAGCTGTTAATTTGGATAGGCGCACATGTTTGTCTACACAGTGTGAATGTGGCTTAAGTACATTTTTGTTGATTAACTTTAATTTACCAAAGTTTTAGCCATTTCCCTTATATTGAAATATATTCCTGTAAATTTCGTGAAACTAATTGAACGCTGTGTGGTTTGCAAAAGTTGAAGTGGGGATTCCGGATGTCGCAGGCATGTCAGAAGCGTAAATCAAATATAAAATCTGTTCCGGTTAACTGTTTAAGGATTATATTCCCCAGACTGATAAAAGTAACTATGAGAATGTGAAGAATATTTGGAAAATAATTCGTTTATCTTTTCAACTGAAAATGTTCAAAAGACTCATCGATGCATGTATAAAGGCAGAATTACTTTGTGCGTTCTTTTCTGTTCTGAACCGCTGTTTTATTTCTGTTGTATTGAAACTACTTATATGTGCGTGGATAGTTTTTACTTTTTCACTCTGTTCTGTTGCGTACTAAAAACCTCATTAGCTTTTACTTTTTCTTGCCGTTCCGTGACGTTCCTTTCTGCAACAAATATTTTACAAATACTTTTTCTATGGACACATCCAGGTATTTTTTAAAGTAAAGCATAATGAAAAGAAACCCATTCGAATGAAGAATAAAATATATTCATAAAATTATTATAAAAATAGACAAATTAATAATTTAGAAGTGGTGACCAAATAGCCTACTTTTTTTAACAAACTGCAAAGTTTATGATACGTCTTACACAAAATATACAGCCCAATTACAAATAAAAATTCCGTAGGAATTTTATCACTTTTACCTATCCTCCAATTATGAAGAAAAATAATAAATAAATAAAATAAAAATATGATGTTTTTTTCTTCTTCTCTGCATTCGTTGAAATCACTAAAGGGAGATCAACTCTTTAATTCTTACGAACAAAAATTGTGCTTTTTTCTTTAATTTGAATTGAAAAAAGTACTTTATGTGAGAAATAAATTCCGTGAGGAATAAATTCTGAGAGAAATAAATTCCGTGAGAATATTCATAATTGGGCTGATAATTCTTTGCACGCTAAAATTATAAAATTAATTTTTAAACATCTTTAATTAATACAAACTATTTTAACTTTTGGCAAAAAAATTTGTATACTTATTGTAATAACTCGTCTAAATAACACACAGACCCAGCTGTTCAGCTGATAGAAAACAATTAATTTTATTTTATATTACATATACAATATGACAAAATATCAACAGCTACTAAGATGATTTTTATATTTAATATTTCCAATATTCTAAAGTAGTTTCATAAAAATCAACGTTGCCACACCTATGAAAAAAAATTAATTTTTCCATACCACAAAAAGTTACACATACACATATCTGGCTGTCACTTAACGTTGAATTCTAGTTTCAAGGAAGAATTATATTATGCATTCTTTTCCGTTCTGAATCAGCTGTTTTGTTTTTGTTCAATATAAACTATATGTGAATGGTTTGTTTTCACTTTTTCGCTCTGTTCTGTTGCGGACTAATCTGTTGAAATGCTTTTCTTTTTTCCGGTATGGAAAAAGATTTTTTTTTTTCAAATGTACATAATTTGTTTTAATTAAAAATTTTTAAAAGTCAATACATTTTGTATCAATTAAGCAACTATGATCATCCATAGTTGCTTAACTGATAAAAAGAATATTATTTTAGCCGGAAGGATATTATATGTTGTATAAGAGACTGTCAGAGAGATGTGGGCTATTTGATCACTATTTCTAAATTATTATTTTACTTCTTTTTGGTTTTTTCACACAATATAATTATTATGTATAGATTTCAATGTTTTTCTTTTGATTCTGATTTACTTTAAAAAGAGTGGAATATTTTTACGGGAAAAGTAATTGTAAAATATTTGCTACAGAGAAGAACGTCCCAGAACAGCAACAGAAAATAAAAGCCAGTAAAGATTTAAGACAACAACTCACAGAAAAAATTTTTTTTTTCGTGTTCGATAACCAAATTCGTTGAATCAATTAATATATTGTTTGAATGCGGACCTGTAAAGGAATTAGTGGATTCAAACATAAGTTTAGTAAAAATAATTATTGATCGAAAACAACTATTTTTTTAAACAACTGGAAAATACAATATCCAAGGTTATTTTTTTTGATATTTATGTATATGCATACAAATAATTTTTTCAGACAAAATTTTTGTTGATTTTATTTTTACTATAATTTTTTCTGTGCTAGTAGGTATGCGAGTACTTAGCTTTCATATATGCAGCATGCCTATCTTAAAGTCTGCAAAATCAGCTCTACACGAGGTCGCAAAATAGATCCCTCGAGATTAAAGAATATACTGAGGGAGTTTTATTGGTCATAGAAGTTGCCTGCAACGTAGACTTCTGCAATTCAACAAGAAGGCACTAATCTGGATATTGAGGATTACGTAGGCAAGTGGTTAGTGCCCATGTTGGAATCAAGAATAGTTACCGCTCTTTTTGGTAACAAAACACAATCCAAACAATCTGGACATGACACGCCGAAGAGGAGGTAGTTTCTCTACAGATTTGGGTTGTTATAATTAGCTCATTTCATAAGCTAGGTAATAAAGGAAAAAAAAGTTGTCACTTATGCGGACGATGGAGTGACTTTAATATAGCTATTGGAGTACAGATTGCGGTCTGGGAGTAAAACCAGGCAAAATATAATTGCTACTATTCGCCACAGATACCAACATTTCAAGCTTCAGTTAAGAAACTGCGAGATTTCCTTATGGGGAAGAGCGAAAATTCAGAACGTGATCCGTGAATGTCCAACATAGGGTCAGGAAGGCAGTAGTGCCCTGCTAGAGCTATCGTAGAAAATATAGTCAAAAATAATGACCTAGCGGCAATATTGGGAAATGGATGTACACGTTGTAGTCCTATTCTTACATATGGATGGATGGTGTGGTGGACGCGATTAAGAAACACTTTATCAATAATCAACTATCTAAAATCTAGAGCACAGCTTGTATTGTGATAATAAGCGCATTAAGAAGGCCTTCAGGGGCACTGACGACTATATTACACCTTGTTCCTACATATCTTCAAATTGTGCCAATCTCTGTCTGGCGCGCATTGAGGCTTAATGCGGCTGGTTTTAGGATATCAAGAACATTTGCATGCAAGAGTTTTTCACTTGTTTCGCGGAGTTAGTCAGAGTTCCTATAGCGTTTATTAGAACTGGTATCCTCAGCCTTTGCAGATGGTGAAGACTGGACGTATGCCTAGCTGTCAGTCTAATTTGGCCAACTTTTGATAAAAAACTGACTAGGCAATTGCCAACCCATAGCAGCAGAGATAAATCGAACGAGGAAAACGTGTAAGTCGATTTGGCCTTCGTCGTAATTAGTTTTTTCATCATTTCAAGGATAGGGAGAATGAAAAAATAGTATTCCACGTTTCTATTAACACCAAGCATTGGATGCCAAATACCTTTCTAGATAATTTTCCAACTGTATAATTTAGTAAGCTGTAGGGGTCCTCGCCCCCCTATAGTGATCGCACTGTATGTGAGGCATGGCATGGTGGTAAAAACGAGGTTCATTCAGTTCTGCTTGATTGTTTGATTGCAGTATACTACCACGTAATCCAAGCAACCAACCAAAAATCTAGAAAACATTTTCAGCAGCTTTGTGAACTTACAATTTATGTTTGTCAAAGTTGTCAGAAAAAGCTTAGACCGCTACCTTATAGTAATATTGTACGCTATCAGACAGTAGTGTAAATACTCTTCCTTGTCAGTATCATAAACGTTGTGAGTTTATTTCGTACTCTAAGATGCGCGAAGTTTTTAATCAGATCAGCAAAAACAAAAACAGGTACTTGTACGCGAATATTAGAAACAATAAAGAATATATATATATATAAACTTTGCATGGAGAAAAAATGTTTTAAAATTAAGAGGTAGATAGCAACCATGGTTCGCATTAAAATTATTGGCCGAAGAAGTAATGCCGTTGATAAAAAAAATTCGAAGTAAATATTGGAGTGATATTTGTCACCAGCAGTTAGGCGTCAGCGAACGGTCAGCGCATTTCTCTCAGCAGCTGAAATACTTTGACGCATGTAAGTATCTGTTTTTTTAATATACGGAATCATCAAAACAAGTAAACTAACAAGTTGTTCCGTATCCATGCGCTAAAAATTTCAGTACAGAACAGTTCTGGCTCATTTGTATTAAGTCGATTAAGTAATTTTTCGTTAATCATTAATTCTTTGAAGCCTCGCTACTTTCAAACATGTATGTATGTATATGTATGCTGTTAGAATCATCCCAGTGCCCTGTTTTTATAAAAATCGTCGAGAATAATGTTTAATTTTTGAGTAACTCTTTTGATTCTGACAATTGAGTCGATTAGCTGTGCTATACAGCAAATCTGGCAACTACGTTTTTTCCTGCCAACATTCTCATATAATGTGATTGTCAAATATTATTGTATCCACACCTCGATCGTAGGCTAATGTGGAAGTCTCACATGTAGTCACTACTAGACTAAAAGCAGCGCAACTAAGTTGGCTTATAGGCAGAAATTCTACATTGAAACTGGATTGCAAACTTTTGTTATACAACGAAAATCCAAAGCCCATGTGGCACTACGGAATTAAATTATGGGGCACCGCCTCAATGTCAAACATTGAAAATATTCAAAAACGACAAAACCAAATTTTCAAACAATTACTGCAGCTCCATGGTACGTAAAAAATTCCTGAATTCATAATCTGAGAGAATCTGAGTGCTCCTCCGGTAAAAAATGAATCTTCGAAGTACGCGGCGAGGTATATCAGTAAGCTGGAACTTCACCCAAATCCTCTTGCACGCAACACACATAATTTTGGCGGCCACTCTCGGTTGAGAAGATCGGATACTCTTGCCACCATCAGGGCGTTCTATAGGTGATTTTACCGATATAGTTACCGCATAAACCGTTCTATCTAGCATTGGCCGGACTTAAGTAAAAAGCTCATTTTTTTAATTTTTCATGCTTAGTATTATTGTTCGTTCATTTTGAAGATTCAGTAAATAATTAAATGCTTAAAAAAAAGTTGTATCTACCGGGTGTCCGCCGAGAAGGTTTACTACTCCTTTTGTCACCATTTCGGTAAACATTAGCCTTGACAGTTCATATTTGGCAGCCGAGAAGTAGACACGTTTTTTATCTGATATTGTATCCCGACATTAAATAAAACGTATCAATATAAGATTCATTCTCTTACATTTAATCAAAAATTATTAGCAAACAAAGTAGTATTACATAAGAATTGTAGTTTTTCTGATAAATGTCTAACAATCGTATGAACTGATTATCTGTATTACATATATGCACTATTTTTGTGAGCATACTGTTAGGTCCAAGAATATTATCAAATCTGAAAACCGTGTACCCAAAGGTTAACTGGTCATATGGCAAGTATCTGCGCACCATTATAAACACAATTGTAGTAGTGTAGTTTGAAACTTATTTATTAATTCTGTACGCAGACGATTTGTTCGGCAAAATTGATTTTATTGCAAGTAAAATATTTATTTAACATTTATTAATTTACATTTGTTATCTTTTTTTTTTTTTTATTAAATGGAAGTATTTAAGATCATGCATATTTTAAGCGTTGCTAAAAATAAACCGGCGTTTTCGGTTGCTTGTGTAGGAGAGAGAAAAAAAATCTATAACTCCAAACCACAACGACCACAACGCATCGTGTTACGTGCGTAAAAATGAAAATAGAATTCATTTAATAGCAACATGACAATGGGACAATAGTGAGTATTACATATTTACTTTTAAAATAAATAAAGGAGCGTTTTTCTATACAAAATAACCTGAAATGTTGTTATACTCGTATTTGAGTTCGCTTAAAATGTACCGACTTGACAAAGTATCCCTGCTTGAATGTCGGAAGGTTTTTATTTTTTTTTTTTTTTTTTTTTTTTTTTTAGATAGATAGATTTTATTTACATTTCATGTAGAATACAATTCATTTTTGTTGTCCCAGCGCCCAGGGGGCATTGTTGAGACAAGCTGGCAACTAGATTAATTCTTAAAATAAATGTAGTTTTATACTAAAATTTAAAACTGAAGTTCATTACATAAAATTTGGCAGAAAATACATGAAATACAATAAAATGTAGATTTATCTACGCAAAAGCACTTCAAAATTTTCACATAAATATTCTTTTAATTCTTTTTTAAATGCTGAAATAGTGTTAATCGTTTTTAACCTTGCAGGCAAGCTATTATACTCAAGACTTCCAGCATATTCAATCCTTTGCTTCGTTGTCTCCAATCTGCATCTTGGGGTATATAAATTACTCTGACTTCTAGTATTGAAGCCCATTTGGTTTTGAACAAAGTCGATAGTGTGATATCCAATCCTATTTATAGATTTGAACATATAAATTAAAAGTTTATATTTATACTGTGCATATATAGGCATTATCGGCTTACAAATATCATCATAAAGTGTCAGTGTTTGATAATGCAAAGGCAAATTATGAATCAATTTTAAAGATTTATTTTGCAATACTTGTAGTGATTTTAGTTCGTTTGTATTTTTATAACCATACAATGTAATCATGTAGTTTAAATGACTTTGAATCAATGCTTGATAAATTAAAAGTTTTGTTTTTAAATTAAGTTTATTTCTCATCTTGAAGAAAATTCCAATAGCAGGTGCAATTTTCCTTTTGATATCATTTATATGCGAAGTCCATGCTAAATTGCTTTGCAAAGTAACTCCTAAATATTTCACTTCATGAGTCTCGAAAATTTGATTTCCATCAACAAAAATACTGAAATTATTATTCGATCCATATGAACGTGGTCTGAATCTGATTATTTTTGTTTTGTTTGCATTAAGAATCAGCTTGTTAAGCCGAGCGTATTCAAAAATTAGGGCAACATCTCTTTCCATATAAGTTTTCAAAACAAGGTCATATTTGTATAGATAAAATAAGCAAACGTCATCCGCAAACATGTAAAATTTCCCAGTAAGATTTAACTTAAAAAGATCGTTTATATAAATAGAAAATAGTAATGGCCCCAAGCAACTACCTTGTGGTACTCCACTGCCTACGTCCAATATATCACTCTTAACATTCTTTAACTGAACAAATTGTTTTCTATTATTAAGAAAGTTTTCAAATAACTTTAACTCTCCATCCACAACACCGTAATATTTCAACTTCTGTATTATTATCTTATGATCAACCAGATCAAAAGCTTTGGTAAAATCAAGAAATAGACCTGCCACACCACATGACCCATTATCTATCCCATTACATACATAATTAATAACATTTATTACAGCATCCTCCGTGCCACAACCTTTTTTAAATCCGTACTGATATTTGTACAAAAAATTATTATTATCAAAGTAACCTAGCAGTTTTTCATGGATTATTTTTTCAAAAATTATGTCAATCGTTGACAATAGTGAAATAGGACGATAATCATTGACTGTAGCAGCATTTGGGACTTTGGGTATTGGAACAATTTTACTTATTTTTAGACAATCAGGATAGCTTGATGTTCGAATTATTTGATTCCAAATATATTCAAGAATTGGAGCAATTGTGTCTCTGCATCTATATATTGTTTCCGGAGCAATATTGTCATAACCAGTAGATTTTTTTAAATTTAAATTATTTAAAGCATTAGCCATTTCGTTTAGAGAAACTGGCTGAAGCTTAAAACGACTGGATGTATGGCACAATGTCCTTAACGAATTGCAATTATCTTCAGGGAATGTCTGTATTTGCTGTCTTAATTCAATAATTGATTGAACAAAGTGCTGATTAAGCATATCTGCTTTGATATTATCCTCTTCTACCAATACACCTGCATCAGTACTTAAATTAACATATTTTTTCTTATTTCTCCCAAGGGTGTTGTTTATAAAGTTCCAAGTCTTTTTTGGGTCTGTACTTATTGCATTTAAATTATAGCAGTAATAATTATCTCTAGAGTTTTTAACAGCCAACTTGATAACTCTCCCTAGTCTTTTTAGCAAAACATCATATTTGTTACTTTTGGATTTTCTTCTTTTTGTCAAAATTCTTTTTTTGTGCAGTATTAAAGCCTGAAGTTCTTTGTTTATCCATGGTTCCATTTTAAATCTTAAAGATTGTTTATATTCAAACGTATTTGTTGATTCATTAACAGCATTGTTAATACAAGATATAAGATTATTAGTTAATATCAAGGGATCATCTACACGTTCAATACTATTCAAACTTTCGTTAAGTAGTCCCTCAACCATTTGATAATTGCACCTTACTTTTTTAACATCAACAAAATTATTTGATTCATATTGACAATGAAGCTTGCACGATATTAAGTTATGATCTGTTAACGAGCACTCAATAGAGTCCACAGAAACTCCTCCAATAATATTAGTGAACACCTGATCAATAGACGTTTTAGTAGAAGGCCTCGTTACAAGTTCATGGCAGTTATGGCAATCATAATTTAGAAACAAGTCTCTTAAATCTGAAAAGTGTGGACTATTTAACATATCAATATTCGTATCACCAACTATAACCAATGAATTATGAGTATGAGAATTCATATATCTCTCAACAATGCCAAGAAAATCATTAATTGTACACTTTGGTGAACGATAAACCGATAAAATGTTCAAGAAGTGCCCTTTTACACGAAAATTATTGACTGAAATTGATACTAAGTCCACAAAATTTTCACTTCTACAATATTCCACAGTAAAATGCATGTTATTTTTCACATATAACGAAGTGCCGCCATATGCATCAGACCTGCAGCAATGGATATACTCGTATCCTTCAATGGAGTAAAGCTGACCCAACTTCGCATCAAACCATGTCTCCTGGATTGCTATGACATCAGGAAGTCTTGAAAGGCTCGCTATTAAAGATTTGAATTTATTAAATTTGGCTATAGATGAAATGCTTCTAACGTTAACACTTATTATATTAAAAAATGAAGTATTTAAAGTATAAATATGTTTATTATAGTTTGATATATTATGAAAATACTGATTGCTAATCATTGAGAAAGAAAAGGAAAAAACATATAAAGAACTACTTAAATTTAATATTTTAATTTATGAAGGAGAAACATAAGCTAAATCATCATCATCAACATCTGCATCAGCAGCATCAGTACTAGGGTTTTTAAATCTGGAACGTATACCAGTCATCATAGTTGTAGTTCTCAATAATATTTGATCAACATCATCTTCCGAACGAATAATTTGAGGCTTTGACATATCACTTCTTTTATAATAAACACTACCATATCTCGCATAAACGTGATTATAACCGACATCTTTCAATGTTTTTGCATATTGAAGCAAATTTAATGTTTCTTTGCTCAAGAAGTCAAATATATAAACATTATTATTACTTTCTTTCAACTTTTTCTTAGCTTCCATTAATTTATCTTTAAAAGCTTTTGACGAGAACTTTACAACAACTGTCTTCTTCATGTTTAAACTATTTTTTCCTTTATTTTGAATAAAATATGCATCATCAATATTTTGCGGTTCCATGGCAATACCAACGCCTTTCGACAACTTAATAATAGAGTCTTTCGCTGTAACACCTTCACCAACATCTAAACCCTTAACAATGCAGTTGTTTTTTACGCGTTCATCATTAAGAATTTTTACAGATGATTTTAAATTAAAAACTTCATTTCTTAAAGATCGATTTTCTCTTTCAAGTTCATTTAACTTTTTCTTATTTTCAGTAATAACTTTTATAATTGTATCATATTGTTTAGATATAAATTGAATCGATTCTTGAATCCCAGACAGTTGATCCAACTTATTGAGCTTTGTTTTGATTCCTAAAAGCTCGTTTTTTATGTCTCTCTCATCTCCTCCGTCACATAGATGACACTCAACAAGTAAGAGTGTAGTATATTCGGCTGGGCCGAATCTAAAATACCCTTCACGATAGTCACGAATATGTATAGTATATTAAAAATGTGGCCTGAATATGCTCGGTTATATATGAACCGATATCGGAATTTTCTATTATGACCTGAATATGCTCGGTTATATATGAACCGATATCGGAATTTTCTATTTTCTGTATTTTAGTAACCTTCTTTTATAACGAGAATTGCTTTTCAGCAAAAAAAAAAAAAAAAAAATTTAATGAATAAATCGGTTCAGGCTATATCTCGGGTATATATGAACCGATATCGAAAATTTTAATTTTCCATATTTATATAACCTTATTTCATTACCAGAACTGCTTTTGAGCACAACAAATTGTTTAAGTTCGCTTACGCGACATTTTCATGAAAAACCCGATTTGGGCTATATCTGGGTACATATAGACCGATATCGGAAATTTTCATTTTCCATATTTAGGTAACCTAATTTCATTACCAGAACTGCTTTTGAGCACAAAAAAGCTGTTTAAGTTCGCTTACGCGGCATTTTCATGAAAACCCTGGTCTAGGCTATATCTCGGGTATATATGGACCGATATCGGAAATTTTTATCTTCCACATTTATATAACCTCATCTTATTACCAGAACTGTTTTTAAGCAAAAAAAATTGTTGTTTAAGTTCGCTTACGCGACATTTTCATGAAAAGCCCGGTTTGGGCTATATCTCGGGTATAAATGGACCGATATCGGAAATTTTCATTTTCCATACCTATATAACCTTATTTTGCTATTAGAACTGCTTTTAAGCAAAAAAAGTTGTTTTAGTTCGCTTACGCCGCGTATTCATGAAAAACCCGGTTTAGGCTATATCTCGGGTATATATGGACCGATATCGAAAACTTTTATTTTCCATATTTATATCACCTTATTTTATTACCAGAACTGCTTTAAGGCGAAAAAATTGTTTAAGATCGCTTACGCGGCATTTTCATGAAAAACACGGTTTGGGCTATATCTCGGGTATATATGGACTGATATCGGAAATTTTCATTTTTCATATTTATGTAACCTAATTTCATTACAAGAACTGCTTTTGAGCAAAAAAAAGTTGTTTAAGTTCGCTTTCGCGACATATTCATGAAAAACCCGATTTGGGCTATATCTCGGGTACATATGGACCGATATCGGAAATTTTTATCTTCCATATTTATATAACCTTATCTTATTACCCGAACTGTTTTTAAGCAAAAAAAAATTGTTAAGTTCGCTTACGCGACATTTTCATGAAAAACCCGGTTTAGGCTATATCTCGGGTATATATGGACCGATACCGGAAATTTTCATTTTTCATATTTATGTAATCTTATTTCATTATCAGAACTGCTTTAAGGCGAAAAAATTGTTTAAGTTCGCTTACGCGGCATTTTCATGAAAAACACGGTTTGGGCTATATCTCGGGTATATATGGACCGATATCGGAAATTTTCATTTTCCATACTTATATAACCTTATTTGATTACCAGAACTGCTTTTAAGCAAAAAAAGTTGTTTAAGTTCGCTTACGCGGCATTTTCATGAAAACACTGGTCTAGGCTATATCTCGGGTATATATGGACGGATATCGGAAATTTGCATTTTCCATACTTATGTAACCTAATTTCATTACCAGAACTGCTTTTGAGCACAAAAAAGTTGTTTAAGTTCGCGTACGCGGCATTTTCATGAAAACCCCGGTCTAGGCTATATCTCGGGTATATATGGACCGATATCGAAATTTTTCAGTTTTCATATTTATATGACCCTATTTCATTACCAGAACTGCTTTTGAGCACAAAACCGTTGTTTAAGTTCGCTTACGCGACATTTTCATGAAAAACCCGATTTGGGCTATATCTCGGGTATATATGGACCGACATCGAAAATTTTCATTTTTCATATTTATGTAACCTAATTTCATTACCAGAACTGCTTTTGAGCACAAAAAAGTTGTTTAAGTTCGCTTACGCGACATTTTCATGAAAAACCCGATTTGGGCCATATCTCGGGTATATATGGACCGATATCGGAAATTTTCATTTTCCATATTTATGTAACCTAATTTTATTACCAGAACTGCTTTTGAGCAAAAAAAAGTTATTTAGCTTCGCCTATGCGACATTTTCATTAAAATCCGATTTGGGCTATATCTTGGGTATATATGGACCGATATCGGAAATTTTCATTTTTCATATTTATGTAACCTAATTTCATTACCAGAACTGCTTTTGAGCACAAAAACATTGTTTAAGTTCGCTTACGCGACATTTTCATGAAAAACCCGATTTGGGCTATATCTCGGGTATATATGAACCGACATCGAAAATTTTCATTTTTCATATTTATGTAACCTAATTTCATTACCAGAACTGCTTTTGAGCACAAAAACGTTGTTTAAGTTCGCTTACGCGACATTTTCATGAAAAACCCGATTTGGGCTATATCTCGGGTATATATGGACCGACATCGAAAATTTTCATTTTTCATATTTATGTAACCTAATTTCATTACCAGAACTGCTTCTGAGCACAAAAAAGTTGTTTAAGTTCGCTTACGCGACATTTTCATGAAAAACCCGGTTTGGGCTATATCTCGGTTATATATGGACCGATATCGGAAATTTTCATTTTCCATATTTATGTAACCTAATTTTATTACCAGAACTGCTTTTGAGCAAAAAAAAGTTATTTAGCTTCGCCTATGCGACATTTTCATTAAAATCCGATTTAGGCTATATCTCGGGTATATATGGACCGATATCTGAAAAAAAAAAATTTTTGTCTTTTAGTCACCATGCTTAATAAGTGTGTGAAGTTTGAGGCAAAACGAACAACTTTTGTTTTCAAAAATTTTCATACAAAACTGCAAAAAAAATGGCTTTTTTCGGAATTTTGAATATATCTCAGCTATACGTGGACCGATATTACTGAATTTCAATAGCAAACCCATGAATCGATGGGGTAAAAGAATGGTGAAAGAAAAAAGTTTCTAAGTCTAATGGTTTTCTCAGAAACGGTATTTCAACAGCGGACAGACGGACAGACGGACAGACGGACAGACGGACATCGCTTAATCGACTTTTCCATTAATTCTGATTCAGAATATATATACTTTATAGGGTCGCAAAAAAAAACTGTAGAAATTACAAACGGAATCACAAACTTATATATACCCTTTACATTTTTGTGAAGGGTATAAAAATAGCTTTTTCATTATTTATAAAATGATCAAACTCACGTTCGTTAAGTTGAGTACATTTAAAGTGGTAAGTTTTTTTGCACTTGTCGCATTCTATAAAATCATCACTCTCCTCTTTAACAAGTTTCTTACATTGACCACAAAATAATTTAGCTTTATTTAAACTTCTCCGTCCTTTCGCAGGCATTTTTCATTAATTTATAATATACAGAATTTAGTTTTTTGTCTCAAATAAATTTCAAGCTTTTACAAGTAGCTTTTTTCACTAAATATTAAAAAGCTTAAACTTTGTCTTAACACAACCAAAAATTACGTTTCTCTCACAAGGGTTGCCAGCTACGTTGTTGTTGTAGGTTCCTAAATCAATATTTATATATATATGCTTCTAATTGCAATATACAGAACGAGTTTTTCAATTTAGCAAGGTTGTAAAAAGCAGATTTACGAGTACAGCTTTTTTTAAAACAATTTTATGCTCGTATCAAATGCTTTAAAAGAGCTTTGTTGGTTTTAAAAACATGTTTAGAAACAACTTATGATATTAACTAGCTTCCAATATTTTTAATACAGGTAGTTCAAATTGTTAATCTTGTTTGCGTGGCTTTTCTCAAGGACTAACAACCTCCCGAGGGTCTGTTACCTTTACAACAGATACCTGTACTATAAGGAATCGGTGGTGATGGTTGTCAGGTGTGAGTTGGCTTCGGCCTACCAACTCATTGAATCTTGTCTTCCATTGATTGCCCGGAAATTGCTTACAGGAGGGATTAAGAGGCCCGAACTCCTTAACAAGAAGTTTCTCATATGGCTACAAACATATGGCAAGAGTTGCTACCTGTGTGAGCCTAGACAGCCACATGGGCACGCTGGTGAATCTTGAATAATTCACTCTGTGTAATTTGTCCATCAGCAGATAAGGCCGTAAAGGCAGGTGCTGATGTAAATCTTTTTCACTACTGTTAATCTTGTTTCGTTCAATAAAATTTATCCGCGACTGCAATCAAATCCTGATTTTATAAAATGAATTAATTTTTCATAACCAGAACTATTATATTTTTCTTAAAAACTTTTTTTCCGCTCAAAAAATTTTTTTTATATTATTTCAAAACTCTTGTGTTTTTCATTCCATTTTATGAGGAAAATATAACATTGAAACTTCATAAAATTAAAAAAACAAAAAAAAAAAAAAAAAAAAAAAGAAAGGCATAAACATTTTTTAGCATCTTAAAAAGCTTGAGAATACAAAATCAATCGTATGATCAGACAGCACTACTATCGGGTTTTAAGAGTCGATGTTGAAGGTGAACCACACTTAAATGTCAAGCTTTTTTCTACATTTCATTTAACATTTTTCAATTCCAGACTTTTTCAATTTGAACTATGGAAAGATTCACAATCGAGCAACGCGTTAAAGTTATTCAGGCTTAAATGGGCGTTCAAATCAAAATGCATATCGTTCACTTCTTACTTTTTTCTGCTTAAAAATTGTACCTCTCACTCCCGCCGTGAATTCATCAATAAGAAGAATTGCTACATTTAGGCGAATGATAATAAAAGATTGATTGTCGAAAAACAAATGCATCCATAAAGATCATCATCGGGCCGTATTTTTTCCAAAATGACGCCGGTCAGGCAGTTACTGTGAATAGTGTTCGCTATCGTGAGATGATAACGAAATTTCCATGGCCCAAATTGGAAGATAGGGATGTGGACGATATGCGATTTCAACAGGACGGTGCCAATTGCCACACAGCTAACGAAACAAGGACTCTTTTGCGCGACAAATTCAATGAACTTCCTTCTTTGGGGTTATCTGAAATACTAGCAACAATTCAAGAGGATGGATGTGTTTCGCTGAGGTCATGGCGAGCATTTGGCCGACATTTTGTTCTAAGTCTAATTCAACCATACCAATATTATCATAATAAGTAGAAATGACAATAATTCCTAAATAATTTGTGATTTTTTCAAAATAAACATCGGCCATTAAAATGTATCCTTTACAACCTTTACAATAGATATTTTTTCTCTGAACACAATTTCAAACTAAACTTTACACTAGTTTCAAGCAAACCACCAGTGGTAAACATTGCCTACCATATTTCAATCCTGAAATAATATCTGCAACATTTTGTGCTAACTCACAGTATGTACTAAATAGTGTTCAAGACGTATGCGACCTACTCACAAAGTATGCGGGATTTTGGTCGAGTAGCTTATTGCTAACTTACAATGGATGTTCAGAAGTAATTACCACTTCAGTTTCTCGTTGGAAACTGTTTACTATGCTTGCATTACTGCCTTACATGTGTGTATCGGATCATCGCTTCTATAACCAAAATTTTCGGCGGTGGGGTACCTTAAACATAAATGCATGAAAGATAACTTTTCACCACAATTTGAGAGAAAAAAAAAATTTTTACCAATTTCACGAACATATTTCAGAAAACCATTTTATTATATCGCCAAAGTAAAATTCTGCACAGTACGAGTATATTTCAGTAGTTATTTACTTCACTTAAATTGAAAATTATTAATGTAAGATAAAAACTCAGTTAGAATATTAAAAACTATGTTGAAAAAGGCTATTTTATATTACGTGGGCGGATTGATATTGAAGCTATCTTTGTAAGAAAACAAACATTTTTTTTCAACAAAGTTTGCTTTTAGTTGAATACACTTTTTTATGCCATCTTCGTTTGAGATTAATCATTTTCCTGTGAGTTATTTTTTAAAGTTTGGAAAAAGTCTCTAGGACTAAATCTGGACTATAAGATGGATGATTACCTAATTCAAAATGTATTTCACGCAATTTTACTTTCGTATCTAATGCTGTGTGAATCGATGTGTTGTCTTGAAGAAACAGTACTTTTTTCTTCTTTAAACGTGGTAGTTTTTTCTTGATTGCATCAATCAATTGATCCACTAATGCAAGATACTGCTATCTAATACTGTGATTGTGGATCCTTTTTCAAGATTATCGATGAGCAATATTCCGTGTGCATCCCAAAATACAGTGGCCATAACCTTATCAGCCGATCTCACTGTCTTCGGCTTATTCGGAACACTTCCGCCAGCTTCCACCCATTGTTTTGATTGACTTTTTGTCTCAGGTGGGTAATGATGGGCCCACGTTTCATCAACAGTTATTAATCGATGCCGAAAATGGACAGGATTATGCTTTATCATGTCCAAACACCGCTGGGAAGTTGTCTGTCGAACTCGTTTTTGTTCGAAACTGAGCAAACGCGGCACCCATTTTGCCGATAGCTTTTTCATATACAAATGTTCATGCAAAATGTTGAACACACGTTTATATGATATGTTTACCATTTCAACACTCTCACGTAACTTGACTCGGCGATCATTAATAGCGATATCGAGGATTTTCTTGATATTTTCCTCAGCAGGCACTTTTTTTGGCCTTCCTGTTGATGGTATTGTTGCAGTGCTTGTTCGGTTTCGTTTAAATTTAGCAATCCAGTATTTAACCATGTATTCTGAGTGAGCAGAGTCACCGTAATGTTTATCAGGGGTTTGTTTTGTCTCTTTTGCCGTTTTTCTTTTCAAATAATAGTGTTTAATCACTGCACGAAATGCACTATTTTCCATTTTTCAAGAAGCACAAAAGCTGTTTACTTCAAACGACTACAACGAATAAACTAATCAATGAATTTCGATGAAATTTTAACAGCTGTCGTTTGACATATCATAAAGAATGAGACAAAATGATTTCATTTGTAATACGCGTAAAATCAGATTTAAAGCGTAATATTACATTTGTAATGCTCTTAAATAGCATAAACAAATTTTATTCTTAAACTTAAAAAGACAACAATAAAACCTTTACGACATCATGAATCTAGACAAATTTTTAAGCCTCTTGTAAAATGCACATCCACCATTTTTAGCAATAAGATACGAGAATTAATACCCAGATGCATGACAAAAACTTTTTAAAGTTTAAATTCTGAAAGCGAGCAAAATAAAGTGTCGCTCAGTTTAAGGCAAGATCGAAATCAAATTTGGCAAACTCTTACCGCTGAAGATATAATAGTATATGAGATCCAAAAGAGTATCCAAATTCAAATATGAATCGAGTGTATTTACAAACTTAAAAAAAAATCATCATTATTTTAAATTTTAAAAAACTATCCAAAGAACATTCCAGGAAACTTCTTACATAAACAGACACAGTAGTGTTTCGTCTTCCATCTTGTGCTTACTATCGTCCGTGTTTTCTGTATATACATATATGTTCGTAATTATTATTATTTTTTTTACAAAGTTTTTCTTTTATGTTATGCGGACATGTTTCTTTTCAATGTCGTCCGTATTCTTTATATGTTCATTATTAATTTATTTTCAATGTAATTCATTATCTTGCAGTGTGGGAGATGTTGGATCAGCTTTTGTTAGTCTGATCAGTGTTAAACACTCTAACATTTATTTTTTGTCTCCCGCATTATTTTGTATTCCGTCTTTCCTCTTCTTTATAATCTATTTTCCTAGTTCCTATACAATGACTGCATATGTAGGGGTCATCTCCTAAGTACTTACTGGTCGAAGATAAAAAAAAACTCTTGCCTTAAATTTATAAACGTATCTGGATCTCTTCTTAATTTTTTTGGGTTAACTATTTTTTTATATTGTTTCACTGTAAATAGAAGTCATGAAACCCAAAATGTGCGACGACACGAAAATTTAAACAAGTATGAGAGATGTGTGCAGTGCAGTATTTTAGTTAGTTGTGGTTAAAACCACAATAGTCATCTAACAAACATGCGTATAACAGTGCAATAAGAACAATAAATATTAAGAACTGCCCACCAAACACATAGGCACTCAATTCTAACACGGCATCTGTATTCTAAATGAGCTTTCATGTTCTGAACAAAAAGTTTACAGCTTTATTCAAAAAAAAAAATACTTTTGGTTTCATGTACATATTTGTTACCAAATGAGTAAAGGCCTAACTATAATGTGCATAAACTAATTTAAGCCACCTTCGCACACTTTTCTTTAAGTTTCGTCCAATGCCAGTTGCTTAAGCAAAGTACTTTCTGTACGGAACGTACTTTTTGTACGGAATCATTTGGTTTCAGTAGTTTGTGTATGTTTACAAAATTTATTTAAATAAGAAAGAAAAATTTAAGGTACAGAAACAAACATATTTGTACTTAATTTAATATAAATGAGTTTCAGCTTTCTTTCTATTTTTAATCTTACAAATTACCACACAATTCTTTTTATTTGTTTTTTTCTTGGACCAGTACTCAGGGTATGACCGCTAAATATACAGTGCATTGTACCAGATCTAGGCAAATAGGCTGTGAGGAGGGGGAACATTTGACTTGCACTTTCCAACGTTATAACAGACAGGAAACACGTCTGCAGGCAACTTATTCCACAGACGAAGCGTACGGCTGAAAAACGAGTTCTCTCTGTAATGCGTAGTACGATTCCCTGGGCAATCGACCACAAATGGATGAGCTCTGGACGATGAACGCGTGCTACGTAAAAATGTGCGAGTTTCGGGAACAAGACCCCTGATCTCGCCAGAGCAAAATCCATTGTAGTAACGATAGAACAGAGTAACGCACCCTACACTGCGTCGATGTTCCAGTGAGTCAATAGAGTTGGATACCCTACTGTCACCGATAAGCTTCTTCGCCCTCTCCTGCACACGGTCAAGTATCCCCAAAATAGACTTTGAGGCACCGGCCCAAACATGACAGTTGTATTCCATTTTCGGTCGGATGTAGGTGGCACATCTTACACCGTTTCAAAAAACCGAGGCAGTTCAATGCTTCTTTAGAGAAATGAAAGATGTGATCAGTCCAGCGAACATCACACTGTATCTTCATTCCAAGAATATCAAGAGCATCCGATTCCTCAATATTTATAGCATCCATGAGTACAGATGAGGCAGCGTTTGCGGCCGTTTGTTTATGTGGTAATAAACAACACTGGGTCTTAAAAGGCGACCCTGTTTTTACGACTCCACTCGGAGATTAATAGAAGATCACTATTCAGTGAATCATTCATATTTAGACTAGGCCTATAACTAAAAGAGTACGAGTGACAAAAGCTGCTGTCATCCGCGAAAGAGTGGACAGGGTTGGAAGTTTGATAGAGAAGGTCGTTGAGGAAAATAAGAAATAGAGTAGGAGAAGGAACGGAGCCTTGCGGTACCCCTGAATTAATCTTGAACTCGTTTGATGAGACCCCATCTATAACAACTCGTATAGTGCGGTCCCTGAGAAAGCTCGATATAAACCGAGAAAAGTCATCACCAACACCAAAAGCAGTAAGTTTTGCCAGTAGTGCAGCATTCCACACTCTGTCAAACGCTTTGGAGATATCCAGAGCTATCACTTTGCTTTCACCAAAATGATGGATTGAGTGGCACCAGATCTCCAGTAGAGCGACTCTTACGAAATCCATATTGACGATCACAAAGTAATTTGTGCGACTCTAGATATCTCACAAGGTGGTAATTGACCGTACTTTCCATTACTTTGGAAAGCGCAGAGCAAATTGCAATTGGGCGGTAATTTTCAGGGTTATTTGATTCACCTTTTTTGGGAATTGGCGTTACATTAACAGCTTTCCAGCATGTTGGGAACTCACCAGCATGGTAAAGTATGCTGAAGAGGCGTGCTAGTAGACGCGTATGAATTGCATACAAATACTTTGTTGTTATTAATAGTACTTTTTTATGAAACCTACTTAGAAAATGCACAAGTGTTACGCAGTTGTGCAACAATGGGTTTAAAATCATTAGCTCTATTCACAATCTTGTACATTTGTGATTGCAAATATATGCTATCAATTGTGAACCACCTCTATTGGTTTAGTTTGCACAACTTTTTGCAAAGCACGAAATTCACAGCTGATTGCTAATTAGAGTAGAAAACAATTTACTGAAATTTTAATCAAAAATAAATATGCCGAAAAAATCTTTTAAGGACATTTTAATAGAAAAAGCGAGTTTAATTAAATAAAGACATCGATTGATTTTATATGAATGCGGGCTGAGCGGCGGCAACTAAGCGGCGATTACGAGCTAATTGGCTTGGATCGCTGATTGTTAGCTGTCGATTTGCAATTAACTTTTGCATAGGCAGAGCAAAGAAAAATTAAAGGTTTTAAGTATTGCTTATACACATAAGACTAGCAAGTGCATTGCTGTGTATTTTGTTAGTGTAGAGTAAAAATATGCTAAAATTTTTTGGAAATGCAATGACTGTGAACAGAGCTAATAAGTTCATATAAGTACATTATGGCCAACTAAAAGTCGTTTTTCATTCACATATGCATTTGATAGACTTTTCGTTTAATTTTAACATAAGCTTAATTAAGTCAGTCTATGCACATTATGGGTAGGCCTTAAAGCTTAACAAACTGTTATTAAATTCAGAAAACACCTACTCGTATTAACTGATAAATGGTGTAAGAAATTTTGCAGTTTTGAACAGGAACAGTACACGTTGCCTCTTAAGTTCAAAAAAATTGTGGTTTATGTTCTAATGGTGCAAAAAATTTTATTATATTAATCGGTAACCGAATTTTCGAATACTTTTTAGTTGTAAAACAATAAAAAAAACATTTGCGTACAATAAACATTTGTTTGCTTTTATCTTTTAGTGCAAAATGTTAATGAATAAAGTTAAAAAATGTATTAATAAAAGCAAATTGAGCAGATTTTCGAAGGCGAATGAGATGTACGAGTAAAAGGAACTCGAATAACTTTACTATAATTTTTTGTACATCACTTTTGTGTGTGTTATTTTTTCTTTTTATTAAACTTTACCTAGTGTCTACAACTGAGATTAACTCTAAGATAACACCTAACAAAACGTCGGCAGAATGAGAGAACGAATTTCTTTACATCCATTTTAATGTCTAACAAGGAGTACACGTATTTTTTTTAATCTTATAAGAGAGAAAACACATCTTTGCGATCAATAGGATCTAATATGAATTTTGTATATGTGCACATTTTGTATAAAATAAACCACCTACAGTATATTTTTAATGCATAAAAACAAATTATTTTCTATTTAAAATGGTTTTCTAAAACATATTTTGCAAAACTAATAATCGGTAAAATTGCAATGGCGTCTTTTTGTACACAAACACATACACATCCACTTTTTTGACAGCTGTTATTATAAGATCGTTGCCATGAGATTTCTCATACGAGTAAGAACGCTCTCATAAAAATTATTATAAGACTGCGTAACACATAACAGAATTCTCTCTGCGATTGAATTTGACGTTCTCATCTCAGATATTATGGCAGGTGTGGAGACTAAGGGCCGTATGCAAAAAAAATTCTTACTTGAGTTTTAACGCATACGTTAGTTACCAAACATATTAATACTACCATACATTTGTTAAAAAATTTTATGCAAAAACAGTACGTTAACTTTTAAATGTAGTAAGGAATTTAATTGTTTTGTTGTGCCGTTATGTTCAGTTGTAATTTTTTGAATATTGATGTATGAAAATTAACATTCGAAAATCGAAAAACAAATTTTAAAAATTAAAAATTTTTATTATTACATAAAATAACACTTTTTTGACAACTATTTCCTGGATTTACCTTTTTAATAAATAATGAATATATAATATGTAGTGTATTAATGAAATTGAGAAAAATTAATAGGACTTCTTATACTACAAATATTTGTACTATTCGAATAACGTTTTTAGTTGTATTCGTTCGATTGAAAGTACATCACTAACATATTTTTTATTTATGTTTCCCTTTCAAAATTAATATTTTCAATTCATATAAAATGTAAAGCGCTAATTTATTTTTCTAAGAATTATAATATATTGTTGTTCTTAATATTTTTCATAAAATTGTGCATTTCAAGACAAATCAGCATCAAGAAATCAAATGTCATTTTAACGTACAGTTAAAGCGGCCCATTTCAACTTTAAACGTATGGTAAGCTAATAATTGTTTTTGGATACAACGTTAGGAAATTTTTCTTAACAATTGCTTACCAAGCTTTGTTAAGTTTTTTTGCATACGGCCGTAAGTTATTAAAATTGAAACATGAATAGAAGAAGTACATAAGTATGTATTTGGATACACTTTTTCAATTTTAAATAAAGTTTTTATTTGAATTTTTTGTTCATATATACGAGTATGCATGTGTGTTCATATGAAGATGTCTACACATGCATGCATGCTCACATATATATATATGACCAAATAGGATTTCGTCCTGAAAAATTATATTGAGGGCAAAAACCAATAAGAGGAATTATGTCCAAAAGTAGGTTTAAAGATGGGCAGAAGGTTTATTAAAATTTCAGCATTTGACTATGAGTTAATATCAGTATATTAAGCAAATATTGGTTTTTGAATAATACTTTAGAGAATTCTGCTTAATAACGATAAGCAAACGTTTAGTAAGTTTTTTTGAATAAGGCTCTAAGTTTTTAGCTGAAATTTATGTTTATTTAATAAGAGATGTATAGAAAATTCTATGTTTTGATCCGTATTTGAAGTATTAATTTCCCGATTTGTGTTATTCTCATTTGCTAATAAATTATTTTTCCAAAAAGAAAAAACAGAAATAAATCTGAATAAAGAAAGTCCAAAAGTGTTTTCTTTCAAATCATTTTACTCCAAAAAGACTTACACAAACTTTACTTCCTTTGTGATTGTGCGTTTAAGGAGTTTAATTGTTATGAAACAATTTGCGTTCATTAAAGCCCTTATAACAAGTTATATTCATAAGTCAACAGTAACAGCAGTGTATCAACACTTTGGTTGCCTTTTAATTGTTAGTGATGTTCTATTTTACTGTTCGGTTACCACTGTAATTAAGTAAATATATATTTTTAAGTACTTTTAAATGTTCAAAAATGTTTTAAAAATCAAAATAATATTATATTTCTTTAAAAATAATATATGGCAACAAATAGTTCACAAAATATTCTCATTTATCCATTTTTAACAACGAACGGGAGGAAAATCGTTCGACTACTAAATTTATTTAATAAGATAAGATTAATAAGATAAGATAAAACATGAACATTTTTACAGAATATTCGATTATTAGGAATATTCTGTAAAAATGTTCATGTTTTATCTTGTTTATATATTTATATATAAATATATATATATTTGCAATTGGGTTCTCGAAAACGGCTGTAACGATTTTGATGAAAATCGATACACAGGGGTTTTTGGAGAGGAGAAATCGATTTAAGTTCCTCACGAGTCCGGGAAGATCCATTTTCTCCCGGTTTTGATCCATCTTAGGTTTTTAACCACTTGTAATACTTTCATTGGTTCTCGAAAACGGCTTCAATGATTTTACTGAAAATTAGTATCTAGGGGGTTTTAAAGATAAAAAATCGATCTAGAATGTCCCCTGCCCCGGGAAGACCATTTTGTCCCGGTTTTTGCCCATTTGTAAAACTTTATTGGTTCTCCAAAACGGCTCTAACGATATTAGTGAAAATCAGTATCTAGGAGTTTTTAAGGTCAAAAAAGCGATCTAGGATACCCCCGGTCCCGGGAAGACCCATTTTGTCCCGGTTTTTGCCCATTTGTAAAACTTTATTGGTTCTCGAAAACGGCTCTAACGATTTTAATGAAAATCAGTATCTAGGAGATTTTAAGGTCAAAAAAGCGATCTACAGTATTGCCAGTCCAGGAAAGACCCGTTTTGTCCCGGTTTTTACCCATTTGTTATACTTTTATTGGTTCTCGAAAACTGCTCTAACGGTTTGAACGAAAATTAGTAACTTTGGGTTTCAAGATAAAAAACCCGATCTAATGATTTTGATAAAAGTTGGCATCTAGGACTTTTAATATCGAAAAAGCGAGTAGGTCTCGAAAACGGCTAAGCTAAGTTTGTCCCGGTTTTTACCCATATACAATACTTTTATTGGTACTCGAAAACGGCTCTAATGATTTTAGTGGAAATTAGTAACTTTAATCAAAATCAGTATCTAGGAGTTTTTAAGGTCAAAAAAGCGATCTAGAGTATTGCCAGTCCAGGAAAAACCCATTTTGTCCCGGCTTTTACCCATTTGTTATACTTTTATTGGTTCTCGAAAACTGCTCTAACGATTTGAACGAAAACTAGTAACTATTGGGTTTTAAGGTAAAAAAACCGATCTAATGATTTTGATAAAAGTCGGCATCTAGGAGTTTTAAGATCGAAAAACGAGTAGGTCTCGAAAACGGCTAAACTAAGTTTGATTATTTTAGCGATCACGATTTCATCACAATTTTTTATGGGTTTTACTAACATTCGATGTTGTGGCATATGAATGTTTTCAAAGAGTCAGTGTCTGGAAATTTTTGGAAACAAAAATTCGTTAGTCGCGTTTCTAAAATTTATTTTTTGCGCGGTTTTCACATACATATATGGTGAAATTTTGATATGGATATCAAACTAAGAATTTTTAACGAGAACACAGAGGTTGATTTTTTTGGTGAGAAACGGAATAATAAATAAGCGAATTGCTATATCGCCCTCACTCCACAAAATATTTAAGAAGAAGAGGTAGTCAAAGCACAATTTTAACGTGACTTTTGCAAACAGCGTAAAAATGGAAAAATCTTGTGAATTAAATTTTACTAAAGTAAATATATTTCAGTATGTATATGGTTTGAAAGCTCCGTGTAACGCTCGGTGCCCCAGGTACTATTAATTTAAACACAAAAATTCTATTGAAAAATTTTATTGAAATGTAAATGTATTATTTTTGTTTTTTATGTATTGTTTTTTTAACTGAACTGTTGTTATTAAATTTTTACAGGTTTAAGTAGTGGGTAAATAAATTTTTATTGAATAATTGTGATTAGTAAGTTTCTGCAGAGAATTCATTAAAGTTTTAAAAATTCTTATGGATAAAAGTTAGCTGTTGTCACTCTATTGTTGGTTTAAAGAAGGGTAATCCAACAATAAAATTTCTTATTTTATGAATGCTTAATAAAACGTTTGTAAGGCAATTAATCATATATGAATACAACTTTAGTGAAACGGTTAATAAGCCTGTCATTAATTTTCACGAATACGGCTGTAAAAGTATAAAAATGTTTTATTAACTTCCTTTAACATGAGTGAGCTTTTTGACGTACTGGATGTACAAATATACACAAAGCAAAAAAAGTGGGTATTATTTTCTTCAATAAAATCTTCTTGTTTGTTGGGTAACAAATTCACTGACATGTATTTGAATATTTAATTCATACGTGAGTGTATAATCGAAATATGTATGATTTTGTACACAAACTTACCCAAAGGACGATGTTCAATAGAAAAATGATGAATTGGACAGCCGCCATTATTCCAGGCTGATAATTTCAAATTAACGCATGATGCATTTGTTGCAATTAGTTCATTGCTGTTCGGAGCCTGTGAGGCTGTAATTGAAAACATCAGCAAAATATGAAAACGAAAATTTTCAATCCAATTAAAAGCTTTTAAAATTTAGTTGGCAAAAATATTATAATAAAAAAAATATTTAAAGCTCTTCATTTGCTTACCTTTTCCCTTTGTCCAGACATTTATTTCCTCACTTGGTACCCCGTCTCCTACAATATTGTGAGCAGACATTTTAATAATATACGGATTTCCACACTTAAGGCCTGTTATTGTGTAAGCATTATTTTCCGGCATTAGTTCCGTTTGAGACCATGTCTCTCCTGCTATCCGATAAGATATGCAGTACCCTTGCAATGGTGCACCACCATCATCAGGATGATCCCAACTAACACGTATACTATCTGCTGATGCATACTGCACAATGATTTGTGGTGAGGCGGGTGGTTTCATGGCAATAACTTGATATTGTATCTCATCACTGCCAAATAGATTGTTAGCTGTGCAGGTATAATTTCCGGATAAGCTGCCTTCAACACCTTTTTGTTACCAAAAAAAAAGAACCTTGTAAAACATTTATTTTCATAAGATGTTTTATGACTTACGATGGATTTTCAAATTTCCTTCGTTTGTTACTTCATAAAAAGGACTAAAGGTTACTGGTCTATCTCTTGTCAACCAGCGTGCTCTTGGAGTTGGATTTCCTACTGCTAGACATTCTAATATTAAGCTCGTGCCTACAGCTTTACGCACAAGCTGACCGAAAGAAGCAATACGTGCTGGTGCTGAAATGAAAGTGACCATTCACCACAATTCAGTCTTTGAACAGGAAATGTTTTCTAAGCAGTGTTGATTAATAATTAATTAATACATAATAATAAACCCCTATCTTTTACTTCAATTAGTTTTGCAGAATGGAATTAACTAATACATTTATTGAAATACGTAATAATAACCCCCTATCGCTTACATCAATTACTTTTGCAGAGTTAAGTTTTAAGATTCCTAGAGAAAAGATCAATTTCATATAAACGAAAACTTAAATAATATGTACTATCGTCAACAAAATGATTCGGTTTAAATAATCCACTGTTTTGAGAAACCACTTTAAAAATAAATAAAAAACTTCTAGAAAAATCGTGTCTCAAAACTCTCCTTTAAAAGAAAAATAATTGAAAGGAGTACATACAAAATGTTTTCAAAAAAGCCTTTTCTTTTATACAAAGTGTGTCTTATTAAAACTTTATTATGAGGACAAAAAAAACCTTTAAAAGAACACCTTTTACACAAAAAACATTTAAGAAACTTGAAACAATATTTTGTGAAGAAATCCCTATCAAGGTTGTACACAATTTTTTAAGAAAAAACTTTTAGAAGCACTATTTGGAGAATATATACAATAACTTTTCCAAAAGGAGTTTGTTTAAAAAAGGACTTTTTTATAATTTAATGACTTTTTGTTGAATTTTGTAATTTTTAAATTAAATTTTTGGTTTTTTGTACACAGAAAAAAATATAGTAAAAATAAAATCAACAAAATTTTTGGCTGAAAAAATAATTTGTATGCACATACATAAATATAAAAAACATAACCTTGGATATCGTATTTTGTTGTTGTTTAAAAAAATTGTTGTTTTCGATCAATAATTATTTTTACTAAACACTAAACTGTACACAGAAAAAATATAGTAAAAATAAAATCAACAAAATTTTTGTCTGAAAAAATAATTTGTATGCATATACATAAATATCAAAAAAAAAAAAATAATCTTGGATATCGTATTTTGTTGTTGTTTAAAAAAATAGTTGTTTTCGATCAATAATTATTTTTACTAAACTTTTGTTTGAATCCACGAATTTCTTTACAGGTCCGCATTCAAACAATTTATTAATTGACTCAACGAATTTCGTTGTTGAACACAAAAAAATTTTAGTTCAAGTTTTTTCTTAAGAAGGATTTTTTACAATACAAATTTGCCGTGGCTGAGCGGTTAAGGCAGCAGTTAATGATATACATCATGACCCGAGCTCAAATCCGAAAATGGGTGTTGATAAGTAGTGTCGCGACCACGAAACAGCTAGTTGTCCCTCAGCTTATAATATTCAATTACTTTTTCTGTTCTTCTTTGATCTTATTGTTTCACAGCAATTATTGTTATAATTAAAAATTATCCTTCTTCTTGACTGAAGTTGGACTCGAGCTCACAACTAGTTAGTTAATATCGTACATAAACTATAATATGCTTCTCAGTTTCTTATTTGCCTTACCCTTCTTACTCGTCTCTCTCTTCTTCGAAGGTGTTTTTATATCAACAAAATAACGTTTTTGTTTTCAACAACCGCACAGACAGTAATTTTTTTTATTTCGTCCAAGCAAACTAATTTCAGAAAGAAAGATTCAGTTAGGACTCGGAGCTCAGCCGAAGCTGATGTCTTTTAATTTCTTTAAATAAATATTAAGCTGGAAAACGCAAGTTTTGTATTATGATAGTTTTCTTTTCAAATGAAATTTATTGAAGGGTATGAAAAGAAAACAGTGTAGTCTCTGTCTAAAAGTTGTTAATAAAAGTGAAACGTATAAAATAAATAGCGTTACTTACAGTTTTTTTAATATTATTAGAATATTATAATTTTAAATTTTTATTACAACTTTAAAGGTGAATGAATATAATATTGGTACATTAGCACCTATGAAATATCGACTTATCGAAAAGCAGAAATATTTTTATTTCCTGTACAAATTTAGCTTCTAAAGTATATAATAGTAAACATACACCGCTTTCACAAAAAAGTTTACTTTGCAAAGTCTTGAGTTTGGTGGTGGCCAGGGAAGGGAGAGAGCGGCTCTCTTTTCTCTTCTTTTTCCCTTGCTACCACCAAACTCAAGACTTTGCAAAGTAAACTTTCTGTGTGTGAAAGCCGTGATATTTATACCCTTCACAAAAATGTATATAAGTTGTGATTCCGTTTGTAATTTCTACAATTTTCATTTGCTACCCTATAAAATATATATATTCTGAATCAGAATTAATGGAAAAGTCGATTAAGCGATGTCCGTCTGTCAGCCGTTGAAATACCATATCTGAAAAAACCATTAGATTTATAAATTTTTTCTTTCACCATTCTTTTACCACATCGATTCCTGGGTTTGCTATTGAAATTCAGTAATATCGGTTTACGAATAGCTGAGATATATTCAAAATTCCGAAAAAAGCCATTTTTTTGCAATTTTGTATGAAAATTTTTGAAAAAAATGTTGTTTGTGTTGCTTCAAACTTCACACATCCACCATTATTTCAGATATCGGTTTATATATACCCGAGATATAGCCCAAATCGGGTTTTTTATGAAACTGTCGCGTAAGCGAACTGCAACAATTTTTTTTTTGCTCAAAAGCAGTTTTGGTTATGAAATAATTTTATATAATTATGGAAAATTAAAATTTTCGATATCGGTCCATAAATACCCGAGATATAGCCTAAACGGGGTTTTTCATGACATTTTTTTTTTTGTTTTTTTGCTCAAAGGCAATTCTCGTTATAAAAAAAGGTTACTAAATACAGAAAATAGAAAATTCCGATATCGGTTCATATATAACCGAGCATATTTAGTTCACATTTTTAAATATATTATACATATACGTGACTATCGTGAAATGTCCCAGCCGAATATACCACAAATTACTTGTTTTTTAAATAATTTTTTTTTAAATAATTAGTTAATTAAAGTCGGTTAGTTTTTATAAAAATTTTGATAAATTTACTCGTATTCAATATAAGTTTATTATTGAAAACAAATTATAAAAATGTCGACATATAAATAGATAGCTAGGAAACCAGGAAAACAAGCTGTTCACAATTTTTTTTATTGTTTCAATGTTAGAAGCTAATATAGTGAATAAAACTCAATTGTATAAAAATTTTTATTAAATAAATTTTCTAAGGAAAAACGGAATATTAAATAAATGTATCAAATTAAATAATTATTTAAAAATGGAAGGTAGTTAAAAAAATTTCAATATATTAGGATTAATAAACATTTTTAAAATTAACGTTTGTTTTATGATATAAACAAACTGTCCTTAAAAAACTGATAATAATAATTGAAACTGTAAATCCTGCTCGTACATAAGTATGTGGCAACAAATAACTACCAAATATTGCCAATTAAATAAACATAGATAAAATAAAACCAATGACACTTTTATGTACATCGTACCTTAGTTTAAATACAATTTAATTTTCAGTTGGTTGTATACACATTATACTAAAAATTAAACAAATAAATAACTGAATGTTTACTTTAGTGCTTGTGTGACTGCAATGCGAGTTAAGGCGACTGGACAAAACAAAAATAAAAATAAAAAGCTGAACAAAAGTTAAAAACAGGAATGAGCAAATTATCCATAAACATCAACAGATCCGTGTAATAAAAACAGAGTGAAATAAAATAAAATTAAATTGAAATTTTTATTTTGAACATACCACGTGTATTTGTGGCTTGTGCCACCACAGATGTTGGTTCTCCTTCGCCCACAGATGTTGAGGCAGAAACCCAAAATTCATACATTTGATTTTCAGCCAAACCACGTGCCTCGTACGTAACCGGATAACCAGATTCATCGACACGAACCATATGAGCTGGAATAATGCATCAGTTAAAGTGATAAATTAAGGGGTGTGTAAATGGCAAAACTTTATGAAATTTATTTAATTTAATTATTTACATATATGTGTATTCACTTGAATGGGGTTGCTTATTCATTTAAAACAATTGTTGAAAACAAACGTTTGAAATTGTGATCATTTGCTTTACTACTTAATTAATATTTCTCAAACTGCTCTTCGATATTTATTGTAAAAAGTTAAATTAAATGAAAATAAATTAAAAACAGTTTGTTTTTATGTTTCCTAGATATCTATATGTTGACATTTCATAGGTGCCCCCTTGGAATCCTTTGAAAGATATTCTCAAACATTCAACTTTGTATCCCAATATTCTAAGCAATTTATTGAGAATTTAAAAAGAAAAACACAAAAAGCAAGCTTTTTCTTTTTCAGACGTCTCCACTTTGCTGTACACCAAATGACAACCATTGATTACTAAGGTTTCCAAAGTCTGCTGATGATTTGGATTGCTTCTATGAAATGTGTACATATAGACAGCAAATAAACATAAAAAATTGTTTAAAATTTTTTGATTGGTATCCATACTAGAAGCTAATAAAATGAATAAACTCAATTGTTATATAAATTGATTAATTTTACACCCCTGACACTAATCTTATTATATTGATATAAATATTGCAAAAAATCGCGGTTTGTTGTGCCCTCCTTAGCTGTTTTTATGTCGGCCTTTCATAGGTACTAAACCATACACCAGTACATAAGTTTTTAAGGACTCCACGTTAATTTGTTTTCATCATTAGCCAAAAAATAAATAAATAAATAAGTTTTATATTCATGTACATAAAAGAATACATTATTTATATAATGTAAAATTTTCATTTTATACATAAATAAATATAAAAAAACTTTTTAAAGGGTGATAAAACTTTTTAATTGGTGACCATTTTGCCAGCTGTATTTGATTTATGTTTAGTTTGCTTTGGCATTTTAAAAATTGAAGCCACATGAATAGGCCTAAAACAAGATTTACGTTGATCGAGATTTTCATAAATAGATTTTTTAGTGATGAAGCCAACCAACTCTTGTTTGAATGGAAACGTCAACATAAAAAACTGCAATATTTGGATTGATTATAATCCTAAAGTGTACTTTGAGACACCGTTACATCCAGGAAAATATGTATTACTCACTGACTAATGATCTTATTTTAATCTCCGAATGGGGTCGTAAAAACATGATTGACGCCTGTCGTAAAAACATGATTGACCACTGTTCTTTATTAACTCACTAACACATGACCGTACATGTTTCTTCATCTGTACTAATGGATGATATAAATATTGTAGAATCACATGCTCTTAAGTATTTATATATAATGAAAATACAGTGTGATATCCGCAGGAGTGAACGCATTTTTCATGTCCTTAAAGAAGTATTCAAATGTCTCGTTTTTTTGAAACGGTGCAAAATGTATTTACCCAGTAAAATTTTTGCCACATACATCTTCGATCTAAGACTATTGATAATGTAAGCGTGACCTGCCCCAAGTCTGTATATAACTCCTGCTTACATTTACACAGCGATGTCCTAGGCCGTATGGTGCATCCAACACTGTATACATTGTAAGCGAAGATTGCATAAGTTCAAAACTATATTATTAGCATTGGTTTTCTTCTTTGCTTTTTATGTACATTTAATTTAACAATATGAGCAGAAAAAAGACTAATCTGAATCGGATGCTAGCTGTTTATTGAGCTTAACATGTTTATTTTGATTTTTTCTGTTGCCACAATCGCTGACAATCGGATACTTTGCAAATTGTAATAACTTGTGGACTGCTGGGCACTTACTACTTTGAGGTTACTCGACCGTAGGGATGTTAGGGATTTAGTTTCCGAAACACACGTAATACCCGTACACCATTTAGGGCTTATAAATTTGCGGTCGATTGCTCAGTGAATCGGACAATGCATTACAAAGAGAATTTGTTGTTCTGTCGTACGGTTCGTCTCTGGTACAAGTTGCCTGCAGACGTGTTTCCTGGATAGTTCAAGTCGAACGTTTAAAAACACTACTTTCTCGTTTCTCTTCCTCATAACCTATTGTATTTTGCTAGTTCTGATAGAGTACACTTCATATGAAGAGGTCACCCACTGGTCAAAGAAAAAAAAATTGTTTCTTGTTGTGGTCCCGTGAATTGGCCCCCAAGACCATGCGATTTAACAGCAGTAGTCTATTTTCTACGGGGGTTTGGAAAGTCGCTAGTTTATGCCGATAAGCCCGAGACGTTTGACTGCCTGGGGGAAAACATTCGCTGCGTTATTGCTGATATAAGGCCATCAATAATGGAAAAACTATACAAAAATCGACCTTCAGATTAGACTACAACCGAGCCAGGCATTGAGTCATACTTATATTATAATAAACTATTTACTTGAGGGAGCTAAGTGAACTGATGAATTCTGCGATCTCTTTTAGTTCCGTAATTCATGTTTCTTTGTTTTCTTTTTCATTCACGTTTAATATGTATACAGAAGTAGTCATAAAGCAGGGGCGCAATTTGGTGTATAATATATAATACTTATTAGACAACATAATTTTGTTTTACCAAAATGCATTTTTTTTTTTCTAGCAGCAAAATATATGATTTGATATACAAAAAAAAAAAGTGAAAACAATCGAAATTTATCACAATTGAAGTATGTATGTATATTTTCTTTTCAATATAATTATTTTTTTAGCAAACTTGAATATTTTCAATATCACCTTTAATTTATATTATATTTTCTTTGGTTTATATCAATTTTGTTTTGCTTTGCTTTTTTCTTTCTTATATCATTTATATGGTAAGGATGCAATTCGTGTCTTTTTAAAATTTGGTGCACACCTCTTCGTCGTTATGCAGCCGTCGACGTTTTTATGAAATTGAAGTATACGACTCTAATCTAATCTATTTAATCAGGTGCAAGAATACAAAAAGAAATTTTATTTACTATAATTCCCCTGGCAACGGTTTAAAGAAATTTGAGCCAGAGGCTGCATTGCGAATATCTCGAAAACCGTAACACTTTTACAGACCTATTTGTTGGGCTGCTCTGATAGAGTCTGTTGACACAATTCGTTTGGACCACTGTTTACGGGACACCCTGTATAATAGTATCTTTGATAAACTTTTATATGCATAATCATAAAAAATTAAACTGTATTTGAAATGAATTTTATAAAATTTTGTATGGAAATTTTGAACTAAAATACATTTCAAATTCATTTAAATTTCTATGAGTTGCTTATAAAAGTTTAGTTGAGATCGAGTGCAGAATGTATCAAAAATTTCGAGCTAAAACTGCGGATTGAGTGTTTTTTTTTCTCGTGATTTTCATTAAATACTCGCCGTAGTAATAAAGGGAACGGCAGTAGACATATTTAAAGTCTTCGATAGGCAACAAGGAAGAATACAGAACTCAGAGTTTGAACATATCAATGAGCTGCTAGCTCATCTTACATAGTGTAGTAGTTTTCTAGGATAAGCCTTTTTATTAAAAAACTAAAACGTTGAAATAGGTTTTTGAAAATTTTTACCTCCAAATAAATTAAAAATTTTGTAAATATTGAATATGTATATATTTATTAATATTGTAACTAAAAACCTAATAACTAAGAAGAAAAAAATAATTATCTTGAACTCTTTATTGTAAATTAATTATATGAAAATGTTATATTATGGAAATAAAGTGAATTTGAATTTGAAAGATATACCCAATGAGATTATTTGAAGTGAAGCATTAGGTCAAATACGAGTAGTTCACAATTTACAGTACGTGCAATTGGACAAGGCCTAAGACCTAAAATATAGTTTGATTGTGCCCAGAATCATCACGGGGCCTGCAGCCGGTCAACTTGCAAATCGTTCTAGACACCCAGTGATTCCGAATAGTTTAGCAATTCATTTTAATCTCCAGAAAAACGTAAGAAATCGATTTGAGAATACCAAGCTTTTCTAATGCTGCTAAGTGAACAAAAATTTTCTTGAAATAATTAAGAAAAAATTAGTTCTTAATGGGCAGTCAAATACTACGCAATGAGCACTGTGTCGTCAATTTTTATCTGCAAAAATGTTTTCGTTATTTCGAACACGACAATTTAGACATACAAACTTGCCCCCAAGTTTTTTTTTTGTGACTAATAGTAAGTCTCCTGAGTAAAGTAGTCGAGGTCATTATGTACAGCTTTTTAAGCAACTCAGCAATTTCCTCTAGGTTTCCACATGAATATATGCAAAAACTGCCAGACACATCTCTTGCAGCCATTTGCGACAGTGTGTCATTTCTTAGCGTATATTTTTTGAGTGAAGACTTCTAATTATTACCATTCAAATCAGTCTTTTTTTGCTTTTATGTGAAATGTCTTCCATATTTTTATACTTACTACCTCGAATAGAATTAAGATTTCACTTAAATTATCTGTTAATTATGCTGACAGATCATTTGTCTACTAACAGTACTAAAAAAACTTTACAGAAGCTAAAAGTTTTTTCAATTGCATTTTCCTACATTTTTTTCTTTCCAACAATATTAAATTGAAATAAAATGCCAAAACTTTTATTTATTTTTTAAATCTGCAGCCAAAAGTTTGGCTAATAAAACCAAAAGTATCAAAATACGCGAACACAGAAGGGAAACTAAAAAATGAACCTTAATAAAGATTATTTTATAAAAGTTTTATTGCTGAAAAAAGAAAAAACGAAAAAAAGGGAAAACTTTTCTGCGTGTGATGATGACTTTAGATGAGAAAAAGTAAGAACTTTTAGTTTAGAAGTTTATTACGGCACCTTTTTCGGCTTTTATCAATACTAAAGCCCCACAAAGAAAAATAAAAGATATGGAACTTGTTCTATCACCATTCGTATTTTTTTTTTTTTAATTCTTTCCTTAAGTTCTACTTTTTTTGGTGCAATTTATTTATATGACTTCAAGCAGTCATAAAAAGCAGTGAAAATGGAAGGAAAAGAGTGGTTAGAATTGAAATCATACTTACATTTTGCTTGTCCTTTACGTCCGGCTTCCCTCGAGTAGACAGTATAGTGTGTTATAATGCCATTGCGATTTCTTGGTGGCAGCCACGAAATCAAAATAGAATCCGCTGTCAGTGCTGCTGCTTTAATGGAGGCTGGTGCATCTGGTACATCGTCCTCTGTTTGGCAATATAACGGTTGGCTGGCTATGCCATCACCCGTGGCCGTGTACGCCAATACTCGTATTGAGTAATTGGTTGCTTTGTGCAGTGTATGTAAATATGTTTCCAAATTCGATGTACGTTTTATTTCCAATTTAGCAGGAAAATCAACTATAAAACGATAGATGAAATAAGAGCGAAAGAAGACAGAATCAAATCCAAGTTTATTAAAAGGGAAGTCACAAATGCAATTTTAATTTTGTTTCATTTTGCTCTCTATTTTTATTTATAGCAATTTGTTTGTGGAAACTAAGAAAAAAAAAGTCATAAAAATAATGAAAATATTTTGTAAGTTAGCTAAAAGCGTTAAGTATAAACTTATAGCACAATTTTTTATTTAAAATAAATCCATAAATTTGCATTTGAATAAGAGTTTTAAAGAAAGTTTTTAAGTTGTTGGGCTTGTACAAAAGGAAAAGCTAACATTTGAAATGAAAGTATGTTGATTATAAAATACTTATATCATATGACGTATATTCGTCTTTGCTTAAATGCCCATCTACATTAGACATGAAAGGCTGTTAAGACTTCCTATTCAAACATTCCTCTCAAGGTCGATTTTTACAAGGTGGAATACACAAGTCTTGATTTTTCTATTTTAATTCCGTCAGCAAAACCACATCATAACTTTGTATGCCCTGTTTCATAGTTTGAGGCCGGTGCCTCAAAATCTATTTTGGGTTTACTCGACCGTGTGCAGGAGAGGGCGAAGAAACTGATCAGCGACAGTTTCCAATTCTATTGACTCACTGGAGCATCGACGCAGTGTAGGGTGCTTTACTCTGTTCTATCACTTTGACGAGATTAGGGATCTTATTCCTGAAACTTGCACATTTTTACGTGGCCGATTGCATGGGGGATCATACTACGCATTGCAGAGAGAATTCGTTTTGCAGCCGTGCACTTCGCCTGTGGACTAAATTGCCTGCAGCCATGTTTCCTGTCTATTATAACACTGGAAAGTTGAAGTCAAATGTTCACAACAACAACACAATTTAAATTTTTTCACAAATTAAATTTTTTCTCCTTTAATTATGATGCCTTCTGAAATGGCAGGCATTTCCTCTGAACATATCTACCCCCTAACTGCCCGCTGTAAGGTGGGTCCCAAATCGCTCGTCTAATGAAAATGTATTAATTTAACTACATAATATTTAACACTATTCAATTTTAAAAAATTTACGGATGATAAAAGCTAGGTATATATTATAAACACATGTTGGGTTTACGGACGATAGAAGCTAGGTATATATTATTAAAAAAAATGTTGGGTTTACAAAATTACTTAAAGTCGCTCATTTGACACCTTTAGAAATCCTCTGGGGCTATTTAAGATGGTTGACCCTAAAAAATAATATATTGGGCATGGGAGCCTCATTAAGGAAGGCAGTTAGGATGTAGATATGTTCAAAAGAAATGTAGTGGGAGAAATTTATAGATACTCTTCCATTTTGCCACACCTTTGATCGCGATGTAAAGCCATTTATCCCCATCCTACCGGCCCAATTTTTTGGCTCATGCATTTATTTCGAACCCTCACAAAATAAGAGATTCTAACTAACCTAAAATTATTTTCTAAAAATTCTAAAAATCCAAAAATCTTGAACAAATTCACCCCAAATGCAGATCTTTTCAGCATAGCGTTAACAGTTTTTTTTATAGTTTTGTTTAATATACTTGATTCGCAATCTAGATGAATACAAATTTTTTATTTTCGAAAACTCTGGGACCTTAAGCGTCTTTTTTCTACCTGGAGTGTAGAAAAAAATGTTTTTAATAGTTTTTTTCTTCATATATACGTGTTATTATTTTTGTACGTATATTAGATATTGCTTGATACCCTGAACTTAATTTCTTCAAAAATGTATCTTTTTTTGCTATTATTTGGTTTTACCAAATTACTAGCAATTCAATTGTAAACCGATATAAAATAAAATTTATATATTTCATACTACTGCATACTTCACCAAACTTTATTCACTTTAAAATCGACCTATATAGGATGTTTCAGAACTCAGCGTCAGGCCTAAACGGGGTGACAGTATCTGTCACCCCGGGCATGTTTGCCTATGGCAAACATGCCCACTATTCATTCACCTTTCTCATTATATTGTCGTAAAATTATGAACCTACCAAGAGCTTGTGCATATTAAAAACATTTCAACTGAGTAAAATGGGTTAGCAGAAATCGTGTTAATTGAGGTTTTTATTTTTTTACTCGGTATGTATAGGGTATACGTATATATGGTGGCTAATAAGTAATCAAAAAACCTACAATGAGAAAGGCATCTAAAAAAAATGTACGATAATGTATTGAAAATATTGAGCTCAAAATTTTCGAATAATGGAAATACTAAATACAAGAATCTAGGTGTGCAACAGAGACTGAAAATTTTTTAGTACTTACTAAGAACTTGTAGCCAAAGGTGCAAGAATATGAACAAATAAAAACTCAAAACCACGCGCATACATTAGGGTTTACAATCAAATATATTTGAATTAAAACACATTTACTTTTTCAAACATTTTTTTCAAAATTTCGTCAACGATTTGTTTGTGGTGTCGTCAACATGTCCTATACGATTTTCTATAGTCTAGTGCTTGTTGTTTAAGATGCCAACTAGTGTTCGAATGTATATCGAATAAGGAAATTAGAGAGTAAACATTTAAGTACACTTTTTTATAAGCACTCATCGTCATTAAGTGGTGTGCCACCACATATAAGTAAAACATTACTGTGCGCCTAAAACAGAAGAAATAAAAATCTTTATAATTTGCCATCTTGCAAAAGTTCTTAAGCATCACTTATTGCTGCAGAAAGAACTCATGCAGACAACAACTTTGAGTGATTGCAAAAAAATCATACTTGCTCAACAACCTGAAAACCATTTCATTTCCTTCAAAAATGATTTTTTCTTCAGCCGCACAAATGCGCAGTTCAGTTCTAATCAGTAAACATAATGAGCGACAACTTCGCTATGTGAGTGAAATCATCGTTAAGGTTCGTGCTTGAATATAAATGAATGCGAATATAGTTCGGCATTCATTTCTTGTGTTTGAATTTTTGTTTTGGAAGAAAAAAAATTAACAAAAATCAATGCAGTTTTTCATGCATGCAACAGTTTTTCTGTATGCTTCCGTTGATAAAAAATCAATTAAAATACACATTATAGAAACAAAAGGTTTTCAAGTGCATATGTATATATGTATTTATTTTTGAACATTTGTTAAAAAACACAATGGTATACATATAACAAAAACTACACTTTTTTCACTGCGCTTTTAAATTAACATATAAAATACGTATGTAAATATGTTTCTAATTTGTTTATACAACACACAATCGAAGCAACGTCTAACGTTTAGCCGATTTTATTCAGTACTAAAACGAAGGCGCAATATTTAGCAGGCGAGTTGATTTTACTCAGCATTGAGCTTTGTTACTAGATTTTTGTTGTTTAAAAATTCAGATTTTTTACAAGGCGAGTTTATTTCACTCAATGTTGAACTTTGTTGCTTGATTTTTGATGATTACAAATTTAGAATGTTTACAAGACGAGTTAATTTTACTCAGCGTTGAACTTTGTTGCCTGATTTTTGTTGATGACAAATTTTAGTGTATGAATTAATCAAGCAAAAACATGGTTATTGATGACCACTGGTACGAACCACTCACGTTTTTGGAATTCAATGGAGCATTCAAATGCAATATGGAGCTTCATGGTTTGTACGCTAAACAGCTTATATATAAATTAGACAATAGTCCAAACAATTACCAAGCAAAACCATTTTGTTATATTTTAGTTAGAAAAAATGCGTAATTACATAATTTTGCATTTATCGAAGAAACATGCTTATAGAGACTACTCTTTTTTTCTAATAAAAGCACAACTTTTAATCGCAGAAGTATAAAATCTTGTGAAGATTAATGGCGTTCATAAAAATGGATCAAAAGCTGGATTTTTCACGCCTTTTTACATATCAAATAACGATATATTTTTTTTATTTTTTACACGATTGTCGCCAGACAAGTAGGACAAGATCAAGCCAAAATTGTATGCTTTCACTCTTTACTATATTAAATTTCGAAGCCGTCACTCTGCTTGTTATAAATCTGTACACTATCACAAATACGATGTAAAGCTACAAAATAATATACGAAAAAACAACGTACATGATCTTAGTCCCAATTTTCACGAGGCAAGTTTAGTTGCGCAATTCTTATAAAATTTTCTTTTAACCTTGCTTTAATGTTTAGACACAAAAATTTTATTTCAGCAACTTTCGTTTTCTATAATTTTTCCATTCAATTTTCACTTCTTACAGAGTAATGCTGCTATCTTTTTTTTTGAGGGTTTCCACAATATTATTAAGCGCTTCAGCTTTCTTTAAATGTATTTTTCAAATGTATTAAAATATCACAATTTCGCGCCAATATTGCTTTCACCGTGGACAACAAATCAGTACATAAAAAGAAACACAAATGAAGGAAAATGTAAAATTTCTGACATTACGAATAACAGCACTAAACTACTTTTCGAGTACAAGCAAGTCTGTACTCATTTTCACACTCCCCACTCCCTCTTCACTTACATGTCCGCAAACTCAAGACTTACGCAACTAAAGTTGCCTCATGAAAATTGGGACTAAAGAACGCAGAACTCCAAATTAACAACCAATGATTTTATTGTCGTTGTTGCGTTCTTACAAATGTGCGTATGTTTATGTATTTCTGTAGCAATTATATTTGTACATTTGAGGCTGGAATTATACTTAACGAATAACTAGAAATTGCATGATCATTATAGAAGGTAATAAAGAAGTATAAATAGCAGGCAGATATTCGGCGGAAGCAGAGTTTAGTTTTAAACATGGTTTATATGACTGCATAAGGCAAACGTAATAATATTAATGTGTACATAAAAACGAGAAACACAAAATACAGCCTTGTAAACAGCAGAGAGAAATTTTCACCTGCAAAAAAAATAGATTTCAACTAATAAGGCAGAGTTTGTAGAGTACCAAATACGTTTTATTAACGATATTCTTAATCTAAACATTAATTTTATTAGTAAACTATTGAAAAAAGATTCTTTACGTGCAGACATTTCTACTTCAAACTTTTATTTTCCCTATTTTTCACTTTTTAACAACTAAACAAAGGTTCACTGAACTTGAAATATAAGCCGCACTACAACAGATTATCAAAAATTATTGTGAAAATATACTAGTGTTTTCAATACCATACCTAAACCATAAATGGCACCAGTACGAGTAATGCAAAATAAAAACAATCGACCACAACCTAAACCACAAATCAAAACTTGCATACAAACAAACTTACTTACTTACAGTCAGTTATACAACTGCACTACTCGTACTCTTTGACCATACTGCTAAACCAACTGATTGAAAATTTATATGAAAAGTTTAACTAAAAGTTCGAGTAGGTTTGTTTTTGTTTATTAAAAAAAATTCAAAGGGATTAGCAGCATAACAGAAAAAGTACATAACAATTATTATGAAATTTATCACGATTTTTATCATTGAAAATAGATTTTTGAACGAAAATATTTCTAAATAAACCTAATTTATGTTACACTTTCAAAGAAATTTTGATGAAAATAATCATCATTATGTACAAATGTACAAAAACTAATTTAAGAAATTGTAAAATTTCACAAAAAAATCCATAAATTAATCATCAATATCATTAATTAGCTTTTATCCGCGACTTTGTCAGCAGACAATAGTTATTCACAGTAGCCTATTTCGACGTGAAACCAAAGCTAAAAGGAAAAAGTTTCATTATTAAATCATTAGTACATATGTACACGTATTATGTTTTTTTTTATTAAGATTTGTGTTTAGTCTTACTTCACATTTATAGTACTGATATTTTAATTCAATATATTTCGGTGTACAACTTTTTTGGTGTATAATTCCTTGTAAAACCTTGACGGGTTTGGGAATTTCGTACTCGTGACAATACAACATACAGCTTACCATGGGAAAAGCAAACTTTTTATACCCGCTATTTTTATCTAGTTACTTATTTTTGATTTCTGGTATTGCGATACAGCTGTGAGAAAGATTTACAACAGCACCTGCCTTTACGGTCTTATCTGATGATGGACCAGTGAATGAATTATTCACGATTCACCAGCGCCCCCGTGTGGCTTGCTAAACTCCTTTCTGAAGATTTCGGTTCTTCTAATCAGCCAATGGAAGATAAGGCTTAAGAAGTTAGTAGGCCAAATCCTATTAAGCACGTCGGTCCTTAACCAACTCTCTAACCAACACTGCTGGTTTCTTGCATTAGAAGTATCTATTGCGAAATAACAGCCCCTCGGCGTTATTACCATCAACAAAGTCTAATTTTCCTCCTGCGACTTTAGTCCACCAGAACGTTTCGGCCTAAGATGGTCTTTAAGCAGAACCTCCCGGTGGCTCTGCCGATCGCTGGTCTGCCAATTAACCCCTGGTAAGGGTTCCGGAAGTCCAACATAATGTAAGTCATGTGGCTTCCTAGAGTTCTATTAGGTCAGGAACTCTTACGCTTCTATGTCGCAGAAAGCAGAGTGCGCTGGCTAGGACAAAAACTATGCTCCTGGGGTTATCGAAGAGGGAATGTGAAATTGATTAACATCAACAGCCTGGCAGCCTGTTAAATCTAATCTAGCCTTACCTACTTTTATCTATACAAACACTTCGCTAAATTTTCATGAATATAGTTGCAAAAAACAAAAAAAACAGATAGAATTCTTCAATATCGAAGTGAGAGTCTATCATTGATTGCACCTATATTGATGGCATTATTTGACAATGGACGGAGTGAATTATTCACGGCTCTTCAGCATTGGCGCAAGGCTCAGACAGGTCGCAACTTTTTGCCATTATAGCATATTCACACGAAGGCTTATATTCGAGATTCGCTCTCGCATTCATGATTCGCAGCCCAATCTTGATTGAACCAACAAGATTCTTCCTTACAAAATTTTGAGAGCGTACCAACTTAATTCATTTTGAATCTTGTTGCAAAAACCACTATCATCCAAAAATTTGATAACAAATTATCGCTAGTTCATCTGAACTAAATCTCAAAAAAATGAAAACAAAGAAAAACAAATAATTAATGTGTGTAAAATCAAAAGAAATACATTGAACATATAAAAATTGTGTAAACGTTTCACGCAGTGCAACGTTTACACAAAATGTGTAAATATCAGTGTGAAACTACACTGAAATGTAAATATCAGTGTGAACTACGGAATCGTGGTTCAGAGAGCGAACCAATTTTTTCATATTACCCTCTGAACATGGTATTAGCTGATAGCCGTAATATCGAAATGAGAAAAGTATATTTACAAAACGTTTCCAGCACTAAAAGTTTAATTTGGGTTGCCTTTAACAGACTTTGAATCACCACTGGTTTATTTTATTTGATCCAGCCGCCACCATTGTAATGGCTAGATCAAACTAAAAAATGTTTAGCGGATGGAAACAAATGCAAAAATTTATCTAAAGAGTATTAATTTTAATTTTAAACAAGTTGAGTTACACTTAATATTTAATGCTTGTTTATTTTTTTAAGCTTTAATATAAAAACGAAAGATGAAAACGATTGAATAATAAAACTCACTCTGATTCACAATCGGCCGATATAAAATTTTATAGCCCTGAATTATGCCACCATGAAATTGCAGCGGTGGCTCCAACCACGACACTTTCAGACTCTGTGATGATAATGCAGTACAGTTGACATGTTGCGGTGCAGCTTCCGGCACTTTGATGATTTTTTTACAAAGTTTTTTGTCGCCGCACATTTTTTTAAGAAAAAGAAATGGAATAAAAAATTAGTAAAGTAAAAATAGACTAAAGTAAAAGAAATATATTTTCTCGAGTTTGTGTTAAACAGACACGATGATAAGGATGCTTTTAGCTATTAAAAAATAAAGCTAAAACTATAAAATGTTTAAAGAAAATCTTAATGGTTGTTTGTGCAGCTTTCTGTACGCAGCAGCGGGAGTATGTTGTTTTATACAGCAAACACATACATGCATACAAAGCTGAATAAGAAATGTTACAGTTTCGTTTTTAAAGAAGTCTTCCTTTGATTGCTTAAGAACAGTGGGCTTAAATAAGATTGTTTAGATATGAGAGGTATTTTATTATTATTATTTATTATTGTTTTTTATTATTATTTATTTATTTATTAGTTATCTAACACAAAAAGATGAAGACATCTTATAAATGACAGTGTTAGTGATCTATTATTAACATGTCATTAATTAAATAATCTAAGAATAAAGCAGGGCAAATAGTTAACCATTAATAATAATTGATATGGTATTTAGAATGATACACTTTTAAAAAGTATTTTTTTATATGTAATAAAAATCAAACTAAAAATTCAATTAAGTAATTTAGATAACTCCTTCTCAAACGAGTTTGCGCTGCCAAGTTTTTAAATTGAGTTTGGCAAAGAGTTCCAAAGACTAGTTGCATAAATGAAAAATTGTCGTTTAGACATCAAAGACTTGTATTTTCGCTGGATTATATTTCTACCACGTAGAGATCTGGCAAAAACTATTCTTTCATACAAATACGGTGGTTGTTGAGACATGATGATGATCTGGTGAAGAAAAATGAGGCATCTATATTTCAGGAGATTTTCGAATGTCATTGCAAAAATCGATTTAGCATAGGATGAAATACATAGCGAGCAATATTGTTATATACAAATTTTAATTTGCGTTGGTCCATACTGTCACAATTAGCATAACTTTCTCAACCATAAAGAAGTTAAGGTATCAGATAGGCCTTTGCTAGAAGCATGCTTATAGCAAATGGAGTTGAATCCTTTACCGCCCATAAGCTGCGAAACTTACTATCAACTTTTCAAGTTTAACCTATCATTAAAAATTAAGCCTAAATTGGATTGGAATTCGCGCTTGAATATTATCTATAGTATTAATAGTAAAAACTATTTCAGGTTTATTATAGGGTTAATTGATAAAATTTTTTTAGAAATTGCATCATTGCATTTGCAAAATAATGGAGTACACCCAAAAATGTCACTTTTGCAATTGCAGAAATATGCAACCTCAAATGCACAAGATTGTAAATCGAGCTACTATAGTTTTTATGAATAAGGCTGGATACGTCTACGAAAAAAAAGTTTAAAACAAAAATAAAGAATATGGATCCTATGATATCATTTTGTCGTGCACCATGTCCGTGAGTAAAAGAGGAGAGTGACTGGGCCATTTTAATTTGTATTGTTTTGAATGTAATGACATGACGGTACATTCATTGAAGTGTACACAGCCAGAAAAAATGCAAGAATTAGAACAAAAGTGAAACTTTTTCTAATCGATTTGCTCACTATAAAAAATATTGTTTTAAAAGCAGCGATTAAAATTGAAACAGTTTGCAAGGCCTATTATATTTATTGACGATTTTCAAACTATAGCAAAAAATAATGGTTTTTCATGTTTAAATCATTTCCTGGAAAATGGTGGAATATAGGGTAAAATGTTTTAACACATTATTCAAAGGATATCAAGTCTATTTATTTATAAAGGGTAATTTTATAAGAACTATCGGAAATTAAAAAAAAAAAAACACATAAAATTCAGAAAAATGCATGAAATATTTATTTGGATCGATAGTTGGATCGATATAATTTAATGTTTGAAGATTATTTCATGCAAATGTTGGCCGCGGTTTCGCCTCAAATGGTCCATCCGCTTAGTCCAATTTTGGCATACTCTTTCCAACATTTCGGCCGGTATCTCACGAATAATGTTGGCAATGTTGGCTTCCAGTGCGTCAATCGAAGCGGGCTTGTCGTTATAGACATTAGCCTTAACATAGCCCCACAAAAAATAGTCTAGAGGCGTTAAATCGCACGATCTGGGCGGCCAATTGACTGGTCCCAAGCGTGAAATAAACTGTTCACCGAACTCGCCTCTCAATTGGTCCATTGTTTCGCGTGCTGTGTGGCATGTGGCACCGTCTTGTTGAAACCACATGTCATGCAAGTCAAGCTCTTCCATTTTGGGCAAAAAAAAGTTTGTTATCATCGCACGGTAGCGCTCACCATTCACAGTAACGTTGTGATTCGCATCATCTTTGAAGAAATACGGCCCAATGATGCCGCCAGCCCATAATCCGCACCAAACGGTTGTTTTTTGTGGATGCATTGGTAGCTCTTGCAATGCTTCTGGCTACTCTTCACTCCAAATACGGCAGTTTTGCTTGTTCACGTATCCATTCAACCAGAAATGAGCCTCGTCGCTGAACACAATTCTTCGATAAAAAAGTGGATCTTCATCTAACTTTTCAAGAGCCCATTCACCAAAAATTTGGCGTTGGTAGGTCGTTTGGCTTCAATTCTTGCACCAGCTGTATCTTATAAGGCTTCACACCCAAATCCTTCCGCAAAATTTTCCACGTAGTGGAGTAACAGAGGCCCAATTGCTGCGAACGGCGCCGAATCGATAATTCACGGTCATCATCAACACTGGCCGATACGGCTGCGATATTTTCTTCAGTTCGCACTGTACGTAAGCGTGTTGGTGGTTTAATGTCCAACAATGTAAATTTGGTGCGAAATTTTTTTACAATAGCCCGAATAGAAGTCTCAGTAGGTCGATTAAACTGACCATAAAATGGAAGAAGCGCGCGATGAACTTTCTTAACAGAGCACGCATTTTGGTAATAAAATTCAATAATTTGCAAGCGTTGCTCGTTTGTAAGACGATTCATGATTAAATTATAGACCAAACTGAAGATGTTTGACAGTGACACAAGATACAAAACGTGCGTGAGCTGTCAAAACTAGTGTTGCCACTAGGCTAGCACCTGTGAAATGTCGACACTACAAAAAAAAAAAAGTAAAAAAGTGTCAAATCCCAGTGTGTGCTGATGAGTAGTGTAGCGACTACGAAACAGCTAGTTGTCCCCCAGCTAAAGATTTGATTATTATTTTTCTTGTCTTCTTCAATCAAAATTATTGATCACAGCAGATTTGTATTGTAAAAAATCTTTCTTAGGAAAAAAAAAACTTAAGAAAGAAAAAACCTGAACTATAACCCGTTGTACAAATGTACAAACCAAAAATTTAATTTAAAAAAATTATAAAAGTTCACCAAAAATTCAATAAATGTATATTTACATCTCTGGGTACGGAGAATATTAAAATACAAAAATATGTATGTTAATAAATAAAAATAAATACCGCTAGTTTAGAGACAGCAAATGCTGTACAAACAATGTGGGCAATTAAAAAAATGCATATGTGATTCAATATGAGATGAATATAGATAGAAAATAATTAAATGCTCGGTGGCTTAGTGGTTAAAGTAGTAGATCATGATACGTCATGTCCCGAGTTCAAATCCCAGTGGGTGCTGATGAGTAGTGTAGCGACTACGAAACAGCTAGTTGTCCCCCAGCTAAAGATTTGATTATTATTTTTCTTGTCTTCTTCAATCAAAATTATTGATCACAGCAGATTTGTATTGTAAAAAATATTTCTTAGGGAAAAAAACTTGAGAAAGAAAAAACCTGAACTATCACCCGTTGTACAAATGTACAAACCAAAAATTTAATTTAAAAAAATTATAAAAGTTCATCAAAAATTCAATAAATGTATAAAAAAGTGTTTTGTTTATACGAGTACATCCAATGCAATAAATTTGCCTTTTAAGGTACATATTATTAAACGTTTAAAACTTTTAAGAGTTTTTGTTGGTATTAGAACGGTTTTACATTCATTTGCTTATTTTCATTTACTGCTTGTACGAATGTTTTAGGCATAATTAAAAGTCTGCTGCAAATAAACCGATTTATGATATCAGACTTAAAATGAAATTTATTTTTGTTAATGTTTTATGTGAGACACAACTACTTGACGCAATGGAATCTATTGGCTTATTATCTCCCAATATCCGGACGGCAACGAATTTTACAGCCACAAATCAATAGCTTCTTGACTTCTTTTTCGCCAACCATTTAGACAACGTTTTGCTTTATGATCAACTTTGTGCACCTTGTTTTTCAAAACATGACCTCTTATTTTTATGTTTCGACTTCAACACAAAATATACCAACTAAAGGATTTCATATTATGACTCTGAAAGAATAAATTATACTATAATGATAAATGAACTGGAAGCAGTTAATTGGAATCGAATTTATTTTATGCCTGATGTTGATGATCAACTAAATTTCGTGGAGAAAAATCTCGTTGAAATTTTCGAAAAGTCTGTACTAGTAAAAACAGTTGCAAAGTTTAGCACTTCTCAGGCATGGTTTAATGAGTGTATTAAAGATAAAATTATTCAACGTGATTATGCATGTAAACGATGGAAACGTTTTAGAACTGATAATCTACATGAACAATATATTAATGCTTGAAATGAAGTAAATAAAATTATAAAGCGCGCGAAATTTTCATATTTCTGTAACTTGTTTCCAAATGCCATAAATTCGGAAAACCAATGAATGCAAACTCTCCTGAAACAGATGTTGACTTGCTGAATAAGTTTTTTTACTGAAATGGCAAATTTTGCATTTGGCAATTGCTCCAAACTTTTATGCTCGTAGTGCCAGCGCATTAGATAATAGTACCAGACCACAATTTTCTTTCCGATGTATTATCTAGGCTGATACCGTTATTGCTTGTCACAACGTCTAATCGAATGCTATTGACCCAGACAAAATACACCTTAAATTTGTAAAACTCGTTCTATCTAACTTGCTTTTATAAATTTCCCACATTTTTAACACAGTAATTACAAAAAAAGCATTTTTCTACAAAACTGGAAGTACGCAAAAATTGTGAAATAGTCCAATTGCTATCCTTTCGTATTTATCCAAAGTTTTTGAAAGAATCCTGGACAGACAAATTATTGGCTACATTCAAGAAAATAATTTATTCACTGATATGCAACCAAGGTTCCGACCTAAGCACAGTTATACTACTGCACTAATTGAAGTTGCCCAAGAAATTTGCATCTACAATGATAGTGGAAATATTGCTTTGCTAGTGCTTTTGGATCATTCCAAAACGCTCGATATGGTCAATCACAGTATGCTGCGTATTAAATTATTACAGCTGTTTAATTTCACATCCTCTGCAACCGCTGTTGTCTCGTTAAATCTAAATAATCGGTATCAGTATGTCTACTCAAATAAAAAATTATCCATGTCGCTGCCAGTAACCAGAGACGTTCCTCAAAAGTCCATTTTAGGTCCTCTATTGTTTACAATTTACATAAATGACTTACCAAGCCAATTAGTACACTGTAATATTTTTTTAGGTATGCCGATGATGTTCAAATTTATATTTGAAATGGACCAGGAAAGATTTACGAGAGCGTTTTAAAAGTGAATACGGATTTACCGAGAATTAAGCTTGAGCAGCAGCTAATGGCTTATGTTTAAATCCAGTTAAATCTAAATGTCTTGTAATTGCCAGAAGCACCACACATGTAACTGCTAAACCCAATATGATATTAAATTCTGAAAAGATTGAAATTGTTAGGAAGACGAAAAACCTAGGCGTTATAATAAATTCTTCGCAAACATGGTCTGATCATGCAAACACTGCTGCAGGGAAAGTATTTGCGATGATTCGTTTATTAGAGGCAGCTCAGCAGGCAACACCGATAAATATACATATGACTTTGGCTAAGACTTATCTTATAACAACATCAATGTACGGTAGCGAAATGTTTGCAAGCAGCGTTTAAAAAAGCACCAGAAAATTAACTTCTGCATATAATGCTGTTCTTAGATATGTTTTCAACTTGGGACGTTTTTCTCATATCACATCTAATGAGACTGGAATTTATGGTGTGGGTTTTTGTGACGTTCGTTGTATTCTACTATTACATAAAATTATTTACACTGGTGTGCCGTCATACTCGTTAAACGTCTTATTTTTGCGCAATCAAGAAGGAACAAAAATCTGGTGCAGATACGATTTAGAAGGTTAATATCTGAATGTCAATTTTTTATTCACACTATAGAACTATGGAACTCAATACCAGCATACTTACAAACCATTAGCAATGAGACGTAGTTTAGGAAATGTCTGTTCAATTTCCATAATAGAAGTTAAAAACTTGCTATTTAATTGTAAAATTACTTTGAATTTTGTATCTTTCTTTTTTTTTAATTGTCTTTTTGTTTATCACTTTCTGTTAGATTTTATATATTAAATTGTTTTATTTAAATTCTTTGTAGTTGTATCTACAGCTAAATTTTAATTGTAATGATTTGTAAAACTCATACTATAATTATAAGACTCTAAGTCTTGTTGTATGGGTGTACCAATAATAAACCAAATAAATAAATATATAATTATTAGCTGGTGAGGCCTAACATAATTTCATGTCAATAAAAACTAAAATTTTTTATTACATGGTTATCCCGACTTTTCGTGAACTTTACGTTCACGAAAAGTCGGGATAACCATGTAATAAACAACAAGAAATTTATTTTTATTAATATTCCCACTGTGCAACATGGCGACATTATGTGAACATTTGTATAACCATAAATGTAACAAGCTAAAAGCATTTTTAATATTTGTTGTTATTAAGATAACAACCTCTACAGCTGTTACCTGTTCATTCAACAGCCACTGTCTGCCAACATTCTTCTCCCTTCCTTTATAATTTTTTTTGTTTGTTTACATTTTATATTTTTTTAATATTTTTATTATTATCATTACTTTGCACCAGTTGGTTAAATAATGCTTACCACCCTCAGCTGTTGTACCAAAGATGGGTGTGCTCCATGGTCCGGAGCCAAAACTATTCAAGGCTCGCACCGTCACCGCATACCTAGTATATTTGCGCAATCCACGTAAGGTGGCCTTTGTTGTGGCCCAGCCACTTACAATTACCGACTTGAGTGAATTATTGACAACACTAATGTAGTTGATATTCTGTTTCTCCTCGCTGCAATTGACAGTATAGCCAATGAGTTCGCCATTCCATGATTCACGTGGTGGTATCTGTTGGCACAAAAATAAACGTACGATTAGAGAAAACTTTATTCTGCAGCAAAGTAAATTAAGGTATTTCTTGCAAGGCAAAGAAAATGCGGCAAAAAAAAGAAACTTGAAAGAATTCAGCGAGATTGTACTTGTCTTAAGTGAATGATGTTACTTAACACTTATTTAATGATTTCCTTTTATATAATATTTTCGAATTTTTTCTGGACAGAGTTTTCTTTACATATTTCTTCACTTATAATGCAAATGAGTTTTTTCCCCATTTCTTGTGGTTACTAAATAAATTATTCAGGTCTTTATTTATTTAGAGTAGCTTTTTACTCCTCTTCTTAAATTTTTTTACGATGTTCATTTAGAATGTTTTAAGTGGAAAGTTTCAAAAGTTGGACAGTATGTTTGCTTAAAATGTCTATTAATACGTTAAAACATAATTTGGACTGGTATTATATAAAAAAACTGTTTTAAAAACTGTTAAAATAAATTGTAGCTTTAAGGGTGTCGTAAAATATATTGCACTTACAAGAACACTTGTACTCATGTTTTCTATTGTATTCGTTTACCAGTATTATAAACGTAGATAAGAGATTCTTTCGTCTGAGGCAGGTCTTAGACAGTGTTGTTATATTTTTTTAAATGTATTATTTTATAAAGAGAAAAAATCTATTTTTTACCAAAAAACTTTTTTATCATTGAAAACACATGAGTGCTTTTAGTTCCATTTTATTTAAAAAATACAAAATTTAAGCTACAGCAACTGCCGCTTCCCTTTTTCGTAGAAATAATATATTTTTATAAACTTTACATTCAGCAAAAAAAAAAAAGACGAATATCGTGATTTGACCACACTGGTCTCAAGTCCGATTTGTCGTAAAGCAGCTCTGGGCTGAAGAACAGCTCTCGCGTCATCGTAGCTGTTTCTTAAGTGCGGTAAGGCTTGTTGTTGGGTCTTCGAGAGCTTTGCTTCGCGCTCGCACTGCTTAACTCTATTGGTTTACAGATTTTTGGAAGTATTTCTGGGTTATCTACGCTGCAACTTCCTATGTGAAGGCATAGGCCCTTATAGTTAGTCACAGCGACGTTACAAACCTACTGTTAATACTATCTTGGGAATATGGTCTTTGTCACCCCGCCCATGCTGTGCTTCCTATACTTTGCAAATTTACTTTGCAACTGTATAGTTACTAAATAAATAAATAAATAATATTTTCTCCTAAAAGTATGTTTTAAAATCGTAATTTTGGAATACCAACGAAAACCTTCAAACAATCTGGAACAAAAATAGGGTTAGAACAGTTCTCGGCTCCACAACAGCAATAATTACTGTACTATTCAAATGGACATTAGGATGAACTAAGAAGTGTGACCTGATATCAATTAAAGTATATTAAATATCTTGAGATCTTATATTTTTTAAAGTGCCTGGTAGACCATAGAAAACGTATCAACGTTCTGTGTGCTTTTCGGGTACACCTAAAGGCCTCATTAGTTATTACTTTCTGTTGCCGTTCTGTGACGTTCATTTCCGTAGCAAATATTTTACAATTACTTTTTCCGTGAAAATATTCAGCTGTTTTTACAGTAGAGCATAAATATAAGAAAAAAAATTGGAATGAAGAATAAAACATGTACATAAATATTATCTTGTGTGAAAAAACAAATCAATAATTTAGAAATGGTGATCAAACAGTCCACTTCGTTCGCACAATCTGCAGAGTTTATGACACTTCTTATACAAAATATAATTTTTTCCTCACTAAAATAATATTCTTTTGATCATCCATAGTTGCTTAATTATTAAAAATGTATTAACTTTTAAAATCTTTAGTTGAAACAAATTTTTTTAGCTTTCGACAGAAAAATTATATACATTTGAATAAAAAATTAATGTTTCCATACCTGGAAAAAGTAACATATACACATATCTGGCCGTCACTTGACGTTGAATTCTATTTTCAACAGATCAGTCCGTAACAGAACAGAACGTAAAAGTGAAAACAAACCATGTACATATAGTTTATATTGAACAGAAACAAAACAGCTGATTCAAAACGGAAAAGAACGTACAAACTAATTCTGCCTTCAAGGTTGTTGGTTCTGATTGATAAAAATCATAAACTTTTGATATTTTATTTTGACGTATAATTATTTTGATTGTCTCCAATTGTGATTGACGACAGAAAAGGTCAGTTGCTTTGTTATCGAAAGGCACAACAGTAAGTAAAATAAGTAACTACATCCGTATTTATTATGATTATTAAATTTTATTTTGTATATATGTATACATATGGGAGAACAAAAATCAAAAGCTTCAGTCGACTTTCAGCCATCAAGCCGTTTAGACGCGTTCGAAGTTCTTTCTTCACGTCATTTTATAATAACGACTCGTTACACACATTCTGTCCTATAAACCAAATATACTTTTTCAAAAAGGGGGGAAAATAATAATACACGTGTGTCGGCATTCGTGTCAAACACACATAGACTTCCTTGCTTTTCAAACAAAATTTTGACAACTTTTCGTTATTTCTACCAACAAGATACAAGTGATATTTTTTGGTGTTGTATTTATTGTAATTCTGCCACCACCTATTAAAGCAGCCTTGGAAAAAAACACAATAAAGTACTAGCTTGAAATTTAAAGTGCTTTTATGAATTAACACATTCAAGACAGCAGACAGTCCACCAGTAAAAAATTGAATATACATGGTCTGATCAAAAAATAACCGTTATTTTCAAATTTCGTGAATTACGTATGTTCGATTTTCGCATTTTTTTCGGTTATATTGGCACACATGTCTGTTATATATGTTGCCAATATCAGCCAGTTCGGATTGTCAGTATGTTTTTGACAGGTAAAAAGGTTAGTCGTGTTTTGGTGTGCTCTTCCATTTTTAACTAGATTTTGAGCAAAAAAAAAAAAACACGTCGCATGGATGTCGCTCAGGAGCTGTTGAACATTGTCAATTTTGATCTAGATTTCCTCAAAAAGATCATAACTGGTGACGAATCAAGGGTGTATGGCTATGATATTGAAGCTGAAACCCTATCATCCCAATAGAAGTAGTAGTGCATCATGAATTCTTGCAACAAGGTTGTACGGTCAATAAGAAATACTACCTTGAAGTTATGCGCCGATTGCGAGAAGAAATTCGTTAGAAACTCACAAAATTCTGAAAACAAAAATCATGAATTTGTGCCCGAGTTTCTGAGCAAAAACAAAATCGTTATCGTGCCTCAACCACCGTATTCACCGGACTTGGCCACCGCTGACTTTGTCGTCTTCCCAAAACTGAAGACACCAATGAAAGGATTTTGCAACGATTGCGGAGATAAAAGTAAAATCGAAGCAGTAGCTGTTGGCGATACCAAAAACCGCATTCCGGAAGTGTTTTCAGGATTGGAAAAACCGCTGGCTGAGGGGGATTATTTTATTTTTTGAAAAAATTTAAAATAACGATTATTTTTTGATCAGCCCCTGTATGTGCTTACATCGAAACTATTATATTAACGGCTTCACGACTCTATGTCTACACTCGTAGCTGTTGTCATTTGAAATAATGCGTTTTTTTATTTATACTCTTGGCTACTGTTTATAAAAGAGCAAAAAACGGGCAAAGCGCATCTGTGTAATTTAACAATACACTACGTTTGTATAATTTAACAATACAATGATTTTAAACGCTACGGATTCCAAAGCTTCATAGCTTATTGCCAACTTATTTCCCACTACCACTATAATCAAGGGAAGAAGTGTTATGCAGTTAATAGAAACCCTATTTGCAAATTCAAAAAAAAATTCTGGTGAGACTATTTGCTATATATGAACTCCTGTAAATGCATTTGTTTCTTATTAGAAAAAAATCAAATAAAAAACATGTGAAATAAAAAGTAAATTGGAATTACCTGCCAAGTAACAATCAATTCACTTTCGCCGCCAGTTTGTACTTGTACATTTGAGGGTGCTTCGGTGGGTGCTTCTTCTTGTGTTTTCAATACAATCGGTTCGGTATAGGGACTGCGTTCGATTTCGTTAATGGCCTGCATGCGAATAAAGAAAGTTGTGGCCGGTGTCAAACCAGATACGATGGCACTCTCACTCAAATCACTGTCATAACTGTTGTTAATTGGTTGTATGAAATGGTTGAGAAAAAAAATGCGATAAAAAATATTTTACAAGAGAAAAATATAAAACTATTAAACTGTGGAGAATTGACAATTAACTTTGAGTCATGATTTTATTACCCTCATATCATGAAAATAAAAATTAATTGAAGTTAATTTAAATCTAGGAAATGTCATTTTACCATCCAAAAGTATTTCTTTTATTTATTAAACTATTGTCTTTTATGAGTCAGTCAGGATTAAGTGGTTACAACCTTTCATCAGTAGAATATTAGCATACATGGTGTAAAATATGTCAAAAATTATGGTTAAAGTCCTGCAAAGATTTTGAGTTTAAACCAAATAATTTTATTACAGCATTAAGAAAAACTATTAACGAATGAAAGTCCATTAAAATTTGTTTGGTTTAGTATTTTATTTGGGATTTAGTTTTTATTGAAAAACTAATATAGAGCTTTCCAGTTTCGTAATTAATAGTAATAATTAAATTTAAATTAAAATTAATAGTTTAATTAATAAAAAACACATTTTGTAATAAATTGCTATGATTTATTATTAAAGAAGGAAACATTTTCATTGATTTTTTGGCTGCAAGGAAGACAACTGTTTGACGGCCAGTCGCAAAAGAAGTTTTCAAACATTCCAAAAAAGCACATTGAGAGTTGATGTAATATAGAGCCAGATAAGGCAGGGCAATTTTAGTTAGGCAACTCTTCACTTTATAGAAGATTTTCTGAGAGGGGTAGAAAAAGGAAAAATAATTGCTGATACTCAACAATATCATACTCTACTCTCATATACATATGTATTAGTGAACAATTAAAATCGCCTTGTATGAAGTTACACTTATCATGTTGTCACTCTTTTGCTTGTCAGCAACCGATTGATTTATCAATTTGATATTTTTTTATATTTTCTCTTCTATGATCAGTTTAATTTCTTCTACTTCTGTATACATTCATTTTGTTAATAAAATCAGTTGTTTTTGTTGTTTTCTATAAAATTAACGAACGTGAGCCAAAAAAAAGGGTAATAGCTATTTTTTACTTGCTAAGCACTGATAATTAAAAATAAAATATAAATATATGAATACCTATATAAAAAATGTCAGACGTATATAAAAAATGTGCCCAGGTACGGTGCCCGAACAAAAAAGCCAAGCTGTAAACTGAACATTTTATAGTTGTAACCAAGGTTGCTTATTTAATGATTGAAAATAGCATGTTGACGATTTAGGTAGTGTTTTTTTGACGATTTTTGTAGGTCACATTTTTGCTTTCCTATCTTAAATGCAACTTTGGTCCCACAATTACATACATACTTAATTTTGTAAGTTAAGTTATGTAGGGAATGAGGGTAATATTTATGATATAGAAAAAAAAACGGTTGTGATATAAATGTGCACGGAAATATGTACGATTATGTAGCACTAAAATGTTATGAAATGTTTATTTGGGAGTACTCGTTTATATATACATACGAGTGACGTACTCGTATATGTTAGAAATGTATTTAAAAGATTATAGCATTTAAAAAGAATATAAATTAAAATTTGTACAAATCTAAATACATACAATATATAACTTATTGGTAACTGACTGACTGACATAGTGATCTATCAACGCACAACCCAATACACTGGACGCATCGGGTTGAAATTTGTAGTGCAGGTAGGTATTATGACGTAAGCCTCCGCTACGAAAGGATTTTGATTAATTATACCCTCAAGAGAATAAAATAGGGGATGAAAGTTTGTAAGAAACTCTGTTGGTGCGCGAAGCCGCGGCCAAAAGCTAGTATTTACATAAAAGCGTGTGGACATATTTTAAGGAGATGCCAATTTGAAGATAAATTAAATTTTATAAATCCTTACAAAGTATATTATGATACCGATATTAAGATGCTAGATTTTTATAATAGAGTATCACAAATGATTCTTCACTACTTTTCTTCCTCTGGCTAAGCTTACAGTTAAATAATCCTGCTTACTGAATTCTTTTACAAAACTTAGAAGAAATGTTTTATAATTAAAACTTTGCATCTGTTGTTATTCTGACTTAAAAAATGCTTAAAAATGCTTGATTTTATAAAGTGTTTAGTACAGTAATAATTAGAGTATATAAAAAGAACTTTCAAAACAACTTTTACTAATTAATAAAATTCGTATACTAGTATTGTTTGATTAAGGACTAAATAATCCTTATTACTTCCCTTTTTTGTGCTTGATTACTTTTAAAATTTTCGAATGAGCTAAAAATGTATTTAAAAAAATTCAAAATAACTTATTTTCCAAAAATCGGTGATATGTTGTTAACATTTTTATAATGCGGAAACGGAAAAATTATTAAAAAATATAAAAATAAATCTTGTCTGTATTAAAAATACTAAGCACAAAGTTCTCCTGCATAAAATCAAGTCAAAATTAGTCATAAAATATAATAGTAAAAAAAATACTGAACAAATGTTTACATATTGATTATGCAGACAACATTGTCAATTGGCCCACGTTCTTAGAATTGTTTTTACTTACCTTTTACTTATACTCGTTGATGGCAGTGTTACATTGATTATGTTCTGACCATTCCAATCACTGCCAGCCATGCCAAGTGTTGCATGTGTTTGTAAATATTTCAGTGGTTGATATTGTACCAAATACGATAAGACTGGTGAATTGCCATCGAATGGACGACGCCATGACAATTTAACGGTACGTGAACCCACTTCAAATACCTCCAAATTAGATGGAGTATCTGGACGCTCTTGTACAGCTAAAAAAATAACATGCTCAGCTCGGCCGTAAGGATTCTCGGCAATACATTTGTAAATGCCCGAATCATGACGATCCGAACGGGAGATGGTCAGTTGAGAGTCTACACCTTTTTCGGTTTTCATTTCCGCTATACTAAAACGGAAATTGTTTAAATCAATGCGGGCATTGTTGTGCGTCCAGGCGATACTAATGGGTTCATCACCTTTAGCACGACAGTCGAGTGTGACAGCATCATTTCGTCGTGATGAAATGTTGCGTGATGTTTGCTCAAAACGTGCTGGTTCTATAAAAATATTTACATGTATAGAAGTTAAAAGAAAAAAGAAATAGCGTGTGTGTTTGAGCGTGTAAATGAAGGTGTATGTGTGCGGGTGTAACAACAAATAAGTAAATTGTGTTGTTTAATTAACGGTAAAATGTACTTCAACCACATACATGCATGTCAAGCAATCAATGATTGCTTTTTTTTTAGCTTTTGCTTGCAAAAGCTTTTTGTTCATACTCGTGTGTTGTAGTTTTTACATATTTTTGTGTTATTTTTTTTTTTGTGTTTTGTTTGTTTGTGTTTGCACTCACGTGCCAAAGTCACAACTCAAATTACAATTAAAGCCTCTACTTACCATTGACATTGATACGTATTATTTTCTTAAGACCTGTTCCAATATCATTCGTAGCTTGACACATATAATAACCCTCATCAATGTCGGTGGCAAGATTAAGGACCAATGAATGATTACGCATGTTTAAAGGTTTGTAGTCTGCATTAAGTTTACCTAAAAATAAAAACCAAACATTTATATGTTCATGTGTTAGAGTCAAATTCTTAAGGATAAATAAATTGTTTATTTTCATAGTTTTATGCAGAGAATTTTGTTCGATAAATTAAACATGTTTAATATAAATATCAGCAGAAAAATTTGTTTTTAAAACTCGTCTTATTGGTGTTAATTAAAGCAGTCAATCACATACATTTCAATCACATTACAACATTCGGGGTTTTTCGCCATCAATCAAATGGACATATGATAGCCTTATTTGTAACCACATCTGATATATTTATTTATTTGCAATTATAGCAATTACAACTATTAATTAATTAGCACCTCTGTAATTTTAGTGAGAAGTTTCAAATCAAAAACTATGAAACAAAAAATTCCATGATTTCTCAATTAATGTGTATTAATTCAGGCGAAACTAGTTATCCTTTTATTGAAATATTTCTATTAATCAGCTGTCAAGAAGCAACTTCTACTTAAATAAAGAATAAAATTAACTTATTATTTCTTTATTTCAACCGTTTTTTCTTTTTTAATATGTATGAAATTTTTAGTTTTTTTGGTTTTTAATTATTCTTCAGGCCTGAAGAAGCTATCCAAAATGACTGCAATGGCGGGGTGGACTATGAATGCTTACCACAAGGCCATAGGACCAATAACCTTGAAGTTATGTGCCGTTTGCGTGAAGCAAATTTTGGAAAAAACAATCATGGATTTAGCGCCATTATAACGTACCAACTCACACATCGATGCTTCTGCGTGAGTTTTTGGCCAAAAACAAAACCGTTATCATGCCTCAAATACCGTATTCATTATAATAAAAAATTATAGTAAAAATAAAATCAACAAAATTTTTGTATGAAAAAATAATTTGTATTGATCTTGGATATCATATTTTGCTGTGGTTTAAAATAAATAGTTGTTTTCGATCAATAATTATCTTTACTAAACTCTTGTTTGAATCCACGAATTCCTTTACAGGTTCGCATTCAAACTATTAATTGATTCAACGAATTTCGTTATTGCACACGAAAAATATTTTTTTTTTTCTGTGCACCGAACTTGGCCTCTGCTGACTGTTAAAAAGTGATAAAAGAAAAATCGAAACATGAGCTGCTGGCGATGCGAAACATCGCGTTTCAGAAGTGTTTCGAGGGTTGGAAAAAAGACTGGCAGAAGTGTATTATATCTGAGGGAGATTACTTTGAATAAATAATTTTTTAAAAACTTCAAATAACTATTTTTTTGTATTAACTGTTTATTTGTATTAACACACCTCTATTGTAAAAAATTGGTTATTAGTACTAGGCTTTAGCAAAAGCACAAATTTCAAATATGGGGTGGCTGATGAGAGCTGCTACAAACAAAAATGTAATAACTTATTTTCTGTGTAACGACCTGTTTCATTTTTGTTGTGTTTTATAGACTTATCTTCAAATTTAACTAAAATGGAGAATTGGGACAATGAAACAAGAATTTGAATAGCGCAACGCTATCGCTGCTATAGCTGCTGCCATACAAACCAATCCTAGTGTTTTGACAAGGAGCTTATCTGCTACAATGGGTGTCAGCAGACAGTCACTGCAGACAATTTTGCACCAAGATTTAAACTTATTTCCATATAAGATTCAACCAAACTAGACCCTAGAGACTTCCCGATTCGGTTGGAATTTTGTGAGAAACTCATTCAAATGGTGTCAGAGGATGAAAACGTCTTGAACTGCATTTTTATGTCTGACGAGGCTCATTTTGCCTTAAACGGCAATGTTAGCAAACAAAATTGTAGGATGTGGAGTAATTCAGATGCCATTACATGCACTTCACATTACAGTTGTGAAAAATATTTACATCAGCACCGGTCTTGCGGCCTTATCTGATGATGAACCAGTTCCACGGAGTGAACTTTTCACGATTCACCAGCGCTCCCGTGTGGCTTACCAGGCCCACACAGGTAGCAATTCTCGCCATATGATTGCGGTCATATGAGCAACTTCTTGTTGAGGAGTTCGGGCCTTCTAATCCCACCTGTATGCAATTTCCCAGCAACCAATGGCAGACAAGGCTTAATGAGTTGGTAGGCCGAAGCACACTAAGAGCATCAGCCCCTAAACCAACTCACCCGTCAACCATCACCACTGGTTTCTTACAGTACAGGTATCTGTTGTATAGGCAACAGCTCCTCGGAAGATTGTTAGTCCCCGAAATAAGCCACACACCAAACAATTATCAAGGATACTAACACTCCCTTCCTGCGTTTTAGGTTTCAACCACAGCCAGAACTTTACAGCCAATGTAGGCACCTCAACCATGATCAGCCCGGGTCGAAACACAAGCAGAACTACCCGGAGGCCATGCTGATCCCTGTTCTGCCAATTTATACCTTTGGTAAGAGTTTCAGAAGCCAACACAACATAAGTCATGCTTCCTAGAGTTTTGTTTGCCGCAACAAACGAGGGTCCCTTCCCCTCTTTTCCCTGATAACCTAAAACCTGTAACCCGGGGGGTACTTACAGTGTGATGTGCAGTTCCTTCAAGGTTCATTGTCGGGCCTTACTTTTTCGAAAAAAAAAAACGGTCTTACTGTTATGGTCAGTGGAGACCGCTACTTAAAGATGCTAAAAGAGTTTTTCTTTCGTTAGTTTCCCAGGTCTCCTGACCTCACTGTACCTGATTTTTTATTGCCAACAAAAAAATTTAAAAAAGAAAAACAACAAATTTGGACGATTTACAGCAATCCATTCGCACAGTAATTGAGACAATTCTCGCTGCAACATTCCAGCAGTAATGAATAACTTTTTGATAAGATGTCGCAAATGTGTCACAGAGGGCGGAAGACATTTGAATTCAATTATTTTCAAAACTTCATTAATAATAATAATAATTAATAAGAACGTATTATTTTTCAATTTTTCTAAAAAATGAATTACATGTACAATAAGACATTCTCTTTTTTTTTTCTCAACATGCTTTATGCTACCTGCTGTTAACAAATAAGATAGAATGTTCTCTTATAAGATACAAACATAATAAAAATTGTGGTTTATCAAGTAAAACAAGCAAACTTGAATGTCTCAAGATGTGAGCGAAGCAAATATCAAAACATATTTTTATTTGGAAGAAAATCAAACATTATTTGAAACATTTGGTATGACACTGGAGTATTTTATAATGGTATATTTATATGTATACATACGAGTACAAACATAATAAATATTTATTAAAATTAAATGCTTTTGCATATGTAAACATATTATTTTTTATTAAATTTAAGTGCATATATAAAATAAAATATGTATCTTAAACTAGAGAGAAATATTTTTATGATACCAATATACAAAACGTATTTGTATTTTTTAGTTGTATTTTGCATTTTAAATACGCAGCTTGAAAGTATTTCATATTTGAAATATACAATTTGAAGGTATTTTGTATTTGAAATTCACAGCTGGAAAGTATTTAGTATATTGTATTTGAAATATGTAAGGTGTGTATTTTGCCCAGCCCTAGTAACAATTATATTATAATTGTTATAAATAATACTCCCACTGTAATCTATTAGTACAGGAACAAAAGCCCGAAGGAGATCTATACCAAACTTCGCATCAGAACAATAATACACTAGCACTAGATAAGCAATATCTACTAACGATCGGCGTGCAATAATCAATAATAATTGCAATAAGAAAGCTGTTTTTATTACATTTATGTATTAGAAATGTACTTATTCAACTTTCGAAAGAAGTGTATTACAGAACTCTTGAAATTGTGATTATTGCTATAGAGAAAAGTTATCTATAGCTCAATTAAACTACCGTCAACTTAGTTTTTTTTTTAAGTGGACTTATACCAATTTCAAAAAAAAAACAGTTCATATACATAAGTATATATCGCGGTACGGAGACTTACTCAACACACACTAACATACAAACGTTGACATATGTATAAAAAAAATAAAACTTGTTCACGGACAGCAGAATGCTGTACAAACAACTGGGCACTTTCAGTGCTGGATTTAGCACTTCTTTTGTTGATTTAGTAGCAAAATTTCCAATTTAGCACTTAGCACTTTTGTGAGCACTTTCCAATTCTTCATTTAGCAAAATTTTACAAGATCTCTGCTACCGAATTGTTTTTACAGGAGACAATTTTAATCCCTTAAATTCATAACTAGAAGATTTCTTTGTGCCAATGCCGTATTTCAATTATAATTTTTAAAACCTATAATTACAATTTTGAAACTATATATTATGAAATGGAGAAAGAAACACGAATTGTATATCGCAGTTTTATTGCAAAATTGATTTATCAGTTACGGCAACGTTTGCAAAAAAATTTTCTAAATTTAAAAATTAAAAATTTTTTAACTATAAAAAAAGAGTTTAAAAGTGTAAGCTGCACGAACATTTTAAGGAAAAAATGCTAGACTATACGGTAGAGAATAAAATAACTGCTTGTTTAATTGATATTTAATTTAAAGCCTGCATTATTATTTTTTTGTTTTATTCTATGTTTAAAAAAAATGATTTAAGAAATTTCGTTTTATGCTAGGAGCACAACTACGACAAACGACGAATTTTTGGTCGCGAACATTCGTCGCCAAAAATAAAACACATTGGTGTATATGAAAATGCACACAATTATGGTGTTGGTCGAAATTCGTGAATCTTCATTTATAATTGTTTCGTCAGCGAACGACGAATAAAGCAGTATCAGGTGACCAGGTTTCTTACATAAAAAAATGATTTTTCATGAGATAATAATTTTTATAATTTATATTAATATTTATTTTATAATATATATTAATGAAGATGTTCTCAAAATAGAAAGTACCTGAGATAATTTGTTCAAAAATCCATCTTTCGGATGGGATTTATATAGGTTTACTTTTAGTATGGCCACCTTTTTATTTATATTCATTTTTTTTTTCTTTACACGGAATATATTCGTTGATTTTGTGCTTCACACGACGAATTTATACAACGAATGTTTGCCGGCCAATTCGTCACGATGGGCGAAGTTCGTCGTTCGTCGCAGTTGTGTTCCTAGCATTATTCAATGGAAAAAAATAAATTAATCAAATAAAAATTTCTAAGGCAACATAAGCATAAATGATAAAACTATGAACTCTCAAAGAAAATATTTGCTTTAAATTAAGACATTTAAATTTTAGCTCTGTGATTTAGCATTTAAATTTTTTTTTAGCACTATTTTGGTTTTGTCTTCCATCCTGTATGCACGTCTTTTGGTACTGCTGTTCATATTTTTTATATTTGTATGTTCATTATTAATTTCGTATGAAACTAAATTGCACCGGAATAGCTAGCAAGCTGTGTACATGTATTACTTTTTTTCTCTTTCCTCGCCGTTTTCCGCGTTTTCTATACTTGTTCATTATTAATATCTTTAGAATGTACTTCATTATCTTGTAGTGTGGAAGGTGTTGGACTAAATTTTGTTAGTCGAAGGTGTATACGAGTACACTGGGCACTGGTCAATGTTAACTAATTTCATTCCAACATTTTAAATGCGGGTTAACAATTTTGTGGTTAGAATCAAATATATGATCTAAATAGTCACTCAAATTAGCGGGAAAACCTCTGAGGAAGCTGCTGGTGTCGATCAGTCCTGGTTGAGAGTTCGAAAAACAATCCCCGTCATAAATTCAAAAGTCATCATCGATGACAGTTTCGTTCAGTTACGTTTTCGCTCAAAAAATAATAAATGCATTCACAATAAGTACTTATGTGTAAAAGATTGGGGCACACTATTTCCGTTAATGACAACCAAATTCAAGATCTACAATGAACCGTATTATTTATGCTTAAACAGCGGGTGTTTTGGTTTTTCGTGTTGTTATTGTTCACGTTAAACCTCCAAAAACACTACTCCCTCTTTCCTCTTCCTCATAACCTATTTTCCTAATTCCAGTACAATGCGCTGCATATGTAGCGATCTTCCCCTGAGTGCTGGTCCAAGATAAAAAAAGCTGCAAAAATTTTCTGGATCTGGTCACACTGATTGCTACTATAAAAACTGATACATGTGAACAATATACGACAGATAATACCGGAAAAAATAATATTGAACTGCGTTGTTTAAGCGGCCGTGTTAAAAAATGTTCAATATACCAAGTTTGAATCCTGATGGGTGCTATTAAGTGGTGTAGTGGCTACAAAACAGTTGCTCCGCAGCTTTAGTGTTCAATTATTTTTTTCTGTCTTTTTTGATCAAAGGCTCTGGATCCCAGCAATTATTATTATAACAAAGAAATATTTCCTGGTTGAAATTGAAATTGAACTACCAACCTGACAAATAACATAATTTTCAATAATAAAGTTGTGCTATTATGCCAACATTATTATTTACATCTCTATGAATTTATTAATACTATTTATCCTGATCAGCTAATTTCAAAGTCTATTTTAAGCGACCTAACCAAAAATATTGAGCAAAATATTTTCATCAACTAAAATTCGACTTAATTTTTTTTCGCATTTAATTATTTATTGAATCTATATAACGCCTCGTCTTCACGTGCCATCGACTTGAACATGACATGAACATAACGTCGGCAGAGCGAATGTAAAAATAAGTGTGTGGCGTATACGTATGTTCGGATTTACCTTATCAAAGTGTTCAGTTCGGCGCCTTTTTTTGTATTTTTGTTCGTGATGGCCAACTTCATGGCGGACATCGATGCTTAACCATATGCTCGTGCATCGATGTCAGAGCATGAACGATACATGGACATGAGCGGACCACATTAGCCATTTTCGAAGTTCGACATGATGCTCATACCATTAATGGAGACCCCCAGTAATGAACTACTACTACTATAAAATTCAGATCTTAATACTAATAATAAAATAGAAATATAGAAAAGTAGTTTTTATTAAGTCCGGCCAATGCTACTAGACAAAAAGGTTTATTATGCGGGAACTACATCGGTAAAATCACGCATTGAACGCCCTGATGACGGCTACCTGTTCTTCTTAACCGAGTGTGGTCGCCGAAATTAAGTGTATTACGGGCAAGAGGGTTTGGGTGAAGTTCCAGTTTACTGACATGCCTTGTCGCGTACTTAGAAAATTCCTCTTTTACCAGCGCAACACTCAGATCTTTATGAATTCGTGAATTTTTATGTACTATGGAGCCGCAGTAATCGTTGGAAGAACTTGGTTTTGTCGTCTTTGCATTTTTTCAATGTTTGACGCCGAGGCGGTGTCCCAAAATTGAACTCCGTAGCACTATATAGACGTTAGAATTGCGTAGTATAACAAAAATTTGCAATGCAACTTAAAGGTAGAATTTCTGCCCATGAGCCAATTTAGATCCACGTTAGCCTACGATCACGATGTATACCACGGTAATTGATTTCATTTTGCTGTGGAATAGGTGAGTTCTTAATTTGGATGGGCGATGAGTACATTTTTATTCAATAACTATGTTTTTCCAAAGTTTTAGCCATTTGTATAATATTGAAATATATTCTTCTAAATTTCGTGAAGCTAATTCGAGGTTTTCATAAACGCTCAAAAATGCTGTGTCATCTGCAAAGGTTGAAGAAGTTGGCATGTCAGAGGCGTAAATCAAATATAAAGTAGGCCTCAGTATGCTACCTTGGAATATCAATGAATAGATGTGAACAATACTTTTTGCCTCCAAAAATCTGTCTTATGACATTGACTAGTCTGTCTATGTCAGATTGTTCAATATTGGACTCAACTTTGTCATTAACAATTTTTTGACAAGTTTTGAAATTGTTGGTAAAAGACTTATTGGTCTATATGATTCTGCTCTAGTCAGAGCCTTCCCTGGCTTGGGTATCATAGTACTTGTAGAGACGTTCCACTCTGTACTCAAGTACTCAAGACATAAAATAGGGTTTAAAAGTCTACAAGTTAGTACTATAAATACAACATTACATTTAAAACTTATTGTTTTTGGTCTTATGTTTTGCAAATGATTACTTTTTGTACATCAAAAAGAAAAACGTTTCCCGCTAATCAATTAACCTTATTTTCAGCTGCTTACAATTTTCTTTTATATTTGCCATTTTTATAAGCAAACCATTCTTCCACAAACAAATCCCTTTCTCGAATTGTTACGCTTCTTTAGCAAAATAAGTAAAGAAAACAAACAAACAAACGGAAAATGAGAAAAGAAAAGCGTGTCTGACTGAAACGAGAATATTCTTTGCAGTTGTTGTTGCGTTGTGGCAAAAAGGGGGAAAAAGATTTGAACATCAAACTTTAATGAACTCGCTTTAAGAGATTAACAACACTTTTGAGTCTGCCACTTTTTAGTTTGAATGAATGGCTGCTGAATTGGCAAGTTTGCTGGTTTTTTCTTTAAATGTAATTCTGATTATTGAGAAAAAATGTTGGATGGCCACGTTTTTAATTTACTCCTATCTCTTTCTACAAGTACTGCAATATTTCTCTAATGATTTTTCGTCTTAGTTTCTTTTTGCCATGTTACAAGTCCACCAGTGATTTTGTTCGTGTTGGTTTTTAGTAAGAGCTCATACAAGAAGTAAAATCCAAAGCAGTGAAATAAATGAATTACTTCTATTTCGAAATGTACAAATTAAGCGCTCAACAAGAACTTATAAATGTCGTACACCAGAACTTTTTTATGATATTTAACTAGTATTTATATGCAAGAATAATACACTAACGACCATTTACACCAAGTCTGATTATATGTTAATTGGGACTTTAACTGCTAGTTAGAGGAAAATGTATTTCCCACTGTATAATTAGGTCTTAATCGGCACTATTTAACAGAAAAGTTGCTGTTAAATTTAACCGATCAAAATTCGCCGGTTAAAAAGTTAATCAAAACTCAAATAAAGAAAAAAAATTATAATAATAAAATGGATGTAAATACAAAATCAACATGTATATTTTTGCGATATTTTTAATTATAAACATGCTTGTGGTAGAAAAAGAAATATTCGTAGCGGTCGAAATGAGTTTTCTTTATGTGATAAGGAATTTATACAAAGATATAGATTGCCAAATTCAGCAACACTATACCAAGCTCGTACATGCTGATATAAAGACTGCAACAACTAGGTGCGATCCATCATATAAACTTCCATATGCGTATCATTTTTATAATTATTTCACTTTTTATCTCCTAGGCAAAAAATAGTATTATTGACCTTAAATTTTTAGATGTTCTTATGTAATGGCATTGCGAACTGAACTCCGCTGCAATTTTTCCCAAGTCTCCTTTTTTTCCTGCCAACTGACAGCATTTGTTGTTTGTTCTTCACCTGGTGGGAAAATTTTTGTACAAGGAAAATAAAAACATCTTCCTCTTGGGATGTAAAATTTGCTGATCTACATACATATATGTATGTGTCCATAAGTATAAACAAAATGATATAAAATATTCGGGAAATTGTACATTACTATGGTTTAATTGTATACACACCCACTATTGTATATACACTTTTCCAATATTCAATGCCACAAAATTGTAATTCTTTAGTAGCCACCTTTTTAAAGATTCCATAGGAGAATCACCTCTCTGCGATTGCCAAAAAATGTTATCTTTCATTATGTCTGAAATAGAATACATCTCTCCTTTATTTTTTATAACATAGTCGTAACGCAAAAAAAACTTGTTTCGAGAAAAAGCTCGTTTTCTGAGATATGACTATGTTGCAATAAAGGAGCGATATGTATATGCATATGATGTTACTACACACATAAATATGTATATTTTGTATGTCTACTTGAATATAACTTACTGGGCATGACTTTAAAATTTATTATTTTAATAACTTGAACGCCACAGATATAAAAAAAAGCTTCTTTCTTTTTTCTGTTAAGTAACCGAAAGATGGTGCAATCCAAGGCACTAACTGTTGGTTAAATAGTGCCTGTTAAGCAAACCGGCAGTTAGTTAATAAATTTTAATGGCAACTTAATTTTAGATTGTGAAAATGGCCCTATATAATTAGTATTGATCAAGTAATATCGAGTTCAGACATGTAATTTTTATTGAGGCAATATTCACTTTCATACAAAATTCGCATACATACAAAATTTAATTTACTCAATTAGCGTTTGACAGCTGAAAAAAAATATTTACTTTGGCCGTGACAATTTGAGTTTGGAAATTTATAAAAATAGGAAAAGTGTTTGCCGCTATCTAATAGAAACATCTAGCTACTGCAGTTAGAGCCATCAAGTTTTGATTTCAAAGTAGAATTATTGTTGGGAATAATTTTTGGCACTAAGCAGAGCTGCATTGTGTTGCATTGCAATTTTTAATCCGTTTTATAAAAATTTCGCATTTATTTTTCAGTGACTTCATTGAGTTTTTGAATGGAATATAGAGCTCAATAAAGACGTTTATCTCCACTAAGATGCGTGCCAGAATAGCGTGTATTCATTTGCGATAACACTTGAGTGACCTTTAAAACTTTAACAGAAAAGCGCAAAGCAAAAGGTCTATGTCACAATAAAAACTAATGCCCTTATTCATAAAAAATATTTTATGTTTATTAAGCTGCTATTTGACAAATTTCTACAGGAAATTTGTCAAATAAGTGTTTAATAAACATACAATATTTTTTATGAATACGGCCGTAATTGTTTACTTATCTAAAAAAATTTTTGATAATTTTTATATTTATGTATTTCTTCTGGTAATAGAAGTTAGACATATAATTGAACGAGCTACTCAAATTGGTTCTAATTGTTTTCTTAGTGCATAAAGCTTTGGAGCACGGCCTTAAGTTTTCGTTTCAATCTCTGCTAGGATCAGTGTTGCAGAAATTTTTGTCGAAAAATCTTCATTTTTCAAACATAAAATCTTAATTTCGGGAATAAAATCTTTAAACGGGTTTTTATGTGTAAAAGCAAAAACGATTGTTTGTTAATTGTTACAAAAGTATGGCTATTCTAACAACAGAAAAAATAAATGAAAATTTAAAGTACAACCTCAATTCAAAAAAATTTTTTACCTTAATATTAATAGTATTTTTATGTAATAAAGGGCGAAATAAATTACACAAACTGCTTGGAAAACATAATTTTACACATGGCATAATTTTACGTTTGTGCACACATTTTGCATTGTTCATGGGAGTGTTTGCCTATTTGCATAAACATGTTGATGTTTATCAAACCGCTTGTGTGGTTTATCGCTAAATTTTGTGAAGTAGTAGATTTCTTCTACTGCACATAAAGCAGTATGTGCTTATCAAACAGTTTGTGTCGTTTATTTTCATTATATCTAGTACTCGTACTTAGGGAATGTCCCCTACCTATACAGAGTATTGTACTGGATATAAGAATATTGATTATGAGAAAGAAAGAGCAGTGTTTCACGCGTGACTTCACGCTATCAATAACAACTCGTAAAGACTAAAACAAACAGGGGTCTAATCACCGCATACGATATCGAATTAACTATCGTATCGAATAACATTACGATACATCTAAATTATGGCAACCGATGCATATTGGATCGTAATTTAAACAAAATGCAATAGATTGAAGACCATACGTTCCCTAAAAGTAGGAATACAAAAAATAAATCCTTTAACTTTTTTATATTATTGCAATACAGTTTATTCGATATCGTATGCCGTGATACCCAAATGAAAAATTTCGATAATTTTGCTCGATATCGTATGCGGTGATTTGGCCCCAGTATTTTAAGTGCTGAAATTAAATTAGTTAAAACTGATCAGTGCCCAGTGTATATAACTCCAATACTGCTCAGACTAACAAAACTTGGTCCAACATCTTCCACACTGGAAGGTAATGGACTACCAACTATGCCTTTAACTATTTACATATTTATGCATGTATGTAGCGTACAAAAAATTTGAACCAATAGATAAAATATTATTTCAATTGTCGCTTTATGAAAGCCAATCTCAAAAATCTTTTGAGTTTGAGAAATAGATCTGCAAATCTTTAGTCGAAAAATCTCAAAATTTAAAGTAATATCTTCATTCTGGCAACACTGGTTAGGATATTGGTTTAGAGAGTTGAGGGAGTGAAAAAAGTTGCCAGAATGTAGAAAGGGCAAAGGCTTTATAGTTATTATAGTATAGTACAGCCTAAAGCAATGGATATCAAACGATACATATGAAGTGCTACTTTGGAATAAAGGAATGCATATGGCAGATATAAATATGCCAGACGTGCTGACGATATAATTATAACTGAATAAGTAAAATAAATAATATAAATTGTAGGTGATAGATTAGAAACACAGTAAAATAATAAAAATTATGACAACAACAGCTGGTTTCATCTTAAACAAATTATCAAATATCAAAAAACGTTTTAAATGCACAACTTGAATAATCACTTTCTATACAGAAATAGTCCAATTGCAAAAGAAAAGTTGGGTTTACTCAAAATTTAATCAGGGCAGAAAGCTAAATTAAATTAAAAACAGCCGATAAAATTAAATTCGAAATTAATGTAATGAACAATCTACGTTTATAATATTCAATTGGTTAAGATAGCGACAAAACTTGAATTAGTGTAAAAAGTGGTAAGCTCGCTACACTCACAGATAGGTGAGCTTTACTCACAGCCTACACTCCAGTATACATAAAATTTGTCTGGCCGGCTGCTTGTATGGTAGCTTTTCACACTTAAACCGCTATACCACTTTATATGAAAATCGGTATTCAGATATCTTGAAGTCCGAGAATCAGCATAGCATAGTTTTTATTGTGAACATGACCCTATTCAAAAGAGTGCAATAATATAGAATATAATATAGAAATATCCGAATTTTTTTTTATCTAAACTCAACGTCAACTATAATTTTCTTTACTAGATACTAATATTTGCTAAGAAAATGCAAATGTTATTACAACATATCTTTTCTTTAATTCCGAGTATTTTCGTGAAAATGTTGGAATACAGAAAGTCGACTGATAATTAGGTTAGCCCCTAAACAGTAACTGGGAAAATCAACCTATATAAGGTTTATGTCTTTGAAAGTATTTGGTTTCATACTCTAAAGATTTTTTTTATATTAGCAATTAATTTAATCGTTTTTATTGCACATCTACTCTGCATAACAACACTTATACTTATTCAGACAGCCTTAAGTGGTACCTAAAGCAATTGACCCTCGACATTTAGTGTGAAATAACGTCAAATGACCTTCATTCCTGTAAAAATAAAAAATGTGGATATTAATCAAATAATTATAAATAGCTTGTTTTGTATGTTTCCCAGCTGTCTATATGTCGACATTTCATAGCAGCTACCCTAAACATCAATAGACTGACTGATTATGGTGGCTCCTATGAAACGTTGACATATAGATAGCTTTGAAATATAGAAAACAAGCTGTTTATATCTTTTTGACAATACTAGCAGCTAATATAGTAAATTTTTTTCTCTTTATTTAGGCAAAATCTAGATTTTGTTACAAGTTAGCATTTAAGTTATAATGTTTTCTTTTTAGAGATGGGTAAAATAGAACTTTACATCTATAGTATTAATATTAAATGACTGATTTTTTTAAGGCTTTCTAAAAAATTTTGAGAAGGAAACTGTATATGAAAAACCTTCATTACAGTTTAGCCACAGAGTTTTACATAAAATTGCGAAAGGAAAGTAAACTTACTGCTTTAACGACTACAAAATATAGAAAATAATAACAATATAATATAAAAGAACTGGTGTGAAACAATTAGGTATATAAATTAGTTATGGAACTAATATTACTAAAGGAGCATCTTTTTTCTAATATAGTGAATAAAACTCAGTAGTTCGAATTTGGATATTCTTATAGCAAATCTAGTTCTAGTTAAATAAAATTTCTGCTCCTACAACACGTCTCGGAGATTTTGCTCCTTTAGATACGAAAAATAAGTGTTACAAACCATTTACATTCAGTCGAAGAGATATTTTAAATACCTGATATTTAAACAACTCTAACAATATTTAATCAGTAAATTCATTGAGCTCAGAAAATGAACTACCAAATGAAAATTTGTAGGAGGAGAAAGAGCTGGAAGACGATAATGATGAATACGATAATAATGCTCATGTATATAGTAAAGTAAGAAAACAAAAGAACCATCAACAAAAAAAAAGGATATAATTTTTGTGTACTTACCTTGTCCTTTGAACCAGGTAATGGTGGGTATCGGATATCCTTCCGCCTCGCAATTTATTGATATTGTATTGCCCAGCATTATGGCTGTATCCATCGGTTCAAGATACCAGCGTGGCGCAACTAAAAGAACGTGTTTAAATAAAAGCAAAATAAACTTTAATTTTCGCCTTCACTACTTTAATTTTTGTTTTATTTAACTTCATTGTGTGCAGCATGAAATGAACGAGGATTTTTGCAAAGTGTGGTCTTTAAAGTAAAAGGCACACAAAATAGAAAATATATGTACAAAGAATAATGTAATAGGAAGAAAGAAAAAGTAATTTTTTGTTTTATTTTGCACTCCAAAGTGAGGGATAATATATTTTTACCCTTTTTCCAAGGATAATCAATAACAAAGTTTAGTAGATAAAATACGTAAATGCCGGATATTGATTTAAAAAATGAATGACAGAATAATTTCGAGAGCAAAGTTATTGTAAAAAAAATTTTAATTTTAATATTGTTTAAAGCAAGCGTTACGGATTTTATAACAGCCTAAGTTTTTATATCAAATTTAAATATTACGATTTATTTTTTTTTAATATGTACTTAGTATTTTGTTTTGTTTGCGTTTGATAGCTCTTTTTCTCATTTATGTATAAATAAAAAAGAGATTAGCAAAACTTTAAATTAGTTAACTACAATTGGAACACAAAATACGCATAATGGTAACATAATATTGTTTTATGATTACATATGAAATAAAAATATATAATTAAATGATTTTCGGAAAGAATTGTTTAACATATTTTTTAATTTTGAAAAAATAAAGATATTTGAGTTACTCTGTGATAGTAGGATACATTTGACTAAAGATTTAGTTTATGATGTCCAGTTTTTTACTTTATTTAATCCTGTGTTGGATAGCCCAGTTTAAATGAAATAGTCAAATTAATGTTGTATTATGTATGTATGTTTCAAATGTTCACCGGGTATTGTTTATACCCCTGAAGATGTTTGAATAAAGCAAACGAAACTTTGGGAAAAATTCATTTATATTTCATCTGACCATATTGAGCCCGAAGGCAACCCCTTTTTGAACAATAAAGATATTTGCAAAGTTTTTCTACACCTAGTAAATGTTTTATTTTTCATTCGACAAATGTACTGCCTAAAAAAACACTATATCAGAAACTTGAAATTTGTTTCAAAACAACAATTTGCTGCCGACGGATGCTTATACTGTAGAATAAGAAAAATATATGTTTTTGAATGTCTGTGGATAAGATGGCATAAACAACTTTTTAAAGACACACATGAACATAAGTTTTGAATAATAATAGACTTCAGCTTTTAAAAAAAAAAAAAAAATATTTGGCTGACCAGTTTCAATTTTCAGTAGTAAACAATAATTTTACTTTATTGATTTCGGTTTCAACTTACTGCGATTTTCTACATTTACTTTACAACCAGTCCACATTACCATGAAGATAATTTGGAAGTTAATTTAATTTAGGACTGCTAATGTAACTTGAGGCCGTCATCTTTCTATGCTGTGTAATCTATTTATTGCGATTAAATTTAAAATATTATAACATATTTATTTATTTATTTAGTAACTATACAGTTGCAAAGTAAATTTGCAAAGTATAGGATACACAGCATGGGCGGGGTGACAAAGACCATAATGCCCAAGACGGTGTTAATAGTACTTTTGTAGCTTCGCTGTGACCTATGCCTTCACATAAAAAGTTTCCACGTGGTTAATAATGAATAACCTCTAAAAAAAACTGTAAACCAATACAGTTAGTTGAGGCAAACCATTAACCAGTGCGCGCGAGACGCAAAACTTTCGAAGACCGAACAACAAACACAAGCCTGACCGCACTTAAGAAATAATTACGATGACGCGTGAGCTGTTCTTCAGCCCAGAGCTGCTTTACGACTGTCGAAAAATTATAACATATTTTTAATTATAAAACTGAAAGTTTTAAAAATAATTGGAAACAGCGCAATGAAATTGTTTTTGATTTCATTGTTTTGAAAATAACAAAAGTAGCATCACTTTTAGAACAATAACTCGCAAACTAATGAATAGAATATCACGAAATTTTAACAGCTGTCTTTTGAAGGTACGTACTGACTGAAAAAGGTAACAGCAATAAAACTAGCGCCATCTATGTGTTAAGCCATCTGCGTGTTATGCTGTGTTGTCGCCAAAGTAGTCAGTACGAGTACTTCTGTATTCAATTTTTGATAGATTATAGTTAGTAGTCTGCTGTTGTCAATGTGTTCAGCGCATTAAATTTCTAAGGTTTGTCCTGCAACAGCCATCTGATGTATATAGGATTCCTTATGTGGTCAGGATTTCATGCTAATTTTAGTTTAAGTGTACAATAAAGAAAAACGTGTCCCATATGCATAGCCATTAGTAAACAATACCTTATAAAAAGTAATTTAACTGTAAATGAAGTTATTAATATATTAAATGGTACAAACATGCACTCTCTTTGCAAATATACTGAATTAGCATTAAAGAATCGTCGACTTATTATGAACGGGTATGATGTTTAGTTATGGATGTAACATAAAACACTTAAGCATTAAACACATTCGAGACAGCAACTACCGACTACAAAAGCTCAAAATTAAAATACACGCGTTCTTATGAGATTAAATATATTGACGACAGCATAGCTACACGACTACATGACCACCGTTGTAGCAGTCGCCAAGTTAGATTTATTTCTATTTTTGTTGGCTACAAAAGCTTTGTTAGTGATGTCAATGTATCAAACAAAATCAAATAAATTAGTGCTTTGAGAACAAATTCACAAAATGTATTCATAGTTATTAAAATCATTTTTAGAGAAAACACGATAAATCTGTATTCATGAAAGAATTTTAAGTTAAAATGTTCTGTTTAACACTCTTTTCAGTCAATCGTTTTTAAAACTGATCGAACCCATTTTTAAGACAATTTTAAGGTGATGTTAGTGTTTTTAGATATTGTTTTTTTATATTTTATATATTTTGAAGTCTTATTTGAGTCTAAAAATTTGGTTATTAATCATATATAGGATGTTTTTCGTAAAAATAATTGTTAAAAAGTATTTTTTGAATGTCTGATAATTTGAGTTTTGTGTATTTATTAAAAGAAAATACGGCCTAAGAGAAGAAGTAATCAATGTTAGATTCCTGGCAGGCAATTACGCTTTATATAATTTACCTCTTTTTCATTTTATTATTACTAAGATTTTGTTTATTAATTCGTAAAATATATAATGTACATTAGTGATGTTTAAAAAAACGAAACAGCAAAAAAGCTCGTTTTCATATTTTCTTCCATGCGCAAGCACAGTTGATGGAAACTTTTTTGATCATTAATTTTTGTTATTCAATTGAAAGACAAGATGAAGTTAACATTTATTTATTTGTTTTAGCATTAATTTTCATAAAAAAATACAAAATATATAATTGCATATGGTAGTCATGTGATTCAAATGAGAATTGTTAATGATAACTATGTGTAGAAAATAAACAGCCAATTTGGTCAACGTCTGATTTTAATATTATTATTAATTTAAATTCACACCTGCACGTATTATTTGAATTTTGGGCAAGTCTTAATACTAAAGTGTCTTTAAGTAATTATAACTACAAAGCGCTAATAATTCAGTTTGATAAATTCTTGTTTTTTTTTCTAATTACTGGAATGTTAAAATAACAAGTCGAATGCTTTTTCCTTGAGTTTTTGAATTATGAACATTTTAGATATAAGAACATAACTTTAAATTTAATTGTTAAATACTCGTAACTAAAATACATAGCAACAAATTTTCATGTCTGCAAAAATCAGTATGATAGTTTTACGCTTATAACAACTGATTTTTTAACCTGAAATTTCGTATAGTTAGTTGCACACTGAGCATTATTTGCATTTTTCCATAAGCCGAAACAAAAATGTATGCTCTGCTTTGTTTGTTAGTGTTTTATTTATTTCTTTTTTGTTATTATTATTGAAACAATAATTTTTGGATACACCTATACTTCTTTTACGTATGAAAGTGTATTATTCCAAATAAAAAATGCTTAATAATAGTTCTTGCCAAAAGATACTTCCGCAAATAGGTTTATAAATGATGGAGTTATATTTAAATTACTTTAATCTTCAAATAATCCATTGCATTTTTTTGATTTTTTCTTACTCTTCAACTAGGTGATAGGCTTAGAAATAGCTTAAAAAAATTATAAGTGGCACCATTGAAATGCAAAAAAGCAGCTGTTTATATTTCAGAAGTTTGAATTTTAATTGTGGATCTTGGTTGTGATTTGCAAATATTTAATTTTATAATATTTATATATATTATTACATCGAAACCTAAGTAGCTCGCACTATTTTAGCAATAGCTACTATAGAATTTTCTAAATTTCCCTCAGCCATTTTGTATGCACAAAAAGCTTTTTAATGTTTGCAAGGAGATAATGAAAACAATATCAGCTGCCGCCTTCAGCTGGCTACAGGCTACATTTGTAGCCAGCGGCTTTTGTAGTCGTGTGTTCGTGTAGCCTGCTGTCTCGAATGTGTTTAATCAGACTCCAATTATTATATGCATATTGTTAATATATTAACTATTTGTATATGCATATTTGGGTATACAAAATCACTCAATTATATACTTATTTATTTTTGCCATCCTGGCTAACAACTATCATGTTAAGCCATAATTAGATTTTTAATAACAATTGAATTTTTTATATATAAATTTGGTAAATATGTAATAAAAATCGATTAATAAATAATCGTAAATAAAAGCTTTATATATCGTAAGAAAAGCTTTATATATCGTAAGTAAAATTTTTGTGGTCGGTACAACGATGGGACCATACACTTCTAATTTATGACTCTGATTTCTTGCATTGCCATTTCACCCTTCAAAACCACACTTTGTTACAAATCACAATGAACTGAAACTGTTCAACTGATTGTGATTCGTTGTCGCACATCCCCATTAACTTGTAACAACACGTCACAAATGAGAAATGTGTAGGCACCTTTAGTGACAAACAAAAGATCTGGATTCTATGTGTTATATACCAACCATAAAATGTATTTTCATAATATTCATAAGCAAACTTTTTAATTTTCTTAATTATTTCTATTTCAATTATCGTAATTGCATATGCATATGTGTAAGTGTGTATGTACTCATCAATCTTTTGTAATTTTCGTCTTACCTCGAACCTGTAATTCAGCAGTGTAATTAACTTTTGCCGCTGCATTACTGGCGTAACATGTGTATTTGCCGCTATGCTTAGCACTGATATCTTTGAACACCAACAGCGAATAGAATTCTTCCTTCTTTTCCGTAATCTTTTTTGTAACACAAATTGAGGATTTGCACATGCAAAAAAAAAAAAAGAATAATAGGATAAAAGAAAAAGTATTAAAAATTCTACATTAAGAAATCATTGGAAGAAACCACACAATTGCTTTTGAATACCTTCTCTCCCTTTAATTCTTTTTGGGGTGATATACTTCTTATCCTTTTTAACAATTTCTTTTTATTTTTTTAATAATAATAGATTGAAATGTGTCTGCTTAAGCTTTACATTGTTCGGGATGTCAACTTAAAGCATTCCCCTCATACTTACGTAACTATACACATGTTAACATGTGTTGTTGTCGCCCTAGGGATAATGTATTAAATTGTGTGTGTTATTGAAAGAAATGCATTTGATTTCTTTATTTTTTTCTCATATTATTCTTTCTTTTTTTTGAACGTAGAGAGATTTGTAAGAGATTTACCTGCAAACTGGATGGCAAAGACATATCATCTTTTTTCCAACTGAAATATATTGGCATATCACCCGAAGAGACGGCACACGTAATCTGTGCTCTTCCTCCTTCTTGAAGATTTTTAGGAAATTTAAATGCTTCTATAACTGGAGGACCTAAAAAGTAAATTGAAATAGAAATAAACATATGTGATACATATTATTTGTTGAAAATGTTTACAAAAGCGCACTAAAAGGTCTGTGATCAAGAGTTATTTTTACATTTTGTTGTTATTGTAGTTGGATATCGTTTACATATTATTTCTGTACAAAATTTGTTCCAGTATTGAAAGAGTTAATCCTACAACTAGAAAATTGCCATTATGTATAGTATTCATGATTTGAAGATACATTTGCTTATAAGCACATTAAATCAACAGCTAAACATGTTGATTTAATATTAAGTGTTGGTAAATTTAAACAATGTGCAAATTGAGGCACACTTACATGATATTTTCTTTTAGCATAAATTTATAATTTTTAATCTTAAAAACAAAAAAAGGAAAAATCTTTTTTAAATTGTGCTTTATTATTTTTTTTAGTGTAACTTTTATATTTTATACCAAAAGAGATTTGTCACAACTTGTAGACGACATTTTGTTATAATTCTACAAAGTGGCAAATGTGCTTAAAAATTACTGCTGTCCACAGAGCTAAATTTTTTGATTATCTTGTTAAATCATAATTGCTCAAAAGCAATTAGAAAAATACATTTAAATAAAGGTACATTCAAAAATGCATTCTTTGTCGTCCAATGAGCACAGAGGTTCACTACTTTCAGTTAGCGCATTCTCTATAGTATGGTCAAATGTCAAATTTCATTATGGATAGTTTTAATGGGCTAAAAGATTAAATGGGTATTGATATTAAATATCCATTCAAAACCATAGTGCAATTATTAGGTGGCAGCATTAGGAGTTGTTGTACTACATACATAATATTTTACTTGTATAAAAACTCCAAAAGCCGTCAAGAACATGTTTACAAAACAGAAGAGAATAAAGAAAGAAAATTGTATATAAGGAAAATGAGCCAAGAAAATTAATATAATTGTTTTCATAAACTTCTTTCAACGCATTTTAAGCAATTAATAATATAAACAATTGAGTTTTATTCACCATATTAGCCCCTAACACTGAAACCAATCAAAAAATTACAAACAGCTTATTTTCTATGTTTCCCAGCTGTCTATATGACGACACTTCATAGGAGCTACCATAATCATCAGTAGATTTTGGAAATTTTTAAAGAATTTCTCAAACATTCAACTTTATATACCAACAATCTAAATAAATTCAGAATTTAAAAAGAAAAATGCTTTAATAATACCTGTCAAAGCACAAAAAACAAACTATATTCATTTGCACATGTCTCTGAAAGGTGTAAAGAAAAGTAGAGACGTGTATAAATGAAAAAAGCTTGTGTTTTGACAGGTATTGTTAAAACATTTTTAAATTCTCATGAATTTATTTAGATTGTTGAGATATAAAGTTAAGTGGTTGAGAATATCTTTTAAAATATCCGCACTCTACTGATGATTGCGGTAGCTGCTATGAAATGTCGACATATAGACAGCTGAGAAACAAAAAAAACATCTGCTTATAATATTTTGATTGCAATTAAAATATTTTTGAAAAATTTTGTATTGTGCTTCTCTCGCACTGTTTTAAACTGTTTAAAATCTTATTATTTTTACACTTCACCTGTTTTAAACAAAAACAACTTTTGACACCCTAAAGTATATAAAACAAAAAATTATCGCCTGCGGTAGTGATGCCACCTATGTTCAAAACTTTGTGCTGCAATGTAGTCACTATTGTTTGAAAGAGTACGTAATAGCATATTCACATGAAGGCTTATTTTCGAGGTTCGCTCTCTCATTCGTGGTTCGCGGCCCAATCTTTATTGATCCAACATGGTTCGCCATACAAAATTTTGAGAGCGAACCTACTTGGTTCATTTTGAATCTTGTTGCGAACCAAGCAAAAACTACTATCATCTCCAAATTTGATAATAAATTATCGCTAGTTTATCTGAACTAGCTGCAAAATAATATAAACAACAACAACAAAATAATCTAAACAACAACAACAAAGAAAAAAAAAGATAATAATGTGTGTAAGATCAAAATAAACACATTGAAAATGTAAAAATTTTAGACTTACATAAAGATTTAAATAAAAATTGAAAAAAGAATTAGTGAAACGTTTGCACAAAATATGTAAACATCAGTGTGATACAAAAAAAAAAACCGTCTGAACACCTAGTTTCGCAATAGTGGCTCAGAGAGCGAACCAAGTGTTTCATATTACCGTCTGAACATGGTATAAAGAAGCACAATTGTCACTTTTTAAGTGAGGATAATCTCGATGTTTCAGTCAAAATACCACAACGTTCACAGAAAATTGCTGCTTGGTGTACTAAATGGTATTGGTGAGTCATTGCTTTATATGTATTTTTAATACATTCATTAATTAGTTTAAGCTTCAAAATATGAACTGATAATAAGTAGGCAAATCTTAATACTAACTGAATGAAAAAGTCCATTGCAGACAAATCGGGATTACGGGGTGGCCAGTTTGATAATGTTGATCCAGTCATCTCGAACTTCTGGATGCTTAGTGAATTGAATCGTTGGAGAATGATTCATACTAGGAATATTGAAATGATAACAAAATGTGTCTTTAGTTTCGGTCGCAGAATCTTTGTTAAAAAATCTATTTTCAACAAATTATATTGTTGTATGTTACCGTTTTTTTATTTTATTTTTTATATATATAAATATAGTGAAGAGTAGCGTGAGAGGATTTTTTAATTAAAAACATTTTCATATGAAAAAATTTAACCAAATACGAATTTTTCACATATTGGTAACAGTACGACTTAATTGATTTTAAGCTGGAGAGAGCTGCAAAGCTGCAACTCTCTTCTAACTCTCTTTTTTCTGACGCAAGCTGTTAAATTTCTATTGAACAAGGTCTATTGTTCACTTTATTGGCTTTTATTGGTTAGTGGTGACATGTTGTATAGCTTGTTAGCAAAGATTTTCAGATAAATCATTAATTGCCACATCAATATCTTCAGGCGGTTTTATGGCAATATTTCCAGTACAATGAGTATTCAAATAGTTTTTATATCCACATTAGTGAGAGTTATCACTAAGCCGCCAAATCCGGAGCTAACTTTCTGGAGAAACAAAACAGCGACAACAATAGGTGAGTGGTCCGATGGCAAATCTCATGAAGGCTCAATTTATATATTTCATATCGCTCCTTTATTGCAACATAGTCTTAATTCAAAAAAGCTTTTTTCGAGAAAAACACATTTCAAAAATTTTGCTTCCATACAAGTCTTAGAAAAAAATTTTAGAAAATATCTTCTAAAGAAAATAGTTTAAAAGTAATTTGAATAAATTTCCGGCACAATATAAAAGGTAGTACTGTTAACAATTTTGCATTATTAACTCGAAAAGCTCATTTTTTGAGATATGACTATGTTGCAATAAAGGAGCGATATGTCTTCAAAAACGATGATGGTGAAAGGTATAGGAACTAGACCAGAAATTCTTCGCTACTCAATTATATAAAGCCGTTTATCTATGTCGATAAAACAGAGATAATTGAACAACTGGATTTCATAATACTGCGAAAAGTGGCGAATACATGGCCAAAAAGTGGCGAACACATGGCCAAAATCATTTTAAACATTAATGTCTATCCAATAAAGCCAATTTCGTTATAATTTAAAGTAGTATAAATCTAAAAAAGTACCCTGGTTAGTCTACAAAAAGTATACTCACTATTAACATTCAATTGCATGTCACGACGAGCTTCCTCACCCGTGCGACTTTTGACAATGCAGGTGTACATGCCCTGATCACGATTGGGTTCAACATTCTTGATGACAAGATAACCTCCCTGTTGGACAGCAGCTAAAGTATAATGGCTACCTGTAAATTAGAAGAAAAAAAATAATGGAAACAAAAAAACTGTCAATACAACTAAAATTCATTCGTATACGAGTATACTGATGTAGAAAATGAAGGTAAGGGAGCGCAAACACACATGCTTGGTCATAGCGAATATTTGAGTTGATAAAACATACTTTCAGTGGATGTCTGAATATTTAAGTTGGCTGCACAGTTGTGTTGAAATGAATACAAAAACATTTTGCCAATCAAACTTACATATGAACATGCCTGAACATGCTCAGGCAATAAAGTTTCTTCTTCAATTGAAGGCCATACAAGCATAAATGTCGAAATGTTTTGCAATGTTTTTGAAATGTTCATTTAGTTTCTATTTCAACAATCATGCACTGAATGAGTATGTACGAGTACATACTTTGTGTGGGAGAATTCGAAATTCATACATTTATACAAATACACATGCATATGAATGTTTGTATAAATGTATGTTTGCAAGTATCTACACTGTATATATGTCTGTATGAATGTAAGTATGAGTTTGTTTGCCCATATCGGCAATTTGTCTTACTTGTTGTCAGTTCATGATGTCCTTTTTCCCATCTAATTTGTTCAATGGGATAACCGGAAAATGGACAGTGTACTTTTATATCTTCGCCGGCGACAGCTTTTATTGGTCCAATGGCTCGCACATATGGAGGTCCTATGGCGGTTCACATACAAAAAAAAAAGGAAACGGAAAAAGACATAAAAAAGATTAATAAAAATAATTTATGGTAGCATGTTCAAATCTATGTATGTACATATGTGTATAAGAAAGGTGGGGGCACATAGTTCACTTGGTTGAATCTGTTTGAATATTGTCATTTAAGTTGCTGAACATTTGAAATAGTTACTCACTAACATAAGTATGTATGTATGTATACAGACCTACATAACAACTTTCATATGGATAAACTAGAAATACTCGTATGTATGATAGTTTTAGCAGCATAAATTTACTTGATTCGTTTGATTTTTCTGTTTATTTATTTTGATCTTTTTCTTGCTGTTTTCTAACTGATGCTGAACACAAATGACATTTGGCGAACTTTTGCTCAACACTTTAATTAAAACTGAACATTTAACTTTTTTCATTCTTTTCTCTATAATTTGTTTCTTTTTCTATTTCAAAATATGTGTGAGAAAATAAAATATATGTATGTAAATAAAAAATTTAAGTTTATGTTATATATTGTTGCATGGAGTTTGTTTGTTTATACGAGTATATTGATACAGCTGTTTGTGTGATGTAAATTTTTGATTTTGTTTGTAAATAAATATACGTATGCTCGTATATGTATTTATGTGACGAAAATACACTCAACGTGCTTGGTAAAAAATATTCAAAGCCGAGTTATTTTGTGGTAACAAGTCCTTCTTTCCCCTCCATTCAACTTATTTCCCTACTTCTGGTACAATGCACTGCATATGTAGGGGTCATCCCCTGAGTACTGCTTCAAGATATATAATCATATATGCATTTGCAATAACAATATCTTTGCTTAATTGCCAACCCGTGATAAAACAATAAAATATGTATACTTGCTGACTAGAAACACATGGTTTCACAAATCTATTTCTGCCGAAGACATAGTTTATTCCTTGGTCTTATTAATAATCATTAAAAATTATATTTGTAATAGAATTACCGGAGTTGTGGGAATATATGCCAGTTGTAGGCCCGGGGATTGTTTTGATGAAAAATAAATTATATTTTTCGTCCTGCGCCTTGTCTATGTAGCTCATGTTAAGAGGACTTAAATTTCTTAAAAACGCCGACTTTAAGTATATCATCGCGTGATGGCAAGATAAAATGATACTGCAATCAGTTTATACTGATTGCAGTATCAGTATTGATTTTTTTTTAATGAAAGCCTCTATGAAGTAAATTTTCTAGAGAAGCATATACTCGTACTGCATGTACGAGGGTGGCTTCATATTGATATTAGCTAGCTTAGAAATTGCGATCTGACAAACGTCAGCTGTTGAAATTTCACCCAAATTCATGGATTAGTTTATTTGTTATAGTCGTTTGAAGTATCTTTTGAGTTTCTTGAAAAATGGAGAAAAGTGAATTTCCTTGAGTGATTAAACACTATTATTTGAAAGGGAAAACGGTTAAAGAGACAAAAGAAAAGCTCGATAAACATTATGGTGAGTCCACTCCGTTAGATTACATAGTAAAATATTCGATTGCTGAATTCAAACGCAGCCGAGCAAGCACTGCAACAATACCATCAATCGGAAGGCCAAAAAAAGGGGGCTACTGAAGAAAATATCAAGAAAATCCACGATATCGTTATAAATGATCATCGAATCAAGTTACGTGAGACTGTTGTAACGGTTAACATATCATATGAACGTGTGTTCAACATTTTACATGAACATTTGCATATGAAAAAGTTACCGGCAAGATGGGTGCCGCGTTTGCTCAGTGTCCAACAAAAACGAGTTTGAAAGACCACTTCACAGCGTTGTTTGGACATGATAAAACATAATCCTGTTGATTTTTGGCGTCGACTAATAACTGGTGATGAAACGTGGGTCCACCACTACACACCTGAAACCATAAATCAATCGAAACAATGGGTGGAAGCTGCTGGAAGACGAAGACAGTGAAAATGGCTAGCAAAGTTATAGCCACTGTATTTTGGCAACCACACGGAATATAACTAATCGATTATCTTGAAAAAGGATCCACAAACACAGGAAAGAATTATCGTGCACTATTGGATCAACTGATTGATGTAATCACGAAAAAATTACCACATTTAAAGAAGAAAAAAATCTTTTTTGAAGACAACGCACCGGTTCGCACAGCATTAGATTTGATGCTAAAATTATTTGACTTTGTTACTAAATACTGCTCAACACTGCTCGGAATCATCAACAGGTTTTCTTTTTTGGACAATGGTGAGCAAACTCTCCAACAAAACGTTTTTTTGATATCATAACGACGTTTTCTGGTGTTAAAAAATCGGTTTAGGCTCTGTCTCGGGTATATATAGACCGATATCGGTGAAATTTTGTTTTGCTTTTACTCGCCATGCCATATAATTATGTCAAGTTTGAAGCAGAACAAACAATGTTTTTTTTAATATGCATACAAAATTGCAAAAAAAAATTGGCTTTTTTCGGAATTTTTGATACATCTCAACTATATGTGACCCGATTTTACTAAATTCGAAATCGATGGAGTAATAGAAAAGTGAAAGAAACAAATTTTTAAGTCTAATGGTTTTCGCAGAAATAGTATTTCAACGACCGTCAGACGGACATCGCTTAATCGAATTTTCTATCAATGCTGATTCAGAATATTTATACTTTGTTGGGTCGGAAATGAAAATTGTAGAATCAGAAATTCTGCGGTATGCGAATGATAGTATAAACCCATTTGAAAATTTAGTTCAAGTAAACAACTTTTAAAAATGTGGATAAAACGTATACTGATAGAATCATGGAAAAGTTGGAATTGAATATATGTCCTGGACTTGACAGTATTACTGTTAAAATGCTTTTAGTGCGCAAAAATACTGTTTCTGAAGCTGTACTACAAATTTTCAATATAATGATTGTCGAAGGAAAATACCCTGACGTACTGAAAACTCATAAGATAGTTCCAATACCGAAATCTTTGGGCATAAATAATATTGAAAATTTTCGACCTATATCTATACTTTCCACAGTTGATAAAATCTTAGAAAAAATTATTTCTGAGCAACTAACTACTTATCTGGAAGGAGGTAATATTTTATTTGGTCGGCAATATGGTTTTAAAAAGGGTTCTGGAACAGAAGAAGCAGTTATAAATGTGATTGAATATTTTTGTAATGGATTGGATGATGGTTATAAAGGGGCTGCGGACGTTTTATTTGGTATGTCAAAAGTATTTGATTTAGTGAACCATGAGATTTTATGCCAAAAACTTCGGTTTACTGGATTGCAACATACGAGTAATTCTCTTGCTTTGATTAAGCATTACTTGAGGGGTAGGAAGCAATTTGTGACAATAAATAATGCAAGTAGTGAAAAGTTATCTGTACTGTCACCACAAGGAAGTGTGTTAGGAACATTATTAAAAATTTATATCGATGATTTGAAAATTTTTTATATACGCAGATGATATATGAATTCTTTATAAATATAAATATGAAAAAGTTCTACAAATTGAACGTGATGCTGTGGTCTTGTCAGAGTTTCTAAGGCTGAACAAATTGATGTTGAATGCTAAAAAAAACAAACTTTATCAGATTTAAGCCGTATGTTTATAGAAGAGAAGAATTTATGGAAATACACATTGACGGAAATACAATATGTCAAATATCTTGGCATTAAATTAAGTCATAATCATCTGTGGGATAATCATAACTGCCCCGAAGGCAAAAAGTTCTTCCGGAATTGGTGTTCTTTATAAATTTAGAAACAAATTGCCTACTAGAACAAAACTATTACTGTATCAGTCCTTAGATGTGAGTGAATCACATCTTACATACCTCCTAATAATTTATGCACCAAAATAAAGTACCATATTAAAGACGTTACAATCGGCTTAGAATACGGCTTTGAAAACTTTGTTCAATCTTCCGATAAGATTTTCAACTGTACCTTTTTCAAAACTATGACAAATCAATACTTCCAATAAGAGGACTTTTTAAATACCAACTGCTTCTACATGTTTTCAAATGTATAAATAGAATTGGTTCGCATTCTTTTTTATTTCAACAGAACATATCAACATCCAGGATGAATACTAGACAGTCAAGAGACCTGAACATTGTGCGGTGTCGCCTTGAGCTTACTAAGCAGTGCATTAAATTTAGCGGTCCGATTGAATATAACACACTACCAGAAGGTTTAAAAAATATTCCAGTGATATCAACCTTTAAAAATATATTAAAAGATTATTTGCTTGAAAATATAAGTTTACTTCTTGCATATCAGAATTAATCAATTCTTTTTTTGTATTCAGTTTCTGAGTAATTTTTTGCGGAATTTTTTATAACACATTGTAAGCATGCATTGATTTTTTTTGCGAAATTGTACCTAAAGTCATTTGGCGCTGAGGCATAATAATATTACTGTGAAATTACAATAATATGGAAATAAATACACTTATAAAAAAAAATCTTATATATACCCATTACATTTTTGTCCAGGGTATAATAATAATGTTGGTGCAAATAATCATGTTTTGTTTTTAGGCTTTTTCTAAACTTTTATTTGACTATTGTTTTTAAAAAATCTTAATTCTAATGTTATTTTCTTTCATATGTAAGAATTTAATGTTTTTTTTAATATTATCTCATGCTGTAGTTCGTACATTTTCTATTGTTGTATAAAATTCTTGATAATAATTTTAATTTTCAATTGCAAATTTAAGAAACAGTTTCATTTTTATCGTTTTGTAGCAAAAGTTAAGTTAAGTCGTTAATTTAATTGTATATTTTTATTAACGTTTAATTATATGGTTTTGCAAACACACATTTATTGCACTTTTATTGTCTGTTTCATTATCCTTCATTATGGAGCTTAAAATTTATTTATTAATTTAATATGTTTTTATTTTCATAAATCGCATTATGCATTTTAAAGGAAATAAAACCAAAATAATTTAATACGAACAGATGTACATTTATTGCTTTGGTAATGTTTTTTGTTTTCTTTTTAATTAAATACAATTTAATTAAAACTGTCAAGCGAAATGACCAATAAGCCTTAAAATATACATTTAAAATTAGAGCTACATACGAGTACAACATTTAATCATAAATAAATTTATCTAATTTTTAAACAAACAGAAATTTTAAAATTCTGTTTCAGATAAACTTTTGCGAGAATTGCCACAAATATTTGCTTTGATCAATAAAATAAATTTAATAAGAATTAAGTGTATCATAATGAATACTTTTTCATACGCTTCATTATTAATAAATAATGGTTTTTAAACTTTTATTTAGAGTTCTTAATATATACATGCATACTCGTATGTACAAATACTCATAAGTATGATTCAAAAAACTAGGATGTCGAATGGAGATAAATGGCTTCGCATCCGGGTCAATGTAGGAAAAACGGCAGAAAATCCACAAAAAACTTCATAACTGTCTCTGAGACGTTTTTAGGGATGTAAAACTTACGACCGTCCACAAATAATATGTTCCCTTTACTTAGAAACTACCCTCCTTAAAGGGGCTTCCACACAAAATATAAAATTTTAGCATTTTAGGGTCAACCGCTTTAACTAGCCACAGAGGGTTCCTAAATGTGCTAAGTGTATGACTTACTTCCAATATTTTTGTAAATCCAACATTTTGTACAAAATATCTGGCTTATATATACAATTATTAGAGTGGTCCACAAACAAAAACTTAATTTCAAAAAAAAAAAAATCGTATTTTAAATTGAATAGTATTAAATATTATGTAGTTAAATTAAAACGTTTTCATTTTACGAGCAATATTGCTTTCTATTTTCAGCAACAACTGGAATAAAAAATACGTTCTCTTCCTCATTATATATTGTATGCTTCTATTAATTTTATCTTCTATTATTAATAATCTTTACTCTTAGCAGCGTCATTGACAGCATATAATTTATGCAATATTCCTATCGCTTTTTGGTAGTTGTCAAACTCTTGCTAGATTTACATACCAGAAACCATAAATTCCATTGCTAGTACAAAACGAAAAATTAATTATTCTTTCCAATTATCAAGTACTGGCTCATTATTTAGCAGTCCTTTCTTTATATGTGTTAGGCCCACATTCGTTTTAAACTTTACAATCCGAAAAAAATGAGAGTTGATCTTAGTTGTATGTGCTGATATCGCGCTCATTTTCCATGACTTCACTCACTGTCTTTTAAATCCACGAATTGCGTTCGTTATTTTATGTTTGAAGTCATTGGTGACATTTTTATCAAATAATGTGAAAGGAACAGCGCGACCGCTGAGATACCAAGTACAGAAAATAAAAAATTCCGATATCGGTACATATATGCCCAAGATATAATCTAAATCGATTTTTCCATGAAAAAAAATTTTTTTTTCAGTTCTGGTAATAAAAGAATGTTACTAAAATACACAAAATGAACATTTCCGATGTTGGTCCATATATACCCGAGATATAGCCTAAACTGGATTTTCCAGGAAACAATTCTTTTTGCTTAAAAGAATTTCTGGTTATAAAAATAAGTTACTTAAATACAGGAAATGAAAGTTTTCATATATAAATCACCAATAAGCGAACTTTTTAGTTATTACATATTGTATTAACTAACAAGTTGTGAGTTCAAGTTCAACTTCAGTCAAGAAGAGTTCGAATCCCAGTGGGTGCTGATGAGTAATGTAGCGACTACGAAATAGCTAGTTTTCCCTCAATAGTACAATTCACTAACTGTACACCCCAATTAGAAGTGTTAACTTTAACCACACATTTTGTTGTTTGCACTAACCCCTACGTTATTCACTAACTATATTTACGGTAAAGGGGTTTATTTTTTTAACTGTTCAGATTGTTATAACGTGGCAACTCTCCATTTCATTGTTATAAGCTATTGTACTGAATCTCTTTTTGTTTATATGTTTTCTTCATCTCTTGTAACTTTAACCATTTTATATACATACATACATACATATAAAAATCTTAAAAATTATTTGTAAAAAGCTTTTTATTCAATATTTCGTTTCTCTTTAAAAATTTGTGTAGAAAAGTTCTTAAGAAATGCAATTGTTGATTAATTATAAAATCGAAAAAAGTTTTGTGATAGAAAATAAAACAACATCAAAAGCTTTAACACCCACTTGCACCCAATAGTCTTCTTCACTTATTTGATAAATTTCTATAGCCCATATACATACGAGTGTATCTACTTGACTATTGTGAAGGGTACTTTAGATTCGGCCTAGCCGAGTATACTACACTCTTACTTGTTTTTTTTATGAAATTATTTTTAACGCAGTTAAGTGCTGTGATGTCTAGCGCTACAAGTGATTTCTTAACTAGCATACTTAAAGAAAATCGCCAACTCTTCATCAAAAACAACGCTTGTTCAAAAAACCCTCTAAATAAATAAGTTAAGCTGTTAGTTATGTAATGAAAACAGCTAAAAGTTAAATGCAGTAAAATAGCGTAAATTTACGCAGCCAACTAGACTGCCCATTGCGATGCTAAAATCAGATATTTTAATTGCATGGCGTTGCCAACGGAATATTATAGTTTGCTTCATACATCTGGTATGCACGTGTCAAATTTTGCCGTGTCAATTTAGGTATAACTCAGTTAAGAAATCTGCTTGAAATCCAGAGAGTGGCTTCCCTTAGAACATATTTGGAAAGCCTTGATGGTACTCCTCAATCTGACTATTCCTTGTGGAAAGCCACAAAAGGTCTGAAACGACCCGTTAGAGGTAAGCCATGCTTGCGTACTTCAACTGGGGACTGGACAAGAACAGCGAAATTACCACCATATGTTGTTAGACCGCCTGTGTCTTTGAGACTTAATTTTTAAGATATCGAAAACGTTATCGGTAAGACAAACGTCAGGAAAGCTCCAGGCATTGATCAAATTTCCGGTAAAATGCTTAAATTACGTCATTCTGCAGAATGGAAGGTCTCTATAATTACTATGATACCCAAGCCAGGCAAGGATCCCACTAAAGTAGAATCATATAGACCAATAAGTCTACTACCAACAATTTCAAAACTATTGCAAAAAGTGTAAATAGCGAAGTTGAGTCCAATATTATACAATGTGGGATGCATCTCTGGTCATCATGGTTTTCGGGCTAACCACAGCACTATAGAACAAACGCACAGACTAGTCAATGTCATAAGACAAAACTTTGAGAACAAAAAGTATTGCTCAGCTTTATTCATTGACATATTACAAGCCTTTGATAAAGTGTGGTACGATGGCTTGATGCACAAAATAAAGTTTAACTTGCCTGGAAATACTCACAAGTTTCTGAAAGTCTACTTAAATGGGCGGATTACTTATACGGTACGATTACTTTACTTTTACTTATACCACTTGTGCTCTACTATACTATGTGCACTATATAAGTACTTGTGTTATAAGTAAGAAAGAGTTTCGTAATATTTTGTTCATGGAAAATCTGAATACTTTGTTTGTAATTATAAGTTTCTAGATTTGTCAACGAAGCCTTTAAAAAATATTTTATATTTTTTATGTATAAGGCCGTATGTGTTTATGTAGTGTTTAATCGTCTGCCATTGACTAATTTGTATATTATGAGTATACATATAATGCGAGTATACTCGTACGAGTATGCTTTAATGCTCTAATTTTTCTATTTGTAGTGAGAGGTTCGACATGTGGTTAATATGTACTTTGCACTTACAAAGTGCGCTTATATCAATTTTACGAGCTTGAAGCAAAAAGCATTTCCTTAATTAGCATTTGTTTCTAATACCTTTGGCAATAAACTCAAATATTGTAGGCGTGGTTCCAAGCTTCTATATTCCCATCATAAAACACTCACTTACTCATTATACTTCAATATCTACAAAATATTCAAATTCATATTTGCATTTGCATTAACGAAATTACATTAAGCCGCAAAATTGGATTTCATTATGAGAGTATTTTCGTGTATGACACATAATTTGCATAAATGACAAACTACACAAAATATTAATGGTGAAAACATGGAAATTTTCTGAAAATAAATTCATGTTCATGTACCCAATAATTTATTCAGCGAGTAAATTTATGCAGTTTAGGCCTCAGAGTGCTATTTTTAACTTAAAAAAATGGTCGCCAATTTCATTTCAATGCTAAGAATTTTGAAAAAAGAAAAATAAAATTGCGACTGATAAGCAAAATAAAGGCCCCGAAATTTAGATACCTTTAGCTTACATGTGGCTGCGAAATACCAACAAAATTCCTACAAAACTGTGTAAAATGTTTACCCAGCCAACATTGAAAAACTGTTTTGGCAAAAAGTAATACTAATTCTTTTCCGCTTAAATAAGACGAACCCCAGTGATTAGTTGGTGTAAAAAAGAACTTGTGTTGATTAAGCTTCTTTACATTAATTACTAGCTTAATGCGATTTCTCTCTAAGCCGTTGCTTTTGGTATGGTTTCCAACTAAAACATCGAAAAGTGGCAATTTTAAAAATCCCGGTTTTTGGGAAAAAATTAAAAAAAACCCCGTTAACATGTTAACATGTTAACCATCAAAATAACATTTGATTTTGATGGTTAACGTAACATATGAACAAAAGCAAAGTAATTCCCAAAAAAAAAAAAGGACTAAAAATCTTTTATTAAATAATTGGGTTGGTATAATTTAACGTAGCGGGATAGAAAAATAAATATAATATGTTGTGTTGGCTTCCCAAACCAAGGGCTCAACTTGGCAGAACAGGAATCAGCATGGACCCCCTGGTTCTGCTTGCAGTACAACCCGGGCTGATAATGTTTCAGGTGCCTACCTTGGCTGAAAACGCAGGAAGGGGATGTTAGTATCATTGATAATTTTTTGGTGTGTGGCTTTTTTCCGAGACTAACAACCTCCCGACGATCTGTTGCCTGTACTGTAATTAACCAGTGGTGATGGTTGACGGGTTAGTTGGTTTAAGGGCTGATGCTACTAATGAGCTTCGGCCTCCCAACTCATTAAGCCTTGTCTTCCATTGATTGCTGGGACATTGCATACAGGAGGGATTAGAAGGCACGTACTCCTGAATAAGAAATTGCTTATATGGCAACAAAAATATGGCAAAAATTGCTACGTGTGTGACCCTAGTCAGCCACATGGGGGCGCCGGTGAGTCGTGAATAATACACTCCGTGGAACTGGTCCGTCATCAGATAAGCTGCAAGGCAGGTACTGATGTAATCTTTTTCTCAACTGTTTGTACTAAGTATTTTTTAATGGCAGCAAATAAAAAAATTATAGCTGCTAAAAAAATTTTAATTTGGTAGAAGGAACGTTTGTGTTATGTGTGGAATATTAAACCACAGCAGATACTAACAGGACATGGTGGGTATGACCCGTTCATGTACTAAGGGATTCTGATAGATTTTTCAAAACATGCTTGCAACAAATTGAAAGCCAAGGATAAGGAGCATTTTCATCTAGCAATAAGAATATATATTTCTCCATACAATGTGCTAATTTCTCTACCTAAACCGGGTTTCGATTATCACTTACCTTACTGTAAGTAGAAGTGGCAATGTTAACCCTGCAATATGTCTAGAAATATGATTGTAAATTTCTTGCTTCACCATCTCCAAACCTAATTTGTGCAGGGTGCAGTATGCAAGTTTTGGCTTGGGAATTTAAATTTGGAGTATCCACTGTAAGGATGGTTATTTATGAAACATGCGAAGTAATATGGAATAAATTGCATTAAGTCTATGTGGCTAATCCTAATATAAACGATTGGTCCTAAATAGCATCTTCTTCTCATGAAAAAACTAGTCTTTCTTATTGTTTGGGGTCCACAGATGGCAAACACACCAATATTACAAATCTTCGTTATAATGAAAGTTTTTGTAATTTTTCGATCGCAAATTATAATAACAGTCACACTTTCTAACTTCTTCGATAATTATTTAGTTTATGTTCATTTTTTCTTCTTGCTTGTTATATGTATATGTTATATTTTTTAAACTTTTATATTTCATGACGAAAATTTATAAACTTCAAAATCATATTTTTTGTTTACAATAATGTTGTGATAATTGCCAATTGTTCAAAACCTATGGCAACATCGGAAAGAGAAAGAGAGTCGAAAATGTGTAGACCAGTGATGTTAACTGTATGGCAATTACCGTATTATATGGTAATTTCGTCCGTCAAACGGTAGCGCGGTAATTTTATAGTCTGTATGGTAATTTTCATAAAATTTTTTTGATTGGATTTCATTTTTAATACTTCTAAAATTATAGTTGCTTTAATAAAAATACAACAATCTTACTACAACTTCGTAAGAATCGCAAAATTTGCTGAACTGTGGCATTCCAGGCATACATGAATTAAAACTACATTTTCTAAACAATAACGGTTTTAGTAGAATTTAAGTGTGTAGACAAATAACGTAAATAATATAAAAAATTTTCCGACCAGTTGTCAAATTTTGAATTCGGATTTCTCTTCCACTGAATACATTTACATGGTAAAATTTGTATATAGTACAAAAAATACTTGATAAATTATTGTAGATTGGATTTTTTATTGGGAAAACCAGAACTAGATTATAATACATATGTGTATTATTATATATAATTATTGCTTTTGTGAAATTGGTTAATTTAGTTTAATACACGTTTAAAATACGACTTCGTTGTTAGTTAGTACGGTAATTTTGCTCCAAAAACGGTCATTTCTTTAAGGTCGTACAGTACTTTGAAAACAAAAGTTAACATCACTGGTGTAGACTAGCAAAGTCCGCGATAAAAATAAAATAGATTTTAATTTTATGTCGTTCCGTACTGCGGTTTTTTACTTCAAAATCGTATGAAAAACCGCACCGCAATACATTATCAATACATTGCGTTCAGACTCTAAAGCTGCAAAGTATATATCGCACTATTTCCTCTCAAGAGAGTCAACTCAAAATTTTACAATTTTCTCTTTTTACAAGAAATTGTTGTACAGTGGTCCTTTCTACCCACTGTCGAAATCTTAAATAATTTTCGCGACTCGTTTGCCAAAAATAACACAGTTGTATACCTCTTCTTAATATAAAAGTAATATTAAAAAAAAACATTTTTGCCTCTAGTGAATACTTGTAAATTTTGAGTTCACGCTCTTTAGAGGGATCAGTGCGATATGTAGAATGTATCCAGGGTTTGGTTCCACTATACATTGCACATATATATGCATGTATTTAGAGTATAGGAGCACACGGTATATTTATTTATTTAGTTTGTTTATGGAAATATTCTTTACAGACATTAAAAATATATTAATATCTACATTTGTATATAAATATTAATATGTATATGTATGTAAAAAACAAGGTGTAAACAGCAAAGAGAAAAACTATGAATTTAAAAGACAATAATTGAATTTTTTACAACATTGAGATTTAATGCAAAATCAATTAATCCAAACCGTTGGTTGAACAATCCTCTGAGTAGGTCAGCATCGGCATAAAAAAAAAAAAAAAAAAATTACGGAAAGAATACCGGTATGGGCATTGAGGAATATTGAATGATATTTCATTAGCCAAAAAGCCAGAGCAGATGTCACCGTTACTAAGTTTCAAAGTAAAAGAAACGTTGAGCATAGTTCCAGGGAGTAGGCAGCTTGATAAGAGCTTGTCGGGCAGTCTACGAAGGCAAACTTTGAGGGTTGAAGAGTAGCCCTCGAAGGCAAAGTGCTTTCACACTGATTGAAGTGCATTTGAATGAGTCTGGTAGATATCAAATAATCGATCCATATTCTAATATAGGACGTACCAGTGCAGTATATAACGTTTTCTCAATATACGGATCTGCGAACTATTTGGACCAACGTTTTATAAAAACCGGTGTACACCTGGCCTTATTTATTGTAGCTGTGATATGCGGAATAAAACTCATTTTAGGATCAAATAAAATACCTAAGTCCATTATACTATCCGCAGTATAAATTTTAAAACTATTTAGAAAATAGTTAACGGTATTCAAATTATTGCTAAAACAGCGCATTTATTTGTATTTTTTTTAAATTAAGCTCCATCAGGTTGATTTCGCACCAATTATAAAACGAATCTAAATCCATTGAAGAAATTGGTGACCCAAAAAGTTATTAAAGCACAGGAAGATTTTTACGACGTCTGCGTACATTAAAATTTTTCAAAACTTTATTACATCCGGCAAGTCATTAATATACAGGTACACCGGAAGGTACTTGTATATTTTTTGAATCTACGTTTCTGAAAATTGCATTTTGCGTCCTGTCTGACAAATATGAAAATAACCATTTTTTAGATTTGTAAAACCTAAAATTTTTAACTTCATTACAAGAAGTGAATGACTCACTTTGTCAAACGGTTTGCTAAAATCTGTATAAATTATATCGGCTTGCTTCTTTTGAGATAGTATACGACTTACAGCGATAATGAATTGGAGCAAATTCGTGGAGGTTGAACTTCCCTTTTGAAAACGGTGTTGATATGGAGATATTATACTCAACACATGAAAACCTAACTGCTCAGTTATCGATTTTTCTAAAAAGTAGGGAGTAACACAAAGTTTTGCAATGCCAGATTTGTTGCCTGATTTAAACAAAGGAACTATGTTGGATGTCTTCCAAATAGTTGGATCCTGATTAATATGTTAAACATAAAAGTCAAAGGTATAGTTGCTACTTTAGCACAGTATATCAAAATACAGCAGGGGAATTTGTCTGGTCCAAAGTTGTAGGAAGATTTAAGTTTCTTTAAGGCAACTATAATTGTTTTATAATCAAAAGTTGGTAAAGATATAGACTGACTCATCCATTTTGCCTTTGACTCAGCAAGGTAAAATGGATACTTTTTTGAGTTATCATAAATTGCATTGGAGTATACAGAAGAGAAAAAATCTGCAGACATATGCATATGTATATGTATAAGCGCGATGACCCTTAAGGGCATTGCATGGTGATCAATGATTCGATATACTTGTATTCTTGATTTGGAGTCATATTTACCGACTACACAATATGGTTTACTCTCCCAAGCGTTGTCAAAACTAGATTTTCTTGTTCAAAAGTGCTTAATCCGGGGTAATTGGGCTGGTTTAATATATTTATTGTGTATGAGAATTTATGAAGACATTCGTACATAGCGCTTTATGCGTTAATTTAGGTTCCACTGATTTCGGCTAGATTGAATATAATATCAAATATTAGTGGCAGAAGCTAAATCGCTGAAAAACTGTAATTACGTGTAGACATCAAACACTAGTCTTAAAATAATTTATCTGAGGGCGATGTTATAATAAATCACATCAGTACAATCTTAATACAAGAGAAGTCAAAAAACTATGTACATGGTCTGAAATAACCGCTATTTTCAAATTTCGTGAATTGCGTATGTTCGATTTTGGCATTTTTTTCTGTTATGTTGGTACACATGTCTGTTGTATATGTTGGTAATACTAGCCATTTTGAATTGTCAGTTTGTTTTTGACAGATACTCGTAGACAGGTTAGTCGTGTTTTGGTGTGCTCTTCAATTTTTTACTAAATTTTAGGCAAAAACAACGTCACATGGACATCGCTCAGGCGCTTTTGAACATCGTCAACAACAATCCAAATTTCCTCAAAAAGATCATAGCTGGTGACGAATCATGACTGTATGGCTATGGCATAGAAACCAAAGCCCAATAATCTCAATGGAAAAAATACTTCACTCGTTTCTTCAACTACAGTGGTATGGTACATCATGAATTCTTTCCACTAACATTACTACTATACTAATAAATACTAACTTGAATTAATCCGCTGTTTGCACGAAGCAATTCGTCAGAAACGCACAAATATGTGGAAAAAACAATAATGGAGTTTGCACCATGATAACGCATCAGCTCGCACATCGATGCTTGCGCGTGAGCTTTTGGCCAAAAACAAAACCGTTATCATGCCACACCCACCGCATTCAAGGGACTTGGGCCCCCGCTGACTTTTTCCTCTTTCCAAAACTAAAGACATTGATAAAAAGAAAGCGTTTTGCTAAGTTTGAGAAGATAAAAATAAATCGAACCAGGAGCTGTTGGCGATACCAAAAGGCGCGTTTTAGAATAGTTTCAATAATTGGGTAAAACACTGGCATAAGCGTATTTTACCTGAGGGGGATTACTTTAAAGGAGACAAGATAGTTATTGATGAATAAATATATAGTTATTGATGAATAAATAAATACTTTTTGAAAAAATAACGGTTATTGTCAGAGCAGCCCTTGTATGTATTTGTTATATAAAAGGAGGCCATTGCAGATTTACTGAAAATTGAAAGGGGAAAATAGATTTTTTATATATTAAAAACACAACAAAAGCCGCAAAAGCTGTTACTGATTGCAAAGAAGCGTTTCTCCTAGGCTGTCAATGATTCATGAACTATTATAAGGTTAATAGAAATACGTATTTATAATTATGATAAAAATATAAATATACTTGAATTACAATCATATCTGTAATTAAAATAAAAACGTAAAGTTATAATATTTGCATATAAAGCACCCGGTTAACCAAGTAAAAAAACGCGATTTATTCGATATTCGAAAAATACACATTTAAATAAACCGGTTACAGTGAAACCAAAAAAAAATAAAATAAAATAAAATAAAATAAAATAAAATAAAATAAAATAAAATAAAATAAAATAAAATAAAATAAAATAAAATAAAATAAAATAAAATAAAATAAAATAAAATAAAATAAAATAAAATAAAATAAAATAAAATAAAATAAAATAAAATAAAATAAAATAAAATAAAATAAAATAAAATAAAATAAAATAAAATAAAATAAAATAAAATAAAATAAAATAAAAACGTAAAAAACCGGTCAAATATTAACCGTTCGATCACCCACCTTGATCTTCTTCATTATCCGAAAAAAACAAAACAGCCCATACTGCAGTGCAAAATCAAGTAACTCCCAAAGAAATTTTGCTTGAAACTCTCAAACACATAAACCGCAAAGTGTTACTGAAAAATAATTTTGTTGAAAAATATGTATCTAATTCCCGTTTTCCAGCTTAAATCTTTAGGTCACAGGAAATTGTCAAAGCTGTTATAAGTGTTAAATGTTTAGAAATTACAAAATAACAGCAAAATATCCGGCAGGGATGCTATGAAAATTATGCATTAGTTCGTCAAATTTAAAAAAAAAGTTAAAATTGTTGAAAATCGTGTTATATAAAAACGTGATAGAGTTGAATTTATGAAATTCTGTAATATTACAAATTCTGTAGTATTAGATCAAGTGGTAGTGGTATAATCACAGCTGTATTTCTTTGCTTTGCCTAAATTTGCCAAAAAAAAAATATTTTATAAGATACACAATTCAGAAAAAACACATAGACTTCCTTGCTATTTTAAATAAAATAAAAACAAAATTTTGAAAACTTTTCATAATTTCTACAAAATACATGTGAGGTTCTTTGGTATTGTATTTATTGTAATTCTGTCACTACCTGCTAAAGCTGCCTTGCCCGTCAAGTATTAAAAAAAAATCACATTATTATTTAAACACTTGAGATTACTCTTATTTACTTTATTGGCAATTTTGTTATATTTATACCAATCAAAAATTATATACAGTCTGTTTTTATGTTTCTCTCGTAGCTGTCTATATGTCGACGTTTCTAGGAGCTACCCTAAGTACCTTGGAAAAATATGTTGCAACATTTGTTTTAAGTAAAACAATGCGAAATTAAAAAGAAAAATGTTCTAATAATATAAATCGGATCAGCCAAGGGAAGTTCATTTAAATAAAAGATCACTATACCAAATTTCGGCGGTAGCTCCAATGAAACAGCTACATTTTGGTAATATAAAAAACAATATATATATCGCGCCTTTATTGCAACATAGTCATATCTCAAAAAATGCGCTTTTCGAGTTAACAATGCAGAATTATTAACAGTACTATCATTTATATTGTACCAAAAATTTATTCAAATTGCTTTTAAACTGTTTCCCTTAGGAGATACTTTCTAAAAATTTTTGCTAAGACTTGTATGGAAACTAAAAATTTTAAATGCGTTTTTCTCGAAACGAGCTTTTTTGAGATATGACTATGTTGCAATAAAGGAGAGATATAATTTTTTATTGTTATAAATATTATACCTATTATTCATACAAACTATTAGCTCGTGCAAATGGTATTACGTCACTGCGAAAAGGTTCCGTATATTTTTACTCTACACTAACAAAATGCTCAGCAATGCACCAATAGTTTGCATTTGCTTTATATATGCAACAATTAATGATAAACCGACAGTTGACAAAAAAATATTAAAATAACACAAAAGTTTGACAAAAGTTATCTTCTTTTTTGAATTTATGAATGTTGCGAAACGATAGCAAAGTGCTATGGTGAAAAAAAATTTGTCAGTTTTTTGTCATATTTTATTTGACAATATTTTATTTTTATGAAAGGAAACAATTTTGTAATTAAAAATGTTAAGCAAATAAATAAAAATGTATAAATTAAGAAATAATTATAAAAAAGTCATTATTCAATTTTATAATATTTTTAAGTTTTACTCTTTTAACTATAAAACTATTAACCACAATTTTTTTTTACTGGATATGCCACTCCGGTTCACTTACATAAAGGGACTAAAGCTTAGAAGCCTGTATCTTTTGCAATGTTCAACCAATTGCAGAACTTTAAAATAGAATTGGAAGCTAGGCAGCTTCAGATATAAAAAAAATATCCTGACAAAAGTGGTTTCTTAACTAAAGAGCTTTTTTTGAGCAGTTTATAAAAATATATCAAAAATTTCCTTTGTTTTTGGTGCATCTGAATAAAGGCACTTTATTATTTTTAAAGTAAGCAATGATTTTTTTGTATGGAGCGATTGCTTATGGCAATTTATTACATTTTAATAAATTTACGAGTCAAAATGGCAAAACAAAAAATTTTAATTCTATAAAAAAAAATTAAAATCGATGTTTACTGTTCTGAAGGATACTAATAAGGATAAGGATATAATCGCGCAATAGCTAGAAAAATTGTACGAAGCCCAAAAGTTGTCGACTATTACATCAAGGATCCCCAGGGGCAATAATGGATTTTGCCCCATGATAACAACGCACCAGCTCACACATCGATGATTGTGCGTGAGTTTTTGGCCGAAAACAAAACCGTTATTATGACTCGAAAAATTTTTCCTCTTCCCGTGTTTTGCCACGATTAAGGAGATAAAAGAAAAATCAATACAGGAGCTGTTGGCGAAACTAAAAACCGCGTTTCAGAAGTATTTCGAGAATTGGAGAAAACGCTGGCATAAGTGTATTATACATATCTGAGGGGGATTACTTTAAGGGAGACAAGATAGCATTTGCTGAATAAATAAGTACTTTTCGAGAAAACTTAAAATAAGTTATTTTTTGATCAGCCTTCGTATGAATGTTGTAAGTGATCATAAAAAGGTTTTATATATGCATGTATCTCCCATTAAAGCTAAAATATTTTCATATCATTGCTTTGAGTTGAAAAGGAATGACGCAAACTAAAATTATCAATTGTGACTTCATTGCACAAAATAGCGACAAAATTACGCAAAATAGGTAGCCTAAATGTCTCCTCTTAAAGTTAGGACCTTTCTTATTATTTTATCATTAATGTATTCGAAAGAATATTAGTAAAAACTCGAAAATTTTGGTACACAAATTAAAAATGAACGAAAAATGCATTGTTTTTGTAATAACAAAATGAGTTGATACACTGTTGTAAGTATTGTCTATCGCCACTCTTCTTTGAGTGCGATAAAACTTCCCATCCAATGTTTTCCAAATAGTTTTTGACCGGTCTTGCAACATGTGATCGAGCCTTATCATGATGGAAGATGGCATCGTGTCTGGTTGAATATTCTGGCCATCTTTCATGCTTGGCGCTCTTCAAACCAGTCAATTGTTTTGAGAATACAAATACCGTTCTCATCTCACCATATACAGAAAATTGCCTTCACGTCATTGATAATCGGGTTCTGCGTTGACTCGGTTAGTTGGACGGGCTTTGCACACAACTTTTTGCACTTGCGTTTATCGTAATGTATATATTAATTTTTTGTTTAAGCATAATTTCAGACATGCAAGGTCGCCTTTCAACATCTCAACTACTAATTTCCTTACTTTTAAATGAATCCCATTGCTTTTAAACGCGGGAAATAGTTTGTGTTGACTCGCAATGCTAGTGCAGTTTCCTCTTGCATTTGACAACAATCTTTGTCAAGTAATGCTTCCAATTCCTCATCTTTAAACTTTTTTCTGCTGATGAGACTTCTCCTTGTTTTCTGTGTAGAGAAAACTATTTCTGCATCGACCATCGTTCACAAGTTTTTTGAATTGGAACATGTTGAAATTAAAGTTCTATTAACAATCGATAACTTTCAGCTGCTGTTTTCTTCAAATGAAAAAATTTTATCAGACTTTCACGCTGTAAATTCAACATTATTATTATAACGATAAAAAAATGCGTGTTTACACTTTGGCGTCTGTCGAATACCAAATTATAATGATGTTTACCACCCAAAAAAAAAAAAAAAATATTTGTTATTATTGTCACAAACGAAATCGACGTTATAATTCATAAAGGACTATCTCTTTCGAACTTGATTTTGTGATTTGAAAAAATTATAAAATGCTGATTGGGTATTTACAAATTCATGAGATAGAAGTGTACTTTTATATGTATTTATGCATAAAATTATACATTAATATGCATGTTCGGTATAATTATGTAAGCATTAACTATTTTTAGTTTTCGGAAACACAACAAAGAGGCAGTCTAAAAAATGTTTAAATTCAAAACTTTTTAAAACTCATTAATTTTAAGGTTTAGTATTTGAACGTATTCTGAACAATTATTTTCGGTAACTCTTTTATTTTATTTTTCCCTAAAAACAAAGCATTATTTATGTGTCCTAAAATAGTTGCTTTCGTATCCAAAAATAAAAATGTAAATTCTAATTAAGAATATTGTTTAAACGCTCAAAAAGTTTCCGCATTAATGAATAGATAAATGTTCGATTGTGTATAGAGATTGCGCATGGCAGTTTAGAATTCTCTTGTTTAAAATTATTGTATAAAAATATAAATATAAACGGCAGCAAATTTTGTTTTAACACAACTAAACTGATGTTGTGTTTCGTAGAAATCGAACTTATAGCCTTGGAACTGCTAATCGGACTGTCTAAAAAGTCATTCATCGAGACACTCAGTCTGAATAATCATAAATTCCTTCGTAAAACCCAGAATTATAGCCTTGCAACTATTAATCGAAATGCCTAACAAGTTATCCCTCCAACACTCAGTTTAACAAACTAAACGATACCTTTTTTATATAGAATAGCAAAATGGAGTAAAATAAAGAGCAATCTTCTAAAATAACAGGAAATTAACTTTATTCGAAAGGTAATCTTCTGGCGTTATAATATATATATGTATATGACACCTGGCATGTGACGCCCATGGTTTGGGCGTAGTCTAATCCGATGGTCTAATGTTCAATGACATTTTGCCACATTTGCTTCCTCCCGGGGAACAGGTTTTGCCTTGGCGTATTCCTAACTTGGGCACTCTGCTTTTCAGCGAAAAGAGGGGAAAGGATCCCTCGTTTGATGCGGCAAATAAACCACTAGGAAGCCGCATGACTTATGTTGTGTTGGCTTGCGAAACCTTTACCAAGGGTTTAAATTGGCAGAACGGGGATCAGCATGGTCTCCGGGTGATTCTGCTCAGTTTAACCCCACCTTGGCTTAAATGTTCTGGCTGTGGTCAGGATGTTAGTATCCTTAATAATTGTTGGCTTCCCGAGAGTCTGTTGCGCTTACAACAGATACCTGTACTGTAAGGAACCAGTGGTGGTGGTTGACGGGTGAGTTGGTTTAAGGGCTGATGCTGCTAGTGGGCTTCGGCCCACCAATTCATTAAGCCTTGTCTTCCATTGATTGCTGGGAAATTGCATACAGGAGGGATTAGAAGGCCCGAACTCCTTAACAAGAAGTTGTTCATATGGCCGCAAACATATTGCAAGAATTGCTACCTGTGTGAGCCTGGTAAGCCAGACGGAGGCGCTGGTGAATCGTGAATAATTCACTCCGTGGAACTGGTCCATCATCAGATAAGGCCGCAAGGCAGGTGCTGATGTAAATCTTTTTCTCAACTGCCACATTTGTGACCCTATATCAGCGATAACGCGACGAATGTTGACCTCCTAGTTGTCAATCGTTTCACGCTTATCAGCCTAGATCAGCGACTTCACATATCCATACAGAAAAAAGTCTAGCATTGCGTGATCTTTTAGGCCAATTAATAGGTCCGAAATTAAAACAATGCATTTACTTAACCGTTTCATCAAATAATCAATTGTTTTACGGGATGTCACAGAGTTGCACCGTCTTGTTGTAAACACAGTTCCTGCACATCATAGATGAGGGAAAAAGTCAGTAATCATTGCTATATTGCGGTCGCCACTGACTGTAGCATTCTGAACAGCATCGTTTTTAAAGAAGTGCGGATCAATGATGTCACCATCACCCAAAGCAGTTTTCTGTATGTTACGAGTACATGTCTCAAAGTACACTTGAGGTTATCATCACCCCAAATACGGTGGTTTTGTTTACTGACATCTTTCTTTAAACAAAAGTGAGCTTTAGCGTATAAAAATCGGGATCAACGGTGGTCGGGCTTTGGTCTTATTTACCGTATCTATAATTGCTAGGTGTTCATGTGGCTTCAATTAATGAGATACGAAACTAATCTAATTTAAAATCACTCACTTACTGGATCAATGGCCTCCAGCTAAAAAAGTGCTACCAACTTGAAGTTTTATGCCCCTATAGAAAACACCCTTTACACATTTAACCTTTATAGCTTAACGGTATAGAATTAACCTAATTACGCAGCGTAGCTATTATCTTCTCAAGCATATATCGGGTGATTAAATTTTAAAGGCCGATGGTGAATGTGAACCACACCTATACGTCAAGCTTTTCTCTACAATTCATTTGACATTTCTCAATGTCAGATTAATTCAATTTGAACCATGATACGCGATCGTATTCAGACTTATTATGAAAATGAGCGTTCAAATCAAAATCCATATCGTGCACTTCATGATTTTTTCACTCAATTTAATCGTCCAAATGTGCGTACAATCGGAAAAATTGTGCAAAAATTTGAGCAAACCGGATCTATGAGAGATGTGAAAACACCAATGCACGCTAGTACAGCCCGTTCAGCAGCAAATATTGCTGCTGCTCGCGATAGTGGGGCTGAAGAGCCGTCCACCTCAACTAGTCGTCGTGCCCAACAATTGCACCTCTCACGCTCGTCGTTGGTAATTCTTCTCGATCAATTGAAGCACCGTCAATGGTCAAAATAGCGGCAAGAAATGGCAACAGTGGATGATAAATTTTCGAAGAAATTTGTCTTTAGTGCTGAGGCAAATTTTTACCTCAGTGGATTCGTCAATAAGCAGAATTGCCACTTTTGGGGCGAATGGTAATCCAAGTTTGGTGCGGTTTATGGGCTTTCGGCATCATCGGGCCGTACTTTTTCCAAAATTAGGCATTTGCTGTGAATGGTGTTCGCTATCGTGGGATGATAATGAACTTCTTATGGCCCGAATTGGAAGATATGGATGTGAACGATATGTGGTTTCTTTCTTTATAGTTATTTCAAAGAAAAGGAGTACGTCGATAAGCCAACAACAGTTCAAGAGCTAAACGCTGAGATAATTTGACAGATTAACGGCTTAGCACCTCAATTATTCCTCAGCGATATCGAAAACTTGGCTTGCCACCGAGGTTGCGGTGGTTATTTGGATGATATTTTGTTCCATACAAAATTGAACAATACCAATATTATCATAGTAAAAAGAAATTGCAATAATTTTTACATAATTTGTGTTTTATCAACATCGGCCCTTAAAATTTAACCACCCTTTATATATTGTTTTGCATTTGTGTGCATCCCTGAGATGGTAGCAAAAAATATACAAATGTATTACAGGTTTTTGGAAGTATTTTAGAAAGTGCTACTGTAGATTTTAACAATTTAGATATAATCTTTCATAAAATGATACTGTAATAAGTAGGATCAATTCAGGTGTTGGCCGCCACTTACGACGAAGGTAGAGTTTATAGGGATTGGATTTGACCTTCCTTCCTGATTAAAAAACTGTGTATACATAGAGTACCACACGCACCGTACCACAACGATGTCATAATTATTTATGACATCGCAGAGTATTTTTGTACCAGGAGAAAATGTGATGCCTTGCGATACCTTTAAATTGGTTTGATGATAAGTTGATAAGATGATAAGAAAATACTTAAATGTGAAGAAATATGTCGAAAATGAACTTTAGCCGATTTACGGCCGTGTACATGAAGTTGTTGTTATATTTCAAAATTTGCAGGTTAAAATGTTAATCAGAACTCGGAAGCAGGAGAATACGAGTTAACGACAACACAACAACTTTTTTTGCAGTATTTTTAATTATAGAATTCATTAATACTAGAAAAATAATTATACGAAATGGTCGAAATCGTTTTTTTTCCCGCAATGATGAATTCCATGGCTGAATCACCCTATAGTTAAATAATTGAACGATGGTAAAATGCAAATCATAAACCTTTTTTTAAATAGTGTCTGTTAAGCAAACCGTCAGTTAGGATATAATCTTTTATTGGTATCTTAATTTTAGATAGTGAAAATGAAAATCCAAGGAAAATACAAATCCAAGGATCATCAAGCATTCGGTTTTATTTATGGAATGCGGAAAATGAAAAAAATTTCTAAATTTTCTCAAGATGACCGAAAAAAATTTAAGTCACAAGCGAACTAAAATTGATTTTAAGAATACAAAAAAGTGTTTCTTATAGAATCCTAGAGAATCAAAGCTTTTCTGTTTACAAATACGTAACAAAAATTGTTTATAATGGTAAAAAGGGGCTGTAACTTTTATTCTAATGAATAATCTCTTCTTTATAATATATAGGGTGTTTTTTTAAGCTAGATAGAACTTTAAATTGTAAAAAGTAACACAAAAAATTAAATTTTGATGAAACATTTTTTTTATTTGTTTCAGTATACTCTGACAAATCATCATGAATAGACTCACGCTTGAACAACGCTACGAAATTATCCAAATTTACTTTGAAAATCAGTCGTCGATTCGCGCAACTTATAGACGAAAAATTGTGTTCAGCGATGAGGCGCATTTTTGGCTTAACGGGTTTGTTAATAAGCAAAATTGCCGCATATGGAGTGAGACCAATCCACAAGAGACCCTACAGACTCCATTACATCCAGAAAAATGCACTGTTTGGTGCGGTTTTCATGCTGGTGGCATCATCGGACCTTATTTCTTCAAAAATGAGGCCGGTGATTACGGTCAATGGAGATCGTTACCGCACCATGATCAATGATTTTTTGTTTGAAAATATGGATGACATTGATCCGGAGGAGATGTGGTTTCAACAGGATGGCGCTACGTGCCATACGACGAACGCAACCATCGACTTACTGAAATCAAAATTTGGCGATAAGTTGATTTCGAGAAATGGACCTGTCAATTGGCCTCCAAGGTCGTGCGATTTGACACCTCTCGATTATTTCCTGTGGGGCTACGTGAAGTCACTGGTTTATGCTGATAAACCAGCAACAATTGACGCCTTGGAGGCCAGCATTGTTCGTGTTGTTCGTGACATACGGCCAGCAGTGCTCGAAAAAGTGGCCCAAAATTGGACGTCCAGAATGCGCTTCGTCAAGAACAGCCGCGGTGCCCATATGCCCGAAATCATTTTCAAATGTTAATGTCACGTATTGATCTTTCGAATAAAAAAAAATTTTGATTACAATTTAATTTTTTGTGTTATTTTTTACAATTTCAAGTTCTATCGGGCTTAAAAAAACACCCTATATAAAAGTTAAATTCCTAATATTTTAGAAGAGCCTATTTGTGTTGTTTGCTTTGATAGCTAAACAAAGCTGTATAAAGTTTAAATTAAAACTTATTTTAACTATTAAAATTACATTTAAACATTAAGTAAAGAATTTCTCTTTACATAATTTTAGGTTTGAAAATTGAGCTTTGTTCTTTGCCCAAATTTTTATCAGATGCAACATGATGTAAACTACAATAGTATGTTAAAAGCCCAACAAATATTTGCGTAAGGAGTTATATTGTAAAAAAAAATTTTTGTTTATAACTGTTAAAATCCTTCATTTTATGAAAGTAAAATATAGCTACTTATTCAGTGGTTTTAAAATCGCCGATCTGTCAAGGCTGTCAACAATGAAATATATGTCATGTTAAGTGTCATTTACTTAGTGAAAAAGTTATCATTTACGAATATTAATCACTTAAGAACATAAAAATACGTACTTACTTAAGACTTACTAAAAGTGTGGTAGTTCGAGCGCGGTCACTTATCGTTTATAGCCGTTATAATCAACTTTCCGTGGAAGTAATTCACAACGTCGTATACGGGTATGTCCTGATACAGAAAAAAGCTTTCAATGCGAAATTTTTTAATAAAAATTGTCTTCCAAAATGTAGTTTACGCTAATAATCAAAACAAAGAAGTTGAGAATCGAAAAGTGATGGTCGAGAATTTCATAAGCAATTTGATGGTTTGGATGCATTATGGTCTGGAAATGTCGTTTGAGCGCTTTTTTATGACTGTAAAAACTATTACAATTATTATGGCCGCATGATATTCGAGTTACTGAATATTATGAACAAGAGCCCCACATGACAACTAAATGGGCTTTATTCTATGAGAAGTTTAAAAAACGTTTCGCACCACGTTTTGGCGATATTAATTGGCTACCAAAATCATACGATTTGAATTAGACGTTTTTGCGATTGTACCAAACTTCATATGGATAATTCCCTAATATTTGGACACCAAATTTCATCACATTATTGACAGAAGTGTATGAATATATTATCTGTTATTTAATGATATTGTATTTTGTACACAATGACAAGATGGAAACATTACAATAATATAAAACTAGCTTCATGTAGTTTTATCTGTATTTTACTAAATTTTGTTTTAAAGCGGAAATAAGGATAATATTAAATATAGATTGAAACTATCAGTCATGTCAGATCATAAACGGAATTCAATCCGTTTTTTGGTTCTTCAAAAACCAGAAAACTTAAAAGTTTTTCAGAACAAAATCATTTTTAACAGAAAATATTGATTTCATTCTTAAAACTATTCATAAATTAATTTCGAAAACTTTTAATTTTTCGGTTTTTGGAAAACCAAAAATCGGATTCAATTCCGTTTCCGTACGATATAATGTGGCTTTATAGTAAATTTATGTCGCTACTAATAATTAGTTTGCAAAATTGAATAATTTATTTGGCATACACCACTGATCAAATTTTAATTGGCCAATTCATTAAATCACCAATTCAAAATATCAAGTTAGTTTGTTCCAGTTGATACGATGATATGGTGGCAAATTTATTTATTTTTTTATTTTTAATATGATCTCTTCATATTTAATAGAAAATAGCCTTAATTATAATATAATAACTTAACGAAAATAACTTGATTTCGCACAAAATTCTGATAAAATACAATTTATGTTAAATAAATGAATTTTTCTCAAAATTGCTTGAGAGTTTAAACTAGAAACTATACTCCAAAACTTGTTTTTCATTATGTTTTCAGATTTGAAAAAAAAAAACATCACGTTCATTATAATTGGGATCTGAATCAAATGGTATAGAACCATACCCTAAATATTTTTCTGCAATAACCTTCCATCTGTCATAGTGTGTTTTCATTCGTAGAAAAAGAAAACTGAACTTTTTTTATTTTTTTTTTTTTTATAATTCAATTATTTATTGTATCTTCTAAAAGAACTAACAATAAGTATGCAAATCTTAAAAATAAAAATTCATTATTTAATATAGAAAAAAAATTAATTAATATTGAAAAATTTTATTTACTTAGGTCCAGCCAATGTTAGACGAAAAGTTTCTTGCGTGTATTTTGTTGGTAAATCACCTTTCCAACGCTCTGATGGTTGCAAGGGTGTCCATCCTTCTCAGTCGAGTGTGGCCACAAAAGTTAAGGATGCTACGTGCAAGAGGATTCGGGTGAGACTCCAGTCTGTTAATGTACCTTTTCGCGTGTTTTGAAAATTCATCTTTCACTAAGGGTACATCTAGATCTTTGTGAATTCGAGAGTTTTTAACATACCATGGAGCTGCAGTAATTATACGGAGAATTTTATTCTGGCTCTTTTGAATTTTCTCTATGTTAGATGCAGAGGCGGTACCCCACAATTGAATTCCATAGCTACATATTGGCTTTAGGATTGCGTTATACAACAAAAGTTTGCAATCTAACTTCAAGATAGAATTTCTGCCGATGAGCCAATTTAGTTGCACCGCTTTTAATTTGATCTGGGTGACTTTAGCGTCAATGTGAGACTTCCACGTGAGCCTACGGTCGAGATGAATACCAAGGTATTTGACTTCACTGTGCTGCGGAACAATGTAGTTGTTGATTTTAATAGCCGAACAAGTTTTTCTACGTAGTGTGAATGTAACATGGGTACATTTTTGTTCATTTACTTTGATTTTCCAGAGTTTCAGCCATTTCTGCAATATAAGAATATGTTCTTGCAAATTTTGTGATGCTAATTTATAGTCTTCATGGACACTGATGAATGCTGTATCATCTGCAAAAGTTGAAGTGTGAATTTCGCGGCTCGGTGGCATGTGTGAAGCATAAATCAAATATAAAGTTGGACCCAATATGCTACCCTGGGGAACTCCACCTTCCTTAACGAAGAATTTCCGGTCATATAAGTAGCTCTCTAACAGCTTTTGAGTGTTTGCAGGCAAGTTTAATTTTACTTTATGGGTTAAGCCTTTGTGCCACACTTTGTCAAAAGCTTTGGAAACGTCAATAAATAGAGCTGAGCAATATGTTTTATCTTCGACGCGTTTCTGATAACATTCACCAGCTTTTTTAGAACGTAAAACTTCTTAGTAACGAAGCAACGTCTAAAGAACTTTAACAAAACAAATGCGGAAAGCCTTAAGAAAAACTTATTTTACCCACAACTCGAAAAAATCATGTTCTCTTTCTAAACACTTTCAGAATTTTCGAGCGGAAAATGAATTTTAGTTTGTTCATTCACCTTAAAGTAAAAAAATTTAGTTTACATGCCCTGAGGATAAATTTTAAATTTTTATCCAGAAAAAATATTTATCATAAAAGAAGTTTAAAAATGCATTAAATAATTGAAGTCTCTGAACAGCGCTTAAAAATGTTTTAAATTGTTTACTGGGTGTAATTATTTTGTTTGGCTTTTGTTTTTAATTATGGTTTCGGCTCATAGTTTTAAACCCTTATAGTGTCTTTTAACTTAATGTTTACTTTTTAACTTTACTAGACCGAAAACTATTTGTTCTTTTTCTAAAATATTCAATAGAAAAATCAATTAATTTAATGTTTATTTTTAATTAAATTTTAACAATATAATCCAACAGGGATATGAAAAGAAAAGATAAGGTACAATAAAAAAATATCATTTTTAATAATAAACCTGATATGAGTAAACTATTATGAAACTAAAAAAAAAGAATGGCAAAGAAAAATTTATGACTTTAAAACTTTTTAAGTTATTTAATTTTTTACAATTCTACAGTAACGCCAACGTAACACCACAAAAGATGAACTAATGTTGAAATAACACTTCTACAACTAGTAAAGCAACTCGTTTAGTTAGTCACTCTTTTCAACATACGGTTCAATGAAGCTTAAGAATATTTTATTTGCATTTTAGGTTATTTGTATTAGATAAGTACTCGACTTAAATGTAAAATCATATACAATTTAAATAAAATAATCAGTGAAACAAAATAATAACAGAAATTATAATTTAACTAATGTCAATTTTACTTCACTGGAAACCGATTATAATTTATAATGACAAATGATGGCAAAAACCAATATTTGAAAATATCTTTCTTTTAATAAGAAAAGAATTGCTGTGCAACCTTGGGTTGAGCTCATAAATTATGTATGCAGATGAGGATTTTTGACAAATAAATTACGCTTGACGCACTAATTTAACTTGCACTGTTACTTTTAAAATTCACAAACTTCTTTAACACAATTATATTAAATTAACTTGTATGTTTGTTTGTATGTTTGCAACTCTGAAAACATAAACCGTATTAGTGAATATTACATATGTAGGTATAGAAAACTCTATACACAATGTTACAGTATTGCTTCCGAGAAATTGGGGGATTTTGGTGATTTCTGAATCGGGTCTGGGAAACTAAAAAACTCAGAACATGCTCGCTAACCGGTTCGAAACCGGTTTTTCATATTCGATGCGTGTTTTTGCCATGGAAGGTGTATCTGAATTATTAATAGTCATTCGCGTTAGGGTGAAAATTGAAGTTTACATTTTGTTACTGGGGAAGTATTGGCTTTTTATAATTCCTTAAGATGATGAGTTTGGGAACTGCCAAAAAAAAAATTGGACTGCTTCGCTATCTGGTTAGGAACCGGGGTTTCACAGTTTTTGCCGAAGAACATGTGTCTGATCTATTAACCGTCATTCGATTTAGTGCTTCCGCGAAAGTGGAGAGCTTTTGGTGATTCCTTAGGGAAGTAAGTCTTGCACCATTACAAAAAAACGAAGACAATGCTTCTTTGGAGACATGAAAAATATATTCGGTCAGCGAACATCACACTGTATTTCCATTTCAAGAGCCTCCGATTCCTTAATATTTATTCCATCCAATTGGTACAGGTGAAAGAGCATTCAGAGTCATGCGCTTGTGTGTTAATAAGCAAGACTGGGTCTTACGAGCGTTGAAGTCAACCCTGTTTTTGCGACCCCATTCGGAGATTAAAGTAGATCACTACTCAATAAGCCATTCATAATTTGCCACTGTGCATCAATCTTGGATAGGATATGCCTATCATTGAAAAGTACGAATGGCAAATGCTGCTGTCATCTGCAAAAGTGCGGACAGGGTTAGAAGTTTGAAGTTCATTAAGTAAAATAAGAAATAGAGTAGGAGAAAGGACCGAGCCTTGCGGTACCCCTGGATTAATCTTGAACTCGTTTGATAAGGCCCCATCTATAATAACTTTTTTATACAGAGCGGTCTGAGATCTTTAGGGTTTCTAAAGTCAGTTTTCTGCGTCAATAAACCAGAGACAATTGAATATGTCGAAATCAGTATTCGAAGAGTTATTGACGACAAACCGAAGAGAATTCAAAAGCTTTGCGTCAGCAGCCTCAATAACGGCCTAATATGTAGCCATATGAACAAACCTTCTGCTGAAGAGTTTGGATCTTCTTATCACACTTGAATGCAACTCCCCAGACAGTATCACCCCGGGAAACAGGTTTTTCCTTGACGTATTCCGAACCAGGTCACTCTGTTTTTTGGGTAAAGAGGGAAAGAAGTCCCTTGTTTGTTGTAAGCAATGTAAGGACTCCTTTTAGGATGCCACATGACTTATGTGGGAAGCCGCATGACTTATGTAGTGTTGGCTTCTGAAAAATCGGGCTGATCATGTTTGAGGTACCTACCTTGGCTGGACTGTTTTGAATGGGCTTTAAGCCCAAAGACGCAGGAAGAGCGAGTTATTATCCCTGATAATAGTTGGTTCATGGCCTTTTTCCGGAACTAAAAACCTCCGAGATACTGTTGCCTTGCAACAGATACCTGTTCTGTAAGGAAACAGTGGTGAAGTAGGTTTAAGGGCTGACGCGGCTAGTGGGCTTCGGCCAACCAACTCATTAAGCATTGTTTTCCAATGATAGCTGGGAATTGCATTCCAGCTTCCAGCGGCCCCATGTGGCCTGGCCAGCTGGTGAATCATGACTAATTCCCTCCGAGTAATTGATCTATCAACAGATAAGGCCGTAAAGGTTGCTGCTGATGTAAATCTTTTTCACTCTCTCTCTCTCTCAAGACAGTCAATGAAAGACTTTTATTCACGAACTGGTGGCCCGAAGTCCAGAAGAGTATTAGCCCTTAACTAACTCACCCGTTTATCTGTCACTTCTGGTTCTTTATATTTTAGATATCTATAGCAAGACAACAGCATTTTAATGACTATGGCTAGCTCCCTGAAAAGCACCATTCGCCATAGCTATAAGGAAAGACTAATAGCCTAATAATAGAACGTTTTAATCAAAATGCAGGAACCAAATCACGGTCTGCATAACCAAACTATCTGGGTACCAGCTAGCCTTTATTCTGCTAATTAACGGTGAGGGTTTCAGAAGACCGAACGTAACCTAAGTCATGCCCGAACTTTCTAGACTTTTATTTGCCACAACAAAATGAGAAACTTCAATCACTCAACACTCAAGAGAGTAGAGTGCTCTGTTTGAGAGTTCGTCAAAGCAAAATCTGCTACTCGGGGGAGCCAACTAAACAGCTGGAAATCATAATAGAAAAGATTTATTGGCGAAATATGGCTGCAATTGCAACGAAAAATTTATAAAAACTTGTATTTCAGACTGATCTCTATGCCGCCATGGCTGGAGCATGTATATAACCTTAATTTCATAAAATCTTCTATCCAATAAGGTCCGTTTCATTCATATTAAACTTGTGTAACAACCAAAAAAAAAAGCATCCCATATTATCATATGAACAGTTTTTTAAAATATGCTAAAATTATTTTTCTACTAAATCAAAAACTAAAGCTACTTTAATATGAATTTCTAGCTACCTAGCTTTATAATAAACAAATCCTTCTTCGACTATTTATCATTATTACATCTCAAGGTACAGAGAATTATTAACAAACAAACGTTGATAAATAAATAAAAACAACTGATTTAGTGACAGCAGAATGCTGTACAAATAAGTGGGACTATAACAAATGGCATATGTGATCAATATACGACAGATATAAACGAGGAAAAACTAATAAAATTCATTTATTTTTTCTGTCTTCTTTTATTAAAGTTATTAATCACGGCACTTATTGTTATAATAAAATCTTTCTTGTCTGAAAGTGGAATTGAAATCAGAACCAGACAAATAACATCATGCTAGATTTTGGCTCTCCAAATTATAAGCTGAGTACTAATAAAAACTTATGGGAACCCTTTACAAATTTAAACAAGTCTGCAAAGAAACTGAATTTAATACCAAAGAACTCGTATTTTGCGTTGAAAATTCAGACACAAAATATAATATCTATAAATGTTTCGCTTATGAAAATTATTTTATTTTTTTTAATAGAATATCTTTCAATTAATCTTAATGTAGCATTTACAATTTATATCAAAACTTACAAACATGCATACAAATATATGTACATGCATATATACTATTAAATAAAATACTCCTATCATCATAAATAGAAATCATCAACTTAATTTTTGTCCATTCCATTTGTCTTTTTTTTTGTAATCTTTAACCTTAAAACTAAAACAGAATTGTTTCAATATATACTTATGTACGTATGTATGTGTATGTGGAGATATATACATGTACATACTTATACATTTTTATATAAAAATGTTCAATCATTTCGGACATCTCATTTTATAATACAAATGGAGATCTAAATTAAAATTTTCAGTTGCTTTCCTCACAAAAGATACGAAATAATCACTAGAATCTTCAAAAGACGAAAAATGTTACAAAGCAAAAATTTATAAAATAAAAAAGCATCATTATTACAAATGAATGTCAAAGAAAAACAAAAAAAGAACTTTTATACTAAAATAAAAGCCAACATAAATTGACCTACCGATATTGTGTCCTTTGGCATTGTCAATGGTTTGGAGATACAAGTAACTGCAACAACCACATTTACTACAAAATCATCGTTTTACACATAAACTTATAAAGTTACTCTTAATAAATATGTTTACTTATACATGCTCATATAAACTCCATGGTGGATAGTAACCATACCATATGATTATTAGATTTTCAAAACAGTTGTATTGAAAATAAAACGAAATTTGTTTGATAGATTTACAACTTAGAACACTGTACACCCACTTATACTCGTATGTAAGCAGACCGTCAGTAGAAAATAGTTACAGTGGTCAACATTTTCTTAATTTAGTTAATAAGTTTATTGGGCATACAAAACAAATGACAAGTAAAACGCCATCTAGACTACCTGCTGCTTACACAACTTTCACAGATGGAACTTTTACTTTGCAGAGTCATATATTTCATATGTTCATATATTGCACATGTTTGTAGCCATATACGGGGGCTAATCAAATAATAACCGTTATTTTAAATTTTTTTTTAAAGTATTTATATATTCATCAATAACTTATCTTGTCACCTTTAAAGTAATCCCCCTCAGCCAGCGTTTTTTCCAATCCTCAAAACACTTCTGAAACGCGCTTTTTGGTATCGCCTGTGTCGATTTTTCTTTCATCTTCTCAATCGTAACAAAACGCTTTCCTTACATCATTGTCTTCAATTTTGGGAAAAGAAAAAAATCAGTGGGAGCTAAGTCCGGTAAATACGGTGGTTGATGCATGATATCTGTTTTGTTTTTGCCCAAAACTTCCAGCACAAGCATCGATGTGTGAGCTGGTACGTTATCATGGTGCAAAATCCATGATTGTTTTTTCCACAATTCTGCGCGTTTCCGACGAACTTCAAGGTAGTATTCCTTATTGACCGTACGACCTTGTGGCATGAACTCACGATGCATCCCACCATTGCAGTCGGAGAAAACAATAAGCAAAGCACCTTCACATTTGACCGAACTTGACGTGCTCTTTTCAGTCTTGGCTCTTCTGGACGCTTCCAGTGGGATGATTGGGCTTTCGTTATGAACTTTTTGAGGAATTCTGGGTCGTCGCTCCTGAGAGATGTTGTTTTTGCTCAAAATTTAGTAAAAAATCAAAGAGGACACAAAACACGACTAACCTTTTTATCTGTCGAAAACAAACTGACAATCCGAAATGGCAACATATTTAACAGATATGTGTACCAACATAACAGAAAAAAATGCGAAAATCTAACATACCTAACTCACGAAATTTGAAAATAACGGTTTTTTAAACATACCATGTAGGTAAAGACCTTGCTTAAGAGTTTAGGACTGTAGTGCCATCGCTGCATACATTAGTAGTAACGGTGATGGCACTACACCTCCCTTTTTTTCTAAAAAAAACATACATTAGTAGTAACGGTGATGGCACTACAGGACTTCTAATCCGTCCTGTATGCAATTTCCCAGCAGTCTATGGAAGACAAGTTTTAATGAGTTGGTAGGCCGAAACCCATTAAGTATAAGCCGTTAACCAATTCACCTGTTCCGGGGATGCACCTGAAAAGCGGCATTCATCATAATTATCAGAAACCTTAATCCCCTGCCTACGATTTTAGGCTTAAACCCCAGCCAAGACTTTTCTATGTAGGCATCTCTACCATTATCAGCACCAATGGTCTGCACAGCAGAACCTCTCGGTGGCTTAGCTGACTCACGTTCTGCCAATTTTAGACCTTGTTAAGCGTTTCGGAAGTCCACCACAACGTAGATCATGCGTCTTTCAGTGGTTTTATTTTTACTTGCCAAAATATGATATTAAGAGAACTATTTTCCTTCGGGACCTACCCCGACAGAGATTAAATCTTCTATTTAACGTTTTTGGCAGAAGTTGTAGGAAAAAGGAGGAAGTAGAGAGTGTTGAGCGTTTCCTTGTCATTGAAGAGTTTTTTCTTATATAAATGTTGTGTATCCAGGCAGACCGCTGCTGTATGTTGGCAGATATATCGGAATGCGACGTAGGTGAACTGGACTCTTTCATCCGATCCTCGGGTTGTTTGTGAACTAATCCAGTGATGAGATACTTATCACACTTAGGCATAACAATGGCACCAAATTGGGCCCAAGCGAGCTGGATTTTTAATGATTAGCAGTCTGTGAAACCTAAACTTCCCTGGGCTTTAAATAAATAATGGCAAAAAAATACGTAACCAATATCGGCCGTATTCATAAAAAAATTGTATGTTTATTAAACAGTTGTTTGACAAATTCCCTATAGAAATTTTTCAAATAACAATTTAATAAACATACAATATTTTTATGATAAGGCCATAAATGATGTGAGTAATTTATACAAAAATTCTATTTAAACTCATATTTCGTAATAAAAGCCACTAAAAAATTGTTCAAACACTTAACTTTATATTCAAAGTATTACAAGACAACAATGATAATTTTAAAGTTGTGTATATATGAATACAAGAGAAATCTGCTTCTTATTATTAACTTTGGCACATTTTTTGAGCCTTTGGATACGTGATTTCAAAACTTCATTTGACCAAATAATAATTAGTTATGGAGGCGGAATTTTTTGAGTAATACTTTAGTTTAATAATTCTCATTGTGTCTTTAATCATTTATATAAATGAAGTTGGTACGAATAAGTGTTTAAAGAGGTAATATATTTTATTTCTCTGTTGATAATAGCAGTATTGGCATCGCCCACTTTATTCGTCTTCCATCTTGTTTCGATATTCTCAAAAAAAGTGTATAAGAAAGTTGTAAGAAGCGTATTGCAAGCCTTTTATTTGGGAGCGCAATCCATAGCAAAATTTATTTATTTGCTGTATTTAAATTGTATTAAGTATGTTGTTTTAGTACTTGTAATACCTGAACACACAAGAAACCCGCTTTTACATGGGTTTAATGTACAAGTGCTCTCAATTTTAGATTTTTTACTCTTCTTACCAATAAAATAAATTCCCCAATTTATATCAATTACAGTCATTGTTGGCATCCTAATTTAAAGTTATAACAATAATTTTTTCTATCCAATTCATAGTAGATAAATATTTTATTGCCAAATATGCTACTGTGCAGTCCTTTCAAATAAAATTTCTAGTTGACAATTATTGTAAAAAATATTAAAAAAAAAAAAAAAAATGGCAGTCACTAGACAAAATCTGCTTGTTAGTGTTTTTACCATACCAAATAGCAAATGGAAAGTCCTTAACGTTGTAATGATTCTCTTTTGGAGAATAACAAAGCATTATCTAACAATGTCCTGAATGCTAAAAGGTTATTTTATTTCATTCAATTCCCCATTCAGGATCCCTTCCATTACTTCACCTTTTCCAGTTTCCTTTTCAATTTATTCTTTTGTTTCTTTTTTTTTTTTTTTTTGGTTTTCATTTTTGGTATAGTTTTTTTCGGCATTTTTCTCTTTCCTCTATTTCACTTATTGGCAGACAAGGCAAAACATAAAATCATGCTTATCAATAGTGTTGTTCCATTGTGTTTTGAATTTGAAATTTTATGCTCTTGTCTGTACTATTATCCTTGCTATTGATTTTGTTGTTATTGTTGTTGTTGCAGTTGTTGCTCGTCTTTGCTGGGTTTCAGCATTATATTTCTGAGCTTTTGGTGTTTATGTGTTTCGTTGTTGCTGTTGTTGTTTGCTATATCAGCAATCACTGTCACTGTCAATTTTTATTATTAAAATAAATTGCAAAAAATTGAAAACAAATATTCACCATAGTTACTTGTGATTTGTTCGAGAGGAGAGCTTTGAAATTTATACTACATGTTTTTCTTTGTTTAGCCAAAAAAAGATGCCTTAAAGCGCATAATATTAATTGCAAGAACACGAGAATATTAAACCGCAATGTTTTACAGGGGTTCGTATGCAAGTGTGCGTGTTTTTTAATTTTTTCTCTCATAGGGAAACAAGTCTTTAGTTTTATTTTGCTTCTCAAGTTTTTTTTTTATAAATGAACTCTCATGTTTTAATTTTATTTTACAAAAGTTCAAATTAGTGCACATTCGGTTATTTGTTCCGTAAAGCTGACCAAAAATTGGGTTCTTTTACAGTGTGAGCGCGATAGGCGCAACCACAGATTATCACAAAACCCAAATTATAGCCACAGCCAAATGTTCTGCATTATAGTCTTTATAAGTGCATACTATTCAAAAACAATTCCTGATATTCGTACGTGTTTATATTCATAGATACCAGACAAATCTGTTTTGAAATCGTCAAATTCTGGGAAAAAATCGTCAAAATCGTAAATATGATTATCGCAAATCGGTAAGAAAAAAATCGTTAACAACTAAAATTAATCATCTTTACATAAAATATGTATTTGAATGGCGTCAAATATACAAAAAAAAATAACTCATGGTTGCCTCCAATAAAAGAAACTGCAGTTGTTACAACTATAACAACAAATATTTACTCGCACAAACATGAGGTGAATTTCATAATCACATTTGGTACATAACGCTTTTGTAAAAATAAGATTTCATTTAATAAAAGGTGTGTTGAAAGTCCCTTTTATATATCATATTTAAGAGTTATACTAGGTCTGATAAAAATGACCGTTATTTTCTAATTTCGTGAGTTGCGTATGTTCGATTTTCGCATTTTTCTGATATGTTGGTACACATGCTTTTTATATATGTTGGCAATATCATTATGGACTGTCAGTTTGATTTTGAAAGATAAAAAGGTTAGTCGTGTTTTGGTGTGCTTTTCGATTTTTTTTTCTATTGGAAAAATGGATCAAAAAAACTGTATTAAGTTTTGTGTAAAAAATGAAATTAAATGCGCAAGGACACTTAAAATGTTGATTATGACGTTTGGCGAGTCTACTATGAGCAGAACACAAGTTTAATTGTGGTATAACCGGTTTAAGGAAGGTCGAGAAGATGTCAATGACGATGCTCGGTTTGGTCGCCCGAGAACGTCAAAAATCGATAAAAACATTGAAGCAGTAAAGAAACTTATTTTTATTATCGTCGAATCACTACTAGAAAGCATGCTGATGATGTTGGCACATCGTTCGGCTAATGCCAAGCAATTTGTACGGATGTTTTAGGCATGAAACTTGCGTCAACGAAGATTGTTCCAAAATTACTAAATTTTGGGCAAAACCAACGTCGCATGGACATCGCTCAGGGGCTGTTGAACATCGTCAACGAAGATACAAATTTGCTCGAAAAGGTCATAACTGGTGACAAATCATGTGTATATGACTATGACATTAAAACCAAAGTCCAAGCATCCCAATGGAAGCGTTCAAAAGAACCAAGACCGAAAAAAGCACGTCAAATTCAGTCAAATGTAAAGGTTTTCTTCGACTGCAATAGCGTGGTGCATTATCAATTCTTGCAACGAGTTCGTACTGTCAATAAGGAACACTACTTTGAAGTTACGCGCCATTTGCTCGAAGCAATTCGTCAGAAACGCACAGAATTGTGGAAAAACAGTAATGGATTTTCCACCATGATAACGCACCAGGTCGCACATCGATGCTTGTGCGTGAATTTTTGGCTAAAAACGAAACCGTTATCATGCCTCAGCCACTTTATTCTCCGGACTTGGCCCCGCTGACTTTTTCCTTTTCCCAAAATTGAGGACACTGATGAAAGGAAAGCGTTTTGCTACTACTAAGGAGATAAAAGAAAGATCGAAACAGTAGCTGTTGGCGAAAACAAAAACGCGTTTCAGAAGTGTTTCGAGGATTGGAAAAAACACTGCGGCAGATTAAATATTGATATTGATGAATAAATAAATAGTTTTTGAAAAAAAATTTTAAATAACGGGTTTTTATCAGCCCTCGTGTATAGTATTTCACTTCAATTTATGTAACTTGTTTAATGCAAAAATAAACTCAGATTATAAATTAAATATGTCAACGAACGAATATTCATTTTATTTCATTTATTTATTGCATCCAGCACGACAAGACTACTTGTAAGTTTTATAATTACAGTGCCGGAAAATTTTAGTGTACAAGATTTGATGCCTAAACAAATTACCTAAGATTATAAAATAAATTAAGTTTCTAGAAACTAGATATACAACTATTAAATGAACAAGTAACGTTATAATGACAAGTGGTAGTGAAAAAATAAAAATTGAAATAAAGCATTTAGCCAAAATATTTAAGTAAAAATTGTTTAAAATTCAGTGCGTTGATATTTAATTGTTGGCTATGTGGAAGAGCATTCCAAAGATGAATAGCATGTGTGAAAAATTGCCACTCTAAAGTGAGGCAACGAGAATTTTTATAAGTATAACTTTTTTTGCCTCGTGATGATTGGGCAAACTGAATCTTTTAACATAAGTATTTGTGCTCTTTAGCTCGACTGATTTTCTGGAAAAATTAGTGTTTTTTTCATTAAGAGTTTTTATCTTTAAAAGATTTTCAAATGCAACCCCTTATACTCGTATAGTCCTTGTTTAAGACGATACATGATCATGTAGTCTAAGGTCAGAAACATATCTTATATTATTATTATATAATACTTGAAGTAACCAGAATTTGAAAACAACTCACAGCCATTTGTAAGATTTGGCACTAAATATGCTTTTGCTAACAGAACTCTTACTCTCAAAAGTGTGAAGTATTGTATAAATCGTAATGTCCTTCATCAGCTTCTGAAGATTTATTCGTTATAATACATTTTTATCGCATTTTTCAATAAGCTCGTTCGTTATTTTAAAATTTTCGCAACATACTCGTATATTCAATCCTTTCAAACCACATCTACTAATTAGCGCCTTTAATGTTATTTATTATATTTCCAATTTTTGTTTTTATGAGTTTCGTGCCACTAAAAAGTCTTTAAAGTTCCGCGCTGCTAAACGGCAAAACCATTAATTTCACTGCATAAGTAGCTAATTCCAATGAATAAATTTTTTTATCTATACACATTTATCTTGAAATCAACTGCAGAGCTCTAATTTTGTCATTCATATAACCTGAATTTCTGCCACTGATGTTCAATCATCTATTTTTTTTTTTTAATTATCGTTTAATTTGCTTTCATTAATTTTTAAACTGTTTTCTACACAAAACAAAATTAGTGTTTCTTATATTAAGAAAATATTTTGCCAGTCGTTGTCAATATAATAATTGAGTTATATTTTGAATATTCTTAAAATAAATAATGCTGAAAAATGCTAAATATATAATTGAAAAATATTTAAAAAATTTAACTGCTAAATGGAAAATTTGCAGAAAAGCAGCATAAAAAATTGTATATTTAGCTGCAAAAATGCCCAAATGGTCCCAAACACATATTGGAAAATTAACCCTAATTATAACGTAATCTTGGGCAATAGTAGCAACTCAATATAAGAATTGTGATGCCAGGTTTCAATTTTCATTAGCATTAATGTCGTGGTTACAGATTTGAATCTGTAATCAAGTAAAAATTTTGGTAGATTTTCATATTGCTATTTAAAAAGTTCACTGAAAAAAGCTAAAAAAAAAAAATACTAAACGCTAAATGGAAAATTTGCAACTAAATCAGAAAAATTAATGTTAAATTTAGCCGAAAGATGCCAAAATGGCTACGCTGGTTGGCACCTTTTTAGATTTACAATAAGTACAATTTATTTAAACTCTCTTGTAAATACCATGAACAATTTGCCAGAAGCAATTGATGTGCTTGTGACAGCGAAGCCAACACGTGAGAGTGGTGAATATGAAAATTTGTTTTTAAAAACGCTTTTTGCAGTTTTCCTTACTAAATCGTATTTATTAATTTAAAAAATGTACTTTTCTCTAATTTGTAACTTTCATAATTTTTGTGCAAAATCAAATAATTTTAATTACTTTAACTGCCATTTGAAGTTTTTCGCTTTCACGTTTTCAATTCATTTGTAGCCAACACTAAACTGGACTAATAACCATTTCAATAAAATCCTAATAATTACTGGTCGTCATATGTGCACAAAAAAAATATATTGTTAGGAGATTTTAGTAGCTTGCAAAAATTGCAAATCTTAATTATGTTCATTATGCAGTATCAGCAAGTAGTATTGACAATAGCTTACCGTAAACATTTAAACGTGCCGAATGTTCAACGCTGCCCATTGTGTTAGTAGCAATACATTTATAAAGTCCACCATCATCCGGCCTCACATGAGAGATATTCAAATGACTTATCACATCACCGGACATATCGACAAATTGTCCAATTGCAAAGCGATGATGCAAAGAAACGTCCATAATTGGCTGTGAATCCAATAGCCATGAAAACTGTAAAGAAACACATACATACATACACAAAATTTAATTGCAAGAAAATAAACACAAAAAAACATAATAATCAAAAACAACAACATATTACTCGTACATTGCCTACCCAGTCAAAATTAGAGTTTAGTAAATTTTTTGTGCAACAGCTTTCTGATTATTAGGAGTAGTAGCATTTCTTGAGATTGAAAAGAGAATTATTTGTAACTAGGCAACTACGAGTATGTTGGCATTTTGTTGTTGAAAGAGAAGAACTTTTGCTTAGAAAATGCTGAATTTCTGAAAATGTCAACTGCAAATTCATTGCAGTAACTTCAAATAATACATTAAACACAAAAAAAGCCTTCTTATTTCAAAGTCCAAAGTGTATTTTTTATTATTTATAGTATTAACTAATTGCCTTTTAGTGCCTCAGCACCTCCTTTTGGGAGTAGGTTTTGCTTTGGGGTAGTCTTAGTTTGGACACTCTGCTTTGTAACAAATAAAACTCCATGAAGCCCTACTATGACTTAGGTTGCATTGGAACTTCCCAAAACCGCCACAGAGTGTTAATTGACAGAACGACGCTCCCAAGTGGTTGGGGTTTTTTTTTTTTTTTTATCTGGGACCAGTACTCAGGGGATGACCCCTACATATGCAGCGCATTGTACTGGAACTGGGAAAATAGGGTATGATGATGAGGAAAGAGGGAGTAGTGTTCGCGAAATGTTAACGATAATAACACGAAAGAATGAAACAAACTCTATTGCAGCATTAGAAATGTTGGAATTAAATTAGTTAAAACTGATCAGTGCCCAGACCAGTGGTTTTGCAGACCATGCAGGCACTGATCGTGTTTGAGGTACCTATTCCTTGGCTGAAACGTTCTGGTAAAGACAGAATAATTAAGTTTTATTCGCGATATTAGCTTCTAATATTGATACCAATCAAAAAATTGTAAACAGCTTGTTTTTATGTTTTCCAGCTGTCTATATGATGACATTTCATAGGGCCTACCCTAATCATCAGTAGACTTTGGAAATTTTTGAAAGGTGTTCTCAAACACTCAACTTTACATCCCAACAATCTAAATAAATTATTGAGTATTTGAAAAGAATTTGAAAGAAAAACTGTTTTAATAATACCTGTCAAAACACAAAAAACACGCGTTTTGAAAAAAAACAAAAAGTAGAAACGTACGTAAAAGAACAAGCTTGTTTTTTGTATTTTGACAAGTAATAATAGGCTAAAAAGTCCCGGGCCTAAAAAAGAATACACAATATTTTTTTGGTTCAGAATTAGCTTTCAACAAAATTGCGAATTTTGGGCTAAAACAGCAAATTTGTGCTAACCAATTCAATGTAAACAGAATTGGGGTTATAATTAACTCCGGGTGAGTTAATTATAATGGATTTTGGGGGAAAAGAAATAAAAAGAGGGCCAATATTTCTTTTTAAATAAAATGAGTTTATTGACAATGGGTGGATTACCTATTTTAGATTTTTAATGTTACAAGCAGGTTGAAAACTAAGATGAACAATACTTCCAAATAAGGACTAGAGAATTTCCTATATGTCTGGAGTTTGCTCTAGCACTACTTCTCTCATTCTGGGTAAAATTCGAATGAATCTAATATGCCGCAAATGGTAAAATTGACATTGCGACGAACTGCCAATGCGAGCAACAGAGTGATGAGTATAGGATTAATTCAACAAAGTCGTAAGTAAATTTTGTTTTTCAACGTAAGTGCAATGCAATCATTCCAGCGCCGGTCTAACATTTCAATACCACATTTGTAGAACGATTTATATTTTGCCTCAAAATAGGCCTCAGTTTCAGCGATAACCTCTTCATTTGTGTGAAATTTCTTACCGGCGAGGATTTTTTTCAGGTCTGTGAACAGCCTGTAGTCGCAGGGAGCCAAAACTGTCGAATCGTTGTCTTGATGAAACAACATTTTTTCTTTGCTATATACGGTTTGAAGTGATGGATCCCTGTTCCATCCATTGTCGCAAAAATTCCAGTTTGTTACTTTTAAACACGGCCAAACACTGCTCAGAATCATTAACACGTTCTCGTTTTTGGTCAACAGTGGGCAAACGCGGCACCCACTTTAAACAGAGCTTTCTCATAGTCAAAAGCTCATGATAAATAAAGTCAACACGTTGTTTTGATATCTTTACAATGTCAGCTAACTCACGCAACTTCACTTCTCGATCATTCAAAACGATTTTGTGGATTTTTTGTTTTCTGGTATTTCATTTGGACGTCCACTGCGTTCTGCATCAGCGGTGTCTCTACGACCACGTTTTAAGTCAGCAAACCAACGTTTTATTGTTGTGTCTGATGGAGCGGAGTCCACATAATACTTTTCAAGCCATAGTTTTGCTTGAACGGTATATTTTTCCCCATCAAGAGGCAGTGCAAAATTAAATTATATATATGTAGTAGGCACGTGATTTTTCAGCCCATGTAGTAGTAAATTGCGATAGTTGCAAATCTTAGTAAATTTTAATAAAATATTTTATAGGTTGTAAGTAACCTACATTTCTTCAAGTTTACACTCCATTTTGCACTATTTAGGCAAGTTTTTGGTTCAGTGTACAAAAAGGTGTTATAAATATTCGCTAATAATTATAGTGCATACCCATTTATTTAATGCATCAAGCTAAGTAGCATCCTTAGAGGTAACTTACTCGTATTTAAGCGTAGAGACAGGGACAAAATTTCATATCAGTACTCATAGATAAACAAAGCTTTCATTCATCATTTTAAATTAACATGAACTGCTTGTTGAAGAAAAATGAAACAAATATATATAATATTGTCTGCGTTATAAAAAATTTTTACTGTTTTATTAATAGGAATAAATCGAGTAACCATTATTTATAAATGCTTAATAACATTATTCAGCTGTTATTAACGATGAAAAATTATTGCAGCCTATGCCCTTCTTTAATCCTTTGATTAAATTTTTAATTATAGAAGCATTTTGTGAGCAAATCTAGACAATTTCTAACATAAAAATTATAATAAAGTGAAAGTTTTAAATTCAGGTCTACAATCTGTAAGTGTGTAACATGTATATGGGGCAATCCAAGTCGGACAGGTCGAAGAAAAAATATTTTTGATTTGCGTCTTGACTGTAATAATGTTCCTTTTAAACAGTACATTTATCTAAATTTTCAGCTTATGGCTTTAGAGATATCGGATTTTAAAAAACACCGAGCTATAAGAAAACTGTGCCCGAATAAATACTCATAACTTTTTCAGTATTAGCCCAAACAACATAATTTTTGTGTCGTGTTTTTTTTTCTGTCTACGAGTACTGTCGAATAAAAAACGGAAAAAATTGTGCATAGTAGGCTCAAATGCGATTAATATTTTAAATAAATTTTTCTTACTGTTTGTACTCTTGGAGTTTCTTGAAACTTGTATTAAACTATGATTTTTTCTACAACTTTTAAGACCCATTTGGTAGTGGGATTGGAATAATTACTATTTTTCCGGAATTTTGAAAAATTTGGTATATACAATTTTTCTTGTTAAACCACCCTGCCTTCATTTTCTATTATTATGTATTACACTGCTTTACAAATTTTAAATTTGGAAAAATACAAAGAACGCCACATGCCTAGATAAGTTTATTCGGATCTCCTAAACATGAAAAACGCAAGAAAAAAATTTCATAAGTACCATTTTTTAGATAACGATACTTTTGTGTTTTTCGGTGTATGGTCCCACTCAAACCCTTGTGGAGCAAAACCGAAAACTCCGATTGAGATAATTGCATATCATTGGAAAGGTAATTAAATGCCTTTTCCGTCGATATAATGCGAATTATTATCGGACAAGAAATGGCTGAGTTATGGCACCTGAAACTTCAAAATTTGCTTATTTTTTAAGTATTTTTCAAAATTTTTCATTTTTATTTCGTTTGTTTCTACAATGTAGTACAGATCTAGAATGTTTTATTTATTAAAAAAGTAAAAAAAAAATTGAAAATTTAACATTTATAGTGATAACTTCACATAGAGTTAAAGAAGAAGATACCACTATTGTTCTAGTTTTAGATAGAATTAAATATGTGGAACACAATTGGCTCATATGTGGGGGTTAAAAAATAGCAAGGTGGTTAAACCAAATACCTCTGTTTTCTTTACTTGTGGGACAGTAGTGCTAAATATCCACATTAAAGTTAAGAACGATTGATCCTCTCAAGAAGAGCAATTTACAGGTTGACAGAACACAGTTGTTATCAAAGGATCGTATAGTTATATCTCCTTTATATATAAAACTAGGATTTATAAAACTATTTATAGAAGGACTTGATAAAAATGGAAATTAATTCCCTTTTCTGTCACAAAATGAGGTCATTAATAAAAGACCCAAATTTTACGGATTGAGAAAAAGGCATGGAATGAGTTTGTTTGGTTTACTATAAACGTCTTAGGAAATTAGAGAAGTTCTGAATATTCTCAAGATTAACGAGTTGGAGCGGGAATAGTGGGGCCTAGAGCAACCAAATATATAACTCTTAGAAAAAACACCACAGTCCTCCAAGCGGAACTATACGCAATAAGGAAAGCGGTTAAAATACTCTCCGATAGGAAACACAAGGGAGTGCTGATAAAAATACTCTCTGATAGCCAATCAGTGCTGAAGGACCCACTCCAACTTTTGGTTTTAATAAGGGTCTCCTGAATGAGGAGATAAAGAAATGGACGGAATCCATCGTTGAACAACATTGGAACGAGACAGCTGGTCTTGAACACTTCAAGAAATTTCTAAACTTTGATAAAAAGAGGGCCGAACGTGCTCTAAAACTGGACAGGAAAAGTCTCAGAACATTGACAGGTACACTTACAGGTCATTATAGCTGCTACAAGCACCTTCACAGGATGGGCATTTCCAACACAGATGTTTACAGATTCTGCGGTGATGAAGAGGAGTCAATGGAGCACTTAATCACCCACTGTGGAGCACTGGGACACAGAAGATATAGGCTACTACAAGCAGTGAATGTGACTATTAAGTCACTCCCATTGAAGGAGCTTGTCCGTTTTCTTGACATACTCAACCCATAATGAGGCAAGGGGACGCACAATAGATCAATATTGGCAGCAGTGTCAATGGCCGATGAGGGCTAATAATAATACTTTAATGAGTTACATTATTCACAACCACCGGGGCTATTTTCACACTAATCTTGGGGAGGTAAGTGAAGTAAAGAGCAAACTTCTACCAGTCACTCCATACTATGGAGGAACTCTATCAGAGCTACTAGAGCACACACATGAAGACTGGAAACTTTTCCAAGAAAATCATACAAGGAAAAACGTTTTCTTTATTATAATAATTAAACAAACTGGAATCATCTCTACATTTTTAGTGCGTTATAAACAAAAACATCTGAAACTTAAATCACGGAAATGAAATCGTCATTAAAAATTAAAAATCGTCACAAAAAATTAAAAATCATTAAAAAATTTGTTGCGCTGTGTATAATAGTGGTTTTCCATTTCTGACAAACTAATATATTTGTTAATGTTTTGTATCGAAAATGCAACTTAGGCACATATCCATATTGTAGCTTTAAATAAGCTGAATGTACTAAGAATTTTGACTTTCGGCTGCATTCATATTTCGTCCTTGACAAAACTATATATACATATGAACAGAAAGAAGCGTTATTTTACGCCTTCGAATTCCCATTCCACCTAAATTTATGAACAACCAGCAAAAATTTCATATGTTCCATTTTATCTACATAAAATTTTTGCACACAAATAAATTTAATAATAATTTGGCTACTGATACATTTCTCTTAAAAACATATTTGCTTTCCCACTCTTCAATAATATTCACAGTTCTTAAGTGAATGTACGGGTATGAGTACACAAAATTTACAAAAGCAAAAAGGAAACAAAAATAAAGGACAAAAAATAACTGTTTTTACTTACTTGCGGTGGCGGTGAACCACTGGCAGAACATTTAAGAGATATTAATGGTCCAGGACGTACATTTTGTTCAATAAAAGTATAAATCAATTCTGGCACAGTATCTGGAAGTACACAACGCGATTACAATGATGATGAATTGGTGTAGGTATATAAGTATGTGTGTAGTTGTTAAAAAAAAATTACAACAAAAACATTTTGAACATGAGTAAACTTGAACATGAACAAATATATTTACCTCCCAGTTTTAATTCGGCCATTGCTTGGGCACTTGATTTTTGATTTTCCACCAAACACTGATACACACCACGATCACGGCGACCCACATTTTGTATGACCAGAGAAGTTTTTGACAAAAACCGCAAACTAAAAATAGAAGGGGGTTCAAAAATATAAATAAATAAATTGAAATTCTTTTAAGTGCATACGTATATTTATTGGTAATATTCGAATATTGATATTGAAAAGTTTGTAAGTTTGCATGTTTGCACAAGGTAATCTCTGGAACTATTGGCCAGGGTTAAAAGTTTTTTCAACAAAGTGTAGAGCGAAGCCTCCTGACAGACATAACATATATAAAAATTCATTAAAGTAATTAGGGTAGGGTCAAGAGATAGTAAACGTCCTCAGGAAATTTTCAAAAAAAAAAACTCAATCAACGTCAGGACGCTATATGCCTTCCAAATCGCGTGTTTGTCCGGATGTCCATCTCCTGACCAAAGGCTCATTATAGGCTAAACTGATGAATCCTTGTCCATGAAATTTGAAACATAGATGGATCAGAGTTCAATGGCTTATATTGTTGCAATATTATGACCATTTCGAGTCAAGTGTAATTTTTTCTCTGCAAAATTATCTCAACTCACTTTCGAACTCAAAACATAGATGTAACTAAAAAACAGATGGGCATTGTACATTTTCAAAGCTAAAACAAAGCGTGCTTGGCGATAAAGTTTCTTCGTCTACTGAGCTGTTCAAGCTGTTTTGATGAAATTAAGAACAAAAATGGATACACATAAGTATGTCTTATATAATAAAATTTTTTAAAACTAGGAACGATTTTATGGTAAATGAAAAACTGTCTGCCTTTCATGCAGAGAAATACAACAGCTTTAAATTGTAGTAAAACGTTGACCAACCGGAGTCAGCAGTAAGTTTTATTGTCTGCAAAGCTATGTCACTCAATTTTATAATATTGAAAATATAAATCTCTGAGTCTGAAAATAAACGCAGTTTTTAATATGTTTAAACGTGGAAGTAATATTGTTCGGATAGACATTTATTTCCTCTTCTGAGTTTGGCAACCTACTTTGATAAATTTAAAACAAAAGTCGGTATACATAGGTTTGTTTAAAAGAATATACATTTTTGATATTAGGGTCGAGTGGATGGTTGAATTAATCGTCGAAACTATTGAACCAATTTTGATGAAACTTAAAATTATCTTAACTTACGCCTAAAAAGACAGATATATTTTAAGGCACCCTTATGTAGGATATTTAATTTTTATTGAATTTTCTTTAATTCAAATTGAAATTTTTTTGCTATAAATACTATCGAATTCTAATAACTTAGACAGTTGTAACCAACCCAACTTGCGCAAAAATTGCTCGCGAATTTACTAAACTAAACTATAATGTTATAAAGATAGCAAATAAAAGTAAAACTTGAAAAACTTTTAGTTTGGAAAATTTCTTTAACTGTGAAATAATAACTGTATGGTACCTATTGAAAATAGTCTGTGGTCAAGCTATAAAGATAGTTTGGGACGAGTAAAATGATTTTCAGATCTATACATAAACACTGGCGCAATTAAGGGCAGGGTAACCCAAAGAAATTTTTTCAAAATCATGAGTATTATGTGACGTGGCAGTGAAAACTTTTAAAGTCAGAAATTTAGCCCTTACAGAGTCGTGAAATATAATGACCGGGCTAAAAATGGCGAAACAGTGAAAAAATACTCAAAGAGCGGTGTTTGTAGGCGTGGCAGAAAAATAAAAATAAATAATTTCCGAATTGTTTATTTATTTATTATGTTTTTTATTTATTTATTCAAGTCTATGAATTTTAATTATTACAGGCTATTAATACAAATGTACATACATATACACAGAAATGAATGAAAAAAGAAAAAGATAAAAAGTAATAAAAATTATAAGAAAAAATTATAACAATTATTTGCAATTATTCAATGAGAACAAAATATTACGTTTTATCAGGTCTTCATTTACAGAATAATCAACATAAATATACAATTTATTAAAGTCTTTACAACATCAAAAGAAAGGATCGGAGATTGCATAGTTCGTTACATAATATTTAATATCCAATGGGGAGTAGTTTCAAATAGGTCGTTGGGGAACACAAAATTATATATTTTCAATTAAAAAGTTAGAGCTGTTTTTCCGTTAATTGTATTTAAAATGAGCATAACATTTAGCATAGTTCTGTGACTTATATTTATAGGAGGGCACACATAAGAAAATAAAAGAAACTGTTTTTGCACTGATTCAATTGTGTTACTGTAATTTTTGTGCTGTGGATCCCATATAATTGACCCATTTTCACTGAAAATAATTCCTTCATTAATATAATGTATATTGACATTAATCTAATGAAAATGTTCATTATTTTTCGGCCAATGATGGCTTTCATTGGACTAATAAATCTTGTTTCAATAAAAATTATGTAATGAATATATTCGTTAGATTAATGATAGCTTCATTAAGTCAATGTAACATGAATCATAATATTTGTGAATAGCTTACATTAAAACAATAAAAATATTCATTAAGTTAACGACTCAATTTCATTAGTTTTATGAATTTGGTACATTAACATTAAGTAAAACTTTAATTCCTTTAATGAATCTTCTTCATCATTCAAACGTAATTTTTTCATTAGGGCAATGAATGTGTTACATTATTTTTATGAAATATTTTCACTAGTGTAATGATTGCATTTGTTGAACCTATGAAAATGTTCACTAATTTGGTGAAAAATTTTCGTCATTCTAACGAATTAAAATCATTAGTTTAAGGAAGAGTTGCATTATTCTAATGATAATTTTTCATTAGAATTGTGCTACTGAAAAGAAACCAAAAAATTTTTTTACATTAAGCATAAAATAATTTTTTATTGTGTTAATACACTATTGAAATTTTTATTAAACAATTTTTTACATAGTAATTAATGTATAAAATAATTTACTTTATCATTTAGTTAGTAGTTGTAATATATTTATCTCACTTTTACTAAATCTCTAAAATTTTTCACCCAGCTTTCAATAATTGTTTATTACAAATCCAATGAAATTTTCTAATGAAATTATGAAACCTAATGAATCAATTTCTATGAATATTTTCATTAATGCTATGAATCTTCATTGATGGAACGTAATTTTTCATTCCGTTAATGAAAATTATTTAATGAATTGGGTTCATTAGAAATATGAAGCAAATATTTTTCAGTGTTCCAGAACTGGGCGAACCAGAGACGTAAATAGTTGTTTCGTGATGTAAGGATCATCGAATTCCTTAGCCCAGCGTTTGATGAGACCCAGTTGGCATCTCGCTTTACTAACAATTAGGGAAATATGTTTAATGAAATTTAATTTAGGGTCTAGTAAAAAACACTTTCGAGCTCATTGCCACCTAAAGAATATTTAATATTTAAATGGGTTCTTCGAAAGAAACACATACATTTACATTTATCAAAATTCAACTTCATTAAGTTCGATTCACAGCAAGCGTAAAGAGAATTGAAATATTTATTATATGTGAAAAGCATTTTAACATCATCCGCATACATAAGTATAAAGGAATTTTTGATAACACCAGGTAAATCATTGATGAAAAAAGAATTCGTCCAAGATGACTTCCTTGGGAAACACCAGATGTAACAGAGATTGGCTTAGATATTGCATTTTTGTATATAACATTCTGTTTGCTATTGATAAGATATGAATTTATCCAATTTAAACAACTTTGTGTGAGTCCCATATAATTTAGTTTCTTGATAAGTAGTCTATGATTAACCTTATCAAATGCCTTGCTAAAATCTGTATGAACAACATCAGTTTGCATGTTATTGACAAAACTACGATTAACCAAAATAGTGAGCTGTAAGAGATTAGTTACAGTAGAACAGCCTTTCCGAAAAGCATGTAGACTAGGCGATAATATTGAAGACACTTAGTGGCACAAATGATCCGTAATTAGCTTTTCCAATAGTTTAGGTATTATACTAAGTTTATCAATTCCTCTGTAATTAGTAATGCCATTTTTCCTACAAGACTTAAACAACAGAATGATGAGAGAATTCTTCCACATCTCAGGAAATTTACCAAATTTAATTGAATAAACAATATTGTAAGCGGATCTATTAAGAACGCAACTTGGAACATTGTAGGGTCCACTCTTATACGAAAACTTTGGTATATTCAAGCCATGAAGTACCGAAATTTCATCTAAAAATGGGAGGAAAATATGTTGATTTGCAGGATTGTGTGCTAAGTGTCTATTAAAGTTAGTTTCCTGTTGATCTGTATATGTAGATGAAAAGAAGTTTGCAAATAAGTTACTTATTTCAGCATTATCATCTGATTCATATTCATTTAGTTTCATAGAAGGCGGAAAGGCAGTAGAATTTCTTTTTATATTCACAAAGTTGTCAAAAGCATTAGGATTTTTTTTAAAGTTATTTTTAATTTTTGTGAGGTAGCAATTATAACATACTTGATTTACTTTGTTGTATTCAGCACGCGCAACCGAGTATTTTGCAAAGTCACCAACTGGACCAGATTTTTTATACTTTTTATAATATTTATTCTTGTAATTCTTAACTTTGCAAAGCAACTTACAATTCCATGGTGGTCCATACAAATAATAAAATATGCGTTATCTTTAATCCTAGTGATTGACTAATAAAATTTTTTTACGAGCCACTCTAATGTATATATGAGTATGTATTTTAAGAACATCCCTGCAGGAAATGTCAATAGTAAAACTATAGTGATTACCTATTGACGATGTCACCAGTACTACTGACAAATTGTATTCTTACTAATGCTAACTACTATTGACATTTAACACAGGCTTGTCCTACGAAATCTACCAGTAGACTGCGTCAATACTGACTAGGTAGTTCTTGTGGGGTCATATGGAGAAAATGTCAATAGTAAGATTGTACTGACTTACTATTGACGATATTACCATGTTTAGAAAATGTCAATAGTAAAACAAATAGTGATTGCCTATAATTATAAAATATTTAACTAGTTTAGCACTTTTTACTTACCTTTACCTTTTTATATCACTTTGTTAATGTATAGCTATTTTCTTGCGGCCAAAGATAAATTTTAAAAACAAATGAAATTATTAACAAAAAATATTCTCTGTCTATCAAAAATGAAAGACAAGGAAAAAAATTTATTGACAATGTCACCAGAAAGACACCATAAATGTTGACAAAAATGTTGACATGGATACACTTAACCCCATATTTCCTTCAGGGATGTTAGTATGTCTCATGAACATATTATGTTTATGTATGTGTATGCATATGTGTCCGCACAACACGAATAATACACAAAAAATTACGGTACGTTTCCAATTTTCTACATTGATTTTTCTTTTTTTAGCTCTAGTTGCACTTATCAATCAACTGTCCACAATTTCGTTTGAATTTTGTTCATAACTAATAACCACTGGCTAGTACTTTGTAGTTCCACAGTTGTTGGATAATTTGAGGTTTGTGCAATGTAAGACAGTGATGTTACCAGTAATACACAAATACGCAGTCTTTGGATAACAGCGGCAGTATTTAGTATAGAGCAAAACAAAAAATTAAATGTTATTCTAGTGTGTGGCATATTGGAATAGCACAAACATTTTGCTGTTTTAATTTATTGAATTTTTGTTGAAATTTTTATAATTTTTTAAATTAGATTTCTGGTTTTTGTACATCGGGTTATAGTTAAAGTTTTTCCTTTCTTAAGTTGTTTCTTAAGAAGGATTTTGCTGTTTAATTTAATGACAATCTAGCCAAAAATTGATTTTTTAAAAACGGACGGTCTGTAAAAGTAAGTCGAAGACTTGGGCAGATTTTAACACTCCCTTCGGCTTATAGCTGTAAATAATAACTCAAAACATCAAATATATGAATAAAATTTTGATGTGGTCGGCGTAGGACGACTTTGTTGACCGAAAATATCATGAATATCAAGAAATGCACTTTGCCGCCTTTCCACAGTGGATTCCAAATAAATGTGATTTTTAAGCGATATTAAACGAAAAAAAAAATACTAATAGAAATAAAAAAGTTATAGCACGCATTATGCATGAATACCGATATGTATAAAATAAAGCATTTTGTATTGAATTCACTTAAGTATTAAATACATAGATTACAGCAGGCTTCATGACAGTAAATGCTGTAACCGGCAATTGCAGTCGTGTAGTCGACTACTTCATTATCTTGCACACGTCAGCAACATAAATTCATTTAGATAAAATTGTATTTCTGTGTGGCCACCTCTGAGTTTTTGTTTGCTACGCTTAATTTAATGAAAGCGGTCCTTCAAATTTAAAAATATATTCAGATATATCTTATGATCTATAGTTATGAACAATATCAAAACCTTGAAAATTTTTTCAAAATGTGGACCAAAAATAATTCTACTTGAGAAATAAAGGTTTATACCCATCTCTTTTAATATTTTTTGTCAAATATATGAATTAAAACTAATAATCCTAATTAAAGTAAAACAATTAGTAAAGTAATCGCATAACTATACCAGTTGTTTTACTGGTATAGTAATCATTATATAAAATTAAGATTTTCTTCAAATATAAGTATATGTGCACATATTCAACAATAGAACAAATCATTTATTTAAAACAGCATTTAAATTTTGTTTTATTATGTTATATTAGGAAATAATATGTTTTCAAGAGCTAAACAGTTTTACATATTTTTTGCACATTGGTCCCACTGCTTTTTTTATTTTGTAGTCAATATAAATAAAAACTATTTTAAACCGTCTGCGGCAAAAATAAGCATGGACCACAACCTGCAGTCGTATAGTCTTGCTGTTGTCAAAATAAAAAATTTTTTCAAGCTTGGAAACAAGAAAATCTGGACTTGCTATCGGGAAGTTCAATCCAGGTGGATGATCTACCAATTCGGAGTGTATTTTACGTAATTTTAGCATTGTAACTAATGCTGTCTGAATCGGTGCGTTGTCTTTAAAAAAGAGCACTTTTTTCTTCTTTAAATGTGGTCGTTTTTTCTTGAATGAATGCACGCCAATACTTTCCTATGATTGTGGATACGTTTTCAAAATAATCGGTGAGCAATATTCCGTGTGCATTCCAAAGTACAGGGGTTATAACCTAGCCTGCCGATTTCACTATCTTCGCCTTCTTCGGAGCACCCCCATTAGCTTCCTTCCATGGTTTCGATTGATTTTTGGTTTCAGGTATGTATTGGTGGTCCCATTTCTCATCAGCAGCTATTAATCGACACCGAAATTCAACGCTTCATCATATCCAAACAGTGCTGAGAAGTGGTTTGTTCATGCAAAATGTTAAACATACGTTCATATGATATATTTCCCATTTCAACAATCTCACGTAACTTGACTCGGTCATCATTCATAACCATATCGAAAATTTTTTTGATATTTTCTTCAGTAACACCTCTTTTGGCCTTTCTGTTGATGGTATTGCTGCAGTACTTGTTCGGCTGTACTCTAAAGGAGCAGACTCACGGTAATGTTTATCGAACGTGTCTTTTGCCGTTTTCCCTTTCAAATAATAGTGTTTAATCAGTGCATGAAATTCACCTCCCCCGGAAACAGGTTTTGCCTTGGCGTATTCCAAACTTGGCACTCTGTTTTTCGGGTACAAAGGGGAAGGGGTCTCTCATTTGTTGTAGCAAATAAAACTCTAGGAAGTCGCATGACTTATGTTGTGTTGGCTTCCGAAACCCCTACTAAGGGTATAAATTGGCAGAACGGGGATCAGCATGGCCCCGGGTGGTTCTGCTTGCAGTTCAACGCGGGCTGATCATGGTTGAGGAGCCTACCTTGGCTGAAACATTCTGGCTGTGGTTGAAACGAAAAACGCAGGAAATTTTTTGCTGGGAAATTGCATACAGAAGGGATTAGAAGGCCCGAACTCCTTCTCACATGGCTACAAACATATGGCATAAATTGCTGTGTGAGCCTAGCAAGCTACACAAGAGCGCTGGTGAATCGTGAATAATTCACTCCGTGGAACTGGTCCATCATCAGATAAGGTCGCAAGGCAGGTGCTGATGTAAATCTTTCTCACAACTGCACGAAATTCACCTTTTTCCATTTTGCAAGAAACTCAAAAGTTGCTCGCTTCAAAGGACTACAAAAATAAACTAATCGATGAATTTGGGTGACAGCTGACGTTTGACAGATCGCAATTACAAATAAAAGAAAAAACTCGTGTTTGTGCTGCCATCTAGCAATAGGTTGCTTCAATATCAATCCGGCTTTATAAATTTACCAGCAGAAGCATATGTGATATTCCTATGTGATATTCCTAAAGATTTCTTTTTTTTTTTGCTGTTGAGAGATATTGTAAGAACGTTTTTTCAGATGTTCATTAATTTCTTTAAAACAATATAATACATAGTTAAATGTTTGAAACTATCTTTCAACGTTTTCCAAGTCTCCTGATAAACGTGTAACATAAATGTTACTAATTAATTAATAATTAATTGATTTCTTCTACAATGTGATATATTTTTAATTTATTATTACAGATTTATATGAATAGAATGTTATTCTTTTTAATGAAGAGTCCCAAACCAAGTTACCCTTTTTTATTAATCTTTAGAGTTTTCAATAATTCACCCAAATCGAATACACTCGTGTAATTGTGAGAGGTGTTGTTTCTTTCATATTCACAGCTTTTATTCTGCAAAATATCACTTTTTAACGCATATGTACTTCATGGTACTTTGGATGGCTGTTAGGACTCTTTATTATAAACAGTTTCAAACTTCTACTTTAAGTTTTCCAAACTCCTTAAAAAAATGTGCAATGAAATTCTGTCCTTATTTTAAAATATTTACTGAAGCATAAAAACTTAACGCTTGATTTGCTATTCAAAATTTCTACATTCTGGCCTGTCTCCAATATCACAAAGCAAAAAAATAAATGAAAGACAACATCTGTTGAATTGTCTAATAATCTTTTTTTCAGTATTTTTTTTTTTCTGGCAACAGAAATTCTTTATGATTTTTATTATTTTTGTAACCATATTTTTTTTAGTATTTGCCATCAATACAAATGTATGTACTCATATGTATGTATCCGTTTGCACAAGAATATCTAAATATTAATTTGAATTTAGATTTATAAGTTTTCTCTTGGGTTTGTTTCAAATTTTTTTTACTGGTAATACTTGTGAGTTTGCCAATTTAAAATAATATTTGCTTTAAATCATAATAAAATATTTCTTAGAACCAAAAATAAATACAAAGTAAATCTAAACAAAAGTTCAGACAACCGTTATAACTACATATTTGCAAAGGTCAGCAAAACATATGCAAATATATAGAAAAACAATATAGTAAAAACATTAAAGCAGTGATAAATAAATGATGCATAAATGAAAACGTAAAGAAGTTCCTTAAAACTAAGTGATTTTCTGAATTCTACGCGGGCGGATTATTATTGAAGCTACCTAAGTAGGAGAAAAACATATTTTTTCAAAAACCACTCATTTCTCAACATAGTCTCCTTTTAGCTCATTAGACTTATTAAGGCTATAATCCAACTTTTTAATACCATCTGAATAATATGACGCGTTAGTTTCGGTAATCACTGCATCGTCTGAGATGAATCTTCTTCCTGCAAAATTATCTCTAGTAGCAAAATCTGGACTATAAGGTGAATGACCAACCACTTCGAAGTATATTTCACGTAATTTTAGCATCGTACCTAATGCCTTGTGAGCTGGTGTGTTATTTTGAAGAGATATAACACACCGGTGTTATCTTCTTTAAATGTGGTCGTTTTTTCTTCATTGATGCAATTTTGCACGATAATACTTTCTTGTGATCTTTTTCAAGGCAATCGATGAGCAATATTCCGTGTGCATCCCAAAATACAGTGGCTATAACCTTGCCAGCCGATTTCACTGTCTTCGCTTTCTTCGGAGCACTTCCACTTTTTGGTTTCAGGTGTATACTGATGGACCCACGTTTCATCAACAGTTTGTAATCGACGCTACAAATCAACAGAATTACGCATTATCATTTCTAAACACCGCTGTGAAGTGGTTTGTCGAACTCATTTTGTGCGACACTGGCACGCGGCACCCATCTTGCCGACAGCCTTTTCATATGCAAATGTTCATACAAAATGTTGAACACGCGTTCACATGATATGTTTACCATATCAACAACCTCATTTAATTTGACTCGGCGATCATTCATAACGATATCGAGGATTTAATTCATATATTCTTTAGTATCCACCTCTTTTGGCCCACCACTACACATCTGAAGCCAAAATTCAATCGAAACAATCAGTGACATTGGCCGGTGAAGTTATAGCCACTATATTTTGGGATGCACATGGCATATTGCTCATCGATTATCTTGAAAAGGGATCCACAATCATAGGAAAGTATTATCGCACAATATTGGATCAATTGATTGATGCAATCAAGAAAAAACGACCACAACGACAAGGCCAAGGTTGTAGAAGCTGCGCTGGGAGTCTGTGTGGCTAGTCAGTGGATAAAAAAGACTAGTCGCGAGTAGCTTCTCGTCCGGTGTAGGGCACGGACCCGTTGTAACTAGTAGTTGCCTAGTCCATACAGGACCTGACTGTATGGATAGTCTTATCTTTACTGGCTTACTCGTGGGAACAAAATGAATTCAAACTTAAATACAAAAAAGAATAAAACAAGCTGATGGACTGCCATCAAAATCCGGTCAAACCCTCACCGACAACCGGAAACAGCAGCAGGCAGATGCACAAAGCTGAAAGGCCTAGTGTATCGGCTGCTGCAAAACTGAAAACAAAACCTGTAAATACAGCAATACATCGCGAAGTATGCCTTACAGGCAGGACATGGTATTCTATGGATACCAGGGAACCAGGCTTTTTCTATATCGAGGAGATGAGAAGATGGACTACAAGCCAGAAACAGAAGCCACAGAGCCAAGAAATTATGTATAGGAAGAGGCGGATTACAATCCAATTCAGAGCTCACAATAAAGCTATAGTTTGGTTGGGAGGTTCTTTAGAGGTTTGGAGCAAGCCACAGCTGAATATGAGGACGTTCTGCTGGACTCCGATCCAGAGAATGCCACCATCATCAACTATGACCTCGACATCGAGTAAAGTTGAAGGTTACAGAGGTTAACGTGCATCATTGTTAAGCAGCATCGCCTAGCCTTTTATATCGTCTTACAAAGCGACGTTCCGTTGGTACAAGAGCCAAAGGGCTATAAATTGTTATATGCAGCAAATGCAGGTACTGGGGATAAAACCATAAGAACCTGTATTATAGCCAAAAGGCACATTGATACATTCATTTTATCTGATTATGGCGATCCATAACTGCCACGGCAAATGTAGAAGGAACCAATATATGGTTTCCATACTGCTACATGGCCCACGGTAAGAATGAACCACCAACCGGAGAGTTGGTGCAGAGAGCGGCAAAGGCCGCGAAAACAAAATTCATACCGTTCATCATTGTAGCGGAGGCGAATACACACCACCAGATCTGGGGTCGCTCAGACACAAACAAAAGAGGTGAGAGTATAGTAGAATTTATGTTAGAAAATAATATAGTAGTTCTTACCAAGCGAAACAAATCCACCTTTGTGACTTCGAATAGGGAAGTGGTGTTAGATATCACGCTTGCCAGTTCGAATATCGCAAATCAAATACAGGAATGGAGAGTGTTAGATGACTGCTATTTTGATTTCTAAATAATCAAACAGCATAGAATTACATTCTATCGTAATAGACGGAAAACGGACTGAGGAAAAAGAGAAATCCTGAGTAGAGACTTAGCCCATTACACGACCATAACCAATGTAATGGACATGGAAAGACCGCGTTTTTCATGAAAATGTCGCGTAAGCGAACTTAATCAACCCAAAACAAATCCCAGTGGGTTTTGTCCCCCAGCTAAAGATTTGATTATTATTTTTCTTGTCTTCTTCAATCAAATATTATTGATCACAGCAAATTTGTATTGTAAAAATTCCTTCTTAAGAAAAAACTTAAGGAAAAAACTTGAAACTACAACCCGTTGTACAAATGTACAAACCAAAATTTAATTTAAGAACTTAAACAAATTTTTTTGCTTAAAAGCAGTTCTGGTAATAAAATAAGGAAATGAAAATTTCTGATATCGGTCCATATATAGCCGAGATATAGCCTAAACCGATTTTTTCATTATTATTTTTTTTTTTTTTTTTGCTGAAAAGCAATTCTCATTATAAAAGAAGGTTACTAAAATACAGAAAACAGAAAATTCCGATATCGGTTCATATATAACCGAGATATAGCTTAAACAAACTTTTCCACGAAAATGTTCATGAAATATTTCTTTTTTGGAATGGTGATTAAAAGGCAAAGATATTTTTTCTCCGATATCGGTCCATATATATCCGAGCATATTTAGTTCAAGTTCTTGAACTTTCCCTAGATATCTATTTGCACCCTTTTAGTGGCAAACTTCGCATTTTTATGTCATTATAAGACGTAAGCACATTTTGTAAAGTAACAGTTTGTTTTTTACATTGAGCCGTGACTTTCTATATAAAAGAGAGAGCAATGCCCAGCCGCTTTTTAATGTCTGTAGAATATATTATTTCAAAGTTACCTTTTTTTCTAACATAACCTTAAGGTAGTTTATAAATTTTGCACTGCATTTTCATTTTCATTAAGAGGGATATTAGGTACTCTTTTTGGCAATTTGTCGAAAGGAAATAATATTGCCCGTATTTTCTCATAGTTAATTTGAATTTGCCATTGGTTGAAATAGTTCGGAAATTGTCTTTATTACGAGTTAGCTTAGGTAACTCTTCCACCTTTAAAATGGGATATGAAAATTGTGTATAAGATATGCGACATCACTGAACCTTGAGGCAAGCCAGCCGGAATAGTTCTTTGTGTAGAAATTGTTTCAATTAATTTTTTTTTTTGGTTTTTTTTTTTTTTTTTTTTTTTTTTTTGAAATATAAATTGAGTAAACTACTTGTTGAGTTTAAAGATTAACCCAACATGCCAAACCGAATCAAAAGCTTTCTCAATATCTAAGAGAAAATTATTCCTGTGCTCATACAACATTCTTTGTTTTACGAATTATGTTCACAACCTGATATACGGTTGAATACCCCTTTCTAAACCCAAATTTATTAACGTTTATTTAATATAATCTTGCAGGATAATTAATATTACTTTTTTCAAATACTTTGCCAAAAACAATGGGGAGATAGCTTTGGGGTATTGGTTTGTATTTATCTTGCTTAAAATAGGAATTGCTATTACCTAGTTAAAACAAATTTAACAAACATCAGTTAAAATTATTGGTAGTTAGCTAAAAAAAATGAATGCGTCTTTTATAATTGGCTTTACATGTCTTAAAAATCTTGGAAGGCAACCTCAATATATACATAAATCAGCAATACTATTACAATGAAAAGAAACTTACAAATCTCTTCGTCAAAAATTACCCCTGTAGTGCGATTCTCTAACCTTTAACGATCCGATAATCGCCACTTTTGTCATCAAATTTCATCGCTTGCGCTAACGATTGGGTGATTCTGTAAATAATTCTAACGATAGTAAACATCTGTATTTTTCTGTTCATTCATAAATGCATCACGTGACATCTCTGCCAGAAAAAAGCGAAAACCACAAAGAAGAAAAGAAAAAACAATAACTTTCCCAATAACAATATGTATACATATTGATTTTTATATATTGTGATTTTAGTTTTTAAGTGACAACAAATAATATTTAATAAAATATGAATATTATAAAATATGTGTTCATTTGTTTCATTTATTTGTTTATATGTACTAATTTCTGTATGTTCAGAATGACCACAACTTAGGCTGGTGATAATTTATATAACTTTTTAAATTTATTAGCTGTCAACTCAAAGAAATTGTACAATTCTCGAGAAAACGTTTAAACTTGTTTCATCCCTTGCTAGTCCGAATGCCAAACGTTTAAAAGCTATTTCAACACAAAACACACTTTACCGGTTAAAAAATTGTACTGAAAAATACACTTTAACGATTGAATAAACAACAAGAAAATTTTTGTCTTTAATATAATGACAACCGGCAGTAACATTAACAGCTGATTTTGATCGACGGCGCATATCGTTAAAAACATGTTACAGAATAGCAAATTCGATAAAATATCGCTATAATTATTTTAACGATTCAATTATCGTTCTAAAATTTACAGAATCACACTACTGGAGTATATACTGACAGCTGTATTCATAAAAAACTCTTTATTTCAAAACTCATTATTTCGACAACTTTTTTAGCTAAAACAAAGTTTTCAGCATAACAAAAAATAATGTGTCACAAAACTTTTACTTTGCTTTTGCTTACACATAGGAAAAATATTGTTTCGTTTTTTTACACCTCACTAATGTACGAGTACATATCATTTTATATACTTAGGGTAAATAAAATATTAGCAATAAATCAGCAAATGATTATTTATTTCCTTGAAAGTTTTCAGTTGAATTGGGGCATATTTCTGTTAGAAAACACACAACTTTTTTTCTATTAAGTAACACACAACAAAATTATCCAACGTTTTTAAATAATACTGCTTTTTAAAATTTTTTTAATCAAAAGCAGCGTATCCATGACTAATAAACAAATTTAGTTTGATTTGAAAAGCTGTTTAATTTTTTTTTAATAATTCAAATTTTAACTCGCCATTATTCACACTTTGCACTAAAACATGTCAGAAACTCAAAAAATGCCTGCAAGGGGAATAGTGTGAATTTAAAGCGTTACGAAAATAAAAAATAATACTGTAATAGATTTGAAATCCCATAACACTTCATCATATCGAAAAATTTTTTTTAAACAATAAGAAGTTTCTAAATTAGATCTTTGGTTTTTGTAGATTTGTACATCGGGTTTTAGTCCAAGTTTTTCCTTTCTTAAGCTTCTTAAGAAGGATATTTTTACAATTTAAATTTCCTGTGATCAATTAGTTTTGATTGAAGAAGACTAGAAAAGTAATAATCATACCTTTAGCTAGGGGACAACTAGCTGTTTCGTGGCCGTTACACTACTCATCCGCACCCAGCTAAAAATTATTTTTCTAGACTTCTCCAATCAAAAATTATTGATCACAGCAAATTTGTATTGCAAAAAATCCTTCTTAAGAAGTTTAAGAAAGGAAAAACTTGCACTAAAACTCAATGTACAAAAATCTAATTTAGAAAATTATAAAGTTCAACAAAAAATCAACAAATTAATATTTACAATAAGATTTTTCGTTTGATCAGGATTACATCTTTTTATTTTCCACACTTATTTTTCATTTTACTTCAGTTGTGCTGGTGCGGAAAGAAAATGTAATATTATATTAAATTTTTAGACAGTCGTACAAATTTCTACCCAGGGAGCAGATTTTGCCTTGGCGTACGCCAAACCAGGGCACTCTGCTTTCAGGGCATAGAGAGGAAGGGGTCCTTCGTTTGCTGTAGCAAATAAAACTCTAGGAAGCCTCATGACTTATATTGTCTTGGACTTCCGAAACCCGTACCAATGGTTAAAATTGTCAGAACGGGCATCAGCTAAGCCGCCAAGGGGATTCGGCCTGGTAATCTCTGGGAGCTGCTCATGGTTGAGATGCCTGTCTTGCCTGAAACATTCTGGCTGTAGTTTAAACCCAAAATCACAAGAAAGTTTTCCCGATAACTATAATGCATGCCGTTTTTCGGGTACTACGGTTAATAACCCCTCGAGGTGCTGTTGTTTTGCAACAGATACCCGCAATGTAAGAATCCAGGAGTGATGTTTAGACAGGTGAGTTGGTTAAGCACCGATGTTCTTAATGAACTTCGACCTTGTCTTCCTTGGACTGTTGAGAAATTACATACTGGGGGGATTAGAAGGCCCGAGCTCTTAAGCAAGAGGTTTGTCTGTGGCTACAAACTTATGGCAAAAAGTTGAGTTTTATGAGAGCCTTGAAAGCCTCATGCTGGCACTGACTGAGTTGGTCCATTAGCAGATTAGGCCGACAAGGCAGATGCTGATGCAAATCCACTTCACAGGCTGTCGCAAAAAATTTCATTACATTTTTGTCTGAGAATATCCAAAAAAAATCCTTAAAGACTTTTATGATAGTCTGAAATGCCATTAGCAATACATAATTTTTTTTATTATCAATTTTTTCATTAGATTACAAACCCATCAGTAAGTAGTTAATATTTTGTTGGGAGGTCCATAATAAAAAATTCATTTATGCGGTATTCACTAACTAGATGTCAGTTCGGACTTAAAAAACATTATATCTTGTATTCTGTGTGAGAAGATTTCTATTTTATGAATATTGTATTTAAACCTCACGCTCTTTGATAATATTGGACCAGATTACAAAGTAGAGAAATTGTATTTTGTTCTATTATTATACATATTTCAAAAAGCTAAAAAAATATTTTAAAATAAGTTCACACTTTTGTTATCATTTAAAATGGTAATATTATTTCTAAAAATACGAACAGAATAGTCAAATGCAAATAAAATGAATTAAATGCCAGTGATGTGAAATCAATATCGTACTGGTGTTATGCATATTATGTATGCTTGTTCGCAAAATCAAACTAGCAGCAATCGAATAGGGTATTCATATACAAGGCCTTTTAATGTAACATTTTAAGATCAAATACTTATCCAACAGCGAGTTCTTCGAGTGACACATTCACGGCAACGATTTTCAGACGGTTTCTTTTTGGCTGATTTTTATAAAAAAATGTGGTATAAGCAAAATGTTTCATAGCATTATTTACAGACAAAGATCATGTGTAATCGTTTTAAAATCATATGGTCATCAGTTCGATTTCAGCTAACATTGAATTTTTTATTTTTTTCTGCTAAATTTTCCAGCTAAAGGTCGTTTTATTTTCGATATTTCGATAACAATTTAATATTAATTTTTTCTGAGGATGATAACAAATTGTTATCGAAATATCGAAACTAAAACAGTGTTAAACCTTTTTTATAAAAAACAAAAATCAATAAAGATCTTTAGCTGGAAAATTTAGCAGAAAGAAATATAAGCAAGATCAAATAATACGAATATTTAATAAAATTTTTTAAAAAGTAAACTTTCTAAACTTTAAATATTGTTTTTGAAATACAATTGGTTTGATCTACCAATTGAACTTTTTCAACAGAAGGTTTATTTATATTTGCATACAAATAATTCTGCCTGGAATATAATAAGTTTATATGCTTCTAAAACGTCTGTTAGTTTTTTCTCTTTACATAGAAAACAATCATAACATAAATCAATATTTATGTATATACGGTTCACTTATATAAAGGCAGTAAACATTCCATACTCTGCAGCCTGTATCTTTTGCAACTTTCAATCGATTGCAGAATTTTAAAATAGAAGTGGAAGCTAGACATTTTGCGATATAAAAAATATCATGACAATGGTCTCTTAATTAAACAACTTTTTCTGAGCAATTTGTACAAAGCAAGTCCAAAAATGTGATATTTTTTGGGTTCACTTGAATAAAGGCACCTTAACTAATTTTAATGAAACACAGTTTATCTTATTTTTTTAACTGATTTGTTTACTATTGCTTTATTTACTTTACTTAAGCAATTTGGAATGACTAGTAATGGGTGAACCCCTCTTTGTTTTTAGTAAGAGAATCTATGTAATCCAACGAAATTTGACTCCAAACATCTTCAATAGCCTGAACTTTTAACTGCTTGTCATTAAATTGTGCACCTCCTTCATAAATCTTACGCAATAACCCACCCTACACATTTTCAATAGTGTCCAGGTCTGGCTTATAGGGTGGCCAGTCAAAAATATCAACATTTTGGCTTACAATGAACTCCTTTACTACTCTGGCGTTATGAATAAGGAGATTATCCATTTGCACTATCCACCAAATAGTTCATTTAACTTCGAATCAGCTGATTTCAATAACATGTTATAGCTTTCACCAGTCATTTTTGCACTTTGAAATTCAAAATTGATGGTGTCATAGTGAATAATAGCACCAGATACTATAACGCCTCCCTCTCGGTTGTGATGTCCGTTCAAGAATCGCTTTTCTTTGCCCAAATCATTAAAATAATAGTTATAGCCACCAGGTCCATCCAAATTAAACTTCTTCTCATCCATAAATACAACGGTTCTCCAGTCATTTATATGACCTCTTCGCTGCACATCTAGTGCCATGTAGCCTTTAGCGTATTGAAGCCGATTTTCCTTACGATGAGCATTAAGTGGCGGCTTTTTTGTAATTTCCGGTCTTTAAGATAACAGCTTTTACATATTTATCGTACTGATGGACTTGCTTGCAGTCCGGCTTGAGCTCTTATTTTTGACAAGGATAAAGCAGAATTAGACATAATTCTGATAATTTTGCTCTTTTCATACATAGATAAAGACAATGAAACCCTTCCTCTAAAATGTTTTCCATACCCCTAGACGTCCTTGATGTAATTGTCGACAACTGTTGGGTTTCGTCTAATAGTTTTAGCTATTGCGGGTTAGAATATGATTCAGAATGGCAAACACTGGTTTTAGTTTTTTCCGACTCGTAAATGAATTAAGATGTAATAAATTGTAATATACAATCGCTTCGTACAAAAAAATCATCGCTTACTTTAAAAATAATAAAATGCCTTTATTTAAGTGAACCAAAAAAGAAAGCACATTTTTGAACTTGTTTTTATAAATTGCTCAAAAAAAGTTCTTTAGTTAAGAAACCACTTTTGTCATGACTTTTTTATATCGCAAGGTATCTAGGTTCCATTTCTATTTTAAAATTCTGCAATCGGTTAAAAATTGCAAAAGGCTGCTGAGTATAGAACTTTTAGTGCCTTTAAATCAGTGAACCGGAATGTAGAAACAATATGCTGAGATCTATAAGAATTAATTTTATTCCCCTCGACCGTATAAAATAAAATTACATACATAAATGTTATAAGTATTTATATTACAATCGATACTCACTTATCTCTGCCTGTTGTTAAAACGTTATCCTCCTGCAGTGGCTTTCCATTGTGCAGCCACTCAATATTATCGATTGCGGAGCCAGTTGTAGAACAATTGAATATTGCTGTTCCGCCCGAATTGACTATTTGTACTTGCGGCAATATATGAACAGATACATACGAGTTAACAAATAAACGTATTTCAATACGTTGCTCTCCAAACTGATTTGATGCTTGACAAACCTGTTAAATAAATTAACAAAAATAGTAGTAAAAGAAACAAATAAATCTAAATGCATATGTGTATAAAACGGAAGGTGTGTTTCTATATTTGCTTGTTTGTACATTATGGGAGACTAGATTACTGAACAAATCTATTTGAAATTTTCACAGCAATTAATTCGGACTCCTAAATGAAATATAGGCTACTTTTCTTTGCAATCACGCCTAGTGGTATGCCTCCTTTTCAAATATTATATTTTAATAGATTTTTTTATGTAAAAGAACATAACTTTTTTTCTGCATTTGGAAAACGATCACTGAGATTAAATTTGGAGAAGGCAAGTTATTGCAAATTGTCAAAATTTCTTTTATATATGGAAGAGTTTGATAATTCATTCATTTATTTCTTTTTTCATATTTTTTGTATAATCAGTGACGAGTAACCCGATTGTTGCTCAAGTCAGCAAAAATTAAAATTGTTCTTAAAACTAAAATTACGTCTAATTATATACTACTTATGAGAAGTTCTAGACGACTCATATTATTATAATTAAGGTTTGGGAAACCAATTTGGTTCCCACGGCTTAGAAGTAAGCTGATCAGACTTTACATATGCACATACGTATATGGTTCAAGGCCATAAATTATCTCTTTGGTATGTGCATACATATGTGCATGTATGGCGCGATTCAAGTGTTTAGATTTAATTATAACAGTGCAACACACATACATACGTACTTTCATAAACCCATATCATTCGCACCTCAAGTGTATCTTCAAATGATTGCACTTAGTAGGCGCACTGTCGCGACAACGGTCAGTGACAGAAAAGGTGTCAAGTGACGACGTTATGAATTTAAAAGTAACTTAATATTCTTTTATTTATTTCTTGTACATGCCTTTAATAGGATGCATTCATGTTATAGCTAAAAGAATGAATTTAGGTCGTGATCATGCTACAGATTATCAAATAAATTCGTCGTTTATGGATCAATTTTCAAAATTATTTTTTGGTTATCTAATAACTTCGTCATTCCTGTGTCAAAAAATTTGTTCCAAAATTTGTTTGGCATATAGAAAAAGTCCAATAAATCTTGTTTTTTTTTTCAAAAAATTCATTCAATTTGTAAAATTCTTTTTTGGCGTAGAAAAGTTGCACCAATATTATTTATTATTACGAGTCTTTTCAGACCTTTTGTCGCTTTCCACTGACTATTCTCTGTGGAAATCGACAAAAGGCCGTAATAGGTAAGCCACCTTTGCGAACTGGCGACTGGACAAGAAGCGATTCTAAAAAGGGGATGTATGTTAACCATTTGAGAAATGTTTTTATTACAAACGATACAACGAATGATTCAGCTGAAATACCGTCATACGCTGTTAGACCGCCTATGTCTTTGAGACTTAGGTTTCAAGACGCAGAACAAGGTATGAGTAACATAAACACCAGGAAAGCTCCAGGTATTGATCAAAATACTGGCAAACTGCTTGAAATTACCACGTGTATCTAGAAGAATTCTACATTTTATTTTTAACGCTTTTTTACGCCTTGAGTATTATCCTGCAGTGTGGAAGGTCTCTATGATTACTATGATACCCAAGCCAGGGAAGGATCCGACTAAGGTAGAATCACATAAACCAATAAGATTTTATAAGCCCAACTCAGCCAATCGAGGCAGGAGCTCCCCAATGTAGCATACTGGGGCCTCATATGCCAACGACATTTGGATTCCACACTTCAACTTGCAGGTGACACAGTATTTTGCAGCGTTCACGAAAACCACCAATTAGCTTCACGAAATTTTCAGGAATATGTTTCAGTATTAAAGAAATGGCTAAAACTTTGGAAGATGAAAGTTAATGAACAAAAATTAAAAAGAGTTAATTAATTGATATACGAGTACACTTTGCGTCATCTGGTTGGCACATCTCTTGGAGCTCAATGTAATTACTCTTGTTGTTATTTTTAGTATACATTAAATTATTGGTCTCCTGTTTTTCAACTCTTACTCGTACTGGCGAAAGACGTATTTCAGTTTTTTTATTGTCACTTTTTTCCAACATTTTATGGATTAAGGAATATCGATTTCTGTGATTTCTTCCATTGATTGCTGCGAAATTGCATACAGGAGGCGCGAATTCCTCAGAAAGAAGTTGCTCATATGGCTATAAACATATGGCAAAAATTGCTACCTGTGTGAGCCTAGAAAGCCACACGGGGGGCGCTGATGAATCGTGAATAACTCACTCTGTGGAACTTGTCCATCATCAGATAAGGCCGTAAAGGCAGGTGCTGATGTAAATCTTTTTCACAACTGTGGAATAAAGCTCAGAAAGAGCTTTATTCCACACTTAAGGTATTCAGTAATTTAATTATTGTGAAAAATCGGTGCAACTTATTTCAGTATATACTCGTAGTATGAAAAGGTATTATAATAATAAAGTTATTTTGAAAGCAGAACAATTTGACAGACTCAGTGACCGAGAACATGGAAAATGATGAATAGTGAAAACGTTGGAATTAAACGGAAATATGCGCCCGCAAAGAAACGTGTCTAAACTTTGGAAAAGTTCACATTACATAGACTTCATAATTGTAGTTTTTTTCGATGAAAACTATAAAAAAGATCAATTATAAGTTGGCTGCAATTATTATCTTCACAATCTTCGCAAAGCGAAATATCAATATATGTAATGGTGTGGAGGGAGCCATGTCCTACTTTGGTGCGAACAATTTACAGTTTTTGACAGAACAAAAACGAATTCGGATTGAAATTTCCGGCATTTAGAAATTTGCATTGTAATTTACCCTGACATTTTCAGTATAATAACGCTCCTGTTCTTACTTCGCGGCTGATTATATCATTGTTTGATTAAACGTGCCAAGAAAGCTTTACTCACTCAACCAAAACATAATAAAAAATGTATAACGAATGCTAGTTCGTAAAGTCTACGAATCTCGAAAACATTGTTTTTTGATTTTTTTCTTTCTTTCAAATTGAAGATTTTTGTTAATAGTTTTCCTTCAAAAATTACAAACTATTTAATTGTAATATTTAACTTTTTCATTAAAAATTGTTAATATCTAAGACATCAGGCAAAGCCATTTCTTGTAATATTTGATTTCATAAGTGTAAAAAATTGCAAAACTTACTATTAAATAAATATTAAATTAAATTAAAATTGATTCTGCTACATAGTAAAATGGAATTAATCAATGGTTTTTATTTCTTTAAGCTACATACGGTTTGATGCACAAAATAAAGTTAAACTTGTGCGGCCGGAAATTTGTTATTAGAGAAGGCGAGACTATAAGCCCCTCACAACCAATCGAACCAGGAGTTCCGCAAGGTAGTATTCTAGGACCTACTTTATATTTAATTTACGCCTCTGGCATGCCAACGAAATCCGGAATCTACATTTCAACTTTTGCAGCTCACACAGCATTCTGTAGCGTTTATGAAAACCATTAATTATCTGCACGAAATTTTGCAGGAATATAGTTCGATATTGGAGAAATGCCTAAATGCCAAAAATGAACTCACGTCACATTCACACTGTGTAAACGAACTTGTTCGCCTATCGAAGTTAACAACTCACCTATTCCGCAGCGTAATGAATTCATGTATCTTGGTATTCACCTCGACCGTAGGCTCACGTGGAAGTCTCACATTGATGCAAAAGTCACTCAGTTGAAGTTAAAAGCCGCGCGACTAAATTGGCTTATGTGCAGAAATTCCACTTTGAAGTTTGATTGTAAACAACGCAATTCTAAAGCCTATATGGTGCTACGCAAATTCAATCACAGGGCACGGCCTCAGCGTCAAACATTGAATAAATTCAAAGACGTCAAAACCAAATCCTCTGGCATGCAACATACTTAATTTTAGCGGTGATAGCAGGGGATACCCTTACCGCCATCAGAACTTTAAATAGGTGATTTTACCGATATAATTGGCGCAATAAATAAAACTTTTTGCCAAACATTGGTTGGACTTAATTAATTTTTTGTATTTAGTATTAATATTTTAATACTTATTGTGAGTTTACATTGTAAAAATTCAATAAATAAATAAAAGCTACAAAAAATAAAACTAAACATTTTTTAAATTACCCATTTATCAAAGTAAACTTAGTGATATGTGTCTTACGTTATTTTGATATGTGATTACGGGGACTAACAGCCCCCGAGATGCAGTTGTGTTGCAACAGATACCTGTACTGTAATGAACCAGGTGAGATGGCTGTACCAATAAATTTTTTAAGGGATGATGTCTTAATGGACTTCGGACTACCTTGTCTTCCTTTGACTGCTGGGAAATTGCATACAAAAGGGGTTAGAAGAACCGAACTCTTATGTAAGGCGTTTGTCTATATGGCGACAAAATTATAGCAAAAATTTACCACCTGTGTGACCCTACCAAGCCACATGAGGGCGCTGGTGAATCATGAAATTGGTCCATTATCAGATTAGGCCGTAAAGGTAGACGCGGATGTAAATCAATTTCAGAACTTTGCGTTATTACATAGAGATTTAGTATTATCAGATGAATTTGTAATATTTTGAGAAAAGAGTTTTGTGAGAGTAATTTTTACAATTTGCTAAAGCATTACTTACTAACTGATAAATAAACGAATAAAATTAATATATAGGTCAACAAAAATACTTGCAGTCACTTCTACTTCAAATGCTGTTGCAAAATCGCTAATTTCATTATCATCCGCATTATATTGGAATCCGAAATATCCGAATCACTTTTTGCACTAAGTCCCTCGCTTCAGGAATATAACTTTCATTCACGAATATTTTTTTGCCATTTTACCACACAATATGAGAAAACATGCGAATATTTAGATAGTAAAAAACAAACTGAGCTAAAAAAATAAATGTTTATAAATTTTTTTTTGGAAAATACTAATAGAGGTGACAAAATATGAATAGAACGGTGATAGCAAAACTGGTATATTGTTTACGGTGCAAAATACTCGTAAAGATTCAACATTCTACTAACGAAGTAGTCAATACAAATCAATAAAAATTATTGTCGTAAAATTCGTAAATTTTCTTTCATCTAACAGTTGGGCTAAAATGAACCGATGTAACGGTGACATGTGAAGAATATGTGGATAAGCGTATAGCTTATATCGCTAACAAAACATTCTTTTCTGACCATAACCGCAAACAAGAGTTCTTTTAAGAAGGGAGCAAATGCAGTTAAAAGCTAAAATAATTTTGAGTTTCTAATGATTTGCGGGCTTTTATTTTTTCACTTATTGTACGATTCTATGTATATAAATGTAAACAGTTTTCACAACAATTTAAAATTCATATTAATTATAATTTTAAATTCTTAAAATCTTTACTTTCTTTTTTTCTAGTTTCTCAAACTAGTTTTCAGAAAAGTTTTCTAACAATTTACAGCACGACATAAAAAAATAAGAAAAAATGTTACTGCGAATATGAAGATGATAAATGAAGTAGATAAATAAGCTTTTTACCATTTTATTTTTCTGCTCGACTAAATTTATGCAAATTTAAATTGTTCTTCATTATGCCTCTTTTTTAACGAGAATGAACAACATTAAAGCACTACAAACAACATGAGTATGATTGCGTTGATGTTGATGGTACTCATTGTTGTCATAAAAAAATAATCTACTTGAATTTAAATCAATTTAGATTATGAACAATCCTACGGAAAGTAACGAGGAAGCACGTCATGGCGCAAATTTTTATGTGCGACAAAATTTGTAACTGACTGAGCGGAATGCCATGACTGCAGATTTCTTTTAGATATTCTTTTTCATTTCAATTCGAAAGTGTGTGTGAGTGTGTTTCTGTGTCTGCTTATATCTCAGACGATAAAGTCTGTTGCATAAGTTGAAGTGCTTGCTTGCTGGCTTCTCTGACTGTCTGTTTGTTGGACGGTGTTTTTAAATATTCCAATTGTCGGTTTACTTTACTTATTCCACTTACCTTGTTTACAATATTTAGACTTCCTGCTTACTTTGTCACTTACTACCTACATACATACCTATTAAAACAGTCAAAATATTTAAATGGGTTTTACTGAATGGTTTCTTTAGTTCTTTTAAATAAAAAGTTTGTTATTTATTATGATAAGACGCGAAAATTTTGGTTTCTTTATTATAAAAGAAAGAAAAAACTTTCAGTCTTCTCAGAAATATTAAACTCTAATTAAATACTGGCATTTCATTAATGAATATAAGTATATACATATATAATTAATCATTACCTAACTTTTACACTAAACATAAATTTCACAATAGCAAACTTGCAATAAAACAATTAAACCAATATATCCTACCAACCAAACATCCAAGTATTTCGCATACTTAAAAATCTACCAAGTTTCGTTCATTCACACGAAAGTGGCAACCCTGGCACAGAGCAAAGAGAAGTCTCGTTTATACAAATAGTTATATGCAAATAGCTAACTCACAGTTTATACAGGCGAAGAAGGTTGAAAGCGAGATGCTAAAACACGTTTATTGGTCAAATTGTTCAAACTTAGAAAATTTACGAATTCTGAAATAAAATTAATTATTCCAATCATTTTATTCACACAATAAAATGAATTTTATTTTTATTATCATTGACATGTACAATAGTGCCTGATGTTTAAAATAAAACTGAAAGAAGGTGGCAGAAGGAGCGTTATTCAAGCCAAACTTTCGTAAGTTAGTAACTCAGAATTAGAAAATTATACGGCAAAATATTGCGTTCTCATTTGCAAATGAGTTGTACGTATAAACTAGACAAGAGGTGATAAAAGTGGCTTTTCAAAAAGATCCAAGATAGGTAATAGAGAATTGTATTAAGGAGAAATTTTGAACTAAAATCTGAATGTAAAGTAACTTAAAACTAACACGGTTTTTATGGAATTTGTACAAAATATGTACAAACAGTTTTAAGCAAACCGATTTCCAATGGAGATTTTCAACACGTTTAGTTTTTATATACAAATAAAAATACAGAGCGAGGAGAAAAGAAAATTAATTCTAATTGGTTATTTTTATTTTCTTGTCGTTTCATCAAATATCAAATTACATAGAAAACACACGACATTTGTTTAAATTTAACTAGAAGTTTTTTTTTCAAGTGTCAAAGGCCAGAATTAAAAAAAGTGTCAAATTAAAATCAGGTGTTTGAGTTGTCGGAGAGGTGTTAGAACGGAGAAGCAAAAATTAATTAATCTTTGAGATTGCAAAATTTGTTTACGAATAAAAGCACAAGACGCAGGCAGATGGAAAGAAACAGATAAGTATAATATCACATTATTTTGTTTCGTCTCCGTTTACATCACGTATACAAGGTGTTAGTGCTGCGGCATGTGACAGTTTTTTGCTTCCATTACAATCGTTAGCGGTTAACGTTAAATGTATTGTATATATTTTTGAAAGTGAATTTAGTGTCTTATTCAAATTCATAAAAAAAATAATGTATGTTTATTAAACACTTATTTGACAAATTTTCTGATGACATTTGCCATATACGAGTAACAGTTTTATAAACATACAATATTTATTATGAATAAGGCCATAAAAATATTTAAAAATAACTTTATGAAAATAAAAATAATTCAAAAATTATAAATTCTCATTTCGAAAAAACGTTCAAATTTTTTTGACAAGAATAATTCTATATATGCCAGTTTGTTTTACTGTCTCTAGCGCTGCTACCTCGTAGACGTTAAAACACGTTGATGTTAACTTTAGAAGTTCTTTTTCTATGTAACTTTTTCTATGCTGCGACTGTTTGTGTTTCAAAAACTAAAGATGGAATCAACGATGTGGATTCAACCAACCAAAGATTAAAACGTCGAAGCTATATGACGACTTCTGCAACTTTGGCTACAGGTTCTTGAGCACTAGTCTGGTCTTACAATACCAATAGTAAAATATGCCTAAAAATGTCTTTCAAATGTGGAAACGATAAATTTTTATTATTAATTTATTTATTAGACTATTGGGCTCCAATCAATAGTCTGCTCTTTTCTAGGAACCTTCCATTAGCTTATATGTGGATCTAAAGCAGCGAAAATCTGAACTCTCTACACTGGAGAGCATTAAACACAAAATTCTGCTGTAGATGTAGACAGGAAAAATCTTCGTGATAACCATGAAGGTTTTCAGTCTGTTAATGCTTTTGTTTGCATTTAAATAAATGCTATCAAATAAGTTGCTCTATAAGGCGTTTACATGGTAATAAATGATATTTAGTTTTTGTGGTAGCAAAATATTACGAACTTTTCTCCGTGCTTAAAAAATGTTGTAAATATCTTTCATGCAATATTTTTGAACTGCACTTGTTTGGCTTTGTGAATTTTGTACCATCTTGAATAAATTCTCGGCGTGCTGCCAATGCAAATTTAAAAACACACCTTTGATGTGATGAAAATACATTGTTTTCTGAAATGGTTAAGAAAATGAAAATTTACCGACTGCTTGTCTATTTTTGCTTTTCGATTTCCCTCTTTCTGAATACATTTTCTTTTTACGCGCTAAGATTTCCTTTATTCTACACAACGTTTTGACAGATCTAAATGTTTGTATTACCATGTTAAAGTGCCTTTAGACTGTGAAGCTTTTAAAAAAACATGTCTGTGTATGGCCACCACTGATCCGAATACGAGTATATCCGTTACCCAACTTTTTGAATTGTCAACTCAGTTATATAATTTCATATGTTTTGCAAATTATGAAAATATAAACCACTCTTAAAAAGGTCGTAGTTATAAAACTTAATTTATTTCAACTTTGCTTTTATAAACGGAATTTTTTCTCTTAAGAATAATTCTAACATCAAATGGATTACAAAAGGGCAAAAAAAAAAACTTCATTTGACATAAGATTGCGAATAAAAACTGTATAATTTTTGTATGTAAATATGTGTGTGTCGGAATGTAGTTACTTACCCATTTGCCAGCATCACGTTCATCAGCATTTTTGATCAGCAACAATGTACGAGATAAAATAACACGCTGGGATGATGGTATTGGATATAATGCTGCTGAATCCGATACGCGATACCATCTATAGATAAGAAAGCCAACAAAATGAAAATTGTTAGTAAATGTGTATAAAAACTGGAAGAGAAGAAAAACGTCAGATATAAAAAGGTGCAAATGAAACAATCTTTTGAAAGCTTATTGTAGATTAATATACCCAGATAACTTTTTATCTACTAAAAAAATACAATACGAGTAAACGTGATTTAGAAAATGCCAAATCAGATCAGCGTTATTATGACGTTGTTATAGTCAATGTTTTGGTATCCTTTCTTAAATTAAAATCTGATTACAATGTTGATGATGACCGATGAATGCTGAGTATCGAAGGTTTGTACACTGGGTACTTTGCAGTAAAAACAGCAACAATTAATTCCGGCATCGTCCAAACTGCAATGTTTAACATTTGATTCTTGATTTTCCAACGCAACTTTAGAATTGATTATTGCAATATAACTGGGCTGAGAACTTCTTTTTCTCCGTGTTTGATTACAGTTGTGTCCATCGTTCGGATTGTTGAGCGTCATGTTAAGCACACGTATCTGAAAATGCTGATCCAGAGGATTTTTATATACCTATCCTTTCTGCATTTCCATCATGGCCTTGTGATGTACATTCGCAACCAATTTGTGATTCAATGCCAATTTGACTGTCTGTAAGCTGTAAGCACTTCGGTTTTGTTTATAGAAGTCAAAGTACGAGGGGGGATATTACTTTTTGTAGTTTCGATTCTCTCTCTGATTTCTGGAGACCCAGTGCTGTGAAATCGTTGGTGCAGGGAATTTCAATGTGCCGAACTCGCTATTCGATCCATACAACTCCAGAAAGCCAATATGTTGAATTAGCCGTGCGTTGCAAGACACCATTTAAATACCCTATCCTAACTTCGCACCCTCAGAAGTATGAAATCAGAGTTAGTGCTCCTCTCGGCAATTGGCATCACTGTACCATTTTTGCCTCCTTTTCGTTCTCAAAATTTCAAAACGTTTCTAAAATAGCCACGATACTCTTAAAAAGGCTCGTTGGACTGAGCTAAACAAATTTTACAAGAATTGTAATTGGAAACTCTGCTTTCTTGACCATAACATAAATTCTACTGTAAAATTGGTTGAAAATATCATCTTGCTAGGTATAAAAACATTCGTCCTCTCCAAGCAAACTTTCATTAAGCCAGCGACGAAATCTTGAAAGAGATAAGTGCATGGTCAAATACGGCCGATATAAGCAGGGTTGTCGACACTGCCTAACAAATGTACATACTGTCTACACCTAATATAACTTTTAACATCCATATGTTTAACATCATATTCCAGCGACATAAAAAACATGTTTTAAATAGAAATATAGAAATACTGCGTAAAAACTTTGAATAATAGCAAAAATAGTATTAAAAAACAGAAACCTATAAAATCAGCTTAAACACGTTATATTAAGCAGCATCAGTGATAATCTTTAAAGGCTGAAAAACGTCTTAAATGCCAAATATGTAATATTTTACTACTTGCAGATTACATAATTGCCTACATTTTGTTTAAATTTGTAAAATATTAATTGCAGTTCCTGGCAGAACTAATATTTTGCATAAGTACTGATGAAAATTTATTCAAGCTGAAGTTCACTGAAAAAGATTGTTCTTGCGTGACAAATAATAAAACCACAAGTATAATCTATAATTTTTTTTTTGCGATTATAAGCATACCATTTTACATTTCAGCTTATAAACTCATCATGGTGCATATTACTTATTGCTGTATAAAATTTAAAACTAAAAATATTGGCATTTGTCTAAAAGGATTATAAAACAACGAGTGACAACAGCAAGAGATTGCATACAAGCTTCTTAAATCTAAGTCCCATGAAAAATGTGTTTTTTTTTAATTTATACATTACAAACCACTAATATAAAGTTTACTGTGTGATTTTTTGGTCATTTTTAAATTTGAGGTAACTTGTATAATAATTTAAAAGCAAATTTTTTGTTTTTGGGGTCAGTTTTAGATAAAAAAAGAAAACTAGACATTTGATCCTTAAAATTGAATTTTAATTATTTATACAATTTAGTGATTCCTTTAAGAACCAAAATTGTCAATCCTCGTCAAAAGCCTTGATTCTCGCGCGATATAAAACAAACAATAAGAAGAAGCGGCTTGTTGTATGCACGCTGGAAGCATTTTAAAACAACAGAACTATGTATATGACAATTATCGATTTCGTAGAATAACTAATAGATTGATTCAAAAAGCGAAATCTGAATACTATGCTGCAAAGTTCTCTGCAGTTCGCGAAATCGGTATTGGTAAACCTGGTAGGCAGGAGGCCGCTGCTGTTAATGCAAATACATTGAATAATAAATTTCCAAATATTCCGAGCGTGCAATCTGATACCGCTTACTACAATTTTTCTAATGCTGTTTTACAGGGAGGTTTCTCTTTTCGCGATGTAAGAAAATGTGATGTTCTATTCAGTTTTCTAATAGACCCAAGGTTTTTGAAAACAAACCAGTACCAAAACATATGGAAGCTTGCCAAAATTATTAAAATGCCTAAAGCATATAATTATAAAGCATCGAATTATTCATATGCAAGTTACACAGTACATTGAAACTAATAATATGTTGACGGGTCGTCAACCTGGGTTTCGGAAAAACCATAGCTGTATAACAAACAGCTCTTGTAGATGTTGCTGAAGATATAAGGCAACCGGTAGATGTCGGTAATATAATGTTTTTAGTACTTTTGGATCACTCTCGAGCATTCGATACGGTTGACCATATTATTTTATGCCTTAAGCTGAGATATAAATTTAGATTTTCATCAACAGCAGCTAATTTAATTAAGTTGTATCTACTTGGAAGATTTCAGAATGTTGAAACACTAACCTCCATTTCAACGGCAATGCCATTACGTCATGGTGTTCCACAAAGTTCTATCTTGGGTCCTCTTTACATTAGCTGTAGTACCACCGCAGTTGATGAATGTGTACAGATTTAAGTCATGTTTATGAGTGGACTAATGTTTTGGAAATAAATCCAAGTTGATAATTACCAAGAAATCTATAAATCCTAGTTATAATCCTTTACATAATCATCCCATAAATATTGTTAGCTCCGCGAAAAACCTGTAGTGTGATTATCTAACGTTTCATAAAAACAGTTGTTATTGTTAGAAAATTAAACAAGCAATTTTGATATTCTGCACTGCTTTTGACAATATTGTTTGAGTCAGCTGTTCTTGTTAAATAAACAACAGTTGTCTTTAGGTTTTTTTATTTTTGTAATACATTTTCGTATTAATTCCGTAGATATGCTATCCAATCATTTTCTAATTATTTGTATATATTTCTTACGTATTATCAATATATACGATATGCTGCCTCTTTGTTGCAACTTATTATCATGTGCATGTATGTGTGCCAATTATAACAAATATATGTTTCTATTATAATAAAGCCATATATGGTATTAGTATGGCTGCTTAATGAAAGTAACATGGGTCTATATGCGAAAAGTATGGATGGTTAGTGCAATAATATGGTTGTGTCTTGCAATTACTTGATAATTTTAAATAATACTATAGTTACTTATTATTGCAATATAATAATATTAAACCATAATATAGTATGGTTACTTATAATAATACTATGATGTGTCATGTAAATGGCGTTTTAAATATAACAATATAGTATTACCAGTTACAATCACTTAGTTTTTTCTTTTGTACTCAGGGGATAACCCCTACATATGCAGTGCATTGTACCGGAACTAGGAAAATAGGTTATGAGGAGGGGGAAAGACGGAGTAGTTGGAATTGTCTCTATAATGCGTAGTACGATTTCCCGGGCAATCGACCACAAATGTCTGATGGACGATGAACGCGTGCTACGTAAAAATGTGCGCGTTTCGGGAACAAGATCCCTAATCTCGTCAGAGCAAAATCCATAGTAGTGACGATAGAACAGAGTAACGCACCCCACACTGCGTCGATGCTCCAGTGAATCAATAGAGTTGGATACCCTACTGTCACCGATAAGCTTTTTCGCCCTCTCCTGCAAACGGTTGAGTAACCCCAAAATAGACTTTGAAGCACCGGCCCAAACTTGAGACTTGTATTCCATTTTCGGTCGGATATAGGTAGTATACATAGTAAGGAGATCGGATGGAGTGAAGTATATCTTACGCCGTTTCAAAAAAACCGAGGCACTTGAATGCTACTTTAGAGACTTGAAAAATGTGGTCATTGCAGCGTATCACACTGTATCTTTATTCCAAGAACATCAAGAGCATCCGATTCTTCAATATTTATACCATCCATGTGTACAGATGAAGCAGCATTTCCGGAAGTTTGTTTGTGTGTTAATAGGTAACATTGGTTCTTACGAGCGTTGAAGGCGACCCTGTTTTTACGACCCCATTCGGAGATTAATAGAAGGCCACTATTCAGTGAATCATTCATATTTAGCCTCTTAGCATCGATCTCTGATAGGCTGGGCCTATAACTAAAAGAGTACGAGTTACAAATGCAACTGTCATCCGCAAAAGATGATAGGGTTGGAAGTTTGATATAGAAGGTCGTTAAGGAAATAAGAAATAGGGTAAGAGAAAGAACGGAGCCTTGCGGTACCCCTGAATTAATCTTGAACAACCACTTAGTTTAACAATAGTATGTTGTCCTTGGAATATTGTCGCGTCAACCATATATTTTTTCTACATATATACACTTCGCACTTATCATTTTTAACGAATTCAATTCCAACACTTTTAATGCTGTAATAACGTTTATTTTGGTCTTTCCGTGTTGTTACTAACAGGTGCAACTCAAACGTTTACAAACGTATGCAATCTCCTTTCTCCTCCTGATTTCATAGTTGCAGTACAAAGCACTGCATAGATTGGGATCATCTGCTGAGTACTAGTCCAAGATAAAAAAAATCGAACAAAGAGTTTAACTCATTAAAGTTTACATTTGTTTAGTAAATTGAAATATCTATTCCTACTGATTTTGACATATCATTGTTTAACACTTCTGAGGTACTAATTGTGAAAAAAAAACCTAAAGAAAAAAATTAGCGGCTATTACGTAATTCGAGATGTTGCGTGACATAAAAACCATTTGCGTTTTAAGCCAAATTGTATTCTGAAACAGATAGTTTTACTAAATACATCATTTTGGAATAATGTTTCCTATCTTTAAACCAATTTTAAAGTTTAATTTTGACATCATTTTTAAGTCTTGGGGTATATATTATGCAGTAAGTTTTCTTGCAGGATCCTCATCTGAGTTATAAACACGCTTATGTATCAAGTTCTAGAACCCAGTCTAAGAACGTAAACACAGAAGGGAGAAAGGATATCTTCATATTTAAAAGAAATAAGTTTGATAAATTGATCACCATATTTTTGCTAAAATTTTCTGGCTATTGTAACACGTTCTAAGATTAACATGAAAAGCTCGTTATTAATTGCATTTTTTATATTTTAAAAGCTCCATATAAAGTAGTAAAATGTTTTATATATTTTCTTTCTTATTTGCACATTTAAACGTCGTCTACGTGTGTAGAATAACTTTAACAAGCTCATTCAGTTAAATAAATTACTTCAGGTAAACATTCGCTCTCAATTACCATCAATGTTTACTTCTAAAACACAAGAGTTCGAAGTCTGTCTGCTAGAGACTTTGCCAGACAAGCGAATAAAATATTTTAAACTCAAACCCATCATAACGTCAGATAGAATTAAGATGAGCAAAAAAAAATTGTCACATGTTAAAAATTTTACATAATTTTTTTCCTTTTGCCAAATTACACAAACAAGTAACATACACATATGTATACACATATGTACGTATAATAGTTAATAAAAAAAATTACTGTGATAAAAGTAAAGATCTTTTAAACCAATGTGCATACTACAAGTCTGCAATTTATGCTTGTAAGCGTGAAGTACATATGCAATGACAAAGCATGGACAGTCGTTCGAAGTACGAGAATCAAACCAACAAATACGAATACATAGGGTAGGCTAGAAGTTACCATGGCGCTTAAAAGTTTAATAACTTTTTAGTTTATCAAATTTTTTTCTCAGATTATATAATATATAATATGGAAATTTTTTACACTAAGCATGAAAAATAATGTCTCTTAAATGACCACCATTTTCAGCTTCGCATTTTTAAGCTTGTTTTAGAGCATATTCCATAATATCTTTAAAAATTTGTGGCTGTAGCGTTCAAATTTCTGCAACAATATTTGCCTTGAGTTCCAGGGTTGCATCTGGCTTATTCACACACTCGCTATATCAAAAATAACCCCAAAGCAAATTGTCGAGTGATGTCGAATCTGGCGATCGCGCTGGCCAAATAATTTCCGAATTTCTGGAATTTATTCGCTCTCAAAAAATTTGACTTAAAACTGTCATTGTTTCTCGAGCGCTTGTCAAACAAACCGTATCTTCTCATTGCTTATGCATTAGCTAATTACCGACGAACCAATGTCTCAACGGCGAACACTGCCTACCACATTACTCCTCTTTAATGATGTGTGCAACACTTTATAATCAATAAATGCTATCTTACAAATCGTATGACAGTAGTATACGAGTTCCCAAAAATTAATTAGGTTCATCTTTTTTATCGCTTTTATATGTATTTTTTTGTTAGCTGTAAATCAAACGTTTGCCGTCTTTGTCAGACTGAGTTGCAAAAATGTTAACTAACAAAATCTGTGCTAAAGGCACGAGTGCCTAGAAAACATTATAAAAAGGTACCAAGGTGCATTAACATCTCACATGTAGGTGGCAGCACTACAGCACAATTACAACAATACAACAAAAACAGGTCTCAGGTAAGCTATGCAAAAATATTTGTTACTTTTTTCATAGTTATAAACTATGAAAGTACCTATTCACAAGTATAAATTATTTTAGTTTTAAATTATTTTATGTTCACAAAATAATTTTTAAATGTTTAATTCAGAATAAACCACTTCATTCACTTTCAAAAATGTAAACAATAAATTTGACGTAAATGGCTTACTTATTACCAGCGGCAAAAAACTGTCACCTCGTAGACGTTAATGCACCTTGAATGGTATAAGAAAGATAAAAAATTTTGTGAAAAAAAAAGAAAAAATACAGTAACAAAAAACAGAACAATTTTAGTTTATGGAATATTCCCAAAAAAAAACTGAAGTGCGCAGTACGTCTTCAACCTACTTAAAAAGTAAGCGAGGTTGTATTTGAGCTGCCTACTGTAGACTTACGCGAACTGCCTACTGTTAACTTACAATGTATGTTACGAAGTAATGAGGTTTTGTTGAATGAACACCTCACTATCTCCCTTACTATGTGTGCAATGTGTATGAAAATGCTAGGTTCGTATATGAGATGGTGTACATTACTCAAGTGTGCATTGGATCATCGCTTCTGTAAGCGAAACTTTGGCCGCTGGGGTAACTAAAGATACATGAATTTTTTATGCCGTCTTTTATGTACAAATCAAATCCAAGCGAAATAATTTCACATGTTTTTTAAGAATTTGTTAACTCTCTTTGTACCACTTGAATCGTTCTTACATTTTAATATGTACATATGCTTGCAGCGTTGCCAGAAAATTAATTTCTACATATTATATTTTTGATGAATTGGGAACTAATATATTATCTGGTAATTGGTTATCAAATTTTGGCATTTAGTTTGACCAAGAGAAACCTGGTTACATTACAATTTTTTTCGATAACCAGCCAGCGCTTCTCTCACTGAGTTACTATGCACAACATCATCTTTTCTTGTCAGCCAGTGTAAGCACAAGCTGGCAAAGCTGAGCTGGAAATGCAACAATACTTTAGTTTAGGTCCCTGAGCATAAAGAATTTTATGAAAATGAATGGACAGACAATCTATCGAAAATGGGATATGCTTTAAATATATCCTTCACAAAATTAAGCAGCCTATCGATGGGCCGATGGCAAAGTCTGGATACATGCAGAGTTAACAGATTCATCTGGATATATTTTTACGAAAGCCGAAATATGCAACTTATAACCCACACCAGACAGGTTACATCGACGTAGCTGGCAATAAAAACAAGGCCTTCCCTGTAAGAATTTTTTTAATATCATCCAGGATAGCAAAACGGAAGAAATAGCTATCCACCTATTCATGAATGTTGTCAAGAGGAATACCATTATGGAAGCGTATGATTAGTTACAGAGGTCCAGATTTAATGACTTGTTGCAATATTTTTTTAGATCTAATATTTTGATGATCGCACTATGCGTGAAGTATAATGCATAACACCAATGGTGTGCTTTGGATCAAAACGGGTTCCTTCTGAGCCTACTTAATTGTTGGCGAGCAGTAAACTACCAGGCAAACCAACCTATAATATAAAACTTTCATGATTGCGCTACAAGGTTTATAAATCATCCCAATTCCACTTTTAGGTTCAGATCGTAAATTTTTCCTTTTAAAATTTTTGATATTCTTCACTTCATTTGGTTTTAAATTGTTACAATCAACTGTGTTTTGGATTTTTAATGTAGCTACATTGTATACAATTTGTATATAATTTGTTAATTTCTAAAACCAAACTTGAGACATAATTTATGTACTGAAAGTTTTTACCAAATTTAATTTTTAACAAAAACAGAAATAAAGAAAACAAATTCTCCGGCGCACCACGATTTTTCAGAATACAATAGCTTGGCCACAAATATTTCGTAAGAAGAATATTTATCGGATCAATCTTCTTATCTATGATGAGAACAGTAAAGAATTGAAACTTTGCAACAATATATCGAATTTTTCAACATGTGAACCAAAGATGTGCAACTAAAACTACGTGTATGTGATGTAAACTCAACTGGTATATATTTATAACAGCATAGTAGTTATTTGTTAAAATTAAGACTTCTTGGTATTGGTATAAGTATGTATACACCTAGTTAACAATATTTATTTGAAACTGCATTTAAATTTTTTCTTGTGTTATATTAGGAAATAACATATGTCGTAGAGCTAAATTGTTTTACATGCTTTTATACACATTGGTCACAGTGATTTAATTTTTCAGTCAACAAAAACACATGACTACAGACTTCAATATGTCAAATAAAAAACATATGCATTTAAATGCAAACGTTTATTTTGACAACAGTTGTGAAAAAGATTTACATCGGCACCTGCCTTGCGGCCTTATCTAATGATGGACCAGTTCCACGGAGTGTATTATTCACGATTCACCAGCGCCCCCGTGTAGCTTGCTAGGCTCACACAGGTAGCAATTTATGCCATATGTTTGTAGTCATATGAGCAACTTCTTGCTGCGGAGTTTGGGCTTTCTAATCCCTCCTGTATGCAATTTCGCAGCAATCAATGGAAGACTAAACTTTAATGAGTTGGTAAGCCGAAGCCCACTAGCAACATCATCCCTCAAACCAACTCACCCCTCAACCATCACCTTTGGTTCCTCACAGTACAGGTATCTGTTGTAAAGGTAACAGACCCTCGGAAGTTTGTTAATCCCCGAAAAAAGCCACGCCAATTATAAAGGATACTAAGACCCCCTTCCTACGCTTTAGGTTTCAACCACAGCCAGAACGTTTCAGCCAATATAGGCACCTCAACCATGATCAGCCCGGGTTAAACTGCAAGCAGAACCACCCGGGGGCCATGCTGATCCCCGTTCTGCGAATTTATACCCTTGGTAAGGGTTTCGGAAGCCAACACAATATAAGTTATGTGGCTTCCTAGAGTTTTATTTGCTACAACAAACAAGGGACCCCTTTTTTCACCGAAAAACAGATCGCCCAAGTTATGAATACGCCAAGGCAAAACCTGTTCCCCGGGGGGTATTTTGACAGCAGTAAAATGACACGACTGCTGATTTTTTTTTTTTTTTTTTTTGCTGCAGTCGAATTAGTAGTGAAAGGCCAATGTAAGCGGCTTGTGGCAACGAGCGGCAACCAAATGTTCTATTTGCCGCTCAGTTTATTTGTTATACGCAAATGAACGCATCTAATTGAAGAAAAATTTGTGCTTCGAAGATTAAACAAAAAAACATTTTGATTTTTTTTAAAGCCAAAATAAATAAACAAAATCAATTGTTAAAATTTCAAAACCGAAAATTAATTTCTGTCTTCTATTTTTATACCCTTCACAAAAATGTTAGGGGTATATATAAGTTTGTGATTCCGTTTGTAATTTCTACAGTTTTTTTTTTTTTTTGCGATCCTATAAAGTATATATATTCTGATTCAGAGTTAATGGAAAAGTCGATTAAGCGATGTGCGTCTGTCCGTCTGTCGGTCGTTGAAATACCGTTTCTGAGAAAACCATTAGACATAGAAATTTTTTTTTCACCATTCTATTACTCCATATTGCCATGCGTTTGCTATTGAAATTCAGGAATATAGGTCCACGTATAGCTGAGATATATTCAAAATTCCGAAAAAAGCCATGAATTTTTGAAATTTTGTATGGAAATTTTTGACAAAAAAAGTTGTTTGTTTTGCTTCAAACTTCACACACTCATTAAGCAAGGTGACTAAAAGGCAAAACTTTTTTTTGCAGATATCGGTCCCTATATACCCGAGATATAGCCCAAATCGGGTTTTTCATAAAAATGTCGCGTAAGCGAACTGAAATAACTTTTTTTGCTTAAAAGCAGTTCTGGTAATAAAATAAGGTTATATAAATATCGGAAATGAAAATTTCCGATATCGGTCCATATATACCCGAGATATAGCCCAAATCGGGTTTTTCATGAAAATGTCGCGTAAGCGAACTTAAACAATTTGTTGTGCTCAAAAGCAGTTCTGGAAATGAAATAAGGTTATATAAATATGGAAAACTAAAATTTTCGATATCGGTCCATATATACCCGAGGTATAGCCTGAACCGATTTTTTCATTAATTTTTTTTTTTTTTGCTGAAAAGCAATTCTCGTTATAAAAAAAGGTTACTAAAATACAGAAAATAAAAAATTCCGTTATCGGTTCATATATAACCGAGCATATTCAGGTCACATTTTTAATATACTATACATATTCGTGACTATCGTGAAGGGTATTTTAGATTCGGCCCTGCCGAATATACTACACTCCTACTTGTTTTAAATTCTTTTCCTTTACTTTTTGGTATGACAAATTGAAGCGGCAAAACAAAAAGTTAAACTGAATTCAACATTGCCGATCTGCTGTCTTTAACGATATTGCCAAATTAAGTTCAATATATTGAAATTTATGTACGGATATTTTTATAAAAAATATAATTTTTTGTAAATGGGTCACATTGTTGCCGCCCTCTGCCGCTTACATTGGCCTTTCACTATAAACTAATTTTGTTGACTTCAAAATAAAAACAGTGTAACCAGTGTATAAAAATAAATATGTAACAAAAATAATACTCTAATATAACATAATAAAAGAACAAAATTTAATTGGGTGTTGCCGCCACTGTTTAACTACGAAAAAATGCAGCCTTTTAAATTTATTATATGACTTAATAATACACACTTGTAACTTCATTCTGAAGCCATTTTATTAGACACACTTGTAACTCCTTTCTGAAGCCATTTTATTATACAGATTTAACTTTGTTCTGAAGTCATTTTAAATAATAAAAGTTCCGATAAGAGTCAATAGTAATTGAGCACGGAACGTGTATATTTGTCTAGATTTAAAACTTTGGTTTTATACTAAAAAGTATGTATATTAATGAACTATAAAATAATATGAACTTATAAAACCTTAATTGCAGTTTAATTTAAGGAATTTCATCACTTGTTGGTGTCACCAGTTGACACGAATGAAATAAACGCATTTCACTAAAATTATACCTTTTCAAGCCAGCAGGAGCTATTAGATCTAACAATGGGGTTTTAAATAAATAAATAAATTTATTTGTTCCATTGTATGCACATATTGATCATATAGACTTATCTCAAAAGAAGAATTACAAATTTTATAAAATTACCAAATAAACTACAAAACCTGCTTGGCAAATATTGTTTGTACAAACATTTAGCGTTGTTAAAGGGGGTGTTTTCTTGTTTGCTTGTATAGGGTGTTTTTTTAAGCCCGATAGAACTTGAAATTGTAAAAAATAACACAAAAAATTAAATTGTAATCAAAATTTTTTTTTATTCGAAAGATCAATACGTGACATTAACATTTGAAAATGATTTCGGGCATATGGGCACCGCGGCTGTTCTTGACGAAGCGCATTCTGGACGTCCAATTTTGGGCCACTTTTTCGAGCACTGCTGGCCGTATGTCACGAACAACACGAACAATGCTGGCCTCCAAGGCGTCAATTGTTGCTGGTTTATCAGCATAAACCAGTGACTTCACGTAGCCCCACAGGAAATAATCGAGAGGTGTCAAATCGCACGACCTTGGAGGCCAATTGACAGGTCCATTTCTCGAAATCAACTTATCGCCAAATTTTGATTTCAGTAAGTCGATGGTTGCGTTCGCCGTATGGCACGTAGCGCCATCCTGTTGAAACCACATCTCCTCCGGATCAATGTCATCCATATTTTCAAACAAAAAATCATTGATCATGGTGCGGTAACGATCTCCATTGACCGTAACGCGAGCTCCGGCCTCATTTTTGAAGAAATAAGGTCCGATGATGCCACCAGCATGAAAACCGCATCAAACAGTGCATTTTTCTGGATGTAATGGAGTCTGTAGGGTCTCTTGTGGATTGGTCTCACTCCATATGCGGCAATTTTGCTTATTAACAAACCCGTTAAGCCAAAAATGCGCCTCATCGCTGAACACAATTTTGCGATAAAACAACGGGTCTGATTTTCAAAGTAAATTTGGATAATTTCGTAGCGTTGTTCAAGCGTGAGTCTATTCATGATGATTTGTCAGAGTATACTGAAACAAATAAAAAAAATGTTTCATCAAAATTTAATTTTTTGTGTTACTTTTTACAATTTAAAGTTCTATCTAGCTTAAAAAAACACCCTATATTTGAAGCATGATTTTCGTGCAAATCATGCACGTTTGTGTTATTTTGCGTAAAGTTTTGTCATTTCAAAGAAAATTTTGCAGAGTGAAGTGGTGGAAGAAAATGCACATAAAATGAAAGAAGAAAAACATATTACAAAACAATTTGAAAAGAAAGTGATTAATTTGTGTTTGTATCGTTTCTGTGTAAACGGAAAGCGTGTGTTTGCCGAATGGTTTGCGTAGTTTATTTGCTCTTTAGATGCAAGTATATATATATACTAGTTGATTTTACTTCATTTATGAGTAGTGTTAAGTGCATAACTTTGACGCGAAATTTTAAAAGAGACGGGTATAAATTTTTGTTGCTCGAGACGAATTATTTTTGGTCCACATTTTGAAGATTTCGATATGCTGTTTTAAAGTTTTAATTCCTTAATATTGTTCTCATCACAGAGCATTTAAATGCATGTATTTTATGTTCGACATATTAAAGGCGGTTATTTGCTGCCTTCAATGCTTTACTTCTACACTTTACTAATGTTTTGATTTAACGCAAAGTGACACAATACTCGTATATATTTGTTTTTATTATTAAATCACAATTTTTTTACAATACATTTAACTTTATATTGAAATATTTAAAAAATTCCTCATGTTTTGTGTTTTTTTTTTCAAGTTTTTCATATTACTAAACAGTTTAAAAAAATAACGAGTAACAAATCCATGAATTTGTTTTTGAGGAAAATCATTCTAAGCGAACAAGCTCATTTTTACCTTGCTAGCTTTGTTAATCGCCCAAATTGCCGCTTTTAGGGTTCTGTTGTATATTATTCGAAAGAATAGAGAACTTAAAATTTACAACAAAAACTAATATGACGCAGATCTTTAGTGTACACGTCCATATATCTTAAAACAAAAGTTTTCTTTTTTTAATATATTCTTATATCGTCATATTAAAAGCAAACGGACGTAACTACACAAAATTTCGAAATAAATTTTTTTTATTGATTATGGTTGGTTTTTCAAAATACATGTTCGTGCAAAATTTTAGATTCTTAAGTTCAAATATGGCGGTTTTATTACCAAAATTCAAACGGACAAGTGCGTGCAGTAAGACCTAACTACACATTTGTAAGAAAATCTTACATACAAACTAATTTGTTGTATATAGGGATGGCAATTCTTATATCTCGATCCTAAAATTATATGATTTTCGGGATTTACAAAATCCCAAATCCCAGGATTTGCCAAAAAAAAAAACCTTGCATTTTGGGATCATCGGAGATGACTCAAACCACAGCGTAAACTTGGTAATGTGTTGCACTTACCTAAGAACATGCTTTTCAATATTATAGTATTTACCGCATACATTACTAAGTAGTAGTTACGTAATAACTGGCTCAATACCTGCTGTATATATACGTATGTAAGTACTAGTAATTGCTCTTGGCAAATATAAGTACCTGTACATATGTATTTACAATGAAAATAAAATAAACAAATTTGAGTAATGTTTGGATTTGATGAAACCTAAAGATAAAGTGATAGAAATGGGTTGTGTCGTTTGTTTTATTGTCATTACGACTTACATGTCATGAAAAAAGCACAAGCACAGAAAAAGGCCTTTTGCAAGAGATATTGCTTGCAATATGGATATATATAGAATGCATCTATAAAGCTGGCATTTATACAATGATATAAAGCCGTGTCTTTTTTTATATAATATGAAGTTATCCATTACATTTATACAAAACGTCTTCAGCCATTTTGATAGTTTTTATCAGCACCAACTTGTATATAACGACTGATAAACAATTAACTTTTTAATGGCTTTATTGTGATAATATTTTGAACAATGACATCGCCATGTTCAAATAATGACTTAAAATGTCAAAGTAGAAGAAGTAAAACGTATGTTTATTAACGTTTTGCAATAGAAATTTTCGCTGGGAATAAGCAAATAAAACTGCCATCGCAACTTGTGGACTTAATAAAAGATGCCCGAAAAATTCATTTCTTTTTCCTCTGCAAGTGCACCATTTAAGCCATGAGTATTTTCTTGACTTTTAGTCCGTTTCAAAACGTTATTCACAAATAAGACGAGGTAAAGTATTACATTTAATTTTAATACCCAAATAGTATGCACATACATATATATTGATTTAAACTATGTGTATATTTTGAACAGGCAAAAAATCCTGTGATTCCATAGTAAACATGCTTCGTGCTTTGGAGTACGATGGCACTAGTGTTATTTATTTTAAAATATTAACTACGATTATGAACTACTTCCAAAAAGAACTATAAAGAAATTTGTAGATCGTGAACCTAACTTGCATACTTATAAAAATAATATATCAAAGAAAAAGTAGCAAAATCTCCAATACTTAAAACCATTAATACCAGCCGATTGCAATAATTTTTCTGACAATAATCCCTTCGAAAATTAACTATGTTTTTGACTTCTTTTACATGATTTTTTTTTTAAATAAAATTTCTCACATATCTGTAGTTTTTATTTTAAAAACTAATTACATAATTACATTTTATTTTATAATAAAATATGTATAAAAATTTAATAAAAAAGTTTAAAAAAAAGAAAACATATTTTTATACAAACAATTGTAAACAATTTTAAATGGTAAAATTCAGAAAAATAGGTAAGGTTTTTGTGGGATTTCTGGTAAACTATAAAATATAAGATAAATAATAAAGCCAAATATATAATAAACTGGAAGAGACTAGAATACTAGTATATAGTGAGCATATTCTTTCTTAACTTTTTCAAGCAGATTTCGAAAATTCAAAAGTATTTTTAATTGGAAAGTTATACGGACCAATAAATTTTACATACCCGATGTCAACTTTGTTCCACTGTAAAATCCACTGTTGAAATACACAAGTACTAAAACATCGCTTTAAAAGTCTAACATAGGTCATTTGCACTGCAACCAATGTTGATCTATTGTGCGTTCCCTTGCCCCATTATGGGTTGAGTCAAGAAAACGGACAAGCTCCTTCATTGGGAGTGATATTAAGTCGCATTTACTTAACATATAAGCTTGTAGTAGCCTAACGAGTGATTTTTTTGATATTATCTTTTTGACAACACTAGTTTTGACAGCTCATGCACGTTTTGTATCTTGTGTCACTGTCAAACATCTTCAGTTTGGTCTATAATTTAATCATGAATCGTCTTACAAACGAACAACGCTTGCAAATTATTGAATTTTATTACCAAAATGCGTGCTCTGTTAAGAAAGTTCATCGCGCGCTTCTTCCATTTTATGGTCAGTTTAATCGACCTACTGAGGCTTCTATTCGGGCTATTGTAAAAAAATTTAGCACCAAATTTACATTATTGGACATTAAACCACCAACACGCTTACTTAGAGTGCGAACTAAAGCAAATATCGCAGCCGTATCGGCCAGTGTTGGTGATGACCGTGAATTATCGATTCGGCGCCGTTCGCAGCAATTGGGCCTCTGTTACTCCACTACGTGGAAAATTTTGCGGAAGGATTTGGGTGTGAAGCCTTATAAGATACAGCTGGTGCAAGAATTGAAGCCAAACGACCTACCACAACGCCAAATTTTTGGTGAATGGGCTCTTGAAAAGTTAGATGAAGATCCACTTTTTTATCGAAGAATTGTGTTCAGCGACGAGGCTCATTTCTGGTTGAATGGATACGTGAACAAGCAAAACTGCCGTATTTGGAGTGAAGAGCAGCCAGAAGCATTGCAAGAGCTACCGATGCATCCACAAAAAACAACCGTTTGGTGCGGATTATGGGCTGCCGGCATTCTTCAAAGATGATGCGAATCACAACGTTACTGTGAATGGTGAGCGCTACCGTGCGATGATAACAAACTTTTTTTTGCCCAAAATGGAAGAGCTTGACTTGCATGAGATGTGGTTTCAACAAGACGGTGCCACATGCCACACAGCACGCGAAACAGTGGACCAATTGAGAGGCGAGTTCGGTGAACAGTTTATTTCAGGCTTGGGACCAGTCAATTGGCCGCCCAGATCGTGCGATTTAACGCCTCTAGACTATTTTTTGTGGGGCTATGTTAAGGCTAATGTCTATAGCGACAAGCCCGCTTCGATTGACGCACTGGAAGCCAACATTGCCAACATTATTCGTGAGATACCGGCTGAAATGTTGGAAAGAGTATGCCAAAATTGGACTAAGCGGATGGACCATTTGAGGCGCAGCCGCGGCCAACATTTGCATGAAATAATCTTCAAACATTAAATTATATCGACCCAACTATCGATCCAAATAAATATTTCATGCATTTTTCTGAATTTTATGTGTTTTTTTTTTTTTTTTAATTTCCGATAGTTCTTATAAAATCACCCATTATATCTTTCACAGTAGGTGATTAAGTGCTCCATTGACTCGTCTTCATCACCGCAGAATCTGCAAATGTCTGTGTTGGAAATGCCTATCTTGTACAGCTGCTTGTAGTAGTTATAATGACCTGTAAGTGCACCTGTCAATGTTCTGAGACTTTTCCTGTCCAGTTTTAGAGCACGTTCGGCCCTCTTTTTATCAAAGTTTAGAAATTTCTTGGAGTGTTCAAGACGAGCTGTCTCGTTCCAATGTTGTTCAACGATGGACTTTCTATTTCCTCCTTATTCAGCAAAGCTTTATTGAAGCCAAAAGTTGGAGTGGGTCTAATAAAAGTCCCCTCTGCTCCTTTCTAGGAGCCCTGGCACCCAGATCAGGGTGACCTGGTTCTGGCTTGCCAGTTCGTTTAGCCTGTTGTGACTAACTTGGCAAAAAACGTAACTAACATAAAAACTTAATTGTTGGAAAAAAATTAAAAACATCTTCCCCAAGTAAGAAATCCCCACAATTTAAGTACAATTTACAAAAATTGCAAAGAAACCATAATATTTGTTGATTTTAGAAGGTTGTTTGCTTCTCCGTAAAAAAATAAAAAGCATAGTTAGGTCCGTTTGCATTTAATATGACGATACATATTTTTTAACGTAGAAGACGAATGAAATGGTGGATGTTGAATATTTTTGCATAAAGTGTGTGTGCTTTTCGACTTTCATCGTTTTCATCTTCGATATAAAATCCGGAGGAAAGATAAAACGAGCACAATGTAAAACAAAAAATATGCGTGCCTGACATAATAACTACAAAAAAAAACAAGAATAAATCGTTAAGTTGTTCATAAAAGAAAATCTGTGACAGATTATGCTTAAGTAGCGTTTATTGATTTCGTGATGTTATGTACTCGCATACTCGTATGTGTGTGCATAAAAATATGTAATCGCATTACGTGATTTTATAAATGCATACACACACATTTATACATTTATCTTTAAGTATAAAAAACAAGTACAGCGTTACGTATTATATTTTTTTACCGAAATTCTAGGAAAATAGGAAAAAGGAAGCGGTTTCAACCATAAAATTTCTCTATTTAATTTAATATTAATTATTAAATAACAACATATTGTTGCTATTTCCTTTTTCAGGTAAATTTCTGTCTAAAGATTAAACATTCAGCAGTTTATTGAAGGCATACTTAAATGTTGCGAGGTAGGTAAGGTAAGCAAAACATTACATATTCGTAACTTATACAGAAAATCAGTTGTCACTGACATTTTTATATGACAATATGCTTTTATTATTTCTTTCTCATTTGCTTTCCGTTGTGCACACAGAAATTTCTGATAAGAAACATCAATTATACAATCACTAAAGTCAAATGACGTTACCTCCGTGATTTGTCATGAAAATTAAAATTATTCTGAAGAAAGAAGAAAAATTTAAATATTGAACAGCTTTTTCCATTTTTATGTGTATACAAAACATATTTACGAGTAGCAGCGGCATAGGCTAAATGGTCATAGCGATATTTGAGTAAAACGTATGCAGTGGCTGTGTTCTGTAACTTTGGCGAGAAGTCCTCGCGTCGAAAACTTGTGAAACAAATTATTCCATCGTTTCTCGAAAAGTGAAAAAAACTGCGTCTGTAACTCATGTCGAAAACTACCCAAAGCCGTTACGTCGTTACGTTGGAAATATCTGAAAATATAAAACGATGCCGACATGCAATTTTAAAAATGAAAGCGCCAGCCACAATTAGTACCGCCGCCGACCAAAAATTACTAAAGCTAAGAAATTTTGTTCGACGACATCATATTATAACCGCCGGCTGTTCTAGAAAATGTATGGTATGGCTCTAACGTTTACATTTTATCTACAAATACATACATACATACATACTTATGCACACAATTTTGTAACAGTAAAAAACAATTGCAGTTTGTGAATTCTGAAAAAAACATTATAAAAGTATTACAATATACTTTGTTGGGTCGGAAATTAAAGTTGTAGAATTTACAAACTTATATAAGTATTCCCTTAAAACTTGTTGTGTGAAGGGTATACAAATTAAATAAAAAGTTAAAATAAAAAAAGCGATAATTTTAACTATGTAAATATATATGTGAAGCTTAATTTAACTGCAAAATACTTATTTTTCAGCATTATTATTCATTTAATGATGATTATTGTTATTTGAAATACTATATCACAGCCTTTTTATTTGTGAGAAATAATGACAGTTGAAAGCGGGAAACTTTTTCGCAAAAGTTTTACAGACAGTTTTTCTGTAAAATGGCGAGTAATTTCCTTACGTGACAGAATAATTTCCTTACGTGACAGCTATCACCAAGAAAAGTTATAGATACAGTTTAGTGAGAAAAGCAGCTGTTTAATTCAACTTTGTTTCATTTCACACGTTTCAGTCGAAAAGTTTCTCGTGGCGAGAGTTACAAAACACAGCCACAGCTTTATTAGAACTAACAAGATTACGGACTTTAAAAAAAGTTCAAGTAAAAACTAACTAAAAGCGAATCAAAGAAATGCATTTTAAAATCACAAAAATAATCACATTCAATAACGGAACTTGCTGAAGCAGGTTACTTAATGTTACCTTTTTACCTTTAAAAATATTTTTGTAGGTTCTTCAATTACAAATAAAGAACCTACTCTCATTCGTTACACAAGACTAAAATATTTACCAACTTTATTTACACTTAATACCACTGTATGGTGTATTAACAACTAGACTTGTTTACTTTTCCAATTTAAGATTGTTATGCACAACGTTTAAAATTAAAATATGCCTCTGCCGTGGACCTGCTGGTAATTATAAAGGGTGTTTTTTTAAGCTAGATAGAACTTTAAATTGTAAAAAGTAACACAAAAAAATTAAATTTTGATGAAACATTTTTTTTATTTGTTTCAGTATACTCTGACAAATCATCATGAATAGACTCACGCTTGAACAACGCTACGAAATTATCCAAATTTACTTTGAAAATCAGTCGTCGATTCGCGCAACTTATAGACGACTTCGTCATTTGTATGGCGTACATAATCGTCCACCTGAACAAGCCATTCGTCGAACTGTGGATAGATTTCGTACCACATACTCTGTAGAGGATGCAATAACACCAGCACGTCGAAGGAATGTGCGTACTGAAGAGAATATCGCCGCTGTAAACGAAAGTGTGGAAGAAGATCCAAATTTATCGATTCGTCGTCGGTCGCATGAATTGGGGCTCTGTCCGTCCACTACGTGGAAAATTTTGCGCAAAGATCTCGGCCTACACCCGTATAAGATCCAGCTGGTGCAGGAATTGAAGCCACGAGACCATTGTATGCGTCGTTCTTTCGCCGATTGGGCTCTAGAGCAGTTGGCAACTGACCCGTTGTTTTATCGCAAAATTGTGTTCAGCGATGAGGCGCATTTTTGGCTTAACGGGTTTGTTAATAAGCAAAATTGCCGCATATGGAGTGAGACCAATCCACAAGAGACCCTACAGACTCCATTACATCCAGAAAAATGCACTGTTTGGTGCGGTTTTCATGCTGGTGGCATCATCGGACCTTATTTCTTCAAAAATGAGGCCGGAGCTCGCGTTACGGTCAATGGAGATCGTTACCGCACCATGATCAATGATTTTTTGTTTGAAAATATGGATGACATTGATCCGGAGGAGATGTGGTTTCAACAGGATGGCGCTACGTGCCATACGGCGAACGCAACCATCGACTTACTGAAATCAAAATTTGGCGATAAGTTGATTTCGAGAAATGGACCTGTCAATTGGCCTCCAAGGTCGTGCGATTTGACACCTCTCGATTATTTCCTGTGGGGCTACGTGAAGTCACTGGTTTATGCTGATAAACCAGCAACAATTGACGCCTTGGAGGCCAGCATTGTTCGTGTTGTTCGTGACATACGGCCAGCAGTGCTCGAAAAAGTGGCCCAAAATTGGACGTCCAGAATGCGCTTCGTCAAGAACAGCCGCAGTGCCCATATGCCCAAATCATTTTCAAATGTTAATGTCACGTATTGATCTTTCGAATAAAAAAAATTTTGATTACAATTTAATTTTTTGTGTTATTTTTTACAATTTCAAGTTCTATCGGGCTTAAAAAAACACCCTTTACTTCTTTATTACCTTCTGCATTGTTCCTGAGGCTTAATATGCTTGTACAGTTACCTCGTGTGGGTATAAGAATTCCTGTTTTCATTTTTAACGCTAGTTTACGTCCCAAGTATTATCCTGCAGAGTGGTTACTATGAGGAAAGTCTAATGACAACAATTTAACAGCTGTTCGAACAATTGTTAATGGCGAGTTGTATCCAACATTGATTGATGTAGGATGTATCCAATTCGGCTTTCGGACTAAACATAACACCATAGAACAAACACACAGAATAGTCAACGTGATAAGACAGACTTTTGAAGACAAAAAGTATTGTTTGGCTCTATTTATTGACATTTCCCAAGCTTTTGATAAAGTGGGGCACGATGGTTTGATGCACAAAATAAAGTTAAACTTGCCTGCAAAAATTCACAAGTTTCTGGAACGCCACTTGTATGGGCGGAAATTTGTTATTAGAGAAGGCGATTTTTTAAGCCCAACACGGTCAATCGAAGCAGGAGTTTTCCAAGGTAGCATACTGGAACCTATCTTATATTTGACTTATACAGATGACTTGCAGATGACACAGCATACTGCAGCGTTCATAAAAACCATCAATTATCTACACAAAATTTACAGGAATATAAGTTAATGAACTCAGTCGTAAAGCAGCTCAGTGCCTCGTTTCTGTAATATTAGTGAGAAGTTTCTCGCATCGAAAACTATGAAACATAAAATTCCATCGTTTCTCGACTATCGAGAAAAACAGCGTTTCTGTATATTAAATCGAAAAAAGGCAACACTAGTTACGTCTTTATTGGAATATATCCATTAAGCAGCTGCCGAAATACAAAAAGTAAACAAATAAGAATAAGTATATAGGAAAAAATTATCAAACGATCAGAAAATTTAAGAAACAAATGTTTAGCATATAAATAAAACAATTGAATTCAGTAGTGTTATAAATAAAATAAAATTGTGTCAATCAATAACATATGTACAGAAATAAAAACACATTCAAATCATATATAAATTTCATAAAAATTCTTTCAATTTGCTAAAATAAAAGAAGAAATGAAAAATGAACTACATTCACTATCTGCCGTATTCATAAAAAATAATTTACACGTAATAAAGATTTAATTGCCACATTTTATGTATAAATATTTAAAAACTTTACCTTTACTATACTCTTGGCACCCATTTTGTCAATTATATATTTTTAAATTTATAAATTCCGCAACTCTTTTATTTGTGAAAAGTTTTGACAGCTCTAGGGAGAAACTTCTCACAAAATTTTAATACAGAAACACGTTTACACACAAACTTCCAATGAATTACGCCAAAAAAAACATTTTGACAGATATTTCTCGCTTCTCAAAGATAAAGAAACATTTGTGTGAGAAACTCCATTTTTTGTTTCAATTCGCATAGTTTTTCTGTCAATTCCTTTGTTTCCTGTGAGAAATTTCTCGATGCGAGTAATACAAAAACGAGGCACTGGGCTGAAGAACAGCTCTCGCGTCATCGTAATTATTTTCAGTCAAGCTTGTGTTTGTTGTTCGGTCTTCAAGAGTTTTGCGTCTCACTCGCACTGGTTAACGGTTTGCCTCGACTAACTGTATTGGTTTACAGTTTTTTAGAGGTTATTCATTGTTAATCATGTGGGAACTTCCTATGTGAAGGCATAGGTCGTTACAGTTAGTCACAGCGATGCTACGAAAGTACTGTTAATACCATCTTGGGCATACGATCTCCGTCACCATGCCCATACAGTTGCAAATTTACTTTGCAACTGTATAGTTACATAAAAATAGAAATAAGCTGTAATGTACTTATGTTACATTCACACTGCATAAACCGGCATGTCCAGTTTCTGCAATTCACCTATTTCGTAGCACAATGAAGTCAAATACCTTGGTATTCGCTTTGACGGTAGGCTAGCATGGAAGTATCACATTGATACGAAAGTCACGCAGTTGAAATTAAAAGCAGCGCATCTAGATTGGCTTATAGGCAGAAATTGTACATTGAAGTAAGATGGCAAAATTTTGGTATACTAAGCAATTCTAAAGCCTATATGGTGCAATGAAATTCAATTATGGGGCACCGTCTCAACGTCAAACCTTGAAAAAATTCAAACGCGGCAAAATAAAATTCTGCAGCTCCATGCTACGTAAAAAACTCACGAATTCAGAAGGATCTGTGCGTTCCGTTAGTAAAAGACGAATTTTCAAAATATGCGACAAGGTATATCAGTAAGCAAGAACTTCACCTAAATCCTCTTGCACGCAACATACTTAATTTTACCGGTCACACTCCGTTGAGAAGAAGGGACACCTTTGCCACCATCAGAGCGTTAAGTAGGTGATCTTACCGATATAATTCGTGCAAAAGAAAACTTTTTGTCTAAGCCAATGGGCTTAGATATTTTTCCTTTATTTTGTGTTTAGTATTAAGATTTTAATACTTATTATTAGTTCAAATTGTGAAGATTCAATAAATTAATAAAAGCCTAAAAAACATTTAAATATGAATTTGGCCATGGGGTCGCCACTGCTATGATATTTTGACAAAAGCCTGTCTACTGTCGTCATTCCAAGTGCTAAAATTCTGCTTATTGAACTACCCATTTAACAAAAAATTAACTTTATCGGAGAATAAACTGTTTAATAGAATTTCAATATCAGTTAAAGATGATCTTCATAAAAAATTTCGACAACGTTGGCAAACGTTGCTCTGGTGTAAGTCTATTCATAATGCAATGTCATATCAAACTTAACAAAATTTAACTATCAAGTGTTAAATGGGTTGTCTAATAAAACAGTGTTGCCAACTTAAAGTTGTAAAACCATAAAATAATAGCCAGTCTAGCTGTAAGTGGAAAATATATTACATGATGCAACATTATAGAAATTTTGAGCAAGTACAGAAAAACTGCTGCATTGAGAGAAAACTTTTGTTGAATCAGAAAATATTTTTTTAAAGAAAATTATGTTATAAACTACAAGATATATTACACAATGCAAAGCTTCGACATTTGACAATAGTTACTTCAGGTCCTAAAGCTACTTTTAATCTAGAACAAACACCTTCTACTTTAACAATAGTCAATAAAACGTGCAGTGTGGTCACACCTAAATATATCTTACAGTTAAATCCAAGGCAGCTTTATACAGGTAGTGGCAGAATTACAATAAATACAATACCAACAAACATTAACATGTATTTTGTTGGTAGAATTTAGGAATAGATGTCAGAATTTTTACAACTATTCTTAAATTCTACCAACAAAATACATGTTGATGTTTGTTGGTGTTACCTGTATAAAGCTGCCTTGGTTAAATCGGCTTAAAAGTAATGTTAAAAAAGCTAAAAATAGTCTTAAACTGCCAAAAAAAAATGCCAAAAATTTTAGTTGAATTATATTTTTGTTATATTAGTTATCATATAGTTTAAAATGCTTTATATATCATACTTCTTTCTTGCGAACACTTATTGTCCATCATTTCAATAATACCACCTGATTAACAAATAATAAAATATTTATTGAACATAGTCTGAAAACTATAAAACAAATAAAAACTGGGCATCATCAGGTTAGCTCCACGTAAATTACTCCTTTACTTTTACCTTTTTTAATGCAATATTGCGCGCAACTTCTTCATTTTTGTTTTGTTTTTGCAACCATCATATGCAATCTCTCTCACATGAAAACTAAGCTCAATATAAGAACCATTATTATTTTATATTTTGTTTTATTTTTCACAAAGTACTTTGCACTTATTCTGCTTCATCAGATTAGAGCCCCCCAAATAGAATTTAAGTCATCTAGTTTGCCTTTGCAATTACTATCATAAAATTTTCCGTGCGGCTTGAAATATTCTAAATCTTCAAACAATTGCACAATATGGGAAAAGAAACAGTTTTATCTTTGGAGGAAAAACCGAAAACTGAAGCCTATTGCGACGCAGGACTATTCCTCCAAAAAAATTGCCAAAAAAAAACTGGAAGACACAGAAAGCCCATAGCCCATTTTCTTAAAAATAAAGAAAATTATGAAAAAACTTGAAAGCCGGTAACAATCAAGTGATTTCTGAAGCACATAGAACAGCTATATTGAGGGACGCATATAATTCACACGACTCGTCTGCCAAAATGAAGGAAAATAAAATATTAACTTTAACGTTATACCAGCCATTATTGTTTTATTTTAAGAAGAATTTATAGAAGTCAAACAGATAAAAATTGTAAGTCAATAACACAAATAAATTAGGTACCATTTAACATTTAAAGAAAGTGTAAAGAGGGGCGCTAACCTGATGACGCGCAGTGTATTTCAGCCAGAATATGTGCAATTAAAAATATTTTGATTAATTAACAAAAATGCATATGTGATTCAATATGAGATGAATATAGATAGAAAATAATTAAATGCTCGGTGGCTTAGTGGTTAAAGCAGTAGATCATGATACGACATGACCCGAGTTCAACAAAAATTTAACAAATTAAAAATATTTTTTATTAAGGTTTTGTATGGCGACTCCCCTAATGATTGAAGATAGAAGCAAGGTATATTCTACAAAACTTTTGAGTTCTCAAGAATATTGGAAGCTAGTCGTAGATTCGATATCTTTAAGAAGAGTGGCTAGTTAGGACGGTAGACCCCAAAATATTAGAAATTAATATTTCGCGTGGTAGCCTCCTTAAGCAAGGCAGGTATGTTCACAGGAAATGTAGAGGGAGAAATATTAGTGGGGGTCTGTTTTACATTTTACCCCCCTAAGAACCACTCAGAGGCAGTTATGAAGCTGTTTGTGGATTTTCTGCCTTTTTGCTCTACCTTTGGCCGCCTAATTTTTTAGCTTATGCATTTTTTACCAAACCCCAGAAAATAAAACCGTAACCAAACCGTTTCTAAGTCTCGCCACAGTCATAAAAAGTTTTCAAACAATTTAGCTGCTTCAAACCACACAACATAAATTAGCAATTTATAGTCTTTAACGTCATATTTCGAGTTTTCGTTTTATCAGATTCATTTCAATAAAAAATGGCAAAACCAGGAAATTCACTGCAAAAGTTAAGCGGCCGTACTGAAAATACATCATGTTTACATGTTACTGAGTTTAAGCCCTAGTGGGTGCTAATGAGTAGTGAAGCGACTGCGAAACGGCTAGTTGTCCCCCGGTTGTAGTGTATTCAATTATTTTTTTCTGGTGTCTTTGGTCAAGAGTTATTAATCGTGGTAATTATTGTTGTAATTAAAAATAAAAATATTTCTTGGCTAAAGCCAGAATTGACTTGAGCCAGACGAATGATATCATCATATCATATTTGAAAAGTTATTAATTTTCAGAATAGATTCTCTTGTAATGCATTTTATAATCATATAAATTTATCAAGAAATCAAGAGTTGAATACCTAATTAACCATTCATATGATCTTAGTTACCACTGATTTTCCACAGTTGTCATTTTTTTCTATAGTAAAATCAATCATTTCTTCTCTAAAATGTTAATTTAAAATTATTAGTTTTTAAACTCTTTTCTATACAAAAGAATTCATATTTCTTATATAAGGATAAGTTGTCTAAGTTGACATATTAATTGATCTATATTTTGAATATTCTTAAATTCAATAATGCAAAAAAATGCTAAGTATGTAAGTGAAAAATGCTAGTAAAAATGCTAACTGCTAAACGGAAAACTTGCAGCTAAATCAAAATAAAAAATGCTAAATTTAGCCGTAAAAAGGCCAAAATGGCCACCCTAAAAACGTGTTAATGATAAATATAGTAGACGTAAAATATTGTGTAATATAGTATATTTTGTAATTTTCCTTTGAATTATTATTCCTTTTTTGTAATCTTAAAAGTAAGATATATATTTTCGGTTGCTGCAGATAATACCAATTATTTTTCTATTTACATATCTAAGTACATATCTAACCTACGCAAAGAAAGCCCCCCCATCAACAAACCCACATATTAATGGAATATTTTCTGTAATTACTCTTTTAATTAAAATAAGCATTAAATATACCCAAAAATAATGAACAACGTTTTTCTTATTCATTGTTATCAAAAAACAAAAAACGAATATTAATAGGCTTACGTAAATATGGGAAATGGATTGCCCTGTATATTACATGGCAAATGAACGTCGTTGCCACGTTCAACATTTATATCCATTACAGGCTTCTGTGTTGTACGAGGTGCTAAATTTTTAGTAAGGTCTGTGAAAAGAGAAGCATAAATAAGGCAAACAAATTGTTATTGGTTTTAAGGGTTACATTTTAACAACCTTTTAGTAGAACAAAAAAAAAGCAAACTAACAAACTTTATATACCTTTTACTTGTAACGTAACGGCCTCACTGCGTTGTCTATCCCCATTTAATGTATTGGTTACTAAGCATACATATTTAACTGAAGCATCCTCCGAACGTATGGAGCGTACATATAAATCGCCAGATGCTGATAAAACTACATAACGACCAGCTGGAAATTAGAAGAAAAAAGTTAAACTTTAAATAATGCACTACTTTAACATTCATAACGAAAAAATCAATAATTGTCAAACCGAATATCAAAATATTTGAAAAAAAAAACCAAAACTTTGAAATTTTTTCGTTATCCGTGAATTGCTTTAACAGTATTAGAATAGTGTTAAAGAGTTCAAAGTTGTTACAAATGTTACAAATGTCTGCTATTTCAGAATTAATTCTTTTTTTTTATAACATTCTAAGAGTTGTGTTTCTAAAACTACTCTTTAGGGGATTCTCAAAATCACAAAGCTTAAAAAAATTTTATATATACAGAACAATATTGGGAAATAAAAATCTGTAACAATGATCCAACAAAAAAACTAAAAACAAAATTGTTGTAACATGTTTAGAGCTCAGAGAAAGCAACAACAATTACAACTTCTAGTTGAAAATCCCATGAAAACCTTAAGTAAATATTACACTACACACAACACATATATGTGTGAATGATATTTACGATTCACGGAGTAACAATATAGTGGACAACATTAAAATTCCCACATGATGACATAAAAACATTTTCCAATAAATGTCAACTACAAAATATACTCCACAACTACAAACAAAAAACGGAAATAGAAAGACATTTACAACTACATGTATAAACTACAATGTCAGTATTTTTGTATATTTATTTTACTTCACTTGATTCTAGAGTACCTATTGTACATATATTCGTTGTTACAAACCTATACATTAACACTTCGATGTACCCAACAAACAAAATCTGGTATTTAATAATAGGCGACTTTAATTTCATATGTGATGCTTAAATATCTTTTAAGATTTTGGAGAAGAATATAGATATATTATCATTGAAATTATTATTAACAGCAAACAGTTCGGCCATATTGAAAAAAATCCAAAAACATCAAAATTTTTCAACATGTTATCGATAAAAAGTGGAAAAGGCATTGGACTTTAACCAACTCATCCATTCCTTACACTACAGGTATCTGTTGCAAGACAACAACATCTCGAGGGGTTATTAGCCCCCGAAAACTGGCATATAAAAAAGTTATCAGGAAAACTAATTTCCCGTCCTGCGATATAGGTTTGAACCGCAGCTACAATATTTCAGATAAGGAAAGCATCTCAACCATGAGCAGGGCAGGGATAGTTTGCAAGCACAAACTCCCGGGGACTTGGCCTCTTCTGCCAGTTACCCCTTGGTATGGGTTTCGGAAATCTAGCACAATGTAAATAATGCTGCTTCCTAGAGTATTAGTTTCTACAAAAACCGGGGGACAGACACAAGCTGAACTTTTTTTTTTTTTTTTTTTTTTTTTTTTTTTTTTTTTTTTTTGCCATTCATTTATTTATTTATTGATGAGTGCACCTATCAGATGTAATTCTGAAAAAGAGCTTAGCTCCGGTAGAAAAAATCTTTGGATTTCAGAGGAAGAATCTGTGAAAAAATCACTGGAAAATTTCCTGTCTCTAAGAGATAGGAAACGCCCGCGATCGTGTTCGCCAAATATTGTTGTTACAACTGAAGACAAAACATCTTCCGGTTTAATTGTTGATGATAAACCAAAAACCCAAGTAGGCATGGACAGGTACATAACCGTGGTTAAGAGACAGCGAAGCCCCAAATCAGCTCAAATATCATCTCAACCGAAATTTTCTAAAGATGATAATAGGACTTCGGCAACCGATAGCAATAGGTTTGCTATACTGCAAACAGATGAGCCAACAATTTCTAAAAAAACCTTTAAGCCGCCACCAATATATTTGCGAGAACCTACCTCTAGTGAGCTGGTAAAACAACTTATTGCGGCAATCGGCAAAGATACTTTTAACGTAACATCGGTTAAGCACGGCGGCATCAATGAAACGAAAATCCAGGTAAACAGTGAAAATGAATACCGAAAGCTGTCTGACGTTCTAGAGAAGGAGAAGCGATCATTTTACACATATCAGCTTAAAAGTGCCAAAGGTATTCAGGTCGTTATAAAAGGGATTGACCCTTTTGTTGACACGAATGAGATCAAAATCGGACTAGAAGACAATGGCTTCAAAATTAAAAATGTGGTTAATATTAGAAACCGTGAAAAAATTCCTCAACCCATGTTTAGGGTTGAATTGGAACCTAGAGATGTTGCCTTAAAAAAGAATGAAGTGCATCCCATTTATAACCTCAAGTATCTTTTGCATCGCAAGGTTACCGTTGAGGAGCCTCATAAGCGTTTAGGGCCCGTTCAATGCCTAAACTGCCAAGAATTTGGCCATACTAAGGCCTATTGCAAGCTGCCCGCAGTTTGCGTTGTGTGTGGTGAACTTCACGGTACATCACAGTGCAAAAAACCTAAGACTGACGCGAGCGTTAAGAAATGCAGTAACTGTGGAGGTAACCATACTGCAAACTACAGGGGTTGCCCTGTCTACACTCACTTCAAGAGGTCAATGACAAATAGGTCACCAATTTCAAATATGCCACCCCAGCAGTCAAACACCACTTCTACAAACAATTTTCCCCAGGTACGCCAGTCAACCAGCCATGTAAACTTGCAAAACCCCAAACAAATTTCTTATGCAAATGTGGTAAAATCTGATAAACCAAACTTGGATCAAGAGCCCAAGCCTCCAAAATCCGATCCAAATTTTAGCAATCTTGAGGCAACTCTGCAGACTCTTGTTCAGTCCATAAACACTTTTACCGTTTCTATGACAAACATGATGCAGGAAATGCTAAAAATGCAATCCACTATTTTGCAGGCAATTTTAAACAAATGAATTGGTTAAAAATATGTTTCTGGAACGCAAACGGCATCCGCCATCACAAAAATGAACTTGAGCACTTCCTTATGGAAAAGCAAATCGATATAATGTTGATTGCTGAAACTCATTTGACAACCAACAGTTTTTTCAAAATTAATGGCTACATACTGTACGACACAAAAGATCCCCGTGGAAGATCTTGCGGAGGATCGGCAATTCTAATAAAATCCAGAATTAAGCACTATTTAATGAACGAGACATGTGAGGAGTATATCCAAGCAACTAATATATGCATTGAATATTTTCATGAAAAAATCGTTATTTCCTCGATTTACTCACCGCCCCGATTTTCAATAACAGAAAGCCAATATTCAAATTTTTTCAAATCACTTGGGCCTCGATTTTTAGCGGCTGGCGACTATAACGCTAAACACACTTTTTGGGGATCACGCTTAATTACCTCGAAAGGCCGTGTGCTTTTTGACACCGTTTCCAAAATGGGCTTAGATGTGGTTTCAAGCGGACACCCCACTTATTGGCCGACAGACCGACGAAAGATCCCAGACGTTATAGATTTTGGAGTTGCGAAAAATTTTCCTTTAGAGTGGATGCAAGTGGAGCCTTCATTAGATTTGTCATCAGATCACTCTCCCACTATAATCTCTGTTTCGTTCCCCCAAGAGATTGGCTCACCGTTGACTGTCAATAGAGTTAATTGGTTAAAGTACAAAAAATTTTTGAGCACACATTGTACTGAAAATATCGCCTTGAGAACGCCTGAGGATATTGATGTGTCAATTAACAATTTTTCTGAAAACCTCAAACTGGCCGTACAGCATGCTACCACTAGTCATTTAAGACCTAGAAACGAGAGCAATAGAACTTATTCATCTGAAATTGAGCAACTTCTGTCAGAAAAAAGAAGAGTCAGAAGAGAGTGGCAACTTCGCAGGTCGCCCCAGCTTAAAGCTAGGCTACGGGAATGCATAACTCAGCTAAGAAATCTGCTTGAAGTCCATAGAATGGCTTCCCTTAAAACATATTTGGAAAGCCTTGATGGTACCCCTCAATCTCATTATTCCTTGTGGAAAGCGACAAAAGGTTTAAAAAGACCCGTAATAGGTAAGCCACCTTTGCGAAATTCAACTGGCGACTGGGCAAGAAGCGATTCTGAAAAGGGAATGTTGTATGTCGATCATTTGCGAAACGTTTTTATCACAAATGATTCAGAGAATAATACAGCGGAATTACCACCATATGTTGTTAGACCTCCTGTGTCTTTGAGATTTAATTTTCAAGATGTCGAAAACGTTATCGGTAATACAAACCCCAGGAAAGCTCCAGGCATTGATCAAATTACTGGTAAAATGCTTGAACAGTTACCTCGTGTAGCTAGAAGGGTTCTACTTTTTATTTTTAACGCCATTTTACGCCTTGAGTATTATCCTGCAGAGTGGAAGGTCTCAATGATTACTATGATACCCAAGCCAGGGAAGGATCTGACTAAGGTAGAATCATATAGACCAATAAGTCTTTTACCAACAATTTCAAAACTATTTGAAAAATTGTTAATGGCGAAGTTGAGTCCAATATTGAACAATGTGGGATGCATCCCTGATCATCAATTTGGTTTTCGGGCTAAGCATAGCACCATAGAACAAACGCACAGACTAGTCAATGTCATAAGACAAACCTTTGAGGCGAAGAAGTACTGCTCAGCTCTTTTCATTGATATTTCTCAAGCGTTTGATAAAGTGTGGCACGACGGCTTAATGCACAAAATAAAGCTAAATTTGCCTGCAAATACACACAAGCTTCTGGAAAGCTACTTATACGGGCGGAAGTTTGTTATCAGAGAAGGCGACTTTATTAGCCCAACTCAGCCAATCAAGGCAGGAGTTCCCCAAGGCAGCATACTGGGGCCTACTTTATATTTGATTTACGCCTCTGACATGCCAACGACATCTGGAATCCACACTTCTACCTTTGCAGATGACACAGCGTTTTTGAGTGTTCATGAAAACCACCATTTAGCATCACGAAATTTACAGGAATATACTTCAATATTAGAGAAATGGCTAAAACTTTGGAAAATCAAAGTTAATGAACAGAAATGTACTCATGTTACATTCACACTGTGTAGGCAAACATGTCCGCCTATCCAAATTAACAACTCACCTATCCCGCAGCACAACGAAGTCAAGTACCTTGGTATTCACCTGGACCGTAGACTAACATGGAAGTCTCACATTGAAGCAAAGGTCACTCAGTTAAAACTAAAAGCAGCGCAGCTAAATTGGCTTATGGGCAGAAATTCGGCACTGAAATTAGATTGCAAACTTTTGTTATACAACGCAATACTAAAGCCTATATGGTGCTACGGAATTCAGTTATGGGGCACCGCCTCAGCGTCAAACATTGAAAAAATCCAAAGGCGACAAAACAAAATTCTACGAACGATTACTGCAGCTCCATGGTACGTAAAAAATTCACGAATTCATAACGATCTGAGTGTTCCGCTGGTAAAAGAAGAATTTTCTAAGTACGCGACAAGGTATATCAGTAAACTGGAACTTCATCCAAACCCTCTTGCTCGCAATATACTTAATTTTGGCGGCCACACTCGGCTTAAAAGAAGGGATACCGCTGCCACCATCAGATTGCTCAATAGGTGATTTTACCGAAATAGCTCCCGCATAATAAAACTTTTTTGTCTAGCATTGGCCGGACTTAAGAATTACATTTTTTAATTTTAAATTTAGTATTAAGATTTGAATACTTATTGTTAGTTCATTTTGAAGATTCAATAAATAAAAAAATGCTTAAAAAAAAAAAAAAAAAATTTATTTATTGAATCTTCACAAAGTGAACTAACAATAAGTATTCAAATCTTAAAACTAAATACATAAAATTAATTAAGTCCATCCAATGCTAGACAAACATTTTTTATTTTGCACGATCAATATCGGTAAAATCACCTATTTAACGTTCTGATGGTGGCAAGGGTGTCCCTCCTTCTAAACCGAGAGTGGCCTTCAAAATTAATTATATTGCGCGCAAGACGATTTGGATGAAGTTCCAATTTACTGATGTACCTTGTTGCGTACTTTGAAAATTCGTCTTTTACAAGAGGAACACAGAGATCCTTATGAATTCGTGAGTTTTTTACGTACCATGGAGCTGCGGTAATTGTTCGAAGAATTTTGTTTTGTCGCCTTTGAATTTTTTCAACGTTTGAAGCGGAGGCGGTGCCCCATAGTTGAATTCCATAGCACCATATAGGCTTTAGAATTGCGTTGTATAATAAAAGTTTGCAATCCAGCTTCAATGTCGAATTTCTGCCCATAAGGCAATTCAGTTGCGCTGCTTTTAACTTTAACTGAGTAACTTTCGCATCTATGTGAGACTTCCACGTTAACCTACGGTCGAGATGAATACCAAGGTACCTGACTTCATTTTGCTGCGGAATAGGTGAATTGTTAATTTGGATAGCTGAACATGTTTGTTTTCGCAATGTGAATGTAACGTGATTACATTTTTGTTCATTAACTTTAATTTTCCAAAGTTTTAACCATTTCTCTAATATTTAAATATACTCCTGCAAATTTCGCGAAGCTTCTTGATGGTTTTCATGTACGCTGCAGAATGCTGTGTCATCTGCAAAAGTTGAAGTGTGGATTCCGGCTCTCGTTGACATGTCAGAGGCGTAAATCAAGTATAAAATAGGCCCCTAAAAATCGAGGACCAAGTGATTTGAAAAAATTTTAATATTGGTTTTCTGTTATTGAAAAGCGTGGCGGTGAGTAGATCGAGGAAATAACGATTTTTTCATGCAAATATTCAATACATATGGTTGTTGCTTGGAGATACTCCTCACGTGTCTCGTTCATTAAAAAGTGCTTAATTCTGGATTTTATTAGAATTGCCGATCCTCCGCAAGATCTTCCACGGGGATCTTTTGTGTCATATAATGTGTAGCCATTAATTTTGAAATAACTGTTGATTGTGAAATGGGTTTCAGCAATCAACATTATATCGATTTGCTTTTTCATAAGGAAGTGCTCAAGTTCATTTTTGTGTTGGCAAATGCCGTTTGCGTTCCAGAAACATATTTTTAACCAATTCATTTTTTTAAAATTGCCTGCAAAATAGTGGATTGCATTTTCAGCATTTCCTGCATCATGTTTGTCATGGAAACCGTAAATGTATTTATAGATTGAACAAGAGTCTGCAGAGTTGCCTCAAGATTGCTAAAATTTTGGTCGGAGTTTTGAGTCTTGGGCTCCTGATTCAAGTTTGGTTTATCGGATTTTACCACATTCGCATAAGAAATTTTTTGGGGGTTTTGCACGTTTATATGGCTGGTTGACTGGCGTACCTGGGGAAAATCGATTCTAGAAATGGTGTTTGTCTGCTGGGGTGGCATATTTAAAATTGATGGCCTATTTGTCTTTGACCTCTTGAAGTGAGTATAGACAGGGCAACCCCTGTAGTTTGCAGTATGGTTACCTCCACAATTACTGCATTTTTTAACGCTCGAGTCAGTCTTAGGTTTTTTGCACTGTGATGTACCATGAAGTTCACCACCCACAACGCAAACTGCGGGCAACTTACAATAGGCCTTAGTATGGCCAAATTCTTGGCAGTTTAGGCATTGAACGGGCCCTAAACGCTTGTGAGGCTCCTCAACGGTAACCTTACGATGCAAAAGATATTTGAGGTTATAAATGGGATGCACTTCATTCTTTTTTAAGGCAATATCTCTAGGTTCCAATTCAACCCTAAACATGGGTTGAGGAATTTTTTCACGGTTTCTAATATTAACCACATTTTTAATTTTGAAGCCATTGTTCTTTAGGCTGGTTTTGACATCATTCGTATCTACAAAGGGGTCAATCCCTTTTATAACGACCTGAATACCTTTGGCGCTTTTAAGCTGATAAGTGTAAAACGATCTTTTCTCCTTCTCCAGGACGTCAGACAACTTTCGGTATTCATTTTCACTGTTTACCTGGATTTTGGTTTCATTGATGCTGCCGTGCTTAACCGATGTTACATTAAAAGTGTGTTTGCCGATTGCCACAATAAGTTGTTTTACCAGCTCACTAGAGGTAGGCTCTCGCAAATATATTGGTGGCGGCTTAAAGGTTTTTTTAGGCATTGCTGGTTCATCGGTCTGAAGGATAGCAAACCTATTACTATCCATTGTCGTGGTGGTCTTATCATCTTTGCGTATTTTGTACTGAGATGGCATTTGAGCAGATTTGGGGCTTCGCTGCCGTTTAACCACGGTTACATACCTATCCATACCCACTTGCGTTTTCGGTTTATCAACAATAGCTAGACTGGCAGATGGTTTGTCGTCTGTTGTAACAATAATGTTTGGCGAGCACGAACGCGTGCGTTTTTTATCTCTTAGAGATAGGAGATTGTCCAATGATTTTTTCAATGATTCCTCTTCAGAAATCCAGAGATTTTTTTTAGTGGAGCTGAGCTCTCTTTCAGAATTGCACCTACTGTGTACACTCATGCAATTTTTTTTTATTTATATATTTGTTGCTTTAAAAGTATATACAAATAATTGTCACAAAGTTTTTATTTTGTATTAAATTACTCTTCACTTATTGCGGTTTTCTACTTATACCGTTATCTTTTTTTTCTTTTTTGTATCACTCCGATCAAAAACAAATACGTCCGTTCACTATCAAAGCTACTCTCTGACTGACAAGCTGAACTTGCTCTTCAGTTGTAGTCCAATTTCGGTCGGCTATAGGTGGTATGAATACCGTGTGTCCCCAGGTAAGGTATACTACTTTGCTTTGCCGCCATTATGGAAAACACTTGCCGTGACAGTTCATATTTAGCAGTCGTGAAGTAGACACGTGGCCAATTTATTATGGAAAATATTCAATAAATATCGTGTCGTTAATCGTCAAAAAAATTCATCAAAATCAAACATCGATTACTATGACAATGAGAAAGTTACGTGAATTTTTTTTGAGAAACAACGTACCAATAAAACACATTATTTACCGTGTAGTCAATGATTTCGAAGAAAGAGGTTCTGTAGATGATAGGCCCAAATATGCACTACAACGAAGTGCAAGATCGGTGGAAAACATTACTGCTGGTCAAAAAAGTGTTCGAAACAAACCATCAACCTCAATTCGACATCGCACTCAGGAGCTTGGCCTTCAAAGAACAACTTTGGCCACAATTTTGCACAAAGATTCGCATTTGTTTCCATTTAAGGTCCAGTTGACACAAGAGCTTTTCTTTGCAGCTCGCCCATGACAACCCTGATTTTAATGATAAAACATAATGGGTGAAAAGCACATTTCAATGGATATGTGAATAAACAGAATAATCGTTTCTGGGCAATAGAAAACTCCCAAATTATTTATGAGTGACATTTCCATCCATGAAAAAAGGGTCTGGTTTGCATTTTGGTAAGGAGGAACCATTGAACATTCTTGGAAAATGAAAACGACGTAAATGTAACTGCAAATAGGGAGCGATATCGTAATATGACTGAAAATTTTTTAACGCCACAACTGCATGCTTTGGGTTTGATTAACATATGGTATCAACAATACCACATTGCATACAGCCAGGACTATAATGAAATTACTGCGAGATTTCTTTAAACAACAGGTTATTTCAAGGAATGGTGATGTTAATTGATTTGACTGATCCGGACTTCATTTTGTGGGGATATCTAAAGAGCAAGGTTTATGCATACAAACCAGAAACGCTTAACCAACTCAAACAAAATATTCGTTATGATATTAATGAAAAACTATGTGAAATGTGCGAGAATTTAATGAAAAATGTGCTTAGAAAGGTTCGCATTTGTGAGGCTAACAGGGGTGGACAATTATCTGATATTGTATTCCATACATAATTGGCGACAATAAATAAAACTTTTATCAATATAAGATCCATTCTCTTTAATTTAATCAAAAGCTGTAAACAGCCTAAGTATTATACCCTCCCGGCGGACACCTTGTTTTAAGTCAGAATTGGTTTGTACGTTCTTTTCTGTTCTGAATCAGCTGTTTTGTTTCTGCTCAATTGAAACTATATGTGCATGGTTTGTTTTTACTTTTTCGTTCTGTTCTGTTGCGGACTAATCTAGATAGAATAGAATTCAACGTTAAGTGACGGCCAGATATGTGTATGTTTTACTTTTTTCAGGTATGGAAACATTAATTTTTTTCTCAAATGTATAGAATATTTTTTTGTCAGAAGCTAAAAAAATGTAATATATATATATATATATATATATATATATATATATATATATATATATATATATATATATATATATATATATATATATATATATATATATATATATATATATATATATATATATATATATATATATATATATATATATACATATAGTGGCAAATTAAAAAACCCTTAATAAAAAATTCAAAAATCAACTCGATAATCCGGGTTTTTTTAATAACACTTATAAACTTTTGTAGTAAAAACAGATTAAAAAATAATTATAAATCTATTCACAAAATGAGTAATATAAACTGGAAAATTTGCTTAATAAATCTCATTTTTAATTGAAGATATGAAAATATCCAAAGAATATAATATGTATGTATTTAGAGTTCGAGTCTAATGTTCACGGCAACTGTATGTATTTTTATATATTAATATGTTTACAAACGAATATTTATTGTTATGTGATTTAATTAATGGATTGTTCTAGGTTTATTAGTACAAATTATTTCGTTCTAATAACTTCAAAGAAATGAGTCTGGAGTGGTGTACGAAAAATTTTTCGTTTAACAAAGATTTCATGTAAATAGTTATTGTGTTGTTGACATGGACTCAAGGCGAGTAGCTACATCCTATTGGCAGCGCACTTGCGGATGGTTTTCTATGGTTTTCTACTACTGAAGAGAAATAAAAACTGAAAATTGGAATTGAAGAATTATAAAGAACTAAAACCTCTTCAGTAATTTTTGCTGTATAAAATTATTTTTGGAATTAATAAAGACCTCCTTTGTTTGGTAAAAATTATTAATAACAAACAAAACTCTTGACTTTTTTTTAGTTTTTCAGTTGAAGATAACTTATCTAATTTTACGAAAAATGTTTGATATTAACATATTACTTGACTTTAAATCCAATATGTTTGTTGGGAGTATTCATTTTCCCTCTTACACATAAATAAACTTTCTTTTAGAATTGTCATTCCAAAAAGTTTTGTTATTTATTTTTTTTTTCCTTTTAGTCTCTTGTGTATTTTTGTGGTGGCAATGGATTAAAGTTGACATGGTAAACTTTAAAAAAGTATTGATTCCAATCAGGAGCTGGATTTTAAAATCATCTTGCCAAAATAGGAAAAAACTGTGTTTTTACAGACAATCTAAGTCAGGGGAAAATTATTTCTATTATTTGAAGAAAAATACTCTTTACGAGTTTACAATGAATGCTGATATTCTACAAATATATTTTTAGTTGTGTTAGCTTGAATAATTGGATATTATTTTCAAAATCACAATTAGAGATGGGCAATCTAATCGAAAAATTACGTGATATTTTATTCCAATTCTTAAAATTATAAATCAGACACATTTAGAAAGAAAACTTCCTTTTAAACCAATTCCTAAATTTTCAAATTTTTTAACCACAATCTATCCAAATCACAAGAAATTTATTAGTGTTGTAGAATCAAATTCAAAATAGTGCCCATACAAGAGAGAAAAGACTTACAGTAAAGGTAAATAAAAGTGGGTTCACTTTTTGATGCCGAAAAAAATTTGTATGTGGTTTGCCATCTCTCTTCCTGAGAGAGCGAGATAAAAATAACAAAATTTTAGCAATATTAGCATCTTGCATTCGTCCAATTCTAGCACTACCTGAATTTTATAAATAATGAATATTAGAAAAAATATAGCACCAAAAAGCATCACAAGTACTTTATTGGCAGAAAGTAAGATAGTGTTGTCAAAATCAGCGCTCTCTTTTGCAATAGAGTATATGTGTTTTTTCAGTTTTTTGTAGCTTGTAAGCAAAATTTTGACTAACCTCTAGCACAACGAGCGAGTTCTTACTTAAATGGGCGAGTTTTTACACTTTTAGGATTATCTCATTCGATATAGAGTAAAAAGTATCAACATTTCTAATAATGGCATTCGATATCGAACAGCCATTTAAATGCAACCGTGCAACTTTGTACTCGTAAGCAAAACTCGCCAAACAGAAAAACGCAAAAGAAATGTAAGTTTAAAATTTGTTTTGAATATAAAATTATATGTATAAATAATTTTTTATTTCAGGTAAGCAGTAACGAAAATTAATTTTACACAAAAAGAAATTTTGGCCAATTTTATGGCAGTACATACCGACTTGGCAAAGGGGTATTACCCAACACTGCGCAAAGGAAATATAAAGGCAACCAATTGTGGCAAGAGCTTGCTCTGAAGTTGAACGCTACTGGTCCACCAATTTTTTATTTTTTTTTTTGTTTGCAATTCATTTTTTTATTGAATTTTCACAAAGTGAACTAACAATAAGTATTCAAATCTTAAATCTAAATACATAAAATTAATTAAGTCCAGCCAATGCTAGACAAAATAATTTTTATTTTGCACGGTCAGTATCGGTAAAATCACCTATTGAAAGTTCTGATGGTGGCAAGGGTATCCCTCCTTCTCAACCGAGAGTGGCCTTCAAAATTAAGTATATTGCGTGCAAGAGGATTTGATGTGATTTTGCACACAACTTTGTAATTTTGCCCACAGTACTTTGGCTAATCCCCATTAAAAAACCATTTCTAACGGAGTGTTGGAATCCTCTTGAAGCAAAAAGCGCAAATGAGGCTGCAAATTGAATTTTTGGTGGAACTGCGGTGGAAAGTTGTGCCTGAAAATTTATTTGGCCCAACAAATAGTTAAACGCTTCCTTTGTGAGTCTAAATAGTCTCTTAAAAGTGTGAAATAAACATTTTTTATTTTATGGATGCATTTGAACAAAATATTGACTGCACTTACTCGTTTTTTGGTTTTTTCCTTATTGTATTATGGGTCGGAGTCAGACGATGATGCATAATATATTAATATTGGGTCCATTTCTTTTGCATTTTTATTTTTATTGAATTTGTTGCTCGTAAATTTTAACTTGTTTTGTCAAAACATATGATTTTTGTTGACAATTTTCGGCCGTGTTATAAAACAGATTTTATCAGTATTTTGCAACACTGAAGCGATAACTCGACTCGAGTCACATCATAAGAAATTTACACGATATCGAAATTATTTTCTACTCGATAGTCTGCATTTAGACACGAAAACATTTGGAAGGTAGCAAATTACCGGTGGGGAAGGGAGAATCGATTTTGTGTTCGGTACTCGGCAACAAGCTTTATTGACATATAATTTACTTTTTGACATTTTAATTTAATTTACATTTTCTAGAAATTTTAATAAATATGGAATATAAATATTTGTACAGGAAATAGATTATCGGTACAGTGTGCGATCCAAAGAATATATAGACCGAATAAAAAAGCACAGGCATTTAATGAAATAAAAAATATTTTGGAAAAGGAAATGTTTGGTGTGACTGTAGCAGACATTAAAAATAAATTTATTTATGAAAAACTTGAATTTTATTATTTTTTATAATCTAAATTAGTCAAAGAATTAACAGACAACATAACGAAAAATGTAAAAAACAAATAATAATGGAATGTTGCCGGCAACATGTTCGACTGTGTGAATACGAAAGAAAAATCAAAGGAGAATTCCAAATGTTTTTCTTCCAAATATTCGCTCGTCTAAATTCAGACATAGCAATTTCGATCACGAATGACAGAATTAGCCGCCTGTTTTGGTTTAATTTTAATTTTTGTGCTGCCAATGGCGTTAGTTTCGCAGGAAATGTAAGCTGAGCTCTTCTGAACCAAATTTTTAAAAATGATTAAATATTGTTTAAATATGAATATTAATTTAGACTAAGTATGCTTCAATGATTTGCGCATTAAAATATACAAAAGTAACTACAAGAGGTGAAGCGGATGATTGAGACTGGCAACTGACTTTGGAACTTGAAACGTATTTTGCCAATGAAATAATTTTATCTGGTTCAATAGGTATTTGAGAAAGTGCTTGACTTTTATTTACTTTTTTTTACAATTTATATAAGCAGTATTGTAAATTGTATTGTGTATTGTGCGTGTGAAAGCAAAAATACGACAAAATTTATTAATCTGCTGTTGTACTGATACGCTCAAAAATTAATGCATCTGATTTTCACCCTTAACTCATACAGTAGCTATTATTTTTCAGAGAAATTATTCGAAAACGCAATAGTTCTCAGTAAAAACGATTTGTATCAGCCAAAATTTTTTTCGAAATGAATAATTGAATCCAACTCAAGTGATATCTTGAAACAAATATATTGCAACAACTTCTCTGTTTGTCTTGCTTTTACTGTCATTCATTTTTCTCTGCTTTTAATTAATATTTCTTGCGATATTGATTTTCTTATCAAGCAGCTATTCTTGCACAACTACATGGTTTATTCTTTGCAAAAATTTAATAAAATATAGGGTGTTTTTTTAAGCCCGATAGAACTTGAAATTGTAAAAAATAACACAAAAAATTAAATTGTAATCAAAATTTTTTTTTATTCGAAAGATCAATACGTGACATTAACATTTGAAAATGATTTCGGGCATATGGGCACCGCGGCTGTTCTTGACGAAGCGCATTCTGGACGTCCAATTTTGGGCCACTTTTTCGAGCACTGCTGGCCGTATGCCACGAACAACACGAACAATGCTGGCCTCCAAGGCGTCAATTGTTGCTGGTTTATCAGCATAAACCAGTGACTTCACGTAGCCCCACAGGAAATAATCGAGAGGTGTCAAATCGCACGACCTTGGAGGCCAATTGACAGGTCCATTTCTCGAAATCAACTTATCGCCAAATTTTGATTTCAGTAAGTCGATGGTTGCGTTCGCCGTATGGCACGTAGCGCCATCCTGTTGAAACCACATCTCCTCCGGATCAATGTCATCCATATTTTCAAACAAAAAATCATTGATCATGGTGCGGTAACGATCTCCATTGACCGTAACGCGAGCTCCGGCCTCATTTTTGAAGAAATAAGGTCCGATGATGCCACCAGCATGAAAACCGCACCAAACAGTGCATTTTTCTGGATGTAATGGAGTCTGTAGGGTCTCTTGTGGATTGGTCTCACTCCATATGCGGCAATTTTGCTTATTAACAAACCCGTTAAGCCAAAAATGCGCCTCATCGCTGAACACAATTTTGCGTCTATAAGTTGCGCGAATCGACGACTGATTTTCAAAGTAAATTTGGATAATTTCGTAGCGTTGTTCAAGCGTGAGTCTATTCATGATGATTTGTCAGAGTATACTGAAACAAATTAAAAAAATGTTTCATCAAAATTTAATTTTTTGTGTTACTTTTTACAATTTAAAGTTCTATCTAGCTTAAAAAAACACCCTATATTTATATCGTTTAGCTAAATAATGCAATGTTTTCATAAAGGAAGTATGAAACATACGTTTATACCGGAAGGGGAAAAATACGCAAATATAAATTTTAGTGAACAGTTTAAAACAAACATTCTCGTATTTCCAGCAAAAAAAAAATCCCACACACACACACACAACTGTAAAATTTATATAACTTCAAGCAAATATACACAGTGAAGTTTTCCAACTATTTGTATGCTTTAAAAAAGACAGACAGTAAACAGCAGACAATATGTAATATTTTTTTATACAAAACTACTAACAAACATCTATATAAAACGTATCGAAAGCTTAAATGCAAAATAGCTTGTTTTCCTGAAAACTACATAATTGTCAACCACTACATAGATATTAATTTGTTAAATTTTTGTTGAACTTTATAATTTTTAAATTAAAAATTTGTTTGGTTTGTACATATGTACATCGGGTTTTAGTTCAAGTTTTTCCTTTCAAGTTTTTTTCTTAAGAAGGATTTTTTACAACACAAATTTGCTGTGATCAATAATTATTGATTGAAGAAGAGAAGAAAAATAATAATCAAATCTTTAGCTGGGCGACAACTAGCTGTTTCGTAGTCGCTACACCCACTACTCATCAGCACTTATTTTCGGATTTGAACTCGGGTCATGACGTATCATGATCCGAGTTCATTAAACGAACAGGAAAGTCTTTTTATGCAAATTTCCGTTAAATTTTCACTTGGCATTAATTTATTCAAAGGTGTTTTAGTGATTTGTTATGCAGAAGAACGTTTTGTATTTTAATTAAAAGGGGGAGATGAGATTTATGGGCAAAATGTGATTAGAGTGTTCAATCGAACGAAATTTTATATTAATCGAATAATGCAAGAAACAATTAATTCAATTTACTCGAATTATTGTAAATTAATTGGGCAATTAATAAAGGTTATTGGCTTTATTACTGTAAAAGAAAAAGTATGTAAGCCAATTATTCTTTTTTTCACATTTTACTCGTTAAAAGTTACGATGAAAGAGACAAATTCAATGTCTTTTACAATTTTTTAGGATCAACGGCAGAGTTGCCAGAAGCTGACAAGTCAAGTGCGCCAAATAATCAAAAATAGGTGTGAAAATATGTTCCAATGAAAAAAGATGCTGGCTTTAATAACATTATTATTTATTAACATAATTAATTATCTATCATTTGAAACGAAATTCTATCCACATAACGGTCCATGAAAAAATTAAAATATTCAAAGTTTTCCGGACTGAAATAATTTTTAGTTTCAAAAATGAAAATAATACTTTGTGTTAAAAAAGATTTCGCTCTGAAAAACCTTTAAGTTATTCGTTTTCCTAATAAATAAAAAATTAATTGAAATCCCTTTCTGAACGGACATGATTTCTGTGATTATATATCTTAAATACCTGTGCATAATTTAAAAATATTTACGTGTTTTGCTTCATTTCTGGTTTAGCTGCTAAAGCCTAATAACTTTTAAAACTAAAACAACATTCTAATTATTGTTTTACCCGAGGTTTTATAAATTTTTTGCCGACTTTCTTAAAACAGTTTAAAAATTAACACAATAATATTTCAAATAAAATAAACATTTGATTTAAAACTTATACTATATTTAACTTAATAGCTCTGACAGTTGTAGTAGCCAGACCAACAGCCTTTACTGTTTCCACAATTTTCTCCCCTTATAAAATCGTCGCAGAATACCTAATTTAGTATCGAATTTTTGGTGGTTGACAAAATTTTGACATATCCTAATTTCTGTCGCATTTTTGAGTTTATTTCTGAAAGTAGTCAATAGATAATAACTTTCATTTTTATACCCTCCACAAAAATGTTAAGGGTATATATAAGTTTGTGATTCCGTTTATAATTTCTACAATTTTCATTCCCACTTTATATTCTGAATCAGCATTGATAGAAAATTCGATTAATTCGATGTTCGTCTATTCGCCGTTGAAATACCGTTTCTGAGAAAACCATTATACTTAGAAATTTTTTTCTTTTACCATTTTATAACTCCATCGATTCATGGATTTGCTATTGAAATTCTGTAAAATCGGATCCCGTATAGCTGAGATACATCCAAAATTCCGAAACAAGCCATTTTTTATGGTAACTTTGTTTAAAAATTTTTGAAAAAAAAAAATTGTTAACTCTGCTTCAAACTCAATGCAATTATTTAGCATGGAAATTTAAAGGAAAAAATGTTTTCCTGATATGGTTTCATATATACCTGAGATATAACCTAACCGATTTTTTAACGAATTTGTCGTATAAGCGAACTTGAACAGTTTTTTTTTGCTTAGAAGCAGTTCGGGTTATAAAATACAGAAAATAAAAGTTTCCGATATCGGTCCATATATACCCGAGATATAGACTAAACCAATTTTTCATTAAAAATTATCATGAAAGATTGATTACCTTTTTTGCATGGCTAATACAAGGCAAAAAATATTTTTCCGATATCGGTCCATATATATTCGAGCATATTTAGTTCAAATTTGTAATATATACCATATATTTACGTGACTATCGCGAAGCTTATTTTAGATTCGGCCCAGACAATTATACTACACTCTTACTTGTTATAACCTAAAACTTAAATGTATTACAGTCTGTTTAACTTTAAAATATTCCTTAGTCAAGTGACACAGGAAAAACTGTCACAGAAATACATGTTTGTAAATAAATGCATAATTTTAGTATAACAAAAAATTTGTTTTTTATTTCTTCAGGAAACTAAAGCCAATACCTTGAAATTTGGTTCTACAAAAAATTATTTTTTCTGAACTTTAGTTTAGAAGATATACCTAATTAAATTTAAAAACAACTGATTCTTTTTTCGTATATAATTTTTTTTTACCGTCGTCCGTATTTTCTTTATATGTTCATTATTATTTTTTTAAATGTTCTTGCTATACAATTCAATACCTTGCACTGTGGTGTGTTAGATCAATGTTTGTTGATCTAAACAGTGCCAAAGGTCTCTACACTGGGCTCTGATCAGTTTTAACCATTTCAATTCCAACATTTTAAATAACGTGATTACGTTTTTTTTTTTTGTCTTTCCATATTTTTTTTGATAGGTTCAATTCATGAAATGAGTATTGATCAAAGATAAAAAATTGAAATTATTTTGATGATATAATTGAGATGTCCGCAAAATATATTTGTTTTTTTTTTGCTTTAAATCACAAGGCGATTATCATAAATTTGATTTCACGTTATCTTTTTCCACATTTTATTATGTTCGCTCATCGGCTATCAGGCACACCAATTAAGGATTTTCAGGTGAAAACAACAACTCAATCGTTATTAACACTGAATTCTTGCAAGTCGTTGTTGCAGCGTAAATAAGTGATTGCAGTTAAGGAAAGAGGAAAAAGGAAAATATTTAAACCAAAATAACGATTTACATAATTCCATCAATTTAATTATGATATATTAATTTGTGCTCAGTTAAACTTAAATTAAAAAAAAATAATAATAATTATGCAAATAGTAAAAAATCAGAACAATTGGTTTATACTCGTAAAAATAATCGAATTAATATTCGATTGAATTAGAACTGCAAATTCATTTTGAGCAGCAACAAAAGTTTACATTAAAACATTTATTCATTCATTTATAATTTTACTAAAACTGTAAAGTCATTTGTGTACTAATTTTTGAAACTCTTTTCTTTTTTTTGGAGATCAAATGAATAATAGCTGGTAAGATATTTAATCAAATAAGAAACTTTTTTAATTACTCGTATAAAAAAAATTTGGAGATTCCAACGACGACATATGACAGCATAAAAATCTTGTTGTTCGAACAAAAAAGTCATTAAGCAATAAGACTTTTTAAACTGTGTTTTTTGACGTTTTAACTAAACCGTAAATATCTCAGCTGACTCAAATATAAAGTAGCACACTTAATTATGACAGCATGCTCACAGCAGTCATATTTTAGAATACCGTGAGTATTTTAATAGTGTTTAAATGGGGTGCTGTGAACCGACAATTTCTTTCAACATTTTCAGATAATTGGCTAACAATGGGATTATCAATTTATCTGACAATTGTATAGCGACTGTGTGAACTGACAACATCTTAGCACATTGTAAGATACAACAATATTATCAGATTTGATAATCGTCTAAACAAAGCTTAAAATGCTTTTATTTACAAATTTCATTGAAAAATTATAAGAATAAAAAAATACAACTCGGTCACTCCTTAAAAAATTATTGTTTTTCTTATTCAATATTTGGATAAACCGATATAGAATATACAAGGTGGCAACTACCTCTATTTTGATTATTTTAATAATAAGGATTTTTGAGTTCGTTTTTAGAGACAAATGTAGAAAGTTTTTACCTTACAGTGATATAAGGGAATGGATTTTTTCTGAAATGTGTTTGTTCATAATAGACGAAATTAGTAACAATGAGCTGGTGACAGTTACCTACTGTATCTTTTTGAAACCTATATTAAAATATTAAGCAAATATGTTATTAATGAATTAAAAAGGTTTCTTTGGTAATGAAATAGACATCCAGCTTTTCAAGTATTGTAAGCTTTATGTTCTTTACTATATTTGCCAATTTTTCTTTATTAATTTATTTAATTTTTGTTGAACTTTTATAATTTTAAAATAAAATTTTTGGTTCGAACATTTGTACAACGGGTTATAGTTCAAGTTTTTTCCTGCCTTAAGTTTTTTTCTTAAGGAGGATTTTTTACAATACAAATCTGCTGTGATCAATAATTTTGATTAAAGAAGACAAGAAAAATTATAATCAAATCTTTAGCTGGGGGACAACTAGCTGTTTCGTAGTCGCTACACTATTCATCAGCACCCACTGGGATTTGAACTCGGGTCATGACTTATCATGATCTGCTGCTTTAACCACTAAGCCACACATAGATATGTTTATAGTTTTAAAATAGGCTTTTGGCTTTCAATACTCTCAGCTCTATTAGTTTTTAATAGAAAAAATGCTGTATCCAATGTATATCAATAAGATACTCAACTTTCTCCTAAATATGCAAACTCAAATAAGTTGTAGAATGTTGTTCTTTTAATATATATAACGAAATATCAGAACTATACAAATTAAACGTTTTGCATCGACTGGTTTTTGATGTGTATAAATTCTCTTGCCAAACAATACTCCTGCAAAAGTTTTTTTTTTTTTTTTTTTTTTTTTTTTTTTTTTTTTTTTTTAATGTTTATTTAACAAGTATTTAGAATATAATAGTAAACTCCAACTAAACAAAAAGTGTAATTATTAATTTGTATATATACAAAGTCCCATTTTAACGAGCTCTCATGTACAAGATATAATTTATAATACAGTTAATTTTTTCTTATTTAATAATACATAATTATAATAATATATTTTTAGTAAGTTACTTGTAAGCAAAAAGAATGCAAAAATCTTACTTCTGTATAGGAAAATATAAAAGGATAAGGTCAAGAGTTAAAATTCAACAAACTATTATTGTGTAAGCCACCAATATTTCTTAAGGTTCATAATTTTAATGTTTTTATCTTCTGTATAAATGTTTGTATCAAAACGACTATTTTCTGTTGTAAGTTCTTTACAAGTTATTGATTTATTATTGGAACGTCTATAAATATGGTAAAATATAGGAATACCATCTTCATCTTGGAGAAAACCATTTCTATCAAGAAAAGGAAAAGCCTCAGGAGGCATGAAGCCATTTTGTAGCGTTTTTGAAATGTACTTTTCGGAGACATAATAAGGAGCCATAATTAGGTTATTTTCGGTGGTATTCACACTGTTTAAGATATGGTCTCTTATAAGATGAATAATAAAGTTATCAAATCTAGATATTTCTGCTTTTTCATAAAGAATTTTGTTTGATACATATTTTCTGTAGTTACTCTCCTTTGATCTGTGTAATGAAGTGCAACACCTGAGACATTTCCTTTCGTATACTCGGATCTTCTCCATGAACGAAGGGCTTATGTTAAACCATATTTGACAACCGTATGATAGAATTGGCCTTATTAATAGTTGGTACATAATAATTTTAACCCTTGGTTGTATATATTTAGAAAAAAAAAGTTTTTTATATATAAAGAATGCTTTTCTAGCTTTTATAAGTTGTTGTTCTACATGCTTATTAAAGTACAAAAATTTATCTAGATTTATGCCTAGTAGTTTAACAGTTTCTTTTGTATGAATGCTTATATTATTAGTTGATCTAATACCAAACGACTTCCAGTTTTTTCTTATATCACTATTACATTTTCCAACTGGTGGTCTAAAAAGAATACACTCGCATTTGTTCAAGTTGATCTTCATATGCCAATCTATGGAATAGTTTTGTATTAAGAGAAACTTAGTTTGTAACCCGTGATTTATTTTGTCAACTGTATTTTCGGCGTGATATATGGTAATATCGTCTGCGAAAGCTATAATATTTTCCATTTTCTCTAGTAAATCAATTATATACAAATTAAATAATATCGGAGAATTAACGGTGCCCTGTTGTAGTCCATTGACAATTGTAAATTTCCCGGTGCCATTTGTTTCTCTACCATAAATGGAAAAGGTCCTATTATTCAGCATGTTGTGTATAAGATTTACAAAATGTAGAGGGAATTTAAATCTAAGTAATTTACATATTAAACCTGGTATCCAAATATTATCGAAGGCTTTTTCAAAGTCTACTAGGCAAGCACCGGTGTATAGGGATTTATTCAGATTCCACTGGATATTTGAAACAAGCAAATGAATTGCATGTATCGTTGAATGCTTGTATTTAAAACCGAATTGCCTATCGCTTACTAGATTCCTGTCCTCGCAAATCTTCATGATGTTGATATTGATACATACTTCAAATACTTTGCTGATGTTTGGGAGCAAGCTAATTGCTCTGAGATTTTTTGGATTAGAAGTATCCTTGTTCTTCTTTGATAAAATAATCACTTTGGCTTCTTTCCAAGCAGTTGGAAAGTAAGCATTATTTAGCATGTTATTAAAAAGTATTCCATATTTGGATATTAAATCGTTTGGTAAATTACGTAGTACTACATTGGGTATATTGTCAACACCCGAAGATAATTTTGGTCTTAATTTCCTAAAAATTGACAAAGCCGTCTCTTTAGATATCAAAAAATTATCTAGTTGTGATTCCCCTAGGTCATCTGCCCGCTTCGACGTTGAAAATGTCGTCATGGTCATGCCATTGTTTTCATATTGATTTTTTTCTTCCAAAAATTCATTGAAACAATTGTTTACTTCAAGGTGTACGGCATTATCGGGATCAATCTCCTTAAAAAAGTGAACCGATTCCAGATATGAACCAAATAAGTCCAATCTTTGCACTTCCTCATGGATCAAGTAATTAGCATTGTCCTTTTCCAAATCTATGGGGTCAATACCTGCGTTCCTTATCAATCTTTCATCCTCTAAAGGAATTTTCATAATACCTAAGTCAGAAGACTGTGGAATCCTAAACTGTTTCCTAACCTCATTGAACATATTAGAAGAGTCCCTTGGATGCATTCTTGTAAGCATGTCTTGAAAATGCTTATTCACTGAGATTGTAAAATTATCATTCAGAAGTTTTCTAATTAACTTCAGTTTCGCTTTTAGTATAATGAATTCTGATTGCGTTAAAAAAATTTCCAATCTATTGAAACGTTTTATCAAAGTAATAATCCTACTCTTCTCACCTTGCAGTTTTCTAATCGTCGAATTAGTGTATCTTTTAGTAGAATCGTTTGATTTAAATCTTGGGATTGTCGAATCCATGGCTCTTCTAATATTATCGCTCAATTTACTCAAATGATAGTCTATCTCATTATTACTCAGATTCCTATCAGCTGGGATCACTACATTATTATTTAATAACATATTTCCAAATTTTTTCCAATTTGCTTTCCTAAAATTTAATTTAGCCTCTAGTGGTTCATTGAAGAAGGAAAGTGGGTGATCATTCTCTACACCTAGTAATCTAATTTTAATCGCGTCATGATCACTGTCATAGTCAAGAGTCTCAAGACAGTTTATGGTATCATTAGCCCTGTAAATAGCGAGTCTCGAATCAATTATACACAGATCCAAATATGAATTACACCGTGTATATGACGGATTATGTGTTGCATATAGTTTACACCTATATCTTATCTCATAATAATCGATCCTCCTGCAAAAGTTTTTAATATCAGGAAAATATTTGGTTAATAAATTTGAAAGTGTTAAAATCGTTTCAACTAGTACCCAAAATTTATCACCCTATCCTGAGACAAAACTTTTGCAAATGGCATTTTTACGTCAATAATATTTGACATTTGTAAACTAGCCAGCTGCAGTATACAAACAAGGAATCAATGGGGTGCGCAAGAGCTTGGAAAATTGTATATTTTAACCAATAAAAGTTGCTGGTCTTAACTCAGCGGAAATTTCGTCGTATATTTCCCAATTGTGTCGCGCCACCTGGGCATATATTTCAAATTTCATTCGACTGGAACCAGAACGGATCTTTCAAGATTACCATCGGATCGTTCTGCCGAGAATATCGCGGCTGTGGCTGATGATGTTGCTGAGAGCATAGAAACATCAACCACACGTCATGGCACGCAATTGCGACTCACCAAGCCGAATAGAGCGCATTTTATCAGAAAATTTACGCATGTTCCCATTAAAAGTGCAAACAGTGCATCCGTTAATTCCTGCATCGGGGTACCCTTCGGCCTCGTGTAATACATTTGCTGGCGGACGGTACAGGGTCATGATATGAAACTTCTCATTATGTCTCAGAGAAATGGTGCCACTCAATCCATCAGTTTGGTGAAAGTAAGGTGTCGGTTCTGAATGTTTCCAAATCATTCTACAGAGTGTGACATGGTGCACTACTGGTAAAACATACTGCCTTTGGCGTCGGTGATGACTTTTCTCGGTTTATATCGAGCTTTCTTAGATACCGAACCATACGAGTTGTTATAGATGAGGTCTCATAAATGAGTTCAAGATTAACTCAGGAGTACCCCCGAAGGCTCCGTTCTTTTTCCTACCCTATTTCTTATTTTCCTCATCGACATTTTCTATCAAACTTCTAATCCTATCCCCTCTTTCGCGGTTGACAGTAGCATTTGCCATTCGTACTGTGTTAGTTATAGTCCCAGCCTATCAGTGATCGCTGTCAAGAGACTGAATACAAATGATTCACTGAATAGAGATCTTCTATTAATCTCCGAATGGGGTCGTAAAAACAAATGTTGTTTATTAACACAAAAGCAAACGGCCGCAAATGCTGCTTCATCTATACTCATGGAGGTTATCAATTTTGAGGAATCGGATGCTTTTGTTGTTCTTGGAATGCAAATACAGAGTGACACTCGCTGGACTGAACACATTTTTCATGTCTCTTAAGAAGGGTTTTAGTAAGATGTACTTCACTCCATCTGATCTCTTTACTATTTATACCTCCTATGTCCGACTGAAAATGGAATACAGCTCTCTGTTTGCGCCGGTACTTCAAAGTCTATTTTGGGGTTATTCGACCGTGTACAAGAGAGGGTGAAGAAGCTTATAGTTGAGTATCAAACTGTGTTGACTCACTGGCGCATCGACGTAGTGTTGGGTTCGTTGCTCTGATCTATCGTTACTACAATGAATTTTGCTCTGACGAGATTAGGGATCTTGTTTCCGAAACTCGCAAATTTTTACGGAGCACGCGTTTCTCGTCCAAAGATCATACATTTGTGGTTGATTACCCAGAAAATCGCACAACGCATGACAGAGAGAATTCGTTTGTCAGCCGCTGTAGAAATGCACCGGAATAGGTAGCAAGATGTGATCACGTTTCTCTTTTTACAATTTTGTGTGTTTTCTTTATATGTTCATTATTAATTTCTTTTGAATATACTTCATTGCCTTGTAGTGTGGAAAATATTGGACTAAATTTTGTTAGTCTGAGCAGTGTCAAAGCAGTGTTGAATTAAATCAGTTTTTAACTAATTTAATTCAAACATTTTAAATGCTGTAATAAAGGTTGGTTTGGTCTTCCGTGTTGTGTTTGTTCTAATTAAACCTCCAGAAACACTACTCTCTCTTTCCTGCTCCCCATAACCTATTTTTCTAGTTCCAGTACAATGCACTGCAGATGTAGGGGTCATCCCTTGAGTATTGGTTCAAGATAAAAAAAGGTTGCCTGCAGACGTGTTTCCTGTCTTTTTTAACTTTGGAAAGTTCAAGTCAAATGTTCAAAAACACTACTCCCTCTTTCTACCTCCTCATAACCTATTTTTCTAGTTCTGGTACAATGCACTGCATATGTAAGGGTTAGCTCCCATGTAATGATTCTAAACAAAAAAAAAAAAAAGACAACGTTCCCTGCTTGCGTAAGCTCCATTTTTTGCGATTTATCAACGTAAACAATTTTCTTCACTAAACACGCCTGCAATAATGCTTCGTTTCAAGCTTTACTCAATATTTCCACAATGTTGAACATATTGATCAATAACATAATTGAAGTTTTTTATGGATTAATGAGCTCCGTAAAAGCATTTAACGATAACATTTATTAACATTTATGCCTGAACTCCGCATTACAATATGGGCGCGAAAGCTTAAAGCCGTTTAAATAATCACTTCCTTGTGAAGGAAAATACTGAACCAAATACAAAAGGAAACTACTGATCCAAATACAAAAAGTCTTCAATATAAAACAAACAAAATATCACAATTTCAGAGCAAAATGAGCAATAAAAACAATGCTGGGGCCAGATTCCGCAACTATGAATTTTTTTTACTAGTGAACACTCAAAATAAAATTCACCGAGAGGCACAGTGTTCACTTTTCATTAAAAAGTGATTCCGTAAGAAACAATGAACTTTATTGCGTTGAATGTGTTTCTTCAGGCTGAATGACATGCTGATTTATCAATTTAACTATGGCACACAAGTTGTTTTGTAGATAATTTTAATATTCATACATAATCCTTTTGTTTATTTTTCAACTTTAAAATATTTAAAAAAAAACCAAAATTCACCGAAGATTTTTGAGTGAAAAAATTATTATTCAGTGTACATTTTAAATGTCAAAATTAATAATTCTCACCATTGCGGGCTCAAAAATCAAAAGTGAACACTAAAATTGGTGAACATTTCAAAACTCATCGTTGCGGAATTTGGCCCCTGGTCTCATTTTATAAGCTGCACTGCCAAAAATAAGTAAAACATAATTTTACAAAAAACAAGTTACGTACTGGTTATATTAAGCCATCGATGTACTCCTTTCTGCTTACTATTTTTTAAATTTATTAGCTACTAATATTTATACCAATCAAAAAATATATATGTGTGTACATAGTTAAACGTTTGGATATATTATTTTCAAAAGCCTCCAAGTCTACTGATGAATAGGCTCGACAGCTAAGAAACATAAAAAACAGGCTTATTATATCTTTTTGAGATACATTATTGCAACCTTGGTTTTCAATTCATCAGTCTTCTTGTTTTGTATTTCCGTAAAACAGCCTGAAAGATAAATATCCCTACAATTATGGGCATTTCGCATTTCTGTAACGATACCCATTTCAACAAAATCTTATTTATGTATGTATGTCCGAACTGTATTTTCTCTCCTCTTTTTTCAATGTATGTTTATTAAATTGTATCATACTCATCTGTATATGCATGAATATTATATGAACTCCGGCCGTTCGTCTGAATGAATATCATAAAAAAAAGAGTAAAAACTCTTCATGAGAAGATTAAATCACATACACTGCATTTCTCTGAACAAATAAAAAGTGCAAAAATAAAACGTTGTAAAGAAAAAACAATAAAAAAAAAACAAAACTACGATGTAAAACAATACACTCCGCCAAAAAACAAAAAAAAAAATAAAGTTGAGGAAAGTAAGAACAACACTCACCAACATCCGACAGATCCGGCAATAGTATCTCTTCGCCACGTTGCCAACTGGTTACTTTAACATATGCACGCACATAGTCCGGTATGACACACTTAATCAACGCTGAATTTCCCAAAAAGACTTCGGTATTTTCGACATGTACATGAAATTGCCGGCGCACCACTACAATGAGAAGGCAAAATATAAAAAAAGAAATGAGGAACACATTCACAACGATAGTATATATGAGTATTTATGTCTGTTTACGGTTTCATACATGTAAATATTCATTGTAAACAATATACATGAATATATATTAGTATGTATAGATTTCATTTCACAAAAGCAAAACTGCTGAGTTTGCGATTTAACTTCACAATATAAAAACAAACGGAGCAAACCGTGATGAAAAATGTATCAGTATGTGTTAAAACAAAAGTGTTATTTCCGTTTATAAACAAATGAATGAATATGAAAAAATGAAATCGTTTTCATGAACAGTCAGGATTAACAGGTTTTATTTTAATTTTTGTTTCAATAAAAAAGAAAATAACAATGGTATCAGTTACTGCTGATGTGTAAAATAAAAATGGAATAAACAAAAGTCAAAACTGTTAATGTGATAAAATATTCGCAGTTGTTTTTTTTTCCACTTTTTGTTTCTAAACGATTTAATTTTTGAAATGGTTCTTTATGTTTGAGGGCTTGTAGCCAATAAAGTGTCGACGAAAGATTATCGCTTTTTAAACATTATACTATAAAATATATATTTTTAGAGGACACAAGAGAGCGCTAATTAACATATTCTCTGATAGTCAATCAGCCCTAAAAGCCCTGAGCACTTGTGTCTTTACATCCAGGTTAGTACTGAAATGTCACATCTACGCCAAAAGATGAGCAGAGAGGACTTTAATTGGACCGACTTAATTTGGCCTCAACAGTAGTCTCCTTTACGAGGAGATGAAGAAAAGGATGGAGTCCATCGCGAAGCAACATTGGAACGATACAACCGGTGTTGAACAGTCCAATAAATTTCTCAGCTTTGATGCGAAAAGGGCCGAATCCCTAACACCGGACAGGAAAAGCCTCAGAATACTGACAGGTACACTTACAGGATATTATACCTGCCTTAAGTACCTATACAGGATGGGCACTTCAAATGCAGACATTTTCATATTCTGCGTTGAGGAAGAAGAGTCAATGGAACACTTGATCGCCAACTGGAACACGGAAGATACAAGCTGCTACAAACGCATACGTTGACTGATCGGGACCTGCCATCACTCCCTTAACATACTCAAACCGTGAGGGGGCAAGGGAAAGCAAAGTAGATCAACAATGGTCGCAGTGCAAGTGACCGTAGAGTGTTCTAATCCCTTCAAATAAATAATAATAAATATTTTTCTTATTGTTGTCAATTCCTGGTTTCAATCCTTGAATTTAAATAGTTAGATAAAAGATTTTACTTTATTAACAATAATTGATAAATAAAGGGTGTTTTTTTAAGCTAGATAGAACTTTAAATTGTAAAAAGTAACACAAAAAATTAAATTTTGATGAAACATTTTTTTTATTTGTTTCAGTATACTCTGACAAATCATTGAATTGAAGCCACGAGACCATTGTATGCGTCGTTCTTTCGCCGATTGGGCTCTAGAGCAGTTGGCAACTGACCCGTTGTTTTATCGCAAAATTGTGTTCAGCGATGAGGCGCATTTTTGGCTTAACGGGTTTGTTAATAAGCAAAATTGCCGCATATGGAGTGAGACCAATCCACAAGAGACCCTACAGACTCCATTACATCCAGAAAAATGCACTGTTTGGTGCGGTTTTCATGCTGGTGGCATCATCGGACCTTATTTCTTCAAAAATGAGGCCGGAGCTCGCGTTACGGTCAATGGAGATCGTTACCGCACCATGATCAATGATTTTTTGTTTGAAAATATGGATGACATTGATCCGGAGGAGATGTGGTTTCAACAGGATGGCGCTACGTGCCATACGGCGAACGCAACCATCGACTTACTGAAATCAAAATTTGGCGATAAGTTGATTTCGAGAAATGGACCTGTCAATTGGCCTCCAAGGTCGTGCGATTTGACACCTCTCGATTATTTCCTGTGGGGCTACGTGAAGTCACTGGTTTATGCTGATAAACCAGCAACAATTGACGCCTTGGAGGCCAGCATTGTTCGTGTTGTTCGTGACATACGGCCAGCAGTGCTCGAAAAAGTGGCCCAAAATTGGACGTCCAGAATGCGCTTCGTCAAGAACAGCCGCGGTGCCCATATGCCCGAAATCATTTTCAAATGTTAATGTCACGTATTGATCTTTCGAATAAAAAAAAATTTTGATTACAATTTAATTTTTTCTGTTATTTTTTACAATTTCAAGTTCTATCGGGCTTAAAAAAACACCCTATATTAAACCATTTCCAGTTATACATTTTAATGTTGACAACCTTTACCAACGATGGTGGGTAAATAAACCCATGACTTTTAATGTTTCTCGCAACACTGCTCCTCTCAACAGGCAACTGTAAGTTGTGTAAATTCAAAAAATCACGGGCTTATAGGCGCACCCTCATAAATCATGCCGCACAAAAATTTGCTTTTTACGAAGGCGGATTGATATTGAAGCTACTTAGCGATAGATGGCAGCACACACATTTTTTTTTTTTTTTGTAATTGCGATCTGTCAAATGTTAAAATTTCTCCCAAATTTATCGATTAGTTTACTTATTGTAGTCGTTTGAAGAAACAACTTTTGTGTTTCTTCAAAATTTGAAAAAGGTGAATAATTTCGTGTAGCGAGTAAACACTATTATCTGAAAGGCAAAACGGCGAAAGAGAAAAAGAAAAGCTCGATAGACATTACGGTGAAAAAAGTAGTTGAAAACAATATCAAGAAAATCCTCGATATTGTTATGAATGATCGCCGAGTCAAGTTAAGTGAGATAGTTAAAATGGTAAAAATATTATATGAGCGTGTATTAAATATTTTGCATGAACATTTGCATATGAAAAATCAATCGGCGAGATGGGTGCCGCGTTTGCTCAGAGTCGAGCTAAATGGAGTTTCACAGACCACTTCACTGCCGTGTTTGGTCATGATAAAGCGAAATACTGCTGATTTTTGGGTTAGAATAACATTTTTTGATGAAACGGGGGTCTATCACTACACACCTGAAACCAAAAATCAATCGGAACAATGGGGGAAGCTAGTGGAAGTGTTCCACAATCTCAGGAGAGTAATATCGTGCATTATTAGATCAATTGATTGATGCAATCAACAAAATAGTTTTTTCCTGCTTAGGTAGCATCAATACCAATCCGCATTCGTACCTAAGTTGTTAAGTTAAACAAAATTCATTATTAATTATTTAAACGCAGCAACAACAAAAAACGAAATTTTACCATTTGTTCTTTTAAATCAAAGTTAGAAAGTAAGAAAATATCCTTAAACGTTTCTGGTTAACAGCACATCAAATTCACAACACGAAACAGATCGCACATCGACCAATAAGTCCAGAGGCCAGATTTCGCAATCATGATTTTTTTCGTGAACACTGAAATTCACCAAGAGGCATGGTGTTCACTTTGCATTAAAAATTGATTCCGAAAGAATCAGTGACTTTGATTGCGCTGAATGTATTAGTTCAGGCCGAATGATCCGTCAAAACTTGTTATTGCCACATAGAAATTTTAATTTAGATAATACTTCTTTTTTTTCCAACTTCTAAATATTTGACTAAAACCAAAACTCACCGAAGATCTTTGAGTGAAATATTATTATTTAAGTGTCCAAATTATTCGCTCTCACCATTGCGGACACAGAAATCAAAAGTGAACACTACAATTTAAAGAACATCGCATTTCTTTTAACCACAAAGACAAAAATTTTGAAATTTTCATTTCAAGATGTTACTTACAGATTCCCAAATATAGGTAAATAATATTTCCTAGTATTAATAATAACAGAACAAAAAATTGACATTAGCTAAATATGCCATTTACCACAGACTATGGATTTGAAGGAATATATGTGCGTATGAGCGATTTTTACTACTTAAAAGCAGAGCTGTAAATGATTGCAATCGATTTAATTGCAATCACATGATTTCGCTTTAATGATTGCTAATTTTTTGATTGCATTCAAAATTGTAAATTGATTACATGATTTCAATTTGAAATCATGAAATCAATATGATAAAAACGATTGAATCAATTTTTTGAAATCAATTTATATATAAATTGATTGCAATCAAATTTGATTGCAATCGATTTGATTGCAATTACTTTAATTGCAATCAAATCCAGTAATTGCAATCAAAATTAAATCAGAATCAAAATCTTCGTTCTTTTCAAATGAAAAATGGCAATTTTTATTTACAAAGTTTTGTAAAATTGGTAAACATTATTTCTAATTGCAATCAGTTCTTCCGTAGAAAAAAAAATGCAAGAAATGACGTTTTTCATGTCATTTTGGAGCCGATAAGTTTTAGTTGTTATTATTTAATATCCTCTACTTTGCAAAATTGCAAAGAATTCTCTTTTCAACGCATTCATGATTTCAAGGGAACTTGTTGAAATCACATGATTTCAACAAAAATTTGATTGTAATCGAATTGATTGCAATTAAATTAATTGCATTCAATGATTTCTAAAAAAAATGATTTCAAAATGATTGCAATCAAAAAATATTGCAATTTTGACAAGATTTCATTTTGAAATCTGAAATCATTTAGAAATCAAAGAATGAAATCAGTTTGGTTGAAATCACTTTGATTTCAATGTCAATTGATTGCAGCTTTTTACAGCTCTGCTTAAAAGCAATTGCAGTACAACTTATACGCAGAAAACATATTAATTCAATTAAAATACGCATAGCTGGTAAATTAACTTTTTTGAACTTAATAGCCTATTTACACCAAAGCGAAATCTGCTCATTCGAGATTTCAAGCCAAATCTAGTAGATTTTGAGAAGATTTTCTATACAAAATGAAATCTACTTTATGAGTAGATTTCGACGAAATCTACTCAGTACCAAGCGATGCAACTGTGATTTCTTGCAAAAAGTACTTAAAAATACTACGCTGCAACAAAAATTGCACTATGCAGTCTCTGGGCACAAAAAATATACACTTTAATGCTGGTGTATTCAGTCTCTGATAATATTGTATTGTCAAACCCGCATGCATAAATTATTTCTGAGCAAATGAAATCTTGCTAGATGTCAAAAAACTGTGGTGTAAACGATATAGATTTCGTTGTAGATTTCAATTCAAATCTACTAGATTTTGAGTAAGTGTAAATGCGCTATAACAGTAAAAGTACATGATTATATTCGAAGAAAACTTAGCAAAATATATAATAAATAAAATTACGGGTAGGGCGATTGAACGGTTATTATTCGACCGATTTTTTAATGTGGTCAACTGCGAGTTTAATAAGTAAATATTATTGTGCCGTTCATAGAACACAGACGAGCAGTTGTCTAAAAATTTTATATGAAAATCACTCAAAAAATTTAATAACTTTCATACAAATTTTCTAGACGAGTTGCTCGCCTGTGTTCTATGAACAGCACATATATTTTCCATGTCTTAATGTTATTCTCCCCGAAAAAAACATAAAGTTCACCTCATTAAATAACATCCAGCTGGTAATTTTTCAAATGTAAACATTTCAACAAAACGATGTATGATAAAAAAATAAAATTTTTCTAATGTCTGTTTTTAGAAATTTATCCATTTAGAGATCATCCTCAAACAACTCATGTCATCATATATGACATAGTTCCTTGCATTTGTGAGCATTTGTTCTTTTTGTGTATTGTTCTGTTTTTTTTTTATTTTATTTTTTTTTTTAAGTAATATTTTACAACCAAATTTGTTTTTAATTATTGTATTGTAAAAATCCCGGTCAACCGGGGTTTTTTTTTAAATTACCACTATTCGAATTATTCTAAAACCGATTCTACAAAAAAAATCAAATAATCGACTACCCTATTTACCCGTCTAATTTCTGAAAAAAATATATGTGATTTATTAACTTGAAAATCATTGAAAAAGTTATGTAAAAAACAATATAATTTTTTCTATGATTGTCAAGTTAATAAATCTTAAAAAAATCTGTGCCAACAGATAGTTGATAAATAGACTTTAGAAAATTTTTGTTGTGAAGTGTTGTTGTATATTTATAACTCAAAAATAGCAATATTACCAAAAAAAACCCTTTAGTACTTTTCGTATTTCAGTATAATCCATTGCAAATAATTTATGTATAAAGTTCAATTATTGCTATATAATATTAGGATCATATTTACTTAATGGTTTCACACATACCTGAACAAGTCACTTTTGGCATTACTACTAAAACTCAGTTAAAATAAGAAATGTAACCCTCAGATAATTTTGATGACGAGACAGACATGATGTCAAAATAACAACAGCAGCCCAAAAAATTTGTATAAAAGAAATTTTCGAATATGATTTACCTTAGCAATGCAAATAATACACAATAAAACCATTCTGAGAGGATGCAAATTAAAGAAGACAATGTCTTTAGAAAAGTCAGTTGTTTTTAAACAGCAATATTTTGGTGTTTGTTCAGAATTCTGAGCAACTTTGAAGATGAAACTATAGATCTAAAATGAATTTCGAGCCTCCGAAAATTCAAAAGTATTTCGTAAGTAGGACTTTACAAAAACTCTTGTGAAAAATTTCCCCAGCAAGTCAGCTTTGTGAATCAGGATTACAATTATATATATATTTTTTGTAAGTAAATGTCATTCATGGCTTTTTATTATAATAATCATCTTAAATTGTATGTTCAATGTAAGGTCAATGTTCTAAGGAAAATGCATATACTCCGATATGAGACCATAGTAGTATCAATAATATAAGTTTCGTAATATGTCCATATACTAAATTAGTTAACTTTTAAATTCAACCGTATTGCATTTACATATATAATATATGAAAAAGAAGAAAACTTGTTTTAGTGTGTGTTGTATTTTATTAGCTAAAGAAAGAATTAATATTATAAAAACAAACTTTATAGAGAAAAAAATATGTTTTCAAAACATGCTTACCTTTAAGCTGTGGTATTTTTTTTACAATTTTTATCAGTTTTCAGCAACACGATTTTTTGCAGTTACAGGAGAAACAGAGTTAAATAAAAGTTGCACACATATTTCCGTTGCTTGCAGGAGTTGAAAGGAGTTTTTGGATCCAGAAGTGGTGGACTTTCAAAACTCGAAACTAGTTTTTTAAGTAATCATAAGGAATTTTTCTAGCTATTGGAGGATCTCTCAAAATAGTGTCATCTTTTAAGGCTATGAAACTATTAACATATTCTAAGCATTCAAAATTGCTTATAAGTTTCTATGGACTCTAACTGTTGTTAGGTCGTCAAAGTTTGCAAGAAAATGCCAAATTTCTCTTCCAGTCTACTGCAAAAAGCAGTATTTATGTAATTGGCATTTATAACTTGGATAAAAACAACTTTTAAATTTAAATAAAAACCAAAATACTGAAATTTATAAATACTAGCAAAATATCTCTGAAATTTCAGGGGCTCGAAATCCATCTTAGACCTATTGATTCTTTGGTGAAGTTGTTCAGAATTCTTCGTAGAATAGAATTCCACCCTACGATTTTTTGTCAAAAAAAAAAAAAAATCGAGCCGCCCTAACGTACGTATATGTATGTACATAGACATATTCAAAAACAAACAATAGTAAAAAAAATATTTTTCATTTGTAGGCCGGAATATTGAATTTAAACTTAAAAAACAAAACCTAAAACATGGGGCCATAAAAGTCATTCAGACATATGTACAAGAATTTACTACAACAAACACTTATCATACAATCCTGCAACACTGACCTTTCAGAAAACATTAGTCTTTATTATTTTATTTGAGTTCTTTCTTTTGCAAATAGTCATGCTAAGCAAATACATCGCAAAGTAAACAAATAAAACGAATTCGGCAGATGAACTAAATACATATTTTTTGAATATATCAGTGGATGGCAATAAATCATTGCTTATGCTCAGGAGTTGTCAATAGTTTTTATAGATTTAGTGCAAAATTTTCTACCAGAAAAGCTGCAAGAGTCACGTGACATAATTATGATGATAATAATGATCTGACAGAAAAGAAGACAGTGTTGGTATAAAATTCCGAGTCACATTTTTTTTTAAATTATTGAAGCCTTTTGATACGTTTTAATCGGTTAATTTCAAAATCGAAAAACTATTTTGTCAGATATAGTGCAGAACAAAATTAGTCGCATTTAGAAAAGTACAGCCTTTACAAAACAAATTGCAACTTTTTTAATAAAACTACTTGAAATTTTTAAAGTAAAGCGGCTATTTGGAAGGTTTTATGAACATAAAATATTAAAACTAACTAACTTTAACTTTTCTTAAACTTCCAACCCTATCCACTCTTTCGCAGATGACACTCGAACTTTATTGGTAAGAACCAATGTTACCTATTAACACACGAACAAACTACCGTAAATGCTGCTTCATCTGTACTCATGGATGGTATAAATATTGAAGAATCGGTTGCTCTTGATGTTCTTGGAATAAAGATACAGTGTGATGTTCGCAGATCACATTTTTTTTGTGACAGATCACATTTTTCATGTCTCTAAAGAAGCATTCAAGTGCCTCGGTTTTTTGAAACGGTGTAAGATGTACTTCACTCCATCCGACCTCCTTACTATTTATACCAGCTACATCCGACCGAAAATGGAATACAACTCTCATGTTTGGGCCGGTACCTCAAAGTCTATTTTGGGGCTACTCGACCGTGTGCAGGAGAGTGCGAAGAACCTCATCGGTGGCAATAGGGTATCCAACTCTATTGACTCACGGCAGCACACGACGCAGTGTGGGGTGCGTTACTCTGTTCTATCGTCACTACAAAGGATTTTGCTCTAACGAGATTAGGGATCTTGTTCCCGAAACGCGCACATTTTTACGTAGCACGCGTTCATCGTCCAGAGCTCATCCATTTGGTCGATTGCCCGGGAGAGAATTCGTTTTTCAGCTGTACGCTTCGCCTGTGGAATATGTTGCCTGCAGACGTGGTTCCTGTCTGTTATAACATTGGAAGGTTCAAGTCAAATGTTCACAAAGACTACTCCCTCTTTCCCCCTCCTCGCAACCTATTTTCTTAGTTCTGGTAGAATGCACTGCATGTGTAGGGTTCATCCCCTGAGTACTGGTCCAATAAAAATAATAAAATAAATAAATAAATAAAAAAGAAAAGTATAGGGACTATATGAACTGATGAGTTTAATTGAAATCTCTTTTCAGTTCTTAATGATCACGTAAGGGGTTTTATGAGCCTGGTTAAATAAGTCGATTTCGCATATTTTACCATGAATCGAGAACGGCTTCACCGATTTTAATAAACCAAAATTGTGTACATAAAATTTTGTGAACTTAGTTTCTTATATGCAGATGTGTGTAATTATTGTATTATACAAATTTGCAATTGATTTTTACGTTTTTAAGCTATTTTATTTTTTAGATACATATGTATCACACATATTTTTAATATTGCATGATGTTGTTTTTCTGGTTCAAATCCGACTTTCACCAAGAAGGATTTTTTAGTCAAAGAAGACAGGAAAACATAACTCAACTGAGGCCAACTAGATGTTTTGTAATCACTACACTACTCATTAGCATCCACTAGGACTCGAACCTGATATTATGTAAAAGTTCTCTTCATTTATTGTTCCGCCTCTATTTGTCGCATACTGATCACATGTAATTGAAAAGAAAATAACTATTTGTTCAGTGACAGCAGAATGCAGTACGGCCGTATTAAAATACATTATGTTTACATGATATAGAGTTCGAATTCTAGTGTGTGCTGATGACTATAGCACCGACTGCGGAACTAGTTGTAATGTAGTATGATCGCGACATAAATGCACTCTTTTCGTTATAATATGAATTCATTTTATTAAAGACATGTATGTTAAATAACTAAAATAATATTAAGTTGCATTTTGAGTTTACAAGGGCAGCAGACGTCACTTGATACCGTTTCATGCGTCTTTTAAGTGCTGTCAACTAAATATGCACTTGAACCGTGCCGATCATGTGAATATGTATGTGCATATGTATGCATATGTGCACTGTTATAATAAAATTTAAATATACACTTGAACCGTATTGCACATATACGTATGCACATATATATGCTTAAATGGTATTCTGATCATTTTACCTTTGGCCGTAGGAACCGAAGTATAATAATAATATTATCTCTAAAATTAAGTCGTCATAAGTAGTACTTAAGCATACATAGTTTTAGTTTAAGAACAATTGTAAATTGGACTCTGACTGAAGCAAACACGAATTGCCTGTCAGGGTACAGATGTAAATAAAATATAAATACAAAACAATACTGAAAACTTTTTCACTGCTTTAACTCCCCCTGATTAATGTAGTCACTTGTTTTTTCTCTCTTCTTTGATCACGAGCTATTGATCGTGGCATTATTGTTGTAATTAATAAAACAAAACATTCTGCCTGGTGAAAACCGTGTTTGTACATTAGCCAGAAAAATAATATCATGTAATATTAGAAATATATATAACTTTAACTGTTTATCATTAGTACTCGTAATTATACATGCATACACACACACACACACTTATATTTAAAAGACAATTTGTCGTTTACTATATTATTACAATGATTTTTATAGCATTTAGTTAACACTTATACATAAGCATCCTCATAGAATCCGTCGTAAGTTATACGTTGCATTTTTCAACTGACAACTATCAGTTTATATTTTTTGTACATTTTGATTTATTTTTTCATTCCAAAATAAAATAAATTATAAACAAATTTTCTGTGCTGTGTCTGTAAAATTAATCTAAAGATTTTAATCAAATTAAAATAAAAATAGTTGAATTGATATCCGTTAACAAAGTACCGATTGTGCTAGCTTCATACTTCGTATACGTTAATGTCAGTTGAAAAAGGTGACGGATAAATTACGACGGATTCTATGTGCCCCGGACTTAAAAGAAACAGAATAAACTGATGTACAGGGTGAACCCAAATTGCTAAACGGGTGGGATTTAAACACTTACAGATAATCTCTCGAACCAGTGGTCCGAAAAATCTATAACGAAACCCGCTGGCAGATATGGACTATGTAAAAATCCATTAAAGTGCTTAGAGTAGGGTCAAAAGATGTTAAACCGCCTAAGCATGGGAAGTATTTTTTATTGTTTCTGAAGTAATCTGTCAAAGCAATAGTTTAAGGTACCAAGGATTTAAGGACAATAAAACACAATCAACGTGTCTCTCCACATGTCCGTCTCCTGACCAAATGCGAATATTAATCCGCGCGTATGTTACGTTTTATAAGCACAAGGACTAAATCCTTATCGAGAAATTTGAATAGATAGATTTGAGTACAAAAAATACAGCAAGTTTACTTTTTTGAAAAACACTAGTGGGGTAAAATGCAAGTTTTTGTCTGCAAAACTATCTAAGCTCAGTTTTAAGAAATTTAAAAAACAGATATAACTACGTCTAAAAAATACAAAGGCTCCACACATTTTCAAAGCTAACACAAAGAAGTCTTGAGGAGACAATATCCTCTTCTTCTGATCTCTTCAATGTACTTTGACTAAAAGCAAAAATAAGTTTGCCTAAAAGACTGCACTATTGTAAAACTAAGATCGAATGGTTAGTCGAATTAATCTCCGAAATTATCGAACGAATTCCGATGAATAAATTTTAGCTTAATTTATGTCTAAAATTTCACACATACACGTATGGTCAAAATAATAAGTACACATCTTTTTCTTAATCGTTCGGCAACTCTTTGCTTTAATTATTAAATTTTATATGGCAATTCCAGCATAAATTTCACGACCTGATATGGCAGCAGTTATATATGCAGAATAGACTTGAAAAAATACCGTTAAATTTTTTTTCGGTTTCGTTTTGTGTTGAGTTGTATATTTTGGTTGGCCAAAAAAATAAATACAAATTAACTTTTTAAGAAAGTTTTACTAGTATATTTAATTTTTTCTTTGAAAAGGTTAGTGTGTTAACTTATTACCTTGTGCAAATTAAACAATCAGAAAAATTGCATTGATAGATGGGTCGAAATAAGCATTGTACGCTCGGAAACACGTGGAAGACCAAGAAAGACTCACCCAAGAACGTATAGTTTGATTTTAAGTCTCGCGAATAAAACCCTTTTGCATCATCCAGGGAAATTTCAGCCGATGTTGGATGCGTTGTGTCCGCTCGAACAGTTCGGCGACGACTGCAAGATGCCAATCTACCCGGACGACTAGCAAGAAAAGTTCCTCTACTACGGACAAAAAAAAAAAGAGGAGGCTAGACTTTGCCAAAATACATTTAAGTTGTGGCGAACCATTGTCTAGAAATAAATGGAACAACATTCTTTTCAGCGATGAAACCAAAATAAATCTATTTGGTAACGATAACTGCCGTAACGTACGTCGACTCCAGGTGCGGTTCATTAAAAAAATCGTTAAGCATGGTGGTGACAACATCATGGCGTGGGGCTGTTTTTCGTAGAATGACGTGGGTCCAATTTTTCGCATTAATGACAGTATAACCCGATTTGAGTACAAAGATATACTCGAAAATATAATGCTGCCCTATGCAGAAGATATGCTGCTTCGATGGGTCTTCCAGCAGGATAAAGGATTGGTTTGAAGCTAACAATATTAATTTTCTGGAGTGGCCAAGTTAGTCACCGGATTTAAGTCCAATTGAAAACCTTTGGGGAGACCTAAAGAGAAGGATACCAAAGAATGTCTTTGAAAACAAAGACCAACTTTGGAACTTTGTTCAAAAAACTTGGCACGAAACTCCAACAGATACTTGCCGCAACCTCATAAACAGTATGCCAACAAGGATGCGAAAAGTATTGCAAAAAAGTGAAGGATATACAGGGTATTAACCCCATAGCAAAAATACTAAGAACAAATATTGAACAACACCCTTTAATAGAAAGATTATTATTTTGACCACTATTTTTATCGGTATTTTTTTCTTTCAATAACCTGAATAAGTTGTTTTATGCCTTTATAAAATAAACTCTTTTTTTTATGTTTGAAATTTCGTAAGAAATTAAATTAGAAGAATTTTATTCTGCTTGAACAAAGTAAAATATAAATTTTTATCATAAAGTCTGAAAAACACTTGTGTATTTACTATTTTGGCCACTTTTTTCAAATTGATAATTTTTGACTTACGCTGCATCAAAAGTAACCTTGTAATGCTTAGCGGTATTGCCACTGCGGTCTTGTCTCATATACCATATTTTATAATGGCCAGTAATAATGTGTATTTTTCACTCCAGGTTTGCAAGACGTCTCTCTATGTGAGGCTGTTGATGGCCTACAGTTCAACTTTTCTGCTATAGTTTCTATATCAGTATTATTTTGTTGATGTGAAGAGCAGTAATCGATAGAAATGAATGTATAGCACTACAACCGAAATATTCTTTAAATAAAAATATGTGGACTGAATGTATTTTGGTGTGCTGTTTTTAGTTTTTTTTTTTTTTTTTTTTTTTTTTTTTTTTTTTTTTTTTTTTTTTTTTTTTTTTTTTTTTTTTTATCGCGTAAGGATTTCAATTTTTACAGGTTTGATTAATTTTGTTCAAAAATATTATATTTTGTCATAACTCGCGAATGGCTTCAACGATATTATTGAATAAAACGCCAAAATTTGCAGTGTGAAAATCAATGCTTCACATTTTTTTACCGTTTAATAATAATTCAGAATCTTGAAATCAGATGACGATTTTTAGTAAAATACAAAAAAAACGTTTTAGTTCTTCAGATGTTGCAAATAAAAGATTGATCATTATTGCCGTGTTTCTTCTTGTATCCAATAAAATATTATTCGGCCAAGTCACAGAATTTAATTCCGTTCAGAAATGGAATTCAATCCGTGAAAAACAGGTTCATTTTTCAGAAAACTAAAAATTACTTTCATTTCGCAATATTTAAAATTTTTAATTTCCTATGGAACCGAAAAACGATTCGCATCCATTTCTTTTTCGCACAAAATCGAACTCAGTGACATCGTTGGTTGTTTTAGATGTATTTGCCAGCTACTGTAGTAAACACATCAAATTTGACTTTCACTCCAGAAAGCGACTTTGTTCAATAGTGATAAGAATTTAAATACGTGAGAAAATGAATGTGTAACATGCAAAATAAACACGCTTGCAACAATGTAAATAAAAAGTTCTGAAAAAATGCCCATGTAAACGAGTGTACGGTTTTATATATCTGTTCTAGTTGCAGCAGTTCATCCGTGCCTTTTATGAGTATTTAAACATACATACATATGTGAAATATGCTATTGGATGTGTGGAATAGGACAATTATATAAGTTTTATTTATAAACAGAAGAACTGCTTACATAAAATATTTATTTACGTGAAAACTTAAGCAAAAGTCAAGTAAAGCAAACCGTAAATTATTACTGAAATTTAACTGGTGCTTAATTTTTAACTATTTGATTGATTAACTAATTCTTATTTTTGCAGTTACAGAACTTTATTTGTTTTATTAAAAAGTTCAACAGTTAAACCTCGCTATTAAATTAAGTTAAATCATTAAATATTATTTGTGAGTCACATCATAAAGGCAAGTTATTTTGCCCAACTGAGTTTGGCATATACTTGTTTCACTATTTGCCAACTAAAACTATGGAAAGATATACAATAGGGAACAAAAATGGGATTTCAAATCAAACTGCATTTCGTGAAGTTTATGGTTTGTTTGGTGAGTACAATTGACCAACTGTATCACAGTTGAGAGAATTGTGCGCAAAATTTTAGCAAACCGGTTTTCTAGAAAATGAAAAAGGAACTATGTGTGATCGAAAAGTTTATTCTCCTGAAAACACTACTACTGTTCGCAATATTTTGGAAGAAGAGCCATCAACCTCGACTCACCGTCGTGCCCAACAATTAAACATCTCATGAACATTACCGATGTGAATTTTTAATAAAGATTTGAATTTACATGCAAGGTTCAGTTCACTCAAGAGCTGAATACTAATGACGATTTCAAGTCACTTCAATACGCCGAATGGTTAGTTCAACAGACAGAAATGAATAGTGGCTTTATAAAGAAAATCATCTTCAGCGATGGAGCATACTTACTCTTTAACGGATTCGTTACCAAACCAAATTGCCGCATTTGGTGCAATCAGAATCCACGAGAAGTTATTGAAACTCTACAAAGTGTGACTGTTGGAGGTGTTTATGGTCTGGCGGCACATCAGACCGTAATTTTATGAAAACGAAATTTATCAAGCAGTTGGTGTTTGCTATCGTTAGATGACAATGAACTTCTTGTGCTCAGAGAACTAGGACCTATATAATATATAGTTCCGACAGGATGGGGGTGCTTGCCACACATCCAACGAAATAATTACTATTTTACACGAAAAATTCAATTGCCGCATTATCTCAGACGACACGATTGTGTGACTTGACATCTTTGGACCTCTTTCTTTGGAGATATTTAAAAGAAAAAGTGTATGTCAGTAAGAAAAGAACATTTGTAGAGCTAAAGAATGAGATAATTTAGCATATTAACAACATTGCACCTAGATTCTTTCTCAGAGCCTTGAAAATCTTGACTATTGGATGGACGTACGCCGCCAAAGCTGTGGCAAGCATTTGTCTGATATCTCATTTCACATATAATTGTCATGTATGATTCTATCACAACAAAAATTATTATGTTTTTTGGTTGGAGAACCCTTTATAAAAATACATGGCGAAGCTATCTTGTGAATTTTATATTCACATAAAATACAATAGCTTAATTATATGCTTTGTTTGCATGTTGTGTTTAGAAAGATATAAGCATTAAACACATAGACCACTGCAGACTACACGACTTTACTATAGCAAATGCCGCAACCGACAATTGTAGTTATGTAGTCAACTACTGAATTATATTGAAGATAAGTTCATTTCAATGTGGCCGGCCACCTTAGATTCTTTAGCTTTACAAAATTCCATTGCGTTACAGAACGAGCTCTGCTTATTTCAAATTTTCATGAAAAAAGTACTTCTCTTTAAAAAAAAGTCTTAAAAAGTTCAATTTTACCTAAAAAAAAGCTTTTCTTTGCCATGCAAAGCTGAAAATATAATCGGATATATCTTCTGATCTATAGTGAGAACAGTATTAAAGAACTGAAATTTTACGACAATAATCGAATGTTTCAAAATGTAGACCAGCAATTATTCGGCTTGAGAAACATACATTTATACCCGTCTCTCTAAAAAACTTTGGTCAAAGATATACAATTAAAACTACTCGTAGGTGAAATAAATGAACTTGTATATATCCAACTCCATGTTAGTTATTTTATAAAATAAATATGCACATATTTAACAATAGAAAAATTAAATTTGTTGATTTATTTAGAGCAGCAATTAAATTTTGTTGTTTTTTTTTATATTATATTAGAATATAAAATATTTGCAAAAGTTAAATTGTCTTATATATATCCTTTACGCATTGGTCACACTGTTTATATTTTGTAGTCAAGAACAATAGAAATTAGTTTAATTCGACTGCGGCTAACAAATCAGCATGGACAACAACCTGCAGTCGTGTCGTCTTGCTGTTGTCAAAATAAATGTTCGCATTTAAATGCATGTATTTTATTATTGACATATTAAAGTCGGTTGTTTTGGATTCAATGTGTTTAATGTTATATAGCTAATTGTTTGAAAATATCTTTACATGGTTTCCAAGTCTACTAATAACTAGGGTAGCTGCTATGAAATGTTGACAGCTAGGAAACATGAAAAACCAGCTTTGGTATTTTTTACTTAATAAAATATATAAACTCAATTTTTTAACTGACAGCCAGTTCACCGACGTCGAAAGGATAAGTTCATTCGCACTCTAGGCGAAAGAAAATTGATTTGGGTTTTTTCTAACTTTATTCCATGCGAACGATGTGTCAAAATTCAATTAAAGTACATAAGTTCAAGCGACGGACAATAGTGACATAGACGAACCCAAATTTATTCGAATGTGAGTTTCTTTCGCATACATTTTCATATCGATTCTCTAAAATATCACAAAAACGGGCACATTGTTGATTTTTAGTTAATAAAGTAAATGCATATGGCTAAATCCCTGGTGATGAACGTGACACTCGTAAATGTTGAAAACCAAAAAGCAAAAATCTTAAATTGTAGCTAATGGCAAAAACTGTAATATGTATTAAAGTTAATAGGAAAAAATTTTAAAGTTGTGGATTGAACATGACAAAAGTGAAAGCACTTTTCGCGTCTGCACTAAGAAGGCAGTATTTCAGCGAATCCTTGCGTAATTTTGTCTTGCAATTAATTTTAGAATTTTACCTAACAATGTTGCTTTAAAATGTTATGGCTTGACTAAAAGGCTCGTGGTTGTATAATTTGCTTACCTATAGTTTCAGTGGATACGTGACATGTCGAACGTGACATATTTTCCACATTAAAATATTACTACATTTTCACCAAATTTATTCTTAAGAAAATAGATATTATTCATATACCTAAAGTATAATATTTTCTTTTGTGAATATGCAGTTCTGGCTGCATTTATTTTATTCTAGTCATGTGAAAATTAGTGCAGCTTTTGGTTACCCAGAATTTTTATTATATAAAAAAACTTGCCAAAAATTTTCAGAAATTTGTGCAGCACAGACGTCGAGATTATTCATCTCATTTCAAAAAACTACGACTAAATTGATTCAATTAATAAAATTTCAGTATTTTTGTATTACACTATCGAAAAAAGTTATATTTACTCTATTTGATATTTAATTATTTGATCTTGTTTAGGTAAATATTTCATATTTTTGCAGCAAAATATCGTTTTATGTTATATAAAAAATTTAACAGTGTTTATTTTCAATATTTCGATAGCAATTTGTTATTTTGCTAGCGATGATAACAAATTGTTATCGAAATATTAAAAATAAATACTGTTAAATTTTTCATATAACATAAAACGATCTTTTGCTGCAAAAATAAGAAATAGTTATATTTACTCGTAATAACTTTTACTTTTTCGGCCCCGGTGCACCTTTTTCTCGACTTGCCCACATATGTTAACAAATATAATTCGCAAACATCCGTTTGTATGTACGTAGTAATTATATTTGAACATTTGTGTTCAGAATCATCATTAACTAGAAGCATCATAGACAATTTGGAAGTTAATAAAGAAGTATAAATAGCAGGCAGATGTTGGACAGAAGCAGAGTATAACGATGTGTAAGACAGCCATAAGTCAGAAAAGTAAGCAAGTCTAGTGAGTTAATACAAAGTTTAAGTTTAAGTAGAGTTGTGAAGTACTGTGTAACAAACAAGAGACTGTGTCATTATTTCATTTGCAATTAGGGAATCTGCAAATGTTTTGAAAGGCAAAACCGAACAATATGTATTATATACATGTACATGTATAAATAGTGATCACGACAATGAGTTATAATAAAGAAAAATGTAAAACAAAGCAATTAAGAAAATAATTAATTGAATTGTATGTATTAATGTTCAATAGTCGAACTTTATTTTAATATGTCTAATATTATATGATGATGGGTTGGTATCATTCGTCTAGCTCGAGTTCAATCATGGCTAAAGCCAAAAAATATTTTAATTTATAATTATAACAACAATTGCCGCGATCAATAACTCTTGATCAAAGAAGACAGGAAAAAATAATTGAATACACTAAAGCTGGGGGACAACTAGCTGTTTCGTAGTCGCAAATTGCATACGTGATCAATATGAGACAAATATAGACGAAAAAATAAATAAGAGCTCAGTGGCTGAGTTGGTTAATCAACCGTATTAAAAATACATCATGTTTACATGGTACTGAGTTCGAATCCTAGTGCGTGCTGATGAGTAGTGTAGCGACTACGAAACAGCTAGTTGTCCCCCAGCTTTAGTGTAATCAATTATTTTTTCCTGTCTTCTTTGATCAAGAGTTACTGATCGCGGCAATTATTGTTATAATTATAAATAAAAATATTTCTTGGCTTTAGCCAGGATTGAACTCGAGCTAGAGGAATGATACCAACCCATCATCATATAATATTAGAAAATTAATTGAATTTTTATTAATTAAGAAGTTCAATCGAGTCCAACAGCGAATACTTTAATTTTTTATTTCACATCTTCTTACTCTTTCTTAAATTTGCGTTTTAAACAAACTCCTTTCTTTCGTTGTATGATGCGAGTAGCATTATATAAATTGTATTCAAATAACATACATATGTTATTGAGTATTATGTATACATATGTGTAGGCGGCCAACCAATACTACTCAAATGCTTCATATGTTGTTGCGTATAGGATGCATAACAATTTCAATGAAGGTTTTTAGGTCAATATGTAGTTTTTATTGCTGTTCTTTTTCCTTCTTTAACATAAAACTACGAGTAATATGCATTTCCTTTAATTCATTTCAACGTTTTATTTGTACTTTTGTTAAGTGCTTTAAATTACTTCAATAATATTACATCTATAATGAAAAAAGAAAATATATGCGGAGAAAGAAAGAGTAAAAAGGATCATTATACGTTGAAAGCTTGTAATAGCCTTGGGCTGTAACAATGATTATTTTCTTTCACACATATATTCAACAAGAGTTGATGGCGTTGTTGTGCAAATTGTTTTTGTTGATGTTTTTGCTGAGTTGTAAATCCTTTTGATGTCAACACTTTAAACAACAACTGATTGTTTCTCTTTTGCACTGCGAAGTATGGCCAAAATACTACCTTAAAGCTGTTTCGAATACTTAATAATTTCTAGGAGCAACACAGCAACAATGTTTTCTTACTTGTTATTCTTAATTATATGAATTGAAAAGAAACAATGGTTTTCTATTTGAGGGAAACAAGAAGATATTAAATATTTGCAATTTAAGAAGCGTTAAAAATAAATCAAGGATGTAGTTTAAATTCAAAATCAAAAAAAAAATTATTTTCGAACGGTTCTAAAGTATTCTCAAGATGTTTCAAGTATCCTAAGGTATTACAGCAGTTGTAATTTGTTATATAAAGATATATTTAATACTACTTAGAATAAATATAATTTTATAAAAATATTCTTTTAAAATTTTTAAAGCTTAAGATCTTGTATTGCTTTTTTTTTATAAAAAAGTAAGAGTTTTTTATTAAAAAAAACAATGCAAGATCTTAAGCTGCAAAAATTTTAAATTACTTAGAAAAAATATGGTAAAAATAATATTAAATTGAAATGTTGTTTAAGCTTGAGGTCAGTTTTGTTTTTTTATAAAATGTTTTAATTAGATTCGAAACATTTAACATACATTTTTTCTATGTTAAAATTCTTTTCAATATGTTTTCAAATATTTTTGATTTTGTAAACAAAACTAAAAAAAATTTTTCCTGAAGAAGTCTTCCAAAGGAAGACGAAATATCGAATCTAATTAAAACATTTTATAAAAAAACAAAACTGATCTCAAGCTTAAACAACATTTCAATTTAACTAAAAAAAAGGTCAAATAATTAGGATCAAGATAATGTAAAAATAATATCAAAAAATGTTTGTCTGAAAAAATAATTTGTATGTATTATGACAATTTTGTATGATCTCTAACCCACTGTGCGATCCATTAATCTGCTTGTTATAATATATACTTTTAATTAAAACGAAATATCTACTACTGCAAAAAGCAACATCACAAGTCACCTGAGAAGTTGGATTTTATTCAATGATTTTTAAAAATGAAACATATAACTTAAAAAAAAATAAGGAAAGTAATCTTTTGCCTATACTAATATATAAAAAGGAAAAGTTCGTATGTTTCCAAAAGGTAATCTCTGGTCCGAGCTTAAACATTTTTTCAGCAAAGTCTAGAGTGAGGCCTCCTGACGGACATAGGCTATATAAAAGTACATTAAAATACTTAGTGTAGGGTATAGAGACTTTAATTTCTTCTACTTCTAAGCTGCTCAACCAGTTGACTTTTTGGAGGAAATCTGGATCATCATTGACGATGATCTAAAGCTCCTGAGCGATGTCCATGCGTCGTTGTTTTTGCCAAAAATTTTGGAAGAATCTTCGCTGCCGCACGTTTCATGCCTAAACCATTCGTAAAAATTGCTTGGCATGTGCCGAACGATATGTCAATATCATCAGCAACATCTCTGATAGTGATTCGACGATTATCCGAAATCATTTTCTTCACTGCTTCAATGTTTTCATCGCTGGTTGACGTGCTCGGGCGATCAGGATGAGCATCGTCCTTGACATCTCGGCCGTCCTTAAACCGGTTATATCACAATTGAGCTTGTGTTCTGCTCATAGTAGTCTCGCAAAATCCCACAGTCAACATTTTTAATGTCCTTGAGCAGTTAATTTTAATTTTTACACAAAACTTAAGTTGCTTTGATCCATTTTTTCGAATAGTAAAAAATCGAAGAGCACACCAAAACACGACTAACCGTTTTATCTGTCAAAAACAAACTGACAATCCAAAATGGCTGATATTGCCAACATATAAGGATAACCCCCAGACCAGACAGATGTGTTCCAGCATAACAGAAAAAAATGCGAAAATCGAACATACGTAACTCACGAAATTTGAAAATAAGTTATTTTTTTTTATCAGACCTCGTACAATCAGAGGTGTTAAGAATAAGTTAGTGAATCACATAAGCGTTGAGCAAACCACAATAGTTCGCGTTAAGTTATGCTCTTTTAAAATCGTAAAAGTTGGAAAATCGCACTACAGATGTGGGCAGCATTTTACGGCTTGAACAAATTCAACAGAAAAATCATTTAAAGCTTCTTAAAAATATTGGTTATTATTCGATACTTCACACGATGTCGTACAAAATCATTTTGCTTGCTATATATTATTGCTAAATTATATAGTTGTATTATAATAAACTATTGTTAAAACGTGACATTTGACAAGTGAGGTTATTGTAAATTGTCTAAACCAGAAAGCTTTCTGAAATGATATTATTTTTTCATTAAACATTCTTACTAAGAAAAATCTTATTGACTTTACCAGTCACGTTTTTTTGTGTTTGTCGTACGAAAAATTTTATTGACTTTACAATCATGTTTTTTTGGGTTTGTCATACTAGTTGTGTTTGTCATACGATCACATTCTTAGCACAAAATATTACGTTGAGTATTTTTCTTTTAAGAAAAATTTGATTTATACATATGTTACTTGGTTCATTTAGAAAGTATTATTCCACGTCATCGTAGTCACATGGAGACATTTATTTACTTGTTGTAACAACGGTCTCTCTATAGCTTAAGTCTATGAAATATCGAAAGCCTATCAGTGAATATATAATATACGAGTACATATCGCTCCTTTATTGCAACATAGTCATATCTCAAAAAAGCTCGTTTCGAGAAAAACGCATTTAAAATTTTTAGTATCCATACAAGTCTTAGTAAATTTTTTGAGGAAATATCTCCTAAAGGAAACAGTTTAAAAGCAATTTGAATAAATTTTTGGCACAATATAAATGGTAGTACTGTTAACAATTCTGCATTGTTAGCTCGAAAAGCTAATTTTTTGAAATATGACTACGTTGCAATAAAGGAGCGATATATTCAATAATTTTTTTGATGTTATCTTGTTATTTGATATTAAGTGACGAACTTTACTTATTCCTAAAGTGTAGCTTACGGAAGTTACTATCAACAAGTAAATTATTGAGCAAGGAAACAAACTATTGTACTTTACTATTGCAGCACTTTACTATCGTTGTTCTCGTACTTTACTAAAGTACTGTCTAGAGCTCTGACATGGCTGTTTTCCTTTATTATTTATTGAAGTATAAGGTATAGAAAAATTCTACCACTATGTGCACTTCGCTAAATCTTTCCCCCAATTTAAATTATGTTACTAGCATTTTTAGCTAAAGTGCTTTTTCCTGTATTTTGTTCTTACGCTTTTAAGCTTTTTAAAAACCATTAACAAACAAATAAGTAAATAAATTAAACATAAATGTATATTTATTAGCGGTAAAAAGATAAAATCTTTTGCAGCGTTGACTATAATTTAACAAACTTTGAAAAAGGTTTTTTGCAAAATATATTTGCACAAAGAATAACAAATTAGTTGTGGAGTCACAAAACGGAAATTTAAGCACTCACCAAAAAAGGAAATAACTGTTTTGGCAACAAAATTCATTTCCCTTAACTCCTTCGAAATTCTTCATTTGTGCTTTTAGAAAAGATTAAATACTTTGGCAAATTTTAGTTGTTGTTATCACAATGGTTGTCAACTTATTTATTTTAACCACAAACATTTGTCGTCGAAGTTGCTTCAACATCATTTCAATCATGACATTATTATTGGTGATAATGATGATGGGACTGTTGTCAAGTGACATTGTTTGGCCATTTGTCTGTCGACTCAGCAATTCCAATATTATTCTTTCGTTATGTTTACTTTTGTTTTTGTTGTTTCTCTGGTTTGCGTATTTGTTGGAATTGAAATGATAATAAAAAGTAAATGGTATTAAACTTTTAGGAAACTGTTTCTTGTTTCATTGGCAACTTTCGCTCAATAGGAGCAAAGAGGGCAATGAAATGCTTTTAGGAAGCCATAAAACTATTAATTTTTCAAACTCTTGCATTTAATAAAATATTAAAATGGGTTAAGAAATGCCTGATGACTACTAAGACTAGGTAAACATTGAGTTTGGTTGCATTGAAATAGATTTGGATGAAACATTAAGAGTTAAGTTTAAGGCGAAGACTGCTGTTTCATCAATTAGCAATTTTTAAAACCCACATTTTTAGTGTCACACAATTACCAGCAAACATAATTTATAAATACGAGTAGAAATGAGAATAACAAGAACTAGTAAAAACTAATAAAAAATTCACATTCACATAATCAGTAGTTGATTCTCGTTTCTAAACTTCTCTACAAGTAAATAGCGACTTTGTACTCTGGGCTTAATTTTAATATCAGTGCCATAGAAACTAGATAAATCGGGGTTAGAATCATAAAATTCTGGGAAAAAAAATTTTTTAAATCGTCATTATAGTTATTGAAAATCGTCAACAAATCGTCAACATGTAAAATTATTAATTTGTAATCAAAATAATTATTTTAATGGTCAGGAAAATTAATTACTGTTACAAAGTTTTAAGTAGATTTTGAAATAAAATTTCTTCTTAAAAAGCTTTCCAACTTACGCGTATTTCTCGTTTTGTTAAAGTTCTTCTACTTCTTTGTGGATAAAGAGAAATGGCTAAAATATTTGTTACGAGCTTGGCATTAGTCCAATAATTTTTGATTACTTAGTCAAAAAATCTAGCATTTGTATCAAAAAATAAATATTTTAAGTTCAATAGAATTAGTTGTCTGAATTCGGCTTAATATTTCTGTCTTACGCATTCCATGATGAAATTAGAAAATTCTTTAATTATATTAGCAAAAAAGACTTAAGGCTTTGAATTTATCTTCAAATTGAAAACTTATTAAAATGCAATCACACTTTTTTATAAAAAATATATGTAAAATTTTTAATATATAATTTTTTACAATGCTAATCAAATATCGCTCCTTTGCTGCAACATAGTCATATCTCACAAAATGAATTTTTCAAGTTAACAATACAGAATTGTTAACAGCACTTTCTTTTATATTGTGGCAAAAATTTATTCAAATTACTTTTAAAGTGTTTCCTTTAGGAGATATTTTCTAAACAAAAAAATTTCTAAGACTTGTGTGGAAACTAAAAATTTTCAATGTGTTCTTCTCGAAACAAGCGTTTTTTAGTTATGACTATGTTGCAATAGAGGAACGATATGATCTTCTAAATCAAGTGTGCCCTATGCTCTTGATACTCAATTGTTTTTTAAATGCGCTTAAGTATAGGGCTGTGCTCTTTAATACACAAATACTGCCCTCAGCATTAGCAATGAAAAATACACAAACAACTTCGTTCTTCACCGCACACACACAAAAGCAAAGCAACATCACTTATAAAGGGTGTTTTTTTAAGCTAGATAGAACTTTAAATTGTAAAAAGTAACACAAAAAATTAAATTTTGATGAAACATTTTTTTTATTTGTTTCAGTATACTCTGACAAATCAATATGAATAGACTCACGCTTGAACAACGCTACGAAATTATCCAAATTTACTTTGAAAATCAGTCGTCGATTCGCGCAACTTATAGACGATTCAGCGATGAGGCGCATTTTTGGCTTAACGGGTTTGTTAATAGGCAAAATTGCCGCATATGGAGTGAGACCAATCCACAAGAGACCCTACAGACTCCATTACATCCAGAAAAATGCACTGTTTGGTGCGGTTTTCATGCTGGTGGCATCATCGGACCTTATTTCTTCAAAAATGAGGCCGGAGCTCGCGTTACGGTCAATGGAGATCGTTACCGCACCATGATCAATGATTTTTTGTTTGAAAATATGGATGACATTGATCCGGAGGAGATGTGGTTTCAACAGGATGGCGCTACGTGCCATACGGCGAACGCAACTTCAAGTTCTATCGGGCTTAAAAAAACACCCTATACAAATAAGTATGTATTTTTTTTTTTTTTCTCTAATATCTTTTTCTGTGGTTTTGCTAAATTTTGTTGATGAGCCCTAGATTTTATTTATAGCCACACATTTTATAATTCTTGTTTTTTTTTTTCAACTTCATTTTTTCCGAAAAAATGTTGCGTGCTTTGTTTGAAAACTCAAATAATAACATTGTTCATTCATAGTAGATGGTAAACACGAGCAATGTAAATAGTGTTTCACTTTTTTAACATCTTCCATGCGTTCCATGAAGATTTTTATCAGTGTAAAAAGCCTATAAATCGTCAAATCGTCAACATGCTATTTTCAGCATCCAAAATCGTCAAAATGACGATACAAATATGGTAACCGTAACCAGTAGTGCGATTCTCTAATTTTTAACGATTTTAAAAGAGCAAAACTTAATGCGAACTATTGGGGTTTGCACTAACGGTTATGTGATTCACTAACCTATTTTTAACATCTCTGGTTGCATTTTAAAAAAAATGTTAATAATGTGGCAGCTTTGTTAAAAACAACGAAATCCACAAAGAGGAACAGAAAAAACCAAAAAATTGCCAATAATACAATTTTTAAGGTAAGTAAAACTAGCTCCAAATTTATTACTTAAAATATTTGTTGATAAGTAAGATAAGTTCTCCTCACGGAGAACACGCCGATCGACTGCTGGAGCGCTTAAAGTAGGCTGATCTTCCTACATCCCATATGTCAAATACTCTAAAGCCATCGTAATTATTTCTCTAGCGTAGGTTTGTCAACTATTTATATCCTAAAACGAACCGTAAACCTACCCAAAAAGCTCTAAACACCGCAAAACTATACATATTCATAAAAAAAATAACATAAGCCAACAGTCAAAGTTTAAAGATTTAGGCAAAATAACAGATACAAAAAATTTAAAATTTAAATTAAATTTTAAAGACAATCATAAACTTGAAATTTTCGTTTTCATTTCTGAAATTAATCCTGCAATATTTTAAAATATGAAGTATTAAAACATGATCAATTTAAAATTTGCTAGTTTTCAAATCATGTTTATCTTCAAGTCATAAAATTGTTTGGATATAATACTTCCAATTCTTAATAGAATTTTGACTTGCAAGAGCTGATGAAAAAAGCCGATATTTAAAATTTTTTCAAAAAGTATTTAATTAGTCTTGTCCCCTTTAAAGTAATGCTCCTCAGATATAATACACTTATGCCAGCATTTTTTTCAGTCCTCGAAACATTTTTTCAGAATCAATAAACTCTCTAAAAAATATAACGATGAGTTTCTTGAGCTTGTTAGATAAGGGCAACAAAAAAAAATTTTTTTTACTTACTTATTATTCACAACTGTTCGCCGCTATGGAATGAAATTATATGCGAAAGAAAGGCAATCAATCACTGACATTCAAATAAATTTGAGTTTGTCTATGTCACTATTATTCGTTCGCATGCGAATGAACTTATCATTTCGACATCGGCGAACTGGCTGTTAATACTGATCTCTCGGCAGAGTTTTACATAAATATACCAAATAACAATATTCATTCTATACCACCTTCGAAATTATTAACATTCATTACAGACTTTTGAAAATATGCTAAAAGTGAGCGTATAAAAAATGTCATTTTAGCGAATTTTCTAAAAAAAAAAAAAAACCGCTGAGTCGACAAAATGTGGCTTTTAGGGCACTGAAAAGTGCTAAAACTAGCGCGAAAGGCGCTAAATTGGCAACCGGACGTAAGCGTGGAGAGGTTTGTTATTGTGGTTTTCCTTCGTGAGTTTTGCCTCACGGTTAACTTTTTGCCTCTAACTAACTGTATTAGTTCACAGTTTTTTGAGGTATTTCCTTATTAACTACGTGGCAACTTTTTATGTAAAGGCATAAGTCGTTATAGTAAGTCACAGCGCCGCTGCAAATTACGTTTAATACCATCGTGGGCATAAAGTCCTCGTTCAAAGTTTTTTGAGGTATTTCCTTATTAACTACGCGGCAACTTTTTATGTAAAGGCATAAGTCGTTATAGTAAGTCACAGCGCCGCTGCAAATTACGGTTAATACCATCGTGGGCATAAAGTCCTCGTTGCTCCGCCCATGACGTGCATCTTATACTCTGCAAATTTATTTGCAACTGTATAGATAAATAAATAAAAAATAATAATAATAATCTACTCAATTTTCTGCGCCAGTGATTTTTATAAGCTATATAGTAGCTATAGCTAGCTGTATTTTCACAAAACTTATATATTTCCATTTATCTTAATTTTTGCACATAAATTTTTCATCATTTACATTTACACTCACGCGAAAATTGTGTTCACTTAGCTGACATTCTATGCTTGTTAGTTTTAAGCCACCATTTTTAAATCGAAAAAATGCATTTTACACTCAAAAGCTTAAATAAATACAACAAATATGATTATTTTTTATACACAGTATTGCTCGACAACGACGTTAAATGTGTAAAAATATTTGTTTTGTTAGAAAGTATTGTAAGAGAAATAAAAAATTATTCTATTTTTACCTGCTTGCACGTGAACATTGCGACTTAATAATGTGCCGGCTTCATTTGAAACGCGGCACCGATACGTGGTTTCGTGCACATCTGAACGATAATATTGAGCCAGAAATGGTGGAAAATATAATGTTCCGTTGCCAGAAATTTTTCTAAAATGAAAATAAAAATATTCATAAGCATATGTATTAAAAGGTAAATGAAACAAATTTAGCACTATTTAATACGAAATGTGTTTCGCGCAACAAATGGAAAAAATATATTTATTAAAGTCACACTCGACAGACATATAAATAAATTTACAAGTGCGCACTTATTAATGTATCACTCAAATAGGAATAATGTAAAAAAGTAAAAAAACTTTTTTTATTATATTTATTTATTATATATTTTTTTCTTTAGCTTTATCCTTTGTAAGTATAACTGTATATTTACTACGGTATTTTAAGAATACTCGTTCACTTAACAACGTATTATAAACAACATCAAAAACTAGCAACATCCAGCTTGTGCGCTATGAGATACAAAGTAAATTTTATTTCTGGTACATTATTATATTCACGTACATATACAACGTAGGTGTTTTTAAAATTAAATTAAAAGAAAAACATAATGTGTCAAAGTGAGATGTGAACTGCTTTATGAAGTGACTGGCAAATAAAAACCGAGATAATAAACAAATTTCTATAAATGTGCCCATAAATTCCAGTTTTCCACTCAGCCAATCGAAGCAGGGGTCGCCCAAGGTAGCATTATGGGACCTACTTTATATATAATTTATGCCTCGGACATGTCAACGAGATCCGTAATCCATGCTTCCACTTTAGCAAATGACACAGCATTCTGCAGCGGTCATGCAAACAATCAGTTATCTTCACGAAACTTGCAGGAATATATTTAGCTTTGGAAATCTAAAGTTAGTATCCAAAAATGTACTCATGTCACATTCACTGTTTGTAAACAAATATATTCGCCCATCAAAATTAACAACTCACCGCAAAGCAATGAAGTCAAGTACCTTGGTATTCACCTCGACCGCAGGTTAACGTGAAAGTCTCATATTGATGCGAAAGTCACTCAATTGAAACTAAAAGCAGCGCTAGAAGCCAGATTGCAAACTTTTATTATACAACGCAATTCTAAAGCCTATATATTGCTATGGAATTCAATTATGGGGCACCGCCTCAACGCCAAACATTGAGAAAATTCAGAAGCGACGAAACCAGATTCTTCGAACGATTACTGTAGCTTCATGGTATGTAAAAAGCTCAAGAATTCACTGGTAAAAGACGAATTTGTAAAGTACGCAACAAGGTGTATCACCCAAATCCTCTTTCGCGCTACGTGCGTCAAATAGGTGACTTTGCCGATATAGTTCCATGATAATGAAACCTTTTGTCAAGCATTCTTAGTTCAATTTGAAGATTAAATAAATAAAAATCGCTTAAAAAAAAAAAATTAGTTTTCGTAGTTCAGTAGTTTCCTCATCCAAGCGAGATATGTCAAGCACTAAAATCAATTTAAAAGAAATAATATTGTCTATTATCAAAGTTTCTATGCGCTTGGTGCTCTTAGCAATAGGCTGTGCACTTTAATATACACAAGTGCTCAGCAACAACACTTTTGGTAGCTTTGATTATTAAATAAAATTAGTTTTTTCTTAAATGTATTGGCGTTTGCTCATCCATATAGAACTTTTGGGCACCCCTGGTATAGAGAAACTTTAAATAATTAATTATCCAAAGCTTTTCGAGCTTAAAATCTTCAGATTTGTTTTTTTTTTCATGTAGTAAAGTTACTGCTGATGATGATGATTTTGAATTAAAGACAAATTATTTAGGAATTATTGTCACTTCTCTTTATTACGATATAGGTATGGTTGAACTATGTATGAAACAAAATATCGCAACCTCAAGGGGCACCTCCATCCGATGGTCCAAGTTTTCGATAACGCTGAGGCATAATTTAAGTTCCTTTAGCTCTTGAATTGTAGCTGGCTTATCAACGTATACCGGTTCTTTCAAATAAGCCCAAAGAAAGAAGTCAAACGGTGTCAAATCACATGATCTTCTCGGCCAATTAAAATAGCCACCATGTGAGATAACAAGTCCATGAAATTTGTCGCATAAAAGAGCCATTGTTTCGTTAGCTGTGGGGCAAATGGTACCGTCCTGTTAAAACCACATATTGCACACATCCATATCTTTCAATTCGGGCGATGAAAAAATCGCTATCATCTCACCATTGCGAACTCCATTCGCAGTAACTACCTGACCGGCCTCATTTTGGAAAACACGGCAATATTTTCTGCAGAACGAGCTTTACAAGCATGCGCTGCTCATTGTCTACAAGTTTTTGCACGATTTTCCCGATTGTACGCATATTTGGCTTCTCGGGGAACATGTTTTACCTTGGCGTATTCCTAACTTGAGCACTCTGTTCTTCGGATAAAGAGGGGAAGGGGTCCCTCGTTTGATGCGGCAAACAAAACTCTGGGAAGCCGCATAACTTATGTTGTGCTGGCTGCCGAACCCCTTACCAAGGGTAAGGCCCCCGGGTAGTTCTGCTTGCCGGTCGACCCGGGCAGATCATAGTTGAGGTGCCTACCTTGGTTGTAACGTTCTGGGTGTGGTTGTCTTTGATAATTGTTTGGTGTGTGGCTTTTTTCGGGGACTAACAATCTCCCGACGATCTGTTGCCTTTACAACAGATACCTGTACTGTAAGGAACCAGTGGTGATGGTTGACGTGTGAGTTGGTTTAAGGGCTGATGCACTTAGTTGGCTTCGGCCTACCGCCTTGTCTTCCATTGATTGCTGGGAAATTGCATACAGGTGGGATTAGAAGGCCCGAACTCCTCAACAAGAAGTTGCTCATATGGCAGCAAACATACAGGTAACAATAAAAATTGCTACCTGTGTGAGCCTAATCAGCCACACGGGGGCGCTGGTGAATCGTGAATAATTCACTCGTGGAATTGGTACACCATCAGATTATACCGTAAAGGCAGATGCTGATGTAAATATATAGTTATACGCATATTTGGACGACTAAATTGAACGCCTATTTTCCTAAGCCTGAATAACTTTAACGCGTTGCTTGATTGTGTATTTTTCAATGGTTCAAATTGAATTAGTCTGAAATTGTGAAACGTCAGATGCAGAAAAGAACTTGACGCTTAGGTGTGGTTCACGTTCAACATAGGCCTTGAAAATCTAACCACCAATATATCCCAAATTCCGTCTGCTTTTTTCCTAGTACCTGTTTGCGGGATTGATTGCAGAAAATCTGAATTCGTTGAAGTTCGGGTTTATTAATTGAAAAATTTTATTGTAGCTTCAATTTTGGGGTTGTCTTATAGATTATGCAAAATGATGATTTCCATTATATTTAAAAAGGCTTAAGTATTAGAATAGATTTAAGTATATAATTTACGTGAAGAATTAATGACTTTATTATTTTAATATTATATGATGTTTGTTATTAGTCAGTTTACGAGTTCAAATTTAATTTGAGCAAAAAAGAATTTTATATTTATTATACTCGTAACAATAATTGTCGTGATTAAAATAATTGAATACTAAAGCTGCTTCATCGCTTAAGATGATTTGGCTCAAAAATCAGTATCTATTTGGTATTCACTATTTTTTAAATATTGTTTATGAATGAATACCCGTTGATCCATCATATAAAGCTCCATATTTACTAACCCCCTAAACTCTCAGCTGTCGAATTGTGTGTTTATATGTGGGTGTGTGTTTTTGTTTTTTTTGTTGCTAACACTTTACTCACAAATTCAAACCTTGTTAATTTTTGGACACCCTACATCAGAATTTATTAACATACATACTAATCTGTGGCCGCACTACACTACGAGTTCTAATAGATAGGGCCTTATCAAACAAGTGCAAGATTAATTCAGGGGTACCGCAAGGCCGGTTCTTTCTCCTACCATATTTCTTAGTTTTCTTAACTTCTGTATCAAACTTCTAGTCCATCCACTCTTTTGCGGAAGGCAACAGCATTTTAATTTGTACTCGTTCTGCTATACGCCCAGCCTATCCAATATTGTTGTTATTCAGTAATACCCTTTTTTTAGCCTCCTAATGGAGTCGTAAAAACAGGATTGACTTGAACAGTGGTAAGGCCTAGTGTTGTTTGTTAACACACAAATGCTTGACCGTGAATGCTGCTTTATCTTATGAGGAATCAGATGCTCTTGAGATTCTTGAGATGAAAATTCAGTGTTATGTTCACTGAACTGAACGCTTTTTCCATGTGTCTAAGTGTCTTTGTTTTTTTAAACGGTGCAAGATGTACAATACTTCATGGCATTCGATCTCCTTACTATTTATACCATGTATATCTGACCGTAAATAGAGTACAACTTTCATGTTTTTGCTGATGACTATTCTATTTTGGGGTTATTCTATAGTGTGCAAGAACTGCAAAGAAGCATAGCCATCGCTTCAATGGCACGTACGTTATTCTGTGCATCTAAAATCTTTACTAAAATGGATTTTTCTCTGACACTTTGTTCCCGAAACCCACATATTTTTACATAATATACATTCATTGTTCAAGGCTTATTCATTTGTGGTCGATTCCCCACGGTATCACATAATGCATTATAGAGATAATTCGTTTTCCATCCTAACGCATCGTCTGTGGAAGAAGTTGCCTGCAAACGTTTTTCTTGTCGTACATAACTTTGGAAGGTTCAAGTCAAATTTTCATAAACAATCCTCCTTTTTCCCCTCCTCATAACCTATTTTTCTAGTTTTAGTACAATGTATTGCATATATAAGAGTACTGATACAAGATTAAAAAAAAATATATATAGCCAAGTTTAGAGTCATAGCATGTTTTTTTTTACATATTATTATATAAACATATCGAGGGCGGATTGATTTCGAAGCTACTTAAGTAGGAAGAAAGCTTTTTTTTCAAACACATAGGGCTTTACAGACCTTGTGCTAACTAACTTATTGTTATCTTTCCCTTAGGGGAATTTACACACAAAAAACTTAGCAGCTAGTTAGTTAGCATAAGGATTTTGATTATACATAAGGATGATAGTCTCCTTTTAGCTAAATACACTTAGTAAGACGATATTCCAATTTTTTATACCGTCTGAATAATACGATTTTAGGAACCCTTCAAAATACGCTTTAGTTTCGGTAATCACTTCTTCGTTTGAGATGAATCTTTTTCTTGCCACTCTTTCACGTTTGGAAACAGAAAAAAGTCAATAGGAGCTAAATCTACAGTCCAGATCGTTTATTCTTGATTTCATTAACAACATTTAAAGAAGAAAAAAGTATTCTTTACTCTAGACAGCGCACTGGTTCACACAGCATTATATTGCTGATCTTGGTCCAATAATGCATGATAATAGTTTTCTGTGATTGTGAATAATTTTTCAAGATAATGGATGAACAATATTCCGTGTGCATTCAAAAATATAGTGGACATAGGCTTGCCAGCTGATTTCATTCTCTTCGCCTTCTTCGAAGCACTTCTACCAGCTTCCACCCATTGATGGGCCTATCACCAGTTTTTAATTGGCGTTAAAAATCAACAGCATTACGCTTTATCATGTCCAAACCACTGCGAAATGGTCTGTCAAACTCGTGTTTGTTCGACACTGAGCAAACGCGGGACCCATCTTGCCATTGACTGTTTCATGTGCAAATGTTCATGCAACATGTTGAACATACGTTCATATGCTATGTTTACCATTTCAACAATCTCATGTAACTCGAATCGGTGATCGTTCATTACGCTATCGAGGATTTTCTTGATATTTTTTTCCAGTAACCACTTCTTTTGGCCTTCCTGTTGATGGTATTGTTACAGTGCTTATTCGGTCGCATTTAAATTCAGCAATCCAATATTTTACCATGTTATCTAACGGAGCAGACTCACCGTGATGTTCACCGAGCTTTTTTTTTTGTCTCTTTCACCGTTTTCCCTTTCAAATAATAGTGTTTAATCACTACACGAAATTCACTCTTTTCCATTTTCAAGAAACACAAAAATTGCTTGCTGCAAACGGCTGCAAAAAATAAACTAATTGGTGAATTTGGGTGGAATTTTAACAGCTGACGTTTGACAGATCGCATTTTCCAAAAAAGAAAATTGTGATGGTGCTATCATCTAGCGCTAGGTAGCTTCAATATCAATCCGCCCTCATATACGCTCATGATCAAAACAACATATCATTAAAATTCAACAACGCATATATTTAAAACGAAAGCATAATACTTGATTTCTATATATAGGGTGGAACAGAAAAATCAAATTATTTTAATATATTTAATGGATACTCATCTCTTACTATTTACAGGCTATTATTATTTTTTTTTTTTTTTAATTTTTTTTTTTTTTTTTGTATTTTTGGCAATAATCCAAAAGATCATTTTCAGTTATTTATTATTTGGAAATAACTTTTAGCTTACTGTGCGAGGCGATGTGGCGCTGCTACTGATGTCACATTTCTGTATATGTTGAAATATATTTTCACTAAAAATCGTTAGTTAATTATGATTTAAAGTTTAATTTGTTTAAGCTTATTTTATACTTGATTAAATGTGCGATGAAAGATGACAGTCGTTCGATCACCAGTAAAAAATTTCTTTTTTATGTGAAATTAACTAGCTCGTAACACTAAACGATACAGATATCTTGAAATTTGTTTTTGAAAAAATTTCAAATTTCTACCAAATTATCAATTCTCTAGCAGATAACTCTAGAGTTAAATTCCAACTATCATTTTATATACATATCTACATATACACATGTATGTACATATATATGTATGTTCTTAAAATATTCTGCGCACATGTGTTGTAATATCTTTTTTGTGCATTCCTAACAATATTTGAAAGGATAAAGTGTAGTCGCAATAACATATTTACAGAAATGAAAGCAACAGCATTCATCACTCAAACGCAAACGATAAAAATGCGAACACACACACATACATAAAAGTCTTACTTCACAAAAAAGCAATTTTGTTGCAATAAATTTATATTTCAAATGTCAAATGAGAAGAGTGCAAAAGAAATGAAAAAAGAAGAACATAATGTGATCACGTTTGCTTAAATGGTTAAACATAAATATGAAATATTTTTAAGTTTTTTTTTCGTTGTTGCTTTAAACCCAGGAGAACATTAAGGAAATATAAGCAATTTATTAAAATGAAAAATAGTTTTCAGTTTAAACGTTTTTCAGTCGAAGAGGAACCCCTTAATAATATTAAAAAAAAATACTTAAAAGAATTGGATTTCCAAGAAAAATGAATTTTCTGTAAAATAGAAAAACTGCTACGTATGTTCTTCAGATAAGGTCGTGTCCAAAGAAACGATTTTGATGAAAATTAGTATGCAGATACGCTGAAGTCCGGGAATCACTGTAGAGTAGTTTTTATTCTAAAACTTACGCCACAAAGTGGTCAAAAGGGGCATACGAGACTATCGTGAAGGGTATTTTAGATTCGGCCCAGCCGAATATACCACACTCTTACTTGTTTATTGCTACTTAGTGATATTTAAAATTTTTAAATAAAATTAGAAATGTGTGATTCGGCTTTTATTTGAAATCACCTCAAAAATTTGATTGGGAATGGAATTGTACAGACTTTCAATGTAATCCAACGAAATGGTGGACCAAGCGTGTTGGATAGCTTCTGGTTTTGTGCTGTATTGCTTCCCAGACTTGTTTACTGTCCTAGTCAGCCAGCTCCATACGTTATTGATTACATTTAGGTCGGACGAGTATGGTGACCACTCAAGGACATCAACTTTTTGGCTTAGAATCCAGGATTATACGGATCTGGCTCTCGTGTTCTAAATGCCACTCTAGACTCCCGACCAAGTTATGGAATTGAGGAAAAGTCATTTCTAAAACATATTTATAGTTTTCCGCATTCATTTTTTTTATCTTGGACCAGTACTCAGGGGTTGACCCCTACATATGCAGTGCATTGTACTGGAACTAGGAAAATAGGTTATGATGAGGTAGGAAAGAGGGAGTATTGTTCGTGGAGGTTTAACTTAAACAATAACAACACGAAAGACTAAAACAAACTCTATTGCAGCATTTAAAATGTTAGAATTAAATTATTTAAAACTGATCAGTGTCCAGTGTATATACCTTCGACACTGCTCAGATTAGCAAAATTTAGTCCAACACCTTCCACGCTACAAGGTAATGAAGTACATTCAGAAGAAATTAATATTGTGCATATAGAGAAAACGCGGACAACGGTGAAAGAAGAAACAAACAAAAAAAAAACAACAAAAAGAAACGGGTGTACACATACTGCTACCTATTCTGGTGCACTTTGATTTCATGCGAAATCAATAATGAACATATGTATTTATGTATATAAAAAATACGAACAACGGTAAAAAAAGAGAGTAAGAAAAATAAACACATGTAGACAGCTGCAATTCGGTTTTATATGAATTTAATTAATGAGCGTACATATATAGAAAATACAGACAGCAGTAACAAAAGACATGTGCACACGACGAGAGACAGAACACTATTGAACACTTCTGCATTCATAAGTGACGTTAATAGCTGCAGTTCCCACGTGGCATAGGAGGATATAGCTCCCTACACCATCACACCTCCCTTTCGACTGTGCAGCCAGCCCAAGTGATGTTCCTCTGGACGTAGGTCATGGAAGTAATTATTCTACCCATCAGGCCCTTCTAAATTGCATTTCTTTTCTTCTGAAAAAACCACGTATTTCCACTGAGCAGACCATGTCACGTGCGCATTTCCTTTCTTAGCGTATTAAGTGGTGGTTTCTTTTTCAATTTCGGTCTCTGTATTATGCTGATTTCCTTATTATCCTTTGCACTGTTGATAGGCTCGCTTTAACTCAAGTTTTTTTTCCATAAGTTTGGCAGAGGAGTCGTAGGAAATAGATGCTCCCCTCAGTATAGCTCTCCTATCTGCTTCAAAAATCACTCGATTGTTACCGGCTTTAAAGTTTTTCCATAATTTTCTTTATTTTTAAGAAAATGGGCTATGGGTTTTTTGTGTCTTACAGTTTTTTCAGCAATTTTATGGAAGGATAGTCCTGCGCCACAATAGGCTTCAATTTTCGATTTTTCCTCCAAAGATAAAACTGTTCCCATATTTTGCAATTGTTTGAAGATATTGAATAAAAAAATTGATGACAGTAATTGAAAAGGCAAACTAGATGACTTAAATTCTATTTGGGGGCGCTAATCTGATGAAGCACAATAAGTGCAAAGTACTTTGTGAAAAATAAAACAAAATATAAAATAATATATAATGGTTCTTATATTGAGCTTAGTTTTCATGTGAGAGAGAGAAATATTAAAAAGTTGCGCGCAATATTGCAATAGAAAAGGTAAAAAGTAAATGAGTAATTTGGGGGCGGTAACCTGATGACGCGCAGTGTATTTAATTAAAGATAACATGACATGAAATACAATTATTAAGTTTTTCCATTCCGTTGATAAATTTAATATTTTTCCTTAAGTAATTTTCTATTCTTCCAGTAACAAATGGCTGTTCGATGAAACACTTGGAACTTAAGTGAAGCTGCCACACTTTTACTGCATTTAAATGAGAGCAGTTACGTAAGACTAAAAAACTGAATTTGCATTTATATACAATTTTTATTTTTATGACAATTAATTTTATGTTTAAATAGGGAGTTAGAAACAGGCCTTAAAAACTTTTTTAAATACTGTTCTAGTTCTTCAGAACTATTTATACAACAAGTCACATTTATACGTAAGTGTGTTCCACGTGAATTTCGAAACAGTCTGAACTAGTTCAAAGCTCTCCAAAAGCCTTCCACGTAACAATTTTTGTGCAAAATGTGTATTTAAAAAAAAAAAAGTGTCATAAAAAATCTCATATTCAAAGGGTCAAATTGACACCTTAGTAGCAAAAGAGGAATGCTGAATGTAATCATTTAACTATACTATGATTTTCTTAAAAAATCAGAATTACTAGTTAATTTTTTTTATATTTCATTAGTTGAAAATAAATGTTTATCAATCACTGCCGACGCGCTCATTTCCTAAATATTTTGATTCGAATCTAAAATCATTTTTTTATGTCTTCAAGAAATTATTATTTAAGATTTGTGTTTGTACATTTGTACATCGGGTTTCAGTTCTAGTTTTTAGTTCTAGTTTTTTTAATATACGTTTATAAAATTGAATTAAATAAAATATTAATAATCATTTTTACTAATAGTTTTGGCTGAAGTGTATTCATATTTTAATACGTTTTCTTCTAAATTTTCCAGCTAAAGATCTTGACTGATTTTTGTTTTTCATAAAAAAGTTTTATCGGTATTTTATTTTCAATATTTCGATACCAATTTGTTATCGAAATTTTGAAAATAAAATACCCTTAAACCTTTTTTTTATAAAAAAACAAAAATCAATCAAGATTTTCAGCTGGAAAATTTAGAAGAAAACAATATAAACAAGATCAAATAATACGAATACTTAATTTAATAATTAAATCTTTAGATCATAATCTGCTGCCCGAGTTCAAAACCCAATGGGTGTTGATGAGTAGTGTAGCGACTACGAAATAGCTAGTTGTCCCCCAGCTAAAGATTTAATCATTATTTTTCTTGTCTTCTTCAATCAAAAATTATTGATCACAGCAAATTTGTATTGTAAAAAATTATTTTTAAGAAACAAACTTAAGAAAGGAAAAACTTGAACTAAAATCCGATGTACGAATGTACAAACCAAAAATTCCCACCTGTTTTTCTAAATACTCCCACCTGTTTTTCCATTTTCTCACAGTTAATGAATTGGAAACGTTGAAACACTTTGCATTTACAAATCAAAAGACAGTGCAATTCTTTGACTCATAATTTTTGATGCGAAAATCTCTTACTTATATATATTTGAAAATGTACACATGTATATACCATTCAAAACGTGTTTTTAACAAAAGTTACTTGTTTTAATCTAAATAACCATAAAACCACTCAACAATCTTACGTTTCTAAGAAAAGTACATAAAACTGAGTCTAAACGAAATAATAATGGAAGCCACACAAAATGAATTCACAGTACACTTTGTTTATGCACAAACAAAAACGCAGAGAAAAAAATACTAAGAAATTAAAGTGAAAATTTCATATATGTACATACTGACATATGTGTATACGTGTACATCCATAAGTTGCTAAAGACCAACAAAATTATTAAGTTTTTCTGAGGGTGTTCAAGAAAGGGAAACACGAGTATAAAAAATTTTACTTTGTTTTTGACTCAATAAAAGAAACAAAACATGCATACTCGTACACTCATACTTGCGCACTTCAAAAATGTTGATGAATGGTTGAATGCAAAAGCAAGTGTGTAAACGCATCACCATATGAATAACGGTATGGTTATATGTTAGTATGTGTAACACATAAGTACATACATGTATACATATGTATGTAACATGTTCTTTCATCTAAAAGCTTTATCCGAGATATGAACGTTCATAAAAGTCTCACTGGATGTCGCAGTAAAGCTGTCAAAATCAATGTCCCTTATTGTATTAAAGTAACGGAGTTGAAACAAAGAGTTTTAGAAAAATGTTGTTATAAGAAGTGAAAACGTAAATCAAAACCTATAATTTTGTAAATTATTAGTGCATATCTTTTAGGCTACGACGAAAATGCGTCATGAATGGAACAAGAAATGCTGATAAAAAGTTTGCAGTTTTAAGTGGACTAGATACGATCAAAATGTTTGCGGTCTACTTCGTGTACGTGAGCTAGATGCTTTAAGAAATTTATGCTTGATGACCCATCAATACACGTCCACATAAGCCACACAGCACAAATGGCCGTCCATTTTTCATTCGAAATTTATAACCGCAGACACAAACTAATATAGTAAACAGATCTTCCATAATTGGTTAACATTTGAGTTTTTAGCACTAAAAATATGCGTGGTGTGTTCAAAATTGGATTCTGATCACACTTTTTAACACATAGTGAAACTGCTCACATCGTGTTTAAATGAAAAACGTAATCATATTGATTTCGAAAGCATGATTTTTTTTCATTACAAGGCAAGTAAAAGTTATTATAAATTTATTGTTTAAAATATTTTTTGATAAGTAGGAAAAGTCATCCTCAGGGAGAACTCAAAGACCGACTGACTGTTGGCGCCCTAAAAGCAGGCTGATCTTCTGACAACTCGTAGCCAAATACTTTAAAGTTATTCTAACAAACTATTTAAAACGGAGGCAAATAGTGTTAAAAACTGTCACAGAATCACGAAAACGCCAATCATTGTGTTAATTTCTCTAAACGAATTTTATTAACGTTAAAACAGGTTAGTGAATCGCACTACAGAACTAGGAAAATAGGTAGTGAGGAGGGTGTGTGTAGTGTTTGTGAACATTTAACTTGAATTTTCCAACGTTATAACAAACAGGAAATACGTCTGCAAGCAACTTATTCCACAGCCGAAGAGTACGGCTGAAAAACGAATTCGCTCTCTAATGCGTAGTACGATTCCCTGGGCATTAGACAACAAATGGATGAGCTCTGGATGATGAACGCGTGCTACGTAAAAATGTGCGAGTTTCGGGAACATGATCCCTAATTTCATCAGAGCAAAATCCATTGGAATAAACGTCCAATCCATTTTAGTAACCTCCCTAAAAGGCGGTTGCTAAAACACAGAAACTCAAAATTTTCAATATTAGTCCGATTTTTCCATTAAAAAATTTTTTTTTGCTTACAAGCAATTCGAGTTATAAAAGGAGGTTACCAAAATACAGCAAATGAAAATTTCCGATATCGGAGATATAGCCTAAACCGATTTTTGAAAGAAAAAATTTTTTTTTTTTTTTTGCTTAAAAGCAGTTCTGCTTATAAAAGGAAGTTTGTAAAATACAGAAAAGGAAAATTTCCGATATCGGTCCATATAGTTATGTATGTATACCCTAGCATATTTAGTTCACATGTCGTCCATATATAATGAACACATACATATGTATATTAGCATATTAATTTCTTTTGAAACGTACTCTGACTTCTCTTCAGTTGTCGAATAAATCTTTCGCCTTTTACTACTTGTTCTTTTGAAACGAAACTATACCTTAAGAAGTACCAGGCAGGAAGAAGCTGTTTTTTGTTGTTAATTTATCTAAAAAAAAAAATCGCTACGTTGCAGTGTGGAAGGTATTAGACTAATTTTTGTTAATTTTTGCAGTGTCATAGTTATATACTCGTATACTGGGCACTGATCAGTTTTAACTAATTTAATGCCTAGATTTTAAATGCTGTGAAAACGTTGGACTTTCCGTGTTATTGATATAGTTAAGTCCACAAACAGTACTGTTTCTTTGCTCCACCTAGGTTCAGTACAATACACTGATCCAAAGAAAAAAAAAGTTTTTTTACCCATATATGTATATAAGAAGTCAGATTAATATTGAAGCTACCTAGCGCTAGATGCCAGCACAAACACAAAAAAATGTTTTGCTTTTTAATTTGAAATTGCGATCTTTCAACCGTCAGTTGTTAAAATGTCACCCAAATTTATCGATTAATTTATTTATTGTAGTTATATTGAACTTTCCAACATTAAAACAGACAGGAAATAAATCTGCAAGCAGCTTATTCCACGAACGAAGCGTACGGTTGAAAAACAAGTGCACAGAGTAATGCACTATTATTTGAAAGGAAAACCGTCGAAAGAGACAAATGAAAAGCTCGATAAGCACTACGGTGAGTCTGCACCGTCAGATTACGCGTCCGAACCAGCACTGCCATAATGTGATCAACAGGAAAACCCAGAGAGATTCATACTGAAGACATTATCAAGAATGATTACCGAGTCAAGTTACGTGAAACATATTATCTGAACATGTGTTCAGCATTTTGCATGAACATTTGCATATGAAAAATCTGTTCGACAGTGTCGAACAAAAACGCGCCCGGCAGACCACTTCACAGCAGTGTTTGGACATGATAAGGAGTAATCCTGTTGATTTTTGGCGTCGATTAATAACTGCTGATGAAGTGCGTGTCCACCACTACACACCTGAAACCAAAAAAGCTATCGAAATAATGGGTGGGTGGAAGCTGGTGGAAGTTCTCCGAAGAGAGTCAAGACAGTGACATCGGCTGGCAAGGTTATGGTCACTGTATTTTGGGATGCACACGAAATATTGTTAATCGAGATCCACAATCACAGAAAAGTGTTATCGTGCATTATTGGATCAATTGTTTGATGCAATTAAGAAAAAACGACAGACTTTAAAAAAGAAAAAAGTGCTCTTTCTTTAAGACAACGCACCGGTTCACACAGCGTTATATACGATGCTAAATTTACGTGAAATACACTTCGACTTGGGTGATCATCCATCTTATTGTCCAGATTTAGCTCCTAGTGACTTTTGCCTGTTTCCAAACAAAAAGTGATTACCAAAACTAACGCGTATTTTGAGGGGTTCCCAAAGCCGTATTATTAAAATGGTATAAAAAAGTTGGAATATCTTCTTACTAAGTGTATTGAGCTAAAAGTATACTATGTTGAGGAATAAATGGTTTTTGAAAAAAAATATGTTTTTTCCTCCTTAGAACGTGTGCAAAACGGTAGTAAAGTACTATGGTGAAAAATAATTTGTCTGTGGTAAAGAATTTCACAACATAATATTTTGACAAAACAGAAAAAAATTTTAACAAAACTAATAAAAAAATAAATAAAAATGAATAAATTAAGATTAAGTTATATGAATAAATTAAGATTTAGTTAGTTATATATCTGCCACTACCTGTATAAAGCTGTCTTGCACTGCAGCTAGTAAAATTTTATTCACCTCAGAAATATCAAAATTTTATTTACGAGAGTACTTTTCTACCGTTTCACACACGTCCTTAGGTAGCTTCAATATCAATCCGCTCTCGTATATCTAAATTTGAAAAATAAATAGGGTTTGAAAGAATGTCGGTTGTATTTGTGGTAACACTTCAATAACATAAATTCAGTTAAATCAATTTTCGGTTGCAATAACTGTAGTGCACCTTTAACATTTCAACTGAAACAACGGGAAAAAAAACTATTGTTTATGAAAAATCACAAATCTTTATAAAACAAGTTGGAAAACTCATAAAGCGATTTTGAAGAGGGCATAAAAGCAACTGGCTTACATCCACAAAACATATACATATGTCATAAACATAACACAAAAATTGGTTAAAGGTCTCTCAAACAATAACCACATATTTCAATATATTTGATGGAACGATCTGGCATATACACATACATATATGACTTATAATACATATGTGCATCCTCGTACATACATATGTATCCTAAGTACGTGTCTAAAACATTCATATGTCACCCAACATAACTTAGATGACTTATCGTATGTGTACGAATATATGTGACAAAAATTTATGAAATTTGTTTCTTAATTATAGCCCAGTTTTTACAAAAGTATATCCGCTCATACACGAGTATAATGTATTTTTTGACACGACTCTTTAATTGACAAAAGTCTCCAAGGTACACTAAAAACAACTCATCAAAATGAACATTTTGCATTTACAATTTAAACTTTCTTCAAAAAAAAAAGAGAACAAAAAGTATTTTCTTTTTATAAAACCGCAAAAACCATTATGTACTGTGTGTGTAGTTGTGTTGCAAGTATAAATTTCATGTTAAAGAATTCAAACACATGTAACCCCATACGAAATTATGTAGTTTTGACCCTCATTTGTTGGCAACCACAAAACCAGCAGGGTAAACCAACAAAAAAGGCGTCATTTACACTTTCATAATTTTAAGTATTTAATGCCAAAATATGCATAATTTTACTAGGAACTAAAGTTTAAATTATAGAGAATGAATTTCAATTATATTTGCTAACAGTTTTTATTATAACAACCTTAAATGCTGCGAAAACACTTCAAACCTTGACAACGAAAGTATTTTTAAAATCAGTTTTTAATGACTTTTAAAAGTATCCAAAGATATTTTGTTATAAAAATAATCTCATCAGTCATTTCGACTATTTTCTGAAACACTTATTTGGTATATATACTACAGGGTAGCGCAGAATGATCTATATGGTATAAATTACTTTTTAACTATATGTTATTATTACTTTTGTTTTTTTCAGCATTTTGTAAAAAAGACTTGAAGAATTAATTATGATCAAACAATCTGAAAAAATAATAATTTTTTTTTTTTCAAACCAACCTAGCACACCTACCGTGCGCACTGGTCATAATATTGAACGTGTACGGTAGAGCTTGCATCAGCAAGGAGGCTTTCGACACAACTTGGAATATCACGGCGGGCGCTGCAGCGAATTTTGGATATATTTGACTTGTTCCCATATAAAGTTCAACTTGTGCAAGAATTGAAGACAGACTACCAGAAAAAGCTTGAATATGCCACTCATTTCCGTGAAAGAGCGGAGGAAAATCCAAACATTATTCACAATTTGGTAGTGAGCCCATTTTCTATTAAATGGGTATGTAAAACTAAAAAATTTTGTTAGGCCAGCTATGGAAAACCATACAAACTTCTAGTTTCAAACAGATGGGGCCGCAGCACATCCTACAAGTGGCTCAATGGCTTTGTTAAGTGACATATTCAGAGAATGCATTATTTCGCGAATAAACGTTCACCAACAGTGTTGCCAAGTTTGGAATTTCAAAATGCACTAAAATGGGCGAAAAATCGCGTATTTACTGAAAACGCACAAACTTTAGAATTTTTATTTCTAAACCCCATTTTCTACAAAAATTATAATATTTTTATACTAACAGCATAACGACGAAACACACGTATAAGCGGCTAGAAAGCAATTGGAATTGACAGCACTGCTTGTTGACGTGTTTGTCAAACTTGGCGTAGTAATACTTTTGGCTTTTATTTATGTATCTTCACTATGTGAACTAACAACAACTATTCCAATCTTAATACTAAATACCTAAAAGTAGCTAAGTCCAGCCAATGCTGGACAAAAAGTTTTATTTTGTGCCAATTATATCGGTATAATCACCTATTTAAAGCTCTGAAGGGTGTCTCTTCTTCTCAACCGAGTGACCGCTAAATTAAGTATGTTTCGTGCCAGAAGGTTTGGGAGTTTGGGAGTTCCAGTTTGCTGTAGTAATCCTATCGTTAAAATAATTATAACGACACTTCATCGTATATGCTATTTAGTAAGAAAAGCTTTTACCTTTACAGTCATTTATCACAACACAAAAGCACACATTGTATCAAAGAACCACACAATCTTTAAGGCAAACGATGAAGTACAGTTGTATTGTAGAAAAAAGTTCGATTATCGGATCGTTAAAAGTTACAGAATCACACTACAGACTATTGAAGAACAATTCTATCAATCATCAAAGGATAAATTTGAATTGGTCTTTTGTAGCGATTAGTGAAGAAATAGGGCAGATGAATTTTTTGAAATATATGAAAATTTGTTAGAATTATGAGAAATAATATATGAAGATTTCCATAAATATAATAATTTTATTAGTAATTTTTCAATTACCAGAGTAGTAAGTGAATTATATGCGTAATCATTAATATGAACTTCACCATTCAGAGTCCGCCTTTATTTGACGAACTTAGCTTAATCGTTTAATAACAAAACACTCTCTAAAACAAAAAATTTTATGAAATGAAACGTTATAACAGAAAGATTGTCTTACTTTGTACACATGATTTGGTGCGTTTTCTACATTATTACCCCATGTACTTTTGTGCTTTTTAAAATAAAGTGGAAAAATGTTTAACCTAAATAAAATTTGCAAAAAAGTTTTTCTTACATTAAAACACAAAGCATACTAAGCACACCGAAAAATTAAAAAAAAGTGAGTCGCGTACCAACTAAAGAAGTTTTCGCACAAAAATTGTTAAAAAAAAAAAACACCAAAAATGGTGAGAAGCGCACCAAGTTGGCAACCTTGTTCATCAGATTTAACAGCTCCTGACAGTGTTTTTTGGGGATATTTGAAAAAAGTATGTACGTTAACAAACCAAGATCCATGCTCCAACTTAAAACCAACATTCGAAATGAAATCATGGCCATTACTCCTGAAATTTTGCGAAAAGTTATGGACATCACTTACAGGATATAATTTTTCAAAGCTAATTGCAAAAAATTTCCCACTAATATACTGTATTTAAAATATTAAAAAAATATAATAATCGCATAAATAGAAAAGCTATAAACTATTTAGGCAATGTAGCTCATTCTGCGCCACCCTGTAGTAATCTGCAAAACAAACTATCGAAATAAAATTTGTTAAATTTTTTATAAAAAGAGCAAAAATTGCAGGTGATAATTTTTGCATTTCTTCTAAATAAATTCTAAATATCTGCAGTAATTGCTTACTATAATTTTACACAAATTTTCTTACCTTAGTCCAGGTACTTGCGTCGCCATTGTACCATCGCTGAGTACCCACGAAGCAATCGGTGGTGGATTTCCATGTGCCGTACAGCTAACTTGTGTTCCCGTGTCATTGCTAAAGAGTAATCGTGACGTTGGCTCTTGTAAGAAGGTGGGCACACGTAAGCCGCTTGTGGCTTTTATTACAGGAGCTGGCAGTAATAATATTATGGTCAATAAGATAATTTTCAACAACGATAATGAGGTGAGGCAGACATATGCTAAAAAAAATTAAAGAAAAGTTATGAAAATAACAAAACGAACAAACAAGTTTGGACGAACATATACTTAACCCTACTCATACTTGTACTAACTTAAAATATTACATATTCTACCGACATGTATCTGTAAGACACATACGTACTCGTATATAAAAGTGTGGAGAAAACAACTTAAAATCAATAAAATCAAGTATATTTAAAAATAAAAATCTTTGTTAGATTCATTATTTACCTACAAACGTTTTTATATCATATTCATTGCATTGTGACTTTTTTGCAATCAGAAAATAGCATCTTGCTCGGTTATTTTAACATAACGTTTGATAAATTTTCTTCCTGTAAAACTACATTAACTAAACTATAGCCTTTTGTAATTAATATCTTACCCATGCATGGGGAACAATTTGTGATTAAGAAGCTACTCAATGCTCTCAGTACTCTTTAAATGCTTCACACGACTAACGGTGTAACTTAAATTACCGAGCAAAGTATTTCAAAAATCAAATTTTAACGCGCTGTAAAGAGTAAACTTTATTTAGTAAATTTGGCTCCAAAAAACTGTTACAATTTTTTGTGTAATTATACTTTCGCTACTCTCAGGTCAATTTAACGACCTTATTTATTATTTTCTATTTGGTGTTTTTTTTCCGAAACAAGGATAGTGATCATTATTGTTTATGGCACGAAATTAGCGCGCCTATTTAAGTTACTCACTAAAATTTAAACGTAGTCTACGGTTTACGCTTTAGTTTAAGTTGGTATGTAAAGCGGCTATCAGATGATCAAACTTGACCTGATGACTGATTACGTCTCTAAGGTGCACTAAAACCAACGGTTAAACCAAGAGTGAAATCTTGGTTAATCAGACGTGCAAAAACGCAGTCAAAACCAGAGGTGAAGCATTCAGTAATTGGCGTTAAAGCAAAAACCCAGACACTGATTTGCAACGCAAAAAGACAAGATCATCGTGTGCTCGGGTACTTAGGCTTGACAAGTTTCCTCACGAACAGCGTTTTCATCCCAAGGTCCTTACAGCATCCCGAGTAAGTAAGACCTTTTGGTCTTTCGTGAAGAGAGTAAAGAACAGTCCTAGTTCATCAATTAAAACTCTCTTCGACCCACTTGACAAAGCTAACCTGGTGGCTGAAATGTTTGTAAGCAATTCCTGCTTACCGGAAAGGAGTCAAACACTTCCCGAGCTCGAAAGATTAACTGCAACTATGCCAAAGATATTTTCCTCTCATGTTTGGCTCAAGCAGTCAAAATGTTTTGGACGACTTCGACATAAATAAGACTCCTGAACCGGATGGCATTCCACCAGCACTGGTCTTGAAGCAGTGTTCTTCTGCGCTTGCATGTCCGTTAGCACACCACTTCAGCATACTTTACCATATTAACGAATTTCCATCGCGCTGGAAGGCTGCTAATATAACGCCAATCCCCAAAAAGTGTAAAGCAAATAACCCTGTCCAATTGCGATTTCCTCTGCGCTGTCCAAAGTAATGGAGAGTATGGTTAACTATAACCTTATGAGGTATAGCATCAATTACTTTTGACCGCTAATACGGATTTCGTAAGGATAATTTTACTGGCGATCTAATCCATCATTTCGGTGAAATTAAGGTGGTGGCTCTAGATATTTCCAAAGCGTTTTACAAAATATGGCATGGTGCACTACTGACAAAACTTATTGCTTTTTGGTGTCGGTGATAACTTTTCTCGGCTTTCTCAGAGACCGCACTATACGAGTTGTCATAGATGGGGTCTCATCAAACGAGTTCAAGATTAGTTCAGGTACACCGCAAGGCTCTGTTCTTTCTCTTACCCTATTTATTAAACTCCTCAACGACCTTTTCTATCAAACTTCCAACCCTATCTACTCTTTCGCGGTTGACAGCAGCATTTGCCATTCGTTCAGTGTTAGTTATAGGCCCAGACTATCAGAAATCGCTGCCAAGAGGCGAAATATGAACGATTCACTGCATAGTGATATTCTATTAATCTCCGAATGATGTCGTAAAAACAGGCTCGCCTTTAACGCTCGCAAGAACCAATGTTGTTTATTAACACGCAAACAAATGACCACACATGATGCTTCATCTGTACTCATGGAGGGTATAACTTTATAGGACTCGGATGCTCTTGATGTTCTTGAAATGAAGATACAGTTTGATGTCCGCTGGACTGAACATATTTTTCATATTTCTAAGGAAGCATTCAAGTGCCTTGGGTTTTTGAAATGGTGTCAGATGGACTTTACTCTATCCGATCTTCTTAGTATTTATACCACCTGTATCTGACCAAAAATGGAATACAACTCTCATGTTTGGCCGGTGCGTCAAAATCTGTTTTGGGGTTGCCCGACTGTGTGCAGGAGAAGGAAAATAAACTTATCGGTGAGAGTGGGGATCGAACTCAATAGACTCACTGAATCACCAACGCAGCTAAGGATCTTGTTCCCGCAACTCGCAGATTTTTACGAATCACGAGTTCCTCGTCCAGAGGTCATTCATTTGTGGTCAATTATCCAGGGAATCGTACCACGCATTACAGAGATAGTTCGTTTTTCACTGGGAGAGCGTATTAGTCTTTTCTGATAGTTATGACGCAACGCCGGCTTTTGGGGTCTAATAACCCCGAAGTGCTGTTGTCTAGCAACAGTTATCTGTAACGTGAGGAACCAGAAACGGCCATTAAGCCTTGCCTTCCATTAGCTATATAAAAATTGACTACTGTAGGGATTAGAAGACCTCAGTTCTTCAGCAAGGGGTTTGTCCATATACCTGTGTGAGCCATGCAACGCATGAGGAAGCGGTAGTGAATCGGTTATGATTCACCCCGTGGAGTTGGTCCATCATCAGATAAGGTGGATAAAGCAAGTGCTTATGAGTGATTAAAACGAGATATTTCTTTGTGTATATATTAACTAGATTGGCTCTTAAAGTAATTTTTGGGCTAAATAATCAAGTCAAATAATTACAGAAAGGTGTTAATTTAGCATATAACACTTTTTGAAATTCTTAACTCTAATCTACCACTAAAAGTTCTAAATGGCAAGCCTGGTTTAATATAGTTGGTCTTGTTAGTTTCCTTTGAATATATGCCACAAATTTTTGTGGGAATACAAGTTATGTAACTTTTGTACTATCATTTTAATCAGCATATGTAACTGCATCATGCTTAATGTTTTCTTTTTTTTTTCAAATAAAAACTACATTTAACATTTTTTGCAGGCATGTGCAATAAAATACGGGTGTCATGTCACAAATATTACAATAGACAAAACGCTTGACATTTTTTATCTTTGCTTCCAAAAAAAAAAAAATTAAAAAAGCAATGTTCTTAATTCTTTAGTTTTAACCTTAAACAAAGCTTATTCATAAAAAGCATCTGTGCCACATAATTGTTTCAACATCTCTAAGCGCTTTGTGTCATGGTTAATACAAATTCATATTAAAATTTTACATTCGCTTTTATATAGAATGCACCCGTGTGCAGTTTTAATAGCAGGAGTGTATGTAGAAAATACTCTTTTGTTTTAAATGCCACGAGCACTTTATTCCACTGATACTGGTTTCAGTTGGAAGCAAAGGAATTTGGTTCAAGTTGTTACTTAACAGCAATTAGATACTTATTTTTCAGGCTGCCTGGCAAAAGTGGTGGAAATGTGAGAATATTTTGTAACACAAGCGCAGATAAATTTAGTTTAAGTGTTAGGAATGTTTTAAACTAATTTCTATATTTTATTGTGTATGTACATGCATACATACATACTTACATATATAATATATAATATTATAAGAGGTTATATATTTTTATATACATATATGTATGAAACTTACCTTTTGCTTTGGTAACAGTTACTAATGCACTCATTTCTGTGCATGTGTTGAGTTTTGTGGATATTGTGGCTTTTAAATGGTTTGCGGTTGAAATATTATTTGGTTACTTTTAAAATAATGAAGCTTATTGTAGGATGATGTTTCATTTATCCTGAGGTCAACTGCAATTAGAAGAAACGAATTTAAATTAGTAAATTTTTTAAGATAGTCATAATAAGATTAACAAAAATATGTGTATGAATAATTGCATATTATTTATTTAATTACTTACGATATGTATATGTGTAAAGGTCTCATTTGGCATATTTTCCCGAAGCAATAGCAATTAATATCAAACACATATCTATTTAAATTAATAGACATAGGCAAACATATTTTTGACATGTAAAAAGTTTAATACCAAGGCTGCCTTGATTAATACGAAGTTTAAAATTTTTTTGAAAAAACAATCCAAGGCAGCTTTATACAGGTAGTGGCAGAATTACAATAAATACAACACCAACAAACATCAACATGTATTTTGTGGGTAGAATTTACGAATAGTTGTCAAAATTTTGAAGCAATCTTTATTGACTACTAGCTTAACCCGGTGTGCGTTGCTACCCCATAATGAAAATGAAATTAAAAGGGCTTATATATGTAGTTTAAAAAATATTTTATTAGTTATATTGATGATGATTTTGCTAACCATTATAGCGCGCTGGGATATACAATTGTTTTAGTTTGTCTATACAAAACATGAGCAAATAAGTGTTTATTTTTTCCTACATGAGAATATGCAACGTAAGGCAGTCTGTGGGAGAAACATGGACTTGACAAATTCAAGCCACAAACTTGCACGGATTGACCTTGAAGTTTACTAATTGCATAATTGGTACATCCAATTTAGAGTTGCAGCACATATGGTGGAAGTCCTGAGATATCAAGCGAGTTAAAAAACTCAATGGGGTAATTGACAGCATCCTCATCACTTATCACGGTATCAATAGATTTTTGTCACGGTATCGATGGATTGCGTTCGATATTTGGAAATACATAATTCAGTAACTCTTCAATGCATTGTGTCATATTACAAAAGTTCTATGGAAAAACAATACAGTTTGTGCATCATATTACAGCTCAAATATATGTTATTAATTTCAATACGCCAAAAAAGATATAATTTGAGGCACGCACTAAACTCGTCATCAGTGGATTTCAGGCAATTTTTGTCGGAAATCACCGGCTAACACAATTAGTGCTCCTCCAAATAATTTTTGTTGCTTCTAAAATCTTGTAACATGCGTACATGTACTATGATCTTACAAATTTGCACAATCTTACCTTTTGAGGAGTATTTTTTTTAAATAAATCAAAAAATTATTAACCTCTTCCATATACAAAAGGAATTTTGAAAATTGCTCCATAAATACTGAAGTTATGACCATTTATATTAAAAAATCTGTTAAAAATTTTGTGAAAGAAGTAACGTAATTTAAAATAAGGGGCGTAAAAGAAGGCGTGGTCGCAGAAAAGTAACCTATAAGTCATTAAAGATTGGTCCAGCGATTTGACAGAGCTTAAGGTACAAAAAAAACAAATAAACAAACAATCGTACAAATACACATTCAATTTTATATATTAAGATAATAAAAATATATGTGCATATTCATACAAAATTAAAATGTATTCGAAATGAATTTTAGTAAAATTTTGTATGGAATTTTTGAATTAAACACATTTAAAATTCATTCAAATTTTTACTTCTTAGGGAATGTTAAATTTATGTTAAAAGTTAACGGTCACATTTGTAAAAATATTTTTTATTTATTACAGGTTTATTTGACAAATTGCTATACAAAGTTTGTCAAATAAACCTTTAATAAATATGAAATATTTTCTACAAATGTGATAGTCAACTTTTAACATAAATTTAGTATTCTTTGCAATTAAAATAATTTTGTAAGTTGCGGCATAAGTATTTTGGTATTCATGTTATCTTATCTTTTAACGGATGTATGTTTATTATTATTATTATTAGTGGATGGGGTATGGCCCTCATCGGCCATTTGCACTGCGACCAATATTGATCTATTGTGCGTCCCCTTGCCCCATTATGGGTTGAGTATGTCAAGAAAACGGACAAGCTCCTTCAATGGGAGTGATATTAAGTCACATTCACTTAACATATAAGCTTGTAGTAGCCTATATCTTCTGTGTCCCAGTGCTCCACAGTGGGTGATTAAGTGCTCCATTGACTCCTCTTCATCACCGCAGAATCTCTTTTTATCAAAGTATAGAAATTTCTTGGAGTGTTCAAGACCAGCTGTCTCATTCCAATGTTGTTCAGACTAACTCCTTACAGGCAGATACTATATACATATGTACGTGCATATGAATTAAAAAAAAAAAATACAAAAATTTATAAAAAAATAGAAAAAATTGTTAATTACTGGATGATATTACGTTTAACAAAATTTAAATTCATCGAAAAGTCAATAACGTGGTACAGTTCATTAAAACAACAACATAATCTACGGAAGGGATCTGCATTTGCATAATTCTGACGGTAATAAAGCACTGACAAAAGTTGATATTGACGAAGACTTCGCTGGGGAAAGATAAAATTAATTTTGGACACCAGATACTCAGAGCAGATATTGCCGTTAATTAATTTGAAGACGAAAATGTCACTTAATATTTTTCTGCGACTTGACAAAGAAGGCAGCTTTATTTGTTGGATTCTGAACTCATAGGATAGTAAATTGGCTACAGTGTTCGAGAAGATATTGTGTAAGCTGAAAATAATTTTTTTTGAATAGACTCAATTCGATATCTTTGTACAGTCCCTTATAATCGAACCATATCCCGGTATTGGCCTGACTAAAGATGTATAAAATTGTGTTCTAATAGTGAAATCAGCAACTTCTTTAGACCAGCGCTTTACAAAGCCAAGCATTTCCCTAGCTTTACTCGAGCTAAAGCTAATGTGTTGGTTGAATGTAAGTTTTTCTTGTCTTGTTAGAGAACGAACTCTTCTCCAATTTATCTATCCTACGAGCAAATTCGTGATAATTTGGACTTTAAATTAAATATTGGTTTTGTTTACAATCAAGTCACCGAAACTTATGAATAATACAATGTCCCAGCACATGGCAGTGCATGGAAGTGGCACTTTTTGCATAACAGGAGCTTTTTGTCCGAATTTTTTTGTTATATTTAACCAAAAAATTTTTCTTCGACGAATGGAATTCAAAAACGCTTTCATCTGTCCATAAAACTCTTTACCAGAACTTTAAATTTTATTTTTATATATTGTTATATGTTTATACCATGTGTTTATAATGGGTTATATTAAACATCGTCAGACCGGTCGTTCACTGAGTTTGTTATTGTAGAAAAAACTCCAATCTAATGCCACAGCCTCGGGTATTTGGTTTTTCCCATTTTATTTAATTATATATGAATTACGAATTCTTACAGACATTTTAATTGGACTTGCAAATAATGAATACAATGAAATTCAAATATATAATAATTCAACTGTTTAAGAAGTAAATAATACTAGTGGGATTCACCGGTCGACCTAATCGACTGCATTCTTTTGTTTACCGATCTTAAATAATGCAGTCTCATATAAAATCCAACGTTGAAACCAATAAAACTGTGAAAATCCACATATGTATATATTCCATATATATTTTACTCACACTTGATCACACTGTTTTTCTTTTATTTATATTTTACACTTATTCGTTATGCGTTGTCAACTCGGTGCGTATCGCACCGTTTTTGGTACTTTTTAAAATTATTTGTGCGGAAAATTCATTAGTCGTTGCGTGGTGCGCTTTTTTTATATTTTCGGTGCGCTTTAACTCAACTTTTTGCTTTAATATAAGAAAAAAGTGCCCAAATTTATTTTGCAGAGCACGATCAGAACACGAAGTTATAATGTGAAAAATGTACCTTATTATATACTCAAAGTAAGAAAATCTTGCTGTATTATCCATATTCTCGAAAGAAAAAGAAACATTTATACAATTTGCTGCTTTTAGAGCATGATTTGATATTAAACGATCTTGTCAAATACTACAATTAATGCAAACAAGAATATGGTAGTTAGTATTTATGATGGCGCGTGAATTCGTTACTGTTTTGGTAATTGATAAATTACGAAATTATTAATAAAATTATAAATTTTTTCCAAAACGTTTGCATATTGATTATGGTAATCTTCATCTTTTATTGGTTATAATTCTGGCGAATTTTCGTTTATTCCAATAAGTTTTTTTAAAGACACTTACTCTAGCCAACTGATTTTCAGTGTTCGCTTACTAAAACACAAATGAAATTTATATTGTGTTTGATAGAGTTGCTGTTAATAGAGTTTGATGGCTTTTACTGCCATTCCGTAACTTTTAATGATCGGACAATCGTAAATTTCTTCGACATATTTCATCCTCTGCAGTAACGATTCTACGCTCTTGCAATATAAATTTGTGTACCGTATAATAGACACTAAAACTAACATCTGATTTCAGTTGACAGCGAATATAATTAAACAATAATAAATTAGATCATATCATATAATTGATCATATCATTAATTATCATTATAATTATTATCAAGATAACATTGTCTTAATAGTAGTAACAGAATCGCACTAGAGGTCAGGTTTGACAAGCACGAATTCTAGCTATTGATCGAAAAGGCTATGGGCCATATCCAAAAAAAATTCTTACTTGAGTTTTAACGCATACGTTAGTTACCAAACACATTAGCACTACCATACATTTGTTAAAAACTTTTATGCAAAAACAGTACGTTAACTTTTAAATGTAGTAAGGAATTTAATTGTTTTGTTCTGGCAACGCCGTTATGTTCAGTTGTAATATTTTGAATAGTGATGCATGAAAACTAATATTCGAAAACCGAAAATCAAATTTGAAAAATAAAAAATTATTATTAAGGCATAAAATAGCACATTTTTGGCAAACATTTCCTGGATTTACCTTTTTAATAAATACTGAATATATAATATGTAGTATATTAATGAAATTGAGAAAAATTAATAGGCTTAATATTTTCATTATTCGAATAAAGTTTTTCATTGCATTCGTTTGATTGAAAGTGCATCACTAGCATAATTGTAATTTATATTATTCTTTCAAAATTAATAGTTTGAGAATGTAATGTTTTTATTTCTTTATATAATGAAAGTAATAAATAGTATTATTCTTTAGTTTTCGCAAAATTTAATTTTCTAAGCAAAATAACAATCGGCAAGTCAACTGTCATTTTAACGTAGAGTTAAAGTGTACCCAATTCAACTTTAAGCTCAAGGTAAGCTAACAACTGTTTTTGCATAAAACATTAGGAAATTTTTCTTAACAATTGATTACCAAGCTTTGTTAAGTTTTTTTGAATACGGCCGTATTTCTTTATCGTATTTATAATAATACTAAAGGCCCGATCAGACTATTATACAAGTATAAATACTTTCATTAGATTTTGTGAGATAAAAGTCTAAACACATTTCTTGTGACTGTCTAAAAGTCTAACGTAAATTAGATTATGCATTCACACCATCACACTTGATATAAAGCAAAAAATTTGAGTAGAAAGGAAAACATCTGTTCATATTTTTTTATTTATTCAGCAGAGAAATGTGCCAACATAAAACTTTACACGGCGGCAGGTGAGCTCTTCGTCGTAGGTGGTAGACGTGCCGGCGTTTGAAAATCTTTAGTAGCTAATATAATAATTGTGTAAAAAAGATCCAAATTTAAAAGCACCAAAATATTTTATTTTCTACATATAGCATGAGCAAAATACATTTATATACGACAGCTAAATCCCAAATTTCGAGCTTTCTTATAACGACATAAAATACTATCGGTGACGGCACGGCATCGGCTAATAAATAGTCGGCTAGTAAATCTTTATACAGCTGGTTTCCTAAAAGACACAACCGTGATCCAATGAAAAGTATTATCGTTTTGAAAAGTTTCAAAAAACAAAAAAGTCGTATGGAATGTCAAATTTTTATCGTATTATTTTTGGTATGTATGACGGATTACATCCAGACTATTAGACTTGCACGTATTCTTTGAATTTTTGACAAGTATTAATACAAAGTATAATAGTCTGAACTCGGCTTAAATGGTTTTTTAAAAATGAAAAGAAAAATTCAAAATTTGATGCGTGTTTGTTGAAATAACTTTTTTCCCCATTTTGGTGCGTTTTGGAATTTCAAAGTTGACAACACTGATATTCAGGCATGTTCTCACACTCGCAAGTTTTCAAAGTCGCCAGGCGACTTGAAAACGCCAAATTTATTTTTAGGTATTCTGTGACTCACGCGTTTTGCTTGCAAGTTGACATAATTTGAATGCTAAAAAAATACATGTTTTACGAAAGCAAAATGCGAGTGTCAGAACATTCCCGATTCTGTTTGTTAGTGTCAGTAACAAATTAATAGCCTAAAATACTGAACCGATCAAAATAAAATTAAGCTCGTTCACTTTTCTGCAGGAAGAACTTTAAAACGATATAATTATAATGTTTCTAAATCGCCTATTAGAGATTGCTGCCAAAAGGCCAAATATGAATAATTCACTAAATCGTGCTCTTCTATTAATCTCCGAATGGGGTTGTAAGAACAGAGTCGCTTTCAACGCTCGTAAAATCCAGCGCTGTTTATTAACACGCAAACAAACGACCGTGAATGCTGCGTCATCTGTACTCTTGGATGGTATAAATATTGAGGAATTGGATGCTCGTGATGTTCTTGAAATGAAAACTACTGGAGTGAACACGTTTTTCATGTCTAAAAAATCGTTCAAGTGCCTCGAGCTTTTGAAACAGTGTAAGATGTAGTTCACTCCATCCGATCTCCTTAGTATTTACTCGTACACCACCTATATACGACCGAAAATGGAATACAACTCTCATGTTTGGGCCGGTGCCTCACAGTCTATTTTGGGGTTAGTCATCTGTACTCTTGGATGGTATAAATATTGAGGAATTGGATGCTCTTGATGTTCTTGAAATGAAAACTACTTGAGTGAACACGTTTTTCATGTCTAAAAAATCGTTCAAGTGCCTCGAGCTTTTGAAACAGTGTAAGATGTAGTTCACTCCATCCGATCTCCTTAGTATTTACTCGTACACCACCTATATACTACCGAAAATGGAATACAACTCTCATGTTTGGGCCGGTGCCTCACAGTCTATTTTGGGGTTATTCGACCGTGTGCAAGAGGGGGCGAAGAAGTAAGTTATCAAATTCTATTGACTCACTGGAGCATAGACGCAGTGTAGGGTGTGTTACTCCTTTCTGTTGTTACTACAACGAATTTTGCTCTGACAAGATTAGGGATCATGTTACCGAAACTCGCACATTTTTACGAAATACGTGTTCTCCGTTCAGAGCTCATCTATTTCTGGTTGACTGCCCAGAGAATCGTAAAACGCATTAGAGAGATAATTCGTTTTTCAGCCAGACGCTTTGCTTGTGGAATAATTTGCCTGCTGACGTGTTTCCTGTCTGTTATAACATTGGAAAGTTCAAGTAAAATGTTCACAAACACTACTCCATCTTCCCCTCCTCACAACCTATTTTCCTAGTTCTGGTAAAATCCACTGCATATCTAAGGGTTATAACCTGACTACTGGTCCTAAATAAAGAAAAATTGAGAACACAAGATTTTTTCAAAATTGGTAGTAGAATTGAATTATGCTCAAGTCCTGAATAGGGTTGTATATTAAAATTAACTGGTTGATCATCGGCATAGGTAGCAGCAAAGAAGTTAGCAAAAAGGTTACATATTTCAATCCCCAGATTCACACTCATTTATCTTCACGATAGACAGGAATGAAATGGGTATCCTTCTCGAATTTACGAAATTATAAAGAGTTTTTGGATTTGTTTAAAATTATTTTTCATTTTAAATAGGTAAGATCTATAGCATTGCTGACTTAATTTACCATATTCAACACAAGCAGCAGCGTATTTAGCAAAATTGAAAAATATTCCAGATTTCTTATGCACTTTACAGCATTTATTCTTCTTATTTTTAATACAGGAAAGTAGCTTATAGTACCAATGAAGGCCAGAAGTCCTAGCAAGATTTACATTAGGAATGCATTGACTCATGCTCCAGTATAACTTGTGATAAAACTTCTTATCAATAGAAACAGATACACTATTTATATTTTAATTTTACTAATACCCAATAATAATTACATAAAATTTCCATATATTTTGCAAACGCCACGTTTTAGTAAAAATAATGACATGAAAGTTAAACGAGAGTTTAAATAATTAAAACTGGATTAGATTTTAATTTTCGAATGATTAGTCAGTCTTCGGGCTATATGATTTTAAATTTACGTTTGTTTGATGCAAATTTTTAACATTTCCTGTTTTTACACTTATTTATTTGGTACTAAACAGTTTGTCGGTGTAAATAAAACATATTCATTAGCTATAGTAGTGACAGATATTCCTAAGTTATATGTATTAGGTACTCAGCTACGAAAAAAAATACAAAAAAAAAATCCATCACGTAAATTTTCGGAAAAAATAATTTTTTAATTTTTCCTATTGTCAACCCTAGTTAGTGCACTCGCTGTGCTTGCTATGAGTCACAGTTTATTTGCTTCATTGTTTTATTATGGTTATTACTATGAAATAGAATTTAAGTACTGTCGAGCACTGTCGTTAAGGTGTTTCAAAACTGTGAAATGTAAATATCTTCTTTGTTTTGTTTCAAAGATTGTTTTAAAATACAGTGCTTTGAATCACTGCAAAGTACTGAGCTGTGTTTTTAGAAACATTTTTCGCAGTATTTTAGTACATACAATCGTAAGACCCCTCTAAGCCAGCTTTGTTAAAATCCTTGCAGGAAACCCCTGCACTCTAATGGCAGCATCATATCAAACGGACTAATTGAGTCAATGTTATTACATGACAATTTGGTGTCTTCAAATTGGCTTTTGATTGAATTTCTATCCAGATTTCTGACAAATAATAAAAATTATTAAAATATATATTGTTGATTTTCTATGAAGATTCGCTAAGCTAACATATATTTAATACAATAGCTTTATCATACAACTTATATAATTACCCAAAAACAAGCGGTGGGGAAAACATGATGAAACAAAAACTCCATTAAAACATCTCTATTGGTTTAATCACCGTCAACCAACTAGAAAACAATAAGACTAATAAAGAAAAACAATGAAATGAATGTTTTAAAAACACAACAATCAGCAAACTCTAACTACTGCCATCTCATGTCAAAATGTTTGCAAGCACACAAAAACAAGCTCACATGGAAGTACATGTCAAAGAATTGTTTTTTTTTTTTTAACTCTATAAAATTACAACCAACTACACATGAATGAAACTACAGAACGTTTTGATAGTAGACAAAAAATCGGCAATTATTTGCAGACAATAGGACTAATGATAATATAAAAGTGTAGAAAAAGTCTTAGAAACAATAATTTTATAATCGTATATATTGCAGTGTGTACGAGTATGTAATGGGTGTTTCTAATAGAGTTATGCAAGATAAAATCTTAAGACAGATTGTGAATTTGATTTACACCAGCCTTGTCGGTCTAATCTGATGATGGACCAACTCCACGGGGTGAACTATTCACTATTCACCATCACCTCCATGTGGTTTGCTAGGCACATACAGGTCGCAACTCTATGCCGTAAACTTTTAGTCATATAAACAAACCCTTTGCTTAAGAGTTCGCGCAAGGCTTAATGAGTTGGTAGGCCGAAGTCCATTAAGAATATCAGCTTTTAATCAACTCACTCGTCTGACCATCACCCTTGGTTCCTTGCAGAACAGATAATTCTCCATCCTTTGATATAGGTTAAAGCTACAGCAAGAATATATTCAGCTAAATCAGACACCTTAAACAAGATCAGCGCCGAGATAGTCTGCAGGGCAGAATCTCCCGAAGGCTATGCTGGTCTCCATTCCGCCAATTTTAACCCTTGGTACGGGCTTCGGAAGTCCAAGACAACAAGAGCCATGTGGCTTCCTAGAGTTTTGTTTGCTAAAACAAACGAGACACTCCTTCCCCTCTATTTCCAGAAAACAGAGTGCCCTCGTTTGGTCTACGCCAATTCAAAAATTATTCCGCGAAGGGGATAAGTTGTACATTAGCACCTACCATTACGGTCTTATCTGATCATGAACCAATTCCACGGAGTGAATTATTCACGATTCACCAACGCCTCCGTGTAGCTATCTAGGTAGAAATTTTTGCCATATGGTTGTAGCCATATGAAGAGTTTGGGACTTCTAGTCCCTCCTTTATGCAACTTCCGAGCAATCTATTGCGGACAAAGCTTAATGAGTTGGTAGGCTGAAGCCCACTAAGAGCATCAGCCCTTAAACCAATCACCCGTCAACCATCACCACCGGTCTCTGTTGTAAAGGCAACAGACCCTCGGGACGTTGTTAGTCCCCGAGTAAAGCCACACACCAAACAACGGATCAAGGATACTAACACCCGCTTCCTGCGTTTCAGATTTCAACCACATCCAGTACATTTCACTCAAGATAGGCGCCTCAACCATGATCAGCCCAGGTTAAACTGCAAGCAGAACTACCCGTGGGCATGCTGATCCCCGTTCTGCTAATTTATACCCTTAGTAAGGGTTTTGAAAGCCAACACAACATAAGTCATGCGGCTTCCTAGAGTTTTATTTGCTGCAACAAACGAGTGACTCCTTTCCCTCTTTACCCGAAAAACCGTGGTTTGGAATATGTCAAAGCCATAATACTATTACAAAACAAACTAAACAAAAAACATATCTCAGCTGTTAAATGGACTGTCAAATAAAGTGTAAGTGCCAACTAAAATATCAATGCCAACGTTGTAAACTTTAAAAAAACACCTTTTATATTCACATAAAGTGAAAACAAATAATAATAAAAAAATGCACTATAAACGTTCAAATCGAAGAGTTTTACGCCAGATTTATCGAGTTGTAACCACCCATATATTACATTTCTTTTGCTTCAATTTTCATATTGGCGAAAACTCAAACCGTAGGAAATAAATAAATATAATTTATTTAGAAGGGAGAAAATTTTCTAAATTTAGTTTATGTCAATATCTTTTAAATGCAATAATATTTTGTTTAGTTTTCATGATTTTAAATAGGCAATGATAATTTTGAACTTCCCAAACACGTTGTTTTTCATACAAAGATTATCCTTTTGCTACTTCGATTTGTATTGCAAAGTTAACGGCCTGTTCGGCGATAACGAATGAAAATGTATGCGAAAGAAAGCTAGTCAATCACATTCGAATCAATTTGGGTTTGTCGATATCACTATAATTCCTTCGCATGTACTTATGTATTTTAATTGACACATCGTTCGCATAGAATAAAGTTAGGAAAAACACAAATCAATTTTCTCTCGCCTAGAGTGCGAATGAACTTATTTTCGACATCGGCGAACTGGCTGTTAATGAGTTAGAATGAAACGTACTGACGGGCACAGGCTATATAAAAATGCATTAAGGTACATAGGATAGAGTGAAGAGACAGCAAGCTGCCTAAACTCAGGATATATTTTCTTTATGTTTTCGATGAAGTCTATTAAAACAATAGCTTAAGCATCCAAAAAAGAAGCAACAAATCCCCATCAAGGTGAGTACGCTGTTTGCGCTCAGATCCGTATTTCTCTCCGAATGTCCATCTCTTGAAATGCGAAAGTTAATCCGTACATTTGTAGCGCTTTATAAGCTAAACGGCTAAATCATTATCGATGAAATTTTAAACATAAATGGATTTGAGTACAAAGGAATACACCAAGTTAATATTATTGCAAAACTTTGATCAAGGGTAACTTTTTCTGCAAATCTATCTAAACCCATTTAGCTTCTAAATAAAATAAAATCCAGGTAATCTCCAGGTATTGATAAAATTATTGGTAAAATGCTTGTACAGTTACCTCGTGTGACTAGAAGAATTCTTGTTTTTATTTTTAACGTAGAGTCATATAGACCACTAAATCTACTACAAACAATTTCCAAAGCTGTTCGACAAAATTTTGATGGCGAAATTGATTTCAATATTGAACGATATACTCCTAGGATGTATCCCTAATCATCAACTCAGCTTTCGTGACAACCACTGTCTCATAGAGCAAAAACACCGATTAGTAAACGGCATAAGAAATACTTTTAAGGATAAAAGGTATTGCTGTTGAAACTACATATCGTCCACATCCATATCCTAAATTTTTGGCCGCAAAAACTCCGTTATAATCATCATTTCCATCATTTTCAAAGAAGTACTTTCCGATGACGCCTCCAGCTCATACGTCGCACCAACCTGGTTGGGTAAAAATTGCGCTCAATTTTACTGATAATAGACATAGTTAGTGGGCGATTATGCCGATATATAAAAATTCACTCTGTCCGAGCTTAAATCCATCTTAAGCGGTGTCATATGCACAGATTGGAAGACAAAACACTACTTGTTCTATGGTGCAGTGTTTAGCCCGAACATCGAATTGATGATTAGGGAAGCATCCTACACCATTCAATATTGCAGTCAAACAAAAATAGTTTGTAATAGTCTTATTGGTCTATTTGATTCTACTTTAGTGGGATAGTTCCCTGGCTTGAGTATCACAGTAATCATAGACAACTTGCACTCTTATGATGGCGTTTTACAAAATTTTATAGAGTTTCTTATGTTTTCCCAACACCGCTTTATTATTTGCGACCAGATTTTTAAAACAGAAATTTAACGAGTTTGCAAAAAACATATTTTTCTTAATCATGTGGTTTTTAAATTGATGAAATGCATTTATGTTTTTGAACAATTGTGAAAAACAAAAAAGTATTTAAGTCTTTGCGTTTGGTATTGCAAAATTTCATTAATTTTCTATAAATATCTAGATGAAAAACCGAAAAACGTTTAAATACATGTTCGATACATGTATACATAAATAGATACCCAACTAGCATTTTCAATTGTACTCAACTCTATTGGGAGTCTCATGACGAGTGTTTTTGATCGTCTACGAGCGCATTTTTTTAATCCCAGACGATCCCTCGCATGGGAGTAACTGTTACAAAAGCTGATTCTTCTATGAAACTCTTAGGCAACTCAGCAAAATTCGCTTATGTTAATCGTAGAGGAATCGTCTGAGACTCGTGTAGATATTATCCAACAACTTCTGAAATACTCGGCCATGTAACCTTAGTATGATTCCCACCGAGATTCTCACAAGGCTCATTAAATGAAACATTGATGATTCGTATAATACTCGTTAGACTTTTCATTTTAGATGTGTATAAAACACATTAAAAATATTTGGCTAATTCACAAAATGTTGCGTGAGTTTCATATCATAACTCAAGGGATGTGTAAATAAATTATTAAAACATGAAAAAGATTGTTGGTATAAAAATTTCTTTTTAGAGATAGATTTACCAGCAAAGTTTACTTGTAACTCATGCAAGATTTTGTCAATTGGTTAATTAATATTTAGTTATAGAGTTTTTACATTGTCAAAAAAATTATTAACATGAAAATGATGTAAACATATATGTACAATATAAGATGTATAAAAATATACTAATTTCAAAACGACTTTTCTTATTTGTCTCTCAATTATGTCCTTTGTGTGAACAAAATGTTGCTGCAATGTCCTGTTGCTGATGGCGTTATCAATTCTTGGACACTTTGAAAGATCTACAAAGATAAGGAATTATTAAGGTAAATTTCTTTCTTTAAAAAACTATAACCATACTTCATCTTCGTTGACGACAAATTTGCTCTCTTTTGAAAGACAAATACGCCAAGCACGGTAGCATTTTAATGGCGTTTTGTAATAGATTGGAAATTTGTCGTATTCACTGGCGTTTTTCGCCAATCACGGTACCATTTTTCAAAAACGGCCGTCTTTCGCCATTAAAACGCCAAACACAATAAGGGTGATTGTTCTTTATCAGCTTCTTGAAAATCTGCCTTTCCTTCTGCATTACCGCTGGTTTATTCTGCTGTCGGTTTTTGCTACTAAAAATTTTAACTTTATAAAAGCTAGTTACAATTCTTGAAGCTTCACGCTTGCTTCTCGTTCTAATTGCTTGCAGTGAAACATAATTTTTTTTTGAAATTGAATAAAAGATACTACACTGAAAATCACTAGCAAATTTTTGAAGATTAATTTTTACGCTTTCTTAGCTTTTCCTCGTTTTCCCTAGCACCATTCAATTATTTACAATTTATTTTCTATTTTCACTTTAACTTATTATAAACGAAAAATTTACCGCCTGCCCGCTTTAAACTCTAATCTTAAATAAAAAGTTAATGAAAACCGGAAAATAAATTATAACACGCTGTTTTTTTTTCCTTTATTTTTCTATAATTGTGTCCAAATAAAAATAATAAATATTTAAACATTTTTGTTTTAGTACTCTTCAGATAATAATTCCAAGATTCGTATGTTAAACATACCAAGATTAAAAGACGATTACTTAAATAAATATAAACAAAATAAGTGTTTTTGTTATTGTTACTCGTCAGATAATCGTCGGAAGATTCTTTTGGGAATTGTATATTAAACACAATCGTCTAACACACAACGAATGCTAGCTGGGTATTGTTTTAGCACAAACACACTTCCGCACAGCAAGCTGTATAAAACACAGTGTCTTCTAAATTTTCTTTCTATGTTAAACACATAAAAGTCAAATATGTAAACTAAAGTTGTTTTTCTAAGTTTACTCATAAGTGGGTGTCACATTGCAAATATAATCCAAAATTCCAACAAGTAACACCCACATGCTTAACAAAAGCCATATCAAAAAGGTTATTTTCACTGCGAGATAAACTTTATGAAAAGTTTATGTGGCAACAAAAATCGCAACATGACTAGAAAATGTTTGCGTTAAGGGAATCTGCAAAACTGTTTGGAAAAATGTTGAAATATATTTCAAGTGTTTGCAGAATTGTTTAAATTGTCTGCTATCAAGGACAAATAAGCCAATTAGCCTGTTTTCATGCGGTTTTTTTTCTGTCTACCAATTCAAAATATATACGGTGTAGTATTACTACATGTACATATCTATTAAAATCATGCACTGTTTTTATATTGGTTGCTGATGTGAGCTCTGCTGAAACGTGATAGTTAAGTTTTTACAGTCTTACATGAAAGTTCTGTGCTTGGATAAACTTTGACTTCAGCAGAATGAAGCATCATATCATACAGTTCGTCGAACAATAAATCTTCCATGTATTTAATTCGAAATTAGGAAATGACCAGTGCGGAATGAAGCGCAGACTGGATGCAGTTACGTAAACATATTTGTGTAGGTAATTAGATTATTTTACATTTTTTTCATTGCGTATAAAATCAAGATTTGACAATGGCTTTCATAGTTTATAACTTATTGCCTAGCCCTCGACGTCAGTCAATATCACTCGCTCGCATAAATACATGCAAACCAAAAACGACATTTTAAAATTTGTTTCATACGTATTTATGCAAACGAACGATGTCGAATGACGTCGTGAGACAGGCAGTTATTTTATTTTTAATATATATAAATAGATTTTAGAGAAAAAATGTATACGTGTTATATACAGGGTGGCTGGTCAATTTTGCTACATTATGAAATTCAAATAACTTTTTGTAAAGTCTATGTAATTTATTTTTTAGTAATTCATTTGAAAAATAATACATTTCTCGAATGACGTCGTGAGACAGGCAGTTATTTTATTTTTAATATATATAAATAGATTTTAGAGAAAAAAATGTATACGTGCTATATACAGGGTGGCTGATCAATTTTGCTACATTAAGAAACTCAAATAACTTTTTGTAAAGTCTATGTAATTTATTTTTTAGTAATTCATTTAAAAAACAATACAGTTTTATTAAAGTAATTCATGAAGTTTTGAAAATAACTGAATTAAAAATGCCTCCACCTTCGGAGACACATGTGCGACATCTTATCAAAAAGTTATACATTACTGCCTGGAATGTTGCAGCGGGAATTGTCTCAATTACCATTCAAATGAATTGCTTTAAATCATCCAAATTTGTTGGGTTTTTTTTTTGTTGTAAATTTCTTGTTTGCAATAACCCCACAAAAAATGAGGTCAGAAGAGCTGGTGAGTTATTAGGGTAGCTCCTATGAAATGTCGACATATAGACAGGTGTGAAACATATAAAACGGGCTGTTTATAATTTGTTTATGTAGTATACTAATTAAATTGAGAAAAATTAATCGGATTGCTTATACTAGAAAAATTTGTATTATTCGAATACCATTTTTCGTTGCATTCGTTTGATTGAAAGTGTATCACTAATATATTTCATTAATATTATTTCAAAATTAATAAATTTAATTCGTATACAATGTAATGTTTTAATTTCTGTATTTAATAAACATAAAACATAGCTTCTGTTAAATTTTTTTTTATCCTAATATTATTTGATCTTTTTTTATGTTAAATTATTAAAATTTTTGCAGCTTAAGATCTTTTGTTGTTTTTTTTTTTTTTTATTTATAAAAAAGTAACGTCAGGAAAATTAAAATGTTAACATTTTAAAATGTTAACATTTTAAAATGTTAACATTTTAATTTTCCTGACGATGCTAACAAACTGTTAGCGAATGTTAACTTTTTAAACGAATGTTAAGCTAACAATCGTTTTTGCATATAACGAAAGGTAATTGTTTTCAACACTTTTTTTAAAAACACAACAAAAAGAATAATTCAGTATTAAAATTAAATCCGGTAAACGTCGCCTCGTCCCAATTTTCCGTCTTTTGCGGAGAGATTTTGCAATTTTTCACATTTTCCATGATTTACACTAAAAACTTTCTATTTTTTGATTTGGAACGCCTTTAAGGAATAATTTCACACAAAATTTTACAAAAAAATCGATTTTCGATTTTTCAAATTTTCCGACTATTCCGGAGGGGCTTTCCAAAATTTTGTTCCGTAAAAACCTTCTCCTCGAAAATACGAACAGCTGACTATAAATCGGCACATACATACAGAAATCGGCCCAGCCGTTCTCAGTTTATGAATTACTATTTACTATTTTTTACCATTTTTATATACGAGTACATACTTATCATGATATAAAAAAAACAAGGTAGTTTCATTCTCTTTTTATTATTTGTAATAAGGATTTTTGAAGTTTAGTTTTAGAGAGAAATATAAAAGGGCGTTGCCACACAGTTGAATTAGGGAATTTACTCCTAGAATAGACTTTTTCTGAAATGTGTAGTGCATTGTTCATATTAGAAAAAGCTAGAAATAATAAGCTGCTGTAAGTAGGTATCTGTGGTTGCTTTGAAACCCATGTTAGGTTAGGTTTAACAGGCTGCCAGCTATTGTAAAGCCAGCCCACTTGGGTCCAATTTGGTCCCAAAAACTAAAAGCACGGACTTCTGCTTATCAGTAAACTTTACGATTGCATACAAAAGAATGCCTATTTTAAAGAAAATATTATTATATTTAAAAGAAAATACTTTTTAGATATTAAAAACAAAAGAAAGAGTTTGATGCTTGTGGTTTAAAAATATATAAATATTATGACCCAGGACACAGCGACAAAACTAATGCACGCAACCTTGAATATTCTTCATTACTTACAATAAGAAAAAGTTACTTCCAAAAGATGTCATTATTTGTTTAAATATCAAAACAAGGGAATGTATAAGCATGTATAGCGAAAATTTGCATATAGTTTTCCGTCGTTTCCGTGCCTTCAAACTTGTTCTGGACGTGACTTGTAACTTCTCTAACAAATGGCGCGATATAATTACTCAGTGTATAATAGCTGAGTTTAATAACGGCCAATTAGTAACCACAATTGCAAAAAAATTTGACATTCACCAAGAATTATAAGCTGTTTTCGTTGTTCGGGTACTTTGGCTACAGAACATAAAGGTGGACGTTCCCGAAAAACCAGTAAACGAGATGGCCAGGCAATAATATGTTTGATAAAAAAAAACCAATTCGTGTCGTCAAGAACGATCGCCACACAACTGTCATTAAATGTTACTCCCAGAAGGATTCAGGCAGACGGCATAAGGGGGACTAAAAGCATACCATAAAAAAGTGTAAAAAAGATCTTTATATCACGGAAAAAGAGACTGGCCAGGTTGGAATTTGCAAGGGAACACATTAATTTGACCACCACACAAAGGAATCCCGTACTATTCTCCCATGAGTCCAAATTTAATTTAAAAGGTTCTGATAGATTAAGACTGGTTAGATGACCGAAAAGCCAACGTTTTAATCCACCTTATACTAAAGGCAGATTGAAACATGGCGTCGGTAGCATTTTAGTCTGGAGATGTTTTTCAGGCCAATTTTATATATTTTAGATTTATGTATTTTATTTTAAGATTTTTATTTATTTTTGTTAGAAGACACAATTTTATTATTATTTTCAGACACAACTTCAAACAAAACTGAAAACAAGGAAATGTATAAACTAATACGGTAGCACAATTTTATGGAAAATGTCACAATCCTTATACTTGTCAGAAAAACTACCTTGTATTTTTTATATCATGATACTTATATAGATATCACATACAAATGTATGCGTTGCCATTGATGTTCTGAAGTTATTATATTCTCTACCGTAAGTCTATCGTTTCTTCCCTAAATTATTCGTGTAACTTTCACTTATCAACTTTGGAACTATTTTCTACAGAAAAAAATTTTATTTTTGGAAAATTTTTTGACAAACGTTGTCGTAACGGAAAAATCAATTGTGCAATATTAATGCCACAAACAATTCGTATTTCTTTCTCCATTTCAGGGTTTGTATTTTCTTCCTTATAGTACGTTTCAGTTATAAGCAAATGAAGTTGATTTGAGGAAATCGTTACGACATATTTCCATTATGTTGTAAGTATTTTGCTTTAAGAATTTTCGAAACCAGTTTGAAGTTTGTATTGTTTGATTGGTATTGATTTCTGGAAATAAACTTTTTGGCATTAAATTTTGAATTGCATGTTTAATGCAAAATGCATAATACGAATGCTGCCGGCATTTGTAATTTATTTTTTAGCAAATGAAGATAAAACATGTGTTTTTACCATTCAAATTTTGTAAACTCGCAAGAAATACGTTTGATTCACAGAACCCCTAGCGTTCTCAAGTCGCCTAGCGTCTTTGAAAACTCGCGAGTGTGGGAATATGCCTGTTAATATAGCAAAATAAAACCATAAAACTGGAAAATAATACACTATTATTTTTCTGTGCATGATTAGTTTAAATTATTATTATTTTGTTTAATTTGCGTTGTATATTAATACAAAAATCAAATTGTAGTTGGTTTCCGTCTGGGAACTAGAAATTTTTTTTCTATATATCGCAGTGTTTCCTCTAAAAACAGTCAACTGAAAATGTTATAATATTCACTTTTTGCGAGAAATCATAATTTTCGCGATTCTCTATCAAGAAAAATATAAAAATAATATTAAAAAAACAGTTTTTTGCCTCTACTGAAAATGTTTAAATTTTGAGTTGGCGTTCTTTAAAGGAACCAGTTCGACCTGTAGCATGGATTGATATTATAACTTTCACTTATTTCACCATTTTAACTGGCAACTGGGCCACATTCTGTTAAGCAGTTGGTATATTACCGTTGCGCAAACCCACTCTTTTAACAACGACGAAAATCAGCATTAAAAAGTATGCCTCCATAACATAGCAGGTCAAACCATCCAGCATAAAAATTTCAGTTTAGAGCAATGTGTCTCATTGAAATGTTTCTTTTCAAATGATTTTTGTTCCTTCCCGGTATCCGTTTGCCATCATTGTTAATTACACACAAATTATTAAGTATTTTTTAATAATATACCTACATTGGGAAAACATAAGTTTCTGTAAAATGAGCCATTTTGATTCGAAATTAAATGTTACTTTTTCGGATTGTAACTCACCAATAATTGATACCCCAAAGTTGCATTTGTAAAAGTAACAGTAGAACAGTGTTGCACAGACAAATTTAATTTGCAACAAATTAAGTCATTTGAGAAAAATTTATGGGAAATCATGTAGCAAATTACTTAATTTGAGCAAATGAAATGATTTGTCCCAAATTACCTATATGGAAGCGTATTGTTAGATTTAAGAAAATTTTCAAAGTTATAATTAAAATACGGCATTGGTGCAAAGAAATATTCTAACTATAAATTTAAGGGATCAAATTGATTTCATTTAAAAACCATTTGGTAATAGAGACCTTTTACAAGATTGCTAAATGAACAATTGAAAAGTGCTAAAAAAAAGTGCTGCTCGAAAATTTTGCTGTTAAATCGGTGGCATGTCATAAGGTCCAATGTCATAATGTCCATGGACGTTATGACACACTTAAAAGTGTCATAAGGTCCATGGACGTTTAGACACTTTTGAAAATGTCATAATGTCCATGGGCATTGTGACACTTTGCAAATGGACATTGTGTCAGTTTTAAAAATGTCATAAGGTTCATAATTAGAAAAGAGTTTATATATGAAGATAGACGTATATTTCAGTGATAATGTGAACCAATAAAAGCCGTTCCCATTACTGAATTGGCCCACATTTTCGTTGGCAGAACTTTGACGCATAACTCTTGCTTATATTGCCAAAAAGAAATTAACACTTTCACTCTTTTTGATTAAAGATGTAATCATTTCACTACAGAACTTTTTTAATTTCTCTTTAAATCTACAAATTAATATTCCCTTGAAAAATTAAATCAAAATTTGAGTTTTTTTTACAGATACGAGTTTTCACAGAAGTAAAAAGTACTCTATTATCAAAATAAATAATCGCTTATTGAGATATATTTAGGAGTATATCACGTTAAAAAATTTGTCTATAGTAAAGACAAAGTTGAATTACGTTTCTTAGATTTAGTGTCCAAATTTTGAAAACTAGGAGAACAAATTGTAAAATATCTGCATTTCTTAGCTCTGCCAAGCATGTAACGCATTTTAAGATTTCTGTCACCTGACTATTGATGTTGATAGCATTTTCTTCGATATCTTTTGTTTCTGAATCGCTTTCTTCTCCAATATCTTTTTTTTTTTTTTTTATTTAATAGTCTCTATGTCTTTGCATTGATTGATTACTTATAAAGGAACTATGAATGTAAAGGAAATTATAATAATATAAAGGACAACCAATTTGATTTATCTGATAAGCAATCAAATGAAAGAAAATCGTTTTATGTATTGATAGTAATATTAAAAACCTCAGATACTGGTATGTATATGTATGTCCACTGTCCAATTGCTGATCAAGTTTTTCGATTTGATAATCTTTATTACTTTGCATTGCTTGATCACTCATAAAGGAAGTATGAAGGAAAAATCGGCGCCGATTGTGTGTGTGATGAGTGATCAACCAATGCAAAGTAATAAAGATTATCAGATCCAAAAACTTGATCAGCAATTGGACCCTAGACATACATTTATCAGTATCTGAGGTTTTTAATATTACTATCAATACATAAAACAGAATTCTTTCATTTGATTGCTTATCAGATAAATCAAATTGCTCATCTTTTATATTATTATATATGTATGTACATATATATTTCTTTTTAAATAACAGCACTTAGAAAATACAGAAATCGTAATGGCAAAATCGTAAACAAATCACATCAGGTGTCGTTTTGACAACATTCGTTCTTAACTGTACAAAGCGATCTCATCTTAACAACAAGACATTCTCAACTTAATACCGGTATTTTTGTGCCATCTGTTTGCAATTTGACGGCGGTATGTTCACAGTTTGACAACGTTGTGTCCACAATTTAACGAGATATGCATTATCATTCGCTGACTAAAATTAAATAACGTCGTTTTTCTCTTTGTGTACTTATACGTTCATATACTCGTATATAGCTATGATAAAGGTATTAAAATCAAAATTTTCAAGTTCTAAAATTTTTTTATTATTACTTAACTTTTAAGTGTGTCATAACGTCCATGGACTTTATGTCACTTTACGTTATGACATGCCACCGTTAAATCAGCAAAAGAAGTGTCAAATCTAGCACCGAAAGTACTACTGGATTGAGACAAAAAATAAAAAAGAAAAAGTTAAGAGATCTTATGAAGTTTTCTACATCGCACAAAACCTGCAATGTCCGCACAGCACCCAGACCTTAAGAGTATTAGTCGCGAACTCTACCAAATCGCCCAAAATAGAAATGATACAACGCGTTGTTAACACAAACTTATGAGTTGCATGATTGTTCAACTTTTAAAATTTATTTCAGCTTGTACTTTAAAATGCAATAAATAAGTACAGTTCTCATATTTGAATTTTGAAGCTTTTCTATCTTCCCTCGTACTTAAATCAGCATTAACATAAAAGTCACTTTGTAAATGTTTGCAAACAAAGCTTACAATACTGGCTGGAATATTCCCCCTTTTTAATTCAGTCTCTCAGGGCAATATGAGTTTTATAATATCTTCTGAATGCATGTATATATTTATTTATATTGTTTTCTTAGATGTTAGATTCATGGTGCATATACAAAAAATATCTCATATATACTTATGGTTGATGGCCTCATTTGTATAAGTTGATGAGTGTCATGATTATATTTGTTTTGTCGCTGTTAAAGAATAAAACAAATACAATTTTTTCTAGATACAATACAGCTCTACATCAATTAAAAAAACTCTTAGTTTTATGAATTAAAAATAAAAATAAAAAAAACCAGCAACCAACAAACCAGCTTTAGTAAATCTAATCTCCTTTCATTAAACTTTTGTTGTTTATTTAAAAGTTGTCTAACATTACATTTTGCTTTGAGCAACATTATATGTGGCTCTCAAACTTCCGGTGCATAAATAAGAGGAAACGAATTTGCACACATACACACTTGCATATAAAATTGCAAACGCACATTGGCGGTACAATACACAAACAAATTTTTTACCACTTTCCGTACCATCATCAAATGTTAACTTGTTTCATGCGTTTTTTGTATTTTTATTTGTTTAGTAAATTTATCCATCAACACATATTTATATAAGCAAGTTTTTCTAGTTTTTTACATTTGTACGAGTATGTGTGCACATATACCCATAAAAAACAAATAAAATAAATGTATAAAGTATAAAGGATTTACAAAATTTTTCAGATATCAGATTTAACTACAAAAACTTTCAGCATAATTATTTTGGTTTCGTTTATTTGTTCAAGAATAGCTTTTAATTGTACATTAACTTATTTTTGAAACTTTAAAGTTTATTTTAAAAATAATGGTTTCAGTTTGCTACGGTACTTTCAGAAAAGATCAAGCTTTTCTTCCGTCAACAGAAAGCAAAGTTTTTTATTTTTTTGACTGGCAAACTATGTTTGACAGCTAATTCCTTACACTCAAAAAAAAGTTGTTAACCAAGATTTAATAATATATGCACTATGCAGTATCAATCACAATTTGTTGCAGGAAAAGCGTTTCTTGTGAAAGAGTTGTATCTGCAATATTATTGGGAAGTGATTGTGAAGTGAATGAGTCGCGTTTCTATTTAATCGAATGTAGCATTTTTTCCACCGTGCCCTAAAGTTTATTTAAATTATAAATTGTTTAATTTAAATTCGACATCGAATTATAAGTTGGTTAATTCGGACTTCCTAAAAACTATTGGGAAAACACATTTTGGCAACAAAATTACTGTAAAAGGTGTACTTTTACAGTGTGCAAGTATATAGGATGTTTTTCAGAACTTTCAAACGGAATAATACAAAATTGAATTTAATTTAAATTGATATGAAATTTATTCGAGATAAGCTCTGGTAAAGCAATTTAAATATGACTTCTAACCTAGAGGACCAAATTTTAACATATGTGGCCGTATATCCGCGAATTTTGATCTCTTAATAGTCAAGAGTTCGGGCTTACTGACTTTGTAGCACACATCACGATCCGAATCGTAAAAGTACACGGTTACCAAACGTTTCCTTCAATAAATCAATTGTAGCACGAACCGAACGACATATTGCGCAGTCTCGTTCAAACCATAGTTACTCGTGCTTTAGGGACGGATTATTAATTGAAAAATTATAGGGGAGAAGGAGAAAAATTCAATTCGATTTGAAACTCCAGTCAAAAAGCCCAGTTTCAACAAAACATTTACGTTTTCGAACAGAATTCCAATATAAAACAAAACTCAGATTAATTGAATTTAAATAGTATTTCTCTGAATGCGAAATGACGCAAAACTTAGTAACACAAAACGCACACATACAAAATCATGATATTTTTTTTTTTTTTTTTATACCCTTCACAAAAATGTAAAGGGTATATATAAGTTTGTGATTCCGTTTATAATTTCTACAGTTTTTTTTTGCGACCCTATAAAGTATATATATTCTGAATCAGAATTAATGTCTGTCCGTCTGTCCGCTGTTGAAATACCGTTTCTGAGAAAACCATTAGACTTAGAAACTTTTTTCTTTCACCATTCTTTTGCTATTGAAATTCAGTAATATCGGTCCACGTATAGCTGAGATATATTCAAAATTCCGAAAAAAGCCATTTTTTTTTGCAGTTTTGTATGAAAATTTTTGAAAACCAAAGTTGTTCGTTTTGCTTCAAACTTCACACACTTATTAAGCATGGTGACTTAAAGGCAAACAATTTTTTTTCAGATATCGGTCCATATATACCCGAGATATAGCCCAAATCGGATTTTTAATGAAAATGTCGCATAGGCGAAGCTAAATAACTTTTTTTTGCTCAAAAGCAGTTCTGGTAATGAAATTAGGTTACATAAATATGGAAAATGAAAATTTCCGATATCGGTCCGTATATACCCGCGATATAGCCCAAACCGGGTTTTTCATGAAAATGTCGCGTAAGCTAACTTAAACAACTTTTTTGTGCTCAAAAGCAGTTCTGGTAATGAAATAGGGTCATATAAATATGAAAAATGAAAATCTTCCATATCGGTCCATATATACCCGAGATATAGCCTAGACCGGGGTTTTCATGAAAATGCCGCGTAAGCGAACTTAAACAACTTTTTTGTGCTCAAAAGCAGTTCTGGTAATGAAATTAGGTTACATAAATATGGAAAATGAAAATTTTCGATATCGGTCTATATATACCCGAGATATAGCTTAAACCGCGGTTTTCATGAAAATGCCGCGTAAGCGAACTTAAACAACTTTTTTGTGCTCAAAAGCAGTTCTGGTAATGAAATTAGGTTACATAAATATGAAAAATTAAAATTTCCGATATCGGTCCATACAAACCCGAGATATAGCCCAAATCGGGGTTTTCATGAAAATGTCGCGTAGAACTTAAACAACTTTTTTGTGCTCAAAAGCACTTCTAGTAATGAAATAGGATCATATAAATATGAAAAATGAAAATTTTCGATGTCGGTCCATATATACCCGAGATATAGCCCAAATCGGGTTTTTCATGAAAATGTCGCGTAATCGAACTTAAACAACTTTTTTGTGCTCAAAAGCAGTTCTGGTAATGAAATAGGTCAATTTTTGATATCGGTCCATATGTACCCGAGATATAGCCTAGACCGGGTTGTCATGAAAATGCCGCGTAAGCGAACTTAAACAACTTTTTTGTGCTCAAAAGCAGTTCTGGTAATCAAATTAGGTTATATAAGTATGGAAAATGAAAATTTCCGATATCGGTCCATATATACCCGAGATATAGCCTAGACCGGGGTTTTTCATGAAAATGTCGCGTAAGCAAACTTAAACAACTTTTTTTTGGTTAAAAACAGTTCTGGTAATATGATGAGGTTATATAAATATGGAAGATAAAAATTTCCGATATCGGTCCATATATACCCGAGATATAGCCCAAAACGGGGTTTTCATGAAAATGTCGCGTAAGCGAACTTAAACAACTTTTTTGTGCTCAAAAGCAGTTCTGGTAATGAAATAGGTCAATTTTTGATATCGGTCCATATGTACCCGAGATATAGCCTAGACCGGGTTTTCATGAAAATGCCGCGTAAGCGAACTTAAACAACTTTTTTGTGCTCAAAAGCAGTTCTGGTAATCAAATTAGGTTATATAAGTATGGGAAATGAAAATTTCCGATATCGGTCCATATATACCCGAGATATAGCCTAGACCGGGGTTTTTCATGAAAATGTTGCGTAAGCAAACTTAAACAACTTTTTTTTGCTTGAAAACAGTTCTGGTAATATGATGAGATTATATAAATATGGGAAATTAAAATTTCCGATATCGGCCCATATATACCCGATATATAGCCTAACCGGTTTTTTGATGAAAATGTCGAGTAAGCGAATTTAAACAACTTTTTTGTGCTCAAAAGCAGTACTGGTAATGAAATAAGGTTATATAAATATGGAAAAAGAAAATATCCGATATCGGTCCATATATACTCGAGATACAGCTTGAACCGATTTTTCCAATAACATTTTTTTTTTTTGCTGAAAAGCAGTTCTTGTTATAAAAGAAGGTTACGAAAATAGAGAAAATTAAAATTTCCGATATCGGTCCATATATTCCCGAGATATAGCCTAAACCGGGTTTTCATGAAAATGTCGTGTAAGCGAACTTAAACAATTTGTTGTGCTCAAAAGCAGTTCTGGTAATGAGATAAGGTTATATAAATATGGAAAATTGAAATTTTCAATATCGGTCCATATATACCCGAGATATAGCCTGAACCGATTTTTTCATTACAATGTTTTTTTTTTTTTTTGCTGGAAAGCAATTCTTGTTATAAAAGAAGGTTACTAAAATACAGAAAATAGAAAATTCCGATATCGGTTCATATATAACCGAGCATATTCAGGCCACATTTTTAATATACTGTACATATTCGTGACTATCGTGAAGGGTATTTTAGATTCGGCCCAGCCGAATATACTACACTCTTACTTGTTTTTTGTTTTTTTGTTTTTTTTTTAAGCATTTTTTTATTTATTGAATCTTCAAAATGAACTAACAATAAGTATTCAAATCTTAATACTAAATTTAAAATTAAAAAATGTGATTCTTAAGTCCGGCCAATGCTAGACAAAAAGTTTTATTATGTGGGAGCTATTTCGGTAAAATCACCTATTGAGCAATCTGATGGTGGCAGCGGTATCCCTTCTTTTAAGCCGAGTGTGGCCGCCATAATTAAGTATATTGCGCGCAAGAGGGTTTGGATGAAGTTCCAGTTTACTGACATACCTTGTCGCGTACTTAGAAAATTCCTCTTTTACCAGCGAATCACTCAGATCTTTATGAATTCGTGAATTTTTTACATACCATGGAGCTGCAGTAATCGTTCGAAGAATTTTGTTTTGTCGCCTTTGGATTTTTTCAATGTTTGACGATGAGGCGGTGCCCCATAACTGAATTCCGTAGCACCATATAGGCTTTAGTATTGCGTTGTATAACAAAAGTTTGCAATCTAATTTCAGTGTCGAATTTCTGCCCATAAGCCAATTTAGCTGCGCTGCTTTTAGTTTTAACTGAGTGACCTTTGCTTCAATGTGAGACTTCCACGTTAGCCTACGGTCCAGGTGAATACCAAGGTATTTTACTTCGTTGTGCTGCGGAATAGGTGAGTTGTTAATTTGGATAGGCGGACATGTTTGCCTACACAGTGTGAATGTAACATGAGTACATTTCTGTTCATTAACTTTGATTTTCCAAAGTTTTAGCCATTTCTCTAATATTGAAGTATATTCCTGTAAATTTCGTGATGCTAATTGGTGGTTTTCATGAACACTCAAAAACGCTGTGTCATCTGCAAAGGTAGAAGTGTGGAATCCGGATGTCGTTGGCATGTCAGACGCGTAAATCAAATATAAAGTAGGCCCCAGTATGCTGCCTTGGGGAACTCCTGCCTTGATTGGCTGAGTTGGGCTTATAAAGTCGTCTTCTCTGATAACAAACTTCCGCCCGTATAAGTAGCTTTCCAGAAGCTTGTGTGCATTTGCAGGCAAGTTTAGCTTTATTTTGTGCATCAAGCCGTCGTGCCTCACTTTATCAAAAGCTTGAGAAATATCAATGAAAAGAGCTGAGCAATACTTCTTCTCCTCAAAGGTTTGTCTTATGACATTGACTAGTCTGTGCGTTTGTTCTATGGTGCTATGCTTAGCCCGAAAGCCAAATTGATGATCAGGGATGCATCCCACATTGTTCAATGTTGGACTCAACTTCGCCATTAACAATTTTTCGAATAGTTTTGAAATTGTTGGTAAAAGACTTATTGGTCTATATGATTCTACCTTAGTTAGATCCTTCCCTGGCTTGGGTATCATAGTAATCATTGAGACCTTCCACTCTACAGGATAATAATAAAGGCGTAAAATAGCGTTAAAAATAAAAAGTAGAACCCTTCTAGCTACACGAGGTAACTGTTCAAGCATTTTACCAGTAATTTGATCAATGCCTGGAGCTTTCCTGGGGTTTGTATTACCGATAACGTTTTCGACATCTTGAAAATTAAATCTCAAAGACACAGGAGGTCTAACAACATATGGTGGTAATTCCGCTGTATTATTCTCTGAATCATTTGTGATAAAAACGTTTCGCAAATGATCGACATACAACATTCCCTTTTCAGAATCGCTTCTTGCCCAGTCGCCAGTTGAATTTCGCAAAGGTGGCTTACCTATTACGGGTCTTTTTAAACCTTTTGTCGCTTTCCACAAGGAATAATCAGATTGAGGGGTACCATCAAGGCTTTCCAAATATGTTTTAAGGGAAGCCATTCTATGAACTTCAAGCAGATTTCTTAGCTAAGTTATGCATTCCCGTAGCCTAGTTTTAAGCTGGGGCGACCTGCGAAGTTGCCACTCTCTTCTGACTCTTCTTTTTTCTGACAGAAGTTGCTCAATTTCAGATGAATAAGTTCTATTGTTCTCATTTCTAGATCTTAAATGCCTAGTGGTAGCATGCTGTATGGCCAGTTTGAGGTTTTCAGAAAAATCGTTAATTGACCCATCAATATCCTCAGGCGTTCTCAAGGCGATATTTTCAGTACAATGTGTACTCAGAATTTTTTGTATTTTAGCCAATTAACTCTATTGACGGTCAACGGGGAGCCAATCTCTTGGGGAAACGAAACGGAGATTATAGTGGGTGAGTGATCTGATGACAAATCTAATGAAGGCTCCACTTGCATCCACTCTAAAGGAAAATTTTTCGCAACTCCAAAATCTATAACATCTGGGATCTTTCGTCGGTCTGACGGCCAATAAGTGGGGTGTCCGCTTGAAACCACATATAAGCCCATTTTAGAAACGGTATCAAAAAGCACACGGCCTTTCGAGGTAATTAAACGTGAACCCCAAAAAGTGTGTGCCAGCCGCTAAAAATCGGGGCCCAAGTGAATTGAAAAAATTTGTATATTGATTTTCTGTTACTGAAAACCGGGGTGGGGAATAAATCGATGAAATAACAATTTTATGATGAAAATGTTCAATACATATGTTTGTTGCTTGAAGATACTCCTCACATGTCTCGTTTAGCAAATAGTGCTTAATTCTAGTTTTTATCAAAATTGCTGAGCCTCCGCAAGATCTGCCACGGGGATCTTTAGTATCATATAGTCTGTAACCATTAATTTTGAAATAGCTGTTGCTTGTTAAGTGAGTTTCAGCAACCAGCATTATGTCGATTTGCTTTTCCATAAGGAAGTGCTCAAGTTCATTTTTGTGTTGGCGGATGCCGTTTGCGTTCCAGAAACATATTTTTAACCAACTCATTTTTTTAAAATTGCCTGCAAAATAGTGGATTGCATTTTCAGCATTTCCTGCATCATGTTCGTCATGGAAACCGTAAATGTATTTATAGATTGAACAAGAGTCTGCAGAGTTGCCTCAAGATTGCTAAAATTTTGGTCGGAGTTTTGAGGCTTGGACTCTTGATTCAAGTTTGGATTATCAGATTTTACAACATTCGCATAAGAAATTTTTTGGGGGTATTGCACGTTTATATGGCTGGTTTTTTTGTAGAAATGCGGTTTGTCTGCTGGGGGGGGCATATTTAAAATTGGTGACCTATTTGTCATTGACCTCTTGAAGTGAGTATAGACAGGGCAACCCCTGTAGTTTGCAGTATGGTTACCTCCACAGTTACTGCATTTTTTAACGCTCGCGTCAGTCTTAGGTTTTTTGCACTGGGATGTACCCAGTTTTTTTGGGTATTGCTGGTTCATCGGTCTGAAGGATAGCGAACCTATTACTATCCATTGTCGTGGTGGTCTTATCATCTTTGGGTATTTTGGACTGAGATGACATTTGAGCGGATTTGGGGCTTCGCTGCCGTTTAACTACGGTTACATACCTATCCATACCCACTTGCGTTTTCGGTTTATCAACAATAGCTGGACTGGAAGATGGTTTGTCGTCTGTTATAACAATAATGTTTAGCGAGCACGAACGCGTGCGTTTTTTATCTCTTAGAGACAGGAGATTGTCCAATGATTTTTTCAATGATTCCTCTTCAGAAATCCAGAGGTTTTTTTTAGTGGAGCTAAGCTCTCTTTCAGAATTGCACCTACTGGGTACACTCATGCAATTTTTTGTTTATTTATATTTTTGTTGCTTTAAAAGTATATAAAAATAATTGTCACAAAGTTTTTATTTTGTATTAATTCCCTCTTCACTTATTGCGGTTTTTTACTTATACCGTTATCTTTTTTTTTTGTAACACTCCGATCAAAAAACAAATACGTCCGTTCACTATCAAAGCTACACTCTGACTCAAAAAATCATGATATAACAGTAAAATAAGTTTTTTTTAATTTTGGTTATGCTTCGAAAACAGACTCCTGAAAACATACGTTTTCCTCAAAGTCGAGGGTAAATACTTGTATATATAGGGTGTTTTTTTAAGCTAGATAGAACTTTAAATTGTAAAAAGTAACACAAAAAATTAAATTTTGATGAAACATTTTTTTTATTTGTTTCAGTATACTCTGACAAATCATCATGAATAGACTCACGCTTGAACAACGCTACGAAATTATACAAATTTACTTTGAAAATCAGTCGTCGATTCGCAAAGTCGTTTTATCGCAAAATTGTGTTCAGCGATGAGGCGGATTTTTGGCTTAACGGGTTTGTTAATAAGCAAAATTGCCGCATATGGAGTGAGACCAATCCACAAGAGACCCTACAGACTCCATTACATCCAAAAAAATGCACTGTTTGGTGCGGTTTTCATGCTGGTGGCATCATCGGACCTTATTTCTTCAAAAATGAGGCCGGAGCTCGCGTTACGGTCAATGGAGATCGTTACCGCACCATGATCAATGATTTTTTGTTTGAAAATATGGATGACATTGATCCGGAGGAGATGTGGTTTCAACAGGATGGCGCTACGTGCCATACGGCGAACGCAACCATCGACTTACTGAAATCAAAATTTGGCGATAAGTTGATTTCGAGAAATGGACCTGTCAATTGGCCTCCAAGGTCGTGCGATTTGACACCTCTCGATTATTTCCTGTGGGGCTACGTGAAGTCACTGGTTTATGCTGATAAACCAGCAACAATTGACGCCTTGGAGGCCAGCATTGTTCGTGTTGTTCGTGACATACGGCCAGCAGTGCTCGAAAAAGTGGCCCAAAATTGGACGTCCAGAATGCGCTTCGTCAAGAACAGCCGCGGTGCCCATATGCCCGAAATCATTTTCAAATGTTAATGTCACGTATTGATCTTTCGAATAAAAAAAAATTTTGATTACAATTTAATTTTTTGTGTTATTTTTTACAATTTCAAGTTCTATCGGGCTTAAAAAAACACCCTATATATATATATATCCATTAGAAAATAGAAAAAAATCATGATGGTTTTTTTTTTTTAACAGAAAAAACAGATATTAAAAGTTAATATCATTTGGTTGCTTGCATGTTTTTAACGCTAATAAAGTAAGTAGATCTACGAATGTACTTAAATTTGCATGTAAATGGTGGCCCAACCATAATCCACTATGTTAATTATAAATAAAACAAAAAATTTTTAGCCAAGAATCTTAATATTTTTTTATGATAGAAGGTTATTATACGAGTATGTGAAATAATTATATGTGAAACAAAATATTACGCGTGAAGCAAAATTTTGGCCAATTGCCTGCCATGGCTTCGATAGCAAAGCTCATGTTCATATTTTCCACTACTCTGAAACATAATTGAATCTTAAATAGCGTTCAAGTGATGAAATATCTCAGCCTAAAACTACTTCCGGCTTATTGACGTTCACTTTTTTTTAATGTCCGCTAAACAAGAGGTCCAACATGATCTTGGTGGCTAATTAACATGGTCACGGCTTGAGATAATACGGTATTATGGTTGGGCCAGCCTTTGTATTGATTGTCCCGGAGATGACTGCATACATATATGCATATAAATGTAAGGATTCGTAAGAAGTATTGCAACTGGGAAAACATACAATTTCTCTTTCTTCCAAAGTCATGATGTCATTCTTATTTACTTTATTATTACAATCGAAAATGCTATAACACAAGTGACACCTTTAACACTTTCAGGTTCTGTGGGGATTAGTGAAAACAATTGCTGATAGCTAAACCTAGGTACATGTGTGTTGAATTTAGCAACATTTCATTTTAATTTTGAAATGTGTCTACGTAAATGTGTATGCATGTACATGTGTACATAAAAGTTTTTATAATCGCTCCCATACATATATGAACCTATGCTTTCAATACGTATAACGTTCGTGTGTATGCAAATACGAGTATTTACACAAATGTTTGTACACCATTAATGACTTAAGTGCAAATGGTATATATAAATATACAAACAATACTCGTATATGTATGCATGTAAAATTTACTTGGTTTGTATGAGAAAGTTCAGCCGAAAAGAGAACAGTAACGGTTATGTACAAGAGGAAGAGTTACATAAACAACACAAATGTGCATTATGTACTGTATACGAGTACATTCATATGTATATATATTTGCGTGAATACGAGCAAGTCTTCTTAATGTGCAAACTGCTTTAAGCACTCATAGAACATCCTGTATCCGTTATGAGGTCTAAACTCGTATACAACACATATTCTATTCAAGTTATTAACTTTTTTTCTTTGCTAACTCTACCATTTGGCTCAATCGTTTAGCAGTTCTTGACACAATTTACAGCTGTGTTAATAAAAACTAAAGTATTTGTTTAGTTTTGGAATCAAAATGCAAAATAAGAATGATCTTTAAAAGAATTCAGACAAACAGCGATGTTAGCATTTTTTTTCAGGCATAATTTTCTTATTTTGAAACGATTGAAAAATTTATGGTAATTTGGCTGAATATCATAATTGAACTTACATATGCTAAAAGTTATTTTGTAGATGAAGAGAAAGGTTGTGCTGTTATACTCGAGACTTCTCCCTTGATATAGTTGTTTTTTTTTACCTCTACTTTTTATACCTGTACTGTTAAAATAGTTTATGAGGAAGAAAAGACCTAAGAAACATATATATGAAATAAAAAACTGTATACCTAAATATGCATCATGTAACTCGATTCCGCGCCAAGAGAACTGTTTGGGTTTTGAGGTAAAGAATTAGAAGTCAATTACTGATACTCTGTTCTGAAATGAAGCGTATTCCAGTAAGAGCGTTCTACATCAATCGAAATAAATGGTAGTAAGAAGAGGCAAGGACTAAACCAGATCTCTGCACCGGTTCACCGCAACCATAAGTACACCGGTTGTTTACCCAATCATTTTCACATCTGAGTATTTTAAACATTCTTAAAAATTGATGCGATGGTATTTATACCTGTCTTTCGTTTGCGAAATCTTGATACATCAAAAATGTGTCCAATCACTTTCGTATCTTGTGTAGTTTTTAAGAGTAGAAGAAAGGACCATGAAGAAGAAACATGTTGAGTATTTTCTATTTTCTAATCGTTTTCTTAAACTTGTAAAAACAACACTCTCGACAAATTATTTTAGTGTATATGCGTCAACATTAACTGAAACCGCAGCTGCCGGATTTAATAATTTACAACTGTTTAAGTGCAAGTGATAAAGTGAATTTTAAGCTCCACTGTACTACCACCTTCCAGCCTCTCTCACAGCTTTCCATAAATTTTGTAGTTTGTAAATCAATGCAATGTAACAAACGACACGAAATATTTATAAACTGTCTTGGTTTGTTCATTACGGAAAAAAGAGGTAATTGTTTTGTACCCATAAATAAACTTAAATTTAAAGACAAAATTAGCCGCTGATTTTTTTATATTTGTTTAAAATCCTCGGCTTCCGAACACAACAACAACCATATTGGCAATTTTGAAAGTAGCATACTGAATGATGATTTTAAGATTGTTTTTGCTGAAAAATTTTAAACTTTCTACTTTTGCACGCGTCATAAGCGTAATAAAAACTGTCAGTTGTTTTTGATAGCCGCAGATCACAATTCGTCTTATTTTTTGAAAATTATAGCGAAGAATATTGTGGCGTGGATTGTTATTTTATGTTTTTGTGTTAAAAAATGTTTTTATTTAAAAAATACTTCAAACACAACAAAAACTTATCGCATAAAAAGCGTTGTATGTAACTTGAGTTTAGAGAAGTGTAGAAAGTTTGAAATTCATAAACAGCGCATCGCATATAACGCGTGGTACGGACCTTCAGCTTTAGTATAATTATAATGATATCTCGTCATATAAGTAGCGAAGAAAGTGTGTATTTATATATTTAACCACACAAATGCAAAGTAAATCTGCTATATATAGGATATACACTAGAGCGTCTCGACTTATATGGCAAAATACAAAGTTCTACGTACACCATCGAATATAAAGTATTGCTGTAAGAGCAAATCAAACTCATACCAGGTAAATGAGAGAGCAATATATATATATATATATATATATATATATATATATATATATATATATATATATATATATATATATATATATATATATATATATATATATATATATATATATATATATATAGGGTGTTTTTTTAAGCTAGATAGAACTTTAAATTGTAAAAAGTAACACAAAAAATTAAATTTTGATGAAACATTTTTTTTATTTGTTTCAGTATACTCTGACAAATCATCATGAATAGACTCACGCTTGAACAACGCTACGAAATTATCCAAATTTACTTTGAAAATCAGTCGTCGATTCGTGCGTTGTTTTATCGCAAAATTGTGTTTAGCGATGAGGCGCATTTTTGGCTTAACGGGTTTGTTAATAAGCAAAATTGCCGCATATGGAGTGAGACCAATCCACAAGAGACCCTACAGACTCCATTACATCCAGAAAAATGCACTGTTTGGTGCGGTTTTCATGCTGGTGGCATCATCGGACCTTATTTCTTCAAAAATGAGGCCGGAGCTCGCGTTACGGTCAATGGAGATCGTTACCGCACCATGATCAATGATTTTTTGTTTGAAAATATGGATGACATTGATCCGGAGGAGATGTGGTTTCAACAGGATGGCGCTACGTGCCATACGGCGAACGCAACCATCGACTTACTGAAATCAAAATTTGGCGATAAGTTGATTTCGAGAAATGGACCTGTCAATTGGCCTCCAAGGTCGTGCGATTTGACACCTCTCGATTATTTCCTGTGGGGCTACGTGAAGTCACTGGTTTATGCTGATAAACCAGCAACAATTGACGCCTTGGAGGCCAGCATTGTTCGTGTTGTTCGTGACATACGGCCAGCAGTGCTCGAAAAAGTGGCCCAAAATTGGACGTCCAGAATGCGCTTCGTCAAGAACAGCCGCGGTGCCCATATGCCCGAAATCATTTTCAAATGTTAATGTCACGTATTGATCTTTCGAATAAAAAAAAATTTTGATTACAATTTAATTTTTTGTGTTATTTTTTACAATTTCAAGTTCTATCGGGCTTAAAAAAACACCCTATATGTATATATATATATATATATATATATATATATATATATATATATATATATATATATATATATATATATATATATATATATATATATATATATATATATATATATATATATATATATATATATATATATATATAGTAGTCTCAGATCACAGAGTTCAGAAAGGAGAAAATGTACAGCTGGATTTGGGAGGCTTCTGGATCATATCCCAAGCATAATACATAATTTAAAAAATTGTTTGATATTTTTATTTTCTTTTAATTTTTCTATTGACATTTGAAGCAGATTAAATTTTAAAAATAATGTTATCAGCTGCACTGTCAATTTCACCTATTATAAATTCCTAATTTTACCTCGCTTCCTAAATTTTACCTCGCTGTCAACATAAGTAAAAATGGCTCAGATACTTATTTCCGTTAAAAACATAAGTTTTTGCAACTACTACTAATTTGTGCATTCTACTGGTAAGATCATTTTCTCTCACCAGTACAAATAAATCTCCTATTTCTATATACAAATTCTTCTTGGTTTTTTTATTCTTTTTTCTTGTATATGCAACTCACGACATTCGCATTCTGAGCTTCAACTTCAATTGGAAATTGTTTAGGCTCAGTGAGATTGAAATCCTTCAATTGTCCAACTTACGGATTTTTCCAACTCCAAAGAGTTCTGAGCTATTCAACCTTCTTTAGACAAAAACATCGGTATATCACATTCGACTGTAAATGGCGATGATATTCGAAAAATGTATTTTGGCGACTCCTATGTACGGCAAAAAAAAATTCCTCGTTTGTAATAATTCGGTTGGGATTATTGAAAAACTTTAACGATTTTTAAAGCCGTAATTTTCTGATATTAGGGTTCATTAGTCACTGAAGTCTGATGGATAAATACTAGAACCGGATAGAGAGCAATGACTATTAAAACAAAATATTCTTCCTCAAGACAAAAACGTCGATACACTACACTTTAAGATCCGGCTGTAAATGCCTAAGATATAACGAAAAATGTATTTTAGCGACCCCTAGTGCGGCGAAAAAAGTTTTTTTTTCGAAACTATCTTACAGTAATGCTTTATATTCGGTGGTGCAAGGGGAACATTTCTTTTCAACTCCATTAACATTCCCAATATGGTGTAAACAGAATACTTGTAGCATCGCTGTGACTAACTGAACGACCTATGCTTGCACAACAACTTGCAGCGTGGCTTACAACGCAATAGATTTAGTTTTAGATTTGTTGAGCCTTTGAAACTACAATGTCATGCAAATCACAATACAATGAAAAACGAAATATAATTAAACAGCAACCAAATTATTCCAATAAGGAAAATATATTCCGATATGCAAAAATGAAGTATAATAAACTCTTGCTCCCGGAGCTAATTTACAACGAAATACTTCGAGAACAAAACGATACAGTTAGTTGAAGTAAATTAGCGAATCAGTGCGAGCAAGACGCAAAGCTCTCCAAGGTCATACAACAGAAATAAGTCTGACCGCACTTAAGAATAATAGGAGAGCTGTTTATCACTCCAGAGCTGCTTTACGACTGAGGAAGGTAAATAATAGCCCCAATTGGTCACAAAATATCTTAAAATAAAGTCGGATGTATGGAAAATTAAGTACAATATTTCAAATTAAGGCAACAATTAATTATAATACATTAAATAAAAAAAAAATAGTGTTAATAAAAAAATAATTCTCGATTGTCAGGAATCAAACAACAGTATGCAGTCAAGTTAGATAAACTTTTAAAACTTAAGATTGTTTTGTAAATTTATACCTGTTTAATTTGCTTTCTTATAAATCTTGTTAATTTTTATACAACTTGCTAAAAATTTTGTTTGTTGTCATATAAAAAACCAAAAATTTGTGTGTGCAATTAACTACTCGTCCGTATAAAACTGGTTATAGATTTATGATTTAATGTATTGTTCATCGCTGGCCACTACTTTCTAAAATCTTTCGAGCAGCCTAGAAATTCCGCGTTGTAAAAACTGGACATCTTTTAAAACGATCCACGAATCAATCCAATTTTTTACTTGATATGACCAGAAGTGCCGATCAACCACGCCGTGTGTCATTGATCAAAACAAATGATAGTCCGAGGTCAACGTTTGGTGAATACGACGGGTGGGGTAGGCCTTTCTATTTCAACGTTTTCAACTATGTTCTGACCACTTTCGCAACATTGGGTCATTGTCATGCTGTAAAATCACTTTATCACATCTCTAGCTAGCGGCCCTTTGTTTTTTAATACTCGGCACAAATGCATTAACTGCGTGCGATAACGATCGCCTATGATTATTCCGTCAGTTTTAACAACTCATAACGAGCTAATCCCATCAAATATTGGGTATGACCTTGGAATATTCGGTTTGACCGTCAGCGTGGAAGCATGGTCAGTAATCGCCATGTTTTTCTGTGTATGGGATTATCATAACGAACCCAATCTTTCGTCCCCATTCACAATGCGATACAAAAATTCCTTCCGACTTTGCCTTGCAAGCAACTGTTCTCAAGCAAACAAACGCCGTTCAAGATCTCTCGGCTTTAACGCACCCAATTTCCTTGTTTCTGAATCATTCCTATGACTTTCAGTCGTTGCTAAATGGCTTGTTTCATCACTTCCAATAAATCTGCCAATTCTTGTTGCGTTTGACACGAGTCTTGATCAAGTAGCCTCCAATTGTGCACCTCTGAAAGCCCGCCATGATACTCTTCGCCTATGTGTGAGTATTTGTACGTTAGTAATGATATCGGTATCCTATGAGAAATCGTATTTTATTTGGTAAGGATATTTTCAAAACATCGTATGTCGTCTTTGGATTAAGCTTTTGATGTTTTTTCGTGTACTCGTATAAATTTAGGTTTCATTTGGTTTCTTTTTTCTTGCATCTCTGTAATCTGAATATTTTACTCCTGTTATAAACTACACTACACTTTAGTTAAAGTGATAAATATATAGAAAATAACGGAAAAAATTCTACAAACTTCTGCTCAGTTACATTTTTATTATAATCTTTTATTCAACTGTGCAACTGTTTTATTTTTATTCTTTAAACTCTCTTCGTCGTTCTCGCTTAGCTTGTGCAATTCTGTCCTATTCATCCATAACATTCAGTTAGTCAGCCATTCAGCCGCACATTGTGCAGTTAAAAGAGTTGGTTTGAAAACAGTTGCATACATTCTTCATTCATTCATAAAAAATTAAAAGTTTATGTGTTAATGCATTAGAATGGGTTAAATTTACCGCTGTTGCAAGTGCACATTTAAACTGTATGCATTTATGTATTAACACGTTTACGAATACATTCATATGTTTTCCCACAATATAACAAAAGCTCACAATGCAACAATAATAATAATAATTTTTCTTTTGAGTTGAGTTGTTGAAACGTTTTAATGGTCGTCACCTTTCGTTAACTCCATTTTTTTGCTGATCGTGGGTGGTAATATTTTAAAGTGCAAGAGTACAAACATACTTCTGCTTGTTTTATTTTTGAAACGGCATAAACATTTGCTAAAAAGGGTGTTTGTGTTAAACGATTAATGTATTTCTCCACAATTTTTCTCGCACAATTCATTACATTAAAAATATATAGAAACATACGATTCACGGTGATTTCATGTTAAAATACTATTGATATTAATTTTTGCGTTATTGCTAATAATATTCCTTGCACATCATATAAACTATTCAATTTTATGGCAATATGGACAATAATTACTTATGATATTATTTTTGAGCTCCAAACTCAGACTCCAAACTCATATTTGGACTTAATATATAGACAAACAGACAAACAATTAAAATTTTTCTTACAGAGAAATTAGTTTTGTATGTATTAATGATAATTAGGCGAACTTATTTTAATATTTCTAATATTATATGATGGTATCATTCGTCTGGCTCAAGTTCAATCCTGGCTTTAGCCAAGAAATATTTTTATTTTTAATTACAACAATAATTGCCGTGATTAATAGCTCTTGATCAAAGAAGACAGGTTTGATCAAATGTATTTTCAAATGATAAATAACAGTGCTGAGACCAGTTCCGTCCTTAATTCCATGACGTTAAAAATTAATTTTATGAGTTCTTATGAAAAATATTGAATATAAGTGGTACTTTTATTAAAAAAATATTTTTGAGAGTACAAGTACTTCTGCAATGCCTTTCTCAATAGTTATTGTTTGTAAGAATGCGATTATAAAAGAAACATTTATACCATGACTTAAAGTCATGCCTTTTTTATATTATATAAAGTTATCCATGACATTTTATGCATTTATACAAAAAATATTCAGCCATTTTGATAGTTTTTATCGACACCAACTCACAAATGAAGGACTTATTAGCGATCAGCTCTTTTAATGACTTTTTTGTAATGACATTTTATAATAGTTATTTGTAAGCCTCCAATGACATCGTAATGTTACAAAAATGACTTAAAATACCAAAATGGAAGTGGTGAACAGTATGTTTATTAACATTTTAACACAGTACTTTGCAATAGAAGTTTTCGCTAAGTACTTCTAATATAAATCTGAACATCTGTTGGACTTTTGTTTTAATATTTCTTAAACGTACATGCATATGTACAGCAAACAAACTTCAAAATAATACCATTTGTAATTATACATTTTTGTACATTTGAGAAATGTTTTTACCACAAATGGTACAGCGAATAACACAGCAGAATTTCCGCCATATGCTGTTAGACCGCCTGTGTTTTTGCGACTTAATTTTCGAGATGTCGAAAACTTTATCAGTAACATAAACCCCAGAAAAGTTCCAGGCATTGATCAAATTACTGGTAAAATGCTTGATTAGTTTCCTCGTGTAGCTAGAAGAGTTCTACTTTTTATCTTTAACGCTATTTTGCGCCTTCAGTATAATCCTGCACAGTGGAAAGTGTCTATGATTACTATGACTCCCAAACCAGGGAAGGATCCCACTAAAGTAGAATCATATAGACCAATAAGTCTACTACCAACAATTTCAAAACTGTTCGAAAAATTGTTAATGGCAAAGTTAACTCCAATACTGAATGATGAGTTAAGTATCCCTAAACATCAATTTGGCTTTCGGACTAAACATAGCGCCATAGAATAAATACAGAAAAGGCTGGGTCAAAAAAATTTTTCTTCAAATCAACTTTTAATAGCAAGAAAAATCTGTCTTACTTCGTCAATAAAAAACCTGTAAAATATTGCATAATTACTTTTAGTGTAACAGCTCGCGCATTGACCTCAAAGTTTAACACATTAGTCCACTCTTTGCTTGTACTGTAAAGACTTTTTTCTGTGTGTTTTCATTGCAAATGTTGTTGTCAAGACTGGAAAATTTAGTGGCGTAATTAAACTTTTCGAAGAAAGGCTTCAGCGCCCCTTGCAGTGGATTATTTGCATGCTTCACTTAAATGAATTACCTCTAAGGCATCTTTTTAATAAGCATAGCTTGGATGGTGCTACTACAGGCCAATTTGGCCCTATTGGTAATTTATTACGAAATTGCAAAGACTTTCCAATCGTTAAATATGAAAAGATACAAAGTGAACTTTCGAAAGTAAAGATGGAAGACCTAAGTTCAGATCAAATATATTTGTATGAAATAACTATATCCGTTATTACTGGACAATGTCCCAATTATTTAGCTAACAGATCCCCAGGAAAAATGTCCCACGCAAGATGGTTAACAAAAGCAAACAAAATTTTGAGGCACTATATTTCCACATCAAACCCATCGAACAATCTAAAAGTATTAGCTGCATATTGCGTTAAAATTTACGCCCCAGTCTGGTTCAAAATAAAAACCAATCGAGCAAAGATGGGTCTAAATTTTTTTGGAAATTGGTTAAAAGTTCTCAAAATCTGTTAGCAGAGTATAAACAAATAATACAGCCCGTAATTGAACATAACCCCTTTTTTGCCCATTCAGAAAATTTGCTCCGGTCAACTTGCAACAAAGAGAATTCTAGAAGCTCGAAAGTCTTCATGTACTGGAAAGCAATCATGTGTATTTTGTAGATTGTAATTCGAATAACAATGTCACTAATGAAGAGTTTTAGGTATATATTAAAACTCTAGATCGAAAAAACATGACTTTCTTAAAACTACCATATCATACGCAAGCTTTAGAACGCACTGTAAAAATAGTGACAGAAGCATCCATTTCCTTATGTGATAAGAAATCGAGAGAAGGCTTAATGCAAACAAAACTTGAATCCAGAAAAATTATGCCCAGATTCAAGAGCAAAAGAGATTTTATGGCCAAGAAATAATTAAATTACATTTAAAGCGTAATATTTTTCTCCAAAAAACTAGTGTAGCAATTTGTTGTTAAAATGTATTAATTTTTAATAACAAAATAATAAAATATTTAAAATATTAGTTTTTAAAATAATTGGTGTTACTAAAATTGCAGAAACTTTAAGCCGCTTGCGCGGGCTAAAGATATTACTTAATTGAACATTTTTTTTCAAGTATTATCTTTTTATGCCTCAGACAGCAAAATATTACTATTAGAACTTAATTAATTCACTTTTATTTTTTCCAATACATAAGTGACCACCCTAATACACAGACTAGTTAACGTCACAAGATAGGCTTTTGAAGACAAAAAATATTGTTCACCTCTATTCATTGACATTTCCCAAGCTTTTCATAAAGTGTGGCACGAAGGTTTGATGCATGAAATAAAGTTAAACTTGTCTGCAAATACTCACAAGCTTCTGGAGAGCTACTTATGTGACCAAAACTTTGTTATCAAAGAAGGTGGCCCTCACAGCCAATCAGAGTAGGAGTCCTCCAAGGTAGCATTTTAGGACCCACTTTATACCTGATTTACGCCTCTGACATGCCAACGATATCCGGAATCCATACCTTAACCTTTGCAGATAACACAGTGTTCTGCAGTGTTCATGAAAACCATCAACTAGCTTCACGCAATTTACAGGAATATATTTCAATATTAGAGAAATAGCTAAACCTTTGGAAAATCAAAGTTAATGAACAGAAATGTACTCATGTCACATTCACACTGTGCAAACAAACATGTGCGCCTATCCAAATTAACAACTCACCTATTCCGCAACAAAATGAAGTCAAGTACGTTGGTATTCACCTGGATTGTAGACTAACGTAGAAGTCTCACATTGAAGCAAAAGTTACTCAGTTGAAACTAAAAGCAGCGCAACTAAATTGGCTTATGGGCAAAAACTCGACATTGAAGTTGGATTGCAAACATTTGTTATACAATACTATTCTAAAGCCAATATGGTGCTATGGAATTCAATTATGGGGCACCGCCTCAGCGGTCTAATATTAGAAAAATTCTAAGGCGACAAAACCAAATTCTTCACACGATTACTGCAGTACGTAAAAAATTCATGAATTCATAAAGATCTGAGTTTTCCACTGGTAAAAGAGTAATTTTCTAAGTGCCAGTAAACTGGAACTTCATCCAAATCCTCTTGCGCGTAATATACTTAACTTTGGCGACCACACTCGGCTGAGAAGAACGTTCAATAGGTGATTTTACCGATATAGCTCCCGCATAATAAAACGTTTTGTATAGCATTGTCCGGACTTAAGTAAAAAGCACAGCTTTTATTTTTTTTTAATTTTTTTTTATATATAACGAGTGATTTTTTTGCTATTATCTTTTTGGCAACACTAGTTTTGACAGCTCACGCACGTTTTGTATCTTGTGTCACTGTCAAACATCTTCAGTTTGGTCTATAATTTAATCATGAATCGTCTTACAAACGAACAACGCTTAAATTATTGAATTTTATTACCAAAATGCGTGCTCTGTGAAGAAAGTTCATCGCGCACTTCTTCCATTTTATGGTCAGTTTAATCGACCTACTGAGGCTTCTATTCGGGCTATTGTAAAAAAATTTCGCTCCAAATTTACATTGTAGGACATTAAACCACCAACACGCTTATGTAGAGTGAGAACTGAAGAAAATATCGCAGCCGTATCGGCCAGTGTTGGTGATGACCGTGAATTAATGATTCGGCGCGGTTCGCAGCAATTGGGCCTCTGTTACTCCACTACGTGGAAAATTTTGCGGAAGGATTTGGGTGTGAAGCCAAGATACAAGCTGGTGCAAGAATTGAAGCCAAACGACCTACCACAACGCCAAATTTTTGGTGAATGGGCTCTTGAAAAGTTAGATGAAGATCCACTTTTTTATCGAAGAATTGTGTTCAGCGACGAGGCTCATTTCTGGTTGAATGGATACGTAAACAAGCAAAACTGCCGTATTTGGAGTGAAGAGCAGCCAGAAGCATTGCAAGAGCTACCAATGCATCCACAAAAAACAACCGTTTGGTGCGGATTATGGGCTGGCGGCATCATTGGGCCGTATTTCTTCAAAGATGATGCGAATCACAACGTTACTGTGAATGGTGAGCGCTACCGTGCGATGATAACAAACTTTTTTTTGCCCAAAATGGAAGAGCTTGACTTGCATGACATGTGGTTTCAACAAGACGGTGCCACATGCCACACAGCACGCGAAACAATGGACCAATTGAGAGGCGAGTTCGGTGAACAGTTTATTTCACGCTTGGGACCATTCAATTAGCCGCCCAGATCGTGCGATTTAACGCCTCTAGACTATTTTTTGTGGGGCTATGTTAAGGCTAATGTCTATAGCGACAAGCCCGCTTCGATTGACGCACCCGAAAATTTTGGAAAGAGTATGCCAAAATTGGACTAAGCGGATGGACCATTTGAGGCGCAGCCGCGGCCACCATTTGCATGAAATAATCTTCAAACATTAAATTATATCGACCCAACTATCGATCCAAATAAATATTTCATGCATTTTTCTGAATTTTATGTGTTTTTTTTTTTTTTTTTAATTTCCGATAGTTCTTATAAAATCACCCATTAGTATTAAGATTTGAATATTTATTTTTAGTAAACTTTGTAGATTCAATAAATAAAAAACGCTTAAAAAAACAAGCTTGTGTAATATGGGAGAGAAACAAATACTTAGTGAAACAATGAATCAATTAAGGTTATTAAGATACAAATGGATAAAAAAAAAAAGTATCAACCAGAAATAATTCATATTACAATGTATAAAAATATTTTTTTTTTTTTTTTTTTTTTTCTTTTGTTTGTTGTTTTGCGTTTAAAATTTAAAAATTTTGCATGAAAATCGTTTTTTCGGTATCACAAAGAAACTATAGTGAAATAACTTCTTGTTGAGGAGTTCGGGCCTTCTACTCCCCACTGTATGCAATTTCCTAGCAATCAATGGAAGACAAGGCTTAATGAGTTGGTAGGCCGAAGCCCACTAAGAACATCAGCCCCTAAACCAACTCACCTGCCAACCATCTTCTCATGTATATGTTGTAAAGGAAACTAATAAATCTAGACTTAGGGTAGCAATATATAAAATAAAAATTTTAAATGAAATAAAATAAACCTATTTTTAAAATCTCATTAGTTGTGTATGAAGATTCTTGTAAATAATTTCTTTTGCATTTTTATTATTTGCATGCAGCAAAATATTCTCTTTATCTAGTTTTGCTCGAAATATCCTTACTTAATATTTTCAACTTAAATTATTTTCTTGCAGACAATCTTTTTGTTACGGCAACATTTCAAAACATACATTACATATTTATGACGTCCTTATTTGTTACATCTGAGATTGAAAAAATATTTACACAACACCTTTAAGAAACATTTTTAAGGGCTTCCTGATTTTGTCACCCACTTCAAAATGTAAAGCACACAACAGCAAGCCAAATAGCACCTCTTCAATGGAACAATGCAAACAAACTGCATTTGCACTCATAAAAATTGAAACAATAACCAGGACATCACCATCAACACCAAACTGCTGGCACTAAAACACTTCTTACCCGTAAACTCGAAAAAACACATTAGAAATAGGAATTTGCCGGAGTGAATGAGCATATATATTTTATACAAAATTGCAGTTACTCAAAAAATCGACACATTCAAATAAAAAAATGTATGAATTGTAAAACAAAAGATTCTTTGTAAGGACTAAGAAAAGAAATCCTTTTTGCAAAAAATATAATAAAAAAATACTAAAAACCAAGCAACATAAAGAGGTGACAAACAAAACAAGTCAAAGAAGTTGTTGAAGTATATTTGTATTTCATGTATTCGACTATTGCAACCCTTTTCAAACAAATATCAACGTCATCATCGTTTGCTTCATCAAAAACATCAGTGACAGCAGCAGCAACAGCATCCTTCATGCTTCCTTTATTATTCTGAAAACAATAGACATCACAATTCGAGGGAAAGTAATGATGGACATGAAGGTGACGGTAAGTTAAATAGCAAATATTTTAACGCTTTCCTTGATTTCTGCAATCGTCTTACTCAAAAAGGCGGCTCAGAAAGTATATATTTTAAATAACAGCCAATTATACTGCCTGACAAATTTAAATTATTGACTAAAAGTAAAGGTTTTGTTTGATGTATAGGGAAAGTTTTTCGAATTTTCATCACGACTTTTATCTTAGCAGTTTCGACTGCACAAATGCAGTTTTGGGTAAAATATTTGCAACAGTATCGTTGATCAAAACATGTGTTTTGTTTTTCAATTTTTGCGATAATTAATATTTTATAAAATTAACGCAACCACTACTTTTATCTTTGTCTAGCATAAAACTAAAAAGAAGGTAAAGAAATATATTTCCGGTTCCTTTCACGATGCAGTTGGGAGGCATTCACTAGAGAATAACATCCATTGCTAGATACATGCTTCTCTTTTGGAAAATTTCGGATAGTATATGAGGAATAGTATTCCAAATTGGTGTTGCAGTCAACGGCTGGCGAGAGAGCTGAACTGACGCTGAGACAAATTAAGATAGCACTGTAACATTAAATACAGGGTGGCTAATCAATTTTGCTATATTAAGAAACTCAAATAACTTTTTGTAAAGTTTATGTAATTTAGTTTTTAGAAATCCATTTGAAAAATAATACGTTTTTATTAAAGTAATTCATTAATTTTTGAAAATAATTGCATTCAAATAGCCTCCACCTTTGGTGACAGATGTGCGACATCTTATCAAAAAGTTATACATTACTGCCTGGAATGTTGCAGCGGGAATTGTCTCAATTACCGTTCAGAGGGATTGCTTTCAATCATCCAAATTTCTTGAGTTTTTTTGTAAACTTCTTATTTGCAATAACCCCACAAAAAAAAAGAAATCAGGTACAGTGAGGTCAGGAGACCTGGGAGGCAAACGGAATATAGAGTTTCTTAAAATCAGTTTATTGCGAAATTTTTGCCTCAATTCTGTCATAACAGGCGTGGCTTTGTGACAAGCTGTTGCATCTTGTTGAAACCAAACAGTGTTGAAGGGGATTCTTTTTTGGCGTAATTTTTGAAAGAAAAACTCTTTCAGCATCTTTAAGTAACGATCTCTTTATTGACCGTAACAGTAAGTCCGTTTTTTTTCGAAAAAGTAAGGCCAGACAATGAAGATTGAAAAAACTGCACACCACACTGTGATGTGAAGTGGATATAATTGCATCTGATTGAGTATCTGTGGTTCAGAGCTACTCCATATTCGACAGTTTGGTTTGTTAACATTGTCGTTTAAATCATAATGTGCCTCGTCAGTCAAAAAAATGCAGTTCAAGACGTTTTCATCCTCTGACACCATTTGAATAAGCTTCCCACAAAATTCCAAGCGAATCGGGAAGTTTCTAAGGTCTTTTTCTAAGGTTTTTTTTTTTTTGGTAGCAGCTTTCATCAGCCACCCTGTATTTGTTTCTTATTTGGTAATATTATATCCCTGTTGGTCGGGAACACTATATGGTGTATTTTACAGATGTATAGAACATTAATTTGGGAGCACCTTCTTAGCTGTTGGCCATTTGGTCAGCTGTTAAATGAAATATGGTTACTTGAGTTTGGGATTTCAACATGAATGGACTGACGCCTTAATAAGACTTCCATATTTCGGTAAACGGGTCCAAAACAAGATTACCAAAATGCTCGATATGCAAAAGCGAATTTGGTTTAGAATTTTGAGTAAATATATGTTGAGAGAGCGTTACATTCAGTACAGAGCGTTACATTCAGTACAACCAACTGTTTGACGTGCTTAATAAGCTAGTAGAATCATAGGTCCAAACTGTTTTAAAAATGATGCTGGAACTTTACAACTAACATTAACTGCTATTAGCTCATTATTAAACAATTTTATGTTCACGAATCCTATATTCAGGAGATATGATCTCAACACACGATTGTCATACAGCTTGTGCCGCAGTTGATTTATTGAACGAAATGTTTGGTAATCGCATATTTTCACGCTGTGAATTGGGTGTCGACATTGTGCGATTTAACACCGCTAGACTTTTTTTCTGGGGATATGTGAAATCGATAGTCTGCGCCGATATGCGCAAAACGACTGATCAACTGGAGTAGCACGGCCACAAATGTAGGATAAAGTCATATGCAAAAAATAATATTACAAGTATGCAAAGAAAAATGCTTGTTTTTGAATGCTTGATTTAATTGCGATCTGTCAAACGTCAGCGGTTAAAATTTCACCCAAATTCATCGATTAGTTTATTTGTTATAGTCGCTTGAGGTAAGCAGCTTTTTTGTTTCATGAAAAATGGAAAAAGTGAATTTTGTGCAGTGATTAAACGCTATTAGTTCAAAGGGAAAACGGCAAAGGAGACAAAACAAAAACTCGATAAACATTACGGTGAGATTGCTCCGTCAGAATACATGGTAAATTATTAAGTTGCTGAATGTAAACGCGGGGCAAACAATCACCGCAATGATACAAAACTGGGCTTAAAAAATAGTTTAGACATTAAATTGCATGAAGCCTTTTGTTTCAAAGACAAAACGGAGATTCATTAATATACAAAAATGTGAATATTAATAACTTAACACCGGTTGTTCAGAGACAGCAAACGCTATACAAACAATACAGGCAATTAACAAAATTCATAATGAATATGAGATGGATATAAACAGACAATAATTCAATGGATCGGTTATTAAGGCAGCCGTTCATGATACATCATGTCCCGACTTCAAATCCGAAAATGGTTGCTAATGAGTAGTGTAGCCACTACAAAGCAACTAGTTGTCCCCCAACTAAAGGTTTGATTATTATATTTCTTGTCTTCTTCAATCAAAAATTATTGATCACAGCAAATTTGTACAAAATCTTTCTTAAGAAAACTTAAGAAAGGAAAAACTTGAAGTAAATAAAACCCGATGCACAAATGCACAAAAACCAAAATTCTTATTTAAAAAAGTATAAAGTTAAACGAAAATTCAATAAATTAATATTTCCAAAATAGATTCTATAAAAAATTAATGCTTTTTTATTACGTACATATGTATTTATGTAAGTCTTAATAAAGATATCGAAAACACCAGATGCTGGCCATTAAATTTTATTTAGTTTACGTCTTCTTTTCTTTAAACTTAATGAAGCTAAGCGGATATTTTATTATTAATTCAGAATTAGTCTTGTTTATAGCTTGAACGTTTTTTTTTATTTACTTTCTCATAACACCATTTTCAAAAGGAAAAAACATTTTTTTTAAGTATAGATAATGGTGCAAATACGGCGAACAGTATAATGTTTTTTGTTGTCAGTTGTGTTACTAAACAACGGTCCGTAATATTTTTATGAATTTACTCGTAATATACAGCATTGTCTGCTAGTTTCTTTAGAAAATTTTGCAACGTCTGCCTGACAAAAGACCGGAAGTTAAGCCAGAGCATAAAATTACTGTGCGAATTTTGTATTATAGCAACGTAAGCTACAACAGAAATGGCAGCATCAGCAACAATGGAACCAGCAGCACCAACAACAACCACAACAACAATAAAACAGCAAGATGCGAATTTAATATTTTTATTTGATATTTATTTAATTTTATATTTTTTATTTTTATACATTTCCATAATATTAGAAGTTGTTGTTAGCAGTGTTGCATAAAAGATTAAGCTATGAATAACGCTTAATATTAATATTAGCGGAAAGGAGAAATTTACCATGCGTCCCCAAATAAAATTACTATTTAATAAATTTCAATTAGAAAATGGTTTTCTAGATCTTAAAAATAGGCGTTTGTTTTGATAATACGAGTACAAATCTCTTACCAACCAGCTAGATTTTTAATATACGGGAACAAAAAATAGTTGTAAGGGGCTAAATATGGAGAATATGATGAACGGGGTAAACTACTGAGTAGATTTTGGGACTTGAGCCCTAAGATGACATCCTGGTTATATACTCAAATAATAAGACCCACTATATTATGTGGGGCTGTAGTATGGTGACGAAAAACCAAACAGGTAACAGTCATATCAAGGCTTCGCAAGGTTCAGAGACTTGCATGCCTATGTATCACAGGGGCGATGAAAACCACGCCAAAGACAGCCATGGAAGCTCTTTTGAATCTAACACCATTTAACGTGGCTATTCAAAAAGAAGCGGCCGTTCAGGCCATCTCAATTTACAAAAGGGACAGGTAACCTTATTGGTCATCTTACAATCCTAAAGGGTATCAGTGACATAATCGATATGTCTCAAACAAGTGACCTTATAGATCCTACTAACTCATTTACCAGGAAGTTTAGGATCATTTTGTAAGGAAGAACGGAAGAATGGGGCACGAAAAGAGCAGAGGGGACTTTTATTGGTCCCACTCCAACATTTGGCTTCAATACGGGTTTGCTTAATGAAGAGATGAAGAAGTGGACGCAGTCCATCGTTAAGCAACAATGGAACGACACAGCTGGTCTTGAACATTCCAAGAAGTTTCTAAACTTTGCTACAAAGAGGGTCAAACGTGCTCTAAAACTGGCATGAAAAGCCTCAGAACATTATACCTGCCTAAAGCATCTGCACAGGATGGACAATTCCAACACAGATTCTGCGGTGAGGAAGAAGAGTCAATGGAGCACTTGAGCACCCACTATGGAGCATTGGGACACAGGATATATAGGCTGATACAAGCTCATATGTTAAGTGAATGTGGCTTAATACTCCGAATGAAGCAGCTTGTTCGTTTTCTTGACGTACTTACCCCGTAATAGGGCAAGGAGACGCACAATAGATCAACACTGGTCGCAGTGCAATTGGCCGATGCGGGCCACATTCCTTCCAATAATAATAAAAATTATGAACGGGGTATCAGTTTCGTCATTGTGAAAGTACAAGTTTATATATGTATATGCATAGTCCTAATGAACATTTTTTTTTTCTTTTGATGATGTCGTTTTTGCTTTACATCAATATTGAATTTGAAATTTTAATATTGCCCGTTGTCAATCAAAACGTCCTTTCAAAAGTGATCGCTGTAAATAATGCATTTTAAAAAAATATGAGCATAATCGAGTTGGCGGACTGACCTTAGCTAATTTTCTTTGGTGCACATCCACACGAAGAAAACTACCAGTGCGATTGTTGTTTAGTCTCTGGTTTGTTGCGATAGATCCATATTTCGTTCACAGTTACAAAAACCTGATGGGATTGATGACAACTTTAGCAATACTTCTTTCGAAATAGCTTATGACACAAAGCGGGAGACCCCAGGCGTGCAGATACCTTTTTCATATCTAAATATAATAAACTTACTGGGTTAAGACGCCTACAGTTCTAACCATATTAAGTATTACCAATCTCCAAGCATCTAATACCATTCCAATAATTTTCATCTAGCGTGGCGATCTTTTTGTGTTATCCAAGCATGTGTTTACGATTGACTTCGGTTGTGCAGAGTTCTTATAGTATTGATAAATCTTATCCTTTATTTCAATAATTGGTTTTCAACCTATTTCCGTTAAAACTAACGAAAGTCTTTCAATGACTGTTCGAAAGAAACTAATAGTACAAATGTTGTATTCGAAGTGATATGTATATTAAAACTTAAGTAAAATCAGTAAAAAAAAACCTCGTATTTGTAAATTTGAATTGTTTTCTACAAAATTAATAGTATTTGTAAATTTGAATTGTTGTCTATAATATTATTGGGTCTTTATATACTCACATACTTATATTGACCTAATCAATGTTTAAAGTAGTTGAAACATATACATACGATTCACAATCTTGTGCAATTGCAAAAATGAATTTTTTATTCTGCAAATTCAATAATGCGAGGCCATTTGCACATGATTGTGAATAGGGCTATTGTATTAAAAAATTATATTAACATTGTAAACTGGGCTAACCCACTTTCATTCACTCCTTCATTAAGATTTTTTATTTGAAATTGTATTTAGAAGTTCACAGCATTTGAGTTGGCAACACTGCTTTATTTGACAATCTACTTAACAACTGATAGTGGCTTTCTGTTTAGTTCAGTTTGACTTACACCAAAGTAACGCTTGCACATTTTTTGTCAAAATAATGGTTCTGTTCGTCAACTGGCATTAATATTGACGTTCCATTCCAAATTTGGTCTCCGATGAAGTCCGATTTTGGTTGAATGTGTACTTACATAAGCAGATTTGTTGAATTTATAATTAGGATAATCCAAAAGTTTTTGTTGAAACACAACTACATCCATAGAAATTCATTGTTTGGCGCGCTTTATGGGGCTTCAAAAACTATGATGATCAGTCTGTTGCTGTCAATGCTGAATGGTGAAAATTGGTGTTTCAGATTTTGTGTTTTCCTTATATCTTCATTATTAATTTCAATGTATCAGTTTTAACTAATTTAGTTCCAACATATTACGTGTTTTTATTAACAGGTTCAAGACAAATGATACTCTCTCTTTTTTATGATAATCTATATTCCTAGTTCCAGTACAATGCACCGCATTTGTAGGGGTCATCTCCTGAGTAGTCCAAGATAAAGAAAGAGACTCTATTTTTGTTTTGGCATCCAAAGATAATGTGGTCTTTTAAGTGTATTTGGCATCTGTACGAGAATTTATCACAAATGTACTGCAGTTTTAGGGTGTCACCCCATGAGTACTAGTCCAAGATAAAATAGAGTTCCTTTTTTGGTTTTGCATCGAAAGATAATGTGGTTTTTAAGTTTATTTGACATCTGTACGAGAATTTATCCCAAACTTTCAACACCCAACTTTTCTTTGACTGATTTTTCATCCGCGGAGGTTATGTTTTGCCTTGGTGTACACCTAATGGCACTCTGCTTTCTGGGGTATAGAGAGGTAGTAGCCCCTCATTCGTTGCAGTTGCATCAACTAGGTTTTATTGGATATCCGAAACCCTCATAAACAGTTGATTAGCAGAACATGGGGATCAGCAAAGCCCCGTAAGGTTCTACTTCAAAAACCATTTCGGGGCTGATCATGATTGAGGTGCCTGCATCTTGGCTGATATGTTCTGGCTGTGGCTTAAACCTAAAACCTCAGGCAGGGGCTTAGTCTTCCCTGATAACTAAGGTGCCGGCTTTCAAGGAGCCTATTATACTCTCTTAGCTGTTGTCTTGTAAAGAACCAGTGGTAATTGTAAGGTGGGTGAGCTAGTTAAGGGCTGATTCTCTTAATGGATTGCGGCCTACCAACTCATAAGGCTTGTCTGCCATTGACGGTCTGGGAAATTGCATATAGGAGGAATTAGAAGGTCCAAGCTCTTAGAAGGTCCGAGCTATAAACATATGGTAAAAATTACGACTTGTGTGAACCTTGGAAGCCATAGGAAGGGCTAGAGAACCCTGATTAGTTCACCTCGTGGAGTTGGTCCGTCATTAGATAAGGCCGTCAAAGGCAGGTGTTGACGCAAATGAATTACAGATTCTAACAGATTTATTACAAATGTATAGCCATAGTTGTATGCCATTATCATATAAATTGTCTGCCTTAATATATATGTACTTCAAATCACAAATAAAAATAACGTTTTTTATCATTTTTAAATAAAAAACTTTCAGATCGTTTCATACTTTTATATCACAATATCTGAAAAGTGGTAATATAAGAGAGTTCTAGTTTTGAAATCCTACTGTATAAGGAAATTGGAATGAATTTTTCGATAGCTACTCATATCAGCAAAAAAATCGCTCAAGATGATTTGCAATCGCGAGAGCTGCCATAAAATTGAAGCAGCTTTTTTTGTTCTGAGAAATAAATTACCACAAATATTCATTATTGCCGTTTTGCTCTATACTACTGAATAACACCATTAAGTGCTTTTTATATTTGTCGATTTAGTTTTTCCCAGTCTTTATGAGCTAATTTTTTTATTCTTCTCTAGCTACTGATAACAATGGTTATAAATGGCGCAGCCCAATATTAATAATAGGTAGATAAATTTTCAAGCCTTTTTATTTACTTTTATACATAACTAAAATATTTAAATTTATGTAACCTATTTTGATAAAAATGCAAATAAGTACACATACGCATATCTTTCCTTCACACTTCATTTCACTTTTGAACAAATAAAAAATTGTATTTTACGATTACATAGCTTTTTTTCAATAAAGTTTATACGTTCAAACAGAAAGCATATTTAAAAACTGTTTAATTTTTCACTTGCAAATATAAAACTATATAGTTTTGTGTGCATACATACATATGCATATATACTCATACATAAATCATATGAAATGATTACCTCGTTATATTTGGCCATAAACGTACATATACAAAGTGCCAACATTCATACTCTCATAAGATTAGCAAAATAATAAAAACAAAACGATGCGAGCACATCCGATACAATAAATGCAATTTATGTACATATACATATCGCATACCAAAACATAAAGATTCACAACTTAAAATTTTCCAAATCGTTTTTATTGCATAATTGAGCACACAGAACATTGTCTAACGACAATAAAAATATTGTTAGCATCACTGCATTCTTTAACTGGTAAAATACCACTATGTCTGTATTTACATTATTTGTACTGGTTGTGCATAATCAACTGTAGAACACTATTTTCAATTGTGATCGTCTATTAGTAATTGAGTATTTTAATTTCGCGTTAATAGTATTGTTTTTTTTTAAGTGCGTATTCGGCTGCGCCGAATCTAAAATACCCTCCACGATGGTCACGTAAATATATGGTATATATTACAAATTTGAACTAAATATGCTTGGTTATACACATATGAACCGTTATCATGGAATCATTTTTACGGAAAAATCGGCTTAGGCTATATCTCGGGTTTATATGGACCGATATCGAAAATTTTGATTTTCTGCAATTTAGTGACCCCATTTTATTATCAAAACTGCTTCTAAGCAAAAATTAAAAAATCGGTTTAGGCTATATGTCGGGTATGTATGAGCCGATATTGGAAATATTCATTTTTCATACATAGATAACCTTATTTTATTAGAACTGCTTTGGAAGCAAGCAAATCTTGCACTATTGGCAAAACTTCTTTCTTTCTTCTACCCTATTTCTTGTTTTCCACAATGACTTTCTATTTCAAACTTCCAACCCTATCCACTCTTTCGCAGATGACAGCAGCATTTGACATTCATACTATTTCAGTTATAAGCCTTGCATATCCGAGATCATTGCCACGAGGCAAAATATGAATGACTTACTCGTACTGAATAGTGATCTTCTATTAATCACCGAACGGGGTTGTAAAAATAGGAACGCTTCTAACCCTCGTAAGACCCACTGTTGTTTATTAACAAACAAACACACGACCCCAAGTGCTGTTTCATCTGTACTCATGGATGGTATAAATAGTAAGGAATCGGATGCTCTTGAGGTTCTTGGGTAGATACAATGTGATGTTCGCTGGACTGAACACATTTTTCATGTCTCTTAAGAAGCGTTCAAGTGCCTTGGGTTTTTAAAACGGTGTAAGATGTACTTTACTCCATGCGAACTCCTTGCTACTCATACCACCTATATCCGACTAAAAATAAAATACAACTCCCATGTTTGGTCCGGTGACTCAAAAGTCTATTTTGGGGTAACTCAAGTGTGTGCAGGAAAGGGCGACGAAGCTTATCGGTGACAGTAGGGTATCTAACTCTATTGACTCCATGTAGCATCGATGCAGTGTGGGGTGGGTTACTCTGTTCTATTGTTACTACAATGGATTTGGCTCTGACGAGATTAGAAATCTTGTACCTGAAAGGCATACATTTTTACATAACAGGCGTTTATCGTCCAGAGCTCAGCCATTTGTGGTCGATTGCCTTAGGAATCGTACAATGCAATACAGATAGATTTCGTTTTTCAACCACACGCTTCGTACGTGGAATAAGCTGCTTGCAGACGTGTTTCCTGCCTGTTATAACGTTGGAAAGTTCAGGTCAAATGCTCACAAACACTACTCCCTCTTTCCCCCTCCTGATACCTTTTTTTCTTGTTTTAGTACAGTGCTCTGCATATGTACGGGTGGGTTATCCCCTGGTTCCAAGATAAAACAACAAAAAAAAAAATTTTTTATTTTATTAATAATAGTGCAAAACTAAAAATAGTTTGAATGACCTTTCAATTTGATTGTAAAATTACAATCACATTTCTAAAAATAGATTTTTGCCTCTGTTGAAATTGAAATCGTAACTGTTTATAATTTAGTAAGCGATACGACTATATGTTTATTTTTGTATCGCCGTACAAAAAAAGTGGAATTTTTATTAAAAAAAAAAACAAATAAATTTTAACGCTGCCTTATATACAAACATACATATAGATACATACATGCTTACTTCCTCATATTGCCTGAATAAGCCTACTTCTTTAGTTTTGGCTGCTACAATGCTACAATAATATTTTGGCTAAATGCCAAAACAATTTGTCTCTTAACTCTAGATGAGTTACAAAATGCAAAAAAAAAACGAAATAATGGCAAAAACTATACGGTGTTAGAAAAATAAAAATCTAAATATGTACTCGTATTACAGTAGAAAAAATCATAGAGCATGACTGGAAATAGAAAACGGCATTTAAAACTTAATAATCATTTCTATTTATATGTGAATGTCTGCGCATTGAAAAAACGAAAATGCAATAAAAAAAGAATAGTGTCACAAATTCTAAAGCCAAAAGAGTTGTCATACAGGTCACACACTATCGTATATTGTTGCATATTCATATTATACATACATATCGATATACATTCCCCGCAGAAAATGCAGATAGTAAAACTCTTAGAGCCAGAAACAAACTTTACAGTGCAATCTAAATTAGGGCGTAAAGCGCAACGTAATTTAACGCTTAGATTTTACGCTATAGTAAGTAACTTGAATAATAGCATTGTGCTATCCATAAAAACCACTGAATAGAAATAAAAATAAAAAGTGATATAGTCGCTAAATTAGTCTGAAAGCACCTAAAATGTTACTACTAATAGCAACAAAATATGAGTAAGCGAACTTTACCAAGCAACAGTACAGCTTCCTCTCTTACGCTCGGTCAAAATTAGATTTCCAATTGCAAAGCGTTGACGCCGCACTATTTGGATTTGTCTCATACATTTTGTATGTTCATGAGGAGTTTTGACAGATAAAATACGCTTCACCTCCTAATTTAGGTTGCACTGTTAAGCTAATAGCAATGGAATGACCGTGTTCGATGTTAATGAATGTCTTCAAATCCACAGACATATTTAATTAATACTACCAGATTACGCAAAAAAAATTGTTAGATTTTTATAAAAATCAATCAAGATCTTTAGCTGGAACATTTAGAAAAAAAACAAGATCAAATAATACGAATATTTAATTATAGTAAAAATAAAACCAACAAAATTTTTGTCTGATAAAATAATTTGTATCCATATACATATATATCAAAAAATAACCATAATAACTCTTGATCAAAGAAGACTGTGCGAAAAACTTAGATGAAGAAGTGTTTGGGCAGATGAAGAAGTGTTAGTCCAAATTTGTAGTGAAAAACTGATTTTCTTATTTGAATGGATCTTAAAGCTAAATAACATTTAAATACGAACTCAAAAACTGGGACTAAGGGAAACAAGTTAACAAACTTTGCACTTCTTTACCTTGTCACAGAAAAAATTATAGCAAATATGAATCAATAATATTTTTGTCTAAAACAATGTTTTGTAAGTATATTTTTAATTTTTTTTGTTGTTGCTGGAAAAATTATCCTTCAATCAATTAATCAGGTCTAAATCCTAAAAATTTATTAATTGATTCTGTCCAAAATTGTTTTGCTTAAACAATTATTTTTAACATCTTCAATATTGTATATTATTTAGTCGGCAAGCAGAAAAGCTTTAATATAAAAACGTAAATTTTTAATTTTTTAATTGCCTGCTTGCAGCCAACGTGTTGTAGCGACGGTCGCATAGTCTATGGCATGGGTAAGGGAGTAAGCTTTACTCCCTGTCAGTAAAGGTGGCTTCAAAACAACAGTTTCTCACTTTTAATTGTAGTTATTAATAAAACTTTAGATGCTTTCAGGTAACTTTATCAGCAACTTTGTCTCCACGTACTTTTTCTGTTTAGCGTTTTTTCTCAAACAAGGTAAGTGAACGTTACAGTTCGAGGCACAACGTTAATATTCCTATTAATATAGCCTACTTCAGCATCAAATGTAAGTGCTAAATTACGTTGCGCTTTACGCGCTAATTTAGTTTGCGTTGTAGTTTATTTTTTATTTAAATGAGTACTTGAGATGTAAATCCGACAGTGCCGTTAACAATCATCACCCTGCCAATAGGAACCACGTGAAGAACATACGAAACGAAAGCCAGACTACAAACATTGCGAGCCAGAACCTACCATTGTTAATATTTTAAATACTGAATAAATAGAATTTTGGGTTGTTGTAAGTCTTAAAGAGGAAGAATCATATCTTGTTATTTACTTTATATTCGTGGATCCGTAAGAAGACACTGGACGTCGCTTTGCTACCTCAGCCGACGACAAAACCACATTACAAATTGTTCTTATATTTTCTTACGGAAATACTTTTTATGATAAATTATTACTATTTACTCTTTATTAATATTTTTTTTTAACAAGTAAACTTGACCCTGTTCCTCTTAAAAATTGTCTTTTTATGATATCTTTTTTCACTTTTTGCGCCATTTTTTTTTTTTTAATTTCAAGGGCAACGCCAATAATGGAGATATTGTCGTATTTGGTTGCTGTATTGGCAAGTTTACTCACACAAAGCGCACATAAACAGATTTTTTCGGTTTTAATAATATTTTTTTAAGATGGGCTACAAGCACTTTAAGTTGCTCTCACTTAAATATCCAATTAACATTTTCTGCCCGATAGCTTAAAGTAACTAAATTTGTTTATTTACATGATCTATCCACAATCTCGAATTTAGGTCCAAACCAAAGCTACGCAAACCGTTAGGCAAACACTCGCTTTCCATTTGGACATAAGCGATACAAATACAAACATAAATTAATCACTTTTTTATTTTCAATGAGAGTAGACGGCCATTGTATTGCGGCAATTTGCTCGGCATATGAAGTTGGAAAGATACAAATTGTTTTATTAATTGTTATAGCCTAGCCTCTATTGCTTGATAATCTATCGCTATAATTTTTGTTTTTTTTTTTAATTTCTACAATAAAGGTAAACTTTTACACAATTCGAAACATTATTACAAGAAACCATTTTCTTCGTTTATTGTATGTGCACCTTCTTCCACCTCCACACACAAAATTTACACACACATTCAAAACATTTGCAAGAAAATCAAAAATTTTTTATGAACATGCTTCAAATATTTGTACAAACCAGCAAACACCCCATAAACAAACAAAAGTGTACAAACCTAAAATTTTGGTATGTTTGGCAAGCAGTTTTTGTAGTTTATTTGACTCTTCAATGTCACTCTAATCGTCTAATTACACCGTAGCTTTCACGTAAAACTTTTCTTATTATATATTTGAATTTTATATATGTATATGGTATTTACGCCTAGCCTAAATTTATAAAAATCTTTTTAGCAAACGATAATAAACTTTCGATCCTTGAGCTTTGTAAGTGATTACTGTGATGTATTTGATTGACTTCAAGTGAATTTTTAAACAATTACCGCCATACTCATGAAAAGTATGTTTTGTTTATCACAGGACTATTTTGCAAATTTCCATATAAAGATTGTCAAATAAGCCTTTAATATATATAAAAAAAAAATTTTATAAATACTGTGGTTTAATTGGATTTTGTATCATGAAAAGTATATTGATATTTCGAATCATATTAAAATTCACATACTCGTAACTGGGACCAACTACACATTTTGAAATATTCCCCTGTTTTAGAGTATACTTTTGATTTTTGCAAGTCATCTTTATCATTATAGTGGTACAGCTGTCTTTCGTTTCCTTTGTCAAAATTTTGTATACAAGATACATAATTTTGAAAAACACATTGACTTGCTTGCTTTTCGAAATAAAGGAAAAACAAAATTTCGCAATTTTTTCGACTTTTCGTAATTTCTACCAACAAACTGTTTTTTGGTGTTGCATTTATTGTAATTTTGGCACTATCTGGTAAAACTGCCTGGGATTTTTGTGTCCACAATGGTGAGAATGAATAATTTTGACAGCAAAACAAAATTGTCTATACAAAACCGCATAAATAAATACCGTATCTTTTAAACGATAAAGAACGTGACTGAGTTTTTGAATTGAACTATTTGTTGTGTCAAATTCAGTTCATTTAAAAAATGTCTCATTCAAAAATGTACAAGCCTTGTTGAGTTTATATCATTTACGTTTAGACATTATCCCAGCAATGGCGGCGTGGTAAAAATATTTAACATAATAACTTTTTTCAATATAATCGTATTTAATCAGGTAGTTTGAACGCATATTTAATAATAGTCAAGTAATCTACTTTTGTCATTATTTTAAGTGGTAACCAGGGCAGATACTCTACACAGGGTAAAAACATGAAGGCCAGGATAGAATACCTTACTGGGCTAGCATGATTTTTTATAACTCTTGAATGTCAGAACGACGAAAGAAAAAACTGGACTACCTTCTATTAGTCTTGTTAAATAATGTATACATATATTTTTAAAGCACTAAAATACGTATTACGTATATAGCGGATATGTGTTGGTTTAATGCAAAGGAATATAGTGAACTACTAAGAAAGAAGTAATATTTCACTTCCTTATCTACCCTGGACGCAAAATTTCCAGCCTGACATATGATGAAGCAGGCGAAAAACTGCAGGGGAGAGATGTTTTCATTAACAAACTAGCACAATCAAAAAATTGTAACGAAAAACAAAATTAGCACAGTAAATTATACTGAAATTAAAATAAATATATATTACAAACAAACCTAAAGCATATATATATATATAGATATATATATATATATATATATATATATATATATATATATATATATATATATATATATATATATATATATATATATATATATATATATATATATATATATATATATATATATATATATATATATATATATATATATATATATATATATATATATATATATATATAATGGGTGATTTTATAAGAACTATCGGAAATTTAAAAAAAAACACATAAAATTCAGAAAAATGCATGAAATATTTATTTGGATCGATAGTTGGGTCGATATAATTTAATGTTTGAAGATTATTTCATGCGAATGTTGGCCGCGGCTGCGCCTCAAATGGTCCAACCGCTTAGTCCAATTTTGGCATACTCTTTCCAACATTTCGGCCGGTATCTCACGAATAATGTTGGCAATGTTGGCTTCCAGTGCATCAATTGAAGCGGGCTTATCGCTATAGACATTAGCTTTAACATAGCCCCACAAAAAATAGTCTAGAGGCGTTAAATCGCACGATCTGGGCGGCCAATTGACTGGTCCCAAGCGTGAAATAAACTGTTCACCGAACTCGCCTCTCAGTTGGTCCATTGTTTCGTGTGCTGTGTGGCATGTGGCACCGTCTTGTTGAAACCACATGTCATGCAAGTCAAGCTCTTCCATTTTGGGCAAAAAAAAGTTTGTTATCATCGCACGGTAGCGCTCACCATTCACAGTAACGTTGTGATTCGCATCATCTTTGAAGAAATACGGCCCAATGATGCCGCCAGCCCATAATCCGCACCAAACGGTTGTTTTTTGTGGATGCATTGGTAGCTCTTGCAATGCTTCTGGCTGCTCTTCACTTCAAATACGGCAGTTTTGCTTGTTCACGTATCCATTCAACCAGAAATGAGCCTCGTCGCTGAACACAATTCTTCGATAAAAAAGTGAATCTTCATCTAACTTTTCAAGAGCCCATTCACCAAAAATTTGGCGTTGTGGTAGGTCGTTTGGCTTCAATTCTTGCACCAGCTGTATCTTATAAGGCTTCACACCCAAATCCTTCCGCAAAATTTTCCACGTAATGGAGTAACAGAGGCCCAATTGCTGCGAACGGCGCCGAATCGATAATTCACGGTCATCACCAACACTGGCCGATACGGCTGCGATATTTTCTTCAGTTCGCACTCTACGTAAGCGTGTTGGTGGTTTAATGTCCAACAATGTAAATTTGGTGCGAAATTTTTTTACAATAGCCCGAATAGAAGCCTCAGTAGGTCGATTAAACTGACCATAAAATGGAAGAAGCGCGCGATGAACTTTCTTAACAGAGCACGCATTTTGGTAATAAAATTCAATAATTTGCAAACGTTGTTCGTTTGTAAGACGATTCATGATTAAATTATAGACCAAACTGAAGATGTTTGACAGTGACACAAGATACAAAACGTGCGTGAGCTGTCAAAACTAGTGTTGCCAAAAAGATAATAGCAAAAAATCACTCGTTATATATTCATTCCAAAATCTTTTATTTAAGGATTTATAATTCTTTTCTATGCACTTCCGTAGAATATGTCTTTCGAATATCTCCATTCTTTTCATCTTTGTCTTTCAAATGGTAAACCAAATAGGAAATGCATAGACAAGAATTGGTCTTATACTGACTTTGTACAAAAAAAGTTTGGTTCTGATTGGTAGAAATTCACTATTAAATAACCTAGCAAATACCCGTTTAACTTGATTGCATCTATCTATATTATAAGAATCATGGTTGTTAAATTTTATAAGTTTATTGCAATTTACACCAAGATATTTTATGGTATCCTTAAACTTTATTTCATTACCTCTTAATGATAATTTCAATTTCTTAGAATCAGGTACAAAAGTATATTTACATTTTCCAGAAGCGTTTCTTAAACATATCGCAATACTTTTTGCCACATTAATTTTAATGCTTCAAAAGGAGTAAAATTCATCAACACACTTAAGATGAGATGAAACCCGATTGAGTGCAACCAACGGTGAGAATATAAAAGTAATATGAAAGTTTATTTCAACGACTATCATTGTTATTTATATTACTTTATGTAATTAATAATGATTAAATATTAAAAAAAAAGTATATTTCATTTGATATTTCCACAAATTTTCAAATTATATATGAATTTTTAAATGTAGCCGTATCTATTAATGTAGAAACATCCATATACATAACATATAATTCCATATACATAACATATAATTCATATGCAATAACTTTTACACACTATCGCATACTTCTACATGTTTCATTTTACTATTGATAGTTTTTTATAGAAGATATTTTATTTTTGTGTTCATGTGAGAGCTCTGCAGTTAAAAGTTCAGTTAAGGACATTGTATGGTTGCTAGATACTCGCTATAGACTTACTTGATTTGCACTGTAGACGCCATCCCCGAAAATAAAAACGGAAAAAACTTTCTGTAATAGAATTCTATGTGCAGATAAAATTCAATTTCCTTTATTCAGTTTTTGTTATTTATTTCAATCTTTACTGTGCACTTTACACATAAAACGATTATTTTTTCTACACCTTTGGCACTATAAATTTTCACACGAAAGTCTTTAGAAATTTTTTATTCAGAACTTTTTAATTTATTTTTGTTTGCACTTTTGTTTTATTATATTCTTTTCTCTATATACTTTACAATAATCTTCAACTTTTTTATAATACAACATTTAATTTATGTATTGTATATGTAGGTATATTTAAAAAAGCAAAAATTAGCTGTAGATTTTTCAAAGCTTGGGACTGTAGGCAATGTTAGATATTGTGTATGTTGTTTAATGAATTCTAAGTATTTTCACATTACATATTTACATTTTGAATCAATTCTAAAATGTTTTCTATTCACTCTTTGATAGATGATATTAGTACACACATACATACATATATACTTTTTTATTACTTTTAGACATTTACATTTCAGTAACACTTCGCCTCTTGGTCATTTCCAATCCTCAGATAAATTTTTTCCAAACATTTTAAGACCTTTTTTATTCAATTTATTTTTTCTTACACTTTAACGACTGTAAACAAATAGTATAAGGGAGTTTTTCACACTTTTTTCTGAATGAAAACAGAAACAGTTTTCTTATTTCTGTCTTGAGTTTTATTGCCTATTTATAGGCTTAAATAAATAAAGTTGTTTTTTGTGTTATTTCAAGAAAAACACTAGCATACTAATGAAACTTGAGTAAGCCGGCCAACCGACCTGCTGAGCAATGAAATAGAACCGTTCATTAAATTCTTTTTTTTCTAAATTATTTTTTACTTTAGTTTAAATTTAGATGCGTTGTATTTTCCCAGATGTGAAGTGTTTAAAGTTCAAATAAGAAATGAAATTCTGAAGCAAACACTTAGGCACATTAACCCCTATATACGATTTGTCCACACTTACGAATTAAACCACACACACACATAGGCATACATAAATATATGTTAATCCACAAACCATATACATATGTATATGTACTCGTAAATGCTAATACATATTCAATTATTTATAATGGCAATGGTAATGTGAGTGAATCTTCTTTGTACATCTGTTCTATAAACTTACTATCAAACATAGAATTTATTATCTCTCGTCCTTGCTTCTACCCACTTCAACAACGATTGCCACAATTCGGTACTAAGGCCTTCTACAGCAGGCAACAACAATAACTTTTGCTGCAAACACTCAAACTTTAACTGATAACAGCATTTTGTTTAGCATCACATATACAGCCTTTAATCTATCTCTGTAAATTCAGTCCTTTATGACCAAATATATATCCTAAGCACTCCAAAGCCAAACTAGTATTTTAACTGTTCGTAAAGTTCAGTTACCGTTAAACACGTCCAAACGATATTAAATGCCGGCTAAAACTGAATTCTAAAATATCTGCCAGTCTTTATGATAACTACCCAAAACCATCTTTCTTTGGCAGCAGCTCTGCCGGCAGCAAAACATCAAAATAGCCGGCTGGCAATTGTGCAAAATAATATATCCTGACTTCGTAGATGATTTTCTAAAACATGGTGTGCTCTTTATAAAAACAATTGCTCTTAAATTACAAGAATTCTCTGAATGTACACTTGCTCTTCTTTATAAAACAACTATATTCTCTTTATTTTAACTTGTTTTTTAATCTAATTATGTCTACATAAAAATTGTGTCATTAAAAGTGTGTATCCTTTTGCATACATACATATAAATGTATGTGCATATAAAACTTTAAATGGCTGCATCATATAAACAACGTGTTGTTGTAAAACACACGAACTCATGTTTACAATATTTTGTTTATTTTTTGTTTCAGTGTTGTTGAATATGAATGAAATTGTTTTTAGTGTTTAAAAAGTTTCCTCATGGCTTCATGTTTGCCTGACTGTTTGTACGAGTATGTGTATGTATGTACCAGTATATACTTTATTGTGGTTTAATATCCTTAAGAGGATTATATGTACTATGAACATTGTGATATTTTTTTGCGAGAGTATATGTGTATGTACACATCTGATTAAAGTCTGTTAATGTAGGTCGTCGTGGTAATCATATATAAATTATTAAGGCTTTATTGAAAATTTCAATTACTAGCAATTTAAAGCTTATGATTTGGTGATAATGGCTCATAAATTTATAAACACACCGGATTATGTACATTTGCACACAAATACAAATGTATATTCGTAAATATAAAGTGGTACAAAATTTTTGAGTCAGTTCGCAATACAGGAAATTTCTACCCGTGAAAAAAAGAAAATACGTAGCTACATACGAGTATATAATAATACACAAACATATACTTTTATATGTTATGTTATGTTATGTTATGTTATGTTATGTTATGTTATGTTATGTTATGTTATGTTAAGTTATGTTATGTTATGTTATGTTATGTTATGTTATGTTATGTTATGTTATGTTATGTTATGTTATGTTATGTTATGTTATGTTATGTTATGTTATGTTATGTTATGTTATGTTATGTTATGTTATGTTATGTTATGTTATGTTATGTTATGTTATGTTATGTTATGTTATGTTATGTTATGTTATGTTATGTTATGTTATGTTATGTTATGTTATGTTATGTTATGTTACGTTATGTTATGTTATGTTATGTTATGTTATGTTATGTTATGTTATGTTATGTTATGTTATGTTATGTTATGTTATGTTATGTTATGTAATGTTTGTGTTACGTAATATTTAAGCTTTGAATATAATTTTATTTTCCTAATACATTGATGATATATGTACTTTTTGCTACTTGTTTTTTTTTTTTGTATAACATTGATAAGATAAATCAGCATGCTCTTAGGACACATTTTCGTTAAAGAAAAAAAATTATAAATTTACTCAAACTAAAATCAACTACCTTCTTTAAAAGTAGCTACGCTACAAAGCAAGAGGAATTGTATGAATTTAATTATTACTGCTATATTGATCCAAGATATAATTGTTTGAGAATTTGTTTTGTTTAAACTTATATAAAAAACTTTGATCTTTTCGACTAGGAGCATCTCATTCATGGCTTCATGTATAATCTTTTCGCTAACTTTAAATTAGTTGCACGTGTACTCGTAAGTGGTTACCTCAGCAAATCTTATTGCCTCAGTGACTTTTTTTAATTAATAAGCACTTTGTGGCGGCACAGGAATGTGGTGACGAATTGTATAAAAAAAACATTCATTTATATTTAATACAGCTATTGAGCATAGCTAAAACTTAGGCGTTCAAGGGAGTGGCAAGACTTAAGAAATGAAACCAATGCAGATGTTGCCGGATTACGTTTACAATCAAAAGCCTAATTTTTTCAACAAAACTGCAAATTTTGTATACTACTTCTCTTCTTAGCATTTCTAACTTACTCCAGGTTGTCTATTTTACAGTTACTTTGCTTTCGATGCCATGAAGCTGGTATTCACCAACCAATCACAAATCAATGCATTTCAATGTACTCAGTTTCATATGAAATTGACTCATAATCAATTGCATTGGAATAAGCTAAATTTGGTTCAGTCAAACATGCTGACTGCACTAACTAGTGTTACTATATTTTCATACTGTATGTGACCACCATATTTTTTATTGTTTTGAGTGATTGTTGTTATGGTACACTACAACGTTTTCCAATAGCGGAATGGACTTTACTTTCTTTTCAAAGCTTTTGCTTTTAAAAACAAAATAATGCAAATAACCAAAATTGTTTGAATAGGGCTTTTTCCATACGCAGTACTACAGCACAAGCCAATGTTATTGAGGATCATCGATCTAAATTGGATGGAAACGTAGTGGCCATTTTGGTTCTTTTGGACCAAAGCAATGCACACGACACTCTCTGCATGGTATTTTATTAATTAAACTTCAGAAGCTATACAATTTTTAGAGTTCTACGTTCTTATTGATACCTGTCGATTGCATAGATCTGAATGGACATATGTAACTAACAATTAGTGCATAAGCAATTAAGGAGGCACAATATATTCGCTATTCGCATTCATAAGTACAAAGTTCTGAATTTTTAGCCGATTAAAAATCCCAAAGCAGTGACATATATACATAGATATTAATCAGTAACTGAGAGATAGGAAGAAAAGGTTCTCTGAGAAAAAATTCCTTTTTTTGTGGTTGAGAAATATTATTTCAACATTTTTTGTTTTCAATTCTTATGAATTTATTTAAAATAATGGAATATATTGTTAAATGCTTCAAAGCTTTCCGATGATTAGGGTAGCTCCTATGAAATGTTGACTTAGCTATCCTATCGACATTTCATAACAGGAAACACAAAACTCCTTGTATATTAGGGTGGGTCACTTATGTATGGGAAAAAATAAAAGTGAATTAATAAAGTTCCAATAGTAATATTTTGCTGTCTGAGGCATAAAAAGGCAATACTTGAAAAAAAAAAGTTCAATTAAGTGATATCTTTAGCCCGCGCAAGCTGCTTAAAGCTTCTGCAATTTTAATAACACCACTTTTTTTTAAATTTTTATATTTTTAAATATTTTATTATTTTGTGATTAAAAATTAATACATTTTAACAACAAATTGCTACACTAATTTTTTTGAGAAAAATATTACGCTTTAAATGTAATTTAATTATTTTTTGACCATAAAATCTATTTTGCTCTTGAATCTGGGCATAATTTTTCTGAATTCAAGTTTTGTTTGCATTAAGCCTTCTCTCGATTTCCTATCACATAAGGACATAGATGCTTCTGTCACTATTTTTACAGTGCGTTCTAAAGCTTGCGTATGATATGGTAGTTTTAGGAAAGTCATGTTTTTTCCATATAGAGTTTTAATAAATACGTTTAACTCTTCATTAGTGACATTCCGAAGAACTGGAGGATCAAAAAACGTTTGCTGCCAATTTATTAGGTCAGTATAGTTACTCGAATAAAATCTATTTTCGGTACTTGAAATACACATAATTGCTTTCCAGTATATGAAGAGTTTTGAGCTTCTAGAATTCTCTTTGTTACGAGTTGACCGGAGCAAATTTTCTGAATGGGCAAAATAGGTGTTAAGTTCAATTACGGGGTCTATTATTTGTTTATACTCTGCTAACAGATATCGAGAACTTTTAACCAATTTCCAAAAAAATTTAGACCCATCTTTGATTGGTTTTTTTTTTTTTTTGAACGAGAATGGGGCGTAAATTTTAACGCAATATTCAGCTAATACTTTTAGATAATTCGATGGGTTTGATGTGGAAAGATAGTGCCTCAAAAAAAAATTTTTTTTGCTTTTGTTAACCATCTGTCGTGGAACATTTTTCCTGGGGATCTGTTAGCTAAATAATTGGGACATTGTCCAATAATGACAAATATAGTTATTTCATACAAATATTTTTGATCTGAACTTAGGTCTTCCATCTTTACTTTCGAAAATTCACTTTGTATCTTTTCATATTTAACGATTGGAAAGTCTTTGCAATTTCCTAATAAATTACCAATAGGGCCAAATTGGCCTGTAGTAGCACCATCCAAGCTATGCTTATTAAAAAGATGCCTTAGAGGTTTCTCAAGAAGTGAAGCATGCAAATAATCCACTGCAAGGGGCGCTGAAGCCTTTCTTCGAAAAGTTTAATTACGCCACTAAATTTTCCAGTGTTGACGACAATACCATCGCAACCAATAGCCATCAAACTATCAAGTTTAATGTCCTTTGACAAAAGCAGGTCAAAAATCTATTTTCAATACTTTTAGACGTGACATTTAGAGGTACTGCTCAACCAATGTAAAGTGAATACAGTTATTATTATGTTGCCTCTACAACATTTGCAATGAGAACACACAGAAAAAAGTCTTCACAATACAAGTAAAGAGTGGACTAATGTGTTAAACTTTGAAGTCAATACGCGGGCTGTTACACTAAAAGTAATTATGCAATATTTTACAGGTTTGTAATTGACGAAGTAAGACAGCTTTTTTTTTTTTGCTATTAGAAGTTGATTTAAGGGAAAAAAATTTTTGACCCAGCCTAGTGTATATACATTGGAAGCTAATAGAAAAAATAATCATGAACACAATTGTTTTTTAAAATAATATGTCAGTGTTATTAAATATCTTATTCTGCTTGTTTCAAGTACGGATACGGGATTAAGTTAACTGTGAAATTCTTGAACCAATCGCATTTTAAGACTGGTTTGATTTCACTTTTTCTCAAATCAATCTGATATTCGAAACATATATACAATTACATAATAGAATGTATATAACATTGCATAATTTTTATTTGAACAATCCGTACTTGAATAAAACGCACCGTACTTGATATAAGATATTCCGTATTTACTATTTGACACTCTTGCATTTGCACCTAATCGAAGCAAAATGTGTTATAATATCATAATCAAATATGGTGTTTTACGTACCTAACATTAAACACTAATGAAAGTAGAATCGAACTCATCAAATCGGCATGTCATCTGAGTATTGTTTTTTATAATAGGTTATAGTGGTTGGATTGCATAAATGTTGTAGAGGGTAGAGTCTAGCGTTTGCTGAGCAATTTAGATTCAATACCGTATACTGAAAAATAGTTAAAACCTCGACCATGTAAACGCGTCTAAAAAAGAGTTTACTAAGTGTTTGCTTAATACATTTCAGTTCATCTAACTTTTAGTTTTAATAATATTTTTATAAGCTATGTTTACATTCTATAAAACTTTTTCCCTGCTCCATTTACTAATTGGAAAATACAATTTCCAAAAAAATAATACTCGCAAAAATTTAATGCTACAGTTTCTTTTAATTTTTCCGCTAAAAGTACAATAACACTGTGAAAGAAACGAAATATAAATAATCACGTACGAATAATTTAAGGAAATATATTGTATGTATGCATGCTCGTATATAACAATGGAATCTTTGCAAAAAGTCTAAATAACACTCCCTATTCACACACATTCGCATGGTTGTCATCAACCTTGAACATATGCAAATCATTTAAAGAATTTAAGCGCCAAAAATTATGCAAACAATAAGCCGCTGCGAGGTAAACACACACATGCATACACTTGCATAAAGTTATATATTATAAAAAAAGGCATGCTTAAAAATATACAAACAAAAGCGAAAAAAATCACAACGCGACATTGAACGTGAAATCATATTTTCTTTTTTTTTACTTCACATTTTTCGCCATATGTTTCTTCTTTGGCACTTATTTTTTGCTGGCGTATGTCCTGCAAACGCACGTGCTAAAAAAAATAATTTAAGTGCAAAGAGAAATCTTCCATCTCTTGCAGACTTTAGCGCGCCTGCGTGTTATATTATGACAGGTTAATTGCTCTTAAGGAAGTCTGAGTAACATTTATCTCGAAACAAGAGATAAACAAACTTGTGGAGCGCAATTATTTGCTTAAAGTTACATGAATGCTAGTATGAACTGCCTTCTTGTTTTGAACATGACCTATGACAATAGATTTTTAATATTACATTATTTGTTTGTATATTCTTATACATTGTATATCTGATATACGATTTTTTAATTAAATTACGTATTATTTAATATCTTTTGCAAACAGTTAGTTGTGAAATTGCATTTTTTAGGGAAAGACAGGAAGGCAATATGATTAATTTTAATTGAATTTTAAATTATTTTTCAAAGGCTTTCAATTTTCAATTCGTTCGTTTATGCTTCAAAATCATTTAGCAAAGATTTATAGTATTAAAAAGCTTAAAAAAGGTATTTTCCTCTGTTAAGCTTAAGGATATAATCTAATTAGTAAAGCACTGTATTGGATAGTTTTGAAAAAAGTCGTCACAGGTAGTAGGCTTGTGTTTCATTCAATAGAGCAACAACTTAATGCTAGTTTCACACATTGTAAATACTAAGGGGGTCATATTAATATAGGTTTATATAAATCCCATCCGAAAGAGCAATATTTGAACAAATTATCTGAGAACATATTCATGAATTTCTTACTACATGAATTAGTATAAATATAAAAAGTATTATTTCGTGAAAAAAAAACTTTTTTTCATATAAGAAACCTGAGCATCTGATACAGCTTTGTCCGCCGTTCGCTGAGCAAACAATTAGAAATAACTCTATTTCAACTTTCGCTGAGTATGACGAATTTCGCATTTTCTTATACATACGTGCATTTCGTATCGTACACCAATGTGTTTTATTTTTGGCGACGAATATTCGAGACCAAAAATTCGTTATTCGTCGCAGTTGTGTTTCTAGCATAAACGTGAATTATATTTTGTGAAAGAGAAATAAAATAAGTTTTTTTAATATATGTTTTCATGAAGAAAATTCCAATTAAAACAGTATCACTTCTAGGAGCTTCTTTTGTAGTGAAAAAAACCTGAAATTTTAAAATGCAGAGAATACCTGAAAATGGAGCCACTTGCGATAAGCAACAAAGTTAATTTGCGTCGCGCGTTCCAAAGTAATGGAAACTATCACCTTATGAGATATCTAGAGTCCCATAAATTACTTTGTAGTCCTTAATATGGATTTCGTAAGGGTCGTTCTACTGGCGATCTTATGGCATATCTCTCAGAGAAATGGTGCCACTCAATTCATCATTTGGGTGGAAGTAAAGTGAAGATATTCAAAGCATTTGACAGAGTGTGGCTTGGTGCACTATACCACTACTGTCGGTAATGACTTTGCTCGGTTTATATCAAGCTTTCTTAGAGACCGCACTATACCAGTTGTTATAGATGGGGTCTCTTCAAACAAGTTCAAGATTTATTCAGGGGTACCGCAAGGCTCCGTCTCTCTCCTACCCTATTTATTATTTTTCTCAACGACTTTCTCCATCAAGCTGCCATCACTCTTCCGCGGTTGACAACAGCATTTGCCACTCGCACTCTTTTAGCCAGTCAGAGATCGGTGCCAAGAGACTAAATATGAATGATTCACTGAATAAGACCCAGTGGTGTTTACTAACATACAAACACACGACCCTTGATGCTGCTTCATTCGTACTCATGGATGGTATAAATATTGAGGGATCGGATGCTGGACTGAGCACATTTTTCATGTATCTGAAGAAGCATTCAAGCGCCTTGGGTTTTTGAAACGCTGTAAGATGCACTGCTTTCCATCTGACCTCCTTACTATTTTTTCCACCTATATCCCACCGAAAATGGAATACAACTCTCATGTTTGGGCCGGTGCCTCAAAGTCGATTTAGGGGTTACTCGACCGTATGCAGGAGAGCCGAAGACGCTCATCCGTGACAGTAGGTTATCTTACTCTATTGACTCACTGGAGCATCGACACAGTGTGAGGTGCGTTGCTCTGTTCTATCGTTACTACAATGGATTTTGCTCTGACGAGATTAGGGATCTTGTTCTCGAAGCTCGCACATTTATACGTAGCACGCGTTCATCATCCAGAGCTCAAGCTTTTGTGGTCGATTGACCGGGGGGTCGTACTTCGCATAACAGAGTGTATTCGTTTTTCAACGGTACGCTTCGCTTGTGGAATACGTTGCCAGCAGACGTGTTTTCTGTCTGCTATAACGTTGGAAAGTTCAAGTCAAATGTTCACAAACACTACTCCCTCTTACTCCCTCCTCACAACCTATTTTCCTAGTTCTGGTACAATGCACTGCATATGTAGGGGTCATCCCGTGAGTGCTGGTCCAAGATAAAAAACAAAAAAGGTAATACATACAAAGTGACGCAAAATTAATCATCCAATTTTGTTTTTATATAACTGTTTTACTAAATAAAAGAAACTATAATCAGTACTGGAAGTCTTTATTTGGATCTTTCCTTTGATTGAAAAATATGATATCAGCCAAGAGACTGATGCAAGTGTTGATACACATTTGTGTCCGTTTTATCGCATTTTCCATTACTTTCCGCTATATATTTGGTGATAACTGCTCGCATTACTGTCTAGCATTCTTCTGAAGGGTTGCAAGAAGTCATCTATCATGGTGCTGCATCAATCGTAACATTAACTCTCTTGCCGATGGCGTCCTCATAATAATGCGGTCCCATCACTAATTCCGCGTAAGCACCCCATTACATAGCAGGCTTGAGTGGATGTAAGGGTTTTTGATGCATCACAAGCGGATTTTGTTTATTGACGCAACCATTTGTGAATGGCTCTACATGTTGACCGATCCTTTCTGTTCGTATCCTGCAGTTGTCTGGTTCAATAATACCAAATATAATTAACGTAAAACGTCATTTGCAAAAGGTATTGAGTCCTACGATAGGAAAATTGAATTTGCGCCACCCATATATTTGTCATGTATGACTCAAAAAGAACAGTATAGGTATCGTTCAAGCCACTTACTTTTTCTAATACAGTTTTTATATAACCAAGAAAGCTTTCTGACTTTTCAAACAAAATTACTGAAAAAAATATTTGAGAATGTAGCATTAGACAAACTTGGGATATTATTGGCAATACAACATCTTAATAAATACAACAATATCTAAAGAAAATACTCGTACATGATGAAGTCTAATAATTTCCGTATTTTAGTGCTATTCCAAAATAGTGGAAGGACTTTATCTATCTTCATGAAACTTCAGCATAATTTAATGAATTTGTATAAAACATTATCTTGAAGTGCTCTTCGGATATTACTCGATACACTTCAATTACATAGTGCAGAAAGTGCCCTGATATGTTCTAAATCCTATTTCTTTGCATGCCCATATTGTTACATGAACAGAACTCATTAATACAATTTTTCTTATAAAAAAATGTAGCAGCTTAATTTTTATTTAAAGGTATATGGTACTGAGTTCGAATCCTAGTGGGTACTGATGAGCAGTGTAGCGACTGCGAAACAACTAGTTGTCCCCTAGCTTTAGTGTATTCAATTACTTTTTCGTGTCTTTTTTGATCAAGAGTTATTGATCACGGCAATTATTGTTATAATCAAAAATAAAAATATTTCTTGGCTAAAGCCAGGTTTGAACTTGAGCCAGACGAATGATACCATCATATAATATTAGAAATATTAAAACAAGTTCGACTATTTATCAATAATATACATTAAAAGGTAATTTAATTATAATTTAGCATGACAAAAATTGATTTCATATTTACCCTGGTTTTGTTTTTATAAACAATTTTAGAACCCAAATAAAAAACCTTTCAAAATTTGCGTCAATTGAATACGACACTGCTATTAAAAAAAGGTATGCATAGTTGACCACAAAAATTTATTTATATTTTGTAAAAATTTTTAGACTTTAAATAATACGTAAAGCCTTCATTTGTACAGATTGTTTCATAAGTTCCTTTTTAGTAGTATAGTGATATCTACAAGGACAGATTGATATTGAAGCTACCTAGATAGGAAAAAATATTTTTTTTTTCAAACACCATTTATTTTTCAACATAGTCTCCTTTTAGCTCAATATACTTAGTACGACGACAGTCCAACTTTTTTATACTAACTGAATAATATGATTTTGAGAACGCCACAAAATACGCGTTAGTTTTGGTAACCACTTGTTCTTCTTCTTTAAGCTGAATCTTTTTCCTGCGAGCCATTTCATTTCATTTTTTCAAATTTGGAAACAGGAAAAAGTCACAAGGAGCTAAATCTGGACCATGAGGTGGATGATCCACCAAATCGAAGTGTATTTCACGTAATTTTGGCATCGTATCTAATGCTGTGTGAACAGGTGCGTTTTTCTTTCTTTTCTTGATTGCATCAATCAATTGATCCAATAATGCACGATAATACTTTCCTTCTACAAGATAATCGATAAACAATATTCCGTGTTCATCTCAAAATACAGTGGTCATAACCTTGCGCGCCGATTTCACTGTCGTCGCCTTCCTCGGAGCTCTTCCACCAGCTTCCACCAATTGTTTTGATTGACTTTTGGTTTGAGGTGTGTAATGGTGGACTCACGGGTCATCAAGAGTTATTAATCGACGCCAAAAAACAACAGAGTTACGCTTTATCACATCCAAACACTGATATGAAGTGATCTATAATACTCGTTTTATTCGACACTGAGCAAATGCGCCACCCATCCTGCCGAAAGCTTTTTCATATGCATATGTTCAGGAAAATGTTGAACACACGTTCATATGATGTTTTAACCATTTACATAATATTACGTAACTTAACTCGGCGATCATTCATAACGATATCGAAGATATCTTCAGTAACCACCTCTTTTTGCCTTCCTGTTGATGGTATTGTTGCAGTGCTTGTTCGGCCACGTTAATATTCAGCAAACCAATATTTTACCATGTACTCTGACGGAGCAGACTCACCGTAACGTTTATCGAGCTTTTCTTTTGTCTCTTTCCCCGGTTTCATTTTTAAATAATAGTGTTTATTCACTGCACGAAATTCACTTTTTTCATTTTTCAAGAAACATAAAAGTGACTTACTTCAAACGACTACAACAAATTAACTAATCGAAGGATTTTAGTGACTTTCTAATAGCTGACGTTTGCCAGATAGCAATTTAACAAGAGACAAAACAAAAATTGTGGTTGTGCTGCTATCTAGTGCTAGGTAGCTTCAATATCAATCTGCCCTCGTATAAGCATACACTTTACGAGCTAGCCATACCTATATATATATTGTTTCAGTGATGTTAAGGTCCGCCGAGGAAAGGCAAATTATTGACAATTCGATCCCGTACCCTTGACTATATAAAGTGAAACTTCACGTTTTTATGCTGGAATATCCACTGGAAGCACCAAAAAATATTCTGGAAGTTTACTTACTTCTTGTAGGACATATTTGGGAGAGACAAATTTCAGTTTGAAGGTACCATAATAGGATGTGGCTCTCCGCTCCATAACCTTCTGTGCTACGCTGACATTCAATTGACATAAGTATGTATATATTTCAAATGTGGAGTTTTGCTTTCTTTTTTATTAACATTAGATAAAGCTACATACTTATGTATACTATAGTAATATTAAAATATATATCAAAAGTCGTATACACATATATATACTTCCTTGTAAAAAGAAGTTCATTTTTGTTAGTAATATATTTTTATTTACATACATATTCATTTATCAGTGTGTGCAAATAAATTTTCGTCTGTACGCTTGTTTGTTTTAAATTCTTCACACACAAATATACTAAAAATTGCATGTGTATTTTATATCCAATTTGCATAATTTACATACTTGACGTTAACATTTTAAGGACTCTTTACCAGCATATGTTCGGGATAAATTAATAGAACAAAAACAGGCAGTATCTGCATACTTTTATGTATGAGCTTGTACACACACTCAAAATGATTTTATTCTAAAAGCAATGGAAATTTACTTAACTGCACTAATACACTCACATGTTCAAAGATCATTATTTAAATTTATAATTATCTATTTAAGATAGCAAATGTATTTTGATGACATTTAAAAAGAAAGAAAAAACGAAAAAGATGTTTTTTAATTCATTAAAATCAAAAAGGGAGGAATAAACTTTGATGAGGGATTGTTTAAAGCTCTTTAAAGAAATTCTTTTAAGGAGATGCCTTTAAAAATTGTATATCTATAACGCTTTGCAGTTATTACAAGATGATTCGTTAAAAATTACACACAAAATATATGTATATTTATTTATATGAAATATATCTATGTATGTATATCTGCGGCGAAATTTAAAATAGACTTGTCCAACCATAATGTTAGATGTTAATTGTGAGTTAGACCTGAGTGTCAAGTCTTTTGCCCAATTAAATTTTATATTTCTTTTTCTCAGTGTTTGACAATTTCAATTGTGGAGAGGTACACAAATACACGCGCGTTACAAATATTGCAGCCGTTTACGAAAATAGCCGCTCACTTCGTGATCTCTTTGGTCAGCATAATGAATTAATCGAAGGAATAGTGCGCAAATTTGAGCAAATTGGGACAGTAGGAAATGTCCAAACATGCTCGCCCAGTTCATTCTCTGGAAAATATTGCTGTTGTCTGCGATACTGGAGCAGAAGAATCGTCAACCACGACTTGTCGCCGTATCAGATGCAAACGAAGTTCTTGTAGTCAGAAATTTAAGATATGAACCTCGACGACATGTCCCAACACGATTGTGCCTTGCAACAATAATTAGTCGAAATAATCATGCGATTCAATACCGTTGGACTTCTTTCGTTTGGGATTTTTAAAAGAAAATGTATGCATCAATAAGCCAAGAACAATTCAAGAGCTAAATAATGAGATAACTCGGCTTTTTAACAACATTGTACCTTAATTATGTTCCAGAATGTATCGAACATCGGGTAGAGGTATGCCATCGAAGACGTGACCCATAATTGGCTTAGATCCTTCTATCATAATATAAAATAATAAGATAATTCTCTGAAATTTGTTAGTTTTATTTACAATTAACATCGTGTATTATGGTTAGACCACCCCTTGTATCCAATTTGATTTATTGCATATATGTATATACTACAATTTTGTTGGCCAACATACTTTTTCCTATTATTGACAAAATTTTGGTACAAATTTGGCTCAGTTTCATTTATTTTTAAGTAAAAGGAGAATTTTCTAAGTATGCGACAAAGTATGTCAGAAAACTGGAACTTCACCTAAACCCTCTTGCGCGCAATATACTTAATTTTGGCGCCCACACTCGTTTGAGAAGAAGGCATACACCGTTGCCACCATCAGAACGTTCACTAGGTGATTTTTACCGATATAGCTCCCGCATAATACACCATTTTTTGTCTAGCAATTGCGGGACTCAAGTAAAAAGCATTTATTTTTTCGTTTTTATATTTAGTATTAAGATTTGAATACTTATTGTTAGTTCATTTGGAGGAGTCAATAAATAAAATAAACGCTTAAAAAAATGTAAGCATAACTCTTTACTAAAATTTCCCTTAAAACATTTATATAGTGTCACAGTTATATAAGTATATTTTCTGTTTTATTTTTGTACATTTACGGCCTTATGTATAATCAAAATCCTTATGCTAACTAATTACGAGTAGCTGCTAAGTTTTTTGTGTGTAAATTCCCATAAGGGAAAGATATCAGCTAGTTAGTTAGCAAAAGGTTTTTTACTATACATAAGGCCGTTAGTTTTTCGGAAAATTGGTTTTTGTTTTTACTTTACGAGTAAGTAAAAACAAATTATTCTGTCAACTATTTTACAGAATTTTCCTACCACAAGAAACACTCTTTCTACGAGTATAAATACGTCAACAACCTATTTTTCAATTCATAAATATAAATTGGCATTGTTTAATCCGTTAGCTTACCAATACACATTAACATTTACTTGTGCCTGTATTTGCAGTATAACAGCCAATACTCTAAGGATTTGCTCACCCAATCACGTCTCCTAAATTTTTATAAATCCTGTTTACGAAAAAGGAGCTGGCTTTGCATTTTTTGATATTTTGCTTTCACTTCAAACCTACATGATGTTTTTGCTTACTGCCTTGCTCGTTTTCATTCCATTTCCTTATCATTAGCATTATTACCAATACAACATCATCATTGCTTATCATCATTAATATTAACATCATTACAAATACAATCATTATGAAAATAATATTCCCATGTTAACTTTAATGACGACTAAGAGAATTTATGTAAAGCTCTAAAATAAATTCCAAAAATATTATCGGTTTCTGCTTAGAAGCCTACAAACACAAACATTTATTCAGTACCCAACAAACATAAGATCAAACTTTTGAAGAATTTTTTTCAAATGCGTTACAACTTTTAAGATTTCTTTTTGAATAATTACATAAATTTAATGATACTCGTACGAAGATTGCCAAAAAGTTATATAATAACATAGTAAGAATACTAACGTAGTGATTAAAGCCTGCAACTTACTTTTGTAGTCTGTTTTACAAAATTAATGACAGCAATAATTTGGAAGCTTTTTCTCCTTTATTTTGTTATTTTAAGACCGTGTCTATAACAGCGATTAGCTCTGATAAAAACGGATTTCTATATGTCCTTTAATATTACACAAACGGTGCAAATATTTCCAGTGCTGGGCAAAATACACACCTTATGTATTTCAAATACGAGATACAAAATACTTTCCAGCTGTATATTTCAAATACCAGATATTATCAAGTTGTGTATTTTCATTTTGTATTTAAGAATTGTATACTTATTCCAAGTTCATTTTGAAGATTCAATAAATGAAAACGGTTTAAAACAAGTTGTGTATTTCAAATACAGAATACTTTCAAGCTGCGTGTATCAAATATAAAATACATCTAAAAATTATAAATGCGTTTTGTATTTTGATCTCACAAAAATGTACCTCTCTGATTTTAGATACATATTTTATTTTGCATATGCACTTAAATTTAATAAAAATAAGTTGTAAACTGCCACATAAACACTAAAAGAACGTAAGTGGCAAAATATTGAGAGCCTATTAATATTTGGTGATAGTTGTATTATTGATAATAACACCTCATTTAATAAAAATAACGGACTAGAAAATGTTTTTCAGCTACGCTATTTTGCGTTTTAGGCGATAGTATGTATGTTCAGACTTACTACTGCAAAAACGACGTCTGATCAAAAAATAACCCTTATTTTTAAATGTCGTGAGTTACGTATATTCGATTTTCGCATTTTTTTCTGTTAGTTGGTTTGTTATATACAATGCAAATGATACAGTGAATGATGTAGCGGAATTTCCGCCATATGCTGTTAGATTGCCTGTGCCATTGAGACTTAGTTTTCAAGATGTCGAAAACGTTATAAATAAAGTAAACTCAAAAAAAGCTCCAGGTTTTGATAAAATTACTGGCAAAATGCTTGTGCAGTTACCTCGTATTGCAAGAATTCTTCTTTTTATTTTTAACGCTATTTTGCGCCTAGAATACTATCCTGCAGAGTGTAAGGTGTCTATGGTTACTATGATACCCAAGGCAGGGAAGGATCCCACTAAAGTAGAGTCATATAGACCAATAAGTCTACTGCCAATAATTTGAAAACTTTTCGAAAAATTGTTAATGGGGAAGTTGACTCCAATATTGAATGATGTAGGATGCATCCCTGATCATCAATTTGGTTTTTGGGCTAAACACAGCGCCATAAAACAAACACATAGGTTAGTTAATGTTATAAGAAAGACTTTTGAGGACAAAAAGTATTGCTCAGATCTATTCATTGATGTTTCCAAAGCTTTTGATAAAGTGTGGCACGAGGGATTAATTTACAAAATAAAGTTGAACTTGCCTGCAAACACTCACAAGCTTCTGGAAAGCTATTTATGTGGCCGTAAATTTGTCATCAGAGAAGGCGACTTTGTAAGCCCAACTCAGCCAATCGAAGCAGGAGTTCCCCAAGGTAGCATTCTGGGACCCACTTTATATTTAATTTACACTTCTGACATGCCAACCAGAACTGGTATTCACACTTCAACTTTTGCAGATGACACAGCATTCTGCAGCGTACATGAAAATCATCAAGTAGCTTCGCGAAATTTGCAGGAGTATATTTCAATATTAGAGATGTGGTTAAAACTTTGGAAAATAAAAGTTAATGAACAAAAGTGTACTCACGTTACATTCACACTGCGTAAACAAACATGTTCAGCTATCCAAATTAACAATTCACCTATTCCGCAGCAAAATGAAGTCAAGTACCTTGGTATTCATCTCGACCGTAGGTTAACGTGGACGTAGGTTAACATTGACGCGAAAGTCACTCAGCGCAATTAAATTGGCAGAATTGGCAGAAATTCTGCATTGAAATTAGATTGCAAACTTTTGTTATACAACGCAATACTAAAGCCTATATGGCGCTACGCAATTCAGTTATGGGGCACCGCCTCAGCGTCAAATATTCAAAAAATTCCAATGCGACAAAACAAAATTCTTCGAACAATTGCTGCAGCTCCATGGTACGTAAAAAACTTCCGAATTCACAAGGATCTGTGTGTTCCACTGGTAAAAGATGAGTTTTCAGAGTATGCGACAAGGTATATCAGCAAATTGGAACTTCACCCAAACCCTCTTGCACGAAACATACTTAATTTTAGTGGTCACACTCGGTTGAGAAGTAGGGATACCGTTGCCACCATCAGAGCATTAAGTAGGTGATTTTACCGATATAATATGCGCATAATAAAACTTTTTGTCTAGCATTGGCTGGACTTAGTTAATTTTATGTATTTAGTATTAAGATTTGAATACTTATTGTTAGTTCACATTGTGAAGATTCAATAAATAAATAAAAGCTAAAAAAAAATATATAGTGAGGAGCAGAGGTGAGTACATGTTTGTAGTTTATAGACTTGCAGGCGCATAACATTTTTAATAACAAAGCGATTTAAATTATTTTTTATGTATTTTATTTATAAGTTAGATATATAAATAAAAACAAAAAACTTTTTATTCACCGAAAAAACGAAATAAAATTAAAGGGACTCTTATGTACTCAATTTTGCACCTTCAGGCAATAACTAAAATATGTTGTATTTTTAGTACTTTGTACATAATCCATTCTTTTTTCATACGCTATTTATGCATTTGGGCATGCTTTTGACTAAGTTTTGAATAATTCCATTTTAAATGTTTTGCCATTACAGCTGCACCTGTGTCCATAACTCTGTATGTGTAAAGAAAGAAAAAGCTTGTTTTTTATGTTTTGACAGGTACTATTAAAACATTTTTCTTTTTAAATTCTCAATAATTTATGTAGATTGTTGGAATATAAAGTTGAATGTTGGCGAATATCTTTCAAAAATTTCCAAAGTCTACTGATGATTAGAGTAACCTCTATGAAATGTCGACATATAGACAGCTGGAAAGCATAGAAATCCAGCAGTTTATAATTTTTTTATTAGTATCAATGTTAGAAGCTAATATAATGAATAAAGCTCAATTGATAGCTAATAAATAATAGATTCATTTGGCAAAACAAGTATTTCCTTTAATAAAAACTAGATATTTTAATGAGTCATCCGACAAACTACCTCTTATTGCGGAGTGAATAAAGCCTATTGAGGAAAATAACCGTTCTACAGGTCCTGAAAAACACAAGCTGTTGTCAAATTCTATAAATGCATTTTTGATCAGAATGGCAAGCTCCTTGGCTCTATCATGTAGAGAACTAATAAACTTAAGTTCCAAATTTGATCTACGAGTTTGATCAATCTTGTTGTCCACAATAACAATAAAATCTTTATCATCTTTACTGCAATTACTACTGCTTCTGCTACATTTAGTAATATTTCTCCAAGGTACCTATTGAAAGATTTTTAATTTTTTGCCTCTCTTTTACTGAGATGCTTCCTGGTAATCAGCGCATTTTGAAACTAGGGTGTAAACATGATACCAATATGGTTCTATTTGCTTCAGGTGTCAACTTGAGAAACTCATTCAATTTTCTTTCCAAGCTTTGTTAAAATACAAATGAAATCCCTTAAGTTATCATATTGCAAGTTATCATATTGCAGTAATTAATGTTGGCAAAAGCTTTTAATAGTAACATTTATTTCCATCTATATTATCCAAAGCGTTGGGAAAAAGCTGGTGGAAATTCTTATTGAAATCACCTGATTAGTGTAAAATCAATTTGCTCTGGTCAAAACAATTGAAAGTTGAATTGCAGTTTTGTAAAATGATAAACATTTTAATGGTCGTGGTATTTAGCAATTTTAACTCTTGTGTGACTCAACTTATTTTCAGTTTGTTATAATAAATAAATGCATGTTGTGAAAGTGTAGTTTTGAGCCACACGTATTTAAAATACAAAATAGTTTTATTTTATGTATTTGAAATACAAAATATTTTAAGTTATATATTTGAAATACTAAATACCTTCAGGTCGTGTATATGAAATACAAATACAAAATACGTAATTGTATTTCAAATACTGCCCAGCCCTGAATAATTTTATTTCTTCTTTCAAATAGCGTAAGCCATTGGCAGCCACGATTACAATAGAAGACTTTGCAAATTTTGGTGAAGGAAAGAGAGTTGGTTTGCCTGAGCTTCGAAGTTGTTCCACTGTATAAAACTCATTGTGTTTTCTTTAACAGAGTTACTATATAATCATAAACTTTCATACAAAGATGTTACTTACAATTTCCCAAAACACACCTTACATATGTTATTAGATTCAAAATTACATAAACTGATCATCAGAACATGAGTTTTAAATATAGTTAAGATTTCCTAGCAGTGGCAGGACTGCTAAATCAATAAATATGCGGAATAGCGCAATTTTCAGTATTGCTTTTAATTTTTATACAGGGTGTCTCAGAACTCAACATCAAGCCGAAATATGGTAACAGGCTTGATGGTAGTTACACATGACAAAAATCAAAAAAAACATCTATCCCATGCAGTTTGAAAACTATGGGCATTTAAGAAAAACCTAGAAATTTAGTAAAACTGTAAACTGTAACTGCGGTTAACTTTCATAATTTTTGTTCATGTAAACTTTGGAATCGTAACCATAAACAACATTTCTAGAAGCACAGTCATAAATAATAACTCAATTGCCCCAATACCATTTTTTAAACTATGAATTTAAAATTTTCAAAATTTGTCGATTTTGAAAGGCCCTTTTAAAAAAATGTACTAAAGTGCCTCAGCAAGTTATTAAAAAAAGTTCGCGCATTTAATAATGATTATAAATTGGCATCGTTGTTAACTCGGTACTTTTCGCACCGTTTTTGGTCCTTTTTAAAATTATTTGTGCGAAAAATTCTTTAATGGGTGCGTGGTGCGCTTTTTAATTTTCGGTGGCACCCAATCAAATTCAACTCAACTTTTTGTTTAATGTTGTGTCTAAAATTGTTACGTTTCATTTTGCAGACCGTAATCAAAATACGCAGTTATAATGTAGAAAACGTACCATATCATATGCAGATAGTAAGAGAATCTTGCTGTTGTATATTATACACACTCCCGAAAGAAAAAGAAACATTTCGTTTTATAAAATTTGCTGCTTTTAGAGAATGTTTTGCTATTAAACGATCAAGCCAAGTTTCTCAAATATTGCAGTAAATGCATACACTAAAAACTGAAGTTCGAGTTTGTGATGGCGCGTGAATTCGTTACTGTTTCGGTACTTGTTAAATTACCAAACTATTAATTAAATTATAAAACGTTTCCAAAATGTTGGCATTAATTATTGATTATGATAAACTTCATCTTTTATTTATTATAATTCTGGCAAATTTTCGTATATTTCAATAAATTCTTTTAAATACATTCACTATAGCTAACTGGTTTTCACTGTTCATTTACGAAACATAAATAAAATTTACACTGTGTTTGATAGAATTGCTATTAATCAAGTTTTAAGGCTTGTAGTGCGATTCCGTAACATCGTAAATTATTTCGGCAGTAATAGTTATATGCTCCTGCAACATAATTTTGACCACGGTAAATAGCTGTGTATTTGTGTACCTGATAATAGGCAGTAAAACAGTTGTTTTTGGTCGACAGTGAATAATTTTGGCCGACAGTGAATAGAACTAAATAATATTATTGAACAATAAATTTGATATAATGTTGATATAATTATTGCAAAAATAATATTATCTAATAATACTGATAAAATCGTGCTAGAGGCCAAGTTTGATAAACACGAATTCTAGCTATTGAAGAAACCCAGTTTTTTATGTAGGGGATAGCCCCTACATATGCAGTGTACTGGAACTAGGAATATAGATTATGCGAAGGAGGAAAGGGGGAGTAATGTTTGTGTATAATTGTCGCTTAAAAGACTGTTTCATTATCGTGTTTTTAATTTTAAAATAAAAGTGGGTTTTTTAAAATAAAAGTGGGTTTTTAAATATGGCAGAAAAACTTCAAGATTCGATGCGTTTTTTTTTTCTTAAATAACGCGCTTTTTCCCCCATTTTGGTGCGTTTTGAAATATCAAAAATTACAACGCTGCAAATTGGTACAACAATTGTTAGTTTCATCCTAAAAAGAAAGAGTAAAAATATAAAAAATCCTTAAGTAACCAGATTTTTGCTGACCCATTTTACTCACTTCAAATGTTTTTTATTCTCACAAGCTCTTAGTAGGTTCTTAATTTTACGGCAAACTGAGGAGCGATGTGGATAGTGACCATGATTGCCTCATTTAAAAGTGTGCGAATAAAACAAATACAATCGCTAAACCAAGCAATGAATTAAGTTAAATGAGTTTATTGCATTGACTTTAGTTAGAATAGAGAATTCCTAAAGAGTTTCGTATTTCTTATTTTACTTAAAAAACTTGACTGAATATTTTTTCCGCGATTGTAAAATATGTATACATATATTTTTTTTGTTTATTTTATACCAGTACTCTGGGGACGACCCATATGATATATGTAGAGCTAGAACTAGGCAAATATATTATAAGGAGGAATAAAAAGGGAGTATCGTTTGACTCCTCTCCTCATAATAACAACACGGAAGACCAAATACAAACATTATTACAGTATTTAAAATGTTTGAATTAAATTAGTTAACACTACTCAGACTAACAAAAGGTAAAACACCTTCCATACTGCAAGATAATGAGCTATATTCAAAATAAATAATAATGAAAATACGGACGACAGTGAAAAAAACACGTTTACATATAATAGAAGACAAAACTTTACTTATTCCTAATTGCTACTTATTCTGTTGTAATTTGGGTTCAAAAGAAATTAACAACGAACATTCATGTACAGAAAACAAGGACGACAGTAAAAAACACTTGTGCACAGGGTGGAAGACAGACCACTACTCTCAATAGATTTTAAATAAAATTTTTATTTTGCTAAATTTAAACATAGAAATCGTCAAAATGACTATTTGTCGTCATATCTGGCAATTATGTTCAGAAGCTAGAAAACTAAATTTTTTTGTAGAATTTTCTTACTTTGCGCATTTTAGTTATCGTACACAGACAAAACAAAGATGGGATCGAAATCAAGCTGACTTGTTTTAAATTCATCTAAGAGCATTATACATATTTACTTTCTTATTTAACAGGGTTTATCCGAATATCAGTATAAAAGCAAATTTTTTATCCTTAGTAAAAGTGTGTCATAATAATTTTGAAAAACTAATGATTGCTCTTTTCCAGGTAAGATTTGTTATAACTTTTTTGGTTAATTTAGAATAGCGGATTTTTTCACACGAATACCTATACTCGTATGGTGGCGTTTTTGACAGTCCGTATTATACAATTGTTCCGATGGATCATAATGTATAATAACGTATGAAGTCTATATGTAATAGGATTTTCCCTGCGATTTCACATTTTTTTAAGCGTTTTTGATTTACTCCATCTTCTAAATGAACTAACAATAAGTATTCAAATCTTAATACCAAATTTAAAAATAAAAAATGTGCTTCTTGCTTAAGTCCGGCCAAGGCAATACAAAACGTTTTATTATGCGGGAGCTATATCGGTAAAAATACCTATTGAACGGTATCCCCTCTTCTCAACCGAGTATGGCCGCCAAAATAAAGTATATTGCGCCCAAGAGGGTTTGGGTGAAATTCCAATTTACTGATATACCTTGTCGCGTACTTAGAAAATTCATCTTTTACCAGCGAAGCACTCAGATCTTTATGAACTCGTTAATATTTTACGTAACGAGCTGCAGTAATCATTCAAAGAATTTGGATTTGTCGCCTTTGAATTTTTCAATGTTTGACGCTGAGGTGAAGCCTCGTAATTGAACTCCGTTGCTCCATACACGTTTTAGAATTACGTTATAATTATAAATAAAATTTGCAATCCAACTTCAATGTCGAGTTATTTGTAAAGGAAAGAAAAATTTTAATTAACTGCCTAATCAGGCTTTACAAATTTAGTTCTAATATAGTGTAATATAATTACCCTGGGCCAAAACAAGGCATGTTCTAAAAATATTCATTATGTATAAAATGTGTGACGTTTTATTATAGTTTAGCTCCTCATTTATTGTCTACGATTATTATGGCGTTTGTCTGGAAATTGATTCCAATTGTTTTTGAATTGGTGGATTCATAAGTTCAAATCCCACTGAAATACTTACACAGGACACCACAAATTTTCCTTCTACAATCTCCTATATAAGTTTTATATCGAGGCTTTGTGACGAAAAGTACAAACTGGTTTGAATTAGTTTGTTTACTGATTTAAAAATCATATGTTTGTTGGGTTTTGTTCATTTATTTTTAACCATCGCTATCGATACACATAAAGAAATAAAGTGCTTGATTAGTTCGAGAAATAAATGATTTTCTCTTACTTATATATATATATATATATATATATATATATATATATATATATATATATATATATATATATATATATATATATATATATATATATATATATATATATATATATATATATATATATATATATATATATATATATATATATATATATATATATATATATATATATATATATATATATATATATATATATATATATATATATATATATATATATATATATATATTTAATTTTCTCCATTTGATAACCACCTTAAAGTTCGTTAACCCGACATTTTCATAAAAAAAATCCGTTTAGCCTACGTATGTATATCTAGGGTATATATGGACCGATATCGGAATTTCTCATTTTCTGTATTTCAGTAACCGCCTTTTATTACTAGAACAGCGATATCGATATCCGAGGCTATATCTCGGATATCGACATCGGATATTTATATTTTTTGCATTTTAGTAACCTCCTTTTATTACCAGAAACGATTTAAAGCAAAAAAAAAACGTCTTAAGTTCGCTTACGCAACATTTTCGGAAAATCTGTCCGCTGTTGAAATACCGTTTCTGCGAAAACCATTAGACTTAGAAACTTTTTTCTTTCACCATTCTTTTACCCCATCGATTCATGGGTTTGCTATTGCAATTCAGTAATATCGGGCTACGTATAGCTGAGACATATTCAAAATTCCGAAAAAAAGCCATTTTTTTTTTGCAGTTTTGTATGAAAATTTTTGAAAACAAAAGTTGTTTGTTTTTCTTCAAACTTCACACACTTATTAAGCATGGTGACTTAAAGGCAAAAAATTTTTCTTTCAGATATCGGTCCATATATACCCGAGATATAGCCCAAATCGGATTTTTAATGAAAATGTCGCATAGGCGAAGCTAAACAACTTTGTTTTGCTTAAAAGCAGCTCTGGTAATAAAATAAAGTTATATAAATATGAAAAATGAAAATTCCCGATATCGGTCCATATATACCCGAGACATAGCCTAAACCGGGTTTTTCATGAACACGCGGTAGATGTGATAAGAATTCTTAACAATATCATAAGACGTTTGATTGATACTAAAAATATATATTTTTTTATTATGATTAGTGTTTATGTAAAACCTTTTTTCTTTACGTGTAGCAAACACAATCAAAACCAAATTCTAGAAAAGTCCAGCTGTTGGGTATATTAAGAATAATCGAAAAAAAAGTGTGTCTTTGCTGTCATCAGCTTATTTTCGTATATTAATACATACTAATCATTTTCTTTCCGCTAAATAGAGGAAGTTACCTTTCTGTAGTTATACGACCATATTAATTTTTTTATTTTTTATTTTTTTTTTTTTTTTTTTTTTATTATAGGTTTAATTGACAAATTTTTGTACAAAGTTTGACAAACAAACCTTTAAAATACATAAAAAAGTTTTTATGAATACCGATAAAAATATATACATATATTAACAGCCTTATTCACAAAAAATATTTCATGCTTATTAAACGTTTATTTGACAAATTTCGATACAAAATTTATCAAATGGGGATTAAAAAACATAAAATATTTTTATGAATGCGGTTGTAGAAAATATTAATTTAATTCAATGATTTTTTTTTTAATTCATAATAGTTTCACACTTTTCTATTGCAATATTTTTATTGAAATATATTCATACAAAAGTGAACTAAATGAAATATTCTTCCCATTTAAAGAAAAACTATAATTTTTGATATACATATGTGCTACAAAAAAAAAACAATAATATATTTTTTTTAAATCGATTACTAAGAAAATTTATGCTATTTATTACAGTTAAAAAAAAGTGATATTTAGAGGGAAACCGGCTTCCTCACTAAAATATTATTCGAGAGTAAAATCCACATGCGCGAAATATTTCTATTGCACCCACCTCGGTTAACACAATAATCTTTGTTGCAGTCACATACGAATCATTTTAATTGTGTGAAATTTGTAAATTTACAAAAGTTTTACGGCATTATGCATAAATTATATTCCTTGTTTATTAAACTATTATTTGACAAATTTCTTTAGAGAATGGGTTTTAATTCAAAACGTTTTTAATTCAAAATGCTTTTCGGAGTTGTACTTTGATTTAAAATAATTAGCAACCGACAGTTTGGGTGGGTTGTCGATCATAACAAATCATACAGCCATGTTCCGAGAATGCGCGTTCTGAAACCGCAATGCGTTTTGAAAAACACTTAATTGATTTTTAGGTGCGTTTAGGAGTTTTTTCCGAAAAAATACAACATACGTCTATATGTATGTGGTAGTAATATAAAACGAAAAAAAATTTGACAACAAATAGAACAATTTTTCAATTTAGTTTTCTTTATGAAAATGTGTAAAATTCTTTAAACTTTTTATTAAAATAAAAAGAAAACAAATTAAATTTAAATAGTGAATAATTTTATTGCCTTTTCTAAGTTCAGTTTTAGCAAATTCAATCAGTTCACTTCAATATATACGTGCAAGTTGAAGCCGCCAATTTTAAGCGATATGCGTTTTCCACAACACCTATTTGGCGATTTCAAATCGCAAAACCATATTTCTAGCGTTATACGTTTCTCAGAACATCTATTTCAAACACAAATTTAAGCGATTTGCGTTTCTCAGAACATGCATGATAATCACAAATCAGCGGTAAGATTCATTCGGAGTCTAGCTTCGATAGTGCACGAAGGTGTTTGTTTTGGATCGGAGTTTTTAACACTCAACACAAAACTGGAATAAGTAGAAAACCGGAATAAGTGGAAAGAGTGATTTTATATAAAAGAAAAACTTTGTGACATTTTTTAAAAATATTTTTAAAGTGCAAATAAACTAAAAAAAGAAAAAAACTGCATGAGTGTCCCTAGCAGATGTAATTCTGAGAAAGAGCTAAGCTCCACTAGTAAAAGGCTTTGGATGTATGTCAGTAACTCAATTAGTAGGTGAAAGGAAGTAACTCGTGACAACCTAAAAGCCAGCAAGTTATTTTTTCCTAATGAAACGATGCAAACATTGTTTTCCATTACAAACTATCTCAGTTTGCAAAAAAAAAAAAAACAAATTGCCACTGATATTCACTATCAACTGCAACTTCTTCACTTAAAATAAAAAAACTATATTCTGTATCTAATTACACAGTATTGTTTCCTTATAAGCAATCTAGTTAAATGAAATAATTAAAAACTATTTTTCGAATTTAAAATATTCAATCAACTTTCAGAATTATTGCTTTCATATTTTTGTTAAATCAACATTCTGGTAAAAGGTGACTTCCTTTTCTAAAAGACAATCTAACATAAGACTTGTTTAGAGTATAATATAAAATAAGTTTTCTGGTGAGCCAAAAAAAGAAGGGATAACAAAATTGAACTTAGAAATTATGTTCGTTTGTCTGTTTGTACACATGTACATGATTTTGCACAAATTTTCGTACATAATCTGCACATCCTGGCATCCTGTTGACTCAGCGCAAAAATAAATTTTTCTTATTACAAAATACTCTCTTCATCTCTTCCTCTTTCAACCAGACGTTTGTATGTGTGTATGTAAACTGTATCCTTATTCTTAAAAATGTATTACTCTTGCCAATATAACTTCAAACACACATCCTCGTTTAAGCAACACGATATCGTGTGGTGCGGATTTTCAATCTTTATACCGAACAAGTATAAAAATTAGGTGGTAAATTTTGGAGTTTATAAAAATTTACTAAATGTTTGAACATATCTTTTTATTTTTCTCCAGTCTTTATTCCTGTGGTGTTGGGTTCATTTCAAATTTTCTCAACGTATTTCAGTCAGTTTATCTCAGCAATAAATTCCATTTATTATAAACTCATCTTAGTGGTGCTGAACGTAACAGTTTAAATTCATTCTTTGCTCCTTAGTCTTGATTATCTTTGTGAATCTTATAGAATTCAAAATAATGCATTCTCCATTCACTGCCAAGGAAAATTTTTACATGGCACTAATCATTTTTAATATGTAAAAAATATTCACATGTATTATTTCACTATTTAATAGCATATTAAAATTTTTAAACACATACGTACGTACATGATTTTATAAGAATTATCGGAGTTTTAAAAAAAAAAATTCAGAAAAATGCATGAAATATTTATTTGGATCGATAGTTGGGTCGATATAATTTAATGTTTGAAGATTATTTCATGCAAATGTTGGCCGCGGCTGCGCCTCAAATGGTCCATCCGCTTAGTCCAATTTTGGCATACTCTTTCCAACATTGCGGCCGGTATCTCACGAATAATGTTGGCAATGTTGGCTTCCAGTGCGTCAATCGAAGCGGGCTTGTCGCTATAGACATTAGCCTTAACATAGCCCCACAAAAAATAGTCTAGAGGCGTTAAATCACACGATCTGGGCGGCCAATTGACTGGTTCCAAGCGTGAAATAAACTGTTCACCGAACTCGCCTCTCAATTGGTCCATTGTTTCGCGTGCTGTGTGGCATGTGGCACCGTCTTGTTGAAACCACATGTCATGCAAGTCAAGCTCTTCCATTTTGGGCAAAAAAAAAGTTTGTTATCATCGCACGGTAGCGCTCACCATTCACAGCAACGTTGTGATTCGCATCAGCTTTGAAGAAATACGGCCCAATGATGCCGCCAGCCCATAATCCGCACCAAACGGTTGTTTTTTGTGGATGCATTGGTAGCTCTTGCAATGCTTCTGGCTGCTCTTCACTCCAAATACGGCAGTTTTGCTTGTTCACGTATCCATTCAACCAGAAATGAGCCTCGTCGCTGAACACAATTCTTGGATAAAAAAGTGGATCTTCATCTAACTTTTCAAGAGCCCATTCACCAAAAATTTGGCGTTGTGGTAGGTCGTTTGGCTTCAATTCTTGTACCAGCTGTATCTTATAAGGCTTCACACCCAAATCCTTCCGCAAAATTTTCCACGTAGTGGAGTAACAGAGGCCCAATTGCTGCGAACGGCGCCGAATCGATAATTCACGGTCATCACCAACACTGGCCGATACGGCTGCGATATTTTCTTCAGTTCGCACTCTACGTTGGTGTTGGTGGTTTAATGTCCAACAATGTAAATTTGGTGCGAAATTTTTTTACAATAGCCCTAATAGAAGCCTCAGTAGGTCGATTAAACTGACCATAAAATGGAAGAAGCGCGCGATGAACTTTCTTAGCAGAGCACGCATTTTGGTAATAAAATTCAATAATTTGCAAGCGTTGTTCGTTTGTAAGACGATTCATGATTAAATTATAGACCAAACTGAAGATGTTTGACAGTGACACAAGATACAAAAAGTGCGTGAGCTGTCAAAACTAGTGTTGCCAAAAAGATAATAGCAAAAAAATCACTTGTTACATATACAGTTGATGGAAAAAATAAGCTGTCAGAACCTAAACTGTATTTCCAAGTGACTTTTGTATATTTTTGAAGAATCGTTATGAGGGCAAAAGCGCGTGCATTTTCGTTCGAATTAAATAAAAAATATTTAATTGGCATTACATTCTTTCGGTACAGTTGCAAGTATAACGTGCAAAAAGTCAGTTCCCGATTTAAAATATATGTATATAGTTTTTATACTGAAAATTAAAATCAAGTAAACTAGTTTTTTTAATTAAGTACAATTAAATTCAAAGTATATATTTCTAAGTTTATTTGGTAAGAGTCATTAAAAAAAGTACTTCTTTCATTTGCTTTTTATAAAAAGTGAGTTTTTTCGTAGCGTACCTTATACCTTATATATAAAAATGCTTTTTCCGCTTATTCATATAGTTTTATTTAACAACTTTTTTAAAAATATTTATTTTACTCACTTTTGCATATTTTGTTAGCAAAATGGTGTGTGGTTCTTGCCGATTTTTGCCTTGTCGAGAAAGTTGATAAATTTTATCATTTCTCGCCAAACATAGTGATTATAAAATTTGCTCGGTTAGTTGGATATCATAAAAAGTGCATGGGTATTTTTAATGAGCCATACATTTGTTTGAATACCTTTAAAGTCAATATTTAAATAATACATGTATACGTTTGTACACATAACGGGTGGTTGATCAATTTTGCTATATTAAGAAACTCAAATAACTTTTTGCAAAGTTTCGGTAATTTATTTTTTTAGTATTTTATTTCAAAAATAATACATTTTTATTATTAAGTAGTTCATAAAAATTTTGAAAATAATTTTATTTAAAAGACCTTTACCTTCGGTGATACAAAAAGGTATTCATTACCGCCTGGAGTGTTGCAGCGAGATTTGTCTGAATTACCCTTCAAATGGATTGCTTTAAATAATCGAAATATGTTGGGTTTTTTTGTAAACTTCTTGTTTGCAATAACCTCACAAAAAAAATCCGGTGCAGTGAGGTCAGGAGACCTGGGAAGCCAACGGAATGTAGAGTTTCTTGAAATCAGTTTTTGCCTCAATTCTGTCATAGCAAGCGTGGCTACGTGACAAGTTGATGAAATTACCAATTTACATTCACAGTAAATTGGTAATTTCATCAATTTATTCCCCGCCTCAGCCTTCAGTTACAGAAAACCATTACTCAAATTTGTTTACTTCTCTTGGATCCCGATTTATAGCTGCTGGTGACTATAATGCTAAACACACATTTTGGGGCTCAAGATTAATCTCCCCGAAAGGTCGTGTGCTTTTTGATACTATATCAAAATTGGGTTTAGATGTAATCTCCAGCGGGAGTCCCACCTATTGGCCATCTGACCAGCGAAAGATCCCAGATGTTATTGACTTTGGAATCGTAAAAAACGTCCCCTTAGAATGGATGCATGTGGAGCCTTTATTGGATTTGTCCTCCGATCACTCACCTACTATGGTCTCTATATGTTTCCCCCAGAACATTGGATCCCCATTTAACGACATAGGTGTATTCCAGTCTAGAGTGAATTGGCTAAAATATAAAAAATATTTAAGTACTCACTGTACGGAAAATATATCTTTGAGAACTCCAGAGGATATTGATGAGTCAATTAATGATTTTTCCCAAAATATTATAAAAGCTGTGCAACATGCTACCACTACAAATTTTAGAAATATGAATAGCAGAACTTGTTCTTCTGAAATCGAACACCTTGTTTCAGAAAAAAGAAGTATCAGAAGAGAATGGCAACTTCGCAGGTCTCCCCAGCTTAAAGCTAGTAAGAATGCGTAAATCAATTAAGAAATTTGCTTGAAGTCCAAAGAGTGGCTTCCCTCACAACCTATTTGGAAAGCCTCGATGGTAGTCCTCAATCCGAATATTCTTTATGGAAAGCAGCAAGAGGGTTAAAGAGACCCATTAGATCTAAGCCACCCTTGCGTACTCCAACTGGAGACTGGGCCAGAAGTGACTCCGAAAAGGGAATGCTGTACGCTAACCACTTGAGAAACGTGTTTGCCATTGACGGACTGAATGATGAAGCTGATATGCTACCATATGCCGTTAGACCATCCGTACCTTTCAGACTTCGTTTTCAAGATGTCGATAATGCTATTAGTAACTTAAACCCTAGAAAAGCTCCTGGTATTAATAAAATTACCAACAAATTGTTTGTGCAGTTACCCCGAGTAGCTAGAAGACTCGTCGTTTTTATTTTTAACGCTATTTTACGTCTCGAGTACTTTCCTACTGAGTGGAAGGTGTCTGTCATTACTATGATACCAAAACCAGGAAAGGATCCTACAAAAGTTGAGTCATATAGGCCGATAAGTCTATTGCCAACAATTTCAAAACTGTTCGAGAAATTGCTAATGACGAGATTGACCCCAATATTGAATGAAGTAGGATGTATTCCTAACCATCAATTCGGTTTTAAGGCTAAGCATAGCACCATAGAACAGATACACAGGCTGGTGAATGTTATCAGAAACGCGTTCGAAGATAAAAAATATTGCTCACCTCTATTTATTGACGTTTCCAAAGCTTTTGACAAAGTGTGGCACGAAGGCTTAACTCATAAAATAAAATTAAATTTGCCTGCAAATACGAACAAGCTGTTAGAGAGCTACTTATATGACAGGAAACTCGTCATTAAGGAAGGTGATTTCAAAAGCTCGGCTCAACCAATCGAAGCTGGAGTTCCCCAGGTTAGCATATTGGGTCCAACTTTATATTTTATTTATGCTTCAGATATGCCAACGAGCTGCAAAATTCACACTTCAACTTTTGCAGATGATACAGCATTCATCAGTGTCCATGAAGACTATAAATTAGCATTACAAAATTTGCAAGAACATATTCTCATATTGGAGAAATGGCTGAAACTTTGGAAAATCAAAGTAAATGAACAAAAATGTACCCATGTTACATTCACACTACGTAGAAAAACTTGTTCGGCTATTAAAATCAACAATTACATTGTTCCGCAGCACACTGAAGTCAAATACCTTGGTATTCACCTCGACCGTAGGCTCACGTGGAAGTCTCACATTGACGCTAAAGTCACTAAGATGAAATTAAAAGCGGTGCAACTAAATTGGCTCATCGGCAGAAATTCTATCTTGAAGTTAGATTGCAAACTTTTGTTGTATAACGCAATCCTAAAGCCAATATGGAGCTATGGAATTCAATTGTGGGGTACCGCCTCTGCATCTAACATTGAGAAAATTCAAAAGCGCCAGAATATAATTTTCCGTATAATTACTGCAGCTCCATGGTATGTTAAAAGCTCTCGAATTCACAAAGATCTAGGTGTACCCTTAGTGTAAGATGAATTTTCAAAACACGAGATAAGGTACATTAACAGACTGGAGTCTCACCCGAATCCTCTCGCACGTAGCGTCCTTAACTTTGGTGGCTACACTCGACTGAGAAGGATGGACACCCTTGCAACCATCAGAGCGTTGGAAAGGTGATTTACCAACAAAATACACGCAAGAAACAACTTTTCGTCTAGCATTGGTTGGACCTAAGTAAATAAAATTTTTCAATATTAATTAATTTTTTTTCTATATTAATTAATGAATTTTTAGTTTTAAGATTTGCATACTTATTGTTAGTTCTTTTAGAAGATACAATAAATAATTGAATTATAAAAAAAAAATTTTTTTTGTTGAAACCAAACAGAGTTGAAAGAGATTCTCTTTCGGCGTAGTTCTGGTACGAATAACTCTTTCAACATCTTTAAGTAACGGTCTCCATTGACCGAAACAGTAAGACCGTTTACTTGGTACAGGTAAGTCCCGACAATGAACCTTGAAGAAACTGCACACCACACTGTGATGCGAAGTGGATATAATTTCGCCTGATGGAGTATCTGTAGATTAGAATTACTCCATATTCGACATTTTTAACATTGCTGTTTAAATCAAAATGTGCCTCGTCAGACAAAAAAAACTTACTTCAAGATGTTTTCACCCACTGACACCATTTGAATGATCTCACAAAATTCCACGCGAATCGGGAAGTCTCTAGGGCTCAGTTTGTTTAAATGTTATATGGAAATAAGTTTAAACCTTGGTGCAAAACTATCTGCTGACACCCATTTGAGCAGATGAGCTCCTTGTCGAAACTCTAGGATTGGAATGTATGGCAGCATTTACAGCAGCGCTAGTTTCCTGCTCCCGAACTGAGGGATCTCAATGATAAAGGCTTATTGCGATTGTGCTACGTTCGGCGTGCGAGCGCCTATATATGGTCGAAAACAACGGACTCGAAAGCAGTGGTGGACAAATTTGTTTTGCACTTGTGTTAGTGAGATAATTTGAGAGTAATTTATAGTATAGTGACAAGCAAAACTAACACAAACATTTTCGTTTGAACACTTAAATCGCATACGTTAATGCTTTTATGACAGTTTTGTAAGAGCTAAAAGACGTAAAACCACTTTATTACGTTGTTTGCTACATATGAACTTTAAGTCCGAAAATTTTTTTTTCTCATAAGATTGTTATTGTATTTATGCATATTAGAGAGGAAGAAATCATAATACGTTCCAATAACATTTTCTGTACACATTTTAAATGTTTGATTGCATAAAAGACATATACAAACGCATTTTTTATCATAAAAAAAATTTTGCATTGCCATTTATGTTATCTACTGTAAGTGGAAAAAAAGCTGCTGTGAGTCGAAGAAAAGCTCTAAGGTCCTACCGAACATGTGCATCCGCCAACGTCTGTTGAACGACTAAACTAAAGAGCATAAGAAAAAGAGCGTTGCACTGTCATATACATACACATGCTTGCTAAACAGTAAAAACGCAACAACAGCAATAAAATCATTGGTGGTTAATTTACTTGGAATTATGCCTTCTTTAAATTATGTGTGCTTTTATATTTATGTTGTTTGAGTGGATGTGCGTGTGTATTTATAACAAGTAGATCAACAGCTTGCACATTGGGTTAGATGTGATAGATTAAAATAATAGTTTTATGAATCAAAAAAGGAAAGAACACAATCAACGTCATCCCCTGACCAAGTGCGAAAGTTAATCCATGCATTTTTTATGCTTTATAAACTAAAGGACTGAAACATAAATAGATCTGAATACAAAGGAATACAACTAGACTATATTATTCCAAAACTATCACCAAATAGGGTCAAATTAATCTATCTAAACTCATTTTCACGAAATTCAAAAACCTATATATAACTGCGTCTAAAAAACTCGCGAGCTCCATACATTTTCAAAGCTAAGACAAAAGCGCTGTACCCACGGTACAGCCAGTAGACGAGTATTATAAGGAGTAAAGGTTTGTATGTTTGTAAGCGGTAATCTCCGCAACCGGTTCTTCAAAACTTTTTCGACAAAATGTTGAATGGAATCTCCTGACGGATATAGGATATATAAGGACTTACTAAAATTCTTAGGAAAGAGCTGAGGGTTGGTAAGCCCTTCATATGCAGAAATACAAAAGTAAATCTGTGTATTTATAACGCTTTACCAGCTAAACGGCTGAAGCAATTTTTTTAACATAGTTATTATATTCTTCTTTTAAACATCTGTTCGCATTTTAATTTTGTATTAGTATATTTTGCGTTTCATTAGGTTTGTATTTCTGGTGAACGCTGCATTCTTCTAATATCCGTAACATTTTGTTAATAAATTTACGCTAAAACATAAAAATAAAGAAATTAATTTTCTTTTATAACACGATTATTTTTTTAAACCTTTTATAAAGGTTTGTATGTTTGGCCTCAACATACATACATATAAAGGAATTTTTCATCGATATAAACCTGTTGGCTGAGTAGAATTTTCTTATCTGCTAGTTAGCTGTGGCATGACTTGGTTGGTATTCCAGAAGATTTATGTGTCTGTATAATTTTATTGAATACTTTTATACAAAGATTAATGCAAACGTTGATTTTTTTTTTTTTTTTGTTCTTAATGCAAAATGTGTTGTATAAACATTTTTTTTTTTTTTTATAATAGTTCATGCTTTATTTTATGGGTTGTATAATAAATCTGAATTAAAATAACATCACGGCATAGTGGCAAGTCAAATACATGAAGATAATCATAATAGCGACAGTACATCTACATAAAATTATTATTAAATTAAAAAACAATTGCTTGTTGGTATAAGACAAGCTCCATGTCAAAGAAGTGGCGTTTAAAGTTAAAATTTAAGGAAAAAATTGCAAAAACTTCAAGGTATTATAATGACAAAGCTACAACCACATAACAAAGCACCCATTATATAAGGGTAGCGAAGTTTAGGATAACATGGGACTACTTAACTTATCACTATATTGCATCCAACTAATTTTGTTTGAGCTAAAGAATTTTTCGCATTTAGCTACTGAAAGTTTTTTATACACTTTAAAAAGCTTGATATTTTCGGTTAATTCATTCGACGTCAATTTCAGCATAACGAAAAAATACGAGAAGCAATGAAGATGATTACTCGACACTAAAAAATTTAATATCTAACAATATAAAAATGCTTTCACGGTACACAGGAAGAAAAAGCTTGTACCAAATTTAGTTTTGTCTTATGTCTTGTTTTTAATACGAGTTATACACAAAAACTTACGTTCGAGTAACACACCAGTGTATATAAAATGAGCCGAAAACGAGATTATTGAGCCAATCCTGTGAATAAAACATATGAGTCAAGAAAAATAATCTTGAATAAAGTGCATAATTCTTATGGCATGTTTCTAGACTCCAAGTCACTCAAAATTGTTTTTTGATTGAGTGAAAAAAATTGTTTTGGGGTTCCACTACACACATATCAGTTTTTTAATATAAGGCCATCAATTTTTGGGGATTTCTGTACTGCAATTGCAATTGTGACTGCTGTCAAAAACAGACCAGCACAAAAAAGTGCTTGTGTACGTTATAAAATAATAAACTTTCAGTAATTTTCATAAAAAACTTATAAATAGCTTGTTTTCTATGTTTCCCAGCTATCTATATGTCGACATTTCATAGGAACTATCCTAATCATCAGTAGACTTTGGAAATATTTGAAAGATATTCTCAAACATTCAACTTTATATCCCAACAATATAAATAAATTGTTGAGAATTTAAAAGAAAAATGCTCTAATAATAACTGTCAAAACACAAAAAACAAGCTTTTTCATTTATACACGTCTCTAACATTTCTTTACACCTTTCAAACAAATGAACAACCGTTGGTTGCTACGATTTGCTTTTTGAAAGTATCGAAAAGCACTGAAAGTTGTTAAGTGATGTTTTATTACTATTAATTCTTTTATACCATGCTGAAGTTCTTTCGAAAGTTAGATTTCTATCATTGGTTAGATAATATGTGTAAATTAATTTGCTTATATCCTTGCAGTCAGCGTTTGTGTGAAAGTGGAGAGGGAATTTTGTTGCGGTTTTGGCGGCGTTGTCTGCGAATTCGTTACCAATAATGCCGCAATGACCCGGTAACCACAGCAACAAGATCTTCGGATATTTTTCTATGAAAATACTCCTGATTTGTGTTGCATAAATATTATTATTGTTGGTATTAAGGATGGATTTTACTGAAGACAGAGAATCTGTGCAAATGACGTATTTGCCTGCTTGCGATGAAATATACAGTATCGCTTGGTAAATAGCAATTAATTCAGCGGAATATATCGAACTAAATGATGGTAATAAATACCTTTTTATAATTTGATTTTCTGTGGTAACGCTAAAAGATACTGAACTGTTTGTCTTGGACCCGTCTGTGAAGATAAACTTGTGTGTATTAAGTTTGTCTTTTGTTTCGTTGAAGATGGACTTGTATTGAAATGAATTGGTAGAGTCTCGTGTTGGTTATATTATTATTAAAATTCCAGGGGGATGTTTTGTTTTCGATGGAAGATTAAGTTTAAGCGGTATATTCAATGAGCGGCATTCTTGTATTGCTTGGTAAATAGCTGAAGGGATCTTAGGTGTTTTTTTGGTTTTAATAACTTTGTTAACTATTTGTTTAAGAGGGGAAGATGTGTCGTATAAGATATTTTTAAAGAGTTTGGCCGTAAGGATATTTCGTTGGGTTTCAAGTGGTAGAGTTTTAGATTCAAATGGAAGATTTTTTATAGGTGTAGTTGGAAATGCTCCCAGAGCACATCGAATAGCAGAGTTGATTATTGTTTCAATTTTCTTTAAGTTGGTTTTGGCTGAAAATCCATATACAGGTAATAGGTAATTAATTTTGGAAAATAAAATTGTTTTGCCGTATATTAACTTATTGGTATCCTATTTTAATATCACTTGGTAAGGTAGAAGATGCACAGGTAATGATAATGAGACCTGATTCAACTGATTGGCTATTTGCAAACTTCATAATTTTTTTAACTTCACATACATTCTGGTGAGTAAGTTCGTCTTTAATTTCATTTTCAGATATTCCCCATAAGTCGTTACTGTAGATTACACCTTTTGATTGGTTAAGAGTTTTATATTCTGTTATTTCTACTGAGATTGAGTCTGAGAGAGCAATCAAAGTAGTTAGTTTATTGGCTTGAGCACAATTTTTTAGAGTTGAGTTCATGAGCTCTTTTGAAAGAGTGCTCTTTTTAGTTCAGCTCTTTTTACTGAAATATGTCTTTCTTTTAGTTCAGTAGTTCAGTGCTCCGTAAATAATATAGGGTGTTTTTTTAAGCCCGATAGAACTTGAAATTGTAAAAAATAACACAAAAAATTAAATTGTAATAAAATTTTTTTTTTATTCGAAAGATCAATACGTGACATTAACATTTGAAAATGATTTCGGGCATATGGGCACCGCGGCTGTTCTTGACGAAGCGCATTCTGGACGTCCAATTTTGGGCCACTTTTTCGAGCACTGCTGGCCGTATGTCACGAACAACACGAACAATGCTGGCCTCCAAGGCGTCAATTGTTGCTGGTTTATCAGCATAAACCAGTGACTTCACGTAGCCCCACAGGAAATAATCGAGAGGTGTCAAATCGCACGACCTTGGAGGCCAATTGACAGGTCCATTTCTCGAAATCAACTTATCGCCAAATTTTGATTTCAGTAAGTCGATGGTTGCGTTCGCCGTATGGCACGTAGCGCCATCCTGTTGAAACCACATCTCCTCCGGATCAATGTCATCCATATTTTCAAACAAAAAATCATTGATCATGGTGCGGTAACGATCTCCATTGACCGTAACGCGAGCTCCGGCCTCATTTTTGAAGAAATAAGGTCCGATGATGCCACCAGCATGAAAACCGCACCAAACAGTGCATTTTTCTGGATGTAATGGAGTCTGTAGGGTCTCTTGTGGATTGGTCTCACTCCATATGCGGCAATTTTGCTTATTAACAAACCCGTTAAGCCAAAAATGCGCCTCATCGCTGAACACAATTTTGCGATAAAACAACGGGTCTGATTTTCAAAGTAAATTTGGATAATTTCGTAGCGTTGTTCAAGCGTGAGTCTATTCATGATGATTTGTCAGAGTATACTGAAACAAATAAAAAAAATGTTTCATCAAAATTTAATTTTTTGTGTTACTTTTTACAATTTAAAGTTCTATCTAGCTTAAAAAAACACCCTATATTTTCAATGAACGGCTCTGTTTCAGCTTTCATGATAAAGAAAAGCAAAACAAAAATGCTGTAAACAAATGAAAAGTACAATTATTATAAGAATTAATAAAAGGTGAGATTAGAAATTTTCAGGTGTGATGAAAAATAATTTTATTAAAAAAAAAAAAAAACGATATATTTGTGATGTCTCGATGATTTCATATTCAATTATGGTCACATATCCTATCATTTATTTTTATAATACAAAAAACCAAAGTAAACTTATGTTGTCTAATATTCTGAATAATTGTATTTAACATAGATATGTACTTTTTACGTCAAATTCTGGCAGCACTGTTTGAATACTTCCGTACACATATCTACCACAAAGAAAGAAATATAAACGAAAAAGAAAACAAAAGAAAGAAACATGAACTACGGAACTAAAAGAGCTCGCAGAAATGATCGGCTCACTTAGCTCCCTGAAGTGAATAGTTCAGTGACACTAGTTCGTTCGCGAACTACCCAACTCTACAATTTTTTGTTTTTATTAAAATACTTCCATTTATCAGTTTTTTGCACTCTTCTACTTCACCGTTGCAGGTGTGATCGATTGCTTTTTTTTATTAAAAAGGGGGATACATTGGTAAGTGTATCTTCGCTGTTAATTCTCTTCAAAAAAAAGTTTGTGAAAAGTTGTGTGATTTAGTTTTATCCCATTGAAGAGATGGAGATGCTTTTTGATTTGAGTGATTGTCTGGTGGTTTATTCATTTTTCTTTTGTTTTTTAATTTTGTTTTTTTTTCATTAAATGATAGCGTTCTAAGATCAAAAGTTTAGTAAATTTTGCAACACAGGTGTTTTTTTATTTATTCACTTAAGAAATTTTGTTTTAGATAATGAATTATTGTTTTAATTGTTTTTTTATCGTTTATTTGGTTTGGAGGTTTTTGTAGTACCTATATACTTGTTTTTATCACAAGTTAAGTGATTATTTAATATTTGTCACAAGGGTTTACTCTGAGGACGTCTACTCTGATTGATTCTCCGAGTCGAACTGTTTTTTGAAAAAAATAAATTGTTTGTTCTGCTTCAAACTTCACACAATTTTTAAGCATGGCGACTATAAGGCAAAAACAAATTTTCTCCCGATATCGTTCCATATATACCCAAGAAATAGCCTAAGCCGATTTGTTAATGAAAATGTCGCGTGAGCAAACTTAAAAATTTTGTTTGATTAAAATCAGTTCTGGTAATAAAAGGAAGGTTACTAAAGTACAGAAAATTAAAATATCGGTCGATATTACCCTAAATATACCCTGAACCGATTTTTTCACCAAAATATCACGTAAGCCAACTTTTGCTTAAAAGTAATATACAAGGAGGTTACCAAATAGACAAAATTAAAATTTCCGATATCGATCCATATATTCCCGAGATTTAGCCTAAACCAATTTTTCCATGAAAAAATTTAATTTTGCTTAAAAGCAGTTCTGGTTATAAAATGAAAGCTTCTTATACCGGTTCATATACAACCGAGATATAACCTAAACTCATTTTTTAATGAAAATTTCCATAAGAGATCTTTTTGGTTTGGTACTCTTACTTGTTTAATATAATAGACCCTGGCTGATGAGCTTAATGCGCTTCTTAAATCACATTTTCTTTGGCAACACGTTCGTGTATTGATATTAAGACAACTATGTGAGTACAGATTCATAATTCGCAGGCGAGGAGGTTAAATCTTCCATTTAATGACTTCTGTAGAAGTTGCAAAGATGGGGAGGAAGTATAGAGCGTTGAGCACTTCCTCTGTCAGTGTCCATCTTATATAAGGGCATTGTACCTAGGCAGACCGATGCTTCATGATTTGACTCCTTTATCTGATCCTCGGGTTGGTTCTAAACCAGTGATATGTAAATCTACTGAGATACGTATCACATCCAAGCAACACAATGGGACCAGACTGGACCCAAGTGGGCTGGCTTTACAATAGCTGGCAGCCTGTTAAACCTAACCTAACCTAATATCTTAAAACAATGAAATTTCAGTAACACTTGGTACTGTTAAGACGGACATATTTTAACGAAATGTGATAGGATATACATACATGGTTCGATATCGGGGAAAAAAATTTTTTTGCCTTGTAATCGTCATGTCAACAAGGTAATCTTTCATGGAAAAATCGTTTTGGGCTATATCTCGGGTGTATATGGACCGATATCGTAAATGTTAATTTTCTGTATATTAGTAGCCTCCTTTTATTAACAGAACTACTTTTAAGCAAAAAATATATTTTCATGGAAAAATCGGTTTAGACTATATACATATATGTCAGGTATACGAGTATATAGGACGATATCGGAAATTTTCTGTATTTTAGTAACCTCCTGGTATTACCACAAATTCTTTTTGCAAAAACAAAAATTTTTCCTGGAAAAAGCGATTTAGACTATATCTCGGGTATACATATCGGAAATTTTCATTTTCTATATATAAGTAACTTCTTTTTATTAACAGAACTAGAAAGCCAAAAAAAAAGCTGTTTAAGTTAGCTTACGCGACATTTTCGTTGAATAATCGGTTTAGGCTATATCTTGGATATTATGGACCGATATCGAAAATATAAATTTTCTGTATTTTACTATTTTGCTTTTTGTACCAGAACTGCTTTTAAGCAAAAAAAAATTTTTTAATTATCGGTTTAGACTATATCTCTATCTATATTTAGACTATATCTATATGGATCGATATCGGAAATTTTTATTTTCTGTATTTTACTATCCTCCTTAGATTACCTAAACTATTTTTAAGCAAAGAAATCGTTTAAGTTCGCTTACGCGACATTTTCATGGCAAACTCGGCTTAGGCTATATCTCGGGTGTATATGAATTGATATCGGAAATTTAAGTTTTCTGTATCTTATGTATGGACCGACATCGGAAATTTTCATTTTCTGTATTTGGTAACCTCATTATATTAGCACAACTGCTTTTAAGCAAAAAAAAGTTGTTTAAGTTCGCTTACGTGACATATATATGAAAAAATCGGGTTAGATTACATTTCGGGAATATTTTTTTTCTATTTTAGTAACCTCCCTTATTACCAGAACTGATTTTAAGTAAACAAAATTATTAAGGTCGCTTACGCAGCATTTTCATGAAAAAATTGGTTTAGACTATATCTCGGGTATACGAGTATACAGACCAATATCGGAAATTTTCATTTTCTGTATTCAAGTAACCTTATTGTATAACCAAAACAGCTTTTTAGCAAAAAAAAAAGTTGTTTAAGTTCGCTTACGCGACATATATATGAAAAATCGGTTTTGGCTATATCTCGGATGTATATGGACTGATATCGAAATTTTAAATTTTCTGTAACCTCCTTTTATTGCCAGAACAGATTTCAAGCAAAAAAAAATAACATTTACATTAAAAATCGGTTAGGCTATATCTCGGATATATATGGGCCGATATGGGGAATTTTTTTTTTCCTGTTAATTGCCATGCTTAATTAGTGTGTGAAGTTTGAAGCAAAGCAAACATTTTTTTTTTCAAAACTTTTAATACGAATTTGCAAAAAATAATTGCTTTTTTCAGAATTTTGGATATATCTCAGCTATATGTGAACCGATTTTACTGAATTTTAATAGCAAACCCATGAATCGTTTGATTAAGAGAATGATGAAAGAAAAATTTTTTTAAAAAAGCTTTCACAGAAACGGTATCTAAACGTCGGATAGACGGACATTGCTTAATCAACTTTGCCATCAATACTGATGCAGGATATGTATACTTTATAAGGTCGGAATTGTAGAAGTTCCAAACGGACTCACAAACTTATTACTTATTTACAGGTTTGTGAAGGCTATAAAAAATCTTTATTTTCAAACTAGCAAAGTTGTTTTTAGTAATTTTACCATTTTATTTCAAATCTCTCGATAATAGTTTTAATAATAGAAAAATCTACTTATTATATACGAGTAAGTAAAACCTCTTTTTTTTCGTTATCTTTACAGGATATGGCGGACAGGGTTGTCAGATGTGGCGATTTCTCGCCGAACGTGGCGAATTTTTATCTACTATTGCTACTTAATTTTTGGTTTGGCGATTTTTTTGGCAATTTAAAAATCAAGTGGCGAGCGAAATAGTTGGTTATTTTTTTTTTCATTTCGATAGCTATCGAAGAGAAACAAGTAAACCGTAAGTTTCATACTGATTACATGGATGTACGATCAACTATACACAAGTTTTTTCCTCAATAAATCGTTTCACATATGTATAATGATTGGTATTCACCTCGACCGTAGGCTGACGTGGAAGTCTCACATTGATGCGAAAGTCACTCTGCTGAAATTAAAAATAGCGCAACTAAATTGGCTTATGGGCAGAAATTCTACATTGAAACTAGATTGCAAACTTTTGTTATACAACGCAATTCTAAAGCCTATATGGTGCTACGGAATTAGGTTATGGGTCACTGTCTCAGCGTCAAACATTGGAAAAATTCAAAGCGACAAAACAAAATTCTTCGAACAATTACTGCAGCTCCATTGTACGTAAAAAATTTCCGAATTTACAACGATCTGTGTGTTCCACTGGTAAAAGATTAATTTTCAAAGTACAAGGTACATCAGCAAATTGAAACCTCATCCAAACCTTCTTGCGCGCAATATACTTAATTATAGCGGTCGCACTCGGTTGAGAAGAAGGGATAGCCTTGCCACCATCAGATAGTTAAATAGGTGATTTTAACGATGTAATTTATTTTTATTTTTGTTTAGCATTGGTTGGACTTAGTTAATTTTTTGAATTTAGTCTTAAGATTTGAATACTTATTATTATTAGTTCACATTGTGATGGTTCAATAAATAAAAGCTAAAAAAAATTATTATTACTTATTAAAATGTATTTTTTTTATGTGATTTCTTTCGAACCTCATTCATTTATTGAATTATGGATTTTATTTATATGCAGGGCTGCCGGAAAAAATATAGAACAAATCGTCAAAATCCCGATAAAAAAATCGTACTACAAAATTTTTTAGTATTTTAAATTTTTATGTAAAAATATAACAGATTTTTAAAGCAAGTTTATGATCTCAAATTTGTACGTTCGCAAAAAATAAATAAATTTATTAAAGAATTTAGTTTTTAATTAATTACATTTACATATATATGTACATATAGTATGGTATTAAAAAAAACAAATACGCTTTGATATAATGAATTTTCCGAAAATTTTCGGAGTTTCTGAATTGAATAATTTCAATAAATTCAATTTATCTGCAATATCAAAAAGTTTAAAGGATTTAATTTTAATTAGTCTTTATAATAAAGAATGACTTCAATTGTTGCATTTTCATAAGAATATCGTATTTTCGTCTTATTTTAACTAACTTAGCTGAATATTACATATCGCTCCTTTATTGCAACATAGTCATGTCTCGAAAAAGCTCGTTTCGAGAAAAACGTATTTAAAGTTTTTAGTTTTCATACAAGTCTTAGCAAATTTTTTGAGAAAATATCTCCTAAAGGAAACAGTTTAAAAGCAATTTGAATAAATTTTTGGCACAATATAAATAGTATTATTGTTAACAATTCTGCATTGTTAACTTTTAAAGCTCATTTTTTGAGATATGACTATGTTGCAATAAAGGAGCGATATGTCCATGTTGCAGAAGAATAGGGCGGCCAATGGCAACGTATTTTGAGTATATTGGAAACGATCGCATTTCAATTTATTTTTTTACAAAAGCTGCCTAAATTTGTAGCGTAGTTTTTAAAAATTGCTTCAAAATATAAAAATTTAACTCTTTATATTTGGAATAAAAATTATGTTTTTCGTATGTATTTATATATTGAATATTGATTTATAAACTGAAGAATAGTTGCTTTTATTAACAATGTTATCAGATCTTCTTTTCAAAATCAAATATCTTCGAAATTTTATCATATAAGTTATTTTAAAAATTTACACAAGTTTCTTACTTTTTTACACAGCTCTTGATATCACTTTATGCATCCTTTTTCAAATTTTGTTATCATTACTTTTGTCATAAGTAAATTTTTTTATGCAAACAAAATGTCTGTTTTCTTTTTTGTAGTCGAGTTTCATTTTCTTACATACAAAGTATCTCTATGTGTCTCACACAAAATCTAATAACCATCAATAGCAAAAATCTTAATTTTTAAGACAAAATTCGTCAATTCCTCATTTTGCTAAATTTGACCGTGGAAATCGTCAAAATGACGATTTATTTATTGTCAAATCTGGCAGCTATATGTTTAATTTTGTGTTATTATTTATTTGTAGCAAGTTTTAGAAATACATAAATAACAAAGCTTTAATTAAATCAGCTGAAATATCGTGCATTCATTCCTTTAAATAATAAAGGTAACAAAATATAATATATGTGCGTACTCTCTACACTTTGAACATGCCATGCCATATGTCGTCAGTTCTTTCTTCCTTCATTGTTTTTTCTTCTTCTTCTTAATCTCATCACTGCTGACTTGAAAATTTTTGTAATACACTAAGAGAACATGATCAACAGCAAGCTCCACGTTTTCGATTTTGCTTTAATAATTTGTTTGGCTCTGGAAATAGTTCACATGATGTTAGGCTTAAATAGAAAACATTTTACAAAAGCGGGTGACTCACATATCCAATATTTAAATACGCCTTAGGGTATGTGACGTTTTTAGATGGGTAAGAACATAGTAAAGTCAGGCTGGAACTGCTGATTCTGTTTTCCTAGTAATTTACAACAATTTCAAATTGATTTTCTGGACCAAAAAAAAAACACAACAAACAACAACGTTTTGATTTCTTACTTTCTTACTTTATTTACAACAACGTCGTTGTTTTCTTACTTTATATACTACTACTGCCAACGCTTTCACATACGGAAACTTTATAGAGTGTAAAAAAGCCACTCTCCTTTCCACTGCCACCACCAGACTCAAGACTTTTGCTAAGTAAACTTTCCGTGTGTGAAACTGTGCTACTTAAAAGTATTTAATAACTAACAGCCAGTTTACCAATATCGAAAGAAAATATATACGAAAGAAAATTAGTCAGTTACTTTCATTAGAATCAATTTGACTTTGTCTAACTCACTATTATTCGTTCGTATGTATTTTTTTATTTTAATTGAATTTCGGCACATCGTTCGCATATAATAAAGTTCGACGAACCCGAATAAACTTTCTTTCGCCTAAAACGGGAGCTAACTTATTTTTTCGATATCGATGAACTGGTTATAATTTTTTTTTTTTGTGGTTTTTTACTTAAAAACTTGTATTAATTTATTTACTTCACTAAAATAAAAAAAGGTGTGTGTACATTACTACTAACATTTACATATATTTTGTGTATTTTTGTGCGTACAAATTTATAAGCTTATAAGAAATAAATAAATAAAATTTCCAATTTATATGCTGATGGGTTGGTATCATTCGTCTAGCTCGAGTTGAATCCTGGCTAAAGCCAAGAAGTATTTGTATTTATAATTATAACAATAATTGCCGCGATCAATAACTTTTGATCAAAGAAGACAGGAAAAAATAATTGAATACACTAAAGCTGGGGGACAACTACTGGTAACGATCTTTAGCTGCAAAAATAAGAAATACTTACTTAAACAAAATCAAATAATTAAATATCAAATAAAATAAAAAATCTTAATATATACTTTAGTATTAAAAACCACTTTAAATTAATTAGTTCATTTAAGTTCATAACGCCAAATGAAAAATATAAAGTTCATATTTTGAAGTTACTGAATCTTCATAATAAATAAATGAAATAAAGGTACGAATAGTAACCTCTCCAAACAGTATTGTTCTACAAAAATTTCAAAAATCACGTGACGTGACATAATTATTTGGTTACTTTACAAGTATTTTATGTATAAAAAATCTAAATTTTATTGGCTTTTAGTTTCAGCTAGTTTACCAACGCTGAAAGAAAATGTATGCTAATGAAAGTTAGTCAGTCACTTACGTTCGAATCAATTTGGTATGTGTTTTAATTGAATTTGGCACAACGTTCGCATAGAATAATGTTAGACGAACGCCCAAATCAATTTTCTTTCGACTAGAATGCGAATGAACTAATTCTTTAAATTAATTGAAATGTCATGCATACCTTTAATATGATACTAAATATAAAAAATATTGTGTGCGTCAGTCGTAAAGCAACTCTGGGATGAAAAAAAAAAAACAGCTCTCGCGTCATCGTAATTATTTCTTAAATGTGGTCAGGCTTGTGTTTGTTGTTCGGTCTTCGAGAGTTTTGCATCCCACTCGCACTGGTTAACGGTTTGCCTTAAGTAGGTGTATTTGTTTACAGTTTTTTAGAGGTATTTATTTCATTGTTAACCACGCTGCAGCTTTCTATATGAAGGCATAGGTCGTTATAGTTAGTCACAGCGACGCTACAAACAAACGTACTGTTAATACCACCATCTTGGGCACATGGTTTCCGTCGCCCCGCCCATGCTGTGCATTCTATACTTTCCAAATTTATTTTGCAACTGTACAGATAGTTACAGAAGAAATACGTAAATAAATAATGTATGCGTGTGTCCTCTAAACTTTGATCAAGCCAGTAGTAGTCGGTTGGCTGGTGGTGTATTCATTATTTTATTCTTCTTCTTTCTTAATCTCATCACTGCTGATTTGAAAATTTTTGTTAAATACCAAGGGAACATAATCTGCAGCAGAGTCCACGTTTATAATTTTGCTACAATAATTATTTGGCTCTGGAAATAGTTCACATATTTTTAGGCTTAAGTGGAAAACACCTTTACAAAGTGGATGACTCAAGTATCCAGGATTTAGAAACGCCTCAGGGTATGTGAAATTATTTCTAGAGCGAAAAAACTATAAAAGTAAAGCTACGTACACACGGTTGTCAGATCTTACAATATTGCCAGTAGAATTGTCTGGAGATGTATTACAATCGTGTGAACTGCCAACTTAAAACGTTGTCAGAAAAACCATTGTCAATCAATTGTACGACGACAATGTTGTCAGGCATCTGACAAACGTGAGAACACTCTTCGTCGGCATTGCCAGATAATTGGCTGGTGTTGTAAGCTCAGTTTTAGTTGTCAGATGTATAAAATTAATGCACCTGACAAGGGCATCATTGTCAGAAAAAAATTTTGATGGGCAACATTGCCAAACAGACGGTTGTTGATATATATAAGTGGCAATGCCTTACAACATGTCCGGCAATTTTTTTCATCTAACAATCTGACAACTGTGTGAACTGACAATTTTTGTTGTCACATGAATTATTTGTCAGACCATAGTCTGACAATGAATTTGTAAGATTTTCTTACGATCGTCTGAACACACAATTTACTTCTACAAGACAATTTTGCATTGTCATTACATTGTCAGCATGTTGCCAGATCTTACAAAATTGTAACATCTGACAACCGTGTGTACATAACTTAAGAAATGCAGATTGTTGCTGCAGATTCTATTTTCCTAGAAATTTATGACATCGATGTCAAACTGATTTCTGAACCAAACAAAAAAATACACAAATGTCGTTGTTATACAGACGTTTAGTTACTTATACTTAACTTACACTACTACTAGAAAAACTTGCTTCGGTTTTTAATAACTTGCATCAACTTGAGCAATTCCTTAAGGAAAAGCAAATCGATATAATGAAGATTGCTGAAACTCACTTGACACTCATAAAAGTCAGATTTGTATGTTTTCGCAAACATAATATAAAATTGAAAAAAGTATAGCAAAACCGTCTTCAATATTGAATTTTTTCATAACGGAACAATATTTTCTTTAATCGTTACAATAATTTTTACACAAACAGTTTTTTGTCTCTCCTGAAAATTTTAGTATTTTGAGTTGTGACCCTTTTGTATTTAGGGTGCAATATTATGACAACAGAAATAAAACTAAGAACTAAACAAGTTTGGAGGTAAATCTATTGTGATTTATTGGAAAAATTAAAACAATCAGTGTTCGAAATAATTAAAAGAACGGTCCATCTACTCACTATTAATACAGCCAAAATGCATTATTATTATTAAGCAATTAAAGTGCGTTTATAAGAAACAGTCCATCAAAATTACATTACTTATAAAAAGAATAAATTAAAACTAAAAATACTGTTAATCAATAAATGTGTGTTAAATGAATTTACAGCCCCTTAAGTATCGTGCAGCGTTGTCAACTTTGAAATTTAAAAACGCACCGAAATAGGAGAAAAAACGCGTTATTTTGAAGAAAAAAAAACGCACCAAAAAAAAATTTTTTTTTTATTTTAAAAGTTATTCACAAAGTTGCTAAAAAAAATTACCAAATACGAGTATGATTAATAAAAGCTTAGAATTCGCGCTTTTACTTAATGTGCTGTTTACAGAACACACGATGAACGATACATTTAAAATTTTTTATGAAAATCGTTAAAAAACTGAGTGGTTTGAATAGAAATTTTCTAGCAAGTTGCTCGATCGTGCACTATAGACCCCACATAAATATTTTTATATTAAAAACACGATAAAAACAATTATGTTTTTGTTTTATGGCCAACTTTTTATTGTTCAGATAACTTGAAGTTGACAATACAAGTTCTGTGATATTTTCTTTTGACTATTTATTTATTTATTTATATTTCCTGCACAACAAGACTAAGTCTTATAGTTACAGTACAGGATTTTGTATATGTACAAGCAAGTAGTATTCAGATGTAATGCATATTAGGTAATTAAAATAAGAATAATTTAGAAACTAAACAATTTGATTGAAATAATAAAAACAACTTGCTTAAAAAATTAATTAATTACTGAAAGAAATTAAAAAGGAATTTCCTAAAAGATATTGCGTTGTTATTTGTCTGTTGATTATTTGGAAGAGCATTCCAAAGACGAACAGCGTTGGTGAAAAATTGCCATTCAGAAACAAGGCATCGAAATTTGGGAACAATAATCTTTCTACCCCTTGCCGATTTAGCGAATACTATTTTCTCAAATAGATATTTCGGTTCTCCAGTATTAATCAGCTTGTATAAAAACAAAAGCACTCTTATCTTAAGAAGGTTTTTAAAGTTAACTCCATAGAGATTCTTTGAGTATGCAAATATTTTAAATATAAAATAAATGCTTCATGATGTCCATCTTCGTTTATTATATAATTGCTGAGTGATGTAAATAAAACTAAAATACTGACAATAAAAATCCTCCGGAAAAAACCGACGAAACGTTAAGATTATAAATTTGTAAAAAAAATTTTAAAGGCCACTATTATCCAAAAAAAACAGCTATGTTTGTACTGTAAAAAATAAAAGGGGCAGCAAATTTATTTATTTATTTACTATTTCATCTACAGAATTATATTCTTACAGATTACTGAACACTTTAATTAAAATATTTAAATAACATAAATTTAAACGAACTAAAACTTACTTTAAAATTTAACAAAGGAAACAAGTTGTTACATAAATGTAAGCATCTTGCAATAGTTTCATTATTCGCATAATTAGTTCTCAGGCAGCTCTCCTCAAACATACGATTATTTCTTAAGTCCCTGGGAGGACAATATAAGGTAAAATAATTTTTTAATTCTAGGCAATCAATATTGTTAGATAAAATATTATAGGCTAGATAAAATAGCAAGGAACAAGTTCTGCGATCATTTAATGATTGCAAGCCTAATAGCTCTCTTCTGATGTCATAAGAAAGCAGTTCATAAGGCCATATTAACTTTAAAGCGGTCTTAGTAAAAATTTTCTGAATACGTTCAATACGATTAGATGTACCTACATGATAGGGATTCCAGATAATAGAACAATATTCCAAAATACTGCGGACGAGAGAAATGTATAAGGATTTCAGGGTATATGCATCCCTAAAATCTTTAGAATTTTTTCGTATGAAACCAAGCATACAATAGGCTTTAGAAACAACATAATCAATATGGATACAAAAACTCAATTTGCTATCAAAAAATACGCCTAAATCCTTTACTTCAGCTACACGTTTAATTGAGAGGCCATTAATAGAATAATCGAACTTAAATGGGCTTAAGATATGAGTATAGGACATCGAAGAACATTTTGATATATTAATATATATATATACCATTTTCAGAACACCAGTCAGATAATTTATCAAGATCAGCTTGTAATTTATAGCAGTCTCCCAGACTGGAGATACAAGAGTATAATTTTAAATCATCAGCGAATAACAAATCTAGAAAACTTAAAATATGTGTTCCCTGCGGAATACCAGAATAAGCATCTATTAAAAATGACGAGGAAGCGTTTCCGATTTTAACTATAAGTTTTCTGTTAATAAGGAAACTTTCAAAAAATGATGATGACTAACTGTATCAAAAGCCTTTGCAAAGTCTGTATATATAACATCACATTGTAATCTACGCTCCATTGCAGTTATAACGAGTGATTTTTTTGCTATTATCTTTTTGGCAACACTATTTTTGACAGCTCATGCACGTTTTGTATCTTGTGTCACTGTCAAACATCTTCAGTTTGGTCTATAATTTAATCATGAATCGTCTTACAAACGAACAACGCTTGCAAATTATTGAATTTTATTACCAAAATGCGTGCTCTGTTAAGAAAGTTCATCGCGCGCTTCTTCCATTTTATGGTCAGTTTAATCGACCTACTGAGGCTTCTATTCGGGCTATTGTAAAAAAATTTCGCACCAAATTTATATTGTTGGACATTAAACCACCAACACGCTTACGTAGAGTGCGAACTGAAGAAAATATCGCAGCCGTATCGGCCAGTGTTGGTGATGACCGTGAATTATCGATTCGGCGCCGTTCGCAGCAATTGGGCCTCTGTTACTCCACTACGTGGAAAATTTTGCGGAAGGATTTGGGTGTGAAGCCTTATAAGATACAGCTGGTGCAAGAATTGAAGCCAAACGACCTACCACAACGCCAAATTTTTGGTGAATGGGCTCTTGAAAAGTTAGATAAAGATCCACTTTTTTATCGAAGAATTGTGTTCAGCGACGTGGCTCATTTCTGGTTGAATGGATACGTGAACAAGCAAAACTGCCGTATTTGGAGTGAAGAGCAGCCAGAAGCATTGCAAAAGCTACCAATGCATCCACCAAAAAACCACCGTTTAGTGCGGATTATGGGCTGGCGGCATCATTGGGCCGTATTTCTTCAAAGATGATGCGAATCACAACGTTACTGTGAATGGTGAGCGCTACCGTGCGATGATAAAAAACTTTTTTTTGCCCAAAATGGAAGAGCTTTACTTGCATGACATGTGGTTTCAACAAGACGGTGCCACATGCCACACAGCACGCGAAACAATGGACCAATTGAGAGGCGAGTTCGGTGAACAGTTTATTTCACGCTTGGGACCAGTCAATTGGCCGCCCAGATCGTGCGATTTAACGCCTCTAGACTATTTTTTGTGGGGTTATGTTAAGGCTAATGTCTATGGCGACAAGCCCGCTTCGATTGACGCACTGGAAGCCAACATTGCCAACATTATTCGTGAGATACCGGGCGAAATGTTGGAAAGAGTATGCCAAAATTGGACTAAGCGGATGGACCATTTGAGGCGCAGCCGCGGCCAACATTTGCATGAAATAATCTTCAAACATTAAATTATATCGACCCAACTATCGATCCAAAGAAATATTTCATGCATTTCTCTGAATTTTATGTGTTCTTTTATTTTAAATTTCCGATAGTTCTTATAAAATCTCCCATTAATATCACGAGTTATAATAAGTAAATTGGTAGAAGTTGATCTATTTGGCATAAAACCATGTTGCTGATGGGAAATAAAACCCTTAACGAGGTCGAAAAGTTTATCCTTTAAAATTTTATCAAAAATCTTCGCAAATGGACTCTGTTTAACTATAGGTCTATAATTAGTTATTAGGCTTCGATCACCTGATTTAAAAATTGGTACAAGACAACAAAGTTTCCAGCAATCCAAAAATTTACCATATTTAAGGCACATATTAAAAAGTTTCGTAATAATCTCAGCAATGCTGAACCTACATTTTTTTAAAAATATCAAGGGATATGAACCAACTGCGGCTTTAGTATCGTTCTTTAAAGCATTTATTGCTTCAGCAACCTCGTTAACAGTTACGTCGAACTTAAATTCGCTATTGATGTTTGAAAGCAGATGATATTTATAATCGTCATAAGTATGTTTAACAAAAGTGCTCTGAAAATATTTAGAAAAAAGGTCACATGTGGTAGAAATACTATCGGATTGTAAGGTATCATAATACATATGCTTTGGTATCCCATGAGTTGGATTTAATTTTGTTCTCAATTTCGAATATATACTGTTTATAAAGAAAGTTACGATAGAAGTTGTATTCATTACGCGCCAAAAAGAATTTTGAGCGACATGTATCACTATTAGAAACTCTAAACTGAGTATAAGCTTTATTTTTAAGATATTTCATATGCCATAATCTTGAAATGCCTCCGTGCTTATTCCCAAATATTCTTTTGGACTTTGGGACGTGTATATTTATGGCCATGTCAAAATGGTTGCAGATAAATGTATAAATACTATCAGGATCATCGATTGATTGTATCGCAGCCCAATCAACTGCTTTGAAGTATTCATTTAAACCGCCAAAATTTGCTTTATTAAAGTTATAAGTTAATCCGGGACGTATAGTTTCTCTGTCAAAAGAAAAAAAACTCGAATTTAAAGTCTAATGCCTTATGATGCACCGTATTTTGAGAAACTGGAGAACCAACTAAATTGCAAGACACTTTAACAAAATCAGTTGCAAAAATTTAAATCTAGAATCCTACCTATATCATTTTTGAAACAATTGTGTTGAATTGTGTTGAATTTAAAAAATTAAATATTCGGTTTTCTTTAGGTAATATACATAACTTACACAGCAAGACTGTTTTATTTTTTGTATATGATTTGGTGCATTTTATACATCATTACTTCGTGTACGCGTAAGAGTCCTGCTAAAATATACAAATAAATTTTGCACACTATTGACAAAAAGTAGTTTCTTATACTGGAACAAACAGTTGTGTTGAATTCGGTTCGGTGCCACCGAAAATTAAAAAACGCACCGAAATTTGGGAAAAAGCGCACCGAGCACCAGCAAAGGAATTTTTCGCACAATAAATTTTAAAAAGCACCAAAAACGGTGCGAAACGCACCGAGTTGACAACGCTGGCATCGTGTTTGTAGACTTGATTTAAAAACAGTAATGTGTGTTTATAGAAATATGCATCCGTGTGTATCACTTCAATTAGAAAATATTTTGACTTAATAACTACTAGTATGTAAAATGAACAATTAAATTTTCCAAGTCTAACCACTTCAAATATGTTTGCTTTGTTTTGTCAGAAAGATAAGAACATTTTTAATTTGCACAAAACAAAATTAATAGGCAAAATACTTGTTAAATCTCTTTAAGTTTTAAGTTTCAATCAATTCTTAACAAACCCTTGTGTTCATGTTACAGATTTTTAATGTTAAAGTAGGAGTCTTTATAAATGCAAGTGAGTGTGGCACGCATCAGAAAATAAACATGAACAAAACTTCAACTTGTTGCTTTATGAACGGAAAGTTTCATTAAATGCGTTTCTTTCATAGTGCTTATACTATTCTGTTATAGAAAAACCTACACGTACACAATATACTTATAACTAGGGAGATTCCTGTTTGATATTTAAGCACATCAATTAAAGGAACTAGTATATTTCGAAATCCACTCATAATTTTGATTTGTTTTAATTTCCGAACAATAGCTAAATTTACTATGCAAGAAGTAGTTAGTTATTTTTTTAGTGGAAAAAAAACTATAAAAAATTTATTTTATTTCTATTAAAACACATTGAAACGGACACAACGTTGAGTTGCCATCGCTTAATTTTTAGGGCACATGTAGTTTATTTTCATTTGTAAACAAAGTCATATTAATTATTTTTCTCGTTTAGTGATAAGAAAAAATAAACTTTGAAACTTTTCTAGATTATTTGTCTGACTCACAACATCAAATGTTAGTGATTGCCATATTTTTTAACATCAGAAAACTTCTTCCTAGCCCATTAATAAGCATCACCATTGCCAACATCTTTTGTCATATGACTTGCCTACCTGCGATAAGTCTAGTGGTACGCAGGTTGACTCTACGTGCGATATCGTGATCCAGACAGAATGTGTCATTGATTTACATCAGCACGTCTCTTGACGGCCTTTTCTGATGATAATCAATTCGGCAGCATGAATGGTCGTAAATTTTTGGCATAAGTTTGTGGCTATATGGACAAACCTCTTGCTGAAGATCTCGGACCTTCTAATCGTTTCTATATGCAATTTCCCGACAGCCAATAAAAGACATGGCTTATGAGTTGGTAGTTCTAAGTCCCTAAAAACCATACACCCTTAACCAACTCTCCTATCTTACTTCTGGTTGCTTACATTACAGGTGTATGTTGCAAAACAGCCTCTCTAGGCTATTAGCTGCCGAAAACCGGCATGCGCCATAGTTATCAGTGAAACTAGTATCTCTTCCTGCGACCTGTCAATTAACCCTTGGTGAGGGTTTCGCAAGTCTAAAACAACATAAGTCATGAGGCTTCCTAGAGTTTTATTTGCCAGAAAAAGGAGATCTCCTTCGCCTCAATGCCACAGAAAACAAAGTTCCCTAGTTTGGTGTACGCCCAGGGCAAACCTGTTCCCTTGGGGAGAGCTAAAGGATGAGATAATTCGGCACATTAACGCCATATAACCTCAATTATGACTCAGCGTCATCGAAAATTTAGAAGAATGGAGGTATGCCGCAGAGTTCGCGGCAGTCATTTGGCCGATATATTGTTCTATACATAATTGAACCGTACCAATATTATCATATTAAAAAGGAATTACAATAATTCCTAAACAATTTGTGTTTTACCCAAAATCAACATCAGCCCTTAAAATTTAACCACCTTTTATTAATTTATTGATTTTGTCTAACTTTATAGTTCAGAATTAGATTTTTAGTTTTTTGTGCATATGTACATTGGATTTTAATTTAAGTTTTATCCCTTTAAGAAAGACTTTTTATTTCAATACCAACTTGCTGTGATCAATAAATTTTATTGAAAAAGACCAGATAAATACTCGTAATCAAACTTTTTTAGCTGGGGGACAACTAGCTGTTCTGTAGCCACTACACTACTCATCAACATCCATTTTTGGATTTGAACTGGGCTCATCAGGGAAGATAAATTTCCTTCCCTGCGATTTTGAGGTTTAAGCCACAGTCAGAACATTTCAGACAATATGTAGGCAGCTCTACCATAAACAGCGCTGGGTGGTTATCTGTCTGCAAGACAGAACCTCCCGGAGGCTTTGTCGATCCCCGTTATGCTATTTAATCATTGGTGACGGCTGCGGAAGTCCAACACAACATAAGTTATACGACTTCATAAAATTGTATATGCTACAACAAACAGGGAGCTCTTACCTCCATATGACCCATAAGGCGGAGTGCCCTGCTTAAACTTACACCAAGCAAAGTGCCCTAGTTTGGTGTACGCCCAGGGCAAACCTGCTCTCTGGGGAAATCGTAACAAACTTTTCGCTTCAGCATCACTTTTAAGTGCTATGTTCATGGCTTTTGTAATTACATACCCGCGAACACAATAACCAAACTAAGTAGCACACACAGAAGACTGAATGAGGGCTGTGTGGTCGCAACATGACTTGTGACGAACACCAAAGGTTTTCTTTGGAGTTCAGAAATTGATTTAACGCAGGTAGCAACACCTTGTGCTAATAATAACGACTTTTAACCTGGGTAAAAAACACCAAGCCCAATATAGCTTTCATACGGGCCAATCTTTGTTTGCCTACAATTCTTTATTTTTCTCAGTTTTTTACACACACGTAAAGAAAAACCAATTGAGAATATTGTTGTGGCAACATCATTATTTACTCTCCCATAATTTGATTTGTTGGCGCTAAACAGTGTATTATCGTTTTTAATATAGTTTTGTCTACTATTAACATCGTAGTATTGAAATTTTCACATTTCTATCATTTTAAAACAGAGATGAATACAATAATACTGTGCTAACAGATACTTTGAATACAACAATATATTTTGTTATGTCTAATAATATTTACATATATTATGGTTAATGCAACACGTGTGCGTTTACAATATAAACTATCTATTGTTGATTTTGTAGTAATTTTGTACAAATCAACTTTTTATGTGTGACTTTTTTTAATATTGATAAATTTAAAAATGTTAAAAGAAATATAAATATTATGGTGAAAATAATTTCATCATTGGAAAACAAAACGGTTTGCGTAAGAACTTATATCGATAAATATATTTATGTGTGTGTTTTAATGGATTTGAATGTATGCGTATTTTTTACAGATTTACCGGTTGGAACAAAAATTCATCAATATTTCCAAAATAACAAAGAATTCTATGATTCTATTCTAATATTCTAATATTCGATTTTATTTGTTAATATATAGACCGAAAAAATAAATTGAATAAATTACAAAAAACGGGGTTTTATTTATGAACAGAAGTTACTCATGTGTGTATGTATGTGTACTTATGTTATCATAGAACATTGTGACCATTCCAACTAGTATTGTACGATTGATCGTAACAATAGAATTTCCAATTTTTCAATGATATGGTTGGGAGTGATTCTATTATATGGTTAGGCATGACACTGAAATTTTAGTTTTTACAATAACAGTGTTAGGTATAATATAATTACTATAACATTCTTTGAATATATGGTTATTTATATTAATTTTGGTTCTTGGCTGTACTTAATTTTGTAAATAAATTTCCAATTGAAACCATATTATGTCGTTGTGTTTAACTCTTTAATTCAACAATAGTATTTTTCCCTTAGAATATTGTCATATCAACCATATTTTTTTCCTTCTACGTGTGAAAATTTCCAATATCGGCTCGCATATACCCGATTTTCCATGAAACTCCAAAAAAAAAAAAAATTATTATTTTTTTGCTTAAAAGCAGTTTTGGTAATAAAAGGAGGTTACAGCACATGAAAATTTCCGATATCGGTACATTTATTTTTTCTTTTTTATTCAATCAAGACAATAAGCCCATTTGGTCATACTTGCCTAAAGAAATAATTTGGCTATAATCCATTATATAAAAAATAACATGAAATTAATTATAAAAAAATAGAAGCGTAAAATATATTTAAATATACAAACCAAAAAAGAAAATCTATAAAATTAGCATTATTTATTAAATTATAACAAATTCTTTTACAAATTATTGCATAATTTATTTTATATTAAAAAAATTTCGAAGTATCTAAAAATACTACCAATGAGAACAATATAGCAAGTTATTGTTGAAAGTGTGGCTCACAGAAAACAGCAAAATAATTTCAGAGTCTCGATATAATTACTTTTTTTTTAAATTCGAATCGGATTTTGAAAACTGCCTTTCTTCATAAGAAATTATCTGATTCCACAAACGCGTAACCTTAACTACAAAGGATCTGTTCATGACCATAGACGAAAAGAGTGGAATGTTCAGAGCATGCATACGTGTTGAAGAACCGAAACTAAATCATTGAAGAAGATAAGCCGGAGACCCAAATTTAAAAATTTTGTACAATTGAATAAGCAATCTCAACTTAATATAGTCCTTAAAATCACATCCCAACAACTTTATTACGAAAGGCGCTATGTGCCTAAAATCTCTATACTTAAAATCGAAAATATAGCGAGCAACTCTATTAAAACACTGTTTTAGCTTCATTAAATTGTATTGTGACATTCCAGAAAAAATTTCTAAACCATACGTAAAAATAGGTAAAAAAAATTAACTTTAGACGTAACATGGCTTATATGGTTATCAAAACTAAGCTTGTTGTCTATAAAAATTCCCAGAGCTTTATAATAGGCAACAAACTCAAAACACTCGATATTCAACCTAAGACATGGTGTAACATGGAGCTGTGAAAACCACATTGCCCTAGTTTTAGATGGATTAAGTTGCAGCTGATTAATATTTGACCAATTTATAACGTTTCGAAGATCAGCATTGAATCTATCCTGAAGATAACTATTCCCACAGCCATTGTCATCAGCATAAGAATGCATCTTACAAAACTTTACATCCTTAAGCAAATCGTTCATGTAAATAATAAATAGTAACGGACTCAAAATAGACCCTGTGGAAAAGTGCGATAAGTATTTTGTATGGAAGACGTTTTGTTGCTGAAATGTATACATTGAGCTCTTTTGACAAGAAAAGAAAAAACAAGCTTACCCGCTGCTAAGCCAAACTTAAACTGATCGTTCAGTTTACGACACAGCATAAAATGGTTCAACGAATCAAAGGCTTTACTTAAGTCTAAAAACACCAAAGCAGTATTAAATTTCCTATCCAAGTTGCTCCTTATCTGCTCCACATAGTCTCAAATAACTCCCGTTGTATTATAGTTTTCTCTAAACCCAGACTGGTAGACGTGTAAAAACCTACTTAAATGTTTCAGTAACTGGCCTCTAATATTAATTCAAGTATATTGGCCTAAAATCCGACATTAAACGGTGTGATTTTACTTTTGGCACTGAGACAACCCTAGCAATTTTCCACGAACTCGGAAAGTGGAAGTGGTTATAATCCTATTCAGTAAAAAGATCAATGGTCTAGAAATACCTATAAATAAAAGTTTCAAAAACTTAATAAGAATTCCGGCCAACACTTCCAATTCGTCTACACTTCCAATTCGTCTACATTACGAAATGTAGAGCCTGCCGGCGGAAGAATAAAGCTACTATTAAACTCTTCGATATCAAAATCATATACCTTTTGTTCATATTCCGTAATTCCACTTGACTTTAACTTTATCCATGTCTGCTCTTGCAAGCACCCTACAAAATTCTTGAGACAAGCTTGCATTCTTTCGCGTCTGATTATGGCCTTAAGTTTGTTACGGTATTTATTGAAACAACTTTGGCTTCTTTCTGTTCTGTTTTCACAACACGCCCGCCAAGCTAAGTTTCTAGCATCCCTAATATGACTAGAGTTCATCCATTTATCTTGTTTACGCTGAACAAACTTCCTAAGCGGAACATACTCACAAAATATTTCCAAAACAGTCTGGTTATACAATGCAAGTTGTTCCTCAATATGAACAGATCTATCAACCGATATTACACAGTTGTGGGAGGCAATCTAAATTATCTAAATTAAATGCTTTATAGTCTCTATATCAATATTCAAGCTCACTCTTGGCCACAGCCATACGATAGGATACAGAAGTAAGAGCATGGACAGGGTTTAAAGCCGGTATTTGATATTTGATATATACCCGAGATATAGTCTAAACCCATTTTTCCATGAACATTTTTTTTATCTTTAAAGTAGTTCTGATTATAAAAGGAGGTTACTAAAATACAGAAAATGTAAATTTCCAATATCCAATATACCCAAGAAAATTTCCGATATCGGTCCATATATACCAGAGTCTAAACAGATTTTTCATGAAAAAAAATTTTTTTTCTTAAAAGCAGCTCTGGTAACAAAAGGAGGTTTCTAAACTACAGAAAATGGAAATTTCCAATATACCTAAACAGATTTTTTCATCAAAATTTCCATGAAAGATTACTTTTTTAACATTGCGACTGCAAGACAAAAAAAAATTTCCCCGATATCTGTTTATATATTCGAGCATATTTAGTTCAAATTTGTTATATATTCTATACATGTACGTGACTATTGTGAGGGGTATTTTAGATTCGGCCCCGCCGAATATACTATAGTCTCACTTGTTCCTTCTTTTTGAGACAGAGATAGCTCAGATAAAGGATCGATAACTTATAATCAAAATTAGAGAAGACGGTAAAGTCTTCATGTTTGGCTAGTAGTTTCAAAGTGAAATAAAACGTTTTGCTGTTTTGTATGGTAAAACAGGTTGCAGCCTTGTTCGGCGTGCTTATGGCAGGTCAGCTTGCATATATTCCTAGAAAGTTCATCAATGCACTTTCAGGGACCACTGTTTCCAAGAAAAAAGTATTTTTTTTTTTTTTTGAGAAATGATTAATACCAATTAATCTGTAATCGTACAAAAAATATTTTATACTTTTACTTTTACAGCTGAACAAAAATTAACACCGGAAGGGCAATACCGCAAGCTCACTAATATTAATTGCGTACCTATTTACTTACTACGAAAAAACAGCAATAACAATGTCTCCCCTAATACATGTTCTATACATGCCAACACTTGGCGGCACGCACACTTATCAGAACACTCTTACATATTTGTTCAGCTAATTTAAAGTTGGTGTTAATTGTTGTGGGATTTGCTCCAGCACGTTAATATACTATATTTTAAACTTGTTCCATAATTTAAAGCTTATAAAACTAAGTGAACAACATTTGTTGCTAATTGCTTGTTCCTACTTTGTTGCATTTAAGCTAATAGTTTTGTAAAAAAAATGTGTATACATATGTATAATATATTAAAAAAATTTACGAGTATATACCACGTAAAGTGAATTAGTTCTGTGATATCTAAACTTCCAGAGAACTATTTTTTATGAAAACAGGTTTAATTAACCTTGAAAAGAAAACTGCTACTCAAAGATAATTATGTAATGTGCAATATTATGAAAACTAATTACTAAGAAAACAAAAAAAATTAATCCAAAAAATATTTGTTTTCTGTTGAAAATATAGAACTATAGAGAAGTTGCACTTAGCTAACAAGTTTAACAGTTTTTATTAATATAACGAAAACTTGCTTGCCTTTAAAGGCTAAAATGTAAATAAAATGTAGATAAATTTTTACAAAATTACTTAGGCTAATATGACTTTAATACAACGAAGCTATTTTGAACTTGAAATTTTAATGAAAATAAAAATTCCATAATAAGAATCAAGTTCAAAAAAAAATTAAATTTTTCGACAGAAGCTTAAAACAACGTCTCGAGAAATTCCGTACAATTATTTATATACGTAATTTAATTTTTTATATACGTAGTTTACTACATTTACGTTTTTTAGTTGTGCTGTCTTATAAAGCGGCCCATACACGTTTCAACTCAGTTGGCAACTGAGTCGATTGTTGTCGAAATCAAAGCGTGTATGGCTTTGTCAGTTGATTAGTTTGACAGTTGTCGAGTTGGTTAAACAAAAATTAAAATGTTTTGATTTTTTCAAGTTGACCAACAAGTCTTTCAATTCGATTGTGTTGTGTGTGTTCAAGCCTCTTGATCAGGTCTTAAAATTTATATTTGCAGTGTTTTTGCAAAGAGAACACTATATATTTTTAAAATTGTCTATAGTTTCATTGAATTTAATTGTTGAATGAAAATCTTTCAATTCAGTTTATGATGTATGTGGGCAATAATCAAATCAGTTGAAAGACTCAGTTCACAATTGAATTGAAACGTGTATGGGCCGCTTAAGAAATATCAACTAATCATCATGAGTAATATGCATAAAGGCATAAATAGACACAGATAGATAAACTAGAACAATACTCACAGCAGATAATTATTGTTATGAAATGGTTTAGATTAGGCCATGACGGCCTAATGAGATGATGATGAACCAACACCATGGGGTGAACTATTCCCGACTCACCAGCGCCGCCGTGTGGCTTGCTAGGCTCACACAGGACGAAACTTTTTGCTGTAAGTTTGTAGCCCTATAGGCAAGAGTTCCGGTCTCCTAATCCAACAGTTAATGGAAGACAAGGCTTTATGAGTTGGTAGGCCGAAGCCCATTAAGAGCATCAGCCCTTAAACCAACTCACCCGTCTAACCTTCACTCCTGGTTCCTTACAGTACTGGTATCTGTTGCAAGACAACAGCACCTCCGAGGGTTATTAGCCCCTGAAAACCGGTGCGCACTATATTTACTAGGGAAACTAAGTCCACTTCCTGCGATGTTTAAACCACAGCCAGAACGTTTAAACCACAGCCAGAACGTTTCAAGTAGGTACCTCAACCGTGATCAGCACCGAGAGTTCTGCAAGGCAGAATCTCCCAGAACCTTTGTGATCTCCGTTCTGCCAATTTTAACAATTGGTGCGAGTTTCAGAAGTCCAACATAACTTAAGTCTTGCTATAGTTTTGTTTGCTTCAAAAACCGAGGGACTCCTTCATCTTTATGCCCCAGAAAACAGAGTGCCTTTGTTTGGTCTATGCCAAGACAAAAGAATACAACTCTGACGACGAAGGCAAACCCACTACCAATGCTGTACCGAACCCGACTTCTTGGAATATAAGTTTGTGTTGCATACTGAATAAGACTTCGAATTATCGCAACCGAGGGCTATCTGTATAGTTGTGAAAAAGATTTACATCAGCACCTGCCTTGCGGCCTTATCTGATGATGAACCAGTTCCACGGAGTGAACTATTCACGATTCACCAGCGCCACCGTGTGGCTTACCAGGCTCACAATTCTTGCCATATGATTGCGGTCATATGAGCAACTTCTTGTTTTTTCTTTTGTTTTTTTTTTTTTCTTGGACCAGTACTCAGGGGATGACCCCAACATATGCAGTGCATTGTACCGGAACTAGGAAAATAGGTTGTGGGGAGGGGGAAAGAGGGAGTAGTGTTTGTGAATATTTGACTTGAACTTGCCAACGTTATAACAGACAGGAAACACGTCTGCAGGCAACTTATTCCACAGACGAAGCGTACGGTTGAAAAACGAATTCTCTCTGTAATGCGTAGTACGATTCCCCGGGCAATCGACCACAAATGGATGAGCTCTGGCCGATGAACGTGTGCTACGTAAAAATGTGCGGTTTCAGGAACAAGATCTTTAATCTCGTCAGAGCAAAATCCATTGTAGTAACGATAGAACAGAGTAAAGCACCCCACACTGCGTCGATGCTCCAGTGAGTCAATAGAGTTGAATACCCTACTGTCACTGATAAGCTTCTTCGCCCTCTCCTGCATACGGCGGAGTAACCCCAAAATAGACTTTGAGGCACCGGCCCAAACATGAGAGTTGTATTCCATTTTCGGTCAGATGTAGTAAATATATATATATATATATATATATATATATATATATATATATATATATATATATATATATATATATATATATATATATATATATATATATATATATATATATATATATATATATATATATATATATATATATATATATATATATATATATATATATATATATATATATATATATATATATATATATATATATATATATATATATATATATATATATATATATACTTTTAGATGTGTCTATTTATACAGTTTCCATTACAATTTTTCCTTCTCCTGTAAAATTATAATTATTTTAGTTAGGGCCTTTCTACATGAGAGCAACGAAATATTCAATAAAATTGAATAATTTTCTTTTGAAAAAATGGAGGTAACACAATATTAGTCATCCATTTAGTTGGCAAATGCTGAGGAATAATCTCAGGCTAAACCTTCAAAAAATATTGATTTGCTAAGGAAATTTACTAAAAAGGAAAGAGAATAAAAACTTTTATTAAGAACAATAAAAATACAGAGAGGCACTCTGTTTTCTGGGGCATAGAGAGGAAAGAGTCCCTCGGTTTTTGAAGCAAACAAAACTATAGCAAGACTTAAGTTATGTTGGACTTCTGAAACTCGCACCAATTGTATATATATATATATATATATATATATATATATATATATATATATATATATATATATATATATATATATATATATATATATATATATATATATATATATATATATATATATATATATATATATATATATATATATATATATATATATATATATATATATATATATATAAGTTCGCTTACGCGATATTTTCATGAATAACCGGTTTTGGCTATATCTCGGGTATATATGGACCGATATCGGAAATTTTCATTTCGATTTCCCGATATCGGGATTTTTTTTTTTTTTGCCTTGTAATCGCCATGCTTAATAATTGTGTGAAGTTTGAACCAAAACAAAAACTATTTTTTTCAAAAATTTTCATACAAAATAAAAAATAATGGCTTTTTTCGGAAATTTGGATATATATCAGCTACACGTGAACCGATATTACTGAATTTCAATAGCAAACCCATGAATCGTTGGGGTGATACAATGGTGAAAGAAAAAAGTTTCTATGTCAAATGGTTTTCTCAGAAACGGTGTTTCAACGACCGACAGACGAACAGACGGACGTCCCTTAATCGAATTTTCTATTAATGCTGATTCAGAATATGTATAGGGTCGCAAATGAAAATGTAGAAATTTTAAACGGAATCACAATCTTATACCAGTATATATATGTATGTATACCTTTAACATTTTTGTGATAATAATAATATACTATATGCAAGTTTTAAAATTATTTTGTTTATTTTGAATTTAAGTCTGAACATTGAAAGTTAAATTTATTTTTTGCCTTTTTTATGCGTTTTTATTTTCAGGGCAGACGTCAAAAGTATTCACAGTCAAACTTTTTCTAACTTTTTAAGTTTTTAACATTATTTAAAGAAAACAAAAACTTTACCAAAATTAAAATAAAAACGAGACAGCAGCAAGAACTTTCATATTTTTTCATAAATGGAAGTAATTGTAGGTGGATATCAGAGAACAACTTTGAGTGATTGCAAAAAAATCATACTTGCTTAACAACATGAAAATTATTTCGTTCAAATATAATTTTGTATTCAGCCGCAGAAATACGTAGTTGATTTTTAATCAGAAAACACAATGAGCGACAACTTCACTATGTGAGTGAAATCATGGTTAAGGTGGGTGCTTATAAATGAAGACGCACATGCCTTCATTTCTTGTGTTTGAGTTTTTGTTTTGGAAGAAAAAAAATTAACACCAATTAATACAGTGATGTATTCAACAGTTTTTCTGTATGCTTCTGTACAAGGCGAATTCATACCAGGTAAATGCAATAGCAATAAATACAACACTACAAAAAATAAATATTTTTCAAATGTCAAGGGAAAAATATAAACACAAAAAGGAATTCAAAAAAATGTAATAAAATAAAAAATTACAAGAAAATAATAGCTTTTAAATATTTCGTGAAAGTTTTAATTATATCGTGAAAATTAAAGTCTCAGATCATAGAGTTTGGAAAGGTGAAATGGCCAGCCAGATTGGGGGAGGATTCTGGATGATACTGGCGCTCAAGATACAATACAAAATTTAAAAAAGTTAAAAATTTTGTTTTTCAAATTTCTATTAAAAAAATTTGCAATAAAAGAAAAACTTAATTATTTCGTAAAACCTGTAATTATTTCGTGAAACTTAAAGTTTCAGATTATAGAGCTTGAAAAAAAGAAAATGGCCAGCCAGATTGGGGAGAAATCTGGATGATATGTGGCGCTCAAGATACAATACAAAATTTAAAAAAAATTTTTTTAAATTTTTTTTCCAACTTTGTTTTAATTATGCCATTGACATCTGAAACAGATAAAAATTAAAAAAAGAGTTATTGTTTCTGTAGAAAAAAAATCAAAGAATACATACATACATAGAAACAAAAGGTTTTCATAGAAAAAACAAATGAGCACATCACTCCTTTATTGCAACATAGTCATATCTCAAAAAATTTGCTTTTCGAGTTAACAATGCAGAATTGTTAACAGTACTACCATTTATATTGCGCCAAAAATTTATTCAAATTCCGATATGTATATACATATGTATATATTGTTTCACTGCGCTTTTAAATTAGCTTTGCCCTTTAAACTAACATACAAAATATGTATGTAAATATGTTTCAAATTTGTTTATACAACAAACAATGGAAGCAACATCTAACGTTTAGCCGATTTCATTCAGTGCTAAAACGAACGCCCAATATTTACAAGGCGAGTTGATTTTACTAAGCATTGAGCTTTGTTGCTAGATTTTTCTTGATTACAAATTCAGATTGTTTACAAGACAAGTTGATTTCACTCAATGTTGAACTTTGTTGCCTGATTTTTGTTGATTACAAATTTTAATGTATGAGTTAATCAAGCAAAAATATGATTTTTGGTGATCACTGGTGGATATCCATATATATGTACTATATAAATAACGTTCATGATTTCGTTGATGTTTTTAATTTCAATGTCAGAAAACTTTTTCTATTTGCCTTTCTATACTCACTCACACACGCTCTGTTTAAAAATATTTTGCATTTTTATTTGCCACATTATGGGCATTAGCAAAAGTGCAAACTTCATCCTGCTCTATGGAATTCGCCAAATGTTGTTCATATTTTAGACCGTTTTTCTGCGGACATTGCTGACTGATAAGGACCAACAAAACAGTTAGCGACAAAAAGCATTAAGAGATTAACTTATTCATGATTTGAAGATAATGAATAATGTTTCCTATTTTGTACTTGGAATATTACAAACAATGTGGAATTGAAAATTAAATTGAAGAGCTGTACTATCATTTATATTCTTGCATGGATTAAAATTTAACAAAAAGAAGGAAACGAAAATTATGCAGACCAGTTCCGTCTGAAGAAACGAAAAACATAATACGTCTGTATATGTACATGTATCAGTTTTCATGGTTTAAGTCTACCTCCTAGTTAAGAAGCTTTATTTGAATATGCAATTTTTAAGAAAAGGACAATGAAGATCTGGAATTTCAATATTAGAATTACTGTCAAATGTTATTAAAATTTGTTTTCTCTTTAGTTGAAGTATCAACAAAAAGGAAATGCTTATAAGCATACTCTTGCTCAATTCAGCCTTGACCCATGATTATGATCTACGGAATTTTTAAACTGCAGCTAAATGTAAATACTTGATTTTGCTAAATACGGGTTTAGTGTTCGTAGTTAGTTAATTTTATTTTTGTTGAGAGTATAAAGTAATACGAATGATTTTCATTTTAAATGCTTGCTTTGTGTTCATTGAAATTCTTTCAAATATTTCATAAAATACTTACTAATATTATATATATGAAAGTAACTCTGTCTGTCTGTCCCAAAATCATTATATGTAATTCAAGCTACAAAGGGCGCAAAATGACCGTTGAAAAAAAATTTGTTTTTAATATTCCCGCAATTTATGAACCGATCGTTTCTTTTAAGAGGATTTCTACAGGATCTATCAATAAAAATTATTTTGGACATCTGCCAGACAAAATGAGTAACTTCGTCATTTATGAACAGATTTGCAACACTCTCTTCTTTTATCAGCGAATGGGTATTGAGTATTATTCTTTTATACTATTCTGTATTATTCAGATATATCTTGTTTAAATCAAGTTAACAAAAAACACACAAATATCAATATCAGATTTACATCTTAAACATTTAAAAGTTTTCTGAATTGTCGAAACATTGTTATATCGCAAAACGTTTCATCGATCGCCCATTTTTTTTTTATCCTTAAAATATATAGAAAAGCTATCCGAAATTTTAATTAATTAAAAATGTAGAGTTCAGTATGTTATGCTAAAACGCTTCGATAATTCTACACCTCAATAACTATAAATTCAATATATAGTTTATGTATTGAAAAAATTTTAATTTGTAAGAAATGTATTGAGTGCAACATTAAAACAATTTAAAACAAGATTACGCTAGCAATGAATTCTATAACCGTGTGAGGCGAGATTTGTTGCCAAAATTCTCGCTACAGTTTTTTTATATCGGAAGAAACCACTACATATGTATATCACATATTGTTTAAAAGAGTTATTTAAATTGACATAACTTTTACTGCTGACATAACTTTTGTTGCCTGCTATATACGCAAGTAAATTTTGATTTCAACAAAGTGCTCACTTTTTGTGGATTCTTCTTTCCACATCATTCCAAATCATTCCCAGAGCAACGATGGAAGAATGTAACACTCAATACACAAATATTTTAAGCAGTCGACAAATTAAGTTTTATTTTAGGATCCATTAAATTAGGCGAAAATAATATTTTAATATTTTCAATGTGTAATTAAATTTGTAAATTGGAAACAAATACAAAATATAAGCTTAAAATACGAATGATGCATAAATAATTTTTGCCTGTCTTTCAAAATTTTATTTTAAGCAAAACTGCACCAAGTTATATAGCTTCAAGACTTCTGCAAAATATATTTTGACGAATATATGAAACCCAAATTGAAGTAAATAAATCATGGGCAATAAATTTCTAGTATACTTCAAAAATTTATTTATAAAATCAAATCATGGACACAGGAAAACGTCCCAGATTTTGTTAACTATTCAGGCTTGTTCTGAAATCATGGTGAACAGTTTTAATATCACAGAGGTGATTTTTTGGTGTTCCGAAAATCACGAGATTTTAACTTTTTCAAGGGCTTTTCTCCGCAAATCTGATAACCGCAGATATTTTTTCGTATGAAACAAAACAGCTTACTGCTAAAAAATTCAAAAGCAAATCACTAATATCATCAAACAACATAATTTTTCTTTAAAAAAAATTTCTTTTGTTTAAAAATTACAATATTATTGCGTTAGTAAGTAAAAAACACTTGCAGTATTAAGTAATCAATCAGGTGCTTTACTAGGTTCTTAGCAAAATAAACACAATATATGAGCAAGAATTTAAAACTTGCAATTGTTTAGCAGACGGGTTTTAAACCACGATATTGCTAAAAAATTTTGTATACAAAATACCATCTCAGTGATTTCAAATCACTTGAAGTGAAAAGTGATGTACAGAACATGCCGGATGTAGTTTGTATCGAATTTACATTTAATTTTATTTAGTTTTAAGTGAAAAGTTAAAAACTTCCGGCATTTTTATAAGCCAATACCCTAGTTTTTTTCCGAGTCCTTTGATAGAACCTTGTTTTAGTTACAAGTTTTATTGCACTGTGCATACAAAATTGTATATTTTATTTTTTATTTAGTATTTCCTTGTAATTTTGACAAAAACAACAAGAATAATTTTATTTTAAAATATAAATCTATCACAAAAGAAAACTGAGTTTTTAAGTTAATTAATAAATGATTCCTTCCACCGTTTTTAAATTGAAACTGGCATTTACGTCTTTAACAAACCCTAACTCAAAACAAAAAGGAGTCAACGGAAAACACATTTACAATTTGTAGTGTTAAAAGCAAATTGACATAAATTTTATTTTCGTAGTGCTTAAACTTGTACAACAACTGTAAAAAGCAACAAATAGAGCAGCAAAATAATTGTACCCCAAAGCTACTAAAAAAGTTGAAAACGAATAATGAAGAAAGTCAAAGCAAAAAACAACAAACATCCAATAAAATCGCATTATTATTACGCTTATAAATCACGTTTTTGTGAGGGTCAATTTTGTTAAGAGCACTAGTACTTGGAACACTAAAAAAAATTGCCAAATTTAATTTAAATTTAAACAAAATGAAAATTTAATAACAATTTATTTTCGTCCACTTTTTTTTAATTTTTTTCCAGTTATCTTTCGTTTAATTTTCTTCTTCTTTATTTTCCATTTCCTGTTTTAAACCCGCTCATCATCTTAGAGTAGTTCTTTATGTTTAAAGTGGCTTTATTTACAGTTAGAATAGTCTCACATCACCCTGCTCGTCATCATCATCATCATCATCAGCTTTTTTATATTAGGGCTTTTTTCACCTGACGAACTCACTCAGGCAAGTTTGCAACAAAAAGAATAGACAAAAACAACTTCATGAAACTTAAAATCCTTAACGCAGTGTCTGTAATTTTTTAACAATCTTTTAGTTATTTTGTTTCAATGACAGTATACAAAACTTACGGCATAATCAGTTAATCGTTTTATTACACCTCTACAATAATTTTGCCGTCTGTTTTTGGCTTTAAATTTAAATATTTTTAATAATACATGAACAATATTATATATTTGTACGGCATTATAACAGTCAAATATAATACATATGTATACAACTTTGTTTTCACCATTTTTCCCCGCAATTCGAGGCTTTATTGTAAAAATTGGTTATACAATTATGATGCAAAGTGTTGTCCATGGCTGGCCCCTACGTTCTCCCATCTATCAAACAGCGTATTAATCCCGCGTTGGAAAAACCGTTCATGTTTTGAAACGATCCATGAATCTATCCAGTTGTTTACTGTTTCATAAGAACGGAAGTGCTAGTCAGCCATTAATCGAATCAAGTGATAGTCCGAAGGAGCAAAATCTTGAAAATACGGCCAGTGGGAGGGACTTTCCATATCAAAGTTTCCAAGTATGTCTTGATCACCTTCGCAACATCGGGTCAAGCATTGTCATGCTGTAAAATCAATTTATCGTGTCTCTAGTTGTATTGCGGCCGTTTATCTTTCAATGTTCAGCCCAAACGCATTTCTTTCGATAACGATCGCCTGTGACTGTTTCAGTTGATTTTAACAACTCCTAGTACACTATACTGAGCCGGTCCCATCAAATACTGAGCATGACCATGGAATATTTGGTTTGGTCGTTGACGTGGAAACATGCCCTTTAATCCAATCCGTAATTTTCTGCGAATGGGATCGTTTATCGTGATGAACCCATTTTTCGTCCGCATTCACAATGCGATACAGAAATTTCTTCCGTCTTTGCCATGCAAACATCTCCCGGCTTCAATTCGTATGGCACCCAATATTTGAATCATTCCTATAACTTGCAGTCATACAGAATAAACACTTCATAGTTTTGAAAAGCCTTCACGACAGTGCCTGACAGTACTTGAATTATGTTTCATAGCAAAAAACAAAACATCACAATGAAGCAAATAAATGATGAGTCATAGCAAGCACATTGGTATTTGAGCATACTGCGTCTTAAATATTCGTGCTTAATACAAAGGTAAAAACCATAAACAACAACAAATTTTATAAATAAAACTGAAGTAGAACATTGCTTCAATGCTTGAAGTTCTACTTCAATTTTATTCTATTTCATTTGGTTCTACTTGTGTTTGGTTCTGTTTGTTCTAAACGATTATAAGATAGTATTCGTTTATGTGTTTAGAACATTTCGGTATTGAAGTGTTTGTTTTGAAATGTGAAAGAAGACGATGGATGATAATACTCGAAAATACTACGATGTTTTGTCAGACATTTTTATTGTGCTTGAGCAGCCCTCTAACCAATATCAGTAACCATGGCAAAAATACTAAGTTGCTCCGAAGATGAAAAGAAGGTAATCATTAATTGCTCCGTGAGGACGCTGAATGTATTTTCGCAATTACTTGTTTGCTCTAGAGAAAAAATTTATAATGCAATGAACAATTTTGATATATTTGGGAGCTCAAATAATGTACCCAGAGCCGAAAAACCTCGTACTACCACAAGCAGAGACGATAAATAGTCGTGAGGGCCTCGAAAGCTGGCCGATTTAAAAGTTCTAAATAGTTTAAAGTTGTATTAGAGTCATCATATGATATCCGTATATTCCCTAGACCTATTAGATGGCTGCTAACTGAAGATGCCTTACTTGACTGCATCGCACAGTAAAAACTTTCGTCTCTGAAATACATTTTTAATTTCATATTGACTTTTGTCAGCAAAACATTAAGAAACCAATAAGATTTTGGAAAAATATGTTATGGAAAGACGAATCCAAGTTTTGCCGACGGGAATCAGATGTAAAACACTATGTACCCATGATGACGATGGATAGTACTTGAAAATACTATGATGTTTTGTAAGACATTTTTATTGTGCTTGAGCAGCCCTCTAACCAATATCAGTAACCATGGCAAAAAGACTAACTTGCTCCGAAGATGAAAGGAAGGTAATCATTAATTGCGGAGGCTCCGTGAGGACACTGAATGAATTTTCTCAATTACTTGTTTGCTCTAGAGGAAAAATTTATAATGCAATGAACAAATTTGATACATTTGGGAGCCGCCAAATCTCGTACTAATACAGGCAGAGACGATAAAATAGTCATGAGGGCCTTCAAAGCTGACCGATTTAAAAGTTCTAAATAGTTTAAAGTTGAATTAGAGTCATCATATGATATCCGCATATTCTCTAGAACTATTAGATGGCTGCTAAATGAAGATGCCTTACTTGACTGCATCGCGCAGTTAAAACTTTCGTCTCTAAAAAACATTTTTAATTCCATATTGGTTTTTGTCAGCAAAACATTAAGAAACCAATAAGATTTTGGAAAAATATGTTATGGAAAGACGAATCCAAGTTTTCCCGATGGAGATCAGAAGGAAAACGCTATGAATGGCGACTAGTTACCCAACAACACAATATCACATATACCACCAAAACAGTCAATTAATTTACAATCAAGAATGTTTTAATTCTACTAATATAATTTTTTTCACGAGCATAAAGGAATGATGAAATATTTAACGTTTTGAATCTCTTTATGTAAATATTCTTCCTTATGTACCTAACTTCTTTTAAAAGTCTTTATTCTTCTTGTATAAAAGAAAATCTTTATCAAATACAGGGTGTTTTTGAGAGCTACTTACATAAGCTTAAATCGTAATAAAACAAAGATATATATTTTATATGTCAATGGCCTTTAATGGATAGAAAATTGTTTGAGATTAAGAAGTAAATATCACATCAAAGTGTAATCTGGATCACTCATTTTCACAAACTTTTCGCCATTTTTCACCGCGATGGGCAGTTGTCAGTCTCGAGACCGCAGATTCGGTTCCTGTCACAGAGTTTGTAGTTAAATATCAAAACAATATAAATAATATTCGTTCCCCAATAAAATTGAAATTTCAACTTCAGCCATAAAACTGTCTTTATATACGAGCATTGCTTGAATTTTTGTATTTGGTTCCAACAGATTTTTTCAAAAATATTAATTACAAATCGTAATTTCAGTTTTATTATTTGCAAATCGTTAGCTAAGAAGCAAAATAAAAAAAAAAGTCGAACTAAAAAACATTCGATATCGAAGTCTTGATTATTATAACAGAATTTTACATTTCTGCGATTCAAAATTGACGCTTTTATTAACAAAAAATAAAGAGATGTAAATTTAAGGGTGTTTATTTTATAAATGTGAAATGAAATAATTACATATTTTTGAATGAAATATAAAAAATTCATTATCGATTCATGTATTTCTGAACGTTTGTAGTTTTCCTAAAGACATTATTTTTTCATATTCTATAACTGAACTACCTGAATCAATTAAAATTTAGGTTGCATAGGGAGCTATACAAAAATTCATGGATTCAAACAAAAATTTAATTTAAAAAAAAGTTGTTAAACAAAAGCAGCTACTTTTTCAACAACAAATATGATATCCAAAACTATTTTTTTTTTTGGTCTGATCAAAAATTAACCTTTATTTTGAAATTTTTAAAAAATTATTTATTTATTGATCAATAACAATCTTGTCTCCTTCAAAGCAATCCCCCTTAGATATAATACACTTATGCCAGCATTTTTACAATCCTCGAAACACTTCGGAAACGCACTTTTTGGTAACGCCAACAGCTCCTGTTTTGATTTTTCTTTTATCTCCTCAATCGTAGCAAAACGCTTTCCTTTCATCGGTGCTTTCAGTTTTGGAAAGAGTAAAATGACAGCGGGGACCAGGTCCGGTGAATACGGTGGTTGAGGCATGATAATAGTTTTGTTTTTGGCCAAAAACTTTCTACGAAATTTTTTACTTGCATTATAAATTAATGAAATAAATAAAATAATTAGTTAAAAAATTGTAAGAAATGTCACACTTATGGAATGTGATTGACAAGAAATAGTGTACCGTTTATGTTATAGCTTTCTGAGTGTACAAAAAAAACTGGAAACAATAGTATATATTGTAAGACGTCTTAAAGTGTTAAAAATACTCGTAATAAAAAATGAACCTTCAAGATATATATGAACTATAATATCAAGATTATCTAGGAATATAATATTTTAATACTAAGCAGTATTTTAGTAAATTACCTAGCAGATCTATCAGCAGACGTTTACGATATTTTTGTACTTCCATTTTAGCTTTTCTCTCATTGCTTGCACTTCTATGAGGGTGGATTTCAAAACTCTCACGTAACTTGACTCGGTGAACATTCATAATGATATCGAGAAATTTTTTGATATTTTCTTCAGTAACCACCTCTATCGGCCTTCCTGTTGACGGTATTGCTACAGTGGTTGTTCGGACGTGTTTAAATTCAGCAGTCCAAAATTTTACCATGTAGTCTAACGGAGAAGACTCGCCGTAATGTGTATCGAGCTTTTCTTTTGTCTCTTTCGCTGTTTTCTCTTTCAAATAATAATGTTTAATTACTGCACGAAATTCACTTTTTTCCGTTTCATTCAAGAAACATAAAAGTTGTTTACTTCAAACGACTACAACAATGAACTAATCGATGAATTTGGATGATATTTTAACAACTGATGTTTGACAGATCGCAAGATAGTATAAAAAAGTTGGAATATAGTCTTACTAAGTGTATTGAGCTAAAAGTAGACTATTTTGAGACCTTTGTGCAATTTAATTTTTAACGTTGATGAGATTTTAATATTTGCCATAAAAACCACTAGGAAGCTACATATTTTTTTGAAATTTTTAGATATCTAACTTTTACTTAAAACCAAAGCAATAATTAGCACCATTTGAGTACATTACAAAACGTGTTGACAGAAGATTTATGTGTCGTTCATAGAACACAGACGAGAAAATCGTCTAGAAAATTTACATGAATGTCACTCAATTTTTTGACTGATTTTCATATACATTTTTTAGAAAAAAAAAAGTTACATAATGCTACATTTTAAAAACAATTATATAGACGTCTGTATCTCAATATTTAATCTCTTTAACTTAAATTTTATTATATTATTTAGGGCATTTTTTAATCTATATAAACCGGAATCAAACCCGTCTGAGCTGTTTGTACAGTATTTTTTCTCTTTTTCAATTGACTTCATTCAGGATTTTGCACTTAAAACACAAGTACTAAAAAAAGAAAAAGTAACTTGAAAGGATACAGAATTCAAAAGATACAAACAAAAATACAGTACGCAATGTTCACATTCGTACACATAATTTTATATTGAAATATAACTCCTATTATTCTAAAAAATAAAAAACTCAATTACGAAAATTTAAGATAACAAATTGAACATCGTTTTTTCTCGTAATTTAAAAAATTTTGCGCAAGCAAGTTTTGGTTTGTCAATCATTTGAAAAACGAAAAAATATAGCTAAGGGGGCATTTATACCATGATTTAAATTTATGCGTTTTTTATATATTTTTAAGGTGCTACTATAACAAAATCTCTTTACATTCCCGTGATTTTTTAAAACATATTCCGTCTTTTCCTATATCTTTTCTTATTATGTTAGTATTAGGATATAATCACATAGCCAGATGACTTATGCTAAAACATTATAGCAAATATCAATTGAGTATAAAGTGAAGAGAGAAAAAAACATGCCTTTTTCTTTAAACAGCTCCACAATAAAAAAAACACCTGCTTTTTTTTGTATTGTGGTAGAAATAATGTCTTAGGACGTGTGTGAAACGGCAGAAAAGTACTCTCGTGAGTAAAATTTTGACATTTCTGAGGTAAATAAAATTTTACTAGCCCTGAGGGCTAATATAAATTTTGACAATAGGATAGAAATATTTGAAATGTAGGAATTTGATTGAAATAAATTATAATTGAAAATTTTATAATTAAAAGTGTAAAAATCAAATATTAAATTGAAAATTTTTTCTATTATAATTATTTCTTAATTTGATAATTTTTATTTATTTTTTTATAAGTTTTGTTAAAAATTGTTTTCTTTTTTGTCAAAATTTTTTGTTGTCATATATAATATTTTTTCACACAGTTAAAACATGAAATTTTTTTACCACACACAAATTATTTTTCACCATAGAACTTTGCTACCGTTTCGCACACGTCCAAGGCGAATTCATAACAGTAGTGCAATTCACTAATTTTTAACGATTTTAAAAGAGCATAACTTAACGCGAGCTATGGTGGTTTGCACTAACGCTTATGTGATTCACTGACTTATTCTTAACATCTCTGGTTGTATGTTAAAAAACTTTGAAATAATGTGGCAGCTTTGTTAAAAATAAAGAAAACCACAAAGAGGAACAGAAAAAAAACAAACAAATTTGCAAATAATTCCATGTTTAGGGTAAGAAAACTATTTATATGTTTATTATTTAAAATATATTTTGATAAATAAGATAAGTTCTCACGGAGAACACGCCGACCGGCTGTTGGAGTCTTCCGACAAGTCGTATGCCAAATACTGTGAAGTTATTCTAGTAGAAATTTTAACGACATTGTTGTTAAGATAAACACCACAAAAATAATTGGTGTTTAGTTAACGCTAATCAGTCAGGCTATAAAAACAGCTGATTTAAAATGCAGCCAAATAGTGTTAAAAACTGTTTTAGAATCGCAAAAACACCAACGCTAGTGTTAATTTCTCTAAACGAATTTTATTAGCGTTAAAACAGGTTAGTGAATTCCACTACAGGTATATGCAAAAGCAATACAATACAACACTACAAAAAATAAATCTTTTTCAACCTTAAAGGGAAAAATATAAACACAAAAAGGAATTCAAAAAAAAATATAATAAAAAAAATTTACAAGAAAAGATTAACTTTTAATTATTTCGTGAAACTTTTAACTATTTCGTGAAAATTAAAGTCTCGGATCATATAGCTCGGAAAGGTGAAAAAGTCCACCTACATTGCGGAGGATTCTGAATGATAGTTGCAATACAAAACTAAAAAATTGTTTCAATCAAAAATTTTTTTTTTAAATTTCTTTCAAAAAAATTTACAACAAAAGAAAAACTTAATTATTCAGTGAAAGTTTTAATTATTTTGTGAAAGTTAAAGTCTCAGATGATAGAGCTTGAAAATGTGAAAATGGCCAGCCATTTTGGGGAGAGTTCTGGATGATACCTGGCGCTCAGGATACAATAATAGTTTAAAAAATTGCTTAAAAAATTTTTTTTCCAAATTTGTTTTAATTATTCCATTGACATCTGAAAAAGATTAAAATTAAAAAAAAGTTATCAGCTGCGCTGTCAATTTCACCTGTTATGAATTCGCCTTGCACACGTCCTTAGTAAGGTTTGCCTTAATATTTTTGACGTTTTTAAGCTGAAAATATTTTTTTAAATAGTATGAGTTAAACGTCAATTATTTTTAGTTATTATATAGCTTATTTTAAATATTGTACGAACACTAACTTTACATACTGTAAATATGTACACTAAACTTATTCTACATTTTTACTAAAACACTTACACGAATACAGCATATAGAATGTGTTTTGCTACATATATATGTATGTATTTTTAATGATACAAATATATAAAAATATATGTATATCCGTAATCGCACACAAATACTAGATATACTTTATCTAGCAGCATATCCTCAAACATTAGCTTGGTTTTCTTAACTTCTGTCATTGAAGATTGAAATACTTTGTCCATTAAAAAAATAAAAATAAAGAAAAAGCAACAAAAAAGGAAAGGAAACAAGAAATAATAGCAGACCATAAAAGTACTTGCACTTCATATTTTCTTTCAACTTTTTTGCGAGTTGACAATTTTCTATTAGAATAAAGCAAAGACTACTCCACTATGCATTGAAACAAAAAACGTGTTGTAATTGAAAGTAACTTTCAAGCGCTTCAATTGTTACTTTTATTTTCCTACTTTTAATACCTTTTTAAAATTAAAAACGACACAATATTATATTTTTGACCTGAAAGTAGATAGATTCTTGCAATTAAATTATATTAGCATTGAAGGGATTATTGCAAGATATCGCATTGCTTTTCAGAGAATTTGAAATATGTAAGTGTGATAAACATACAACAACAGTACTTTATACTTCACAACCTTTTTTACACTTAATACCTCTAAATATTAACGCACTATACTTGCATGCTTTCCTGACATACGAGTATGCCTGTCTTACACAACGTTTAAAATTAAATACCAAAGGCCGCTCAAGCACAAGAAAAATTGGTAATATTTTTCTTCAGCGTAGAGATGCGAATATTTTTTTTATTTTGGTTAATGTTTTCTTCCAAAAATATAGTGAAACCTCTCAAAACCGGACATTTATCTGTGCGGAGTCCACATTTATCAACATTTGTTATTTCAAACACATTTATTATTTCAAATATTTTATTATATAATGCCACATTTTATTAAAACAATGCTAGGCTTTAAAAAAAATTAATTCAAATAATGTAAAATTATTATTGTAAAAATTAGCAACCATTTGTTTAGATAAACAAGCAAATCGTAAGAGTTGCCAAAGTTTTTATTGTGACAATCACCTTTTGCTTTTCGCTTTTCTGTTAAAGTTTTAAACGTCACGCTAGGCGACAAAGTGTTATCTGACACGGCTTTTAGCGCACTCACTATGTTTGCTATAAGTCATTGCTTATTTGTTTCATTCTGATGTTTTGTTTCTGCTATGAAACAGAATTCATGCACTGTCAAGCTTTGTAGTGAAGGTGTTTCAAAACTATGAAGTGTTTGTTTTATTTCTAAATATTTGTTTATTGTATTTAGAGATGTGTTCTTTAGAACATTCTGTTCAGCCTTTTAACTAGTATTTCTTTTTTACATTCTACAATCTTCATGAAACATCTAGTTATTTGCCAATGACCATACCAGACTCAGATGTACAAATATAATTCTTACGAACACACACCTGCTTGCGAAACAATCACCCTTATTTTGTTTGGCGTAGTCGTAAAACGACAGCTCTCGCAGTAGCTGTCGCATTTACACTCTTATGTTACCGTCAAAAATGTTCGACAAGCAAAATTTTGTAAATGAGTCATAATGTAAAAGATTATGAAACATCCTGTTAAAGAAGTGTCAAACAAATGTTTATAAATAACAAAGAGAATAAAAATAGTAATATATTTTTTGATATTGTTCATTTAAATTGTGCAAATAAATTTTGTGAAAATGTTGTGTTGCATTTTATTCATCCTCTAAATATAAAGTGGGAAAGCAAACATTAAACTAATTCTATAAAACAGCAGCAAGTGAAAATATTTTGGCTTTCTAACAAAAAATATGTTAGAAAATACTGTATTTTAAATGTTTGTTCACATATGTTCATATGTTTAAAATCAGTCCACGGCTTCATACAGCCCTCCACGGAACGGGATGGTGGACCAATATAATTAAAACTTTCGCAAACGGTGTCTCCCACCGCTTTACTCTTTATTTTTTTTAAATATATATGAATAAATGCTCATTTCTAATCAGAAAATGTAACAGCAGTCATATGTAGAAAATGGAGAAGGTAGAATTCAAGGTGCACTAACGTATACACGGTGGCAGCACTAGATCAGAGTTACAACAATACAACAAAAACAGGCATGTGGTAAGCTATGTTTATCAAAAATATTTGTAACTATTTTCAAAATTATAAACTATGAATGTACCTTTTCATAATTATAAATTATATTTATTTGAATTATTTATATGTTCACAAAATAATTTGTATATGTTTAATTCAGAATAAAACACTAAATTCACTTTCAAAAATGTAAACAATACATTTGACGTAAATAGCTTTCTATATTGCCAGTAGCAAAAAATTGTCACATGCCGTAGTGCTGCCACCGTGTATACGTTAACGCACCTTCGTAGAATTCATATTTTTATTTTATCCGATTATAGTTATCTGTCGTGAGCAAATACGTGGTCGACAAATTTACTCCCTTTTGAAAGACAAATATGTCAAGAACGGTAGCATTTTAATGACTTTTTTGTAATAGATTTGAAATTGGTTGTATTCACTGGCGTTTTTCGCCAACCACGTTACCATTTTTCAAAAACGGCCGTCTTTCGCCACAAAAATACCAAACACAATAAGGGTGAATAAAAACGATCCAACAACAATAAAATCATTGGTAGTTGGTTTTCTTGTAATTTTACGTTTTTTAGATCATGTACGTTGTTTGTTTATGTATTATATTTTTAGCTCTATGTTTTATATGTAGATGTGTCTGTAGATTTATAACAAGCACAGGTCATACAAATTCTCAACAATTTTTAAAAAATTAATTAATGAACTAATTGCATCTTTGTGCAGTTTACAGTACATGAATGAGTGATACATCTAGAAAACTTTATATTTCATATAAGTTTTCTAGCCATATCACTCATCTGTGTCCTATAAAGAGCACATTCGTAAGCGACGGGTAGGTCATATAGTTCAATGACCATTTTTTATTTACGAGGTATTTCTAGTTCATATTTATAGCATACAGAGGATGCGCATCAACGAAGTAATATTGGGAAATGTAATGCTGGAATTGGCTACTAATTCGAAATGTATCTTAAATGAGTGCAAGTACACAACAAAATAGAAAAAATATTGTCAAATACTAAGATTTATCTTCTTTTCTACGAAAAAAGAAAATAATATTTGCAGCTTCGTTTTTTTAATAAAGTGGAACCGAAATCACAGACAATAAAACTTTCTTGGACGAAAAAAAAAATTTTTTTTCAGAAAATACAAGATTTAAAAAAACATGACAACACTAGATTTCGTTGTTTATGCGCAAACAAAAGGCAAAAAAACAATGATTGGTTTAAATGTTTCTTTTATTTTTAAATAACGAAATAGAAAAACCTTAATCTGCAGTTAAGGTTTTTACATCTGTTTTTATACCCTTCACAAAAATGTGAAGGGTATATATAAGTTTGTGATTCCGTTTGTAATTTCGACAGTTTTAGTTTGCGACCCTATAAAGTATATATATTCTGAATCAGAATTAATGGAAAAGTCGATTAAGCGATGTCGGTCTGTCCGCAGTTTAAATACCGTTTCTGAGAAAACCATTAGACTTAGAAACTTTTTTCTTTCACCATTCATTTACCCCTTCGATTCATGGGTTTGCTATTGAAATTCAGTAATATCGGTCCACGTATAGCTGAGATATATTCAAAATTCCGAAAAAAGCCATTTTTTTTTTTGCAGTTTTGTATGACAATTTTTGAAAACAAAACTTGTTCGTTTTGCTTCAAACTTCACACACTTATTAAGCATGGTGACTAAAAGACAAAAAAAAATTTTTTCAGATATCGGTCCATATATACCCGAGATATAGCTCAAATCGGATTTTTAATGAACATGTCGCATAGGCAAAGCTAAATAACTTTTTTTGCTCAAAAGCAGTTCTGATAATAAAATTAGGTTACATAAATATGGAAAATGAAAATTTTCGATATCGGTCCATATATACCCGAGATATAGCCTAGACCGGGGTTTTCATGAAAATGCCGAGTAAGTGAACTTAAACAACTTTGTTTTGATTAAAAGCAGCTATGGCAATAAAATAAAGTTATATACATATGAAAAATGAAAATTCCCGATATCGGTCCATATATACCAAAGATATAACCTAAACCGGGTTTTTCATGAACATGCGGCGTAAGTAAACTTAAACAACTTTTTTTGCTTAAAATTAGTTCTGGTTATTAGGTTATATAAATATGGAAAATGAAAATTTCCGATATCGGTCCATATATACCCGAGATATAGCCCAAATCGGACTTTTAATGAAAATGACGCATAGGTGAAGCTAAACAACTTTTTTTGCTTAAAAGTAGTTCTGGTAATAAACTTAGGTTATATAAATCTGTAAAATAAAAATTTCCGATATCGGTACATATATACCCGAGATATAGCCCAAATCGGATTTTTAATGAAAATGTCGTACAGGCAAAGCTAAACAACTTTTTTTGCTTAAAAGTAGTTCTGGTAATAAAATTAGGCTATATAAATATGGAAAATTAAAATTTTCGATTTCGGTCCATACATACGCGAGATATAGCCTAGAACGGGTTTTTCATGAAAATGCCACATAAGCGAACTTAAAAAACTGTTTTTTGCTCAAAGGCAGTTCCGGTAATAAAGTAAGGCTATATAAATATGGAAAATGAAAATTTCCGATATCGGTCCATATATACCCCAGATATAGCCTAAACGAGGCTTTTCATAAAAATGCCGCGTAAGCGAACTTAAACAACTTTTTTCCTTAAAAACAGTTCTGGTAATGAAATAAAGTTAGATAAATATGGAAAATGAAAATGTCCGCTATCGGTCCATATATACCCGAGATATAGCCTAAACCGGGGTTTTCAAGAAAATGCCGCGTAAGCGAACTTAAAAAATGTTTTTTCATTAAAAACAGTTTTGGTAATAAAATAAGGTTAGATAAATATGGAAAATGAAAATGCCCGATATCGGTCCATATATACCCGAGATATAGCCTAAGCCGGGGTTTTCAAGAAAATGCCGCGTAAGCGAACATAAACAACGTTTTTTCATTAAAAGCAGTTCTGGTAATAAAATAAGGTTAGATAAACATGGAAAATGAAAATGCCCGATATCGGTCCATATATACCCGAGATATAGCCTAAACCGGGGCTTTCAAGAAAATGCCGCGTAAGTGAACTTAAACAACTTTTTTTGCTTAAAAATAACTCTGGTAAGGAAATAAGGTTAGATAATAATGGAAAATGAAAATGCCCGATATCGGTCCATATATACCCGAGATATAGCCTAAACCGGGGTTTTCAAGAAAATGCCGCGTAAGCGAACTTAAACAACGTTTTTTCATTAAAAGCAGTTCTGGTAATAAAATAAGGTTAGATAAACATGGAAAATGAAAATGCCCGATATCGGTCCATATATACCCGAGATATAGCCTAAACCGCGGTTTTCATGAAAATGTCGCGTAAGTGAACATAAACATCTTTTTTTGCTTAAAAGCAGTTCTGATAATAAAATAAGGTTATATAAATATGGAAAATGAAAATTTCCGATAACGGTCCATATATTTTTTTTTTTATTTTTTTATTTTTTTGTCTTGGACCAGGCTCACAATTCTTGCCATATGATTGCGGTCATATGAGCAACTTCTTGTTTTTTCTCTTGTTTTTTTTTTTTCTTGGACCAGTACTCAGGGGATGACCCCTACATATGCAGTGCATTGTACCGGAACTAGGAAAACAGGTTGTGGGGAGGGGGAAAGAGGGAGTAGTGTTTGTGAACATTTGACTTGAACTTTCCAACGTTATAACAGATAGGAAACACGTCTGCAGGCAACTTATTCTACAGATGAAGCGTGCGGCTGAAAAACGAATTCTCTTTGTAATGCGTAGTACGATTCCCCGGACAATCGACCACAAATGGATGAGCTCTGGACGATGAACGCGTCTTACGTAAAAATGTGCGAGTTTCAGGAACGAGATCCCTAATCTCGTCAGAGCAAAATCCATTGTAGTAACGATAGAACAGAGTAACGCACCCCACACTGCGTCGATGCTCCAGTGAGTCAATAGAGTTGGATACCCTACTGTCACCGATAAGCTTCTTCGCCCTCTCCTGCACACGGTCGAGTAACCCCAAAATAGACTTTGGGGCACCGGCCCAAACATGAGAGTTGTATTCCATTTTCGGTCGGATATAGGTGGTATAAATAGTAAGGAGATCGGATGGAGTAAAGTACATCTTACACCGTTTCAAAAAACCGAGGCACTTGAATGCTTCTTTAGAGACATGAAAAATGTGATCATTCCAGCGAACATCACACTGTACTTTCATTCCAAGAACATCAAGAGCACCCGATTCCTCAATATTTATACCATCCATGAGTACAGATGAAGTAGCATTAGCGGTCGTTTGTTTGTGCGTTAATAAACAGCACTGGGTCTTACGAGCATTGAAGTCGACCCTGTTTTTGCGACCCCATTCGGAGATTAATAGAAAATCACTGTTCAGTGAATCATTCATATTTAGCCTCTTGGCAGCGATCTCTGATAGGCTGGGCCTATAACTGAAAGAGTATGAATAGCAAATGCTGCTGTCATCTGCAAAAGAGTGGATAGGATTGGAAGTTTGATAGAGCAGGTCGTTGAGGAAGATAAGAAATAGGGTAGGAGAGAGAACGGAGCCTTGCGGTACCCCTGAATTAATCTTGAACTCGTTTGATGAGACCCCATCTATAACAACTCGTATAGTGCGGTCTCTAAGAAAGCTCGATATAAATCGCGAAAAGTCATTACCGACACCAAAAGCAGTAAGCTTTGCCAGTAGTGCAGCATGCCACACTCTGTCAAACGCTTTGGAGATATCCAGAGCTACCACTTTGCTTTCGCCAAAATGATGGATTGATTGGCACCATTTCTCAGAGAGATATGCCAAAAGATCTCCAGTAGAGCGACTCTTACGAAACCCATATTGACGATCGCAAAGTAATTTGTGCGACTCTAGATACCTCACAAGGTGGTAATTGACCATACTTTCCATTACTTTGGAAAGCGCAGAGCAAATTGCAATTGGGCGGTAATTTTCAGGGTTATTTGCCTTACCCTTTTTGGGGATTGGCGTTACATTAGCAACCTTCCAGCACGATGGGAACTCACCATTATGGTAAAGTTTGCTGAATAGGCGTGCTAATGGACGCGCAAGTGTAGAATAACACTGTTTCAAGACCAGTGCTGGAATGCCATCCGGTCCAGGAGTCTTGTTTATGTCGAGATCGGCCAAAACCCTTTTAACTGCTCGAGCCCGGAAAAATATCTTTGGCATAGTTGCAGATACTCTTTCGAGCTCGGGAAGTGGTTGACTGCTTTCCGGCAAGTAAGAATTGCTTGCAAAAATTTCAGCCTGCAGGTTAGCCTTGTCAACCGGGTCGGTGAATGCTTGGTCATTCTTTAAGAGAGTTGGGATTGACGAACTAGCACTATTCTTTACTCTCTTAACGAAAGACCAAAAGGTCTTACTGCCCCGGGGAGCTGTAAGGACCTTGGCACGAAGGCGCTGTTCGTGAAGAAACTTTTCACGCCTAAGTACCTAGGCACACGAAGATCTTGCCTTTTTGCGTAGCAAATCAGTGTCTGGGGTTTTGTTTAAACGCCAGTTACTGAACGCTTCCTCTCTGGATCTGACTGCGTTTTTGCACGTCTGATTAAACCAAGACTTCATTCTTGGTTTAATCGAAATTTGCTTGGAGGGGATGAATGTTTTCATCCCTAGCAATATCATATTCTCGACCATTTTTGCAGAAGCATTTATATCATTATCTAGAAAACAAAGTTTCCAATTAAAATGCTCATAAAATTGGTTGAGCTCAGCCCAACGCGCCTTTTCGTAAATAAATATTGAACGTTTTGTAGCTGATTTCGAAACGTTACGAAGTTCAGAGATCGAAAAGGTGGCAGAAATGGTGCAATGATCCGAATTGCCGAGAGGTGCACTAACTTTGATTTCATACTTTTCAGGGTGTGAAGTCAGGAATAGGTCAAGTGTGTTTGAATGGTGCCCTTCAACACATGGAATATGCGTTGGCTCATTCACTAATTGCGATAGGTGGTTGAGCGCAGCGAATAACTCAACATATTGGCCTTCTGGAGTTGTATGACTCGAATGACGAAGCCAGGATGAGTTGTGAACATTGAAATCACCAGCAACAACAATTTCACTGCTCGGACAACTCTCTAGGATCTTCGAAATGGAGTCAGAGAGGGCATCGAAACCAGAAATGGTAATATCCCTCCCTGCATTTGGACTTCTGTATAGAAACCCGAAATGCAAAAAGTGTGACCTGATTTTGAATTTAACCCAAAGACAAGTAAATTCGGCATCATGCATGCGTAATGGTTGCTGGCATTGGAACACAACTTCATTGCGAACGTAAATTACAAGACCCCGATGAAGATTGAAAAGGGATAGGAGTTGATACCCAGGTATGTGAAAATCCTGTGGATCAGCATTCACAGACACCTGGGTTTCACACAAGGCTAAAATATCCGGCCGATGGAGACAAGTGTGAGCATATACCGAAAAAAAATTCGCTCTCAGCCCACGTATGTTACAATAAACAATTTTAAAATTATCTGTCATTCCACTGAAAAACCAAGAAACAAACGTTGAAAATTGCAATGCTGACGAGGCCCGTATTAATTGGTGCTGTTTTGAACTGTAGAGTATACCCGAGATATAACCTAAACGAGGTTTTTCATAAAAATGCCGCGGAAGCGAACTTAAACAACTTTTTTTCCTTAAAAACAGTTCTGGTAATGAAATAAGGTTAGATAAATATGGAAAATGAACATGCCCGATATCGGTCCATATATACCCGAGATATAGCCTAAACCGGGGTTTTCAAGAAAATGCCGCGTAAGCGAACTTAAACAACGTTTTTTGCTTAAAAGCAGTTCTGGTAAGGAAATAAGGTTAGTAAATATGGAAAATGAAAATGCCCGATATCGGTCCATATATACCCGAGATATAGCCTAAACCGCGTAAGCGAACTTAAACAACGTTTTTTCATTAAAAGCAGTTCAGGTAATAAAATAGGGTTAGATAAATATGGAAAATTAAAATGCCCGATATCGGTCCATATATACCCGAGATATAGCCTAAAACGGGTGTTTCATGAAAATGTCCCGTAAGTAAACTTAAACAACTTTTTTTGCTCAAAGGCAGTTCCAGTAATAAAGTAAGGTTATATAAATATGGAAAATGAAAATTTCCGATATCGGTCCATATTTACCCCAGTTATAGCCTAAACCGCGGTTTTCATGAAAATGTCTCGTAAGTGAACTTAAACAACTTTTTTTGCTTACAAACAGTTCTGGTAACGAAATAAAGTTATATAAATATGGAAAATGGAAATTTCCGATATCGGCACATATATACCGGAGATATAGCCTAAACCGCGTTTTTATACGTGACTATTGTGAAGGGTATTTTAGATTCGGCTCAGCCGAATTTACCACACTTTTACTTGTTTATAATACCTTTTAACTAAAACTGTCAAAAATTACGCTTCAAAAGTGGGTAAACTGTTTTCTCCTCATTTAATTTTTTCGCTAAGACCGGTAGATTTACAGCAGTTTTTTATTGAAAAAGTCAAAAAATAATTGTTTTAGTTAATTGATAATCAATATACCTTGTGGAAGTGCCAGTTAAGTTTTATAAAATCCATGAATAAAGATGAAAACGGATTTTTCAATAGAAACAAGAAAAACTATAATATATCTAAGAGAAAAAGGTAAAGCATTTAGAAAAATTAGTAAAATTTTATGAAGACACTACACCTCTTCAAAAGCATTGTGGAAAAATTAGAAAGCTTTAAGAAAATAGACGATTTTAAGCGAAGAGAACGTACAAAGCTGTTAACTGAAAGAGAAGAAAGAAGGGTTGCTGCCATAGTTACAAATAAACCACATTCTAATGTGGTACAAATTGCCAAGGATATCACTACAGAGTCTGATAAAGTAGTTAGTGATAGCACAATACGACGTACTTTGCAAAAATATGAATTTAATGACAGGTGTTCGAGAAATAAGACTGCACATACATTTTGTTTATACACTGACGTACACTCACTTTTGATCATATATTATTGACACTCTGTTGTAAAGTATAAAAAAAAATATTATATTTAATTTCAGCTATTTTTCCTATTATGACGTTATAAATAATGATTTATTTATTTTTGTTATTGTAAGTAAAATCGATATGTATAATATAATTTCATTGTACCAATAAAAAATTATAAATAGCTTGTTTTCTATGTTTCCCAGCTATCTATATGTCGACATTTCATAGGAACTCCCCTAATCATCAGTAGACTTTGGAAATTTTTGAAAGATATTCATTGTATTAAAATTGTATTGTATTAAAAAATAAGATACACCACTGGTGTTGTCTCACTTTTGCTTCTCATAGTATATGATTTTGTTCGGTATATGATAGGTAAAATAATAATTATTTAAATGTTGTAAATTTTGTCACATGCATGATAATTCCACTCAGTGTTATTTTATTCTATTACAGAGATACAGTAAATTTTTTCAAAATAAATCCTATCTTCACTAAGAAAATCAGGAGAAGTTAAAATTTTTTAATACCGGCCTGAAGCCGTCATGTATTTAAAGACATTGTCTTTCAACTTCTGCAAGCAAGTGAAGTAAGTATATCAAACGATGAAAAAACAAAAGCAAAACTACGCATTAAAATAAACCAAAAGAAATTAAATAACTGCGTAGAATAATAAATACACGTTCATTTGGGAAAATTCTACATTGTAGCTAGCTTGTATTAGTTGATTTTAATTGTAGCCGACTACCAATTTGCTGGCAGGGTATGTACGTCGGTGGGCATTTCTTGGGTTTATTTCAAATTTATTCTTGTTCTTAATTGTAGGAAAAACTAATTATATTTGAAAAAGATGAATACTACTGCAAATTTTATACGTTCTTGTATATATGTAAATATATATGAGTACATATGAAAAGCATACGTACGCACAATATTTTACACAATTATTTAGTAAATCACATGCAAACGTTGTATTATTCAAGTATATTTACTATCTTCTCAAATATATGATGTTTGCTTTGATGTCAGTAATATATATGCATGCATATAATACTTATTCAATACATAAATGTGTACATATATGTATATGTGTATACATATGCACTTCCAATGACTATTTATGTAAACACATTTATAGTGAGAATGGAAACAGTTTGCATACCTTTGGATTACAAATTAATATTATTAAATTTATTATTTGATTTCAAAAATTTTTTATCATCTTATGTGCGAAATTTTTAGGCGATTGTTCTCTAAAATTTAAGTAAGAAAAGAATAAATATATTTTCACTGTAACCTACTTAACGCAATTTTACTAAAGGCACATATGAAATATTGAAGAAATATTTGACGAAATAAGCCTAAGGCACTACCTATGTGTCTTTGTCCCAAATAAAGCTGAAAAGAAAATAGTACTATAAATGATGAGACATTATTATTGTATCCAGCTGGCTTACTTTACCCTGGCTAATACACTCAACTTATCAAAACAAAAAAAAAAATATTGATGGTTTCTGTTTTTATACCCTGTTTCGTTTAATGCATTTTGTAAAAATTTACGTTATATCGTTAAATCGTCTGATCCTTTGTGGACATGCAAGCAAAAGCACATGCCTCTATATACCTATTATACATGTGTATGGTTACACTCAAAACACGTGAGTTTTTGAAATTTAATCTACATGTAGTCTTTTGCGATTCGTTCAGCGGTTCTTGTACGGATGCTTATTTCTACTTATTTAAATACAGGAAATACAATTGAATGCCAGCCAGTGCTAATGACTAATATACATTTTTTACTACTTCTGCAAAAGAAATAATCAAATCAGCACTTTGTATTGTAATATTTATGAAGAATTAAATATCTTAAAAAAACACGAAGAAAAGTATTCTTGAGTGTAAATTGAGTGTGTTAGTAAGAAAAAGTAAAATAAAACAGCTGCATACAATATAATATTCTTATTAATACAAAAATTAATCTGTAGTAACTTGGTTAAACTGTTTCCGCAATACTTTCTGTCACACTAATTCACGTGTTTAATAGGCGCACTTAGTCTCCTTATGGATGTAGCACTTTTTTCGTAAATATATATATTTTTTTTTTTCTTTTTTTTTGCTTAGGTCATAACTAATAATATTGCTGGAGGGTTTCTTTCCCAAAAGCTCTATTAGCACTTCATTGACTAACATGTATGTAAACAAGTAGCAACAATAATCTGTACAAGAAATACTGTAAAACTCAAAAAAAAAAAAAAAAAAAAAAAAACTGCAAGAGGAAAAATTCACTTTCCAAAGTTTGGTGATGGCAAGAAAAAAAGAGTAGCTCTCCCTTTCCATGTTTTCCCTTGCCACCTACAATATCAAAACTTTGCAACGTAAACTTTCCGTGTGTAAAAGCGGTATACGCTTTGAGCATAATCGTGTATAGGTTTACATTATATATCGTCACTCCGAAGTTATCTTCTCCAAAAACATTTTTTTGGAAATTGAACCTGTTTTTTCCAAAATTATCTTTACGTATATGCAGTTCGTTACAGTTAGTAAGATGGATAGATGAAGTTGTGAATAGCTTTGAGTTTTTTTAACAATGTCAAAAAACTAAACATCTAATACTCACGCGTAGCTCAGTTTTTGAACTTACCAGTAGCGTAGCTAATATTGCTAATATATGTATGTAATATTGCAAGAGTTTTTATTAAAAATTTTATAAAAAATTTTCAGGATTTTCGAAATATTAAGCATAAAATTTTGTGGAGCGACTTATGTATGCCGCAAAATAAAAATGAAATACTATCATCTGTTCTTCTAAAATAATCTAAAACCAATAACTCACAAGGTCATTCGCAATTACAAGAAATTAACGTTGTACATAGCGCAATAGACCGGTTTCAAAAATTAAAAGAAATTCACAGTCCATTAGATTTGGTAAAAAAAAACTAAATACCTGTCAATCCAAAAGATAACTTTAAAAATTGTAGAAATGCTTCCGACAGATTTCAAAAATTATTCATGTCTAACAAGCCAATTGCATGGCCAAAATGTCCCATTCACCAAAATAAAGGAAATAATATAACTATAATAAATTCAGTCTCTACAATATAATTCTACTGCTAGTGAGGATGAGTTTCAGTCCACAAGCTTAAAAAACAGGTCAGGAAAGGAGCGCATTTTTAAAAAAGAACTTAGTACTATCACAAAGTTAAATATTTCTGAAGAGAAGAAGAAATATATTGAGAGTTTAGATGCTTATTTTCCAGAAAGTGATGTAGAATTCTTTTCGGATTTATTCACTTACATTTTGAAATAGAACATTTAGGTAATTTTTCAGAACGAGAAATTGTACTCGAGTGATATCTAATTACATATGTATACTTTTGGTTTACACCTGCCAATGACATCAAGTATTTTGAATATTTTCGAAACCAATTTACCTTACTTCAATGTATTTGAATTTTTATTTTACTATTGGGCAGATCGATAGACATATAAAATTACCCCATTTTACTTATATTTTTTATTTTTTTATTTTGTGATATAAGTACGTGACGATAACTTTGAGGCGATAATATGTTATATAAAAAAGTTCTTTAAACAATTTAAATTCCAGATTGATGCGGATATGAACTGAATAATAATGTTGAAAAATAAGTAGTTTTCCAACAGATAGTAAAAACCTGTGGCCAAATGACCGCATACGATATCGAGCAAATTTATCGACATATTTCATTTTGGTATCATGGCATAGGATATCGAATGAATTATATTGCAATAATATAAAAAAGTTAAACAATTTTTTTTTGTATTTTGTATTTGTACTTTTACGAAACATATGGTCTTTAATATATTACATTTTGTTTAAATTACAATCCGATATGCATCGTTTGTTAATTCAATATCCTATGCAGTGATTAGACCCCTGCAGTATTGCTTATTTTATAACGCATAATATGTGTTTGTTTGTAAGTCAGGAGTTTAAAAATCACAAAAATAGTGATTTCACTTCTTTTTGGTAAGTTATTTGTTAAATATTATCAAAAATTAAAAGATTGAGAGACTTCAAGTCATAACAGCGTTAACTAAAATAGCGCATCAAGCGCAATTTATCTTTCAAAAATCCTGACGTATATACAAAATGTATGAGATCAACCCAAATAGTGTGGTAATAACGCTTTGCAATTGGAAAATCCAATTTTGACAGTGCGTAAGCGAAAAAGGTTTGCTGTCAAAAATGATAGAATACATAATTAGGACAAATCTCACACAAAACTGCGCATGTTGGTCAAATGACGTCACGTCGTAACAGTGCGAACACAGCCCTAGCAGAGTTTTAAATTTATACACGTAAAGAAAAAGTAATTTGGAATATTATTGTGGCAACATTAGTACGTAAGGCGCAATAATATTTATTGCTGGTGCAAACAGCGTATTTTCGAGCTTAAAATAGTTTAATCAAATACTCGTACAAATATATTAGTGCTACAGTGTCAATATTTTAATTGTTATATTTCTATAATTTTAAAACAATGTTGGATGCAATAATGATGTTTTAAATATATGTTTTAATACAACGATGTCTCTTGGAACATACAATAATAAACTGTTTGTTTTAAACACAAGTATATTAGAGTCGTACCTACTGTTGTTGTTTTCCTTTATGTCATTGACATATAATTTATTTTTGAAACATTCTATTTGTTTCTTTGAAATATTTGGATATTATAAATTTCGGTTATGTTAGATTTAAGGAATCTGGCGGTATGTGAAAATATTGTAAAAAATTTGCACGAATAATTGTACATATGAAAAGAAGAAGATTTGTATTGGTAATTTTATGTATAAAAATATACATACATACTCGTACAGATGTGCACATATTCTTAGATAACATATTAATATGTACATATGAATTATATTATTTTCATTACAGAAATTTATTTAAAACGCCTGGATATTGGTTGCTTTCGTTTCGTTCGTGTTTGAAGTAAGAATTACGCGTTGGTTATATGTTTAAAATAAATAATATATGTTTAAGATATATAATAAATATGTAAGATAAAAAATAAATACACATAGATAACAGTTCAACATTATTTCGTGATAATAGTATTTTAGAATTTTTAGATTAAATGAGTGGGAATGACAATACTATATGGTTGGCTATAACAGATATATGGTTACCAAATGTAAGGTTAAATTATATAATATTGGTTTTTGGATTTACTTAGCTCATCAAATAACATTAAAACTCAAACCATTTTATATGGTTGTTTATTACCATATAATACAACAATGTTGTGTTGCTCTTAGAATATTGTTATATCAACCATATTTTTTTCTGCGTGTACTCTCGCATAGGTTAAACTACGTCATCTAATGGGAATTTATGCGCATGGCGTAATCTCTAGTTTTACTATTCTTGATCTCTCAGCAAAGTTACAACTCGTAGTAATCACCCATTAAGTGCTTTCAGACTAATTTAGCGACTTTATCACTTTTTATCTTTTCTATTTAGTTCATTCATAATTGATTTATTTTTTATTTATTTATATATTGAGTCTTAAAAATATGAACTAACAATAAGTATTCAAATCTTAATACTAAATATAAAAATTAACTAAGAACAATATCAGTAAAATCACCGATTTAGTGATTTTTATTAAACCAGGTTAGTGTGCAATACGGTTCATGTCACAACGTTAACGCTCCTATTTAAGTTACTACTACAGCGTAAAATCGAAGCGTTAAATTACGTTGAGCTTTAGGTCCTAATTTAGGTTGCACTATAAGAGACAAGTAAATAAATTATAGTTTGAATAGTGCTGGCTTTAATTTAGACTATAAAATTAAATGATGTTTCTGATAGAAAAAATCGCATGTTTCTGACAGTTATGCTGGCTACTGTAAATTTATTTACGTGTACTTGTGTGTGTGTACTGTATGTGCAAATCCATGCATGTTTGCTATGCATAAGTGAGAAGCTTTTGTTCAAAGTGAGGAGCATCTATTGAGTTATTGAAAACTTTAAATATCTAATATGCAAACAATGAGCACACACACACATATCTCGCATCTGTTTCCCGAACAGACCTTTAAGTACAAATCCTGTGTATGTGAATGCATTGGATAGCTGGACTAAGTACAGGCTCTTGTTCTGACTTTATTGTTAAGAGTGCTCCTTAGTCAAGCTCATACGATGACATTTATACATACGGGCGTATATTTGTATGTCTTTGTAGTTTTTATTTTAGTATTAAAATAATTGAAATTTTCATGTAAAACGGAGAAAGTTGTATTAAAATTGAAGAAACAATATTGAAATTATGTAAGACTAATATTATAGCTATAAATTTTTTTAACTTTATATCTTTTGTGGAAGAAGAAACTATATTTTTTAGTTATTTCAATATCTTGTTACAGCATTGTGTAGCGTTCCCTATAAAAGGTATTTGAGTAATGAATAACTGAATTGAAAGTTATTTTCAAACTTATATTGTCTGCAAGAAATAATCAAATGACACAACAAACGTACAAAAATATAACATTACATCCATTCATTTAGTGTTTTACTGCATTTTACTGAATATCTTTTGTTTACCCAAATTTGAGTAAATGAAATTACGAAAAAGAGGGTAAATTGGCAGTTCTTGCACTAAGTACTTTTAAATTTTTACTGCAAAAATTTATTGTAATAAAGCTTAGCAAGGCCAGCAAAATATAGTTAATGAACAACAAAAGAAAGTAACTAAAAATAGAAAAATATTTAGAAAAATTTAGAACAAATCAGAAGTAAATGATTATAGCTGTTAAATATTAATTTACCAACTACATATTTAAAAGCCAACAAAACAACATTTTGTGTGTGCAAACACAAAAAGCCCATAGTCTAACCCAAGTGTGCCCAGCCCTATGCGCTTAATACTCAATTGTTTTTGTAAATGCGCTTAGATATAGGGATGTGCTCTTAAATACACAAATACTGTAAAATACGCAAACAACTTCCTTTTATATATTTTTTTGTTGTTCTTCACCGCACACACGCAAAAGCAAAGCAACAACACTTTCTCATGGTTTGCTGGTAAACGTTGACGACAGCGATTAGCAGTGTAAATTTTGTTTTACACTGTTTTACCTTAAATGTATTGGTGTTTACTCTTCCATACAGAACTTATGGGCATCACTGGTCTAACCAGTTTAAAACAATGGATAAAAATTATGATGCTGCATGTAAGAATATATCGCACATACGACTGGTCAAAATTATTTAAATTATGTATTACTAGCGCGTGTGACCAGGATTTGCCCGGGTTCTTCAATATTTTTACTTGGTGATATTATTTTACTAATTTGTTAAATTTTTGTTGAAATTTATAATTTTTTAAATTAAAAATTTTTTGATTTGTACATATGTACATCGGGTTTTAATTCAAGTTGTTCCTTTCTTGAGTTTTTTCTTAAGAAGGATTTTTTACAACACAAATTTGCTGTAATCAATAATTTTTGATTGAAAAATCATAATCAAATCTTTAGCTGGGGGACAACTAGCTGGTTCGCAGTCGCTACACTACTCATCAGCACCCACTGGGATTTGAACTCGGGTCATGACGTATCATGATTTACTGCTTCAACCACTAAGAAACCGAGCATTTAATTATTTTCTATCTATATTCATCTCATATTGAATCACATATGTATTTTTACTAATTGCCCGCATTGTTTGTACAGCGTACAATACACATTTGCTGTGATCAATAATTTTTGATTGAAGAAGGCAAGAAAAATAATAATCAAATCTTTAGCTGGGGGACAACTAGCTGTTTCGTAGTCGCTGTACTACTCATCAGCACCTATTGGAATTTGAACTCGGGTCATGACGTATCATGAACTGCTGCCTTAACAACCCAGCCACAGAGCCATTGTCTATGTTCATTTCATATTGAATCATATATGCATTTTGATAATTGCCCGCATTGTTTGTACAGCGTGTGCTGTCGCAGAATTAGCGCTATTTATTTTTTATTTATTAACATACATACTTTTGTATTTTAATATTCTCCGTACCCAGAGATGTAAATATTAATTTGATATGTTTTTGTTGAACTTTATAATTTTTAAATTGAAATTTTTTTGGTTTGTACATATGTACATCGGGTCTTAGTTCAAGTTTTTCCTTTCTTAAGTTTTTTTTAATTTTTTTAAGAAGGATTTTTTTACAACACAAATTTGCTGTAATCAATAATTTTTGATTGAAGAAGACAAGAAAAATAATAATCAAATCTTTATCTTTGTCCCCCAACTAGCTGTTTCGTAGTTGCTACACTGCTCATCAGCACCCACTGGGATTTAATTATGATATTATTTTACATTTGGCCTTAGCATGAAAAGTGAAAATCACCGTGGCATTTTGTGGTGCAAAAAGTTAAATTAAAAACCAAATGCATATTTACCTAAATGTAAAATTAATAGTTTTATTGCAACACGCTGCGGTACACAACATTTTTTGTTTTTTTTTATCTTCGGTGTAAATATATAAAACAGATGGTTTGCCAACATGCGAACAGGCTACATATAATTGTCCATGTGAGAAAACTGGATACTTCAAATAGGCTCCACAAATTCCTAACGACTCTCCTTGCGCCTTGCGTCTTGTTAATACTCATTGCAAATGCAAGGCGGGCTGGAAATGCAAATGGCATATACGTCAGTGGGATGCGTAGAATTTCCTTCGAATTTTCAAGTTAAAATAGTGAATTCGATTACATATGACATCAATCTTATGACAGCAAGTCTTGTACCACTCCAGATTGATTAATATTGCTAAACATAATGATGATGACTCCAACTTTCAACTGAAGATCATGTGGAGGCAATCCAGGTAAATCTAAAGAATTCAAGAACTCCGTTGGGTAATACACAATATTGTCTTCACTGGTAACAGCATTCGCAGACTTGTACGACAATCTTAGATTGTATAGTTATGTTTATTTTATAGACATCTTTGTTTTTAGCTGCTAAAATTGCTCTATATCACTTATCCGTGAAAGGGGCTTATGCATTTGTGCAATGTTTTCAATCAGTTCATCTGCACAAAATGGTAGCAATCATTTGGCAATATTATCAATCTAGTTGCATCAGCTGGAATTGTCACATTTCCAATACTCAGTAACTGTTTGGACAACTGTTGATCCTAGTTTTAAAGTTGATCCTAGTTTTAAAACGTATATTATTTCAGACATAATTATGTATATCTATTTTCGCTTTTATATTCATCAAAGTAAATTACCCAGCTCAGGAGAACCAGGAACTATCTCCCCAAGTGCCCTTTGTCGTAGAATTGAAAATGTATACATCCTGTGTATTTTGTAGCCACAGTTATATCTAAATAGTTTGAAATAAAAACAATTCCCGGTAGTTAAATAGACCGTAATTCTAAAAGTACACAATGTAAACCAATAAAGATGGTAAAACGGTTTATATTTTAAAACGAAGGCATCGACTTTAGCCTTTCATTTAGTATAACAGGAATTAAAATCGGTTCAAGCATTATAGAGATTATTAGTTACAAACATAAAGCATATTTAGATTTAAAATTATTTTTTCTCATAATATTTTGATTTATAAGAAAAACTTAATTTAATATGCAATTTAGTTATATATTGTAATAAAATACTGCATAAATACTCTTTCTTTGAATTCTTCATTATCTCCTATTGTTTTCTGACAAGATTGGCAATAATTTTAAAGATGTGAGTGGTGTTGTGTCAACTTGCAAAAATTCCAAATAAACTTTTTGTATTAAAAAGTAAGAAATTAGTATGTACCTTTATTACTAGAATTATGCATTCTCATCTTTTTATTATCTATCTTCAATTATTTCATTCAGATAGCTTGCTGAATGTTTTAATATCCCACCACTATTGTTGTGCATAGACTTAAACATTTAGCCGCAAAGTGATAAGATAAGCAAATCATATTCTGCTTTAAGTATATGATTTGCTTTTTTTACCATCTTCTAAATTCTTTTTTAATGCAAGCTTACAAACCTCAAAATGCAATCACAAAATAACATTACGAAAAAACTGTGATAATATATACATATATTTTCAGTATAATTATTTATACTATAATGTAAATATATAAAACAGATGGTTTGCCAATACACAAACATACATACATGTTTACACTTAAAAATTTTGATTTCATCACAAACTTAATGATCACAGTCAATAACTATAATCGACGAATGCACAGTAAAAAGTGGTCAAGTTTTGATTGGTTGCTAGGACCATTTTTGAAAATGAGTAACTAAGGAGGGATTTAACTAAAAGATGTTTGACAGAATTAACTTTTGGCAAGACAGATCTGAAATTAACCCTATGTGCGCATATCGATCATCTGTTTACTAAAGTTCAGAATTTTCACTATTGTTCTGTTAGAGTACTTTTTTGGACAAGAGAGTTTTCCGAGATTAATTTTTACAATTTGCTGAAAAATTACTCAGCTACTGCATTTACTATAATATAAACGAATAAACCAAGTGATGGTCTAGTTTCTATTAAACATCAGCATGATTACACTAAAATATCACAAATTTCTAAAATTTAGCTACTTGTGATTGCTTGTGAGCTTTTTTTTATACATTGATCAATAAACCTAAAAATAAAAGGGATATTGAGAGCAACATTTTTGGCTTATTTCTTCTTCTTGGGAGAAGTACTAAGAATCAACAAATTGCCAAACGATTTAATCTAAGCTAGATTTTTTGCGAGAAATTGTGTGCATTCGCATTTCGAGATTGGCGAACTTAACTGTTCGTATACTTAATATTTGTAATATTTAGTATATTTACCATATTAATCATACGCTATAAATTTTGTACCACCTTGTATTTTAATTTTTCTTTTAGCCAATTTGGTCTACTTAGTGTTGGTAATATTACAGCAATGCGTTTCCGCCACGTGATTGATATCCCTGCTTTTGAAAGAGTGGCAAATCCACTAATCAGTAAAGAAAGAGCTCTTTAATTGCTTTTGTTCCATTAATCTAGCTGATTTTTGATTATCTTATATTTTCCTAATTGTTGTTTATTCTTTAATATGCTATATGACCTTAACTATTCCTAAAGTTTCTACGATGTTTTTTTTATCAGATTACCACAGTAACCATAAAAGTAACGGAATATTTAAATGTAAACTAAAAACCACTAAATTGAAAGTCAGTCCATAATAATAGAACATATTAAGTTGTAAAGTGTATAACGACTATAGGTTATATAATTTTAAGCTTTTAAGCATATAATCATATTCAATTATGATGTAGTGAAAAAATGGATTCAAAAGCGTACCATCAAGTTTCAGCCAGGTATTTTGTCAATGCACGTAGTATTTTCTTCGCACATTTTTTATGGTGCGACTAGTATTGCATGTGAGTTTCTTTAAATTAAGAAGTCAAAAAACAAGTATATTGGTCGCATTAGCAGTTTATTGATTGACATTCACTGTATGTAAACAAGTAGTAATATCAATACAATCTTGTATAAGATAACATTGAAAACCCATCAAACATCCACAAGTTCATGAAATTTCAAAAATTTTGTGTGCTTTGAGTGTAGCCGTGCATATATTTAACACATATAAAATTATCATAAATATTTCATATTATTAGTGAAGTACGAGTATGTATATACATATGTATGCGTGCTGCCTATTGGCATATGTATATTTGACTTTTAAACTGGAAGAAAAAATTTTAACACTTTGAGACAAAGCCAAATTCTTCGAGCAATTACTGCTGCTCCATGGTTCGTCTTAAGGATCTGTATGTTGTAAAAGATGAATTTTCAAAGTACGCGGCAAGGTATATCAGTGAACTGAAACTTCACCAAAATCATCTTGGGCGCAACATACTTAATTTTTGCGGCCAAACTCCGTTAAGAGGAAGGGATACCTTTGCCACCATTAGCGCGTTAAAAAGGTGATTTTACCTATATACTCGTAGTTTACCTATGTAACTCGCAGTTCTTTTAGCATTGGCCGGACTTAAGTAAAAAGCACATTTTTTATTATTAATGTTTAGGATTAAGATTTGTTAATTCATTTTGAAAATTCAATAAATAAAAATCTTATAAACAAATGAAGAACTTATGATGGATTTATGTTTGAATTATCATGAAATTACACTAATTGATGAAATTTTCATTCTTCTAAGTTTATCCAACCTTAAAACTTATTGGCTTGCTCTTTACGATTTGCTAACATTTTAAACTTATAAAAGGGGGAATTGATCCTTAAACTTACAATAATAAAATTAAAATATGTAGCATTTTTTTCACATCTGCAAAAAGAAACTTAATTTGCAGATTTGTTTTTTATTGCAGCATCACTTCTTTAATCATTAGTATTATCAAGAGACACATATATAAATAAATCCAAAAATAGCATTGAAAAAACTATGTTTGTAATTTTCTTTCTACTGACAGACTTTGTAAGTATGTACGTTATGTATATATGTGCATATGTATAAACCACTCTCACATAGAACTTTTTGGTTGGGGTATGTGTTAGCGTGTAGTGTACTATTGGCAAAACAAAATTTACGACATGACATTTGCCATAAATAACCACATAAAATATACACAAAGGAACTTTCTGTTCATGCGAATATGCACATGTAAAAACAACTGAGATTTGTATGCCCTTTATAAAACAAAATATTTAACTATATTTTAGGCAACAAGTTTTCTTTAAACAGTTCTTAAGGTAAAAAATAATATCTCATACTAAAAGATTATCTTTTATAATATACTCTCTCTTTAATAGCGCATTTGAACCCATTTAAGTATTAATAATTTTAAAAAGTTTTTCATTTGTTCACTTAATAAATTTACTTACACAATCTGATGAAACAAAAGTTTTAATTATCATTTAATATCAGGATAAAAACCAACTGAATTTAGCCCAAGTCAACCAAACGCTATAAACTTCCTGCTGTTAACAGGAGGGTTAACAAATTATGATTCACGAAAAGTAACAAACATTAAAAGAGCAAAAACAAAATATAAAATTTTTCAAATGAAATAGACTTAACAAACTCAACTGAAAATCCGCATTATGTAATTTATCTATAGAACAGAAATACATTTTCAGTAAAGCAAATGTAGCTTCTTTCTTTTCTTTTTGCTTTGTTATTATCTCTTTCTAGCAAATATAATATCCATATTTATATTTCTGTAAGAAATAATGTCATTTTATATTTCTATTTAAACTGTCTGCTTGCCACTTTATGTTGCCGTTTCTACTATGCTTAGTGTGCATTATTTTCCTTCCAATTTCACTTTGCAGCTAAATTTTCTAAGACAAAAAATAATTGAATATAATGCCACTTGATTGCACGGACAGTGCAGTGTAACTTAGTATGAATGTTGTTAATAGTATCATCCACAGTAGTCATCTACATCATCAACACTTCTGATCACTGGTCGAAGAAGAAAAAATCATCAAGTGCTAAGGTACGAGTATGTATATACATATATGAATATGGTATAAAAAATATGAAAACATATTGCTACTTTTCTTCTTCAGCAAGTTCAAATTTTCGCAATTGCTTCAATATTATAAAATTTTAAATTTTGTAAACATAATACTAATTTAATAATACGAACGACTGGTCGAATACCCCCGGTCCCGGGAAGACCCATTTTGTCCCAGCTTTTGCCCATTTGTAAAACTTTTATCCGTTCCCGAAAGCGGTTTTAACGATTTTAATGAAAATCTAGTATCTAGAGGGTTTTAATGTCAAAAATGCAATCTAGAGTGGGGATTTACCCATTTGTAATAATTTTATTGGTTCTCGAAAATGGCTTTAACGATTTTAATCGCAATCAGTATCTAGAGGGTTTTAAGGTCAAAAAATCAATCATGACTGTTACCAGCCCTGGGGGCATATTTTGTCCACGTTGTGATATTTTTATTGATTTTTGAAAATGTCCCTAACGATTTTTATAATGGTCGGTAACTGGAAGTTTTTAACGTCAAAAAGGATAAGGATACCTTTGTCCCGGTTTTTTCCATTTCTCGAAAAGGTTTCTAACGATTTTGATGAAATCCGCTCCTAGGTGTTTTTAAGGCCAAAAATCGATCTAGACTGGCATTGGTTCCCGGAAACCCCATTATGTCCCAGTTTTTATCCGTCTTGGATATTTCTCGAAATTGACAGAAATGATTTTGATAAAAATCGGTATCTAGGTGGTTTTTTAAGTTCAAAAAATTGAGTTCCGGCAAACCCATTTTACTGGTTTTCACCAAAAACTATCATAATTTGTTCCCCCGGCGAAAATCGATTTTATTCCGGTTTGCATTGATATGCAAAACTTTTATTTTTTCTTGCAAATGGCGTTAAAAGTTTTCATCTAGAAGTTTGTAAGGTCCCAAATAATCTAGATCAAGTGTGCCCAGCCCTATGCGCTTGATACTCAATTGTTTTTGTAAATGCACTTAGCTATACGGCTGTGCTCTTTAATACACAAATACTGCATTAGCAATGAAAAATACAACAACAACTTCGTCTTTTATATTTTTTTTTCGTTCTTCACCGCACACACACAAAAGCAAAGCAACAACATTTTCGCATGCTGTGTTGGTAAACATTGACGACAGCGATTATCAGTGTGATTATCAGTGCGATGTATATGTTTTGCTTTTTACAACAAAAAATATTAAATAAAAATAGTTTTCCCTTAAATGTATTGTTGTTTACTCTTCCATATAGAACTAGAGGGCACCACTGATCTAGATTGCCCCAAATCCGTGAAAATGAATTTTTCCCGATTTGTACTGATTTGTGATATTTTTATTCGTTCTTGAAAATGGCTTTGATAGAAATCGGTGTCTAAAGTTGATTGTGTATACATATATTCATTTTCTCATGGTTTCTTACCAATTTTCGATATTCCGATGTATATATAGCTATAATTTTTATAAAAGCCAGTATCTAAGAGTTTCTAATTTCCGACGTTATGGTATAATAAGTGTTTTCGAAAACGGCTTCAAAAATTCAGTATCTGGGAAAATTCCTTCTATACCGGATTTCACATGTCTGGTGAAATTTTGATATACCAAGATACCAAGCTTAAGATTTTTAACGAAAATACAGAGGTTAAATTATTTCGGTGAGAAACTGCATACCTAAGAATAAATTAGGAGGTTGTTTATGCACAAGTTTAATGTGACTTTTAATTTATGAATTAAATTTTATTGATGTAAAAATATTTCAGTATGTATACAATTTGAAAGCTCCGAGTAACGCTCGGTGCCCCAGGTACATAAAAATTATAAAAAGAGAATGCAACTACCTTGTATTTCTTATATCATGTATGTACATGTGTATGTATTAGGAAAAATTTCCCACCACAATGTAATAAACAAAAAATTTTCATGATTTCCTCTATTAATCTTTTATCATAGTCGCTAATGTGTATGAACGTTGAAGCTGTCATTCATGAGTTTTTAGGTGGCAGGTAAAAATAGGAAATGAGAAAAGAAGTAAAATATTATTCTGCTTTGTGTTTTATTGGCCATAAAAGCTGTCTGTGCTGATAATAGAATTTGCAACACAAAAGAACAAAATGATATAGAATTATTGCTTTCAAACTCACAGTCAACACAAAGAAGCAAAAAAAAAAAACAAAATGAAGAAATAGTTATCAATAAAGAGACCACAATAAATAATATATTTTTCAAAATGATTTATTGCTTTCAAATGACTAATAATAAATTGCTATCAAAACTTATTATATGAGAAATGGTCGTAAGAAAAAATTTGCTAAAAAATCAACTAACTTGAAATACAGACATACACATATGTATATATATGTATATGCATGTAGAGAGTGCTAATCTAAACTCATCTTGCTTTTAAGTAAGAAACAACGACAGTTTAAAGTATAGGATATTTCCAATGAAACGTGCGTTGTTTGATGAAATATTTTATGACATTGATTTTAAAAATAAGTTCGGTCATGTGGCTGCAACGGCAGACGCGAACTAATTTTCACTTTTCAATGCAGCAATTGCGGCCGCATTTCGTTAATAACTCTTCGAATGTTGCCAACGTAGACAAATGATTTTACATAGCCCCACAGTAAATAACACAATAGGGCTGAATTACATGACTTTTTTTGTCTTGGATCAGCACTCAGGAGATCATATGTCATCTGTCATCAGTGCATTGTACTGGAGCTAGGAAAATAGATTATAGATAGAGGAAGAAAGAGCGGGTAGTGTTTGTGGACCTTTGACACAGCATTTATAGTGTTAGAATTAAATTAGTTCAAACTGATCAGTGCCCAGTGTATATACCTTCTACACACCTTAGACTAGCAAGTATTAACCAACACCTCTCACACTGTAAGGTAATGAATTATATTTAAAAGAAAGAAATAATGAGCATAAAAAAAACTCATGTGAAAAAAGTACAAGCGCAGTCGGATTGACCGAGGCCAGATTTGCACAAAAATCCTTTCGATGTAAATGAAATACTTATAAGCTTTAAATTGCATTCTAGATACACTTTCCAGTACATCTACTATGTTACGACTTATCTTATTTTAATAATAAGAGTGACGGGCGATGTGTACATATTTTAGAGCTAAAATCAAATTATTTTTCTATATAATTTTACCATCAAATCCACTTTCTATAAATATTTCAAATATATCCATTTAAATAAATTTATTGTAACACATTTGAACTTAAATATAAGCTACACCTTGATCTGATATTTTATTGAACCTCCTCTCGGCTAGATACCTTAAGCGGTGATGCTCCAATGGCGGTCATGTTCCGAGGAGATGAAGGATTGTCTCCTTCTTTTCATCGTCTTGGCAACTTCTGCAGAAGTCATTATAGTGTGAGCCTAGTCTCCTGGCATGGTTCCCAAACGAGCACAATGTCCAGTGATGACTGCGACAGTGACTCTTAGCTGATATCTTTTAGAGTTTTATTCTCTTTTTGGCTAGATCATCAGCGATGTTGTTGCCGTTGTTGGACCCATTTAAGGGTTAAGATAGAATGTCTCACCATCTTGTTTAAAGACGTCCGTCATTCTTGTACTAGACTGGAATTAGAGTATATTCTAACCAGGGAGTTGATGACGACTTTGCTGTCCGTTACTATCATGATATCCCTACCGAATAACTTGTGAACCGTCAGCCATCTGCCCGCTTCGTTTATAGCTGATATTTTAGCTTGAAGAAAGCCACATCCGTCTAATAGTCTGAAGGATATTTTAGTGTTAGATTCTTCTATGTAAACGCCACCCCAACCCTATCTCTCCTTCTGAATCCATCTGTGTAAACATAGAAGGACCCAGTTTCTAAGGGAGATTCCTCGAATTGGTAGCCGAAGCTCTTTGAGAGGCGTGGTTTTGGGATGCAGTAGTCAACTAGATTGGCGACCACGTCTTTTCCAATCTCAAGTATATTGGCGTGTCCCCACGGTCTGTCAGTCCATGCTCCTGTCGCATTCAACCTGATCGCGGCTTTTAGTGCTATCTGCCTGGCTTCTAAGTCACATGGCATCCAGCTCACAAGTGCAAGAAGTGTTTTAGTTGGTGTTGCCCTCATGGCACCTGTGGTCAGTATTGCCATGGTTCGACTGACTTGTTTAGTTTGCAGTCTGTTGGTAGTGGAGTTCAGTGATTTCCACCATACTGATACTCCATAGAATATTATCGGTTTTATAACCATGTCATAAAGCCACACAACTTCTTTTGGTTGTATGCCCCATGTTGAGCCTATTCCTTTTTTCTTTGCTTCACTTAATCATTCCAGTATTTATGAATATTATGCAATTATGTGAGCAACAAATAAAAAATTACTTCAATGCCTTTTATCAGAAGTTGTTATTATTTTTAGTTGTTTTAAATTGTAGTTGTTTTTGCTGTAATAAAATTACGGAAATGAATAAGAAAGTTTTCAATTGAGTTTTCCGTTATGCCTTCTTTTCCTTTACTTTTAAAATTATCTGTAAAAAGAAGACACAGTAACTTGGCGGAAGCAAACAAGTTGTAAATGGTACAACAAACAGCAGTTGTGGGTAAAAAAATACCAGAAATATCTTAAAATGAGAAAATGGGCGATATAAAACAGTACTAATACAGTTTAAAAACCGAGCATTGGCAGCTCGTGTCTTACATTCTCTTTGTGCCAACAACAAAAACATAATTTGTTCTAATGTGCCATCTGTAACAATAAGTCATCGGCAAAGGAAATTAACAAGCACACAGGCTGCTTACAACTTTACCAGCTGATACGCCAAAGACAGAGCACGTAACAAAAGCACTTGAAGCCTTAACATTAAACAAGTTAAGCTCTTTTAAACAAGAATTTACTTTTGATGGGCAACAAAATGTTAAATTAAATTGTACATTTTTACACGCCATTAGTTAACTAAAACACGTATGATTTATGTTGTAAAATTTTTTAAGGATGATCCTCTTACGCATCACTATACTGTATTATATATATAACTATTTTCCGATACCCTGCGATGATTTTATTTACTCATTTGATGGTTTGCATTCTCGAACGATAAAAGTCAAAAACTTAACTTAGGAATCAGCTGATGAAGCAAATTTTTCTTTTTAACAATTCAATTATTTATAGTATTTATCTTCTAAAAGAACTAAAATTAAGTATGCAAATCTTAAAACTAAAAATTAATTAATTCATATAGAAACAAGTAAGAGTGTAGTATATTCGGCTGGGCCGAATCTAAAATACCCTTCACGATAGTAACGAATATGTATAGTATATTAAAAATGTGACCTAAATATGCTCGGTTATATATGAACCGATATGGGAATTTTCTATTTTCTGTATTTTAGTAACCTTCTTTTATAACGAGAATTGCTTTTCAGCAAAAAAAAAACAAAAATTTTTTTAATGGAAAAATCGGTTCAGGCTATATCTCGGGTATATATGGCCCGATATCGAAAATTTTAATTTTCCATATTTATATAACCTTATATCATTACCAGAACTGCTTTTGAGTACAACAAATTGTTTAAGTTCGCTTACGCGATATTTTCATGAAAAACCCGATTTAGGCTATATCTCGGGTATATCTGGACCGATATCAGAAATTTTAATTTCCTCTATTTTCGTAACCTTCTTTTATGACAAGAACTGCTTTTCAGCAAAAAAAAAATGTTATTGGAAAAATCGGTTCAGGCTATATCTCGAGTATATATGGACCGATATCGGATATTTTCTTTTTCCATATTTATATAACCTTATTTCATTACCAGAACTGCTTCTGAGCACAAAAAAGTTGTTTAGTCGGCATTTTCATCAAAAAACCTGTTAGGCTATACACCGGGTATATATGAACCGATATCGGAAATTTTCATTTTCCATATTTATGTAACCTAATTTCATTAGCAGAGCTGCTTTTGAGCACAAAAAGTTGTTTAAGTTCGCTTACGCTGCATTTTCATGAAAACCCCGGTCTATGCTATATCTCGGGTATATATGGCCCGATATCGAAAATTTTTATTTTTCATATTTATATGACCCTATTTCATTACCAGAACTGCTTTTGAGCACAAAAAAACGGTTTAAGTTCGCTTACGCGATATTTTCATGAAAAACCCGATTTGGGCTATATCGCGGGTGTATATGGACCGACATCGAAAATTTTCATTTTTCATATTTATATAACCCTTTTTCATTACCAGAACTGCTTTGAGCACAAAAAAGTTGTTTAAGTTCGCTTACGCGACATTTTCATGAAAAACCCGATTTGGGCTATATCTCGGGTATATATGGACCGATATCGGAAGTTTTCATTTTTCATATTTAAGTAACCTAATTTCATTACCAGAACTGCTTTTGAGCACAAAAAAGTTGTTTAAGTTCGCTTACGCGGCATTTTCATGAAAACCCCGGTCTAGGCTATATCTCGGGTATATATGGACCGATATCGGATATTTTCATTTTCCATATTTATGTAACCTAATTTCATTACCAGAATTGCTTTTGAGCACAAAAAAGTTGTTTAAGTTCGCTTACGCGGCATTTTCATGAAAACCCCGGTCTAGGCTATATCTCGGGTATATATGGACCGATATCGGAAATTTTCATTTTCCGTATTTATGTAACCTAATTTCATTATCAGAACTGCTTTGAGCACAAAAAAGTTGTTTAAGTTCGCTTGCGCGACATTTTTATGACAAACCTGATTTGGGCTATATCTCGGGTATATATGGACCGATATCGAAAATTTTCATTTTTCATATTTATATGACCCTATTTCATTACCAGAACTGATTTTGAGAACAAAAAAGTTTTTTAAGTTCGCTTACGCGACATTTTCTTGAAAAACCCGATTTGGGCTATATCTCGGGTATATATGGACCGACATGGAAAATTTTCATTTTTCATATTTATATGACCCTATTTCATTACCAGAACTGCTTTTGAGCACAAAAAAGTTGTTTAAGTTCGCTTACGCGACATTTTCATGAAAAACCCGATTTGGGCTATATCTCGGGTATATATGGACCGACATCGGAAATTTTCATTTTCCATATTTATGTAACCTAATTTCAATACAAGAACTGCTTTTGACCACAAAAAAGTTGTTTAAGTTCGCTTACGCGGCATTTTCATGAAAACCCCGGTCTAGGCTATATCTCGGGTATATATGGACCGCTATCGGAAATTTTCATTTTCCATATTTATGTAACCTAATTTCAATACCAGAACTGCTTTTGACCACAAAAAAGTTGTTTAAGTTCGCTTACGCGGCATTTTCATGAAAACCCCGGTCTAGGCTATATCTCGGGTATATATGGACCGATATCGAAAACTTTCATTTTTCATATTCATATGACCCTATTTCCTTACCAGAACTGCTTTTGAGTACCAAAAAGTTGTTTAGGTTCGCTTACGCGACATTTTCATGAAAAACCAGGTTTGGGCTATATCTCGGGTATATATGGACCGATATCGGAAATTTTCATTTTCCATATTTATGTAACCTTATATAATAACCAGAACTGCTTTTGAGCAAAAAAAAGTTATTTAGCTTCACCTATGCGACATTTTCATTAAAAATCCGATTTGGGCTATAACTCAGGTATATATGGACCGATATCTGAAAAAAAAATTTTTTGTCTTTTAGTCACCATGCTTAATAAGTGTGTGAAGTTTGAAGCAAAACGAACAACTTTTGTTTTCAAAAATTTTCATACAAAACATACAAAACACTGCAAAAAAAATGGCTTTTTTCGGAATTTTGAATATATCTCAGCTATACGTGGACCGATATTACTGAATTTCAATAGCAAACCCATGAATCGATGGGGTAAAAGAATGGTGAAAGAAAAAAGTTTCTAAGTCTAATGGTTTTCTCAGAAACGGTATTTCAACAGCGGACAGACGGACAGACGGACAGACGGACAGACGGACATCGCTTAATCGACTTTTCCATTAATTCTGATTCAGAATATATATACTTTATAGGGTCGCAAAAAAAAACTGTAGAAATTACAAACGGAATCACAAACTTATATATACCCTTTACATTTTTGTGAAGGGTATAAAAATTTAATTAATATTGAAAAATTTTATTCACTTCTTATGAATAAAATTGCTTCTTGCGTGTATTTTGTTGGTAAATCACCTTTCCAACGCTCTGATAGTTGCAAGGGTCTCCGTCCTTCTCAGTCGAGTGTGGCCGCCAAAGTTAAGGATGCTACGTGTGAGAGGATTCGGGTGAGATTTAAGTCTTATCGCGTATTTTGAAAATTCATCTTTCACTAAGGGTACACCTAGATCTTTGTGAAATCGAGAGTTTTTAACATACCATGGAGCTGCGGTAATTGTACGGAGAATTTTATTCTGGCACTTTTCTCAATGTTAGATGCAGAGGCGGTACCCCACAATTGAATTCCATAGGTCCATATTGGCTTTAGGATTGCGTTATACAACAAAAGTTTGCAATATAACTTCAAGGTAGAATTTCTGCCGATGAGCCAATTTATTTGCACCGCTTTTAATTTCATCTGAATGACTTTAGCGTCAATGTGAGACTTCCACGTGAGCCTACGGTCGAGATGAATACCAAGGTATTTGACTTCAATGTGTTGCAGAACAATATGGTTGTTGATTTTAATAGCCTAACAGGTTTTTCTACGTAGTGTGATTTGTAACTTGGGTACATTTTTGTTCATTTACTTTGATTTTCCAAAGTTTCAGCCATTTCTCCAATATAAGAATATGTTCTTGCAAATTTCGTGATGCTAATTTATAATCTTCATGGACACTGATGAATGCTGTATCATCTGCAAAAGTTGAAGTCAAATATAAAGATGGACCCAATATGCTACCCTGGGAAACTCCAGCTTCGATTGGCTGAGCCAAGCTTTGGAAATCACCTTCCTTAACGACGAATTTCCAGTCATATAAGTAGCTCTCTAATAGCTTGTGAGTGTTTGCAGGCAAGTTTAATTTTATTTTATGAGTTAAGCCTTCGTGCCACACTTTGTCAAAAGCTTTGGAAACGTCCATGAATAGAGCTGAGCAATATTTTTTATCTTCGAATGCGTTTCTGATAACATTCACCAACCTGTGTTTTTGTTCTATGGTGCTATGCTTAGCCCTAAAACCGAATTGATGTTTAGGAATACATCCTACTTCACTCGTCATTAGCAATTTCTCGAACAGTTTTGAAATTGTTGGCAATGGCCTATATGACTCAACTTTTGTCGGATCCCTTCCTGGTTTGGGTATCATGATAATGACAGACACCTTCCACTTCCAAATTTTTTTTAAGCGTTTTTTTTTTATTGAATCGAACAGTTTTGAAATTGTTGGCAATAGACTTATTGGCCTATATGACTCAACTTTTGTCGGATCCCTTCCTGGTTTGGGTATCATGATAATGACAGACACCTTCCACTTCCAAATTTTTTTTTTAGCGTTTTTTTTTTATTGAATCTTCAAAAGGATCTAACAATAAGTATTCAAATCTTAATACTAAATATTAAAATAAAGAAGTACAAGAAATATAAAAATGTGCATTTTGCTTAAGTCCAGCCAATGCTAGGAAAAAAGTTTTATTATGCGGTAGCAATATCGGTAAAATCACCTATTGTACGTTCTGATGGTGGCACCGGTATCCCTTCTTCTAAGCCGAGTGTGGCCGCCAAAATTAAGTATATTGGGGAATCTTTACGAATTCGTGAATTTTTTACGTACCATGGAGCGGCAGTAATTGTTCGCAGAATTTGGTTTTGCGTCTTTGAATTTTTTCAATTTAAAAATAGCATTAAAAATAAAAAGGTCGATTCTTTTAGCTACTCGAGGTAACTGCACAAGTATTTTGTTGGTAATTTTATCAATACCTAGAGCTTTTCTGGGGTTTAAGTTACTAATAGCACTCTCGACATTTTGAAAATGAAGTCTAAAAGGTACGGGAGGTCTAACGGCATATGGCGGCATATCAGCTTCATCATTCAGTCCGTCAATGGCAAACACATTTCTCAAGTGGTTAGCGTACAGCATTCCCTTTTCGGAGTCACTTTTGGCCCAGGAGTATGCAAGGGTGGCTTAGATCTAACGGGTCTCTTTAACCCTCTTGCTGCTTTCCACAAAGAATAATCGGATTGAGGACTACCATCGAGGCTTTCCAAATAAGTTGTGAAGGAAGCCATTCTTTGGACTTCAAGCAAATTTCTAAGTTGACTTATGCATTCTCGAAGCCTAGCTTTAAGCTGGGAAGATCTGCGAAGTTGCCATTCTCTTCTGATTCTTTTTTTTCTGAGACAAGGTATTAGATTTCAGAAGAACAAGTTCTGCTATTCCTATTTCTAAAATTTGTAGTGGTAGCCTGTTGCACGGCTTTTATAATATTTTGGGAAAAATCTTTGATTGACTTATCAATATCGTCTGGAGTTCTCAAAGATATATTTTCCGTAAAATGAGTACTTAAATATTTTTTATATTTTAGCAAATTCACTCTAGACTGGAGTACACCTATGTCGTTAAATGGGGAAAGTTCTGGGGGAAACATATAGAGACCATAGTAAGTGAGTGATCGGAGGACAAATCCAATAAAGGCTCCACATGCATCCATTCTAAGGGGACGTTTTTTACGATTCCAAAGTCAATAACATCTGGGATCTTTCGCTGGTCAGATGGCCAATAGGTGGGACACCCCCTGGAGATTTTATCTAAACCCAATTTTGATATAGTATCAAAAAGCCCACGACCTTTCGGGGAGATTAATCTTGAGCCCCAAAATGTGTGTATAGCATTATAGTCACCAGCAGCTATAAATCGGGATCCAAGTGAAGTAAAAAAATTTGAGTATTGGTTTTCTGTAACTGAAAGCCGTGGCGGGGAATAAAAAAATGAAATGAAATATTTTATATGAATATTATATATGAATATTATGTAAAATATTTTAAGAAATTTAAAATCTAATTAAAAACTTGTTGTCTCATTGACATTTACAATTTTTATTTCCATTCTTTTGCATCTGCATTGTTGCTCTTCCGATCATCGGGCATCTGCAATGTTGCCATTTTTGCATTTACAAGAATGTCTCGCGATAGCCACTTTTTCTTTTGTAATTTTGTATGAAAATTTTTGACAAAAAGTATTGTTTTTTCTACTTCAATCTTGACACAAATATTTAGCATGTATGTAAATCAAAAAAATCATTTTCCCCTTTGTCTTCTTGTACGTGTAATGCATAAGAAAAATATAGGGTATCGATACTTATACTCAATACTGTATCGACTGCAAAGTATCGATATCTACTCAGTATCGAAGAAAAAACATCGATACATACTTGTATGTATCGTAATGTTAGCGGCAGGCAAAAACATATGGAGCCAAAAACCAAAATCTTCGTTATGGATTTCATTACTTCATCCTCTGGCTGAAATTGAAGTGCCTTAATGAATATTCCGGAAATGAAATTCTTAAAACGCTTGAATTCTATCATAGCAATTCTTCTGCTGCATTTATCCAATAGTTTGTCTTGTAATGGAGGAAGACAAACTTTGTAGCTTCGATGTACAATCTTCGATGAAGTTACATAATTCTGCCCTGAAGATTCGAATGACTTTAGTAACTTGACGTTTTGTTTTAATATCACAAGATCGTGAACGCAATCTTATTGTCTTTTTTATGAAATACAACCATACACCTGATTTTGATGGTCCCATTTGCATGCACGGATATAAAATTATGGTAAACATGGTCTCTAACTCAGTTTTTTTGCTTGCCTATAAGAAAACGATTTACCAGACCAACTAAAACATAGCCGAATTAGAATGTATGCGGATGACATACACATGGTAATTTTGAAGAAAGATTAAATGAGGATTTAAGAAGAGTTTCGCGTTGGGCTTCTGCAAATGGTCTAAGTTTGAACCCAAGAAAATCTAAATATATTCTTATACATAAAATATCGCATAGAACAGTTGAAACGCCCAATATCTATGTCAACAATCAGGGAATAGTAATTGTACAGAAGGCGCAAAATTTAGGAGATATATTCAAGGATACGCTCATATGGTCTGACCATATAATAAATATTTTGTGGAAAGACGTTTTCAATTTTACGCACTTTGTGGCCTACACAACAGTGCACGCCATATAAAATAAGATTATTACTCGCAAAAACGTGCCTTATACCGACTTTAATATACGCATGCGAAATTTTTCCAAACTGTGATGCCAGAAGCAAAGCAAGACTTAACGTGGCATTCAATAATATAACGAGGTATGTTTTCGGGCTTAAAACACACAGAAGCTATTTACATATACTCGTAAGCCCTTACTCAAAGAGAATCTATGGAGCCGACTTCGATAACGTTTTGAAAATAAGAACGTTGATACTTTTGCCCAAAATAATAACCACTCGTGAACCAAACTACCTACTTGGCCGCCTCAGTTTCTGTCGTTCTGCAAGAACAGAAACCATTTTACAAATAAGGCACAATTCATTAATTTCAAATTGGAAATTCTTCGTAACAGTAACACGTCTGTGGAATATTATAGCCCCCAATATTAGGGAAACCTGCAACCCCCTACTTTTTAAAAAGAAAATATTCCAATATTTTTCGTAAATCTCAATAAACAGTCAATTATATAATGTTGACAAAATAGTAATATTGTTGCCTAACTTCAACTTTATTTATACATTTTTATTTTTTTTTTTTTATTTTATAAATATTATTTTTTATTTTTTTATTTTATAAATATTTTATTTTATTTTATAAATACTTTTACTCAATATTTTTTTATTTTTTATCGATGCTATTATTTTATATAGTTATTTTCTGTTATAAATTGTTAATATGCCATTGCCTGTACTTCTATTATTTTAAAACTTACGTTTTGTTATAGAAGTTGCCACAAATAAATGCAAATACAAATACAAAAGAGTATTTCTGAACGATACGAGTTTTTTTGGCCGATACCTACTTGGTACTTGGTAGTAAAGCATCAATACCAAAAGTACTTGGTATCGAAAGAAAAGTATCGAGTATTTACTTATATTTACTCGTATCGTTTCATTCCTAATTGTTTGTATTATATATTTTAATTTATTTTTTATCTGTACTGTTTTGTACATCATGCATAATATAACATTAGCATTAAATGATGATGTTTTCCATTGGCTCAAACATATTGCAAAATATCTTATTTACATTCATATAATTTATTATTCTTATTAACGCAACAAGAAGTTTATTTTTCACAACATATTACATAGCCAAAGATAATTCTTTTAGATGAAACGTACTTGCTGTGTCTTTGTAACGAGTGATTTTTTTGCTATTATCTTTTTGGCAACACTATTTTTGACAGCTCATGCACGTTTTGTATCTTGTGTCACTGTCAAACATCTTCAGTTTGGTCTATAATTTAATCATGAATCGTCTTACAAACGAACAACGCTTGCAAATTATTGAATTTTATTACCAAAATGCGTGCTCTGTTAAGAAAGTTCATCGAGCGCTTCTTCCATTTTATGGTCAGTTTAATCGACCTACTGAGGCTTCTATTCGGGCTATTGTAAAAAAATTTCGCACCAAATTTACATTGTTGGACATTAAACCACCAACACGCTTACATACGTAGAGTGCGAACTGAAGAAAATATCGCAGCCGTATCGGCCAGTGTTGGTGATGACCGTGAATTATCGATTCGGCGCCGTTCGCAGCAATTGGGCCTCTGTTACTCCACTACGTGGAAAATTTTGCGGAAGGATTTGGGTGTGAAGCCTTATAAGATACAGCTGGTGCAAGAATTGAAGCCAACCAACCTACCACAACGCCAAATTTTTGGTGAATGGGCTCTTGAAAAGTTAGATGAAGATCCACTTTTTTATCGAAGAATTGTGTTCAGCGACGAGGCTCATTTCTGGTTGAATGGATACGTATTGGAGTGAAGAGCAGCCAGAAGCACTGCAAGAGCTACCAATGCTTCCACAAAAAAACAACCGTTTGGTGCGGATTATGGGCTGGCGGCATCATTGGGACGTATTTCTTCAAAGATGATGCGAATCACAACGTTAATGTGAATGGTGAGCGCTACCGTGCGATGATAACAAACTTGTTTTTGCCCAAAATGGAAGAGCTTGACTTGCATGACATGTGGTTTCAACAAGACGGTGCCACATGCCACACAGCACGCGAAACAATGGACCAATTGAGAGGCGAGTTCGGTGAACAGTTTATTTCACGCTTGGGACCAGTCAATTGGCCGCCCAGATCGTGCGATTTAACGCCTCTAGACTATTTTTTGTGGGGCTATGTTAAGGCTTATTTCTATAGCGACAAGCCCGCTTAGATTGACGCACTGGAAGCCAACATTGTCAACATTATTCGTGAGATACCGGCCGAAATGTTGGAAAGAGTATGCCAAAATTGGACTAAGCGGATGGACCATTTGAGGCGCAGCCGCGGCCAACATTTTCATGAAATAATCTTCAAAGATTAAATTATATCGACCCAACTATCGATCCAAATAAATATTTCATGCATTTTTCTGAATTTTATGTGTTTTTTTTTTTTAATTTCCGATAGTTCTTATAAAATCACCCAATAGTTATAAGCATTAGGCCGAAAATCAGATAAATTCGTATATTTATAAAAATGCATTTTTTCATTGAGATTGTCTCTACAACTTTGTCCATTGAATCTCATGCTCATGAGCTCATAAAGGATGAATCACGGAAAACTTTGTTTGAATTAGTGGATTACCGCATTTTGTTATTGAAAATTCGTTAAAAACTTTAAGTACATTATTTTGAGAACATCTGCATAATTTTTTTACTACAATAATTAATATAAATATGAAACGTACTATTTCGTGAAAAATACTTTCTTTATATAAGAAATCTGGTCACCTAATACTTTTTTGTTTCTCATTCACTGACGAAACAATTAGAAATAAAACTTTTGCTGAGTATGACGAATTTCGACCAACAACACCATTGTGTGCATTTTCATATACACCAATGTGTTTAATTTTTGTCGACGAATACTCGCGATCAAAAGTTCTTCGTTCCTCTCACTTGTGTTCCTAGCATAAGTAGAAACGCAGTTAAAGGTGTACAAATATTGTTTTAAACATAAACTTTATATATCTTGAAGCCAATTGATACTTTTTGACTAAGTAGAAAATCTCAACATCAAGGCAGTTTTAAGCAGGTAGAGACAGAATTACAATAAATTCAACACCAAGAAACATCAACATGTATTTTGTTGGTAGAATTTACGAAAAGTTGTCTTGATTAATTTACCCAAAGGAAAAGAAAGACAGCTGTGCTTATACCACTTCCCTATTATAGCTGGCTTACTCAACACTGTTTCGAACAGCTGACAGTCTAGTTGTACACACAGAAAAAAGTATAATAAAAATAAAATCAACAAAATTTTTGTCTGAAAAAATAATTTAAATGCATATACATAAATATCAAAAAAATAACCTTGGATATCATATTATGTTGTTGTTTAAAAAAATTTTTGTTTTCGATCAATAATTATTTTTACTAAATTTTTGTTTGAACCCACAAATTTCTTTACAGGTCCGCATTCAAACAATTTATTAATTGATTCAACGAATTTCGTTATTGAACACGAAAAAAAAATTTCTGTGCAATAACAGACGAGAACAATTTGTAGTCCGAACAATTTTTTATTCTTTTAAGAACAGACGAGACTAATTAATGCGGCATAACATGTGTACGAATACACAGCATTGTGTATGTATTAGTATTTTTGTACACATTTGATTACTGGCTTGTGTTTGTATTGGTTTTGTGCTGCTTGTGAGGGCATAAAGCTGGTTGAAATTATGCCGACAAAATTTCACTTTCATGTCCCCGTTCGCCAACAAGCTGCAGAACAATTGTTCTAGTCTATTATTGCACATTGCCAATAACATAACTATACTGTGCAGTGTTTTGTTTATTTTTTATTGACAAGTAGTACGTTTCTTAAAGTTCTGTAACTATGTAAACGTACGTACCTAGCGTTTAGACATGAAAGTAATTTCATGGAAGTTGCAATACACTCACACTTTTTACTAACGCACTCACATTTTGTTTACTTTCCACTCAGCTTTCATCAAAAGTTTCATAAAACAAATTTTTTGACGTTTTCTGGAAGTAATATTATAACTGATAAATTTGTATATGCAATAAGTTTGGCAACTCTAATTAGTAAACAAACAAAATAAGAATGGAGAGAAGTAGAGGCAAATTTTGTAACTCTTTGCTTCGACGACATTTTTAAAATGAACTTTCACTTTCCTGTTTAGACGAGCGAAAAGTTTTCATGAAAGTCATCTATTTCATTGAAATTTTTATTTATAATACGTATACAGAAATTTCATCAGAGTACTTTCCTGTGTAAAGGCAACGTAAGGTACGTTAAATTCTTCTAACGTCAACGTTCGTATAACGAGAAATTAAATCATTTGAGCATTCAGTATGACAACAAAACATTGGGTAAAATAAGAATGCCAGATTTAAAATACAAAGTATATAAAGTAGCCAAACATTTCGCCACATGATTTTTAAATCGCCAGCCGCCAAACCAAAAATTTAGTTGCTATAGTAGATAAAAATTTGCCATGTTTGGCGAGAAATCGCAGCACATCCCTGGGTTTCAGTTCAAATTTTTTCCTTTCTTCAGTTTGCTTAAGTTTTTACAATACAAATTTGCTGTGATCAATAATTTTTGATTGAAGAAAATCTTCAAATTATAATTTACAATTTAATCTCTGGGTAGGGAGAATTATTAAAATACAAAAGTATGAGACAGCTAACGCTGTACAAACAAGGCGGGCAATTAACAAAATGCGAACGTGATTCAATATGAGATATAGATAGAGAATAATTTAATGGCTCGGTGGCTGAGTGGTTAAGACGGTGGTTTATGAAGCGTCATGACCCGAGTTCAAATCCTGAAATGGCTGCAGATGAGTAGTAGCGGCTACAAAACAGCTAGTTGTCCCCCAGCTTAAAGTAAATGTTTGATTATTATTTTTCCTGTTTTCTTCAATCAAAGACTTTTTTTCTAAAAAGATTGCCTAGTGGATTTTATTTTATTTATTTAATATTTATTTATTAAATTAAGCTTACGTTGATATGATATAGCCTACACACAAATTCATTTTTTATTTAAATTATGTTAAATTCTAATTTTATTTGAAAGTAATTTTCATTATTTTTAATATTGACATGCAAAAAAGATTTTATAATTAAATCAAAATAAAATTTAATGTGTTAATCTTTAATAAATAAAACTTTTTGAAATCTTTTGCAAAAAAAAACAAATATTATTTTGTTTCGTTTTATTCTTTTTTGAAAATCAGTTGTGCTGACAATTTTTATCAAAACTCATCAACTACGCCATGAGATAAACATATTAATGTTTTAATAAAAAGAAGGAAACTGAACAGTATTAGAAAGAAACAAAAAATTAAAATAAACAAGCAATTTGTAGAAGCACGATGTCTCTATCTAAATACAGCGTGGTCCAAAATTATTGAAGGAATGGGGCTTAAAAATTTAACAATTTGTTCGATTATATAATTTTTTTATTTTGTTTTAATTTTCACCGTTATAAAGCATCTACGAGTATTATTGTGTAACAAAACTTCTATTTCGTATTTTTATAATCTCGAAAAAAGGAATAATATATACAAGTTTGTAAACTCAATGCTGAGTGTTGGGCCACCCTGTTCAGTCACAACTTGTTTTTATACATATACATATATACAATTGTATATTTATATACATTGAATAAAATACTAACCAAAAGCAACTCGACAAATGGTAATGAAGTTACTTTGAGTTGTACGTATTTACTCTCAAATTTGCAGTTTTTTTTACTGTTGTTTTTATACAATTCAATATAGTTTTAAGCTAAAATGACTTTTTGAAAGTTGCAAACAAAAAAGTTGGCAGTGACAAAATAAGAGAGTCAAGTATGGTAAAGCTTCCGGAAATCAACATCTTCCGCAACAGTTTATTTGCTTAAACTCCGTATAACAACGATGAAGTTTTTACATTAGATTTGCATTTAGTAGAAAAGTTTATGTAACCAAACACATTTGTACAATTTGCATATACGTATATAATAATATATGTATATACATACATATGTATGCTTGTGCCCAACAAACATATTTTAGATACTAAATAAAACTTATCAGACGATTCTTCAAAGTTTAAGGGTTTGATAATAATTTGAGTCTACGAAATAAAGCATTTACAATCAAAGCTGCCGTTTTTGGTAATTCCAACCAAAATTAGTAACACATTTCTTCAATGTAGAAGAAAGTGAAACCTCTCATATCCAGACACCCACCAACGCGGAATTTTTGTCCGATTATAAGAGGTGTCCACTTATATAAAATACACATTTATTTTTTCAAATATTTTATTATATAATAAATATTTTATTATACAATATATATAAATATTTTATTATATAAAACAATGGTTTGTCTACGACGGTTGAAAAATGTATGCAGATTAGACTGATTTAACAGCTCAACTTGAACAGGTCACGTTGAGCTGCTGAGTTTCAATGTTTTTGACGTGTTGGAATGCGACGAAGTCGTCGTTTTAATTATGTTATTTTTAGTTTTTATACAGAATACAATAAAATTTCGTTATTTACACAGAAATTGTAAATCACGAAATTGTATTGTATTGAGTTCTTATGGAGGCAAACAATTACAAAAACCTATTTATTTTATTTAAATTTTTTCTTTTAATAAAAACGGCTTGATCTACATAACTAACTAATTACTAAAGCTCATTAATATGAGAATTTAAACATCTGAGATTGAAATGTTGTTTCTATTTTGATGCTAAATCTAAATCAGCAACCGCATGAAAACGTTGTATAGAAAAGTACCATTGCAAATTGTACTCGTATATTGTTTTTAATAATATATTTTTCGGGACATTTTGAACTTGCGAACCAGACAGAAGCTGCACAAAATTGCTTTTAATATTCATTCCTTGTTTTGGGTACTAAGCCTAGAATTTGAACTAATAAATGGATATAAGATCAGTTTTATAACTTTGTTACATTATATTATTATGTATTTTTCTTTAAATTAAAATTTTTAGATTTACAAAACATTCAAGTGCTTATGCATAATGAAAAAATAATATTGTGCTAACTTGCTGCTATCTTTCCTTTATGGCAATTTACACATAAAAAAACTTAGCAACTAGTTAGTTAGCATACGGATTATATTTTACATAAGACTGTCAATCTTTATTTATAATATTTTTAATATTCCTGATGATGCTAACAGAGTGTTAGCGAAATACCAGAATAAAACCATTGTTTAACTTGGATTTGTGCGAATCTCCATTCTAATATTGAGTTTTTGCTATTTATTAAATTATATTCCAACCGCCCATTTATGGTCTGAATGCTACTCCTTTTATAACAACTTTACTGGTGAATTATGCATTCAGATTCCAACGACTAAAACCGCTAACGGTTACGTTAAACGCTTTTTCTCGCCATCCTGTAATACTTACTTGCAAAAGAACTTGTGAACAGCGAACACTGATTTTTGTGGAAAAATGTAACATTTGATTTTTAATATAGAGTCATCGAAAAATAAGTCCAAAGAATCGACTGCTGACGACGTACTCGTGGTAGCCATATGAACGAAGTTCCATTCATAAATGTTTTGATTGTTAAGTAACTTTTCTAGCCTTTCAGATTTACGAGTAAGTCTTCAAAAATCTATTATTATCTACGATTGGCTTGAATAAATGTTTCTCCGTTTTAATTTAATAATATTGCTTAGTTCATCACTACAATTATAGCTATTACGGTCTTGAGTCAAATCTATCGCAATGTCATGTTTATCAAGCAAACGATTATATTGCACAATTATTAAACAAATTCTTTCAACGTTGTCATGTTTATAAATATAAGAAACTCTGTATTCGTAAAAAACTTCAATTGCGAGCATATTTGTAGTTAAACTAACACCGTAAATTTATTTATTTTTTTTTTTTTTTTACTTTGAACCAGTACTTAGGGGATGACCGCTTCATATGCAGCGCATTGTACCAGAACTAGGTAAATATGTTGTGAGCAGGAGGAAAGAGGAAGGTAGTATTTTTGAACCTTCCAAAGGTTCAAAAATAGGAAGGTAGTATTTTTGAACCTTCCAACGTTATAACAGACAGGAAACACGTCTGCAGGCAATTTATTCCACAGGCGAAGCGTACGCAGTAAAACGAATTCTCTCTGTAATGCGTAGTACAATTCACTGGGCAATCGACCATAAGTGGATGAGCTCTGAACGATGCACGCGTGCTACGTAAAAATGTGCGAGTTTCAGGAACAAGGTCCCTAATCTGGTCAGAGCAAAATCCTTTGTAGTAACGATAGAACAGAGTAACGCACCCTACACTGCGTCGATGCTTCAGTCAATAGAGTAGGATACCTTACTGTCACCGATAAGCTTCTTCGCGCTCTTCTGCACACGATCAAGTAACCCCAAAATAGACTTTGGGGCACTGTCCCAAACATAAGAGTTCTATTCTATTCGCGGTTGGATATAGGTGGCATAAATAGTAGGGAGATCGGATGGAGTGAAGTACATCTTACACCGTTTCAAAATCCAGCGAACATCACACTGTATCTTCTTCCAAGAACATTAAAAGCGTCCGATTCCTCAATATTTATACCATCCATGTGTACAGATGAAGCAGCATCTGTGGTCGTTTGTTTGTGTGCTGGTAAGCAACATTAGGTCTTACGAGCGTTAATGCCGACCCTGTTATTACGACCCCATTCGGAGATTAATAGAAGATCACTGTTTAGTGATTCATTCATATTTTGCTTCTAGGCAACGATATAGAAGGTCGTTGAAGAAAATAAGGAATGGGGTAGGAGAGAGAACGGAGCCTTGCGGTACCCCTGAATTAATCTTGAACTCATTTGAAGAGACCCCATGTATAACAACTCGAATAGTGCTGTCTCTGAGAAAGCTCGATATAAACCGAGAGAAGTCATCACCGACACCAAAAGCAATAAGTTTTGCCTGTAATACAGCATTCTACACTCTGTCAAACACTTTGAAAATATCTAGAGCCCCAAATTTATTTTCACCGAAATGGTGGATTATTACATTTATGTACTGTTTATACAACGACGAACGACTGGTTTAAAAAATTTGTATAGAAATCACATACTACAGAAAAATTAAAATCAGGTTAACTCCTTCAAATATCCTGGGTGATTCGAAAAATAAACATTTAAAAAAAGCTTTGTGTAAAACTAAAAACCCGGTAAGCCCACCCGATCATCCTAATCTATTCACATAAATTTGAGCAAATTAACTGTCAAAATTAAGTGCAAACTTTTCTGAAGAAAGATGTTCATAAATTTGTCTCTATCGTCTCGTTTCACTGAAATCTTTTTGTATTTTATAGTTTTTCTATTAAATAAACAGTTACATAATTTCTACCATGTTTGCAAAAATAAAAAAATAAACTCCCACAAATTTTTCAGACAAATTTATTTATGACTTAAGTTGTTACAGCTAAATGTCATTTTAAATTCATACTCTCGCAGCAGCAACAACATTTAACCGAAACGAAGTTTTATTGAAATAAACACAAATGTAACACGCACAACAATAATATCTACAAAAGAACTTTATCAAAAAGCAAAAATTTTTATATTTTTAACTACACCGAATATACGTGCACTCTATGGAAAAAAGAAAACTGTTCACTTGATAAATTACAAGTCGAATTCATTTTACCAAGTGATACTATATATAAAAACAGATGTTCTTCCTTTTTTAACACGCTTATATTAGTTTCACTTGAATGTTTGTTTGTATGTTTGCAACACTCGAATCCCATCCGAAATAAGTAATTATTACACATTAGGCTGGGTCAAAAATTTTTTTTTCTTCAAATCAACTTCTAATAGCAAGAAAAATCTGTCTTACTTCGTCAATAACAAACCTGTAAAATATTGTATAATTGGTTTTAGTGTAACAGGCCGCGCATTGACCTCAAAGTTTAACACATTAGTCCACTCTTTACTTGTATTGCAAAGACTTTCTTCTGTGTGTTCTCATTGCAAATGTCGTAGAGGCAACATAATAATAACTGTATCCTAAGGGCTTTTAAGTTCTCTAGGACTTAAACACAAATTAACTTTACATTGGTTACGCAGTACGAGCCATGTGCTCGTCTAAAAGTATTAATAAAGTGGTTTTTGACCTGCTTTTGTCAAAGGACATTAAACTTGATAATTTGATGGCTATTGGTTTCGATGGTACTGTCGTCAAGACTGAAAAATTTAGTGGCGTAATTAAACTTTTCGAAGAAAGGCTTCAGCGCCCCTTGCAGTGGATTATTTGCATGCTTCACTTAAATGAATTACCTCTAAGGCATCTTTTTAATAAGCATAGCTTGGATGGTGCTACTACAGGCCAATTTGACCCTATTGGTAATTTAATAGGGAATTGTAAAGACTTTCCAATCGTTAAATATGAAAAGATACAAAGTGAACTTTCGAAAGTAAAGATGGAAGACCTAAGTTCAGTTCAAAAATATTTGTATGGAATAACTATATCCGTTATTACTGGAGATTAGGGATCTTGTTCCCGAAACTCCCACATTTTTACGTAGCACGCGTTCATCGCCTAGAGCTCATCCATTTGTGGTTGATTCCACGCTTCGTCTGTGGAACAAGTTGCCTGCAGACGTCTTTCCTGTCTGTTATAACGTTGGAAAATTCAAGTCAAATGTTCACAAACACTACTCCCGCTTTCCCCCTCCTCACAACCTATTTTCCTAGTTCTGGTACAATGCACTGCATATGTAGGGGTCATTCCCTGAGTACTGGTCCAATATAAAAAAAAAAATTTCCCAATTATTTAGCTAACGGATCCCCAGTAAAAATATTCCACGCAAGATGGTTAACAAAAGCAAACAGAATTTTGAGGCACTATCTTTCCACATCAAACCCATCGAATAATCTAAAAGTATTAGCTGAATATTGCGTTAAAATTTACGCTCCAGTTGTCACGAATCGCCAAACAGACTATCGAATGATGCATCCTTAAGAAATCGAAACGATGCTCGTTCGACATCCGTTTGTGATTCGTGTTCTATTGGAAAACAGTCATTTTCGGGCCCCACGTTGGGCGCCATAAGAATACTGTCACGAATCACCAAACAGACTATCGAATGATGCATCCTTAAAAATCGAAACGATGCTCGTTCGACATCCGTTTGTGATTCGTGTTCCATTGGAAAACTGTGTGACTCACTGGTAACTGACCATTTTGCGCGGCTATGGCTCGTCGGGCTTGGGCGGGTGTTCGTTCAACACAGCCAATAGAAGGTATCTTAATGTACCAGTGATTAATCCAAACCTAAACAAAATAAAAAAAGGGCCGAAAACGTTGATCGTGAGGACAGGAGTGGGCACAGTCACTTTGATTCTGATGGTGGGATTGTTGGTGTTAAGTAATAACGCGCTATAATTATATAATTTAAAATTTCGATTCAATTTGTTTCTTATCACGTAAATTTTCTATTTAGTTTGCCTTATATTTTGTTTTCCATTCAACTTATAATTTTGATTCATTTCTGTTAAATGTAATATTAACTTAGTTCAGTGGCGTTATCCTTTCTAGAAGAAGTGTAACATTTTCAACGTTTCGCCAAAAAGGAAAAATACCGAAGTATAGTGTTTTCTCAACTTTCAACTTTGTAGCGATTAATCGTTATTGCGACATCTTCTTTTCATCTCTTTAAAACTTGAATTTTAAAAATTGAATTTTAAGAAAAAAAGGTGCCGCACAAAAATGCAAAGTTCCTCCAGCAAAGAGAACGGCATAAGTCTAAAATTAGGTTAATATTGGTAAAGCCGGGCTTAAATAAATGATATAGCTGTTTAGATTCCGAACCGAGATAAGATTTAGGATGTATTAAAAAGTGACTGATGGTGTACAAGCTGTTGCAAAATGAAACGAGGCTAGTTAAAGTTACCCGAAACGATGGAATTAGTAGCGAATACAATCTGCTGTAAGAACTGTTTCAACCAAAACAGTGGCTTTCTATTTTCCCCGGTCTGAAAGCCTAGTACGAAGACCAAATAAAATCAAAAAATGCAGACTTTGGGCGGCTGCCGTTCGCCTTAGCTTTCTATTTTCCCCGGTCTGAAAGCCTTTTAAGAAGACCAAAAAAATGAAAAATTGCAAGCTTTCGGCGGCTGCAATTCGCCGTGTCACTTTTATCTCTCCTACCCGTAAACTAGATAACTATTAAGTACCACGAATCTAAGGTTATAATAATAAAAGTAATGGACTTACAGGCTGGTGAATGCTGTTGTGTCGCTGGCTGCTGTTGTTGCTAGCTGCTGCTGCTGATGGGGCCTCTATTGTGGTAGCTGGCTGATGTTGTTGCTAGCTGGTGTTGTTGCTAGCTACTGCTGCTGATGGGGCCTCTATTGTGGTAGCTGGCTGATGTTGTTGCTGGCTAGCGGCTGATGTTATTTCTGCTGTTGTTGCTAACCGCTGCAGGTGTGGCTGATGGCTGGTTATGGCTGTGAAGCTGACAGGTTGATAGCTGACTGATGGCTGTCTGATGGCTGGCGTATGGCTGACTGATGACTGTCAAATTGTCTCCAATATATTAAAAATGTTGGTGTTGCTGAACATGAGTGTCAGGTATAAAGCTGGCTCTGTTGACTGACACGATGAATATCAAAGGTCATCACATTGACGAATGACGATTATTTACTTTTTTTTTTTTTTTTTTTTTTTGTTGACAAGTCTAGGAAAGATGTTGGTGTTTGCTGTCACGTTGTTGAAAATTTATGATTGCTGGGGCTGCACGTCAAGGAAAGGCGTTGCCAGGCAAGCTGAGTGTCAACAGCAATTCGGTTAGCTGGCCAGTGGAAATGTACTAGATGGGCGGGCTAATTGTAAAATGGAGATTTGCCATCGTTCACGTGTGCAATGATAAATGGAAGTTGCTTGCCTTGATGTCAACAGATGCTTTTACTCATCGGCACGCGGGACGCAGAAATGTTTGGACGAGCCGGCCAGTTAAAACAATGATGGCAAGTGGAGCACAAAAGTGATTGTGTTTGCTAGTCCGTTGTGGGAGAAAATGTATTTATCGGTTGGCCGCCAAGTTGTCGAACAATCAAATTGTTGGTTGACCGGCACGAGGGAAAATGATGGTGTGTGCTTGCAGGCTGTGTGGTGTAGGAAAGCTAAGATTACTGCTGACGCCCAGGTAGTCTTTTGCTGGATTCCAGCTGCGGACGAACCTTGATGTTTTTCCTCGAGGGCATAGGTGGTGGACGGAGGCGGGAGTTGTACTTTGACGTGCTCTCTCTTCTTCTCCAAGTTACGTCTTCAATAATTTTCTTTAAAAACACAAATAGGCACTTAAAGCCGTTTCTTGTGGCTCTGTTGCTGGAGCTTCGCCATCTGCGCTACTCTTTTAAAGTGGATGGTGAAGATGCCTCCGGCTTAACTACACTATCACGCTTGTTTTTTTTTTTTTTTTCTTTTATTTCCATTTACTTACCTGATTTTTTTCCTCGTCGACGTCCTCTCCGTTCGGCAGCATTGGCAGAAAGACCGGAAATCAGGCGTGCTTTAGTGACGTTTAATTCTGTCATTCAACCGTCGCCATACTGCATCAGAGTTGCAATTTTTCTCCACTGTCAACTCATTTTGCATAGTTGCATTTTTGGCTGTCTCCACGCGCTGTGAACATGTCCATGGCAAGACATTGACATGGGACACAGTCTGGTTCAAAATAAAAACCAATCGAGCAAAGATGGGTCTAAATTTTTTTGGAAATTGGTTAAAAGTTCTCGATATCTGTTAGCAGAGTATAAACAAATAATAGACCCCGTAATTGAACTTAGCACCTTTTTTGCCCATTCAGAAAATTTGCTCCGGTCAACTTGCAACAAAGAGAATTCTAGAAGCTCAAAACCCTGCATGTGCTGGAAAGCAATCATGTGTATTTCAAGTACCGAAAATAGATTTTAATTCGAATAACTATACTGACCTAATAAATAGGCAGCAAACGTTTTTTTGATCCTCCAGTTCTTCGGAATGTCACTAATGAAGAGTTAAACGTATATATTAAAACTCTAGATCGAAAAAACATAACTTTCTTAAAACTACCATATCATACGCAATCTTTAGAACGTACTGTAAAAGTAGACCCAGAAGCATCTATGTCCTTATGTGATAGGAAATCGAGAGAAGGCTTAATACAAACAAAACTTGAATCAAAAAAATATATGCCCAGATTCAAGAGCAAAAGAGATTTTATGGTCAAAAAATAATTGAATTGCATTTAAAGCGTAATATTTTTCTTAAAAAAACTAGTGTAGCAATTTGTTGTGAAAATGTATTAATTTTTAATAACAAAATAATAAAATATTTAAAATATTAAAGTTTTTAAAAAAGGTGGTGTTATTAAAATTACAGAAACTTTAAGCCGCTTACGCGGCTTAATTGAACATTTTTTTTCAAGTATTACCTTTTTTTATGCCTCAGACAGCAAAATATTACTATTGGAACTTTATTAATTCACTTTTATTTTTTCCCATACATAAGTGACCTACCCTATTACACATGTAGTATTACAGTGTTGCCGCTTTAGTGGGAAAGTTTGAGTTGACGCATTGCTTAGAAGGCAGTGGGCTAAATTTGAGCATTCACGAAGCCGAGTTTGGGAATTCCAAAAAAAACCCGGAACGCGTTACACGTAGAGTTGGGTAGTTCGCGAACGAACTAGTGTCACTGAACTATTCACTTCAGGGAGCTAAGTGAGCCGATCATTTCTGCGAGCTCTTTTAGTTCCGTAGTTCATGTTTCTTTCTTTTGTCTTCAAGTTTTCTTTTTCGTTTATGTTTCTTTCTTTCTGATAGATATTTATACGGAAGTAGTCAAACAGTGCTGCCAGAATTTCACGTAAAAAGTGCATATTTATGTTAAATACAACTATTCAGAATATTAGACAACACAATTTTACTTTGGTTTTTTGTATTATAAAAATAAGTGACAATAATTGAATATGAAAACATTGAGACATCATCACAAATATATCGTTTGTTTTTTTTTAATAAAATTATTTTTCATCACACCTGAAACTTTCTAATCTCACCATTAATTCTTATAATAATTGTAATTACTTTTCATTTGTTTACAGCATTTTTGTTTTGCTTTTCTTTATCATGAAACCTGAACAGAGCCGTTCATTGAAAATATTATTTACGGAGCACTGAACTATTGAACTAAAAGAGAGACATATTTCAGTAAAAAGAGCTGAACTAAAAAGAGCACTCTTTCAAAAGAGCTCATGAACTCAACTCTAGTTACACGGATAATTACCTGGTTATATGGATAATTTAAGAATAAGCTTAAACAATAATAAACAAATAAAAATTTGAAATTTGATATCGAAGCGTGTTTTTTAGTTTTTTAAACTATATTTATTCTGTTTGTAAAACATCAAGCATCAATAGTTGTTTGCGGTTTGCTCACATATGTATATCAGACGTTATAACTTATTCTACAGGCGAAGCGTACGGCTGAAGAACGAATTATCTCTGTAATGTGTTGTACGATTAGGTTTTTTAGGGATTCATCAGAACAATATCCATGTAGTAACGATAGAACAGAGTAACGCACCTCACGCAAACCGGAAAATTAATATCCCTTCCAGACAAACTCAGCATCATGCATGCCTACTAGTTGCTGGCATTGGAACATAACTTTATTGCGAATGTATATTACAAGACCGCGATGGAAATGAAATAGAGATAGAAGTTGATAGCCAGGTATATGAAAATCCTGTTGATCAGAATTCTCACATACCTGAGTTTCACATAAAACGAAAACATCCAGCCGATGGAGACAAGTGTGAGCTCGTAAAATGCATACTTACTATACAATTTTTTGACACATGAATCGCTGCAGCAACTGTAACACGCCATCTTGGTTTTGCATTATTACACTTATAGTAGTCCCAATTTCACCTGGTAAAATGAATTCGCCTTGATAAATTAATAAATAAAATATTACCCAGATAATTGCGACACTAACTCCAAGTATGCACTGAATAATATACAAGTCTACTATATGCAAATCAATTTTCCAAAAAATTTTGACAGCTATTCGTAAATTCTATCAACAAAATACATGTTGATGTTTGTTGGTGTTGTATTTATTGTAATTCTGCCACTACCTGTATAAAGCTGCCTTGGGTAGTTTGATGTTTGTGTTTTTGAGAGAGGGAGAGCAAAAGAGAGTTAACGTTGTTCGGAAAAAAATCAGCTTGAATTAGTTTCAATGTCACGGTTGCCATATTTGATGATTTATAGTCATTTTAATATTTTAGATGCTGAAAATAGTACTTTAACAATTTAAGATCTGCTTTTGATGATTTTTGTAGATCACATTTAAAATTCCTTTTTTAAGTTAATGTATGCAGGAAATGAAAACAATATTTATGGATAAAAAAAAAACAGCAGTAGTTGAAATGTTACGTGAAATTTATGTATGAGTATCCATACATATACTCGTATACATATATACATTGTACATAGTAGAGATCAGATGTTAATAGTACTTCAAAACATTATAAGCTAAATATTGTACAAATTTGTATGCAAAAACATGTGATCATATTTTAAGAAGATTAAATTTGTATTATAAAAAAAGTATTTGTATTATAAAAAAGTATATATTTTTTTAAATTAAAAATTCCAGAATAATGGGCAGAAAAGGAGATTTCTTATGTCACCGTAAATTTCGAAAGACAAGAAATTTAATCAAAATTAAAGCAACGAAATCTACTAAATTTGAAAATTTTGTTTTACGATAAATGTATATATGAAAATGCTTGATTTTTGCAACAAATTGATTATTCACAAAATTTTCCTTCTATGGCTAAGTTTATAGCAAAAATATTAGTCTTATTGTGCTCTTCTACTAATGTGAGAGTTTGCACCTACATACATATGTAGATACATGAACCTTAACAAACCCAAAGTGAGAAATTAGATGAAGAAACCATTTTCAGAAGAAATGTCACATACCTACTAAAGACCACTTGACTTAAATTTATTGTTCTAACAAATAATATTTACATTTTAATCTTAAAACTATATTTAAATAATTCAAGTTTTTGCATATTTACATATGTATACATATACATACATACATTGAATTTTCATTGAAGGCAAAATTTTAAAAAGCCTATGTGAAGATTTTCCGGTGGAATTTTAATAAAAACAACTTACATAACTAAAAACCTACAAGCTACCTAATCTGATGTTAAATCATTAATATGGCACTATTCGGATATGGTACACCTATAGTAAAAATTTGTGTTTAGTTTATTTAGCCTCTAAACAACAAGATCTGTGTTTGAAATTGTGTGAAGCATGCTCGTTGAAAAGAGCCATTACTCGTATATAAGAGCTTTAGTAACTTTTTATGCGCGACTCGAAGTTCTTTGCTATACCTACTAAGGACCACTTAAAATTTTGTAACTGCGTCTTGACTTAAATATGCCCGATTTAATAGAAGTGTTTAGTACATAATGCGTACATAACTAGATATTAAATAAAGGGAATCTTATTTTAAAAATATGTTATGTACCAAAATTACTAAGGGTTTTCGTACTAACTTCACGTTTGTATGAGTATATATTTTTCTTTAATGCTTTAAATGCTGTAGTTTTTTATTAAAAGCTAATATAGTAACTAATAGAGTAACTATTGAGTAACTATTGACTAGTGAACGATTTACGAAAATCATATAAACAATTTTTTCCGGCAAGTTTTACGATTTTAAACCAAATGTATCTGGCATCTATATTCAAGGTGCGGTAAAGCTGAAGGTCGTTACATGCGCTGCGCTTGCGTTCTACACTTTTCTAAACTCAAGTTACATGCGATAACGCTTTTCATGCGATAAGTTTTTTTTTATGTTTGAAGTATTTTTTAAATAAAAACATTTTTTTAGCACAAAAATATAAAATAACAATCCACGGCACAAATATTTTTGACGAAAACTTTGAAAAAATAAAACGAATTGCGATCTGCCGCTATCAAAAAGAACTGCTAGTTTTTATAACGCTTATGACGCGTGCAAAAGTAGAAAGTAAACCTACTTTTTGCGTCGTACGCGTCTATGCGTTCAATGCTTTGTGATGTGGAACTTGTCTCATACAATTGCACTAATTCTACTTTTTTGACAGATGCTTAGAACACGTGGTATGGACCTTCAGCTTAATGTCTACAAGCAAAATTATAATAAAAACAGGCGTGTAGTGAGCTGTTCATGTCAAAAGTATTTGAAAGTTTTTTCACAATTATAAACTATTTTTTTTCACGAAATTATTAAACCACTAAATTTACTTTCAAAAATGTAAGCAATACATATAATGTGATGTGCTCTCTATATTGCAGACGTTATTACTTAGGGTCTTCACACGCAATAAACTTGGAAATAATTATGTTCTCAACTTGGAAATAATTATGTTCTCAAATTCTATTGCCAACACCATATGTTCACGTGTGGACCGCAAAAACATTTATTTTCAAATATATTGCGAAATTGTTGTTAACACTTTTTTTGAAGAAATAATGTTCAACATAAACTGTCTAATTTAGTTGTATTTTCTTCAACATTTGTTGTTCGGTTACAAAAAAATGGAATAATTATAAATTTGTTTAAATTAAAAATAAAAAAGATAAACATGTCTATTTGATTATGTATCAAGTGAATATTTGTTTTATTATAAATATAATATAAATTAAAAAATGTTGTTATAGTTTTATTTATATATTGCAAACATGATATTTTAAATTTATAATAAATAAAGTAAATTTTATATTTTAAAATAAAATAATAAGTTTTATTTGTTTCCAAATTGACATTATTTTATTATTCTTATTAGTATATTGGACATGTTAGTACATCTTTACGCTTTCGTACTAAGAAAACCATTCGGGACGAAATTTTTTAATTTATGTCCAATACACAATACGTATTCCACACCTAAGGACATAAGCTTGAACATGACCATATTTTTGGTGTTATTCTGCCGACGTTATTGCTTATGTTCGAAAATAAATATTGCGAATGGAATATTAAAATAATAATGCACCTTGATTAGTTCAATTATAATTTTTGTTTCGAAACAATTTAACTGTGCTGCCAGCTACTGTAATTTTTAATTGAAATGATCAAATTACATGTACTTATTTTAGTGTCTACATCTGACATTATATCTGAGAAAACGTCGGCAGAATGAAGGAACGAATTTATACTACGGAGTATACGTTGTTTTGGCAATATTATAAGAATTCATAAATCATTGAACGTCGAGAAGAAAACACTTCTTTGCGATCAATAGAATTTTATATGAATTTTAAATAGACACAATAAAAACATTCCTGTGAAGTTGCGATTATCCAATGAAACCCAGAATGTAAAACTAAATAAAACAAATCAGTAGTTTTATTAAAAAATTAAAAAAATAAACAATAGCATAACTTAAAATTCAACAATAGGTCGAATTTGTCATGTCAGAAAACTAAAAGTGGTTATGTAGATAACACACGATATGTTTTTAACAATGTAGATGTAATTTTTCTCAATGTTAAATGCCTACATATCGTCTGTTCCCTCAAAAACATTGCCTCTTTAAAAAACATGAGCAACGTCATTTGACAAAATTTCAAATAGAGTGTGTTCTATTTTGTTATGTTTGAACATCTGACATTAAAACTATACGGCTTGCGATCAATTCAGAGCGGTTGATTATGGGCAGTAGTAGTCGGCTGAGGAAATTTTAACGCATCCGAATTTTAATTATTTTTTATAATAATAAAAAGCATGCACATTGTCAGGCGTACATGTACGTTTGTGAGCAAATTTTACAAACCGTCTGTAAAAAGTATAATTTGACAGACATGAAAAAATACATCAGGAATTACATATTAGAAAAACAGATGCAAAAACATGTCGTCTGTGGGTGTCTTAAAGAACAAAAACTTTCGAAACAATTGGTGATTCCAGCTTAAGGTTTGGAAATGCATTGTACCATGTGCAAATTAATACCAAGAATATATCTGTATACTAACTAGTATTTTGTTAGCGTAGAATAAAAATATACACGTACTCGTATGTATACTGAGCAAAAGCATGGCAATTAACACAAGATTGCGAATAATAATTATCTATTTTATATAAAGCCCTCTAAGATTTAAATTTATACATTTTCGTAACAAGCAACAATGGCGTTAAATGTGTCAAACTTTTTGTTGTTACTGCGTATTTCATGCTTTTGCCCAATGTGCACTGCCCATTGTGAAAACCCTTATTATTACATATTGAATTAAAATTTGCACAAATAATTCGCTCGTATGTTTTACAACAAAACGGATCTTTATAAAAATATAGCTATTTTTAGTGCGTTTTCTATTCTTCTCCTGGTGACTATTATATGTCGACACATAGGCAGCTAAAAAGCACACAAAAATCAGTCACACTATCTGGTTGGTTTGTATAACTATTTTATACTATACTTCAAACATTGTTTGCATTTACGAACTTACGAGTAGTTATGTTCTAAACATATGTGTATTGGATATTGCACTGTAAGGACAAGATTAAAGCTTGAAACAGATTACTAGTATGTGTTTTTATGTTACAACACAGTCAACAATTTAAAGGCTGCAGCTGCCTCTTTGTAGCTAAACTTACAAAAACAGTACCATCAAGAATATAAATAGTCGAAAACTTTCAAACAAGAAAAGCAAAAACATATAAAAGACTCACAAAAAGTTCAAAGTGAAGACAAAAGCATTAACTATGAAATAAAAAAAAAGCAAGAAAATAAATAGTCACTCACTATTACTCATGTTGTACAGATTAAAATAAGAAAAACAAAGTTAAATGCAACAAATGCGTTAAATGGCACAAAAAGAGTGGAACTTCCTTTTAAAACTTTTGATATATTAAGATAAGTTGAATGAACATTCAGACACTATTTCATTAAGTGTATTCATTCACAGTAGCTTACATTCACGAACACATATTTGAACTTGACACTCACATAATCAGGTTTTTAAAATATTTATTTCTATTATATTGTGTTCCCATTTCCAAATATGTTTATCAGCCAATACGATGATAGTTGTATATAAAACAAAAAGCTTTCAGAAAATTATTTTAAATTGAAACAATATATCGGACAAAAGCTCGCGACGGCTTTGTTGGCTTACTATATTTTCAATGACTCTGAGGTTCAATGTGCCGAACTATCTCTTCCTTTAGCTCTTGAATTGTTTTTGGCTTATCGACGTTTATTTTTTCTTTTAAATTTCCCTAAAGAAAAAAGTGCAATGTTATTAAATTATATCGTCCAGACGGAAAATTATCATCGCCACGACATGAAAAAAGACGGCCATTGAATTACTTACGTAAAAGAATCACTGTTTCGTTGGCTGTATGGCCAGACAAACCACCCTGTTAGAACTACATATCATCCAGGTCCATATACTCAATTTTTGGCTACAAGAAGTTCGTTATCATCTCACGGCAGCCGTAAGTCTTCTGCCACACTATCGCAACAATAATATTATCTGGAGAACGAACTGGGTCCAAGTGTTTTCACATTTCATACAGGCAGATTTGCTGAATTCTCCCGATTTGGCAGATTATGCTGTCGAAAATAATGCACGAAGTGCATGAAATGCAATTTTTGATTTAAACGCCCATTTTCGTAAAAGGTTCCAACAATCTTAACATACTGTTAAAATGTACCTCTACAAGGTGGAATTTATCAACAATGTGAAACTGTGTTGGGCAAAAAACTTGACGTGAAGGTGTGACTCACAATTAAAGCAATGCATTATGATTGGGCAGGGATGGTGTATGTTAATCATTTGAAAAACGTGTTTATTACAAATGATCCCGCGGATGATGCAGCTGAAATTCCGCCATAAGCTGTTAGGACGCCTGTGCCATTGAGACTTAGTTTTCAAGATGTCGAAAACGTCATAAATAAAATAAACTCCACGAAATCTCCAGATATTGATGAAACACGAGTAATATGCTTGCGTGCCTAGAAGAATTCTTCTTTTTATTTTTAACGCTATTTTACGTCTAGAGTATTATCCTGCAGAGTGGAAGGTCTCTATGATTACTATGATACCTAAGCCAGGGAAGAATCCTACTTAAGTAGAGTCATATAGAGCAACAATCGAATTATGGGGTACGGCCTCAATATCTAACATTGAGAAAATTCAAAGACAACATAATTAAATTCTTCGAACGATTACTGCAGCTCCATGGTACGTAAAAAAAATCACGAATTCATAAGGATATGTGTGCTCCACTGGTAAAAGATGAATTTTCAAAGTATGCGACAAGGTATATCAGCAAATTGGAACTTCACCCAAACTCTCTTGCACGAAACATACTTAATTTTGGCGGCCACACTCGGTTTAGAAGAAGGGATACCGTTTCCATCATCAGAACGTTCAATAGGTGATTTTACCGATATAGCTCCCGCATACGGCCCAATTACAAATAAAAATTCCGTGGTAGCTTTTTCACTTTTCTTCAATTATGAACAAAATTTTAGTATGTTTTATTTTTTATTTTTACGTTCTTTCTGTTAACTGAAAACATTAAAAGGAGATTAACTGTTCCATTCCTTGGGACAAGTTAACAAAAATTGTGTTTTTCTCTTTAATTTGAATTGAAAAATAATTTCCGAGTGGAAAAAATTCCATGAGAATTTTTCATAACTGGGCTGATAACAAAACTTTTTGTCTAGCATTGGCCGGGCTTAAGTAAAAAGCAAATTTTTTTCATTTTTATATTTAGTATTAAGATTTGAATACTTATTGTTTGTTCATTTTGAAGATTCAATAAATAAAAAACACTTAAAAAATAAGAATAACTTCACACTAATTTTTTTTTTTTTTTTGATCTGCAGTCTTGCCGCTTTAATGACAAGTTTTTACATATCCAATTTCTAACTACTAACATACTAGTTGAGTTAGTAAATCTGAAAATCTACAAGTATATGTACGTATGTGGCAGAGTTTGATAAATTTGAAGTGTATGATGAAATTTGATTGATTTTATTGTTCAGTTTTGCTCTATTTCTATATTGTTAGTCACAAAGCTGCAACTCTCATAATTCCGTCACAAATGTCATTTTTATTTATTTATTTATTTGCTTATTTAAGTCTATAGACTATAAGTCCTTACAGACTAAAGAAAAAATATAAAGGAGTACAATTACGTATTTAAGTACAAAATTATTTTTCTTTTATTACATCATTGGATTCAGAGATATCTATAATATTTGAAATATTTAACAAATATTTCACATATGTGACGAAAGGGATCACTGTTGGCATAGACGGTTCTGTGATAATCTAGACTTATTAGTTGATCATTACGGGTTGCTCTTGTTGGTACACAGAAATTTATTTTGCTCAGCGGAAACTTTGAATCAACTTCACCGCGAATCACTCCAAGGAGCAAAGAGATACTAAGTATGGTTCGACGACTTTTCAAAGTTGGTAATTTAATGAGTCCAAGCCTACTTTCATATGATGGCAGCACCTACGAGTTCCATCCAAGACCCCGTAGACAGAAAATAAGAAATTGTTTTTGGATAGATTCAATACTATTTATATGAATGGTGAAGTAAGGATCCCATATAATTGATCCATATTCAAGAATAGGGCGAACCAAGGAAATATAAAGTTGCTTTGTAATGTAAAGAACTCCACAAGCCTTATTAACAGTTAGTGCAATGTGATCTCAAAAATCCAGCTTATGGTCAGGGATGAATCCCAAATCGGTAGTAGTGTTAACTTTTTCAAGCATTATTCCATTACTGTGATAACAATAATTTAAATAGTTGTTTCGATAAAATGACATTTGTTTTCATTTTTTTATGTTAAGATATGTCCTTAAAATTAAATTTGCACCATTCCTGAAGTTTATTGATATCGGCTTGAAGTAGAAGATGATCTTTGGGGTTATTTAGGTGTTGAAATAGTACAGCATCATTAGCACACATTAAAATTCTTGAGTGCAAGACGGCAAAGGGCAGATCATTAATAAAAAGGGTAATTAACAACGGACCAAGATGGCTCCCTTGGGGAACACCAGAAGGAACACCCCAATTTATCGATAAGACATTTGTAAACTTGACTTGTTGGATTCTGTTAGTCAGATATGAACGAATCCATCTATGGGTTGTAATGCTAAATCCCATTAACGAAAGCTCGTGTAACAACAGGTCGTGGTTTACTTTATCAAATGCTTTACTAAAATCCGTGTAAATTACATCCGTTTGCTTGCTGTTTTAAAATTTATCAATTACGATAGTAGTAAACTCCAACATGTTAGTAGTGGTGGAACGTGACGTACAAAAGCCATGTTGGTACGATGATAACAGTGAAGATATTTGGTTACATAGACAACTCGTACATATGTACATTTATTAATATGTGTAATTGTTCGGGCTTAAGGTCTTTTTTGGATTTTTTTGGTTTTTAATTATCTGGCAATATTTCGCTTTCCTTTGGATAGCTTCTTCAGGCCAAATAATATGAAAATAAATATTATTTGGCCTGAAGAAGCTATCCAAAGGAAAGCGAAATATTGCCAGATAATTAAAAACCAAAAAAAATAAAAATTTCAAAAAAGACCTTAAGCTCGAACAATTACACATATTAAGAAAGGAAAAAAACGGTCGAAATAAAGAAATAATAAGTATGTAATGGGTGATTTTATAGGAACTATCGGAAATTTAAAAAAAAACACACATAAAATTCAGAAAAATGCATGAAATATTTATTTGGATCGATAGTTGGGTCGATATAATTTAATGTTTGAAGATTATTTCATGCAAATATTGGCCGCGGCTGCGCCAATCCGCTTAGTCCAATTCGCTTAGTCCAATTTTGGCATACTCTTTCCAACATTTCGGCCGGTATCTCACGAATAATGTTGGCAATGTTGGCTTCCAGTGCGTCAATCGAAGCGGGCTTGTCGCTATAGACATTAGCCTTAACATAGCCCCACAAAAAATAGTCTAGAGGCGTTAAATCGCACGATCTGGGCGGCCAATTGACTGGTCCCGAGCGTGAAATAAACTGTTCACCGAACTCGCCTCTCAATTGGTCCATTGTTTCGCGTGCTGTGTGGCATGTGGCACCGTCTTGTTGAAACCACATGTCATGCAAGTCAAGCTCTTTCATTTTGGGAAAAAAAAAAGTTTGTTATCATCGCACGGTAGCGCTCACCATTCACAGTAACGTTGTGATTTGCATCATCTTTGAAGAAATACGGCCCAATGAAGCCGCCAGCCAAGGTTGCCAGAAGTGCAGATTTATCTTCATTTTGCAGATTTTTCCTCTCTAAAAACACTAAATGAAGATTTGAAGATTTTTGTCCTAAAAACGCAGATTTTTAATAATAATGTAACTTCTTGCACTTTTCCCTTATATTTCTACTAGAACGAAGTTAGAACGAAAATATCAATCGTTCATGTTATAAAGTAGACAAAATGGAATAACATCTTGCACATGTTTTTGAATGTTATATAAGAAAATTAAGCGAAATTTTTAAAAAATTATAAACTCGAAGTTTAAAAACTTTGTTAAAGCAACTTTGGCAAGTTTCTAGAAAGTAATATGACCTTATTTATACGATAATTTAAGGTCTTTTTTATAATACTCTTTTAAAGTTGTTACCAAAATCATGTTACATTTTTACGACGATTTTTAAATCATGTCTTTAATTTTTGACAATTACATCCTTTGGCTAATATCGATGTCAGTCAAATGAAAATAAAACAATTTTAAAAACATAACAAGTAAGTGAAAAGGAAATTAGAAAAAAACATGAAAAATGTTTTTCGTTGTGACAATTTTTCAATACAACTATAAATGTCGTTTAGACATCTAAAATATTTATTTAACAATTGAGTTTTTTATTCACTATTTTAGCTTCTAACATTTGAATTTTTGATATCTGCTTTTCGATACTTTCAAAAAGCAAATCGTAGCAACCAACGGTTGTTCATTTGTTTGAAAGGTGTAAAGAAATGTTAGAGACGTTTATAAATAGAAAAGCTTGTTTTTTGTGTTTTGAGAGCATTTTTCTTTTTAAATTCTCAACAATTTATTTAGATTGTTGGGATATAAAGTTGAATGCTTGAGATTATCTTTCAAAAATTTCCAAAGTCTACTGATGATTAGAGTAGTTCCTATGAAATGTCGACATATAGATAGCTGGGAAACATAGAAAACAATCTATTTATAATTTTTTATATTTATTTACTCGTACAGTTGCAAATAAATTTGTAAAGTATGGGGGCAGTAACGAAGACCGTATGCGCACGATAGTAATAACAGTAATTGGCAGCGGCGCTGTGACTAACTATAACGACTTATGCCTTCACATAAGAAATTACCGCGTTGTTAACAAAGGAATACCTCAAAAAAACTGTAAACTAATACACTTAGTTGAGGCTAAGAGTTAACCAGTGAGAGCGAAACGCAAAACTCTCGAAGGCCAAACAACAACGACAAGCCTGACCACACTTACGATAACGCGAGAACTGTTCTCCAGCCCAGAGCTGTATTTAAAATAAAGCCACTTAATTCTAACATAATGCTCAAATTCTAATCGAGTTTATTAAATATATAATGATTTTACCACATTCATCAGCAAATGTGCAGATAATCTTCAGCTAGGTAAATGTTAACGACACAGAAGTCCGAATATGCTCGTACATCGGTATACGTGTTTAGGCATTAAATAATTTTAAGAACTGTTTTCTTCTAAATTTTCCAGCTAAAGATCTTGATTGATTTTTGTTTTTATAAAAAAGGTTTAACGGTATTTTTATTTTCAATATTTCGATAACAATTTGTCATCATCATCAGGAAAATTTAGAAGAAAACAATATAAACAAGATCAAATAATACGAATATTTAATTTTAAGAACTTTCATAACTTCTTTCAATATGTTGTTAGTTTTTTTAAATTATTTATAAAAAGGCATATTAATAAGAGTTTAAAGATTTTTTGAAGATTTAAAAAATAATGTGCAGATTTTGCAGATTTTTTCATGAGAAATTCTCGAGTTTTGAAGATTTTACCTCTTTAAATTCTGGCAACCCTGCCGCCAGCCCATAATCCGCACCAAACGGTTGTTTTTTGTGAATGCATTGGTAGCTCTTGCAATGCTTCTGGCTGCTCTTCACTCCAAATACTGCAGTTTTGCTTGTTCACGTATCCATTCAACCAGAATTGAGCCTCGTCGCTGAACACAATTCTTCGATAAAAAAAAAGTGGATCTTCATCTAACTTTTCAAGAGCCCATTCACCAAAAATTTGGCGTTGTGGTAGGTCGTTTGGCTTCAATTCTTACACCAGCTGTATCTTATAAGGCTTCACACCCAAATCCTTCCGCAAAATTTTCCACGTAGTGGAGTAACAGAGGCCCAATTGCTGCGAACGGCGCCGAATTTTCTTCGGGTGCGATATTTTCTTCAGTTCGCACTCTACGTAAGCGTGTTGGTGGTTTAATGTCCAACAATGTAAATTTGGTGCGAAATTTTTTTACAATAGCCCGAATAGAAGCCTCAGTAGGTCGATTAAACTGACCATAAAATGGAAGAAGCGCGCGATGAACTTTCTTAACAGAGCACGCATTTTGGTAATAAAATTCAATAATTTGCAAGCGTTGTTCGTTTGTAAGACGATTCATGATTAAATTATAGACCAAACTGAAGATGTTTGACAGTGACAGTTACATTTATTTTAACATGCAATTAAAATCGTTTTTAAGCATTTCCTAATTAATTAAAATGGTTTTGTTATTATCATGGATACGAGTATGATCGGAAATTACTGGACAAACTCATTAATGCCATTAATATTCCAATTTTCAATATTATACTTTGCGGTTTTTTAATTTCAATTTTATAATTTTACTTCCCCAGATTTTATAATGACCTCTTACTTGGACTTTTTATCTCTACTCTTTTTCTATCAAGTTTTACGTGTACACATTTCGTTCAGTTTATGAAATTAAGTTTACATATTAATATATTTTCATGTATTTACTTAAATACATACATATATTTATATGTACATGGTCTGAAAAAATAACCATTATTTTCAAATTTCGGGAGTTACTCATGTTCGATTTTCTGTTATATATGTATGTTGGCAATATAAAAAAGCACATTTATTTTAGTAAATTTTTTATGTTTCGTATTAAAATTTTAATACTTACTGTAATGTTAATTTATTTTGAAGATTAAATAAATAAATAAATGCTTTAAAAAATTGTTTTAAAGCTAAAGAGGCTCAAAAGGAGTATTGGCCACTCCAAATGGCTCTGGACATTTCCAAAGTATTTGAAAAAATATGGAACGGTACATTACCGTCCAAATTTATCGCTTTTGCCGTCGATGTGGATTTTTCTCAGTTTATATCTGGCTTTCTTGGAGACCGCTCTATACGAGTTGTTATAAGTGGGGTCTCATCAAACTAGTTCAATATAAATTCAAGAGTACCGTAAGGCTTAGTTCCTTCACCTTCTCTATTTCTTATTTTTCTTAATATCCTTCTATGTTTAAACCTATTGAATCTTTTGCAGATGATAGCAACATTTGCCATTCTACTCATTCAGTTATAGGGGTCGTAAAGCAGCGTTGACTTCAATGCTCGTAAGACCCAGTGTTGTTTCCTAACACACAAACTCATGACATGAATGCTACTTCCTCTGTACTCACAGAGGATATAAATATGTAGGAATCAGATGCTCTTGACGTTCTTGGAATGAAAATTTAGCGTTATGTTCGCTGGACTACACATATTTCAAAGTATCGATTTTTCAAACGGTGTAAGACACACACCACTCGATATGTTTACTGTTTATACTACCTATATCGGAGTGAAAATGGAATACAACTCTCATGTTTGGGCCGATAACACAAAGTGTATTCTTCGGTTATTCGACCGAGTGCAAGAGAGAGCGAAGAAGCTTATTGGCAGCAGTAGAGTTTCAAACTCTATTGATCACTGGAACATCGCCACAGTGTGGAATGCATTACTCTGTACATCGATACAACAATGATTTTTCTCCGACGAGGTTAGCGATCTTGTTCCCGAAATTTGCATATTTTTACATAGTACACGTACATTGCCTAAATCTCATACATTTGTTACGATTTTTTTTTTTTTGCCGAACGACTCGTCTATGGAAAAAGTTGCCAACGGACGTGTTTTATATCAAGTCAAAGTGTTTCTTTCCCCCTCCACATTACCTATTTTACTAGTTCCGGAACACGGTAGACAAAAAAAAATATGCTGTTCCCCGTAATTTAGTAACCAAAACACTCTTTTAAAATCTGCCTAATTCGCAGTTAAACGCTACAAGGAGACAGAAAAAATCTTACAAACAAAAAACTTTTCTGTTCAAAATGAAATTTAAAGCTTTTAGGAACAATACAAAAAGTATAACTTATTGGATTTAAAAAGTTTTTATCAGTTTTTTCCCCGTTTTGCAATTGCGAAAAGTCAACTTGACAATGTCAACGAAATTGTAGTTTATTACTTTTTATACTTTTCCGTTCCTTGTCTAACGCAATGAAAGTAGACAAAAACGTACACTTACATATGTACATACGTTTGTAAATACACAGTTTTGCTCGAAACCTAAGCAAATTTTCCCAATGAACAAATCACACCTTTAATCTTTCTTCACAAGTATATTTGCTTAAAATAGTACATTTGATTTTTATTATGTTAGCAGCTGTTCCCGTGGCATTGACCGCCTGTTATTCATATATACTACACAAAAGTAGAATTAAAAACCAGTATACATATATATGTTTTTAGAAGGATTCCACATTAATTTGCTTTAATCATTACCCAGCTTGTTAGACGACGATTGTATACAATCCCCAAAAGAATCTTCTGTTGATTATCTGACGAGTAACAATAACCAAAGCATCTACACTTTTATTTATACTTTAAAAATTTTCTGACACGCTCGCCACCCAGTCGTGGAATGTTTGTTAAGACGATTAAAAATTGTATTGTTTTTATTTTTTACTTATATTTTTAATTGATTTGTATTTATTAGAAAAGCAGAAATAAACAGCTAATAATAGTTTATAGTAGTGCAACCTTTTGAACATTAAAAGCGCGGGTGATGAGCCAGTGTGAATTATACGAGTTTATAGTATAATAATATCGAACAAGCCTTTTACTATTTCCTATATGACTCATACAAGGATTACACGGCTCTTTATAAGATAATATTTACAAGTTGTAAGATAATATTTACAAGAGTCTCAGACGATCCTCTCTACGATTAACATAAGCCTCTATTGTTGAGCTGTATATACACCCGTTCGAAGGATTGTCTGCGATTAAAAATGAAGCTCGTCGACGATAAAAACATTCTTCATGAGATTCCCAGTAGGGTCTTCTACGACTCACAATGCTAGCTTGGTAGTCAGAAAACAAAACTAAAATTACAGGAATTTGTTATGCTCTTCTAAAGACTTTCATTCATTTATCGTTGAGCAAGGGATGAAAACCCATGAAGTGGACTATCAGCAATTTTATAAAAAAAATTTTACGCATTACACAAGCGTTACAATTACAAATGAATAGATGAAAACAAAGTAAAAAATAAATAAAAGCATACACGTTAAAATTTGAAATTCAAGAAAATTTCACACGGGCCAAAAAATACAAACAACTTGTTTTTTATTTTCCTAGATATCTATATATCGATATTTCATAGGAACTAGTCTGCTCATCAGTAGACATGGAAACCTTTGAAAGATATTTTCAACCATTTAGTTTTATATCCCAATATTATAAACAAATTATTGAGAATTTTAAAAAAATGTTCTAACAACATGCTTCAAAATACGAAAAACAAGCTTGTTTTTTAGGTATGAAAGTTGGTAATTTGGTGTTAGGGGTAGCTCCTATGAAATGTCAAGATATAAGCAGTTATGAAACATAAAAACAAGCTGTCTATGTTTTTTGATTGGTATCAATATTAGAAACTAATAAAGTAGATAAACTCAATTGTTTCATAAATACCAAATATACTTTATCTTTTTCTTAAAGTTTAACTTATATTCATTTAAAAAGTTTTTTATATCTGACAAAAAAAAGTTCTAAATCTAATTTTTTTTGTTTGTTGGTTAGCTTTCTCAACAATATATCCTCATTTTTATTTTTAAACATCACTGGTATAAGTATATATACTATATGTATTTAATTGACGAAAACCCATGATGAGCCAACATACTCGTACTCGTATATTTGGCAAATGAGAAATAGTTTGACTCTGTAATAGTAATCGCTAAAAATATATTGGTAAGCTTGTCGCTATCATTGGATTTCTAGGAATATATGCAAGTGAGCTGCTGCAAGTCCGGTAATGATTGGGAGCACAATTAAATAATCTTTGACGTCCTAAGCAAAATTCAGCTTTTATGGATATTGCTAACAGTATCAATTATATTATACTAATGTTCTTTAATCAAAACTCCATAAGGCGTAGGACTTAAGGCAATTATGTCTGATCATATTCCTATTGCAACTACGGAGAGCCCTTGATGAGAATCACCAGCAAGTATAAATTTACTATGCAACGCATTAGAATAATCGTATACATACACACACTGTTACTACAAGTGTACGAGTATTTTTGTTTTTAACTATTTCGATTAATATTGAACTCTCCTTTATAGTAGACAATTTTACATACGCATTTAAATAAATTATCATCAAAACTAAAATAGCCCATGTGGACAAATGTTCATCTTTGATTAGAAAACATATTTCTAAGAAGAAAATCAAAAACGCATTTAACCATTGGTAATGTCTATCCTTATTGTGCAGAAACTTCAAGCAACAGGTTTAGCCTACTTGCTGATCAGAACGATTTGGATGTAGGCTTTGGAAATGTGCGTGTTTCGGACACTAGATCAGAGCAAAATCCATTGTAGTAACGACAGAACAGAGTAACGCAACCTACACTGCGTCGTTGCTACAGTGAGTCAATAGTGTTGGATACTCTACTGTCACCGATAAGTTTCTTCGCTTTCTCCTGTATACGGTCGAGAAACCCTAAAATAGACTTTGAAGCGCCAGCCCAAACATGAGAGTTGTATTCCATCCCCGGCTGGATATAGGTGGTATAAATAGTAAGGAGATCTAATGGAGTGAAGTACATCTTACAACGTTTCAAACAACCGGGGCACTTGAATGCTTCTTTAGAGGCATTGTATTTTCATTCCAAGGACATCAAGAGCATCTGATACCTCAATATTTATTTCATCCAAGAGTACAGATGAAGCACCATCAGCGGTCATGTGTTTGTGTGTTAATAAACAACACTGGGTCTTACGAGCGTTGAAGACGACCCTGTTTTTACGGCCCCATTCAGAGTTTAGTAAAAGATCGCTATTCAGTGAGTTATTCATATTTTGACTCTTGGCAACGATCTCAGATAGGCTGGGCCTATAATTGAATGTGTATGAATGGCAAATGCTGCTGTCAGCTGCCAAAGAGTGGATAGGGTTGGAAGTTTGATATAGAAGGTCATTGAGGAAAATGAGAAATAGGGTAGGAGAAAGAACGAAGCCTTGCGGTACTCCTGAATTAATCTTGAATTGGTTTGATGAAACCCCATCTATAACAACTCGTATAGTGCGGTTTCTGAGAAAGCACGATATAAACCGATAAAAGTCATCACCGATACCAAAAGCATTAAGTTTTGCCAGTAGTGCACCATGTCATATTCTCCCAAACGCTTTGGAAATATCCAGAGCCACCACCTTACTTTCACCGAAATAATGGATTGAGTGGCACCATTTCTCAGAGAAAGATATGCCAAAAGATCACCAGTGGAGTGACCTTTACGAAATCCTTATTGACGATCACAAAGTAATTTATGTCATTTCTATTACTTTGGAAACTGTAGAGCAAATTGCAATTGGGCGGTAATTTTCAGGGTTATTTGCCTCACACTTTTTGGGGATTGGCGTTACATTAGCAACCTTCCAGCACGATGGAAAATTACCAACATGGTAAAGAATGCTGAAAGGGCGTGATAATGGACGTGCGCGTAGAATAACACTGCGTCAAGACCAGTGCTGGAATGACATCCGGTCCAGGAGCCTTATTTATGTCGAGGTCTGCCAAAATCCTTTTAACTGCTCGAACCCGGGAAAACATTTTTTGCATATTTGCAGATACTCTTTCGTGTTCGGGAAGTGGTTGACTGCTTTCCGGCTAGTAAGAATTGCTTGCAAAATCTTCAGCCAGTAGGTTTGCCTTGTCAACCCGGTCGCTGAATGCTTGGTCATTATTTAAGAGGGCTGGAGTTGATGAACTATCACTGTTCCTTACTCTCTTAACGAAATACTAAAAGGTCTTACTGCCCCGGGGAGCTGTAAGGTCCTTAGTACGAACTTTTCACGCCAAAGTACCCTGACACATGTCAGTGTCTGCTTTTTTGTTTAAACGTCAGTTCCTGAATGCTTCCTCTCTGGATCTGACGGCATTTGTGCACGTCTGATTAAACCATGATTTCGCTCTTGCCTTAATCAAAATTTGCTTGGAGGGGATGAATGTTCCCATCCCTAGCTAGATAACGTCATCGACCATTTTTGCTGAAGCAAAAATGTCATTATCAAGAAAGCAAAGTTTCCAATTAAAATGCTCATAAAATTGGTTGAGCTCAGCCCGACGAGCCTTTTTGTAAAGCAATTTTGACCGTTTCGTGGCTGGATTAGAAACGTTACGAAGTTCGGAGACCGAAAAGGAGGCAGAAATGGTGCAATGATCCGAATTGCCGAGAGGTGCACAAACTCTTACTTCATACTTTTGAGGGTGTGAAGTCAGAAAAAGGTCAAGTGTGTTTGAGTGGTGCATATTTCATGCGTTGGGTCATTCGCTAATTGCGCAAGGTGGTTGTGCGTAGCGAACAACTCAACACATTGGCCTTCCGGAGTTGTATGACTCGAATGACGAAACCAGGATGAGTTGTGAACATAGAAATCACCAGCAACAACGATTTCATTGCTCGGACAACTCTCCAGGATTTTTTATATGCAGTAGGAGAGGGCAACGAAACCATAAAAGGTGATATCCCTCCCCGCCTTTGGACTTCTGTAAAGAAACCGGAAGTGCAAGAAGTGTGACCTGATTTTGAATTTAGCCCAAAGACAGGAAAATTCGGCATTATGCATGCTTAATGGTTGCTGTCATTGGAACACAACTTCATTGCGAATGTAAATTAGAAGGTCCCGATGGAAGTTAATGAGGGATACGAATTGATTCCCAGATATTCCGACCGAAAACGGAGTACAACTCTCATGTTTGTGCCTATGCCTCAAAGTCTATTTTGAGATTACTCGACCGTATGCAGGAGAGGGCGAGGAACTCATCGGTGACAGTATGGTATCCAACTCTATTGACTTACTGGAGCATCGACGTTGTGTGGAGTGTGTTACTCTGTTGTAACGTTACTACAAACGAAACTCGCATATATTTAAATTTTTACGTAGCACACGTTCATCGTCCAGAGCTCATCCTTTTGCGGTTGATTGCCCGGAGAGTTGTACTACATATTACAGAGAGAATTCGTTTTTCAGCCGTACGCTTCGCCTGTGGAACAAGTTACCTTCAGACGTCTTTCCTGTCTGTTATAACGTTGGAAGGTTCAAGTCAAATGGTCACAAACACTACTCCCTTTTTCCCCCTCCTCACAACCTATTTTCCTAGTTCTGGTGCAATGCACTGCATATGCAGGGGTCACCCACTGAGTACTGATCCAATATAAAAAAAAAACAAAAATATGGATCAGCATTCTCAGATACCTGGGTTTCACATAAGGCAAAAACATCCGGCCGATGGAGACACGGATAAATCATGAACAAATGCTAATTTTCTTTTTATTTATTACTTATTGTATTGGAGTATATAAAACTAAATAATATAACATAATTATGCATAAGAATTATATCATTTAGATTAGTTTGGTATTTTACATTTTTTATACCCTTCACAAATATGTGAGTGATGTATATAAGTTTGTGATTCCATTTGTAATTTATACAATTTTCATTTCAGACACTATGAAGTATACATATTCTGATATTGATAGAAAAATCGATTAAGTCCGGCTGTCCGCCGTTGAAATGTCGTTTCTGAGCAAACCATTAGACATAGAAACTTTTTTCTTTCATCATTCTATTACTCCATCGGTTTATGGGTTTGCTATTGAAATTCAGTAAAATCGGTAGCTGAGATATATCCAAAACTCCCAAAAAAGCCATTATTTTTGCAATTTTGGATGAAAATTTAAAGAAATGGTTTGTTTTGCCTCAAATTGTTAAGCATGGCGATTACAAGGCAAAAATAAATTGTTTCCAGATATCGGTCCATATATATCCGAGATGTAGCCTAAACTAAAGCTTTTAATGAAAATGTCGAGGGAACTTAAAACTTTTTTTTTCGCTTAAAATCAGTTCTGGTAATAAATAAAAGGTTGCTAAAATACAGAAAATGAGAAATTCCGATATCGATCCATATACTCCTTTACCCGAGACTATGGCCTAAACCGATTTTTTCATGAAAATGTCGGATAAGCGAACGTAAATATTTTTTTGCTTAAAAGAAGTTCTGATCATATAATGAGGTTACCAAATAGAGAAAATTTTATTTTCCGATATCGGTCCATATATACCCAAGATATAGTCTAAACCGATTTTTCCATGAAAAAAAAAAATTATTTTGGCTTAAATCAGTTCTGATTATAAAGCGAGGTAATTAAAATACAGATAATGAAAATTTCCGACATCGGTCCATATATACCCAACATATAGGATAAACCGATTTTTCCATACAAAAAAAACTTTTTTTTTTTTGCTTAAGCCCAGTTCAGACTATTATACTTTGTATTAATACTTGTCAAAAATTCAAATAATACGTGCAAGTCTGATAGTCTGAATGTAATCCGTTATACACACGAAAAATAATACGATAAAAATTTGACATCCCATACGACTTTGTTGTTTTTTGAAACTTTTCAAAACGATATTACTTTACATTGGATCAGGGTTGTGTTTTTTAGCAATGAAGATTTGAAGATTTTTGTCCTAAAAACGCAGATTTTTAATAATAATGTAACTTCTTGCACTTTTCCCTTATATTTCTACTAGAACGAAGTTAGAACGAAAATATCAATCGTTCATGTTATAAAGTAGACAAAATGGAATAACATCTTGCACATGTTTTTGAATGTTATATAAGAAAATTAAGCGAAATTTTTAAAAAATTATAAACTCGAAGTTTAAAAACTTTGTTAAAGCAACTTTGGCAAGTTTCTAGAAAGTAATATGACCTTATTTATACGATAATTTAAGGTCTTTTTTATAATACTCTTTTAAAGTTGTTACCAAAATCATGTTACATTTTTACGACGATTTTTAAATCATGTCTTTAATTTTTGACAATTACATCCTTTGGCTAATATCGATGTCAGTCAAATGAAAATAAAACAATTTTAAAAACATAACAAGTAAGTGAAAAGGAAATTAGAAAAAAACATGAAAAATGTTTTTCGTTGTGACAATTTTTCAATACAACTATAAATGTCGTTTAGACATCTAAAATATTTATTTAACAATTGAGTTTTTTATTCACTATTTTAGCTTCTAACATTTGAATTTTTGATATCTGCTTTTCGATACTTTCAAAAAGCAAATCGTAGCAACCAACGGTTGTTCATTTGTTTGAAAGGTGTAAAGAAATGTTAGAGACGTTTATAAATAGAAAAGCTTGTTTTTTGTGTTTTGAGAGCATTTTTCTTTTTAAATTCTCAACAATTTATTTAGATTGTTGGGATATAAAGTTGAATGCTTGAGATTATCTTTCAAAAATTTCCAAAGTCTACTGATGATTAGAGTAGTTCCTATGAAATGTCGACATATAGATAGCTGGGAAACATAGAAAACAATCTATTTATAATTTTTTATATTTATTTACTCGTACAGTTGCAAATAAATTTGTAAAGTATGGGGGCAGTAACGAAGACCGTATGCGCACGATAGTAATAACAGTAATTGGCAGCGGCGCTGTGACTAACTATAACGACTTATGCCTTCACATAAGAAATTACCGCGTTGTTAACAAAGGAATACCTCAAAAAAACTGTAAACTAATACACTTAGTTGAGGCTAAGAGTTAACCAGTGAGAGCGAAACGCAAAACTCTCGAAGGCCAAACAACAACGACAAGCCTGACCACACTTACGATAACGCGAGAACTGTTCTCCAGCCCAGAGCTGTATTTAAAATAAAGCCACTTAATTCTAACATAATGCTCAAATTCTAATCGAGTTTATTAAATATATAATGATTTTACCACATTCATCAGCAAATGTGCAGATAATCTTCAGCTAGGTAAATGTTAACGACACAGAAGTCCGAATATGCTCGTACATCGGTATACGTGTTTAGGCATTAAATAATTTTAAGAACTGTTTTCTTCTAAATTTTCCAGCTAAAGATCTTGATTGATTTTTGTTTTTATAAAAAAGGTTTAACGGTATTTTTATTTTCAATATTTCGATAACAATTTGTCATCATCATCAGGAAAATTTAGAAGAAAACAATATAAACAAGATCAAATAATACGAATATTTAATTTTAAGAACTTTCATAACTTCTTTCAATATGTTGTTAGTTTTTTTAAATTATTTATAAAAAGGCATATTAATAAGAGTTTAAGGATTTTTTGAAGATTTAAAAAATAATGTGCAGATTTTGCAGATTTTTTCATGAGAAATTCTCGAGTTTTGAAGATTTTACCTCTTTAAATTCTGGCAACCCTGCCGCCAGCCCATAATCCGCACCAAACGGTTGTTTTTTGTGAATGCATTGGTAGCTCTTGCAATGCTTCTGGCTGCTCTTCACTCCAAATACTGCAGTTTTGCTTGTTCACGTATCCATTCAACCAGAATTGAGCCTCGTCGCTGAACACAATTCTTCGATAAAAAAAAAGTGGATCTTCATCTAACTTTTCAAGAGCCCATTCACCAAAAATTTGGCGTTGTGGTAGGTCGTTTGGCTTCAATTCTTACACCAGCTGTATCTTATAAGGCTTCACACCCAAATCCTTCCGCAAAATTTTCCACGTAGTGGAGTAACAGAGGCCCAATTGCTGCGAACGGCGCCGAATTTTCTTCGGGTGCGATATTTTCTTCAGTTCGCACTCTACGTAAGCGTGTTGGTGGTTTAATGTCCAACAATGTAAATTTGGTGCGAAATTTTTTTACAATAGCCCGAATAGAAGCCTCAGTAGGTCGATTAAACTGACCATAAAATGGAAGAAGCGCGCGATGAACTTTCTTAACAGAGCACGCATTTTGGTAATAAAATTCAATAATTTGCAAGCGTTGTTCGTTTGTAAGACGATTCATGATTAAATTATAGACCAAACTGAAGATGTTTGACAGTGACAGTTACATTTATTTTAACATGCAATTAAAATCGTTTTTAAGCATTTCCTAATTAATTAAAATGGTTTTGTTATTATCATGGATACGAGTATGATCGGAAATTACTGGACAAACTCATTAATGCCATTAATATTCCAATTTTCAATATTATACTTTGCGGTTTTTTAATTTCAATTTTATAATTTTACTTCCCCAGATTTTATAATGACCTCTTACTTGGACTTTTTATCTCTACTCTTTTTCTATCAAGTTTTACGTGTACACATTTCGTTCAGTTTATGAAATTAAGTTTACATATTAATATATTTTCATGTATTTACTTAAATACATACATATATTTATATGTACATGGTCTGAAAAAATAACCATTATTTTCAAATTTCGGGAGTTACTCATGTTCGATTTTCTGTTATATATGTATGTTGGCAATATAAAAAAGCACATTTATTTTAGTAAATTTTTTATGTTTCGTATTAAAATTTTAATACTTACTGTAATGTTAATTTATTTTGAAGATTAAATAAATAAATAAATGCTTTAAAAATTGTTTTAAAGCTAAAGAGGCTCAAAAGGAGTATTGGCCACTCCAAATGGCTCTGGACATTTCCAAAGTATTTGAAAAAATATGGAACGGTACATTACCGTCCAAATTTATCGCTTTTGCCGTCGATGTGGATTTTTCTCAGTTTATATCTGGCTTTCTTGGAGACCGCTCTATACGAGTTGTTATAAGTGGGGTCTCATCAAACTAGTTCAATATAAATTCAAGAGTACCGTAAGGCTTAGTTCCTTCACCTTCTCTATTTCTTATTTTTCTTAATATCCTTCTATGTTTAAACCTATTGAATCTTTTGCAGATGATAGCAACATTTGCCATTCTACTCATTCAGTTATAGGGGTCGTAAAGCAGCGTTGACTTCAATGCTCGTAAGACCCAGTGTTGTTTCCTAACACACAAACTCATGACATGAATGCTACTTCCTCTGTACTCACAGAGGATATAAATATGTAGGAATCAGATGCTCTTGACGTTCTTGGAATGAAAATTTAGCGTTATGTTCGCTGGACTACACATATTTCAAAGTATCGATTTTTCAAACGGTGTAAGACACACACCACTCGATATGTTTACTGTTTATACTACCTATATCGGAGTGAAAATGGAATACAACTCTCATGTTTGGGCCGATAACACAAAGTGTATTCTTCGGTTATTCGACCGAGTGCAAGAGAGAGCGAAGAAGCTTATTGGCAGCAGTAGAGTTTCAAACTCTATTGATCACTGGAACATCGCCACAGTGTGGAATGCATTACTCTGTACATCGATACAACAATGATTTTTCTCCGACGAGGTTAGCGATCTTGTTCCCGAAATTTGCATATTTTTACATAGTACACGTACATTGCCTAAATCTCATACATTTGTTACGATTTTTTTTTTTTGCCGAACGACTCGTCTATGGAAAAAGTTGCCAACGGACGTGTTTTATATCAAGTCAAAGTGTTTCTTTCCCCCTCCACATTACCTATTTTACTAGTTCCGGAACACGGTAGACAAAAAAAAAATATGCTGTTCCCCGTAATTTAGTAACCAAAACACTCTTTTAAAATCTGCCTAATTCGCAGTTAAACGCTACAAGGAGACAGAAAAAATCTTACAAACAAAAAACTTTTCTGTTCAAAATGAAATTTAAAGCTTTTAGGAACAATACAAAAAGTATAACTTATTGGATTTAAAAAGTTTTTATCAGTTTTTTCCCCGTTTTGCAATTGCGAAAAGTCAACTTGACAATGTCAACGAAATTGTAGTTTATTACTTTTTATACTTTTCCGTTCCTTGTCTAACGCAATGAAAGTAGACAAAAACGTACACTTACATATGTACATACGTTTGTAAATACACAGTTTTGCTCGAAACCTAAGCAAATTTTCCCAATGAACAAATCACACCTTTAATCTTTCTTCACAAGTATATTTGCTTAAAATAGTACATTTGATTTTTATTATGTTAGCAGCTGTTCCCGTGGCATTGACCGCCTGTTATTCATATATACTACACAAAAGTAGAATTAAAAACCAGTATACATATATATGTTTTTAGAAGGATTCCACATTAATTTGCTTTAATCATTACCCAGCTTGTTAGACGACGATTGTATACAATCCCCAAAAGAATCTTCTGTTGATTATCTGACGAGTAACAATAACCAAAGCATCTACACTTTTATTTATACTTTAAAAATTTTCTGACACGCTCGCCACCCAGTCGTGGAATGTTTGTTAAGACGATTAAAAATTGTATTGTTTTTATTTTTTACTTATATTTTTAATTGATTTGTATTTATTAGAAAAGCAGAAATAAACAGCTAATAATAGTTTATAGTAGTGCAACCTTTTGAACATTAAAAGCGCGGGTGATGAGCCAGTGTGAATTATACGAGTTTATAGTATAATAATATCGAACAAGCCTTTTACTATTTCCTATATGACTCATACAAGGATTACACGGCTCTTTATAAGATAATATTTACAAGTTGTAAGATAATATTTACAAGAGTCTCAGACGATCCTCTCTACGATTAACATAAGCCTCTATTGTTGAGCTGTATATACACCCGTTCGAAGGATTGTCTGCGATTAAAAATGAAGCTCGTCGACGATAAAAACATTCTTCATGAGATTCCCAGTAGGGTCTTCTACGACTCACAATGCTAGCTTGGTAGTCAGAAAACAAAACTAAAATTACAGGAATTTGTTATGCTCTTCTAAAGACTTTCATTCATTTATCGTTGAGCAAGGGATGAAAACCCATGAAGTGGACTATCAGCAATTTTATAAAAAAAATTTTACGCATTACACAAGCGTTACAATTACAAATGAATAGATGAAAACAAAGTAAAAAATAAATAAAAGCATACACGTTAAAATTTGAAATTCAAGAAAATTTCACACGGGCCAAAAAATACAAACAACTTGTTTTTTATTTTCCTAGATATCTATATATCGATATTTCATAGGAACTAGTCTGCTCATCAGTAGACATGGAAACCTTTGAAAGATATTTTCAACCATTTAGTTTTATATCCCAATATTATAAACAAATTATTGAGAATTTTAAAAAAATGTTCTAACAACATGCTTCAAAATACGAAAAACAAGCTTGTTTTTTAGGTATGAAAGTTGGTAATTTGGTGTTAGGGGTAGCTCCTATGAAATGTCAAGATATAAGCAGTTATGAAACATAAAAACAAGCTGTCTATGTTTTTTGATTGGTATCAATATTAGAAACTAATAAAGTAGATAAACTCAATTGTTTCATAAATACCAAATATACTTTATCTTTTTCTTAAAGTTTAACTTATATTCATTTAAAAAGTTTTTTATATCTGACAAAAAAAAGTTCTAAATCTAATTTTTTTTGTTTGTTGGTTAGCTTTCTCAACAATATATCCTCATTTTTATTTTTAAACATCACTGGTATAAGTATATATACTATATGTATTTAATTGACGAAAACCCATGATGAGCCAACATACTCGTACTCGTATATTTGGCAAATGAGAAATAGTTTGACTCTGTAATAGTAATCGCTAAAAATATATTGGTAAGCTTGTCGCTATCATTGGATTTCTAGGAATATATGCAAGTGAGCTGCTGCAAGTCCGGTAATGATTGGGAGCACAATTAAATAATCTTTGACGTCCTAAGCAAAATTCAGCTTTTATGGATATTGCTAACAGTATCAATTATATTATATTAATGTGAGCACTAATGTTCTTTAATCAAAACTCCATAAGGCGTAGGACTTAAGGCAATTATGTCTGATCATATTCCTATTGCAACTACGGAGAGCCCTTGATGAGAATCACCAGCAAGTATAAATTTACTATGCAACGCATTAGAATAATCGTATACATACACACACTGTTACTACAAGTGTACGAGTATTTTTGTTTTTAACTATTTCGATTAATATTGAACTCTCCTTTATAGTAGACAATTTTACATACGCATTTAAATAAATTATCATCAAAACTAAAATAGCCCATGTGGACAAATGTTCATCTTTGATTAGAAAACATATTTCTAAGAAGAAAATCAAAAACGCATTTAACCATTGGTAATGTCTATCCTTATTGTGCAGAAACTTCAAGCAACAGGTTTAGCCTACTTGCTGATCAGAACGATTTGGATGTAGGCTTTGGAAATGTGCGTGTTTCGGACACTAGATCAGAGCAAAATCCATTGTAGTAACGACAGAACAGAGTAACGCAACCTACACTGCGTCGTTGCTACAGTGAGTCAATAGTGTTGGATACTCTACTGTCACCGATAAGTTTCTTCGCTTTCTCCTGTATACGGTCGAGAAACCCTAAAATAGACTTTGAAGCGCCAGCCCAAACATGAGAGTTGTATTCCATCCCCGGCTGGATATAGGTGGTATAAATAGTAAGGAGATCTAATGGAGTGAAGTACATCTTACAACGTTTCAAACAACCGGGGCACTTGAATGCTTCTTTAGAGGCATTGTATTTTCATTCCAAGGACATCAAGAGCATCTGATACCTCAATATTTATTTCATCCAAGAGTACAGATGAAGCACCATCAGCGGTCATGTGTTTGTGTGTTAATAAACAACACTGGGTCTTACGAGCGTTGAAGACGACCCTGTTTTTACGGCCCCATTCAGAGTTTAGTAAAAGATCGCTATTCAGTGAGTTATTCATATTTTGACTCTTGGCAACGATCTCAGATAGGCTGGGCCTATAATTGAATGTGTATGAATGGCAAATGCTGCTGTCAGCTGCCAAAGAGTGGATAGGGTTGGAAGTTTGATATAGAAGGTCATTGAGGAAAATGAGAAATAGGGTAGGAGAAAGAACGAAGCCTTGCGGTACTCCTGAATTAATCTTGAATTGGTTTGATGAAACCCCATCTATAACAACTCGTATAGTGCGGTTTCTGAGAAAGCACGATATAAACCGATAAAAGTCATCACCGATACCAAAAGCATTAAGTTTTGCCAGTAGTGCACCATGTCATATTCTCCCAAACGCTTTGGAAATATCCAGAGCCACCACCTTACTTTCACCGAAATAATGGATTGAGTGGCACCATTTCTCAGAGAAAGATATGCCAAAAGATCACCAGTGGAGTGACCTTTACGAAATCCTTATTGACGATCACAAAGTAATTTATGTCATTTCTATTACTTTGGAAACTGTAGAGCAAATTGCAATTGGGCGGTAATTTTCAGGGTTATTTGCCTCACACTTTTTGGGGATTGGCGTTACATTAGCAACCTTCCAGCACGATGGAAAATTACCAACATGGTAAAGAATGCTGAAAGGGCGTGATAATGGACGTGCGCGTAGAATAACACTGCGTCAAGACCAGTGCTGGAATGACATCCGGTCCAGGAGCCTTATTTATGTCGAGGTCTGCCAAAATCCTTTTAACTGCTCGAACCCGGGAAAACATTTTTTGCATATTTGCAGATACTCTTTCGTGTTCGGGAAGTGGTTGACTGCTTTCCGGCTAGTAAGAATTGCTTGCAAAATCTTCAGCCAGTAGGTTTGCCTTGTCAACCCGGTCGCTGAATGCTTGGTCATTATTTAAGAGGGCTGGAGTTGATGAACTATCACTGTTCCTTACTCTCTTAACGAAATACTAAAAGGTCTTACTGCCCCGGGGAGCTGTAAGGTCCTTAGTACGAACTTTTCACGCCAAAGTACCCTGACACATGTCAGTGTCTGCTTTTTTGTTTAAACGTCAGTTCCTGAATGCTTCCTCTCTGGATCTGACGGCATTTGTGCACGTCTGATTAAACCATGATTTCGCTCTTGCCTTAATCAAAATTTGCTTGGAGGGGATGAATGTTCCCATCCCTAGCTAGATAACGTCATCGACCATTTTTGCTGAAGCAAAAATGTCATTATCAAGAAAGCAAAGTTTCCAATTAAAATGCTCATAAAATTGGTTGAGCTCAGCCCGACGAGCCTTTTTGTAAAGCAATTTTGACCGTTTCGTGGCTGGATTAGAAACGTTACGAAGTTCGGAGACCGAAAAGGAGGCAGAAATGGTGCAATGATCCGAATTGCCGAGAGGTGCACAAACTCTTACTTCATACTTTTGAGGGTGTGAAGTCAGAAAAAGGTCAAGTGTGTTTGAGTGGTGCATATTTCATGCGTTGGGTCATTCGCTAATTGCGCAAGGTGGTTGTGCGTAGCGAACAACTCAACACATTGGCCTTCCGGAGTTGTATGACTCGAATGACGAAACCAGGATGAGTTGTGAACATAGAAATCACCAGCAACAACGATTTCATTGCTCGGACAACTCTCCAGGATTTTTTATATGCAGTAGGAGAGGGCAACGAAACCATAAAAGGTGATATCCCTCCCCGCCTTTGGACTTCTGTAAAGAAACCGGAAGTGCAAGAAGTGTGACCTGATTTTGAATTTAGCCCAAAGACAGGAAAATTCGGCATTATGCATGCTTAATGGTTGCTGTCATTGGAACACAACTTCATTGCGAATGTAAATTAGAAGGTCCCGATGGAAGTTAATGAGGGATACGAATTGATTCCCAGATATTCCGACCGAAAACGGAGTACAACTCTCATGTTTGTGCCTATGCCTCAAAGTCTATTTTGAGATTACTCGACCGTATGCAGGAGAGGGCGAGGAACTCATCGGTGACAGTATGGTATCCAACTCTATTGACTTACTGGAGCATCGACGTTGTGTGGAGTGTGTTACTCTGTTGTAACGTTACTACAAACGAAACTCGCATATATTTAAATTTTTACGTAGCACACGTTCATCGTCCAGAGCTCATCCTTTTGCGGTTGATTGCCCGGAGAGTTGTACTACATATTACAGAGAGAATTCGTTTTTCAGCCGTACGCTTCGCCTGTGGAACAAGTTACCTTCAGACGTCTTTCCTGTCTGTTATAACGTTGGAAGGTTCAAGTCAAATGGTCACAAACACTACTCCCTTTTTCCCCCTCCTCACAACCTATTTTCCTAGTTCTGGTGCAATGCACTGCATATGCAGGGGTCACCCACTGAGTACTGATCCAATATAAAAAAAAAACAAAAATATGGATCAGCATTCTCAGATACCTGGGTTTCACATAAGGCAAAAACATCCGGCCGATGGAGACACGGATAAATCATGAACAAATGCTAATTTTCTTTTTATTTATTACTTATTGTATTGGAGTATATAAAACTAAATAATATAACATAATTATGCATAAGAATTATATCATTTAGATTAGTTTGGTATTTTACATTTTTTATACCCTTCACAAATATGTGAGTGATGTATATAAGTTTGTGATTCCATTTGTAATTTATACAATTTTCATTTCAGACACTATGAAGTATACATATTCTGATATTGATAGAAAAATCGATTAAGTCCGGCTGTCCGCCGTTGAAATGTCGTTTCTGAGCAAACCATTAGACATAGAAACTTTTTTCTTTCATCATTCTATTACTCCATCGGTTTATGGGTTTGCTATTGAAATTCAGTAAAATCGGTAGCTGAGATATATCCAAAACTCCCAAAAAAGCCATTATTTTTGCAATTTTGGATGAAAATTTAAAGAAATGGTTTGTTTTGCCTCAAATTGTTAAGCATGGCGATTACAAGGCAAAAATAAATTGTTTCCAGATATCGGTCCATATATATCCGAGATGTAGCCTAAACTAAAGCTTTTAATGAAAATGTCGAGGGAACTTAAAACTTTTTTTTTCGCTTAAAATCAGTTCTGGTAATAAATAAAAGGTTGCTAAAATACAGAAAATGAGAAATTCCGATATCGATCCATATACTCCTTTACCCGAGACTATGGCCTAAACCGATTTTTTCATGAAAATGTCGGATAAGCGAACGTAAATATTTTTTTGCTTAAAAGAAGTTCTGATCATATAATGAGGTTACCAAATAGAGAAAATTTTATTTTCCGATATCGGTCCATATATACCCAAGATATAGTCTAAACCGATTTTTCCATGAAAAAAAAAAATTATTTTGGCTTAAATCAGTTCTGATTATAAAGCGAGGTAATTAAAATACAGATAATGAAAATTTCCGACATCGGTCCATATATACCCAACATATAGGATAAACCGATTTTTCCATACAAAAAAAACTTTTTTTTTTTTGCTTAAGCCCAGTTCAGACTATTATACTTTGTATTAATACTTGTCAAAAATTCAAATAATACGTGCAAGTCTGATAGTCTGAATGTAATCCGTTATACACACGAAAAATAATACGATAAAAATTTGACATCCCATACGACTTTGTTGTTTTTTGAAACTTTTCAAAACGATATTACTTTACATTGGATCAGGGTTGTGTTTTTTAGCAAGCCAGCTAATTAAAAATTGAGTAGTCGGCTATTTCGTAGCCGATGGGGTGCCGTCACTGATAGTATTTTTTGTCGTTATAAGAAAGCTCGAAACTTGGAATTTAGCTGTCATTTATAAATGTATTTTGCTCATGCCATATTTAGAACATAAAATATGTTTGTGCTATTGAATTTGGATGTGTTATACATGATTATTATTTTAACTGTTGAAGAATTTCACGCGCCGGCACGTCTATCGCCTACGACGTAGCGCACCTGCCGCCGTGAAAAGTTTTATGATGGCACATCTATGTTGGTTTATATCAAGTGTGAATGCAAAATCTAATTTACGTTAGACTTTTTGACAGTCGCAAGAAATGTGTTTAGACTTTTATCTCACAAAATATAATGAAAGTAATAATCAAATCTTTAGCTGGGGGACAACTAGCTGTTTCGTAGTCACTACACTACTCATCAGCACCCACTGGGATTCGAACTCGGGACATGACGTATCATGATCTACTGCTTTAACCACTATCAATCTTCAATCAAAATTATTGATCACAGCAGATTTGTATTGTAAAAAATCTTTCTAAAGAAAAAAAAAAACTTAAGAAAGAAAAAACCTGAACTATAACCCGTTGTACAAATGTACAAACCAAAAAATTTAATTTAATAAATTATAAAAGTTCATCAAAAATTCAATAAATGTATAATGAAAGTATTTATACTTGTATAATAGTCTGATTGGGCCTTTAAAAGCAGTTCTAGGTTTAAAAGAAGGCTACTAAAATACAGAAAGTGGAAAATTCCGATATCGGTTCACATATAACCGAGATATAGCCTAAACCAATTTTTCCATGATAGATTTCCTTTTTGGAATAGTGATTACAAGGCAAAAATATTATTTATCAGACGTCGGTCCATATATATACGAGCATATTTAGTTCAAATTTGGAGTATATAGTATATATATATATATATATACGTGGACATCGTGAAGTGTATTTTAGATTCGGAACAGTCGAATATACTACATTCTTACTTGTTTTATTTGATTTTTGGATTAAAATAATATTCGTTTTCATGCATCACTAATCAAAAAATTACAACTGAACATAACGGCATTGCCAAAATAAAACAATTAACTTCCTTACTACATTTAACAGTTAACTGTTTTTGCATAAACTTTTTTAACAAATGTATGGTAGTGTTAATGTGTTTGGCGACTAAAGCTCTAGTAATGTTTTTTTGCATATGGCCCTAACAAATTATTTTCTGAACATTTTTTTTTTATCTGGGACCAGTACTCAGGGGATGACCCCTACATATGCAGCGCATTGTACTGGAACTAGGAAAATAGGGTATGATGAGGAGGAAAGAGAAGAAAGTGTTCGCGAAATGTTAACGATAACAAAACGAAAGACTGAAACAAACTCTATTGCAGCATTTAAAATGTTGGAATTAAATTAGTTAAAACTGATCAGTGCCCAGTGTATATACCTTCGACACTGCTCAAATTAGCAAAATTTAGTCCAACACCTTCCACACTACAAGGTAATTAAATTCATCGAAAATAATATTAATATTGAACATATAAAGAAAACACGGACAACGGTGAAAAAAATACGAAAAAAAAGAAGAAACATGTGTACACATACTATTCCGGTGCACTTTTATTTCATACGAAATTAGTAATAAACATACATAAATAGAAAATACGGACAACGGTAAAAAAAGAGAAAAAAAAACAAAAATAAATACGTGTGCACAACTTGCCACCTATTACGGTGCAATCCGGCTTTATACGAATTTAATTAATGAACATACACATATTGGAAATACGGACAGCAGTAACAAAAGACGTGTGCACCTGATGAGAGACAAAACACTACTCAAAAAATAATTTAAGTAAAAATTATTTATAATTGTGAAAGGGCACTTTCATACTTTATAATTGTGCAAAGTTACAAATATTTTTGACAATCATGCCTGTTTTTGTGGCGTGGTGCATCATGAATTCTTGCCAAAAGGTCGTACGGTCAATAAGGAATACTACCTTAAAGTTAAGCGCCGTTTGCGCGAGGCAATTCGTCAGAAACGGACAGAATTGTGGAAAAAACTATCATGGATTTTGCGCTGTGATAACGCACCAGCTCACACATCGATACTTGTGCGTAAGTTTTTGGCCAAAAACAAATCTGTTATCATGCCTCAACCACCGTATTCACAAGACTTGTCCCCCGGTGACTTTTTCCTCTTTCCAAAACTGAAGACACCGATAGGAGGAGACGAAGAAGAAACTCGAAACAGAAGCGATACCAAAAAGCGCGTTTCAGAAGTGTTTCAGGGATTGGAAAAAACGCTGGCATAAAGCATTAAACACATTCGACAGCAGGCTACCGACTACAAAACCTTAAAATTAAAATACATGCGTTCTTATGAGAACAAACATATTGGCGACAACACAGCTACACGACTACATGACCACAGTTGTAGCTGCCGCCAAATTAGATTTATTTCTATTTTTGTCGGCTACAAAAGCTTTGTTAGTAATGTCAATGTATTAAGCATAATCAAATAAATTAGTGCTTTGAAAAGAAATTCACAAATTGTATTCATAAAAAAGTTAAACAGCTTTAGAAATCATGTTTACGGAAAATAATATAAAACTGTATTCATACAAGAATTTTACGTTAAAATGTTCTATTAAGCACTTTTTAAGTCCAGCGTTTTTAAACCCCCATTTTTAGCACAAGTTTAAGGCGATGTTTGGTTTTTTAAACATTGTTTCTTTATACGAGTATATTATATATAGCGAAGAGTCTTATTTAAATCTTAAAATTTGTTTATTAATCATATACTCGTATGCGCTGTTTTTTTTTTTTTTTTTTTTTTTTGTAAAAAGAATTGGCAGAGTATTGTTATTTAAAATGTCGGATAATTTTAGTACTATGTGCTTTTAAAAAGGAAATATGGCCCAAGAGTAAAAGCAATCAATTTTGTATTTTCTGGTATGTACTACATGTTGTGATTAATAGCGGTAATCATTGTTATAATTGGAAACTTAAAATCCTTCTTGGTGAACTTTAACCAGAAAACAATGAACCTTTTAGATATAAGATCATAACTTTAAATTTATTTGTTAAACAACTAAAATACACAAACAAATTTTTATGCCCATAAACATCAACATGATAGTTTTCCGTGTATAAAAACTGATTTTTGTAACCAGAAATTTCGTATACAGTAGCACACTGCGCGTTATTTACATTTTCCGTAAACCGAAAGAAAAATTGATGTTCTTACATGTATTGCAATTTCTTACAGACGTTTGTTAGTATTTTATTTATTTATTTTTATTGTTATAATATTATTGAAACAACAGTCATTTTTGGGTACACACAAACGTCTTAATTTATGTATGAAAGTGTATGTTTCTAAATTGAAAATGTTTAATAATAACTCTTGCCAAAAAATTATAAATTTTGGAGTTATATTTAAAATACTTTACGTGCTGTTCATAGAAGACAGACGAGGGACTTGTCAAAAAAATCTATATGAAAATCACTCAAAAAATTTTGTGACATTCATACAAATTTTGTAGACGAGTTGCTGGTCTGTGTTCTATGAACAGCACATTAGTTTTTTCTAACTCTTCGCAACCTAGTTGATAGCTTTAGAAACAGCTAAAAAAATTATAAGTGACACCATTGAAATACAAAAAGCAGCTGTTTATATATCAGAAGTTTAAATTTCAATTGTGATATTTCCAACTGTAGAAAAAAAACAATATCAGCTGTTTATTATGTAGCTGCCGCCTTCAATATAATTATGTAGCTGGCCACAGGCTACAATTAAAGCCAGCAGCATTTATAGTCGTGTGTTCGTGTAGCCTTCTGTCTCGAATGTGTTTAATGTTTAAGTGTATTATATCTGAGGGGGATTACTTTGAAGGGAACAAGATATTTATTGATAAATAAATAAATACTTTTTGAAAAAATTGCAAATAACGGCTATTCTTTGATCAGCCCTCGTATACACATGCACACGTAGTTCATCATTTCACATGGCATTTTTTCGAACTGCCGTTTGTTTAAGTCGCAATGTATACTTCTGTACATTATTGTTACCCCCGGGGAACAGGTTTTGCCTTGGCGTATTCCTAACTTGGGCGCTCTGTTTTTCGGTGAAAAGAGGGGAAGGAGTTTGGTGCGGCAAACAAAACTCTAGGAAGCCGCATGACTTATGTTGTGTTGGCTTCCGAAACCCTTACCAAGGGTATAAATTGGCAGAACGGGGACCAGCATGGCCCCGGGTGGTTCTGCTTGCGGTCCGACCTGGGCTGATCATGGTTGAGGTGCCTACCTTGGCTGAAACGTTCTGGCTGTGGTTGAAACCTAAAACACAGGAAGTGAGTGTTAGTATTCTTGATAATTGTTTGGTGTGTGGCTTTTTTCGGGGACTAACAATCTTCCGAGGATCTGTTGCCTATACAACAGATACCTGTACTGTAAGGAACCAGTGGTGATGGTTGACGGGTGAGTTGGTTTAAGGGCTGATGCTCTTAGTGGGCTTCGGCCTACCAACTCATTAAGCCTTGTCCTCCATTGATTGCTGGGAAATTGCATACAGGAAGGATTAGAAGGCCCGAACTCCTCAACAAAAAGTTGCTCATATGACCGCAATCATATGGCAAGAATTGCTACCTGCGTGAGCCTGATAAGCCACATGGGGCGCTGGTGAATCCTGAATAATTCACTCCGTGGAACAGTTCCATGATCAGATAAGGCCGCAAGGTAGGTGCTGATGTAAATCTTTTTCACAACTGTACATTATTGTGCAGGGTTGCTGATGAAAGCTGCAACCAACAAAAACGTAGTAACTTATTTTCTGTGCAACTAACCTGTTCCAATTTTATTGTATTTTATATATTGATCTTTAAGTTTAACTAAAATGGAGAATTGGGACAATGAATAAGAATTTGGACAGTGCAACGTTTCACGCTTTAGAGTCCGTTGTTTACGTCCAAAGAGAATAAAGGCGCACGTTTGGCGGCACTCCTAGCAGATGGAGTATAATGAGGTTCGTGAGGCATTTTGCAGAGCGTGGCACAATCCCAAGAAGGCCTTATCAGCGAGATCCCTCAGTGCGAACGCAGGAAACCATCGTTGCTGTAGCTGCTGCCATACAATCCAATCATCGAGTTTCGACAACGAGCTAAAGGGGTGTCAGCAGACAGTCAGTCTCTGCAGACAATTTTGCACCAAGATTTAAACCTATTTTCATTTAAGATTCAATTAACAAACTGAACCCTAGACACTTCTCGATTCGCTTGGAGTTTTATGAGATCATTCAAATGGTGTTAGAGTTTGAAAAGGTATTGAACTGCTTTTTTATGTCTGTCGAGGTACATTTTGATTTAAACGGCAATGTTAACAAACAAAATTGTCGAATATGGAGTAATGCTAACCCACAGATATTAAATCATATGCAATTACCAGCAAAAATTCCCAATAAATTGATTTCAAGAAACTCCACATTCCGTTGGCCTCCTGAACTCACTGTACCTGATAATTTCTTTTTTTTGTTTTTTTTTTTTTTTGTTATTACTAACAAGAAGTTTAGAAAAGAAACTCAACAAATTTGGACGATTTAAAACAATCCATTCGAACGGTAATTGAGACAATTCCCGCTGCAACACTCCAGGCACTAATGAATAACTTTTTGATAAGATGTCGCACATGTGTCACCGAGACCGTTTGAGACAATTTTGACGATTTTTGTATATCACACTTTTAAATATGTGGTAAAACAAATGTATATGTGAATATGTATGTAACACTGAAATGTTATGTGAAATTTATTTATAAGCGATGTATTTGAAAGACCATATCGCTCCTTTATTGCAACATAGTCATAACGCAAAAAAGCTTGTTTCGAGAAAAACACATTTCAAATTTTAATTTTCCATACAAGTCTTAGAAGTTTTTTTTAGAAAATATCTCCTAAAGGAAACTGTTTAAAGGCAATTTAAATAAAATTTTGGCACAAAATAAAAGGTAGTACTGTTACAATTCTGCATTATTAACTCGAATAGCTCATTTTTTGCGATATGAATATGTTGCAATAAAGGAGCGATATGCGAATGGCATTTAAATTATTATTTAAAATTATAAGTTAAATTACAAGTTAAAAATTATATAGATTTTTATATAACGGCGTGATATTTTAAGGAAATTTGAAACATAAATTCAAAGTTTTATTTTATATCATCGTACAATGGGAAAGACGAGAAATTTAGTCCAAAGTCTATTAAACTTGGAAAATTTATTTTATGATACAGATTTATTTTTGAAGTAAAGTATTAAAAATTACTCTTTTGCTCCATCCTTGGCTGAGTTTATAGCAAAAACATTAGTGTTACCGTACTCTTGTACAAATTTGAAAAGAGTTTGCACCCAAATGCACAAACCTTAACAAAATCAAAATGTGAAATTAGTAGAAGAAATCATTTTAAAAGAAATGTGTTATACTAAAAACTAATTAAAATTTTGCAAATGTGGTTGTTCTGACTCTAACGATATGATTTTATAAAAAAGTGTTTAATACAGTAATGCGTTCCTAACTCTTAAATTTAGTATATAAAATCAAGTTTCAAAATACTTTTTATTAAATGAAATTTTATTTTGTTATAGCTTACATGTAGCTTGAATTGTTTTGCAATATTTTACCCGTTTAAAATATATAAAATTTATTCCAAAACGATTAATATTACTTGCTGACGTTTTGCGATAATCATATTGACGATTTTTCCCCTGAATTTGACGATTTTAAACCAGATTTATCTGACATCTGTGGTCATATAAGCGCTGTACATTTATAGACATTCTTTGAGTGTATCCGAGCATATGTCTAGTTCAAAATACTAGAATAGCTATAATATATTGTTAAGAATTTTTGTCACATCTAACCCACGTTAGATGTGGAAGTCTCACATTGACGCTAGTCACTCAGATGAAATTAAAAGCGGTAACTAAATTGGATCATCGGCAGAAATTCTACCTTGAAGTTATATTGCAAACTTTTGCTGTATAACGAATCCTAAAGCCAATATGGAGCGATGGAATTCAACTGTGGGGTACCGCCTCTGCATCCAACATTGAGAAAATTCAAAAGCGGCAGAATAAAATTCTCCGCACAATTACTGCATGCTCCATGGTATATTAAAAACTCTCGAATTCACAAAGAACTAGGTGTACCCTTAGTGAAAGATGAGTATTCAAAATACGCGGTAAGGTACATTACAGACTTGAGAAGGATGGACACCTTTGCAACCATCAGAGCGTTGGAAAGGTGATTTACCAACAAAATACACGCAAGAAGCAACTTTTCGTCTGGCATTGCCTGGACTAAGTAAATAAAATTGTTCAATATTAATTAAATAATTTTAGTTTTAAGAGTTGCATACTTATTGTTAGTTCTTCCAGAAGAAACAATAAATAATTGAATTATTAAAAAAAACAGTAAGAGTGTAGTATATTCGGCTGGGCCGAATCTAAAATACCCTTCACGATAGTCACGAATATGTATAGTATATTAAAAATGTTGCTCGGTTATATATGAACCAGTATCGGAATTTTCTATTTTCTGTATTTTAGTAACCTTCTTTTATACCGAGAATTGCTTTTCAGCAAAAAAAAAAAATTTTAATGAAAAAATCGGTACAGGCTATATCTCGGGTATATATGGACCGATATCGGAAATTATCATTTTCCATATTTATATAACTTTATTTCATTACCAGAACTGCTTTTGAGCACAAAAATGTTGTTTTAGTTTGCTTACGCGAAACTTTTATGTAAAACCCGGTCTAGGCTATGTCTCGGGTATATATGGACCGACATCAAAAATTTTCATTTTTCATATTTATATGACCCTATTTCATTACCAGAACTGTTTTTAAGCAAAAAAAAATGTTTAAGTTCGCTTACGCGGCATTTTCATGATAACCCCGGTCTAGGCTATATCTCGGGTATATATGGACCGATATCGGAAATTTTCATTTTCCATATTTATGTTACCTTATTTCATTACCAGAACTGCTTTTGAGCACAAAAAAGTTGTTTAAGTTCGCTTAAGCGACATTTTCATGAAAACCCCGATTTGGGCTATATCTCGGCTATATATGGACCGATATCGGAAACTTTCATTTGCGATATTTATATAACCTTATTTTATTACCAGAACCGCTTTTAAGCAAAAAAAGTTGTTTCAGTTCGCTTACGCGACATTTTTATGAAAAGCCCGATTTGGGCTATATCTCGGGTATATAGGGACCGATATCTGACAAAAAAAAATCTTTTGTCTTTTAGTCATTTTGCTTAATGAGTGTATGAAGTTTGAAGCAAAACACACAATTTTTTTTTTGTCAAAAATTTCCATACCAAATTTCATGGCTTTTTTCGGAATTTTGAATATATCTCAGCTATACGTGGACCGATATTACTGAATTTCAATAGTAAACACATGGCAATATGGAGTAATAGAATGGTGAAAGAAAAAAGTTTCTATGTCTAATGGTTTTCTCAGAAACGGTATTTCAACGACCGACAGACGGACATCGCTTAATCGACTTTTCCATTAATTCTGAATCAGAATATATATACTTTATAGGGTCGCAAAAAAAACTGTAGAAATTACAAACGGAATCACAAATTTATATATATATACCCTTTACATTTTTGTGAAGGGTATAAAAAATCATCTAACCCAGTGTGCAGCTGTTGATCTGCTTATTATAAATGTACAAAACATTCATACAAACAATATAAAACTAAAAACATAACATACACACAAAGTACGTAAAATTCCAAGTAAATCAACTACAAGCGATGTTGTTTTTCTTGTATTCTTGGTATCCGTTTTATTATTTTTTGTTGTTGTGACTTGCAAGCACGTGTATGAATGTGTACATGCGAAAGAAATACATTTGTACATTATAAGCGGCTAGAAAGTTGATGTCGATTGTAGAAATTAATAAAGACGTATAAATTGAAGGCAGGTCGGCAGCAAGCAGTCAGTTTACTTTTAAGTTTTGTGCAAGAAAGTCATAAGTCAAAGTAAGCAAGTCAGTGGTATCAAGTGTAAAGAAATTTGTGAATTATTTAAGTACTGCATAACGAACAAGTATGAGTGTCATTATTTCATTTACAATTGAAGAATCCGCAAAAGCGATTTTAGAGGCAAAAACGTAACAATAATTTTTGACACAAGACAAAAATTATAAAAAAAAAAAAATATGTTACTAACAAGTTAAAAATAGAAAAAATTTCGAATTTGCTCATTTATTGACCGATAGCTACTTAAAATAATGTACAGAATACAAATGTAATTAATATGTATATTACACAAATAAGCGTTGTTTTATTACAAGTATTTATATACTGTATATGTATATTTAATCGCAATATGTTTTGCCTACTATACCCAATGAAATGTTAATTTTACAATATTTTTGTTTTTGCATAAAAGAAGATGGCCGCCAAAAAAGTTTTAATGTAAGAATGCTGTTTCAGTTTTCTTGATTTTTACTAACTTTAATTAATTTAATATGTTGTTTAATTATCTCTACATTGTAAAGAAAATCGCTTAAAATAAAAAAAGGAGAAATGAATTTGAATTCAAAGTATGCGCATACATAACAAGTTAAACCAAAGAGTTTAAATTAAAAACAGAACTACTTCCTTTCTTGAAAACCGCGCCCTTTACAAAAATGATGACGTTAAATTTGTATATCTACAACCACTTAGTAGCTTCTATTCTTGATTAATATTTTTAAAAACATAATTAACTACTAAAACAAAGATAGCGAAACATATTACAATAATTATATTTGATTGCCAATTCAAATAAGAATTTGATAAGCTTTTTTGTGAGTTTGGATCAGCAGCAATACCAGCATTAGCTTCATTTACATTTGCTGTCGCTCCATTCAGAGCTAACCTTCCTCTTAAGCTACCGACTCCGGCACCACTGTTAGCTGTTGCTTTAAGACCATTTGTACCATTGGCATTAGTACCATTAGCGGTAGCATTTAACGCCTTTAATTTTTGTTCCTTTTCCGTTTGAAGTCTTTTATTGATCTCTTCACAAATTTCAGGAAATAGTTCAACAAAATGTGGATTTTTTAAATTAAATGCAAGCGATCTTTTGGCGAATTGCTGTTTTTCGTAGTTAGTCGTTTCGATTGAACCTAAAGTAGCAGTACTTTCCAACTGAAAAATTTTAAAGTTATGAGGTAAACTTATTTATATAATTAAAAATTTACAAACCATAAAACTCAATAGTCCCGTTAGAATTGTACCAACACACCATGTAGGATTCCACGTATCTGGATGGAAATCTAGTAAAAAAAATTAACAGATTTTACATTATTCAATACGCATTTCTTTTTTTATTTGTCAAATTTGCAATTCGATAATTAAAATAAAAATTCAATAAAAAATAGTTGTTAGCGATCAACATCGCTACTAACTAAGGCAACAGTCTCGAGCTACGAGGTTCGATTCCTGCAAAGACTTTGGGTGCTAGTGCAGACAAGTAAAAGATTCGCAGTTTTAGTGTTTAAGGAGAAAAAGTTGCTTAAAAACTACTAAACTTTTACAACCCCTTGACATGATGGAAGTTATTTTTGGCGCGCTATTAAGTCTGTAATATATTCGATTTGCCATCATACAATAGCAGACATTGCTAATTAAACTTCCTGCCATTAAGAGCCGTACAATTATGTTCAATTTTATATTTCAGATTATTTGGTTAATGGGAGAAGATATAATTTTTGCATTCATGATAATTAATATATATCTGGCATATTCCTAGTTCTACTTTGCAGTCAAAATAATTTGAATTCATTTCAATTTCAAGCTTTACGGCCGTATGCAAAAAAACTAAACCAAGCTTGGTAAGCAATTGTTAAGAAAAGTTTCCTAATGTTGTATCCAAAAACAACCATTAGCTTACCATACGTATAAAGTTGAATTGGGCCACTTTAACTGTACGTTAAAATGACATTTGAATCAGAGACCTGCAACGAGTGCTTGTTTTGATGATTCGAATATGCTCGTCTAAAAACGAGCTGCGGTGTGTTTAACACAGCAATTTGCTTGCGTATCCACTCGTGCCACTCGCAAGAATTTGGGTTTGTAATACACGAGCCTTTAACAAACATAATCAAATTTTAACAAGTTGTTTCTTAATCTCTGTTTCGCTAGTACTTTTTTTAACATACAACGATTGCATTCGTGCTTCAAATAAACAACAACAAAAATGTTTGTGTAAAACACTGATGTCCACTTCATAGCACAATTGTGCTAAACAACTCACACGTATTTGTTATGCTCTTTCATTTAGTCATCGTTGAGTTAGCGATGAAAACACATGCGACGGATGATTATAACTTTTTTTCAGGAATTCATGTCCAACAAACACGAGCATTTCATTTGAAAACAACGAAGCAAAGTAAAAAATTGTGTGTGTTTACATTGTTGTAAATTTTACAACAAACAAAAGCATACACATTCTTATTTTATTTAATGTTCACTAAGCCAGCGTCGAGTAAACACATATTCTTAGCGGTTCGTTGAATTTTTTTTATTAAAATAAAATGAGATGCGAGAAGTATTTTATGATAAGCAATGCTTTTAACAATGTTCAATGCCTTTTATGTTACAAAACATTTAAGGAAGAAAATGAATATGTTTTAAAAAGACATTTTAATTTATTTCATTATGAAGTTAATAAAATTAATGATAGAGAAAGGGAAGAGCTGTTTAATGAAAAAAAAAGTTCTTTTCTTTCAATATTAAAAACATGGCTTTTTCAAACGGAAAATAAAGTAGATCAGAATTTAGGAAATAAAAAATTAAAAACCGAAGTATCAAGCTTAATAAGCTTGGATGTAATAAAGCATGGTAGACCTTTTTCTGATGGGATCTTTATTAAAGAAATTCTTATAAAAATTTTAGAAAAGCTTAATTACAGTCAAGACTTTATAAGATCTGTCCCCTTGTCTCGCAATAGTGTAGCTCGGCGCACTGCACAATTAGGAATTAATTTAGAGTGTGCTATCATTGAAAAATTGAAAAATTGCGAGTTCTTTTCCATCTGCTTAGATGAAAGTACTGACGTTAACGACATTTGCCAACTCGTTATTTGTATTCGGTGTGTAGATAGCAACTACAACGTTTTCGAAACAATGTTCTCCATTGAAAGTTTTTATGCAAACGTTACAGGCAAATTGTTGTTCGAAGTCATCAGTGAAAAACTATTTTCAATTGTAGACACCAAAAAACTTGCTGGAGTCTGTACGGATGGTGCTAACGTAATGACTGGTAGATACGAAGGCTTTGTCGGGCAAGTACAAAAGCATGGATTTGTGGCTCAAAGTTTTCATTGCATTATACATCAAGCCGCTCTTGCATCCAAATTCCTTTCTGAACATCCCGCTATGAAAACAGCAGAGCGCATAATTAATAGAATACGGGGTGGACACAACTCACTTACACACAGAAAATTTGTAAGTTTTTTAAAAGCTAAAAAAGCTCCACACTCTGACCTTAAAATGTTCACGGAAGTTCGTTGGCTAAGCCGAGGTGAATGCCTGAATAGATTGTTTAGTATAAGAAAAGAGGTGATAGAATTTTTGGAGATAGAAAACATAGAAACGTGCGAGGCAGAGCTCTTAAAAGACTATGAATTCATGTTAGATTTTGCGTTATTGTCTGACGTAACCAACTTCTTAAATGAATTTAATTTAAAACTGCAGGGAAAAGAAAAAAATATATTAGATATGTACGAAATTCTTTTCAATTTTAAAACTAAATTATATTTACTATTAAGAGAAATTCAATCTGGAGATTTTTCTAGTTTTACTAAAGTTTCCCTTATTTATGACAAAAAAAATTATCCCAAAATAACAGATCATGCGTCATTAGTTGAAACACTTTTTAATAATTTTCAAGATAGGTTTAAAGATTTTGAAAATCTTCAACCTGTGCTTGAAATGTTCAGAAACCCTTTTAATTGTAGTGTAAACAATTTCGAGTTAGAAATTCAAACGGAGCTTATAATACTCCAAAGTGAAGGAAAAGCTTTGGATAAAATGAATGCCATTGAGTTCTGGAAAAATTTAGATGGTTTAGCATATCCTCAGTTGAAAAAAGTGTCTTTGAGGTGCTTGTCATTTTTCTCGTCAACATACTTATGTGAACAAATTTTTTCAGACTTGAAATTTATTTGCTCAAAGCAGCGGAATAAAATCAGTTCTTCGCATTTAAAAAGTATTTTATTAATTCGAAATTCTCATGAAAGCATCAATATGGAAGATATAATTAAAGACAAACAAAGTTCACAGCCTACATAAAACAGCTCAGCTTATGTTTCTTTTTTTGTATTTTAAAAGAGAACTTCATAAGAACGTCTTATATTAATTCTTATATTACGATTAATTTAATTTTGATCTACTGAACTCTGTTTTTTTTATTTTCATTTCAAAACTAAAATACATATCCTCCATTTCTTTAAATTTATCAGTTTGAGAATGAACAAACTTTCAAATTAATTTTTAAAATATATTATAGGATTTTCTTTTTACACGTTTAACGTTATGTTTGCTGGGTAGCTCTCGCACCAACACAACTGTATTTTCATTTTTGGACACCACTGGTGTAAAAATTTGAACCTGCACATTTACATTGGTAAATTGTGTTTAAGTTCTCAGAGTTTATTTGGTGTTACTCTGAGCATTCGTCTTATTTCTAATCAGGGCTGCCAGATAATTTCTTTAAAAATCAGCATTATCGGCACTTTAATTTCCAAAAATCGGCAAATTAAAAATATCAATTTTTAATTCAATTAAATGTTTTATTATTAGAAAAAAATAATAAAACAGTACAATTAAGCATTAACAAATGTTAATACATGAAATCACATTAAAAAACTTGAAGATAAACGTTTTCAAAACAAAGTATAGCTAATATAAAAATATGTATTATGTATGCATACATAATATATCTTAATGTACAAACCTATATTACATATTATATGTATTTTGTACTTTACGGTATATTTTTTAAGTTTGGAAAACCAGTTTTTAGCTTTTTTATATCAACGATTTTTTATATGTACATATTTGAGTTTGTAATTTTTATTAAATCTTGTTTAATATCAACATCGAAACAGCATTGCAAAATTTTAAATAATGTTTCGAAAAAAGAGTTCCTTCAAGAGATTTATTTTTCAGAGAAGATCGAAATTTTGTTTTGTTCAGGTAGGTTTTACTGGAAATTCTTTCTACATTTGCAGAAGAATGTGGAAGAATCAAAACATGTTGTACAAATTTTGACATTTTCTTGTAAATGTCTCTGAATAGAGTTTCAATTTGCAAGTGAGTGAGTAATACATTTCATAATAAACAAATCTGGTATATCGTTTTTAACAATGTCGTTACTGATTCATTTCTGCCTGTCATACTAAACATGACTTTAGTATAAGCGCGGACTTATTTTTAGTCTCTTTTTAATGTAATAAGTATTCAAATTAAACATCTGCATCGTTACACTCAAAGCAGACAAGTTTTTGAAATTTCAAATACTTGTAACTGTTTTTGAGTTTTTCAGCGTTGCCTGTATTTTTTTTTTTTTTTTTTTTTTTTTGCATAAAGTGAATGCGTATGAATGAAAGGGATGATGAAAAGAACATAATTGTTTTGCTTTGCTTCAGATAATAAACCATAACACAATTATTATACCTCTCAATGCTTTGCAAAAAAAAAAAAATAATAAAATCTAATAATTGCTGCATGCGTTGGAGAGCAAGTGCATGTGCGTATGCGTATAAATGCTTGTTTTTTGTGTTTTGGCAGGTATTATTAAAACATTTTTCTTTTTAAATTCGCAATAATTTGATATAAAGTTAAATTTTTGATTAGGGTGGCTCCTATGCAATGTCGACATATAGATAGCTGGGAAACATAGAAAACAAGCTGTATATATTAAATATATTTATATAGACGACTGAAATCTGTTGACATTATTGGTAGTTACTGTCAAAATTAAAAAAAAAAAAAATTTTTAAATATTATAAATATATTCATTTTTAGCTAACAGTTTTAAGGGCTTATTCAATCAAAATTTTTGAATTAATAAGTGTCCAATATCAAAACAAAACTCATTTACAAAATACAAGCTTTAACTCGCTACTTCCTTAGCGACTCGTTATTCTTTTATACATAGAGTACCTGGGGCACCGAACGTTACTCGGAGCTTTCAAATTGTATACAAACTGAAATATATATACTTTAATAAAATTTAATTCACAAGATTTTTCCATTTTTACGCTGTTTAAAATAGTCACGATAAAATTGTGCATTGACTAGCTTTTTTATTTTTTCTTAAATATTTTGTGGAGTGAGGGCAAAATAGCAATTCGCTTATTTATTATTCCGTTTCTCACCAAAAAAATCAACCTCTGCGTTCTCATTAAAAATTCTTAGTTTGATATCCATATCAAAATTTCACCAGATATGTATGTGAAAACCAAGCAAAAAAAATTAGAAACGGGACTAACGAATTAGATTTTTGTTTCCGAATACTTCCAGATACTGACTCTTTGAAGCCGTTTTCGAAAACAGTTAATATGCCATAACGTCGAATGTGAGTAAAACCCGTAAAAAAATGGTGACGAAATATTGATCGGTTTTTTAATCGCTAAAATAATCAAACTCAGTTTAGTCGTTTCCGAGGCCTACTCGATTTTTGACCTTAAAACCCCCTAGATATTAATTTTCGTTAAAATCGTTGTAGCCGTTATCGAAAACCAATGAAAGTATTACAAGTGGGTAAAAACTTAAAATGGGTCAAAACGGGGAGAAAATTGAATTTTTAAATAGCATAGCTATTTCATATAGAGATTATTCCTAATACGATTCAAAATGTAGCATGGGTACACATTTAAGAATTGCATAAATAATGAAACATTTATTAAGTATACAACCGTCAAAAGTATGATAAATCATTTACATCTGGCAGCCCTCGCTATTAAAAAGCACATACAAAAAAGTATGCTAAACATTTACGCTGTATATGTGTATGTATGGATGTGTTTCATGTTATTCCAAGCAACACACTCGTTTAGTTGGAATGCAAACATGTATCGAGTGTCAAAACAGAAAAAACATAAACCGTTGTTCTGACTAGCTTTTCTCTGCTCTTACATAAGCTCTATTAAAAAAAATGAAAGTAAAAATATCATTGTGTTTATTTTCGTTCGTTAGGCCCGCTGCAATCCAAAAACCAGTGGAAAAAATAACGCATCTGTGTAAGCGAGTGGTTTTAGCACTCGAGAGTTAACGTCTTGTCGCAGGTCTCTGATTTGAATTCTTGATTTTCATTTGTCTTTTAATTCGCAATTTTATGGAAAATATTAACAAAAACAATGTATTATGATTGTTAGATAAATAAATTTGAGCGTTACATTTTACATGAATTTAAAATATCAATTTTGAAAGGGAAACATAAATAAGAAATATGTTAGTGGTGCACTTTCAATCAAACGAATACAATGAAAAACGTTGTTCGAATAATAAAATTATTTCAAGTATAAGTAATCCTATTCATTTTTCTCAATTTTATTAATATACTACATACAGGGCTGGGCAAAATACTCACTTTAAGTATTTCAAATACAAGATACAAAATACTTCCCAGTTGTGTATTTCAAATACAGGATACAAAATACTTCCTAGTTGTGTGTTTCAAATACAAAATACTTTCCAGCTGTGTATTTTAAATACAAAATACAACTAAAAACTACAAATACTTTTTTGTCTTTCGATCTCATAAGAATATACCACTCTGGTTTTAGATAAATATTTTATTTTATATATGCACCTAAACTAAGTTGTATATTGTCACATACAACTTAAAAGGGCGTAACTGGCAAAGTATTGAAAGCCTATTAAAAATTGTGGATAGTTGTATTATTGATAATAACTGGATTAGACTAGAATTTTTTTGTCAGTTATGCCCTTTTTCTTTTTAGGCGACAATATACATATATGTTCATACTTACAACTGCATATATACTTATTATGTATCCAAATACTAGAAATAAAGCTGTGTAATATTATATAAAATGTGTTATCTTTTTTTATTATATTGAACAAAATTGCTGCTTTTTGAGTGCTAAAAGCAAACTTTTGTGTTAACCAACTCTGCTTTATGCAAAGCAGAATTGGGAATATTATTAACTCGGGTTGAGTTAATGATAATGATGTGGGGAAAAGAAATAAAATAAAAGAGGATTTATTATTTCTTTTCAATAAATCTAATAGGGTATATTTATTATTCACCTGAGTTGCAGGGTAGTGCTCGTATGTTAACAAATGGGTTGTAGTAGGAAAAAAATTTGTTGATCGCACTAGCAGTCTTCAGGCTATCTCGATGGTAAGTAAGTTTTTTATTTAAAAAAAACCGGAAATGATCCAAATTGACACTTGGAAAGTTTTTCCAATTGATTAGACTTGCCACTGCGAACAACTTTACATAGTGGTGAGTATACACATAAGGCAATTCAAATAAATAATTGGTAAGTATTAAGTAAGTTAATATAATGGTAAGTATTAGATAATTAAATTCATTAACACTTCATAATTATAATAATTCATAATTAATCATTAAACTATAGGGATATATATAAAAATTCAAACCATAATATACTTATATATAATATATATAATATTAAATCTAATAAATAATATATATAATATTAAATCTAAAATAGTTTTGTCCAAAGTAGTTTGGACAATATATATTTAACATTCTATGCATTTTACATATATACACGTGTGACATACGTGTGTATATTCATGTGATTGTTCTAAACTCGCCAACTGGGAAATTAATAATATTTAGGATTTAATAGATAGCAAATAAAAGATTTATTCGGCAAAACAAGTATTTCCTTTAATAAAACAAGATAATTTAATAAGTCATCCGACAAACAACCTCTTGTTGGGGCGTGAATAAAATCTGCCGAGGAAAAACATATTTCTACAGGTTCTGCGGAACCTGCTGCCAAATTCTATAAATGCAAAAAAATAATAAAATTCTCATTATCTTTACTGCAACTACTACTTCTTCTATTGCATCCATTTTCGGTTTCACGTATTTTGTAATCTTTCTCTAAGGTATCTATTGCAAGGTTTTGAATTCGTTGCCTCTCTTTTAATGAGATGATTTCTGGTGACCAGTGTATTTTGAAACTAGGGTGGACGCCAATATGGCTCTATTTGCTTCAGGTGTCATTATATGTCCTTTCTAAGCTCTCCATTAGTTTTGTTAAAATACAACTGAAATACCTCAAATTATTATATGTATTTGCAATCGATATAATCTGGTTCTCACAGACATTAAGGTAGGCAAAAGTTTTCATAATAAATATTATTTCCCTGCATATAATACAAAGCGTTGGGAAAAAGCTGGTGGCGAATATGTGAAAATTCCTATTGATATCACCTGATTAGTGTAAAATGTATTTGCTCTGAACAAGACAATTGAAAGCTGCATTGTGGTATTGCAAAATAATAAACATTTTAGTGGTCGCAGTTTCTAGCAATTTTAGCTTTTGTGTGAAAAAACTTATTTAGAACTTATAATAAATAAATGTATTTTGTAAAAATGTATTTTTATGCCATATGTATTTGAAATACAAGATACAAAATACTTTTAAGTTATGTATTTGAAATACAAAATACTAAATACTTTCAGGTTGGGTATTTGAAATACAGATACAAAATACGTATTTGTATTTCAAATACGTATTTCAAATACTGCCCAGCCCTGACTACATATTATATATTCATTATTTATTAAAAAGGTAAATCCAGGAAATGTGTGTGAAAAATGTGTTATTTTAAGTAATAATAATAAAAAAATGTTTTTTCCTAATAGTTTTTAGGAAATCCGAATTAATTGTATTATAATTCGTTAACGATGTTAAATTAAACAATTTATAATTTTACCAGAATTTAGGACACGATGGAAAAAATGCATGAATCAAACAGAAACACGAAAATAAAAAATTATTATTTTAAATAATAATAATTTTTTATATTTTAATTCGTTTTTGAGTTTTCGAATAGTTTTCATAAAATCACTATTAAAAAAAAATTACAACTGAACATAACGGCATTGGCAGAACAATTAAATTCCTTACTACATTTAAAAGTTATAAATAAATATGGTATAGTGCAAGGCAGCTTTATACAGGTAGTGGCAGAATTACAATAAATACAACGAATAATTGTCAAAATTTTGACAACTATTCGTAAATTCTAAATGCTTGTTGGTGTTGTATTTATTGTAATTCTGCCACTACCTGTATAAAGCTAGCTTGGTATAGTGTTAATGTGTTTGGTAACTAACGTATGCGTTAAAACTCATGAATTTTTTTTTTTTTTTTAATGCCCACAAATACTCGTATTTGATAGATTTTTCGACCATTACAATTGTAAAATAAAAATGTCAGACATTTTTCGAGCCGGAGGTCTAATCTTTAATTTTTGTTTTAAAATTTCCAATATTTCGCTACACTACTGGGTAGCATCATTAGGGCTAATATCAAATAAAAACGGCAATAAATACGTATAACAGTTTTTTATGATCATAATAAATAAATAAAAGTTGCAAGTACAAGAAACATCAATATATACCTACACATAATGAATAATAACACTAACAAAGCAAACTTACATTTAGATATTTTTTTTCTGGAAATTTTAAAATAAAAATTAAAAATTGGACCACAAGCTCGAAAAAATCCTCACATTCAAACAATCGAGTTTTATTTACTATATTAGCTTCTAACATTGATACCAATCAAAAAATTATCAACCGCTTGTTTTCTATCAACCCGAATTCATAACAGGTAAATGCAAGAGCAATAAATACAACACTACAAAAAATAAATCTTTTTCAAATGTCAAAGAAAAAATATAAACACAAAAAGGAATTTAAAAAAATATATATACAGCCCAATTATGAATATTCTCACGGAATTTATTTCTCACATAAAGTAATTTTTTCAATTTAAATTAAAGAAAAAGGCACAATTTTTTGTCCGTAAGAGTTGATCTACCTTGATTTCAACGAATGGAGAGAAGATAAAATAGAAAAACCTCTCTTTAGTTTTGTTCATAATTGGAGGAAAGGGAAAAATAATAAAATTCCTACGGAATTTTTATTTATACTTGGGCTGATAATAAAAAATTTACAAGACAAACTTTTAATTATTTCGTGAAAATTAATGTCTCAGATCATAAAGCTTGGAAAAGTGAAAATGGCCAGCCAGATTGGGGAGGATTCTGCATGATAGCTGGCGCTTAAGATATAAAACACAAATTAAAAAATTGTTTTAAATTTCTTTTTTTTTCAAATTTCTGTTAAACAAATTTACAATTAAAAAAAACTTAATTATTTCGTGAAACTTTTAATTATTTCGTTAAACTTAAAGTCTCAGATCGTAGAGCTTGAAAAGGTGAAAAAGGCCAGCCAGATTAGGGAGGATTCAGCACAATATCTGGCGCTCAAGATACAAATAAAAAAAATTTTTTATGTTTTTTCTATTTTGTTTTAATTATGCCGTTGACATCTGAAACAGATTAAAATAAAAAAAAGTTATCAGCTGCGCTGACAATTTCACCTGTTATGAATTCGCCTTGTTTTCTATGTTATGGAATATAAATTGAATGTTTGACAATATCTTTCAAAAAATTCCAAAGTCTTCTACTGATTAGGGTAGCTCCTATAAAATGTCAACATATAGACAGCTAGGAAACTTAAAAAATAAGGTGTTTATAATTTTTTTATTTGTATTTCTGACATTTTTATTTTATAAAAGATTAAAATTAATACAGGTGTGGAAACCAACTGCCCGTCCTCTGCTGAAGTTAAATGCATTTTTAACCAATTTTTTAATTTTATTTTACTTCTCTAAAACATGCGATGAGGCGATAAGCAAACACAGACTGAAGTAGACCGTACTGGGTAGATAGTCTAAATGGTTACCTCAGCGGTTCTAATGACACTAACACATATTTATGGAATCAAGATAGGTGGTTTGATCCTACTTATTATTATTTCTGCTAAGTTGTATGAATGAGGCCTAAGAGAAGCAATAATTCTTACCTGATATACTTAAACAAAGACGTGTATTTGTTTTAAAACGCCCATTTGGAGTTAACATATATATCGATGGTGGTTTAAAAGGAAATTCTCTGGGAAACAATAATGTACCATGATAGTATCCACCATAATATGGGGAATCTTCAGGTCCTTTAACAACGTAATGCCATTCTAAAATATTATTGGGTAAGGGCTCTGCGGTGATATAAGGCAAAGGATCACGTTTCAAGCGCATATAATCCTGTTTCATGCGTGACACAGCTGTGGGTTGCTTACGCCCCGCTGATGAATTAGGCATTTTTTTAACTTCCATTACTTGGTTCAAATACAATAGCTAAAACCAATAAAAATATTAATTATTTAACAGCAGGATTATGAAAAGTTAAAAAAAAAGTACAGTAAAAAACACACGTGCCTTTTTCATCTAATGGGTCGAAAAGTTTTTAATTAGAAAATATAAGCAATGATATCATGTACATATTTTTTATAAAGTAACGACACACATTTGCAAGCGCGTATGCCAAAAGGAAAATTGATCATTTTTAATGTTGGTTAAGCAGTAAGATCAATCGTTTTGCGCAAAATATACATATGTCCATACATGTTTGCGCCTTGTACATGTAAGTTCATATGTTTATAAGATTTAATAATTTTACTTGGTCCCCGACCTTGACGTTCTGTTTTTCTTTGTTAACTGTAATTTTCTCTTTTTGTTTTATACTCAACAATAAAACAGTTCTAATACTTACACACAAAGGGAGCGTCCACTTCGTAAAGATGTATTTATTTACCTTTTTCTAAGAGAATTATAGTGGCTTTTCACAAACTTTCAACACGACAATCCTCGACATTCACTCAATCCTTAACTTGGTATTTTTTAACTTTATTTTGGTACGACAATTTTAAAGATAAGCGATTATTCCCACACGTAATCCAGAAATTAAAAGCAATTATCTTTTACACATGTATGTGCATATGTATTTATGTACATTAATGTACTTTCGTATATAAACTATTTACTGAACGTAGAATTTAATAGTTTCACCCGGGCTGGATAGTTTTATTATAAATTTGGCTATTTCTTTTACTATTCCTTTTTCAACTTCTTGGTAATTTTAAGCAGTTTTTATTTGATTTACAATACTTCTTTTAGCAAAATTACACTATTGACAAATTTTCTGCATTTTATTACAATTTCTTAGTGATGTCACAAGTTTAAGAGTTATCGATGAGGTGGTATATATCGATATACACATTAGATAACTGTTTTGATTAAAAGTGCGTATCTACATTACACAGCGTTGCTTTCACAATTTTCACAGAAAGGGTATTTTGAAAAAAAGTTTCACAAACCTGGTATTTTCAAAAAAAACAATAAAAGCTAAACAAAAATTCTTCAAAAGTTAATTTATTTGAATGAATATAAAATATTGTGATTACATTTAGAAAAATTATTCAAATATTATTATTATTATTATATATTAATAGATTTTTCTTAAATATCTACCAAATTCATATTTACAAAATTCAATTGCTATTAAAAATCTAATTATGGCTTAACATGATAGTTGTTAGCCAGAATGGCAAAAATATATAAACATATAATTGACTGATTTATGTATATACAAATATTTAACATATTAACAATATACAAATACTAATCGGAGTCTGATTAAGTGTTTTTTGTTACATCCATAAATAAACATACTCGTCTATAATAAATCGGCGATACTTTATTGCTAATTCAGTATATTTGCAAAGGGAATGCAAATTAGTACCATTTAATATATTAACAACTTCATCTACAGTTAGATTACTTTTTCCAACGTATTGTTTCCTAATAGCTTTGGGGCACACGCGAATAAAATGATTTGTATTTTCAATTTGGTTAGGTTGCATATTGTGCATGAGTGTTGTGCTGTTACTAAAAGCCCTGCCATTCAATTTTAGTAAACCATCCCTCACTTTAATAAGCAAAGAAGTAGTATGTAACGAAAAATTTGATGCAAGGCATAACATCATAATTAAGCACAGGGTACAAATCGTGATGTTCAGATTTTAAAGCTTTAAAAATATTTTCATCGTGTTCCTTTTTCTTCAATAAGTTAATTACTGTTGTCCACTGATTACAAAGAACCGCATTATGTGAAAACTGCAATTTATGAGCCAGCTCGGGCCATTCCTTGGCCTAAAACATATTATTTGTTATGACAGCTTCAGCTAAAATTTTAGGTAATCTAGTAGCTTTCATGTAAGCACTTTATTTGCATAACATAGGTGAAGTTTCAACGTTGAAATGTACATGGAGTCTAGACCAGTTTCAATATACAACATATAGTTGGGAGTTGTGGTAGGTAAATAGAGCTTTTTTTATTAAAGAATCTAAAAAGATTTTCCGCAGTATCGTGTTTCATATAACACCAAACTTGTGCTGCATAAAACATTATTGACCGTGAAGCTGCGTAAAAGATTTTAAGCTTGTTTCTTTTTGATATTTAAGCCACGTTGTATTAATTGCTAATTTCGAAGTAGCTAGCTTATTTTTAGATACGTTTTCTAAGACAAATTAAAAGTAATATCAAAACCCAGATATTTGTAACTATTTACTATTTCCATAATTTCTTCTCCACAGTGCCAGTTTAAACGGCTAGATATTCTAGATCCAGTACGCATTATCATTATTTTAGTTTGATTTACTAAGATTAACTTTTAATCTGTATAAAGCATCGATCATTTCTTGTAATTAACTTGCAGTGTCAAATAATATGTCTATGTCATCAGCATAAATTAAAACTTCAATGGTTGTATTAGCAACTGCAACTCTCCAGACAGAGCATCAACTAAATCACTAATATACAGGGAAAATAAAATAGGGCTTAATATATAGCCTTCTTTTACGCCAATGTCACAGTTAAATGAATTAAAAAAACAGCAACCATCCCAGATACGGCAAGTGATATTTTTGTATAAATTTTGCAAAAACTTTATTATTTTCAAATATAATTAATAACATCACACTACATTAATTTTACCCAGGTCCAGTTTTTTACTTCGTATTTTAATACAAAATTAGGTAATTTTCATTTGAAAATAAAATTTATTTAAATGCGATGAAAGTGTGACAGCTTCACTTAAATTTCAAATATTATGAAAAGTATTACATAAAACAGCTGTTTGTTATTGAAAGAACAGAAAAATACTATTAAATTATTCAAAATAAGAGTGGAGAGAAGTAGAGGCAAATTGTGCAACCCATTCCTCGGCAACATTTGTAAAATGAACTTTCCCTTTCCTGTGTAGACGAACAAGAAATGTTCATGAAAGTGGTCTATTTCATTAAAATTTTTATTTCTAATACGAACAATTAAGTTTTTTTATTCACTATTTAAGCTTCTAACATTTATACCAGTAAAAAAATATAAATAGCTTATTTTCTATGTTTCCCAGCTATCTATACGTCGACATTTCATAGGAACTACCCTAATCATCAGTAAACTTTGGAAATTTTTGAAAGATATTCCCAAACATTCAACTTTATATCCCAACAATCTAAATAAATTGCTGAGAATTAAAAAAAAAATGCTCTAATAATATCCGTCAAAACACAAAAAACAAGCTTTTCTATTTATAAACGTCTCTAACATTTCTTTACACCTAATTAAGTTTTTTATTCGCTATTTAAGCTTCTAACATCTATACCAGTAAAAATTTATAAATAGCTTGTTTTCTATGTTTCCCAGCTATCTATATGTCGACATTTCATAGGAACTACCCTAATCATCAGTAGACTTTGGAAATTTTTGAAAGATATTCTTAAACATTCAACTTTATATCCCAACAAAGCAAACAAATTGCTGAGAATTTAAAAAGAAAAATGCTCTAATAATATCCGTCAAAACACAAAAAACAAGCTTGTCTATTTATAAACGTCTCTAACATTTCTTTACACCTTTCAAACAAATGAATAATAGCGAATAAAAAACTTAATTGTTTGAATTTTTGTTCTCTGCTTTTCGATACTTTCAAAAGGCAAATCGTAGCAACCAACGGTTGTTCATTTGTTTGAAAGGTGTAAAGAAATGTTAGAGACGTTTATAAATAGAAAAGCTTGTTTTTTGTGTTTTGACGGATATTATTAGAGCATTTTTCTTTTTAAATTCTCAGCAATTTGTTTGCTTTGTTGGGATATAAAGTTGAATGTTTGAGAATATCTTTCAAAAATTTCCAAAGTCTACTGATGATTAGGGTAGTTCCTATGAAATGTCGACATATAGATAGCTGGGAAACATAGAAAACAAGCTATTTATAATTTTTTACTGGTATATTTCTAATACGTATACAAAAATTTCATGAAAGTACTTGCCTGTGTAATGGCAGCGTTACTAATCAGAGTTACTGAGCTTCTTACATATACACATTTATGGGGCAATAGTTGAAAAAACATCATTATAAATTTTTCTATGATATTTTTATAAAAACGTAATAACGGCATATAAATCTGTAAAAATGCATCAATTTATTTGTTAATTTTAGTTCTGTAATGTTTGAAATGTTAAATATTACAAAAAAAAAATTAGTTCTTTTTGCTGTCAATTTATTTCTATAGTGGCAGCACTGCATTTCCTTTTTTTCTGCCTACGAAAATAGAAATCACACTTAGTTGGCAGCAGCAATAAATGCTGTTGTGAAGTCGTGCTGCTGTGATGTCCTTAAAATAATCGGTTGCATCTAAACACATGTATTTTATTTTGTCCTCTATCTGTTTAAAGCTTTAATATTAAATAAAATATGAAGATTATGCACAACAAAAGAATTTGTCGAAGATGTTGTTTTTACTAGTTGATTGTGTGACTACGTCATGTATATCATATTGAGAAAACGTTTAAAAACGAAAATGCTCAAAAGCTTGCTCTTACTGAGTGCGAGTAACAACAACATACTTTTTTGTGGTCGTTTCTTTTGCTCTTAAAAAAAATACACTACATACGAGAATGACTGAATATATGTTTGATGTATCAAGATTTTGCAAACGAACGAAAAGTATAAACACCACCCCATCAATTTTAAGTGTTTAAAATACTCGAATGTGAAAACCGGTGCACTTATGGTTGCACCGGTTTTCACCGCGAAATTAGCTAAGACGCCATAGTTTGTTAAAATAATATTGGTTTTGAGATTGGTTAAGTTGAGCACAATTTAAACTGAAGTTTACACATTTTCCGTTAAAAAAGCACATTTACATTAGTATGTTCTTCTGATGTTTCTGTAATCTCATGATTATGTAGGCAATTTCGATTCCGTTCACTCCCACACCCAGCATGCTTTAAACTGTGCAATTTTTAATGTAAAGAAAAATTCAATTAAATTAAAGAGTTAGGATTGAAAATTTCCCTAACAAAAAAATAAAAAGAAATATATCATTTGTTATTTCTTTAGATTTATTATTGTTTAACAAAGTATTACTAAATTAAAATTCAGCAATACCCGTAAACTCATCTAAAAGCAATACTACTAATAATATTCTTTACTTACATATTTCATTTAGGGAATCTGGTTTCCTGCAAAAGATTGAGAGATGTTTCTTTCTTGTTTATAATACGAGTAAATATTTTAACTGATAACAAAATAATACAATCTTTATCCCAAATGTATGGATACGTACATATGTATGTATGCATGCTAGATGTACATACATATTCATATGTTTGTTTTTTACATTCTTATTGCAATGTTTAATCGTAGATACTCTTTTGAAAAAATTCAATTTAATGAATATACAAAAGCGAAGGCTTATCTTTAATTGAACATTATTTTCATGGGAGCAACAACAAAAACTTGCTCGTTATCTCATTCTCAACCAAAGTCTTAAGCAATCAGTTTTCAATCGACTTTACACATTTTAAGACGTGGATTTTTATTACAATTTTAAATAATTGTAATGATGAACAGAATTGGAAGAATTGGTTTCTTGGGTGGTGGTAAAATTGCCCAAGCTATGGCCAAAGGTTTCATATCGGCTGGTATTAAAATTCATACATACGAAATATTACACAGTCTCCTAATTCAAAACAAAATTTATTTTTCTCGTGTTACAAGGTTTGACAAAAGCAGAATCAATTTTAGCTAGTGTACATCCCACAGATTCTATATCACTGCAATCTTTTAAGGTGATAGAGCACATTGCAAATTTAATCAAATTATTTCAAAATTAATTAAATTTATTAACAGAAACTAGGCGTTGAAACTCTTACAAGCAATGACCCAGTTATTGAAAGCTCAGATATAGTATTCATATCGGTGAAGCCGCAAGTTGTCCCTCAGGTCTTAAGAGAAATTAAATCGAAAAGCGCCGAAAAACTATTTATTTCAGTGGCCATGGGCATAACAATTAAAACTTTGGAGCAGGTAATTACATTTTTGTTTATATATGCGAAAGTACATACATACATATGTATATACATATGCGTGTGTATGTAGACCATCTTCTTATCTAATCTGATTAATTAGATAAACATACATATGTACATTTGTATATAATTTTTTTTTTTCTATTTTTTCGTACTAACACTGAAATTTTGTTTATTTCATGTATTTTCTTCATTTAAATTTCCCTTCAAAACATTTTTTGGTCTTATCTTGACTTCGCTATTAGGATATAATGCCCTATTTTAAAGTACGGGAACGCTTTTCGTGCAAAATGGTATCCCAAAGTAGAGTAAAGAATCACATAATTCTTTAATTTCAGATGAAATATTTTAATACAGGTGATTATTTATTGCTTCTCGCGTGTTTTCCAATGAGACTGTCAAACTGTTTTTCTTTTGTTTACAACTTTTTCGCGCTATTTTAATTTGAAGATTTTTTTGTATGATTTAGTGCAATTTCAAGAAATTTGTGTGAATTTAAAAGTAAAAAACTAATATGATTTTAATTACAATCAATTATAAAAGTTTATATTTAACGTTTATATAAAATTGTTTCCTAGCTGAACAATCTTAGGCGAATTGAGATTTTGACATTCACGATATGTTTTACAATAACCAAGGCGAATTCATTCATTAGTATAAATTCGCCTTGACAATAACAAAATACCATGATACAAAAAAACAAGGTAGCCGCTTCGCTACAACAATACAACAATAAAAAAAACAACAGGTATTTTGTTTGTGTAAAAAGGCGAATTCACACTTAAGCTGTCAAAAGTAGTTGATAAAGAACATGTACAAAAATTTAAATGGCGCCGAAAAGGTAAACAAAACTTGACAGCAAAAGTGCCGCCATATTAATCGAATTCGCCTGAATTCGCCGATGCATCCACCTAATAATGAATTCGCCTTGCAAAATACATAGTACTGAATTCGCCTTTCCTGCTTGCATTCTCCTGCATGAATTCGCCTTGTATACAGGGTGATAGAAAATTTTAAAATACCATGAAAATTAAAGCGATCGAGTAGTTTTCGGATTATGAACATATCGCTCCTTTATTGCAACATAGTCATAACTACAAAAAGCTTGTTGCGAGAAAACACATTTGAAATTTTTTTGTTTCCATACAAGTTTTAGAAAATATCTCCTAAAGGTAACACTTTAAAAGTAATTTGAATAAATTTTTGGCACAATATAAAATGTAGTACTGTTAACAATTCTGCATTCTTAACTCGAAAAGCTAATTTTTTGAGATATGACTATGTTGCAATAAAGCAACGATATGAAGTTTTATTTCTATTATCTGATATCTTTTGAATAGATCGTTTCGTATGTACAAAATGTTAAACTTTTTATGTGCCCATATGGTTTTAACAAAATCTTAATTAAATCTAGTCCAAAATTTTATTTTTCTACATTTTAAAAACTAAAACCTTTTTTCAAATACATACATACATATACTTATATCTCTTATTTTTAAGGAACTCTCATCTGATTCTCGTGTCATAAGAGTTATGCCCAATACACCAGCTCTTGTACAATCGGGATGTTCAGTATTTGTCCGAGGTTCAAAAGCCACAGATGAAGATGCAAAAAATACTCAAAATCTTTTGAAAGCTATTGGAACATGCGAAGAAGTTGACGAGTATCTACTAGATCCCATTACTGCTTTAAGTGGCAGTGGACCGGCATATGTATTTGTTATGATCGAAGCACTAGCAGATGGTGCTGTTCGTATGGGTATTCCAAGAGACATGGCTTATCGTTTAGCATCGCAAACAGTTATGGGTTCCGGACATTTGGTGAGAGATTCTAAAGAACATCCAGCGTTTTTAAAAGATAACGTAACAAGTCCGGCAGGATCAACTGCAGCTGCTTTGAAGCATTTAGAAGAAGCTGGATTTCGAGCAGCTGTATCTGGTGCCATAGAAGCAGCAACAATAAGATGTCGTGAAATATCGAAAAACCAATGAAAAAATGGTTTATTTTACTTTAAGACACATTTTATTTATTTAAAAATATAAACACAAGACTATTACTGTCTTAAAAATTTATTACACTTGAGTAATTATTTTATTTATATATCAATTCAGCACTGCATGTGGCCTCATGGCCATTAAACATATATTAAATACTTGTAACTTTCTACGAATGAAATAATAGTGAAATAAAAATATTAAAATTAATATAAGCGTTCAAAGCAACTGATTGACCAACCTCGTTACAACTCCTACATATACTAATTATGTGGAAAAATATCACTTATAAAAGAAATAACCCGAGACTCAATATTGAATTGTCGCTGCGAAAACAAGTCAAGGAGTTCGCTCTTGAAAAATTTTAATTAATCGCAAGTTGAAATACCAGTTAACGAACATGCTGTTCCAGACTTTAGAAGGCAATGTTATTTTTAATATAATTAAATATTTTACAATCCTGTAAGATACAAGTTGCTCCACCTACCAGCATGTTAACTAGCATTCAAATCGCACAGGAAAAAACCACCCTACCCTAAAACATGCTCAAGTATTATTTCTAACCTTATAGTTAGGATAAGAATTGATCCCTGCTTATTAACACACAAATATTTACTGGATAGATCCCAACCTCCTGTTTTTCCTACTTGTAATATGCAACTAACCATTACTCACATATTAAACGAGTGTTAAGCGTTTCACAAAAACTATTCTAATTTATTCAACCATCAAACTATTTAAAAGACATTAATGATCATCACAAATTATTATTAAGCTGTAATCTGCTTCATACATTGTAAATAAAATATGTACATTTAATTTTACGAGACGAATGCCTTGTAGCTGGTTTTTTCCTGTTTAGAAGTTAAAAATTTTAGTTTAAAATTTTTTCTTTTTCTTCGATCTATTCAGAGCGTTAAGTTCTCCTTGTTGTAAAGAAGCTTCGGCATAAATACGTTTAACCTTCTCGTGTCGTTCTTTGTCGCTGTAAAATAAAATTATATTTGAATTAATATTATTTCAATTATAAAGGCATCTTTAAAAACAGGAAAAAAAGGAGTAAACATATGTACCTTTGCAATTGTTGCGATAAACGTATTTTTTGAATAAATTCAGTGTCACGACGTATTTCTCGAATAGCGCCTTTAGTTTCACGTTTGATTTTTGCCATAAGTTTAGCTTTTTCTTCTTTTTCCGCTGACAATTTGGGACGTCGTTTATCATCATAAACTGTTTCAAATCGTGGTTCTAAAAGACGTAAAGCTTTTGGTCTCTTTTCTGGAGGCACCAGTTTGGTCAGCGGTTTTTTAGCCAGCGTTTCTAAAGCTAATTTTGTTTTTTCAAAATTATTTTTAACATATGTTGGATAGGCGTTAAGCGGTAATTTGTCTAGCATATTTAAAAAAGGCAATACCAATAAGTTAGAACCTTTATTGTCATTAACTAAATCAACGGCATCTTGTATTAGTTGAAGACACTGGTTCAAAGATCTGACTTTGAAATCATCTGAAAATGTTGTAGTTACTAAATCTTCAGCCATTAAAGGTTCTTCTTCTATGTCGTGAAAATCCTTGGAATCTTCTGGTATTGCCAGCAGTTTACTGAGTACTCCTTGGCTTTGGAACGGTGGCAGAATTTTAAAAACCTCAACCGGTCTTTTTGGTATACAAAGAAAAATAATACCCAAGAGATAATTGAAGGCTGCCGGCAGAAACCTTTTAGACAATTGTCCATATTCTATGCACAAAGTGACTAAAAATAAACCCATAGCAATATCCTGCCGACTACGGACTCTAGCTTTTGATAAAATATGATGCATAAATATATAGCAGGGCGTTACAACAGGGTGTCTGAAATCCGACGTTGAATATAAATTTGATACTAATTTGAAATAAATCAATATTTCTAGAGATGGAAATTGTTTACAGTGTTTTTTGAATTCAGTATATTTTTCCTTAATCACATTAAGCAACGTCTTAGACATCCTCTCAGGATCCAATTGCATCAAATCATAAAAATGAGGCATAACTAACGACAAAAATTTAAAATGTTCTCGTATATCTTCTTGGCTGGCATCGGAAAATTTATCGTTTAAATTTTGTAGCAAGAAAGCAAAAAGTTTAACAACTTTTTCGCGATTAATACTCTCTAGTTTAGGATGATTGCATTTGATAAGACGTTCTATTATGATCGATTGGTCTTCAATGTTGTAATCATTTAAAATTTTGCAAAACTCTTCATATGTATTAGGCATTTCGATAGTGAATGGAACATCAGTTCTTTTAAAATTTGCTTTCTTTTCTTTGTTATTTTGTTCAACTTGGTTTTTATTTTCCTTAGCTTTTTCATCTTCGTTTCCTTCTAAATTGTCATCTTCGTTTTCTGAATCTGGTACTTTCAAATCGCTTAAATCATCTTCTTCAGCTTCATAATCTTCCTCATCTTCATCACTTGAAGATTCGAGTTCACCATTTTCATCTTCACTAGCTTCTTCAACACCTTCGTTGTCCCGTTGTTTACAACCCAATGTACCTGGTAACATATAAGTACATACAAGTTGACGAATGTAATTTTTAAAGAAATCTTTTAAGGATAATGAGTTTGTAAGAACAGAGAATTAAAATAAAATAAAAGTTTATATAAATCATCAATGAATAATTCAGTGACAGAAAATCCTGTACAACCAACTGGAATTATTAAAATTGCATATATGTAATCAATATGCCGCAAACATTAACGTAAGAATAATTAAAGAGCTCGGAATAATGTTCACATGATCCCAAGTTCGAATCCCGGTGGGTGCTGATGAGTAGTGTGGCGACTACGAAACAGCTAGTTGTCCCCCAGCTTATGGTATTAATTTTTCTGTTCTTCTTGGTCTTATTGTTTAATAGCAATTATTGTTATAATTAAAAATAATCCCTATTCAATGGTACAATAATATACAGTTTTTGGTGCTTTTTAACATTATATGTGCGAAAAATTCTTTAGTCGATGCGCTTTTTTTTAATTTTCGGTGCGTTTTTCAAATTTTGGTCGCACAAAATCAAATTCAACCTAACTTTTTGTTTTAATGTAAGAAAAAAGTTTAATCAAGTGTCCAACCTTTTTACGTTTCATTCTGCGTGGAAAATGTACCACGTTATATACACAAAGTAAGACAATCTCGCTGTTGTATATTACACGAGTGCACACTCCCGAAAGAAAAAGAAACATTTCGTTTTATGAAATTTGCTGCTTTTAGAGAGTGTTTTGCTATGGAGCCAAGTTTGTCAAATATTGCAATAAATGCAGTCTCTGAACAGTGAAGTTCGTATTTATGACGGCTCGTGAATTCGTTACGGTTTTGATAATTGCGAAATGACCAAATTAATAAATAAATTAGTTTTTCTAAAACGTTTGCATTAAATATATATTACGGAAAATTGCATCTTTTATTAGTTATAATTCTGGAAAATGTTCGTATATTTCAATAAATTCTTTAAAAGACGCTGCTCACACTGTGTTTGATAAAATTGCTATTAATCGAATTTGAAGGCTTGTAGTACGATTCTGCAACTTTTAATGATCCGATAATGATAATCGTAAATTCTTTCGACAGTAATGGTTATGTGCTCCTGGAATATAATTTTGACGACGATAAGCAGGAATTTTGGCTCCCTGATAATAGGCAGTAAAAGTAACAACTGATGTCGGTCGACAGCAAATATAATTAAATGATATTACTTAATAATAATTTTTTTTTTTTAACAAACAAAAACTGCGAAGCTTGTTAGCTTGTCTACAGTAACACCCAGGGTCTGCGGCAGGAATCGAACATGCGACCTCGGGACTGTTAGTCGAGTACTCTACCAAATCAGCCATCGAGTCACCAAGATAAAATATCGTTATAATTATTGAGTAGGTAACATCACCTTAATAAAACTAACGGAGTCATACTAGGCCAAGTTTGACAATTGTTTGAAAGGTGTAAAGAAATGTTAGAGACGTTTATAAATAGAAAAGCTTGTTTTTTGTGTTTTGACAGATATTATTAGAGCATTTTTCTTTTTAAATTCTCAGCAATTTGCTTGGATTGTTGGGATATAAAGTTGAATGTTTGAGAATATCTTTCAAAAATTTCCAAAGTCTACTGATGATTAGGGTAGTTCCTATGAAATGTTGACATATAGATAGCTGGGAAACATAGAAAACAAGCTATTTATAATTTTTTACTGGTATAAATGTTAGAAGCTTAAATAGCGAATAAAAAACTTAATTGTTTTAATTATTAAAAGAAATTGCAAAAAAAGGTCAAATTCTTATTTTAGATTGCAAATTTTGCAATAAAAAATTTTTTTTCCACAAACTATAAAAAAGGACATAAAAAGTGATGATGTGCTTTTGTTGACGGAGTTGAAATAACGAAAAATCAAGACATACGGGTACTCCACCATGTAACAATCGGGCCGTCAAAGGTATGTTTTAACTGTATGTCTTAACGGCGTTTCATGTCTAATGTAGACGGGCAGTAATGGCAAATTTTAAATTTTAAGAATTTCCAGGGTTTTTTTTTTTAATTTATTAAAAATACTACTAAATTGTTTGAATAAAATTCAACCCTTCCTTACTGTGTATGACAATTGTTTTAAACAAAACAAAACCATTTATTTTATTTCGTTATATTTAAAAATGGATTTAACAATAGCAACTCATTTTTTGGATGCTATTGAGCAACGGAATGCAACTGTATGCCTTAATCGAAGGCAATTGCGTGATATATCCAATGTAATGGAGTTGCCTACAAAGCCGTAAGTAGTTGCGTTATAACGGTGTTCATGGAATCGGTAATGTACTTCTATTTTAGATTTCTTGCAAGTTTTCGAGTTTCAAAAGAAATTTTCGGTATGCTTCCAGAATTATAGCCGAGCTTTTAGATTTTTTTGAGGAGCACATTGCGCATTTATTATAAATGTGCTCAGCCTGCATTAATCGTGAAACATTAACTATTTGATGAAGTGGAAGAAATCGGAGGAGAGGTGGGAGCAAATGCAATTAGGCACAATACTGCAATATAATGTTTTCTCAACTTTGTATTTGTTTTTAAGTTTTCTTTTCATTTTCTGAACCTAAATTGGACATGACAAATGTATTACCTAAAATTACAGTGTGTATGTATTTATGTATTATATAGATATAAATAAATAAGAAAAAGTATTAATCAATTAAGTTTTTTATTCGCTATTTAAGCTTGTAACATTTATACCAGTAAAAAAATTATAAATATCTTGTTTTCTATGTTTCCCATTCGACATTTCATAGGAACTACCCTAATCATCAGTAGACTTTGGAAATTTTTGAAAGATATTCTCAAACATACAACTTTATATCCCAACAATCCAAATAAATTGCTGAGAATTTAAAAAGAAAAATGCTCTAATAATATCCGTCAAAACACAAAAAACAAGCTTTTCTATTTATAAACGTCTCTAACATTTCTTTACACCTTTCAAATAAATGTTACAAGCTTAAATAGCGAATATAAAACTTAATTGTTTGAATTTTTGTTCTCTGCTTTTCGATACTTTCAAAAAGCAAATCGTAGCAACCAACGGTTGTTCATTTGTTTGAAAGGTGTAAAGAAATGTTAGAGACGTTTATAAATAGAAAAGCTTGTTTTTTGTGTTTTGACGGATATTATTAGAGCATTTTTCTTTTTAAATTCTCAGCAATTTATTTGGATTGTTGGGATATAAAGTTGAATGTTTGAGAATATCTTTCAAAAATTTCCAAAGTCTACTGATGATTAGGGTAGTTCCTATGAAATGTCGACATATAGATAGCTGGGAAACATAGAAAACAAGCTATTTATAAATTTTTTTACTGGTATAAAAAGTATTAATAAAAAAAAATTAAAAGCTGCTTAGAACCAAACAACATCTCAAAAAAGATAAATATCAATTCTTATTAAACATAAAAGTAGTTTTCTAACAACTTCTCAATCCGCTGAGTACTCTGGTCAATGCTCAGAATGCTAGCTGCTTTTACTTCGGCAGCATCCGCTATTCTACAAAGAGCTTGAGTTTGCGCTTCGGCAAGTCTTTTTAATATATGTGACTGCTCTTTTATTGCGTCTGTCTACTCCTTCGAAGTCTCTAAATTTCGTTCCGAAGCTCTGAGTTGGCGGCAGATCAAAACCAAATGTTCGTTTCCAGACAATCTCTTTTTCTTTGCGGAAGACATTGCCGGTTCACTATCACTTTCGTGTTCATGTCGCCGTTTGTCTTCTGCTTTACGAGTAGTTTGAGCTTATGGCAGTTCTTTACTTTTAGCAATATTTTGTCTATTAGGTGTGATCACTGCCACAGACTTGCTGCTTCCTAGTGGTGACTCCGCCAAACTTTGAAAGCAGTTGTCTATTGAAACCTGCTTAGTATTTTCAGAAATATATCCAAATTTATTGCCACTTCGAGCTGCAGCGAAGGAAATCAATAATGTTCTATTATTTGCTTCAGCTCCGTCAAATTGTTGTAACGGTAAAGCCCCCCACCGGTTGCCTTTAAACTTTTATTGTGTTCCGAAATATTCTTTTTTTGTCCGGGAATTCAAGTCTGCCCATATCTGAAACAAAAATTTTAATAGCTTCACCAATTATACATACCTATGTACATATGTAATTATATATGTACATAGATAAGTATGCACGCAATTCATATTAGTTTTCGCCAAATTATTTTATCTACATACATACATATGTATGTACGTTTACTTACCTTTTTCCATTCAGCCACAGTGCGCGTAGGAGGACCAAGAGAGTTCAAAATTTTCCATTCCTCTTCTGCTGGAAAATTGCTGGCCCAAAACACAGGCGCACTCCTGGAGAATTCCGGATTTTGTTCCATATGCTTGACCAAAGCCTGGAGCTGCTGGAATGTTGATTTCTTTAAACTTATTTGAAAATTCTTAGTAAATAATAAAAAATGTAATACAATTTTTACTTACCATTTGCTCATTTTTAAAATATTTATTTGTTTGTAAATAATTTTTCTTTTATAAGAACACAAAACAAAAAGTTCTTCACTTTGAAAATTTATTAGTAGTGTCGACAAAACGTTCGTATTATTGGAAAGAAAATTTGTATGAAAACACTTACGTCTTCTTGCGACTTGTCGTTCGAGTCACTCTTCGTATAGATTTTTGATAGTTAAACGAAATTTAGTTTTCTTTCGCTTAAAATGCGAAAGAACATACATTTTCGACATGAAAAATGGGTAGAAGAAAAGCTATGTCTTAACATGACAGAGGCCAGATTGACGCTTACATTGAAAATCAAATGGGATTATGTGAAATTCCAAGAAAATTAGGTCGTTCGCCTTGTGTTGCACAAAATTATTTAAAAGAGAGTGGCGGCTCGCTTATGGTTTGGGGAGCGTTTAGGTCGATTTGAACTCTGCCTTTAGCTTTCCCATCAGCTCGAATGGATAGCTTGGAGTACCAGCAAGTGCTCTCAAATAATTCGTTGCCATATCTGAACGAACACCAAGAAAAAGGTTTTATTTTCCAGCAAGATAATGCAACAATTGCATGTCAGCAGAACAACTACAGGCTAGTTCACCCGATCTGAATATGATGGAAAATATGTGGGGACTGCTTATTAGGCACGCTTATGCTGAAAACCATCAGTTGAGTTCTGTGCAAGAACTAAAAGTACGAATTTTGAAAGCATGGCGGAATATAAGGCTGGAAACACTAAAAATTTTATAAATTCTATGCCAAATCGTATCTTTAGTCATAAATAAAAATGGCAATTGCATAAATTAAAAATTTTCTTGTCCGGTTGAAATAGCATGAAGTGTTGACGCACTTTAAAAGGAGAATTTTTTTTTTTTTAATAAAATTTAAGATAAAATAAAAAATTTGATAAAGGTGTAATGCAATACCCCTTGTACTTTTGCATTATCAGAAATAAAGCTAAATGACCTTATCATTCTGCTTCTGTAAGTCGACATTTTATCGGCAATATTCACATAGGGGATTTCAAGGTAGCTGAAATTAAAGCTTTTATTAAAGCTGCCTTGCGGGATTTTTAGCTATGAAAAATATATCATATTTATTTCAAAATCGAACTGTGGTGGTAAAATTTAGTTCTATTTGAAAAAAGAAATTACTAACCAAAACTTGTTCGGTTTAAACTGTGTAAGAGATATTTTTTTAAGAAAAACAAAAAAAAAACGTTTTTTTTACCAGCTGTTTACAATAAGATAAATCGGTCATACACATATTTCAAAGGTTTTCAAGTCTACTGAGAGTGTAAGGTGGTGCAATTCAAAAAACTTTCTCTAAACCTATTAAATACAGCAAACATTAAAAAATCCAAATTTCTTACCATCCAAATTATAAGCTAGAGTATTTTCTTCTTCAAAATTGCCAACAGCAAAATAACCATCATCTAAGTCATCAGCGGATCTATGTTTTGGTTTTCGAGTTTCTTCATCATCTTCACCATCTGCTCTCATACGCTTCACACGTTCCAGCTCCATTTTTTCTAAACGTTCTTTTTCTTTTTTAGCAATGTCCTCCTCTGATAACAATTTATCAGTAACTACACCTCGAGGTTCAAATATTAGTTCTTTAGCCAAACGGTCGTAATCGTCCAATGCAGCTGTTGTTTTGATTTCGCTTTTTGTTATTTTTCCTACCACTCCCATTAGATTCTTATAATTGGCATCTAACTTCTCTGTTAAATCAAAAAGTTCATCTTTTTCTTTAGCAATTTCAACCTTTCGACGCTTTTGTTCAACAATCATTTCTTCAATAGCAGTTTTACGGTCTTTAGCTTCATCAGCATCACCACCAAAATGGGCGGCTTGTGTAAATTCAGCTGGAAATCAATATAAATAAAATTTTTTTAAGTTTAAGTTTTTCAATAGATAATACCATCTAGTCCTTCATCTTCTTCCGCTTCATCGTCAGACCGTTCATCACGAAACTGTTCTATTTCTTCTAACGTTTGTCCTCGATGCGTGAGTATCTCGCCATCGTTTAAATTAAAACGGGATTGTTTGGGCAACTTCATTCTTTCCATTTTATCGGCAACGAATCGTGCACTCATTATTTGTTCATCAATTTGGCCGTCACCTAGATGTTTACCAATCCGACGATCTTTAAACTTGTTAGTTTTGTAATTATCAAAATATTCTTGCCCTAAAGTTTCTTGACGTTTCTTAACGGCCTTTGCTCTGGACACTCCAGGCAAACCCCTGTCGTGTTTGCAAGTTCGTCCAAGAATTTGAAACTTTTCCTTGTTCATATGTACTTCGAAGGGGTTTAAGCGTTTTGATGTAGCTGGAATTGCTGAGGCAAACGGATTCTCCTTTTTGTTCGCCTTTTTGGCATAAACTGCGTCCGCAGCATGTTTTTTACTTTTTTTACCCATAATTTAAGTGCTTTTTTACAATTTAATTCAGTTATTGACACAGAGTACTTTGTGATTATTATTGATAACAAAATAACATTAAACAAAATAAATCAAGATCCCGCACGTGGTAAACATATATGACAGCAGTGCTGCCAGACTTGTAATATAAAACCAGGGTGCAATAACAGACAAGAACAATTTTTTGTTCTTTTGAAACAACACACGAGACTAGTTCATCCGGCATAACATGTATACGTATACACAGCATTGTCACAGATATAATCAAACAGTGCGTTGATGGTACAATCAGTTTTCTTGTCTTTAGGACTTTAAAAGTTCAGAGTAAAAGAGATTGGATAGGAAAAAAATGCATGGGCTGAAATACCTAAAAATATGATAATTTTGAAAATTTTTATCTTGGACCAGTACTCATGGGATATCCCCTACATATGCAGTGCATTGTACTGGAACTAGGAAAACAGATTATGAGAAGGAGGAAAGGGGGAGTAATGTTTGTGAACTTAAGTATGTATAAGAATCTTATTTAATTTAAGTATGTATATTTTATCATAGATGCCAAAGTGAATTTGCAGCGCAAAACGAAGCAAAAGTTTTATCTAACACGACCTTAAACTCTTGTTCGCCTTGGCCAATTTGACAACACACAATCCAAGGCGAATTCATTATTAGGAGGATGCATCGACGAATTCAGGCGAATTCGGTTAATATGGCGGCACTTCCAAGGCGAATTTATACAGGTGAATGCAAGTGGAAAGGCGATTTCGGTACTATGTATTTTGTTATTGTAAAACATATCGTGAATTTCAAAGTCTAAGTTCGCCTAAGAATGTTCAGCTGAGAAAATATTTTATATAAACGTTAAATATAAACTTTTATAATTGTTTGTAAATAAAATCACAGAGTGTATTAGTTTTTCACTTTTAAAGTCACACAAATTTCTTGAAATTGCACTAAATCATACAAAAAAAATCTTCATATTAAAATGGCGCGAAAAAGTTTGTAAACAAAAGAAAAAAAATTGGAAAAACGCGAGAAACAAAAAATAATCACCTGTGCTGTTAAGTTCACCTATTAATGAATTCACCTTGGGCACTTCCTCTGTTTAGTTTTGTTTACCTTTTTCGGCGCCATTTAAATTTTTGTACATGTTCTTTATCAACTACTTTTGACAGCTGAAGTGTGAATTCGTCTTTTACACAAACCAAATACCTGCCGTTGTTTTATTGTTGTACTGTTGTAGCGAAGCGGCTACATTGTTTTTTGTATCATGACACAATCTAATGTCTATTAACGCCCAAAAGATGGCAGCGCTGGAGCAAAAATTACTAAAACAGGCGAGCTGTGAGTCAGAAATATTTTTTTTTACATAATCAGGCTTCTGCACTAGTTCCGCTGTTGTTAAAATTTATTTTTATTTTTTTAGATGGCCGATACCCTTCTTAAATGATTTATCCAACCCGAACGTGCAAATTGGACATCACTCTATCTCTGATCGCTCATTTGCTAAAAGGTTTCACCATTCATGGAGTCTGCTTCTCAACAAATTACCTTATTATACCTTAGGTAGTAATATCAGTACCTGGAGTACCGAGCGTTACACGAAGCTTTCAAATTATACATACTGAAATATATTTACTTTAATAAAACTTAATTCACAAGTTTTATCCATTTTTATGCAGTTTAAAGCCACAATAAAATTGTGCTTAGACTACCTTTTTATTTTTTAAACCTTTCACAAAAATGTAAAGGGTGTATATAAAAATGTGATTTCTGCTATTTTAGTTTTCGACGATATAAAGTATACATATTCAGAATCAGCATTGATAGAAAATTCGATTTCTGATAAAACCATTAGACTTAGAAACTTTTTTCTTTCACCATTCTATTAGTCAGTAAAATTGGTTCATGTATATCTAGGTTCCGATATATCCAAAATTCGGAAAAAACATATATTTTGCAATTGTGTATGAAAATTTTTGAAAAAAAAATTGTTTCTTTTTTTTAAAAAATGGCGACTAAAAGACCAAAAAAAATTCCCACATATCGGCCCATATATACTCGAGATATAGCCTAAACCGAGTTTTTCATGAAGTGTCGCACAAGCGAACAACTTTTTTTGCTTACAAGCAGTTCTGGTTATAAAAGAAGATTACTTATATACAGAAAATTATAATTTTCGATATCGGTCCATATATACCCAAGATATTGCCTAAACCGGGTTTTTAATGAAACTGTCGCATAAGCGAACTTAAACAACTTTTTTTACTTTAAAGCAGTTCTAAATATGGAGAATGAAAATTTCCGATATCGGTCCCTATATACCCGAGATATAGTCTAAACCGATTTTTAATAAAAATGTCGCGTAAGCGCACTTAAACACCATTTTTTGCATAACAGCATTTCTCGTAATACAAGGAAGTTACCAAATACAGACAATCCCGAGATATAGTCTGAACCGATTTTTGCATGGAAAAAAAATTTTTTTTGCTTGAAAGCAATTCTGGTTAAAACAGAAGGTTACTTAAATACAGAAAATTAAAAATTCGGATATCAGTCCATATAAATCCGAAATATAGCCTGAACCGATTTTTTCAGGAAACAATTTTTTTTGCTTAAAAGCAGTTCACGTAATATAAAAAGGTTACAAACACAGAAAATAAAAATTGGATTTTTTAAATAATGTTAATAAAACTAAATGTCAACTGTTTCCCCAAAAATATGTGCATTGGATCAACTTGCTAGCTCTATTTAGAAAGAGAAGATACATTTAATATGAAAACAAAATTTGAGAAGTCAACAAATTCTTAGAAGTATATGCTTCGACGATATTTTAAAAATGAAATTGCAATGGCGAATGGGAAGAGATTCGACTATTTCGAAATATATTTCGCTGACATTACGTGTACAAAATTTGCATGCCACTACTTGCTTGTGTCAATACCACGTAACCCTATCTTACTTAGTGTCCACACCTGCGATAATATCTGAGATGAGAACGTCAAATTCAATCGCAGAGAGAATTCTGTTACGTGTAGACTTAAAATCAGTGTTATCGCAGTCTTATAATAATTTTTATGAGAGCGTTCTTATGAGAAATCTCATGTCAACGATCTTATAATAAGAGCTGCCAAAAAAGCAATTGTGTGTGTGTGTTTGTTTACAGAAAGGCGCCATTGCAATTTTACCGATTAATAGTTTTGCAAAATATATTTAAAACAAGTAAGAGTGTAGTATATTCGGCTGGGCCGAATCTAAAATACCCTTCACGATAGTCACGAATATGTATAGTATATTAAAAATGTGACCTAAATATGCTCGGTTATATATGAACCGATATCGGAATTTTCTATTTTCTGTATTTTAGTAACCTTCTTTTATAACGAGAATTGCTTTTCAGCAAAAAAAAAAAATTTTTTTAATGGAAAAATCGGTTCAGGCTATATCTCGGGTATATATGGACCGATATCGAAAATTTTAATTTTCCATATTTATATAACCTTATATCATTACCAGAACTGCTTTTGAGCACAACAAATTGTTTAAGTTCGCTTACGCGATATTTTCATGAAAAACCCGATTTAGGCTATATCTCAGGCATATATGGACCGATATCAGAAATTTTAATTTTCTCTATTTTCGTAACCTTCTTTTATAACAAGAACTGCTTTTCAGCAAAAAAAAAATGTTATTGGAAAAATCGGTTCAGGCTATATCTCGAGTATATATGGACCGATATCGGATATTTTCTTTTTCCATATTTATATAACCTTATTTCATTACCAGAACTGCTTTTGAGCACAAAAAAATTGTGTAAGTTCGCTTACGCGGCATTTTCATGAAAACCCCGGTCTAAGCTATATCTCGGGTATATATGGACCGATATCGGAAATTTTAATTTTCCATATTTATATATTATTATCATTTTTTATTACCAGAACTACTTTAAGGTGAAAAAAGCTGTTTAAGTTCGCGACATTTTCATGAAAAACCCGGTTTTGGCTATATCTCGCGTATATATGGACCGATATAGGAAATTTTCATTTTCCATATTTATGTAATCTTATTTCATTAGCAGAACTGCTTTTGAGCAAAAAAAAAGTTGTTTAAGTTCGCTTACGCGACATTTTCATGAAAAACCCGATTTGGGCTATATCTCGGGTATATATGGACCGATATCGGAAATTTTCATTTTTCATATTTATATGACCCTATTTTATTACCAGAACTGCTTTTGAGCACAAAGAAGTTGTTTAAGTTCGCTTACGCGACATTTTCATGAAAACCCCGGTTTGGGCTATATCTGGGGTATATATGGACCGATATCGGAAATTTTAATTTTCCATATTTATGTAACCTAATTTTATTACAGAACTGCTTTTGAGCCAAAAAAAAGTTGTTTAAGTTCGCTTACGCGGCATTTTCATGAAAACCCCGGTCTAGGCTATATCTCGGGTATATATGGACCGATATCGGAAATTTTCATTTTCCATATTTATGTAACTTAATTTCATTACCAGAACTGCTTTTGAGCACAAAAAAATTGTGTAAGTTCGCTTACGCGGCATTTTCATGAAAACCCCGGTCTAAGCTATATCTCGGGTATATATGGACCGATATCGAAAATTTTCATTTTTCATATTTATATGATCCTATTTTATTACCAGAACTGCTTTTGAGCACATAGAAGTTGTTTAAGTTCGCTTACGCGACATTTTCATGAATACCCCGGTTTGGGCTATATCTCGGGTATATATGGACCGATATCGGAAATTTTAATTTTCCATATTTATGTAACCTAATTTTATTACCAGAACTGCTTTTCAGCAAAAAAAAGTTATTTAGCTTCGCCTATGCGACATTTTCATTAAAAATCCGATTTGGGCTATATCTCGGGTATATATGGACCGATACCAGAAAAAAAATTTTTTGTCTTTTAGTCACCATGCTTAATACGTGTGTGAAGTTTGAAGCAAAACGAACAACTTTTGTTTTCAAAAATTTTCATACAAAACTGCAAAGAAAAATGGCTTTTTTCGGAATTTTGAATATATCTCAGCTATACGTAGACCGATATTACTGAATTTCAATAGCAAACCCATGAATCGATGGGGTAAAAGAATGGTGAAAAAAAAAAAGTTTCTAAGTCTAATGTTTTTCTCAGAAACGGTATTTCAACAGCGGACAGACGGACATCGCTTAATCGACTTTTCCATTAATTCTGATTCAGAATATATATATACTTTATAGGGTCGCAAAAAAAAAACTGTAGAAATTACAAACGGAATCACAAGCTTATAAATACCCTTTACATTTTTGTGAAGGGTATAAAAACCATTTTAAATGGAAAATAGGTTGTTTTTATTCATTAAATAAACACTCTAAATGATTACTTTCGTACAAAATGTGTGCATATACAAAATTCATATAAGATTTTATTTATCGCAAAGAAGTGTTTTCTTCTCGGCTTTCATTGATTTATGAATTCTTATGAGACTAACAAAAATACGTGTACTCCTTGTTAGAGATTAAACTGGACATAAAGCAATTCGTTCTCTCATTCTGCCGACGTTTTGTCAGATATTATCTCAGAGTTAATCGCAGCTGTAGACACGAGGTTAAAGAAATTAACTGGGCAGCACTGTCTTTGCCTTGCAGTATGGCATCCTAACAAAAAGTCGGAACAACGTCGCCATTTTTCACCACAGAAAATTTTTTCGTCTACTCTAATTTTCTAAAAAACTTAGGGCATAGACTGCATAAAAGTTATAACTGTGTTAAAGAAAAAAAAAATAGCTTTTGCTAAAAAGGAAAGCTGAACAGTACAGTTTATAAATTGAAGAAAAGGTAATATGGATATATCTTCTATGGGAATAACTGGTAATTTGCCACCGGACTCATATGACACTGGGGCAAATATGGGTGCCCCTTCAGCGATTCCTGAGGAAAGAGTTTATCATGAAAATTCGGATGGGAAAAAATCAAAGTTTTCGAAGGATGATCGTTCACCCTCAAAAACAAAGGATTATGGAAGGGAACGTGATGATAGAGAAAAGAGTAAGAAGAGAAGGTAAATTTGAAAACGAACGTGCATATGCATACATATATGTAAATTTATCCTCATTTGTGTTTGCCAAAAAAAAAAAAAAATCAATGTTTCGCTAAATTATTATATCCAATTGGTAAATAAATATGCAGACAGGTACATATTAAAACATTCAAACAATTGAGTTTATTCACTAGTTGGCCAAAGCCCACTAGCAACATCAGCTCTTAAACTAACTCACCCGTCAATCATCACCACTGATTTCTACAGTACAGGTATCTGTTGTAAAGGCAATAGGCCCTCGGGAGGTTGTTAGTCCCCGAAAAAAGCCACACCAAACAATTTTCACGGATACTAACACTCCCTTCCTGCGTTTTAGGTTTCAACTACAGCCAGAACGTTTCAGCTGAAAAAGTTTGAAGATGAGGAATTGCAAGATAGTTGTCAAACCCAAGAAGAACTTTCATTATTATTGGGAGTTACACAACCAGCAATTTTCTTATGTTTAAAACAAAGGCAAGGAAATTGGGTTCCATATGAATAGGAGTCGAGGGACTTTGAAAAACGATTTTGTATGTCGCTACAAAAAGAATAATTTTTGCATAGTATTGTTACTGGTGATAAAACATTGATAACAGAAAGCCAATATTCAAATTTTTCAAGTCACTCTGTCCTCGATTTATAGCGGCTGGCGACTGTAACGCTAAACACACTTTTTGGGGGTCACGTTTAATTATCCTGAAAGGCCACGTGCTTTTTGACACCGTTTCCAATATGGGCTTAGGTGTGATTTCAAGTGGACAGCCCACTTATTATTCGTCAGACCAATGCAAGATCCCAGACGTTATAGATTTTGGAGTTACAAAAAATGTTCTCTCAGAACGGATGCAAGTGGAGCCTTGTCATCAGCTCATTCACCAACAATAGTTTCTGTTTCGTTCCCCCAGGGGGTTGGTTCCCCGTTTTGTTACCTGACGTTGACCGTCACTCGATTTAATTAGTTAAAATATGAAAAATATTTTGGTACACATTGTACGGAAAATATTGCCTTGAGAACGCCTTAGGATATTGACGTGTCGATTAACGAATTTTCTGAACACCTTAATCTAGCCGTACAACATGCTACCACTAGCCATATAAGACCCAGAAATGTGAGCAATAGAACTTATTCGTCTGAAATTGAGCAACTTCTGTCAGAGAAAAGAAGAGTTAGAAGAGAGTGGCAACTTCGCAGGTCTCCCCAGCTTAAAACTAGGCTTCAGAAAAACGACAAAAGGTATGAAAAGACCCATAATAGGTAAGCCACCCTTCAGTTGCTCTTACAAGCAATTGAACAGAAAAAGTTACTTGTAGATGTACCTAGGTATACAGTTTCCATTACGATTTTCCTTCTCCTGTAAAATTGCAACTATGTTTGTTACGGCCTTTCTACGTGAAACCAACGATATGTAGATCATATATTATTGCTTGGAACATGTTATTTTAGGTGAATATTACTTGAGCGTTAATGAAAACTAACTACAATCTTGGATCTATAGCCAGGGATAAATATGTGTTGAACAATTGCCTTCGATCTTCACGTGGTTTTGACATTATAGGGGTTAGTGACACATGGTTCAAGCCGCATTTGCTGTCTCAATCGTTAATGGTTGAGAGAGATATGATCTTGTAAGAAATGACCAGGTTAAAGATATCAACGCAGGCAATGATGAAATGCCTTTTAGGGGAGATGGAGTTTGCTTATATATATCTAACAAAATTTGTAATCGGGTTGTTTTTCGGGGAAGACAATATGGTATTTGCGAATCATTATTTGTTGGAATTTTTGGAGATAGGGTTTCTGTCATAGTTGGTGTGGTTTAGCTATCGGGTGGGGATAGAAATACATTTGAGCATTTTCATTCTAATCTGTTTGTTCCCTTTTCTAATATTAGTGTTATGGGTGACTTTAATTATAATTTTTTTAATTTAGTTAAAGATAAAAATTTGCAGGACACTACTTCGAGATGTAGTCTCCACTGTGTGCATAATTGTCTTTGAACGCACTTTTTTCTGCCTAACAAGAACTACATCTCTTTTGGATTATTTTCTTCTGAGCAATCCATCGAATGTTATTGGACAAGGTCAACTGCAGTTCCTGTTCTTTTCCTCTCATCACACCCTTATTTATTTCTTATCATTCAAGTTTTCCTCACAATTACGTCGCAGTTGGGTGGAGTTTAAGGACTACAGGCGGGCGAATCCTGATGCTTTTAATAATTATTTTTCATTTTCTGATATACAGCTATCAACTCTTGATAATTTAATACAGGGACTGCATAACTTGGTACCCACTTCTCGTATACAAAAAATTCAGCTGAGATAAAATAGATGAAATCTAGGTAAATTGTTCGGATAAGACACCAAAGAGATATAGCTTACACAAGAAGCAGGACTGATTCGAATTGGAAAACCTACTGCAGGTTAAGAAATAAAACTAAATCCATTAAAAGGAAAGCTCATAGAAAATATGGTGCACGGTTATTTTTTGTGGGAAATAACAATCATTGCGTTGGTTCTGAGAATTCGGAACGCAATATAATAATTGTGCAAGGCCAAATTTGTTAAGAGATTTCGACTTCGTCAATTTTCTTGATAATGACGGATCCTTAATATTGTTTCCTATCACAGAGTACAATTTATTTTTAATTGTATGTTCGATTAAATCTAATGCTACCGAAAATGACAAAATTCCCATCAAGTTTATTAAGTTGATTTGGTCTTATATCTTCGTCACTTATTCATATTATTAATACTGCCATAACCAGCTCTAAATTTCCTAGTGGTTGGAAGATTAGACGGGTTGTGTCCGGCCAAAAAATGGACGTTACGATATAGGTAACTTAAAACCTCTTAGCATCTTACCTGCCATGTCTAAAATTCTTGAAAATATAATTAAAAAACAAATTTTTAACCCATTCTGCACAATTTATGTTGATTCATCATAGTAAATATAAAATGATAGACGTTGAAAGGTCATCTCAATACTACTTCATTGCTTCTTTCCTTTACGGAGCTGATGAGAAACGTAATATGTGTTTGTTGGTTTTACTTGATCTAACCAAAGCGTTCGATAGAGTTAATCATAACCTACTGATATGTAAACTGACAAATTATTTAAATTTTTCCATGTCAGCTTGTAAACTAGTCTACTCTTACTTTTCTAATAGAACTCATTATGTATCTGTTCACGGATCAGATTCTAGCATTGGTAATGTTACTTCTGGTGTCCCTCAAGGCTCAGTGTTAGGTCCTATTTTTTTTTATATACCTAAATGATTGTATTTCTATATTGGATTGTAATTTTTGGTATTGTTTTTGCTGATAATGTTTTTATACTTTATTCAAATGAAGTTTGACATTGAATAATTTTGCAACAAATATTAATAACCATCTTGATGGTATTTCTGATTGGATGTATACTAATTCTTTGGAGTTAAATCCAGCAAAAACAAAAGTAATGAATTTCTATGACACAAGTCGTAATTTTCCACCTCAACTCAATATCGTCATAAGAGGAATATCAATAAATTATGTTGATTCTTTCAACGGCCTTTGTGTTATATTGGATTGTCAACATATTGCCAATATTTTGAGAAGACTATATTCACTGAAAGCATATACGCCAATGCATGTAAGAAATCGATTAGCAGTAGTTGTGTTCATTTACTAAAAGCTTTTACAAATTTGTAATAATTGTTACTAGAAAGAGTTCATTAACCCAAAAAATTTGCAACGAGAGAGCGTCAAAAGAACGTAAAAAATTGAGAGCGATAAATTTTCTTGCAAGTTGTTACAAGTAAAATTTTTACTTGCAATAATTATTCAAACAGCTGTTTTGCGTTTACAAAACAGTCTTTCTAAATTAAGTTCAAAATAAAAACATTTTGGAAAATTTAAGAAATTGTAAGTGTATGTAAACTTTTAAATCGATTAAAAGTATTAAAAAGATTACAAATTTATTTTTGTGTAACTTATTAGCATCAGAAGTAAACTAAGAAGTCTAAGGGAAATGGCCTAAGCAACACAGTATCTGGCACATCAGTAGCAAAGGATGTTCCGGCAAATTTAATTGCTTGAATGTGTTTAAAGCTTTTAGGGGAGCAATTAAATTTACACTTAGATCCTTCCATTCATAATTATATTAACATTTTTCTAATTTTAACCTCTAAAATATTTCTGTTTTTTTTTTGTTTCTTTATTTTTTACAAACCAGATGTTATTTTTAGTATTGTAAATATTATGAGTACCTAGCTACTCGGTACTTTAGGTTAGGTTAGGTAGGCAGGCCGCTGGATACCCCGGAATAATCTAGGTTGTCCAGCTCACTTGGGTCCTGTAGTCGTTCCCTTTGTGATTGCCTGAGAAACTAAACTAGTGGAGTGAAGAGAAGAAGTTGTAGGAAAATGATAGTGGGTGGAAAGGATGGGCGGGGATGGAAAGGAGATGCGGGAACCTTTTAGTGTAGCGTTACATGCTGCTATACTAGCCATCCGCTGCTTCTTATGAAAGAGGCTAGCGCGGTCGGTTTGATCGAGGCCAGACAAGATAGGCTATTGAAACTCCGTTCGCCTAAGTGTCTTAGACGATGATGCTCCAATGCCGGGCATGTGCCGAGGAGGTGAAGGATCGTCTCCTCCTCCTCCTGGTCTTGGCAGCTTCTACAGAAGTCGTTATGGGATAGTCCTAGTCTCCTGGCATGGTTCCCAAACGGGCAATGGCCAGTGATGACTGCTGCAGTCACTCTTAGTTGAGATCTGGGCAGTTTTAGTAGCTCCCACGTTCTCTTAGAGTTAATATGCGGCAACAAGTTCCTTGATATAAGGCATGTGGGCTCTGTGAGCCACTTTTCTTGTGCACGTTCCAGTGTGTGGAGTTTTATTCTTTTCCAGCACGCTGTTAATGGTTGTCCGCAAAAGGGGTCTATATCCCTATCTTCTAGGGCTGTCCCTTTTTTGGCTAAGTCGTCGGCGATGTTGTTGCCATTGATGGACCCATGTCCACGTACCCATTTTAGGGTTATGTTAGAATGTCTCGCCATCTTGTTTAAAGATGTCCGGCGTTCCTGGACTAGACTAGAATTGGTGTATATTCCAATCAGGGATTTGATGGCGGCTTTGCTGTCCGTTACAATCATGATATCCCTACCGAATATCTTGTAAAACGTCAGCCATCTGGCCGCTTTATTTATGGCCGATATTTCAGCCTGAAGAACACTGCATCCATCTGATAATCTGAAGAATATTTTAGTGTTAAATTCTTCTATGTAAACGCCACCCCCAACCCTTTCTTTCTGGACCCATCCGTGTAGACATAGAAGTATCCAGATTCTAGGGGGGATTCCTCAATTTGGTAGCCAAAGTTCCTTAAGAGGAATGGTTTTGGGATGCAGTAGTCAATTAGATCGGGAATTAGGTCTCTTCCAATTTCCAGTATATTGGCATGTCCCCACGGTCTGTGGGTCCGTACTCCTGATCGCGGCTTTTAGTGCTATCTGCCTGGCTTCTAAGTCACATGGCATCCAGCTCATAATTGCAAGAAGTGCTTTGGTTGGAGTTGTCCTCATGGCCCCTGTGGTCAGTATTGGCATGATTCGACTGACTTTTTCAATTTGCAGTCTATTGGTTGCGGAGTCCAGTGATTTCCACCATACTGATACTCCATAAAATATTATCGGTTTTATAACCATGTCATAAAGCCACACAACTCCTTTTGGTTGTATGCCCCATGTTGAGCCTATTGCTTTTTTACATAGATAGATGGCTATTGTAGCCTTGGTTACTCTAGCCTGTATGTTCTCTTTCCATGATAGTTTGCTGTCAAGAATGATGCCTAGGTATTTTGCCTTATTCGATAGGATAAGTGCGGTACCATCCATTTTTGGAGGTGTGAAATGTGGAATTATATACTTCTTAGTAAAAAGTACGATTTCCGTTTTCGCTGGATTTGTCTTTAGTCCGCATTGTACACTCCATTGACTTACCATCTTCAGAGCGTATTCCAACTGCTCTGTTATGGTGTCTAAACAGGTACCAGAGGCTGCAATCGCTACGTCATCGGCGTAGGCTACAGTCTTTATCTTATTATTATCTAGATCTTTAAGCAGAGTATTCACTACAACATTCCACAAGAGGGGGGATAGTACCCCTCCCTGGGGTGTACCCTTGCATACTTTTCTCGTAATTCTGGAGTTCCCCATTGTTGCAGTTATAGTTCTGCGCTTTAGTATGCTCGTAATGAGCATGATTGTAGGTCGATCAACTTTCAGACCGTCAAGTGCGTCTATGACCGCCTGTGTCTCGACATTATTGAAAGCACCTTCAATATCCATGAAGGCCACTAAGGTATAGTTTTTGTATTGATTGGACCGTTCAATATTACTGACCATACTATGTAGCGCCGTTTCAACTGATCTGCCCTTTGTGTAGGCATGCTGAGATGGCGCCAACTGGTTTTTGCTTATATTGGACCTTATATGTATATGATCCTCTCTAGCGTTTTTAAAAGAAAGGATGTCAGGCTAATTGGCCTATACTCCTTTGCTTTAGTATGTGACGTTTTCCCTCCCTTTGGGATGAAGATTACGTTACTTTTGGTCCATTCTGTTGGAATGTACGACCAGTTTAGGGCTGCTCTATATATCTCGAGGAGCCAGGGTGTGATCAGATCCAGATTATTCTGGAGATCTGCAGGAATGATTCCATCCGGTCCTGGTGATTTGAACGGTTGGAAACTCTTGATTGCCCAGTGCAGCATCTCTTTTGTTATAACCAGATATACTGCATTCCGGGCGTGTGGCAGGGGAGAACATTCGTTCGCCCTCAATGTCTGATTACCCGGAAAATGGGTGTTCATTAATTCTTCTAGCGATTCCTCGCAATTTGTGGTCCAACATCCATCTGCCTTTTGTATAAGACTTGGGATTGTCGGTTGTTTAGAAAGTATTCTCCGAAGTCTGCATGTATCAGAGGTACTATTCACGTTACTACAAAACTCCTTCCAGGATCTTCGCTTCGAGTTCCTGATGATTCGGTACTTTACGCTTTGAAATTAATTTGAAAAATATAAATGTTATGTGTAGGCAGGCAGTTATAACGTATAAATACACGTTTCAATTCAATTGGGAATTGAGTCTTTCAATTGAATTGGTTCTTGGCACACACTTCGTAAACTGAATTGAAAGATTTTCATCCAACTATCAGATTCAATGAAATTAAAGACTATTTTAAAAATATATAACATTTTCTTTACAAAAAATTACAAATATAAATTTGGATATTAATTTATTGAATTTTTGTTGAACTTTACAATTTTTAAATAAAATTTTTGGTTTGCACATTTGTACAACGGATTATAGTTCAAGTTTTTTCCTTTCTTAAGTTTTTTGAACCGACTCAGTAGGCAATTGAGTTTATCGCAAAGGGAACGATCTTTCAGAACCCAAGTGAGCTGGAGAATCCAGGTACTTTTTTGAGAATCCAGCGGCCTGCCTACCTAACCAATTGAGTTGAAATGTGTATGGGTTAAGCCCCCTAATTAAAAAAATATATTTTATTCAAAAGTAGCTAATCATCCTTGTATTTAGCGTATTTCGACTACGTCTAGTACTAGATTGAATAAAATTGTAAAACCTTTCTTTATTCTATTACAAGCCGTACTCAAAAAACGCCAGCCATAACAATCCTGAATATTTTTTTTTTTAACTTGGACCAGTACTCAGGGGATGACCCCTACATATGCAGTGCATTGTACCAGAACTAGGAAAATAGGTTGTGAGGAGGAGGAAAGAGGGAGTAGTATTTGTGAACATTTGACTTGAACCTTTCAACGTTATAACAGACAGGAAACACGCCAGCAGGTAACTTATTCCACAGGCGGAGCGTACGGCTGAAAAACGAATTCTCTCTGTAATGCGTAGTACGATTCCCTGGGCAATCGACCACAAATGGATGAGCCCTGAACGATGCACGCGTGCTACGTAAAAATGTGCGGGTTTCAGGAACAAGGTCCCTAATCTCGTCAGAGCAAAATCCATTGTAGTAACGATAGAACAGAGTAACGCACCCCACACAGCGTCGATGCTCCAGTGAGTCAATAGAGTTGGATACCCTACTGTCACCGATAAGCTTCTTCGCCCTCTCCTGCACACGGTCGAGTAACCCCAAAATTGATTTTGGGGCACCGGCCCAAACATGAGAGTTGTATTCCATTTTTGGTCGGATATAGGTGGTATAAATAGTAAGGAGATCAGATGGAGTCAAGTACATCTTACACCGTTTTAGAAACCCTAGGCACTTGAATGCTTCTTTAGAGATATGAAAAATGTGTTCAGTCCAGCGAACATCACACTGTATCTTCATTCCAAGAACATCAAGAGCTTCCGATTCCTCAATATTTATACCATCCATGAGTACAGATAAAGCAGCATCTGTGGTCGTTTGTTTGTGTGTTAATAAACAACATTGGGTCTTACGAGCGTTAAAGGCCTGTTTTTACGACCCCATTCGGAGATTAATAGAAGATCACTGTTTAGTGAGTCGTTCATATTTTGACGATCTCGGATAGGCTGGGCCTATAACTGAAAGAGTACGAATGGCAGATGCTGCTGTCATCCGCGAAGGAGTGGATAGGGTTGGAAGTTTGGTATAACAGGTCATTTAGGAATATAAGGAATAGGGTAGGAGAAAGAACGGAGCCTTGCGGTACCCCTGAATTAATCTTGAACTCGTTTGATGAGACCCCATCTATAACAACTCGTATAGTGCGGTCTCTGAGAAAGCTCGATATAAATCGAGAGAAGTCATCACCGACACCAAAAGCAGTAAGTTTTGCCAGTAGCGCACCATGCCACACTCTGTCAAACGCTTTGGAAATATCCAGAGCCACCACCTTACTTTCGCCAAAATGATGGATTGAGTGGCACCATTTCTCTGACAGATATGCCATAAGATCGCCAGTAGAACGACCCTTGCGAAATCCATATTGGCGGTCACAAAGTAATTTATGTGACTCTAGATATTTCATAAGGTGATAGTTGACCATACTTTCCATCACTTTGGAAAGCGCAGAGCAAATTGCAATTGGGCGGTAATTTTCGGGGTTATTAGTTTCACCCTTTTTGGGGATTGGCGTTACATTAGCAACCTTCCAGCACGATGGAAACTCACCAACATGGTAAAGTTTGCTGAAGAGGTGTGCTAACGGACGCGCAAGCGTAGAAGAGCACTGCTTCAAGACCAGTGCTGGGATGCCATCCGGTCCAGGAGTCTTATTTATGTCGAGGTCGGCCAAAACCCTTTTAACTGCTCCAGCCCGGAAAAATATCTTTGGCATAGTTGCAGATACTCTTTCGAGCTCAGGAAGTGATTGACTGCTTTCCGGCAAGTAAGAATTGCTTGCAAAAATTTCAGCCAGCAGGTTAGCCTTGTCAACCGGGTCGGTGAATGCTTGGTCATTCTTTAAGAGAGTTGGAATTGTCGAACTAGTATTGTTCTTTACCCTCTTAACGAATGACCAAAAGGTCTTACTGCCCCGGGGAGCTGTAAGGACCTTGGCACGAAGGCGCTGTTCGTGAAGAAACTTTTCAAGAAGCATTTATGTCGTTATCTAGAAAGCAAAGTTTCCAATTAAAATGCTGATAAAATTGGTTGAGCTCAGCCCAACGCGCCTTTTCGTAAATAAATATTGAACGTTTCGTAGCTGATTTCGAACCGTTACGAAGTTCAGAGATCGAAAAGGAGGCAGAAATGGTGCAATGATCCGAATTGCCGAGAGGTGCACTAACGCTGACTTGGTACTTTTCAGGGTGCGAAGTCAGGAATAGGTCAAGTGTATTTAAGTGGTGCCCTTCAACACATGGAATATGCGTTGGCTCATTCACTAATTGCGCTAGGTGGTTGTGCGCAGCAAATAACTCGACATATTCGCCTTCCGGAGTTGTATGACTCGAATGGCGAAGCCAGGATGAGTTGTGAACATTGAAATCACCAGCAACAACGATTTCACTGCTCGGACAACTCTCCAGGATCTTCGATATGGAGTCAGAGAGGGTATCGAAACCAGAAAAGGTAGTATTCCTCTCCGCATTTGGACTTCTGTATAGAAACCCGAAATGCAAAAAGTGTGACCTGATTTTGAATTTAACCCAAAGACAGGTAAATTCGGCATCGTGCATGCCTAATGGTTGCTGGCATTGGAACACAACTTCATTGCGAACGTAAACTACAAGGCCCCGGTGGAAATTAAATAGGGATAGAAGTTGATACCCAGGTATGTGAAAATCTTGTGGATCAGCATTCTCAGACACCTGGGTTTCACACAAGGCAAAAATATCCGGCCTATGGAGACATGTGTGGGCATAAACGGAAAAGAAATTCGTTCTCAGCCCACGTATGTTACAGAAATCAATTTTAAAGTTACCTGTCATCAACGATGAAAGACCAACAATCAAATGTTGTCTTTGCCGTATAGGTGAGGCCGAACTTAATTGTTGCTGGGTTGACTATAAAGTATCCAGTGGTATATACCTTCAATACTATTATAATCAACAACAATTAACTCGGCGTCCCCTACATTGTAGTTTCTATTATGCGATGGAGGTAGGGAGTTTAGTAACAATGCCTGTAAAAGGGCCATAAAAGCCCTGATCTGGCCATGTCTTGGTATTAAATTATTTTTGTTGTTGGTGTTGTTTTATTTTATTTAATTTAGATATATATATATGTATATATATTTTTTTTTTTTATAGTGATGGTTGTTGAAATTGTTTATTGGGTAGCATTCACATTTTTTTTTATGGCATGCACAAAATTATGCTTGTTGGTGGGTTTAAGTGTTTAAATGAATGCAACTGATTTGTTATTGTTTTTGTTGTTGTTGGTTTTTTTTCTTTTTTAACTGTTTATTCATTGAACTTTAAATTATTGTTTTTATTTTAACTGCGTGTAATTGCTTTATAATTTAGTTGGTATTTTATTGAAATTTATTTTATTTTAATTAAAAACATAAACACGAAAACAAACGCATAGAAATAAATTTATAAAATAAAAAGCGCGGATCACATGTGCTTTCTTATAAATGACCACAACCACAATCTTTTTATAATAATATACATATAGATATGTATAATTTGTCCAAAAAAGATAAGAGTAGTTATTAAGTACTCATATATACCTATACATAAGAACACTACTCTAACTTACAAATTTTAGCTAGTAAAGTGTTCATTTACTTTTTCACATTTTTGAGAGTAATTTTGAAAATTTTCTTGTTACTCTCTCGTTTCTAATTTTTACTAGTAAAGTAAATAAACACACCTAATATCTCTAATCATGTCTAGAATGAACTACTGTCTTGAAGTGTTTTATGCCACTTGGTCGTACAATTTAAATATTATTGAAGCAAGTGTTGAAAAAATAGCTCGTTATATTTTTAATATAAGAATTTATGAACATGATTGTACGTTCCTCTGAACTGCTTGGTGTATTTCTGAAATGCAACTTTAAGAGTTACGTAATACTACATATTTATAGGATAATTGAATGCGGAAAACAAAATGTACAAATTCGCGTTCCTTCGGGACGCCTTTATAGTACTGATCGTTAGTTTGTAATAAGAATTCATGCTGCCTAGAGTCTATTTCTAAATGAGCTTAAATTTTTTTCTTATTCTTACTATACTTATAGGAATGAACTTCTACAGTATCCCAATGAAAATCTGTAATCGGAGGGAAATTGTAATCTAAATATTCTTCTGCTTTTTTGTTATCATCTATTTATCCCGATGTCTATATTTTTTATGATGCTCTTTTTAATAATCATGCGGCTGGGAAGCCAAAATAAATTAAAATAGAAAAAAAAAGATTTTTTTGTACAATACATTTTTTTTATTGGCCATGAAGGCTTTTGTTTTTTAATAAACTGAAACTGAAAATACTGAAAGCTTTTATAAACACAAGGTACAATTATAAAAAAACAGGATAAACTAGTTCCATATCACGTTATATTCTCCTATATATTTAAAATATAAACTAATACTTAATCAAACGAAAAAGAAAATATGAAAAAAAGAAAAATGAGCTGCGGAACTAAAAAGAGCTCCCACGTGTATAGTTCAATTGTACTAGTTCGCACGAGAACTACACAACTCTTTGATCTGAAAATGTAAATTGTTATTTATATCTTAAAACCTAAATAATAATATATATTTCATAATGAACTTTGTGACAGTCTTGCAAAATGTGTTGATATTAAACGATGCACTTCCGTGATTGAACCGTTTTTTTTCATTGCTTCGATTGCTTGAGTCTATATGTGGGAGACATGAAAGTCTGCAATAATATGTAAATTCTGCAATAATATATACAAATTGTTGACATAAAAATTATTTACTTTAATCATTGCTTCATATATTGTATTAAATTGGAAAATAATTTTTGTAAGGTATATTGAAAAATTTTTTAATAACATATTAATTTTCCTGACGATGATAACAAGTTGTTATCGAAATATTGAAAATAAATACTGTTGAATTTTTTATAAAAAAATAAAAAACGATCTTTAGCTGCAAAAATGAGAAATATTTACATAAACAAGATCAAATAATTAAATATCAAATACATATGTTTATATGAATTGGCCTTATAGCTTTGTATTACTTTAATTGAATAAATAAATAAATAATGCATTTAACAATCTATTTCAGAGATCGTTCCAGAGACAAAGATCGCGAAAAAGATAAGGAACGTGATAGAGATCGTGATCGCGAACGCGATAGAGATCGTGAACGTAAACGCGAGAGTCGGGAACGCAGTGATCGAAATAGTCGTGATCGCAGTGACCGCAATAGTAGAGAGCGTGATTTAGACCGGGATCGTCGACGAAGAGAAAGGGATAGGGAACGCGAATCACGATCCCGTCGCAGTCGGTCTAGGACTTATGATGATTATGATTCAAGACGCAATCGCAGACGCTCTCGTAGCCGTGATAGAGAGCGAGAACGACGAAGGGATTATCGTGATAGACAGCGAGATCGTTCTCGTAGCCGTAGTCACGAACGTTCAAGAAGACGTTCTAGTCGAGATCGTACTCGTAGCCGTGAACGCGATCGTGTAAGACGAAGCACTTCTAAAGAAAGATATTCTAGCTTACATTTGGAACCAATTAAAGAAGAGCCGCCACAAACACGTTTCGACTTGACACAAACTATACAAGAACTTATGAATAGCACATCAAACAACAAACATTTTGCAGCACTCTTCAACTGTAATAATAGTAATGATTCTACGTCAAATGGACCATCAGAAATGTCACGTAAGTTAACCATTTTTCCAATTCTGAGCAGTACTCATATTACGTTGCCCAGATTCAAACATATTAGTATATGAACAATTTCTTATATTATAGAGGAGGAAGCTGCAGAGCGCAGACGTCGTAAGAAATCTCGTTGGGGCGGTACAGAAAATGATAAAACTTTTATACCAGGCATGCCAACGATACTGCCTTCTACGTTGGACCCAACTCAGCAAGAAGCTTACTTAGGTAAATTATTTAGAAATTTACTGTTTGTTTTAATACTATAAATATTATATTAGTATAAGTTAAAGGTTTAAATAAAGAAGTAAGTATTTTTAATATATAAAAAGCATTAAATATAGCATCATCAATAATGATGAATAAGAATATTTTTCATCATATACGCGCTCTTTATTCTGGAAAAAGCATCAGTCATCTCAATGGATTTTTAAAAGTCTTAAAATTTTTTTAATTCGTATGAAACTAATGAAATTATCCTCGTTTTCTTTTTGAAGGAATTTTCCCAAACAAACGAACATTGTTGAAAACCCCTTTCTTCTTGGTCAAAAGTAGCACGACAATGAAAAACGGGAAAAACAACTGAATGATCCAGCACCAGTTATAAATAATCACTTTTACTAATATGAACTTCTTTTTAGTTTTTCCAGTTTTTATAACTCTAAATTGACTAAAATACCTAAATATTCTAGTGTTTGTAAATATGACCCATTTTAATTTTTTTTAATATTAATTAATTTATTTTCTCCAGTCAAAAAGAACACCTAGTGTACACTGAGATTGTACGTTATTGCCCGTGTGTTCGTTAGCCTCCGATAACTTTATTCATCTCGTATATAAATATGTATCAACATTACATCTAAAATGTTTTTAAAACAAATTTATATTAAGAAAAAAAAAATTTTAATATATTTATAAATTTACTAATAACGAGGCATTGCCCTCGTTTTTTTTCTTCTCTTAATCTGTCATTCTAATTGCAGTTCAACTACAAATTGAAGAAATAAGCCGTAAGCTGCGTACAGGCGAACTGGGTATACCACAGAATCCGGAAGAAAGGTTTGCATTTATAATTAAAATTCAACTTTATTTAAGAAAGCTTCTTGTTTTATCAAGCTTTTAAGTCTTTGTTCCTTAAGGCTAAAGAAGTTTTATCTGTTCCAGCAGAGAGCTATACTTTTTGGGCAAGGAAAACGATGTGAATACAGGTTTTGTGCAATCTTGAAAAAAGGAATTACAATTTTTATTATTTTTCAATTTATTTTTTATCTAGTCTAAAGTAGATGAAAAGTAATGCTGAAGTGAAAACAACGTTTTTCAAAAATAATATTCAAATATTTCTTGTGCGTTTTAAAGGTTTAATTAATTTCAAATAATCGCAAGCTTGATTAAATTTAAGCTTTCAAAATTCTATAGATATCCAATTAAGTTACAGTCCATTAAAAAAATACGAAAACTGAAGACATTCCTAGATTTTTTGAGTTCCGCTTTGCTCCACTGTATTCGAATTTTAATGGAAAACTATGAAATGCCTAAAATACAAAAATGTATTTTGCTTAAGGTTAAAATAACTTTATTTATTTAAAAAAAGAAAAAATCCTAAAAGAAAAAAACGATTTGAACTTTTATGATCATGAAATAAATATCGTTGTTCTCATGTAGAAAAGTCCTAACTAATGTAATTGCAACTTTACAGAAGGAAAAAACATAATAGATACTGTATTTATCAACATTAAACTTTGTGCAAGTACCAGTAATTCTGTTGCTTATGAAACTATTCTATTAAAGCTTTATAACGAGGTGTATTTGTGTGAACAGTATTTTAATCATTAAAATACTGAAGAAATGCTAGTTTAGGGTATTTGTGCCTGAGACCAACGATATGTAAAACCGTCACAACAACCTTTCAGCCAGAGTTATCTTGCCTAAGAAAAAATTTCAGTACAATTACCTAAGTAGGGGAGTTAGAAATTTGGTATTTAGATTCTGATTTAATCCAACTTCACACAATAATCGGAAAATCAACTTAACAAAAGGTTTCCTTTATTTTAGCAAGAATGCAATATTTTTGAAAATGTATATTTGTATTTTTAACTGTTATTTGTAATTAGAAATTTTAAACAAGCTCATGGTCTTCGTTCCATAAATTGATTGAGAAATAAAAGTTAGGAAATGTAGCAGTTGAGCGCATTAATTTAGCATGAGCTTCAAAATTTAACTGAATGGAGTTTTCAATTGGAATGTACAATGCATATACTTTGAAGTGGTAAATATGGAAGCAAAACTCTTTTGAAATTAGTTAAAAATATTGAAAACTAATCAAACAATTTTCCTCCCTATTGGAACTCTAGGTAAACAAAACATAAAATACAAAACTATAAGCCCACATCAGAAAGAGTAAAACCAACAACTACAAATAGCACACGCATGTAAGCAATATACATGTTAAGTTTAAACCAGATAAACTGCAATTTATTAATACAAACAATTTTCTTTTTTTTCTCAAGGAGTCTTTAAATAAGTAATAAATATTTCATATCCAAATGGGGAGAGTGTTAACCGAACTAGAAAAATCAAGTCATACTATTAATTTTTTTTTTTAATGATATAAAACACAAATAATGAAGCTTATTAAAAACTAATGATATTATTAATCAAAATTTTTCTTTTTTCCCTCCCAAGATTTTGAAAACAGCAAATTTATATTAATAAATTGAACAATTAAATTTTGCAGGAATACAGAAATTAGGATTTTATTTTTAACTTAAGACATTTTTTATCATTACAGCTACTGAAATTCAGGGCTTTTAGGATAACATATGGCTAATATTTTTTTTACTTTATTGTTTCTTTATTAGATCTCCGTCACCGGAACCGATTTACAGTTCTGATGGGAAAAGGTTGAACACCCGTGAATTTCGTTATCGAAAGAAACTGGAAGAACAAAGACATCAATTAATACAAAAAATGCAGTCAGTAAATCCTGATTTTAAGCCGCCAGCTGATTACAAGTAATTGAAAAATATTGAATTTTTTCATCGTCTTTTGATTTATTGTTTTTCTTTTTAGGCCCCCTGTCACTCGTGTAATTGACAAAGTTTTAATACCTCAGGAACAACATCCTGATATTAATTTTGTGGGTCTTTTAATCGGACCCCGTGGCAATACATTAAAAGCCATGGAAAAAGAAACTGGCGCTAAAATTATTATCAGAGGTAAAGGTTCTGTTAAGGAGGGCAAGGTGGGTCGTAAAGACGGTCAGCCATTGGCCGGAGAAGATGAGCCACTTCATGCTTTTATTACTGCACCCAACCCAGAAGCAGTCAAGAAAGCAGTTGATAAAATTAAGGATGTTATTAGGCAAGGCATTGAAGTACCCGAGGGCCATAATGATTTGCGAAGAATGCAGTTACGTGAGTTGGCCCAACTTAATGGCACTTTACGTGAAACTGATTGTCCTAGATGTACTAACTGTGGTTCAACTGAACACAAGTCTTGGCTTTGTCCCGATAAACCAAATGTCACAAATAGCATCGTCTGTACCTCTTGCGGCGGGGCTGGGCATATCTCTAAAGATTGTCGCAGTAAACGGCCTGGCGCCGGTGTTATTGGGGCAGAAACAACAACTGAAAACTCTCAAGCTAAAATTGATGAAGAATATTTAAGTTTAATGGCTGAATTAGGTGAAGGTCCGCCACCATCAGCCGTTCAAAAGCCTGCTCCTGATCCGTTAGCACAAGCTCACATTAATCGAGGTTATAGTATTTTTGACAAAAAACCCACAACTATACAAGCCATTCAAGCACCACCACCAATGCCATCAAGTGGAATGCCACCATCTGGGTTGAATGTCGTAGCCCCACCGCCACCAATACCACCAGCATGGGGACCATCGTCTAGCGCGCCACCTATGGGTATGCCACCACTTATTCCTCCTCCACCAAGTTCACAGCCACCACCACCAGCTGCTCCACCGGTAATGCCATGGATGAGCGCTGCGCAGCCGCCACCACCAGGAGGTGATCCACCCCCACCCCCTGGAACTGGCCCATTACAGCCACCAGGTACGGGTGCAATGCCGCCATTGCTACCGCCACCACCAGGTACTGCACTTCCAGGTGGTCTACCACCATGGCCCAGTGCGCCTGGGTTAATGCCTCCAGGTTTTCCAGCTTGGGGAGCAGTACCTGGTGCCTATGCGCCTCCGCCACCTCCACCCCCTTGCGCACCGCCACCACCAGGTCTTGGTGGCTTAGCTCAACCTCCTCCTCCACCTCCTCCAGCAACCTAAATGGTGGAGTTAATAAAAATAAGCTACAGCTAACAAGATAAAAGAATTAAAACTTTGTCAATTGGTTGAGAATCTGAAAAGTGTTGCAATCAAAATATATGTATTATGTTAAAGAAGCAGTCAGAAAATACTACTAAATCTCTAATAATTTTAAGTTTTTTTTTTATCATTTAGACTTGTATTTTATTTCTCTTTGCAAATATAGAGAATCGTAAATTCTGAAATACGTGGCGAAAAATGTTTTTTACAGCCAGTTTACCAATTTCGAAAGAAAATGAGTGCGAAAGAAAGCCAGTCACTCACATTCGAATCAATTTGGGTTTATCTATCTCACTATTATTCGTTCGCATATTCTTAAGTATTTGCATTGAATTTTGACAGATCGTTCGCATAAAAAAAGTTAGACGAACCCAAATCAATTTTCTTTCGCTTAGATTGCGAACGCAAGCAGGCTGTCGAGATTGGTAAACTGGCTGTTAAGCCTTGAAGCAAAATCCTAATATCACTAAGAAAAATGTATTCAAAGAGAAGAAGAAATGTTCGTCTCAATACACGTGCACTATTATGTACATATGTATGGATGTAGTTATTTTACTGATTAGTAAATAATTACATACAAATTGTCACGATATTCAAGCAAAAAAAAAAAAAAAATCCTCACGCTAGTTTAATCCAATTCACTGATTATTTAATGTTTAAAATTGGAATAATTTATTATGAAATATGTATATCAATTAACCATATTTGATTGATTATAAATATGAATTACAAAAATGAGATACATTTAATCACACATATTTTAACTTATCTTTACCTAATTAGAGAAATCGTAAATAAAAAGCAAATAATTAGCACCATTTCTGTATTTTTATTTTAAGCCTTTAGATTCTCGTAATAAATAAGCTCGTATTATAATATTTTGTGTTCGAAGCTTGGTTATTTTTTTAAATGTATTTTACATAAAAATATGTTTAAGTTATGACGTTATCGCAATGATGGTGCGATGTTTATTTATTTAACAATACTGTTGCAAACTATAGGATGCACAGCATGGGCGGAGAAGACCTTATGCCCACGATGTAGAGCTGCAAAACTATCGATAGTCGCCCCCACCAATAGTTTCAAGAAAAACTATCGATACTATCGTTAAGCGCTACTTTTGGCTATGAGTCTGTAACTCAAGTGGAAGTTATAGCATGTTCACACGAAGGCTTATTTTCGTGGTTCGCGGACCAATCTTGATTGAACCAACATGATTCGCCATACAAAATTTTATGAGCGAACCAACTTGGTTCATTTTGAATCTTGTTGCGAACCAAGCAAAATCTACTGTCATCTCCAAATTTGATAATAAATTATCGCTAGTTTATCTGAACTAGCTGCAAAAAAAAATCCAAACAAAGTAAAAACAGATAATTAATGTGTGCAAAATCAAAATAAACACATTGAAAATGTAAAAATTTTATACTTACATAAAGATTTAAATAAAAATTGAAAAAATAATTAGCGAAACGTTTGCACAAAATATGTAAACATAGGTGGGAAGCTAAAAACAACGGCCTGAACACCTAGTTTCGCAATAGTGGTTCAGAGAGCGAACCTAGTGTTTCATATTACTGTCTGAACATGGTATTAGTAAACATAGATACAAACATATTTATATAGGTATATATCAAATCTTGACTTTTATATAAAAAAAGTATTTAAAATACCTATAACTTTTGAATACTTCTTATTTTTGCTAAACACTTTGAGCTGCAGCGTCACTTGTACGCAAAGAGAACAAATATTTTTAAATTGCAGTCGACATTTATCCGCAGCCCCCAGATATAAGTTGCCATGTTTAACTAACATTTTTTATATAAAAAAACTTTTTATTTGAGATAAAAGAATAATTGATATAATACACTTTACTTTGATATATAATATGATTTATATAATATATTATCATTTGTAAATTACACTATAACTATAAAAATTTAAAGGAGGCTAAGAACCTGCCTGAATAAATGGCCAGAAACGTTATGCTGGCTACACGTAACCGGCTTCGTATATACGTTCAAAAATTTTCGATAGTATCACTATCGAACGAAAATAATCGATAGTTAGCTAAAAATAAAACTATCGATTGTTTTGCAGCTCTACCACGATGGTATTAATAGCCTATTTATACTTAGAGCGCTTTTACATTTGGACAGACGATGGGCAGACAGACGAAATTTGAGGGTGCTGTAACGAAAATTTTCGGTGGGGGAGAGTGTGTAGTACACGACTCTCTGTACTAGACATTTGTGGACATTTTTTCTTTCTCTTTTTAACTTTTCGCATTTTTTATGTTGTTGCTTCATATCATTATTCTCATATCAACATCAACTTCATATAAACACACTAGCTGTGCTTAAAAAAACAACAACAACAAAAAAGAAAGAAAAGAGAAACGAAAATTTCTGTCTGTCTATTAATTTCTTAAATGTAAAAGGTTTAGGCAAGACCAAAAGAGAAATGAAAAAATGTCTGCCCATCGTCTGTCTAAATGTAAAAGCTGAGTTACTCACATCTTAGAGATGTGTGTGGAAGATGTTGAAAATTGAAAAAAGCTGTTTCAAGGCGAATTCAAAACAGGTGGTTGCAAGAGAACAATAAATACAACATTGCAAAAACAACACGTATTTTGTTAGTGTAATCATTACTGCCGATGTCAGATTTCAAATTCGCCGAAAGTTGTTTTTTGTTTACGAAAAAAGAAAGAAACACAAAAAATAGCTAAGAAGAAAAAGAGTTAAGTGAAAAGTAAGTATGATACAAATTTTAATTATTTTAAGAAATTAATTAAATTTTATTATTTTAAAGGTGGTTGTGGTGAATTTATTGAGTATTTGCCGGTCTGAGTGTTAGTGCTAAAACAATATAAATGTGTGTTGTTTTTTGTTTTCCATTTTTGTTAAAACGGCCCACAACAAAACTCGACAACAGACGGACGTACAAACCAATAATGGAATCCATTGAAGAATATTTAACGCTAACCCTAAGGAATGGTAAGCACAATAATTCATTATATTACAAAACTATACTAAATTTATATTATACTATTGCAGCAACGTGGATGAAATAAACAATTTAGTTCCTGGGTGCGGTCTTGGGAGGTTATTGTATGAGTTGGCTAATTGTTCCCGGGAAAACAAGCACACCTTAAACCCATACATATGCACCCATGAACTCATCAACACGATAAATCTACATCGAGCTGATCAAGACAGCTTTATACAGGTAGTAGCTGAATTACAATAAATACAACATGAACAAACATCAACATGTATTTTGTTGGTAGAATTTACGAATAGTTTATTGTAATTCTGCCACTACCTGTATAAAGCTGCCTTGGAGCTGATCAAGTAGCTGCAGTGCGTTTTTTTTTTATGTTTGTCCTTTAAAAAATTTATCAAGTGGCATGCTGTCCGTAGTAGCAGGTGATTTTTTAGAGGTAAATTATAGTTATAAAAAAACTATTTGTAAATTGAAAGTGAAACACTGCTTTCTTTTATATTTTAGGTTAATAAAACTTCATATTCTTACCACTGTGTTGCAACATGTATCTTTATATACTGTGCTAATAACGTGGTTGATTTCATTCAGACTATTTATCATATGTTAGTCCCAGGCTGCGACACACAAATTGAGGAAAGCATTGAGTCTACATTTGAAGACATTATGATGGTACTTACTGGTGTCTGATTCGAGGTCATAACGTCAAAAACTGGTATACAAAAGCGAGTATGAAAGCTTTTGTGGATATGCCGTAAGCCTTTGCAAAGTTCCAGTAATAATATTGTGAACGTGGGTGACAATGCAGGCGAAGAGAATGGATATAAATTTTTTAGCGGTTGTAAATGATTATTTCCTTTAAAGCAGCGAATTTATTTTGCTGTCTTTTGTTGCGGCCACTCTGCTGTGCAGTGAATGTTCACCATCAAATATCTGTATACGTTAAAGAATTAATCAGTCGCATAATTTTGTCTCAATGTTTATATACCTACCTGTTGTTTTTATCCAATTTATCCACATATGGTATATTTTTCCGCCCCAAAATAAAAATAAAAGTTTTCTATTGCGTAGAGTGTGTCTGATGTTTATTTTTGTTTACTTTCTGTCAAAATTGATTTGTTTTATCGACCCTATTGTCACGGCCTTGCCGATAAATAAAAAAGTGCTACCAAGTCATCAAGACAGAGATGTTTCCGAAGCAAGGGCGAGAAAGTGGTTAAATTTGAATTTAATAAACTTAAACTAAGGCTTAAGCATATTTTAAAGATAGTCAGGATTGCCTTTTATTCGGTTTAAATGTCTTGGAATAGTGGTGGAAAGGGAAAAGCACAAGGTCATTACACTGGTTCAAGGCCATAGCAGTGCACCGTTAATTTTTTCCATTTTTTAAATACGTTATTCAGGAATATACGGTTTTCTATAGGGAAAAGAGAGACAAACGGATGATCGAAAGGGAAATGAGTGTCGATAATTCGCGAAAAATGGAAAATTTGGAATAGATTGGAATGTAATAAAAGTGCGGGAATTGGAAATGGAAGGGATTATTAAAAAGAAAGTGCTGAAACAGAAAAGATTTAAATGAAAGAGCGCTGAACATTTTTTAGAATTAAATGTAATTTTTTTTGTGAATGTCAAAAATTAAATAATGTATTTTTGCAAATAAATTAAATGAGCTGGCGTGGACCTGAAACCTAAAGGAGGATAAAAAAATCAAAAAAACGTAAGCATGAAATAAATGAACTCACAAATTGTGTAGGAATTATATTTTTGGCTTTGTGTGAATGTATAGCGGGCGAGTTGCTGGAGACTAATTTTGATAGTGCAGTCTTTCCACGAACAAGATTAAAGAAGACCATTGAAATCATCATCCCTGGAGGAAGTATAAAAAAATTTAAACGAAACAATCCAGGTAACTCATTTAAATGTGAATGTTTTAAAAAAAGTGGAAGATGAAATTCAATATCCAGCGAGCCAAAGGAAGTGCTCATGAATTGTTCTGCAGCACAGAAAAGCAGGTTTATGAAATTTGATAATGCCGCGTACAGCATATTTGGCGATGTACAGTTTTTAAATGTGTGTAGTTTTTTTTATGATCAAAAGAAGTTTTTTTTGGGTTTTATCGTGAGCTATCAATATTTCTTTTATTTATTCATTTTTCATTTTTTTTTATTATTATTTGGTATATTTTTATTAGGATATAAATTATATTAATTGGTTTTTGTGTAATTTTTGTTTATACAGTACCTATTGTTCATCTTAGGCGTTATAGGTTTGTGGGTGAAATAATTTAAAGTCGCGTTTTTTGTTTAATAGAGGTCGCGGTTAGGTGGCATTTCCACCGGAAAGCAAAAATAACCAAAAGGTTCACAACTGCTTTAGGTAGTGTAAAAGAGCGAATTTCATTTTTGTGGGGAGAAATTTATATCATACCGCTTTAGGGAGCTCCTTAAAGATAAGGTTTTTGTAAATTAGGGGGGTGCTCAACACCTGTAAAGTAGATGTGTACTGAAAGTCGTAGATCGTGTTGTTGGAAACTATAGTAGAAAAACAGCCCCGACAAACTTATGTCGCTGAAGGAAATTAGAATATAAAATAAGAATTAATTGTATTGTTCAGAACAGGAATTTTTTTTTGTAAAGTAAAGATAGGAAGTATAATAAGATATTATTGTTGATTTTTTTTAAGTTTTATTTAAATAAGAATTTATGTATGATATTAGTTGAAAATACAAATCATGTTGTGTGAATAATTTGCATTTTTGGTGAGGCTGGAGGTGAGCTGAGTATGTAGAGTGTGGCTTGTATAAAGGGTTGCAATAAACTTGATTGCAGGATTTTATAGCAACATGGTTGGGATGGGCTACTACAGGAGGAACACCTAGTCCTGTGTAAAAAGGTATATGTGAAATTTCGCGGAGAAATATTGTAAGTGGATTTAATATGTTTTAATTGGTTTTTGGTTGTAGGTTGTGTTGTGAGATTATTATTTTTTTTTAATGTACGAAGCACCCAGTGGGAGAGGGTTGGAATCCACTGAGATCTTTGTGAGTTGGCTGGAGGTCCTACTGGTCTCTGCGTTCGTAACATTAAATGGCGCCCAACCAAATATTTAAACGAAAGCTTGCAGAAAAATCAAAGCAAGCAAAAATCTTGCGAACCAAGAGCAAATATTAATCAACATCAATTTAAATTGTTTACATGGATAGATCAACTAAATCCACATCAACCACTCAATATTTGCATAAGGTTCTGCAAATGAATCGCCTCGGTATACCAAACTTAAGTTGTCGTAGCCATTTCTGACTGCAGATAAGAAGCAGGAAATGTAGTACGATTTACGAAAGTAGAAGTATTCTGGAGACGGTGAATTTGTATGATACCACCAACAAGTAAAAACAATAGCTTAGACGTATTATTCTTTTGATCGTCTATAATTGTATTGTTATTATTATTTTTTTTTCTTATTGGTCTTTTCTGCAAATGGTCTAAGTCTGATTTTGGAATTGTCTAGATAGCCGCTTGTGTATCGTCAGAAGCACAAGGTCAGAAGTATCTGGAGTTCTCTGAGCCAGATCAGTCTTGTAGCTCATGTTGAATCAGATTTGGCATGATAGTACAAGGTGAACAACCATATGTCGGAAGAGTACTAAACAAGCTTAATCAATTTACTTGCGTGATTTCTTTGCACATATCTTTAATTTTTTTTTTGGTTATTTTTTTATTATTATGTTTTAACCCACTCTAACAACTACAACTCACTTCTGTGCCAGCCAAGTTTAACATATAGCAGAAGAAAATAATATTATAATTTTTGTCAGCTAATAACATAGCAAAAGTATAAAATATTGAATTAGTCTGAAAAGCAAAATATATAATTCCGTTAGTAATATAGAGAAAAATTTTTATAAAATAGTAACATACCAATCTGAAGCTCTTTCTTTTCAACTCTCTAATAAGTATAGCAGTATTTCTAATACTTTTACAGTTGTTTTGGATTTTTGTTTTATTGCATTCTTGCGTGGAAATAGATTTTTGGTTTGATTTAGATTAATACCTAGCTCTAATTTCGAATTCTTGTGTTATGACCTCAAATCGCCCGGTAATTAGGAAGAGGGAAAGACAGATAAATTTTGATTTAAATAGGTCTACGCCTATAGTGTCTGAAAAATATATTAAATCAAATACTCCTGGTCGAAAATCGGTGATACAAAAAAGTTTGGAAATGAGTCAGGTCCCACAAATAGTAGATAAATCGCGGACAATAATGAACATGAATCCTTCTACAAGCGCGGAAGCTCGTGCACAAGCCAGTGCACAGGCGTCAGAAGTAGAAAATATGGATACAGATGATAGAGTTAAGACGGAGATGGAAGAAATGCGAAGGCAAATGGCAGAGCTGACGGCAACTATTGGCCGAATGAGCATGGTTATGCAAGCTACCCAACAGGAAAATAAGAAGCTAAGGGAAGAAGTGCTGCCAAATATCATGCGAAATAATGATTCCGTTCATTCATCTCGATCATCGGTACATAGTGCGGATGTCACAAATTCAAATAATTATCATCGAACGCGAATTGATAAATGGGGACTGGAATTTGACGGTAACACAAACAAATTGGCCGTGGAGGATTTTGTATTTAGAATTGAAAGGTTACAGCGGCAATACAACGTTTCCTGGAATGAGGTCCTAGATAATTTCCATCTTTTAGTTAAAGGTGTAGCCGAAAAATGGTACTGGCTATATATTCAAACCAACTATGTTACGGAATGGGCCACGCTAAAGGAAGCACTTTTGAAGCAATACCAATCTACTAGGTCAAGTTTTGAGCTCATGAGTGACATGGTAGAAAGGAGACAGCAGCCTGGTGAAGGAATCGATGGGTTTTTCTTTTCAATGACTCAAATGCGCTCGCGTCTGGACATTTCAATATCTGAAAGAGAAATGGTTAAAATGATCAAGAAAAACTTGAGAGAGGATATTAGAAGTAAAGTTTACCCAATTTCGGTGAATTCGGTTGAAGAGCTCAGGCGTGAATGTGTTGAGGTTGAAAAAATCTTTGGCCGAAAGGATAACAAAGGAGGCTATTTAGCTGGTCCAGGGCATCGATACTCGAGGCATGTGAACGAAATATTTGAGAAGCAACCTGAATGCCAAGAGGATATTTACACCGAATGTGTTGAAGCTGTCGTAAGCGAAGATAAGTCACAGGAGCGTAATTACAGAAATCCACCAATCTGTTGGAACTGTCGTCAAGTTGGACACATGTTTATGGATTGCGCAAGCACAACTAGAAATCTTTTTTGTTTCAGATGCGGAAAGCCGGAAGTAAAGGCACCAAATTGTGAGAACTGTAAGGCAAAAAACCTCACAAAGAACGAAGGCCAAGCGGGAAACCGTCGTTCACAATCGAACCCGCCGTCCACGCAAAAGTAAATCCTGCAAAAAGAACAAATTTGATAGAAATTATTAGAAATGTTAATAAGTTAACACCGCAGAATCATCACCATTACTCTTTTGAAAAACGCCAAGAAAACTACGATCGAGTAAGAGCTAAAATATTTGAGTCCCGTGAAAACAAAAGAAAAATTTCAACTAAAATAAAGAAAGTTCGAGAAAAATTTAGGGCAAGAAGAAGAAATAGGAGATTAGTTTTAGAAGCAATAAAAAACGTAGATAAGAAACATGATCCACGAGCGTTTGCGGAAATTAAGTTAGGAACTATAGTGATAAAAGGTTTATTAGATACTGGAGCATCCATAAGTCTGTTAGGGAAAGGATGCAGGGAATTGGCTGATAAGTTGAATATTATTTTTAAACCCATATTTTCAGTAGTGTCAACTGCAGCAGGCAAAGAACATAGACTGATAGGAAAAGCGGATATTGAAGTAGAGTTTAAAAACAAAATATCGATTATAACATTTTATCTGTGCCCAGACTTGGAGCAAGTTGCATATTTAGGAGTCGATTTTTGGAAGGCATTCCACCTGGCACCTGAAGTTTTTGAAGTAAACGAATTAAATGTTGAAAAAGTACAAGAAGAGTTTAGGGCCAGTGATCAAAAATCAAATCCTCACGTGTTAACTAAGGAACAACAAGAAAAATTAGATCAAGTAATTGAAATGTTTCCAGCCTTTGAGAAACAGGGATTAGGTTGCACCACCTTAGAAAAACACGAAATCAAACTGATTGATGGAGCAGTCCCTTTTAAAGACCGCCATTATCCGTTGTCTCCAGCCGTGCAGGAAATAGTTTATAAAGAAATTGACACTATGATTCAGTTGAATGTGATCGAGGAGAGCGAAAGCCCCTGGTCAAATAGAACCACCGTTGTTAGGAAGCCTGGCAAGAATAGATTTTGTCTAGATGCGAGAAAACTAAATGCAATCACGGTTAAAGACGCATACCCACTTCAAAAGATTGATGGAATCATAAGCCGGATTGATGAAACATATTTTATAAGTAGTGTTGATTTAAAATACGCCTTCTGGCAAATAGAATTGGACCCAATGAGCAGGCCGTACACAGCGTTTACCGTAGCAGGTCGGCCACTTTACCAATTTCGCGTCATGCCTTTTGGTCTCTGCAACGCAGCGCAACGTCTTTGTCGATTAATGGATAAAGTTGTTCCTCAGAGGCTAAAAGAGAATGTCTTTATATATCTGGACGATCTACTGGTGATATCGGATACATTCGAAAAGCATTTAAAAATATTGAAAGAAGTTGCTGATTGCTTAAAGAAAGCTAATCTGACGATTGGGCTTAATAAATCCCAATTTTGTTTTCAGCAGTTAAAATATTTAGGCTTTATCATTGGTGCAGGTTGCTTAAAAACTGACCCGGATAAGGTTAAGGCCATCAGGGATATAAGAGTTCCGAAATCGCCACGGGAAGTTCGCAGTTTTTTGGGTACAGCCGGATGGTATCGCCGGTTTATAAAAGATTTTGCTTCTATATCAGCTCCTCTAACAGATACGCTTAAAAAGGCAAAAAAGTTTCAAATGACAGCTGAAGCTATTGAGTCTTTTGAGGCATTAAAAATGGCACTAACGTCTGCCCCAGTATTGAAACATGCCGATTTTTCCAAAAGATTTTACATACAATGCGATGCATGTGATTATGGCATAGGTGCAGTTCTGTATCAACTCAACGAGGAAAAAGAAGAGCATCCAATTGCATTTTACAGCCAAAAATTAAATAACTGCCAGAGAAATTATAGTGTAACAGAAAAAGAATGTTTGGCAGCGGTAATGGCAGTGAAAAAGTTTCGCCCTTATATAGAGATGATGCCCTTCACGGTAGTAACAGACCACGCGAGCTTGAAGTGGCTGATGTCATTGAAAGACTTGACAGGAAGATTAGCAAGATGGTCACTGCAGCTCCAAGCTTTTGACTTTAATATAGAACACCGCAAAGGTTCCGAAAATATCGTAGCAGACATGCTTTCACGATCACAAAGTCAAGATTTAACCGCCGAAGAAATAAGCCTGGAAAATATATTCGACTTCGAAACAACTGAGTTTGAAAGTGAGGAATACCTTGACTTGATAAAATATATAAGCGAAAATAACGCTAGATTGCCCGATTTGAAAACAGAGGATGGCTATGTGTTTAAAAGGGTAGATTACGATAGAGGAGAAGAAAACACAAGCGCTTGGAAGTTATGGGTACCGCCTAATATAACGCCTATATTAATTGAGAAAGCGCATGCAAGCAAAACAGCTGCTCATGGGGGTATTAGCAAAACACTCGAAAAACTCAGAAGATTTTTTTATTGGCCAAAATTATCCATACAAGTTAAAAATTATATAAAAAGTTGTCAAATTTGTAAAGAGGCAAAGCCAGCCAACCAAAATCTAAGGCCAGAAATAGGTAACCAAGTTGTTACAGATAGGCCGTTTCAAAAACTTTATCTAGATTTTTTGGGTAAATATCCACGCTCCAGAAATGGAAATTGTTACATTTTCTTAGTATTGGACCATTTCACCAAATATACGTTCATGAAAGCGATGAAGGAAGCTACAACAGGAAATGTGATTGAATTTTTAACGCACGAAATATTTCACAAGTTCGGAGTGCCTGAGGTTATTCACACTGATAACGGAGCTCAGTTCGTTTCAAAAAGTTTTAAAAATTTTTTAGATACGTACAAAATACAGCATATCAAAACTCCCGTATATCAGCCGAGCAGCAACGCTTCAGAAAGGGTTAACCAAAGCATTCTGGCAGCCATAAGAGCATATTTGGATGAGGACCATAGAGATTGGGATCTCTATTTGTCCGAAATAGATTGCGCATTAAGAAATTCATTTCACAGTGCTATTGGGTTTACCCCATTTTTTGCTTTATTCGGTTACCATATGTACTCAAGCGGTACAGATTACAAATTGGCACGAAAACTACACTCTATCACTGATCACCATATTATTTCGAAGCCTAATGAAAGAATGGAAACAATCAGGGAACAAATAAAGGAAAATATGGTCAAAGCCTATGACAAAAGCGCTGGAAGGTATAATAAACGGGCCAGAATAGTCAAATTCGTACCAGGACAGGAAGTTTATCGACGAAACATGGTTCAGAGCAATTTTGCAAAGAATGTGAATGCCAAATTCTGCAGGAAGTTCCTGAAATGTAGAGTGGTCCGGCCTGTAGGGAACAATATGTACGAGCTTGAGACATTGGACGGCAAAAGCATAGGTACTTATCACGTAAAGGATATTAAAGTTTAAGTCGCAACACAAAAATTAAGTTTTCGTATATGAGTTTCATTCCGCTATAAAAGTGCAATATAGGTTTTAAAATGATTATGTAGATTGCCAGTTTTACGAGTTTTTGGTTCCATTTATTTTGAGACTACGTAGCAAGTTATTGTTGGTGATACTAGTTATAAGCTTAGTTAAATGGAATTGACTTACCAGTTTTCTTTCTGCAGTGCAATATTAGGAGGTAGAATAAGCTGTGATACAATCTGTGATATGGGTGTTATTAGTGTTGTCTTTCTGTTTATATATTAGCTGTTAGATGGGGTAATGTGCAATATACCTGCACCGAAACTATACAAATCCGAAATCTCAGCAATTTTTTCTAAAAAGGAAAAAAAAAGATAACACAAAGTAAACGCTTATATTTTATAGTGATCACAAAGTACTTCCCGTAAGTTTCGTTCAGAAGAGATTTTTAAACAAGGTGAATTTCAAAGCCTCTCAATTCTTTAATAACTTATTAATGATTTGAGAGCGGTCCCAATGTTCAAAGCATATTTCCAAGGTAGGAGGAAGATAGAGGCGTACTCGTATTCTAGAAAAGTAATAATATTATTAAATAATAGACGAAATGTGTAAAAACCACTAAGCCGAGTTGTGGTGAGGATGTTTAAAACAATGGTTTGTCATCACATACCTGTTTATATACATATTTAGCACATTGATAAAAAAATATGTTTGTTTTGTTTAATTGCTCACAGAAAGTTTCAATTCTGAGCATTCGTATTAGCGCTTTAAGTGCCCAATTGGTGAATCGAAACCAATTACAAGATATGATTTATTAGGATTACTAGAACGGGTTTGCCACTACGATTTTCTTGCCAGAGAAATTCCACAGTAGGCTGTAGCTTTATAGAGCTTGGGTGAAATGTACACCAACAGGACGTAACTTCTGAAAAAATAAGCATGACAACAGGGAGGAAAAAGATTGGTAGTTAATTTTTGAGGTTAAGTTGTTTTTAAATGTTTTGAGTACTTGCTGGTATATTCTTAGGCCCGGCTAGAGCAGTCGTGACGGTATCTCAGGGAGTGGGAGTTCCCCACGTTGGGCTTGGTTGATGCAATTTCGCTCAATCATAACCGCACTTCAGTTTCTGCAGCGTATACTCCCAGAATCTGAAGTTTTGTTGCGGCCACTCTGCTGTGCAGTGAATGTTCACCATCAAATATCTGTATACGTTAAAGAATTAATCAGTCGCATAATTTTGTCTCAATGTTTATATACCTACCTGTTGTTTTTATCCAATTTATCCACATATGGTATATTTTTCCGCCCCAAAATAAAAATAAAAGTTTTCTATTGCGTAGAGTGTGTCTGATGTTTATTTTTGTTTACTTTCTGTCAAAATTGATTTGTTTTATCGACCCTATTGTCACGGCCTTGCCGATAAATAAAAAAGTGCTACCAAGTCATCAAGACAGAGATGTTTCCGAAGCAAGGGCGAGAAAGTGGTTAAATTTGAATTTAATAAACTTAAACTAAGGCTTAAGCATATTTTAAAGATAGTCAGGATTGCCTTTTATTCGGTTTAAATGTCTTGGAATAGTGGTGGAAAGGGAAAAGCACAAGGTCATTACACTGGTTCAAGGCCATAGCAGTGCACCGTTAATTTTTTCCATTTTTTAAATACGTTATTCAGGAATATACGGTTTTCTATAGGGAAAAGAGAGACAAACGGATGATCGAAAGGGAAATGAGTGTCGATAATTCGCGAAAAATGGAAAATTTGGAATAGATTGGAATGTAATAAAAGTGCGGGAATTGGAAATGGAAGGGATTATTAAAAAGAAAGTGCTGAAACAGAAAAGATTTAAATGAAAGAGCGCTGAACATTTTTTAGAATTAAATGTAATTTTTTTTGTGAATGTCAAAAATTAAATAATGTATTTTTGCAAATAAATTAAATGAGCTGGCGTGGACCTGAAACCTAAAGGAGGATAAAAAAATCAAAAAAACGTAAGCATGAAATAAATGAACTCACAAATTGTGTAGGAATTATATTTTTGGCTTTGTGTGAATGTATAGCGGGCGAGTTGCTGGAGACTAATTTTGATAGTGCAGTCTTTCCACGAACAAGATTAAAGAAGACCATTGAAATCATCATCCCTGGAGGAAGTATAAAAAAATTTAAACGAAACAATCCAGGTAACTCATTTAAATGTGAATGTTTTAAAAAAAGTGGAAGATGAAATTCAATATCCAGCGAGCCAAAGGAAGTGCTCATGAATTGTTCTGCAGCACAGAAAAGCAGGTTTATGAAATTTGATAATGCCGCGTACAGCATATTTGGCGATGTACAGTTTTTAAATGTGTGTAGTTTTTTTTATGATCAAAAGAAGTTTTTTTCGGGTTTTATCGTGAGCTATCAATATTTCTTTTATTTATTCATTTTTCATTTTTTTTTATTATTATTTGGTATATTTTTATTAGGATATAAATTATATTAATTGGTTTTTGTGTAATTTTTGTTTATACAGTACCTATTGTTCATCTTAGGCGTTATAGGTTTGTGGGTGAAATAATTTAAAGTCGCGTTTTTTGTTTAATAGAGGTCGCGGTTAGGTGGCATTTCCACCGGAAAGCAAAAATAACCAAAAGGTTCACAACTGCTTTAGGTAGTGTAAAAGAGCGAATTTCATTTTTGTGGGGAGAAATTTATATCATACCGCTTTAGGGAGCTCCTTAAAGATAAGGTTTTTGTAAATTAGGGGGGTGCTCAACACCTGTAAAGTAGATGTGTACTGAAAGTCGTAGATCGTGTTGTTGGAAACTATAGTAGAAAAACAGCCCCGACAAACTTATGTCGCTGAAGGAAATTAGAATATAAAATAAGAATTAATTGTATTGTTCAGAACAGGAATTTTTTTTTGTAAAGTAAAGATAGGAAGTATAATAAGATATTATTGTTGATTTTTTTTAAGTTTTATTTAAATAAGAATTTATGTATGATATTAGTTGAAAATACAAATCATGTTGTGTGAATAATTTGCATTTTTGGTGAGGCTGGAGGTGAGCTGAGTATGTAGAGTGTGGCTTGTATAAAGGGTTGCAATAAACTTGATTGCAGGATTTTATAGCAACATGGTTGGGATGGGCTACTACAGGAGGAACACCTAGTCCTGTGTAAAAAGGTATATGTGAAATTTCGCGGAGAAATATTGTAAGTGGATTTAATATGTTTTAATTGGTTTTTGGTTGTAGGTTGTGTTGTGAGATTATTATTTTTTTTTAATGTACGAAGCACCCAGTGGGAGAGGGTTGGAATCCACTGAGATCTTTGTGAGTTGGCTGGAGGTCCTACTGGTCTCTGCGTTCGTAACACTTTGTAGAAGACGATGCAATGCACATAATTTTAATGACTTAATTTTCTTTTGCCATATATGTTGTGAACTATTCTTTTTATTTTTTTTTTTTAATATTCTTAGCAACTCCTCAATATTAACGAAAACATTGTTAAGACAAATGAATTTTATTTTTTTTAGCTGCATTTAGCATAAAAACAAAATTATATACATAAATACTTTGTACAAATGATAATAATGGTTTTTAATTGTTAAGCTAAGTGTATGAAGTTGTTGGAAAAGGAAAATACATAATAGATGGAGATTTTAATAACAGAGACCAGTTCGAGCTTAAGTTAAAACGAGAAATTGAAAGCTTATAGCACGGACGTTGATTTTGCTATGGTCAACTTTATTAAGCCAAAAGAAATAAACTTTTTTCAAGATAAGCTTGAATGATTACTTATGCACATATTACATACATATCTATATAATTTTTATATAATAAGGAACACTGGCTTTGCTTACAAAAACTTCTTTGTGTAGCAATTAATTCGGCCCCCTAAAAGGGCAGATTTTATGGATCAAAAAAAATTTTTTTTAATAAAATTGGTGACCCTAAAAAGAGCCAATTTTATTAAACAAAAAGTTCTCTCTTTTTAATAAAATTGGTGGCCCTAAAAAGGGCCGATTGAATAACTTGATAAAATTACAATTGTAATTGCCTTCTTAAAAAATACATTTTGGAAAAAGTATTTTTTCTTAAAAAGTGCTTTTCAATAAAAAACTTCTGAGGCCCATATTTGGAAAACTTTATGTTGCCCAAAATTTCACCATTTTATATTATTATTATTATTTTTTTTAAGTCTCTATCACCCTAAGTCTGCAAATGTTGTTTTTTATTTTGGAGCTGCGTGGGTAAACTAGATTAAACCGATAGTTTTATTGAAATTCAAATACTTACTCAGTTTGGGTGCTCTGCTCCTTCGGATATAATTCAATGGTTTCCTTAGGAAGCGGCATCGGTGCAGCCACTGTAACTGTCAGCTCCTCCCAAGAAAACAACACTGTACTCCCATCAAAGCATTGTGTGTATTGCCACTAGCAACCCATTTCGGTCTGATAATTGAAAACACATTTCTTTAATTTTAAACAATTAATAAAAAGGGAACAAATCTAATTTACCAATGCAGCTCCAAAAGAAACAAAAAGTACCTACTCTGTGTAGCAAAATAATAAGAAAATGTAAAATGGCAATATTGGGGAAACACTTATAGTTTCCGAGTTATGGACCGAAGAAGTTTTCATATATACACGGATTTTCCTGCCACATTTTTTTATCTGTATGGTATTATAATATTGGTATCATTTTAAAGCTTATGGATATATCTTTTCAAATACACTAAAATAACTGAAAACAATTGGCTCGGGTATTATTAACATTTTAAACAAGTTTGTACCAAAGTGTAAATACACATACATAATACATAAGTATTTACAATGTACATATATATAATTTAATTTGATAATAAACACCGTCTTCGCCACCAAAATTTTTGCATAGCCAGCCTTCGGCCGATTGCAAGGGTTGGATGCATTATTGATCATATAAATTAAAAAATGTGATAGAAAACTTCTTTGGTCCATAATTCGGATACTAACAAGCGTTTCACATTTTAAGAACTGCGTTGGTAAACTAGATTTGAGCCATAAACTTTTGTACTTACCCATCTGGGAGTATTTGGCAAAAGCATCACCCTTTTGCCCATAGTGGCAATATGTTTCTCTTTGAAGTGGCTGGAACACATAATTGAATATGCCTTTAGCCGCATACCACAAATTTATTCCTTCTTTCGGGATCTTTTGTCACTTAAAACATGATACCACCACCACTTCAAACTTTTTTTTGCACAATATGCAATAACGCATTTTGTTATATATTATCGTGTTTTATTTATATTTATCCGATTATATATATTTATAAATGCATTTTATTATTATCACTTCACTTTTTATGTATTTCAAAATACAATTCCATTCAACTTTTTAAGAAATAATTTATAATTGTTTAAAATATGTATACTTTATTCACTAATGAGAGAAAAAAGTGTATAACGAAAGCAAGAATCAAAACAATAAGAAAAAATTTGAGCATGATGATGGAAAAAACGTGGCAAGCAAAAAATAATCACCTGTGCTGTCAAGTTCACCTATTATTGAATTCGCCTTGAGCTGTTTATAATATTATTACATTAAAAAAACGATAATGAAACAGCCTTTTAAGCAGCTATTAGACGATCAAACTGGGGCTATAGTACCGGCTGATGGCATGCCATCAAGTTCGCAACAAGATTCAAAATGAACCAAGTTGGTTCGCTCATAAAATTTTGTATGGCGAATCATGTTGGTTCAATCAAGATTGGGCCGCGAACCGCGAATGAGAGCGCGAACCTAGAAAATAAGCCTTCGTGTGAACATGCTATTAAAGCTGCCTTGCACGTGTATAAACGAAAGAGCTTGTTTTTTGTGTTTTGACCGGTATTATAGCAATTTTCTTTTTAAATTCTCAATAATTTATTTAGATTGTTGGGATATAAAGTTGAATGTTTGCGAAAATCCTCCGAATTCTTCCAAAGTCTACTGATGATTAGGGTAGCTCCTATGAAATTTCGACATGTAGAAATCTGGGAAACATAGAAAACAATCTGTTTATAATTTGATTGGTACATATATTTTTTTGGCAGGATTTCTTTAAATACATATAAATTTATGGAATATATATGTACATATGTATATAAACGGCTTTTTCACAAAAAAATTTTTCTTGAACTTACTAATAATTTTAATTAAATCGTATTTATTTTCAATGTGCAAACTCATTATTGAAACTGTATTTCGCGTTCAAAAAATCATTTTTTTACATTTCTAGGGATTATAGCTTGTTACAACAAACCAAGTTATTGTAAACTGTGAAAACTGAAACAACATAGTATTTCCAGTAACCAGAAAAAAGTAACATAAAGAGCATAAGGATATATCATTTTATTTTAATCGCTTTAATTCTAACTGAACTAAAAAATATCTTCAACCATGTTTGTTAAAATATTCCTTCGATTCTTGAACATCAGGTTTGATAGTATCTGGATTTGATTCAGGATTCCAATTTGCAGGACAAACTTCGCCATGTTTCTCAACAAACTGGAATGCTTTAATTAAGCGTAGTACTTCATCAACAGAACGGCCAACAGGCAAGTCATTTACAGAGTATTGGCGTAAAACGCCGTTTGGATCAATAATAAAAGTTCCACGTAATGATATACCTTCGTTTTCCAGCAAAACGCCATAGTCAGAGCTTATCTTCTTTGTAATATCAGAAAGAAGAGGATATTTTAAACCACCCAACCCACCATTCTTGCGTTCAACATTTGACCAAACTAAATGGGAGAAATGTGAGTCTACAGATACACCGACGACTTCAGCATTAACATCTTTGAATTCTTTAATGCGATCACTAAATGCAATTATTTCTGTGGGACACACAAAAGTACTGCAAAAAATTATATATAATTAAAAAAAGTTGCGATATATTCATACGTAACGACTTACAAGTCCAAGGGATAGAAAAACAGTACTAAATATTTTCCTGCAAAGTCCGACAGCTTCATTTCTTGAAAATCATTGCCTACAACTGCTATCCCTTGAAAATCTGGGGCCGGTTGTTGAACTTTTACAGCCAATAAAGGTGTTGCTAAAAATAATGTCAATTCCTGCTTAACACCATAACTTTCTATCTGTCGTTATACTACTTACTTTGGTGCAATAGGCGCTTATATGTGGCATTATTCTGATTTAAAATCTGTCTGGTCACTTTTGGAAGCTAAAATTTTGTTGTTTTAAGAGAAAATTAAAAAAAAGAAAGCAATAATTACGTAATTTCTACTGCAATATAATTCCAATACTTAAATTATATATCGGTTTGCATTGTTTTTACGAACAATGTTGTTCTTTGCTTACCGCCTGGAAAAAATTTCTCGCCAAAAACGACATCGGTATTTCCTTCCTTAAAATTAAAAACCTTTAAAACTTATATGTATTTAAGTATATCGGCAATTTATCAATCATTCGATTTTTCGGACCGGTCACAATATGCACTTTTTAAAAAGAAAAACAAAGTGCGAGCCAGTGTTGCCAGGAGATTTTTTGTAAAATTGCTGCCATAGTACAGGATACACTTAATATAATTAATTAAATATACTTTGCCATAGTATAAAAACATCGCATTTTCCCCTACAATCAACAATATATATTTCTCTACATATTTTTGTGACGCGAACGTATCGCAAACACATGCTTTTCGTTTGCACATAAACTCTACCAATAAAATTCATATAAACACATGAATAATTAATTTTTGTTCTCAATAAGAGTAGACGGCGATTGCGTTGGGGAAATTTTTTTATAAATTGTTATAGCTAGCCTCTATTTCTTGAGATTCTGTAGCTAGAATTTGTTTTTTTATTTTCTACAAAGAAGGCAAACTTTTATACAGTTCTAAAAATTCTAGTAAGTAAACTTTTTCTTGGTTCATAATGCCGTTTTTCCTTTCCCCACTTCACTACGCATAGTTTTCATTGATATAAGAAAACTTAGCGCTAGACAACATAAACATTCAAGATGTTTGCACGGAAATATATTTTTTTATTGCAAACATGCTTCAGATATTTGTACAAACAAGTAAACATCCCCATAAACAACACTAAATGTTTGTACAAACCTAAAATTTCGTCATGTTTATTTGGGTCTTAATTCACAAATAAATAATTTTATTACATTAATTGAAGCAGGTACAATTTTATTTTTTTTTTTTTTTGATAAATAAGTAAGACCCAGTTTTTGAGTTCGTATTTAAATGTCATTTAGCTTTAATGATGAGACAGAACTAGGGCATGACGATTTTCTCCATACAATTTGGCATAAAATAACGCCAGAGAATGCGGTCGTAAAATAAAATTTATATTATTTTGGTAGCGATTTTTCTTATGCTCTCACCTTGAAGCAGAAAAGCTTTCAATAATATTGCCACACTTTTAGTAAATTTCATACATTTTGTAAACAAAACCAAAGCTTTAGCGCGACGAAAAGTAAAAATAATAGAAAAAGAAAACTTTAAATGACAGTTTGTGAAGTTGCAGCCGTCGTTGCAATTATGTGCCTGTTTTCTCTGAGAGTCGTTTTTGTTTGAAGTTGCGGACGTATTCTGTTTCATTATTTAAGTTCCATTTTTATATGAAAATCAATTTTTCACTATAAATATGAACTAACCTTAAAATTAGTTGTTAATTTGCATTAAACAACACCACAATGATAATAATTAAAAACAAGAAAGAGTAAGGTATATTCGGCTGGGCCGAATCTAAAATACCCTTCACGATAGTCACGTATATGTATAGTATATTTAAAAATGTGAACAAAATATGCTCGGTTATATATAAACCGATATCGGAATTTTCTATTTTCTGTATTTTAGTAACCTTCTTTTATAACAAGAATTGCTTTTCAGCAAAAAAATTGTTAATGGAAAAACCGGTTCAGGCTATATCTTGGGTATATATGGACCGACATCGGAAATTTTTATTTTCCATATATATATAACCTTACTTCGTTACCAGAACTGCTTTTGAGCAAAAAAAGTTGTTTCAGTTCGCTTACGCGACATTTTAATGAAAACACTGGTCTAGGCTATATCTCCGGCATATATGAACCGTATCGGAAATTTTAATTTTCCATATTTATATAAAATTATTTCGTTACCAAAACTGCTTTTGAGCACAAAAAAGTTGTTTAAGCATTTTCATGAAAAACCCGGTTAAGCTATATCTCGGGTATATATGGACTGATATCGGAAATTTTCGTTTTCAATATTTATATAACCTGATTTTATTACCAGAATTGGTTTTAAGCAAAAAAATTTGTTTAAGTTCGTTTACGCGACATTTTCATGAAAAACTCGGTTTAGACTATATCTCGGGTATATATGGACCAATATCAGAAATGTTCATTTTCCAGATTTATATAACCTGATATTATTACCAGAACTACTTTTAAACAAAAAAAGTTGTTTAAGTTTGCTTACGCGACATTTTCATGAAAAACTCGTTTTAGGCTATATCTCGGGTATATATGGACCGATATCGGGCATTTTCATTTTCCATATTTATGTAACCTTACTTTATTACCGGAACTGCCTTTGAGCAAAAAAAAGTTTTTTAAGTTCGCTTATGTGGCATTTACATGAAAAACCCGTTCTAGGCTATATCTCGGGTGTATATCGACCGATATCGGAAATTTTCATTTTCCATATTTATATAACCTTATTTCATTACCAGAATTGCTTCTAAGCAAAAAAAAAGTTGTTTAAGTTCGCTTACGTGGCATTTTCATGAAAAACCCGGTTTAGGGTATATCTGAGGTATATATGGACCGAGATCAGAAATTTTCATTTTCCATATTTATATAACCTTCCTTTATTACCGGTTCTGCCTTTGAGCAAAAAAAAGTTTTTTAAGTTCGCTTACGCGGCATTTTCATGAAAACTCCGGTTCAGGGTATATCTCGGGTATATATGGACCGATATCGGAAATTTTCATTTTCAATATTTATATAACCTTATTTTATTACCAGAACTACTTTTAAGCAAAAAAAAAAAAAGTTGTTTAGCTTCGCCTATGCGACATTTTCATTAAAAATCCGATTTGGGCTATATCTTGGGTGTATATGAACCGATATCGGAAATTTTCATTTTCCATATTTATATATATAACCTTATTTTATTACCACAACTGCTTTTAAGCAAAAAAAGTTGTTTAAGTTCGCTTACGCCGCATGTTCATGAAAAACCCGGTTTAGGCTAATCTCGGGTATATATAGACCGATATCGGAAGTTTTTATTTTTCATATTTATATAACCTAAGTTTATTACCAGAACTACTTTTAAGCAAAAAAAGTTGTTTAGCTTCGCCTAAGCGTCATTTTCATTAAAAGTCCGATTTGGGCTATATTTTGGGTATATATGGACCGATATCGGAAAATTTCATTTTCCATATTTATATAAATTAATGTCATTACCAGAACTACTTTTAAGCAAAAAAAAGTTGTTTAAGTTTGCTTACGCCGCATGTTCATGGAAAACCCGGTTTAGGCTATATCTTGGGTGTATATGGACCAATATCGGGAATTTTGATTTTTCATATTTATACAACCTTATTTCATTACCAGAGCTGCTTTTAAGCAAAAAAAAGTTGTTTAAGTTCGCTTACGCGACATTTTCATGAAAAACCCGGTTTAGGCTATATTTTGGGTATATATCTACCGATATCGGAAATTTTCATTTTCCATATTTATATAACCTTCCTTTATTACCAGAACTGCCTTTGAACAAAAAACAGTTGTTTAAGTTCGCTTACGCGGCATTTTCATGAAAAACCCGGTTCAGGGTATATCTGGGGTATTTATGGACCGATATCGGAAATTTTCATTTTCCATATTTATATGACCTTATTTTATTACCAGAACTACTTTTAAGAAAAAAAAAAGTTGTTTAGCTTCGCCTATGCGACATTTTCATTAAAAATCCGATTTGGGCTATATCTCGGGTATATATGGACGAATATCTGAAATTTTTTTTTTTTGCCTTTTAGTCACTATGCTTAACAAGTGTGTGAAGTTTGAAGCAAAACAAACAACTTTCATACAAAATTGCAAAAAAAAAAATGGCTTTTTTCGGAATTTTGAATATATCTCAGCTATACGTGGACCGATATTACTGAATTTCAATAACAAAGCCTTGAATCGATGGGGTAAAAGAATGGTGAAAGAAAAAAGTCTATGGTTTTTTCAGAAACGTTATTTCAACGGCAGACAGACGGACATCGCTTAATCGACTTTTCCATTAATTCTGATTCAGAATATACATACATATATACTTTACAGGGTCGCAAATTAAAACTGTAGAAATTACAAACGGAATCGCAAACTTATATATACCCTTTACATTTTTGTGAAGGGTATAATAAGATTGCATGAAATACAATTATTAAGTTTTTCTATGCCGTTGATAAATTTAATATATTTCTTTACAGTGCGACCACACAGGCAATCTGTTGTGACTTAATACTAGCAATAACGCCGGCAGAATTACGTCATCAAATTGCTAACGTTCAACGCTGTACTTTTACCCCCCGTCTAGATTAGCAATAAATATGTTCGCAATAAAGCAATAACTCAGCTTTTACATTTAGACAGACGATGGGCAGACATTTTTTCATTTCTCTTTTGGTCTTGCCTAAACCTTTTACATTTAAGAAATTAATAGACAGACAGAAATTTTCGTTTCTCTTTTCTTTCTTTTTTGTTGTTGTTGTTTTTTTAAGCACAGCTAGTGTGTTTATATGAAGTTGATGTTGAGATGAGAATAATGATATGAAGCAACAACATAAAAAATGCGAAAAGTTAAAAAGAGAAAGAAAAAATGTCCACAAATGTCTAGTACAGAGAGTCGTGTACTACACACTCTCCCCCACCGAAAATTTTCGTTACAGCACCCTCAAATTTCGTCTGTCTGCCCATCGTCTGTCCAAATGTAAAAGCGCTCTAACGCCGACAGAACAACGGTACAAAATTGCTTATTGCTTTGCTTATGTCAAAGGTATGGGAACACGTATGTATGACAAATCATAATTAAATTACAAAAAAAAAAAAACCGAATAAAAAAGTTCAGCGCAAAAAGCAATATTTTATTGCAAAAAAATGTGCAAAATAACTTAAAATTTTATTTTATCTGGACTTTTAAAGTCCTAAAGACAAGAAAACTGTTTGTACAGCGTGATTACTTTGCAAACATCCTTTATGCACCAATCCATTAAAAGAAAACACTTTATTTTAAGTAATAAGAATTAAATTAATAATTTTTGCGAAAGAAAAATTTACTAAAATTATTCGCAAGCAGAATGTTTCAAAAATTCTTTAATATTTAACTCAAATGATAATAAATTTTGACGTTTAGTGTCTGCAATAATTGTTAACGAAAATTCATTGACAATTATTGCAGCAATAATTGCAACCACTAGCAATAAGCTGTCTTCACTGGCAATAACACAATTTTGACGTTTGCTGCAATAAATGTTAACATATTTATTGCTAATCTAGACGAGGGGTTAGTTGGCGAACATGTAATTATCTTAAAACATAATTTCATATATTTTGTCAAGGAAGGTTGCGCATGGTTTAATTGATTGTAATTGTTATATTTGTTTTATTCTTTTAAAAATGAGGGCTTTAAATGCATCATTCACCGAACACTCCATTTCTTATTTTTTATGAACTCAAAAATGTTAATTATTAAATTTTTTCTGTTGATAAAATCAATTTTTATTTGTTTATATATTGAGACGTATTCTTGTATGTATGTATATGTTCATAAGCATCAGTGATCAAGGTGCATTAACGTATACATACATAACAATACAACAAAAACAGGCATCTGGTAAGCTACGTTTATCAAAAATATTTGTAACTATTTTCACAATTATAAACTATGAATGTACCTTTTCATAATTATAAAATATATTTATTTGAATTATTTTTATGTTCACAAAATAATTTATATATGTTTAATTCAGAATACAACACTAAATTCACTTTCAAAAATGTAAACAATACATTTGACGTAAGTAGCTTCCTATATTGCCAGTAGCAAAAAATTGTCACATGCCGTAGTGCTGCCACCGTGTATACATTAATGCACCTTGATATGGAAAGTGTTCCATAGAACAGCTGTTTGTTATTAGAAGAATAGAAAAATTCTTGAAGCAAAATATTTAATTTATCATCAGCCTAAAAAAACTTAATAAATGTATTTCTTGCAATGTTATTTATAGTTAAATATCATATTGTGCTGTTGTTTAGCACAAAATTAGTAACTAGTTTAATATATATTCTACAGGCAACATCTCATATGTGTATTTTGTTTACCTTTTTTGCACTAATACAAACACACCAAAACCATATGGTATATGAGCTAAAGTTAAATACACCTTAAATGAAGAAATTGGGTATTTAAGGTTTACTCAAATTTGTAGTGAAAAATTTATTTGCGTATTTAAATGGAACTTAAAGCTAATTGATATTTACATACGATCTCAAAAACTGGTACACTACTGTGTACTAAAACACTAGATTTGCTTACTTTTTGACTTATGAATGTCTTGCACAAAGTTTAAAAATAAACTAACTGGTTGCTGCCGACCTGCCTCCTATTTATATGTCTTTATTAGTTTTTACAAACGACATGAATTTTCTAGACGTTCATAATCATGATACAAAAAACAAGGTAGCCGCTTCGCTACACCAATACAACAATAAAAAAAACAACAGGTATTTTGTTTGTGTAAAAAGGCGAATTCACACTTAAGCTGTCAAAAGTAGTTAATAGCGAACATGTACAAAAATTTAAATGGCGTCGAAAAAGGTAAACAAAACTTGAATGCGAAGGTGCCGCCATATTAACCGAATTCGCCTGAATTCCCCGATGCATCCACCTAATAATGAATTCGCCTTGTTCATAATGTACACTCCAAGGCGACTTTATACAGGTGAATGCAAGCGGAAAGGCGAATGTCATAATCTAAATTCGCCTAAGATTGCTCAGCAGAGAAAAAAATTTATATAAACGTTAAATAAAGGGTGTTTTTTAAGCCCGATAGAACTTGAAATTGTAAAAAATAACACAAAAAATTAAATTGTAATCAAAATTTTTTTTTATTCGAAAGATCAATACGTGACATTAACATTTGAAAATGATTTCGCGCATATGGACACCGCGGCTGTTCTTGACGAAGCGCATTCTGGACGTCCAATTTTGGGCCACTTTTTCGAGCACTGCTGGCCGTATGTCACGAACAACACGAACAATGCTGGCCTCCAAGGCGTCAATTGTTGCTGGTTTATCAGCATAAACCAGTGACTTCACGTAGCCCCACAGGAAATAATCGAGAGGTGTCAAATCGCACGACCTTGGAGGCCAATTGACAGGTCCATTTCTCGAAACCAACTTATCGCCAAATTTTGATTTCAGTAAGTCGATGGTTGCGTTCGCCGTATGGCACGTAGCGCCATCCTGTTGAAACCACATCTCCTCCGGATCAATGTCATCCATATTTTCAAACAAAAAATCATTGATCATGGTGCGGTAACGATCTCCATTGACCGTAACGCGAGCTCCGGCCTCATTTTTGAAGAAATAAGGTCCGATGATGCCACCAGCATGAAAACCGCACCAAACAGTGCATTTTTCTGGATGTAATGGAGTCTGTAGGGTCTCTTGTGGATTGGTCTCACTCCATATGCGGCAATTTTGCTTATTAACAAACCCGTTAAGCCAAAAATGCGCCTCATCGCTGAACACAATTTTGCGATAAAACAACGGGTCAGTTGCCAACTGCTCTAGAGCCCAATCGGCGAAAGAACGACGCATACAATGGTCTCGTGGCTCTATTCATGATGATTTGTCAGAGTATACTGAAACAAATAAAAAAAATGTTTCATCAAAATTTAATTTTTTGTGTTACTTTTTACAATTTAAAGTTCTATCTAGCTTAAAAAAACACCCTTTATAAGCTTTTATAATTGTTTGTAATTAAAATCACAGATTATATTAGTTTTTCACTTTTAAATTCACACAAATTTCTTGAAATTGCACTAAATCATGCAAAAAAAACCTTCAGATTAAAATGGCGCGAAAAACTTTGTAAACAAAAGAAACAAAAGTTGACAGTCTCATTGGAAAAAACGCGAGAAGCAAAAAATAATCACCTGTGCTGTTAAGTTCACCTGTAATGAATTCGCCTTGGTACACTCATACACATGCTTGCGAACAACAACAAACAATAATAAAACGAATACCAAGAATACAAGAAAAACAACAACGTCACTCATAGTTGATTTACTTGGAATTTTACGTACTTTAAATCATGTATGTTTGTTTCATTGTGTATTATGTTTTTAGTTCTAGCTTATTTGGGTGAATGTGTTGTGTTGTAGATTTTTAACAATCAGATCAATAGCTGCACACTGTGTTAGATGTGACCAAATATTCCTAACACTGCCGCCTGCTAAAGCTTGTTCGTCCTGAACAGGCACAAAAATACCTCTCCCATACTTGGCTAGTCGTTCTAAGTGGACCACTTTCATCTTGCCTCGAGGGCTATTGCTCTTCTGTATGCTCTAGACTAGATCGTTAATTCTTTCGATGACCTTATACGGCCCTTCGAAATTTCATCAAATTCATCCCATTACCTAGGCTTAAAATGACCAATAGGTTTGCAGTTTGGGAGAAAATCCTTTTTTCCGTTGTGGGTTAAAAAGTAGGACCAATTGTCCTTCCTGAAAACCATCAGAGTTTGCAGCTCCATCATACCTTGCTTTCATCTTATTACTGACAATTTTGGTTCAATTACGTACAAACTCATTAATTAATTAATTTTCCTGACGATGATAGCAAATTGTTATCGAAATATTGAAAATAAATCCTGTTAAATTTTTTATATAACATAAAACGATCTTTTGCTGCAAAAATAAGAAATATTTACCAAAACAAAATCAAATAATTAAATATCAAATATTTGAAAAATTGTTTTAAATTTTTTTTCCAATTTGTTTTAATTATGCCATTGACATCTGAAACAGATTAAAATTAAAAAAAAGTTAATAGCTGCGCTGTCAATTTTACCTGTTATGAATTCGCCTTCAGCGTATATGTAATGTTAGCATCACGTATTCATAACCAGTAAGTCGTAATGACAGCAAAATAAATTACGTAAACATTCAGGGTTGATTTATTTACAAAAGTAAATAATAAAAATATTAAAACCTAACGTTAAGCAAATAGGCTGTTTATTTTCAAATCGTGTTTCTTATTTTACTTTAGATGTGAATGGTGTGAAAACAAAATGTAGTCGCACGTTAGATTGTTTGACAGTCGCAACAAATATCATTAGATTTTTGTCTCACAAAATCCAATCAAAATCTTAAGACTTGTATGATAGTCTGAAACGCCCTTTAACTAATTATAATCCAGTGGTATAAGGGACTAGTTCAGAACGTGTAGATTCGCTAGCTAATTTTGCACCACCGCTAGCCCAGTTACAATCTACCACACATGTATTTGAGTGGTGAATTTAACATGGGCTTGTCATTGGAGGTGGCGATTGACCCGTCTCTACCTTTAGCCCAGCTAAAGGGTTAGCTACAAGTTCATGCACAAAGTACAAGACCTGAGGTGCAATCCTTATGTTAGTCACTAGTACCTATCGAAAGAACTAGCCCCAGAAAACTACCACATTCGCCACCCTTCTTCGCTGGTGAATTCTATTACTCCCATTATTCTATCCCTTCGCGATCCATATTATTAAAATAATTAAGTTTTGTAAACAAACAAAGTACATAAAATTTTTTTATTTGAAATTTAAAAGAAAAACCAAATCAATTTAGTTAAAACGCAAATAAACAAAAAATAATTCATAAATATATGTATGTATGTAGTAACGAGTGATTTTTTTGCTATTATCTTTTTGGCAACACTAGTTTTGACAGCTCACGCACGTTTTGTATCTTGTGTCACTGTCAAACATCTTCGGTTTGGTATATAATTTAATCACGAATCGTCTTACAAACGAACAACGCTTGCAAATTATTGAATTTTATTACCAAAATGCGTGCTCTGTTAAGAAAGTTCATCGCGCTTCTTCCATTTTATGGTCAGTTTAATCGACCTACTGAGGCTTCTATTCGGGCTATTGTAAAAAAATTTCGCACCAAATTTACATTGTTGGACATTAAACCACCAACACGCTTACGTAGAGTGCGAACTGAAGAAAATATCGCAGCCGTATCGGCCAGTGTTGGTGATGACCGTGAATTATCGATTCGGCGCCGTTCGCAGCAATTGGGCCTCTGTTACTCCACTACGTGGAAAATTTTGAGGAAGGATTTGGGTGTGAAGCCTTATAAGATACAGCTGGTGCAAGAATTGAAGCCAAACGACCTACCACAACGCCAAATTTTTGGTGAATGGGCTCTTGAAAAGTTAGATGAAGATCCACTTTTTTATCGAAGAATTGTGTTCAGCGACGAGGCTCATTTCTGGTTGAATGGATACGTGAACAAGCAAAACTGCCGTATTTGGAGTGAAGAGCAGCCAGAAGCATTGCAAGAGCCACCAATGCATCCACAAAAAACAACCGTTTGGTGCGGATTATGGGCTGGCGGCATCATTGGGCCGTATTTCTTCAAAGATGATGCGAATCACAACGTTACTGTGAATGATGAGCGCTACCGTGCGATGATAACAAACTTTTTTTTGCCCAAAATGGAAGAGCTTGACTTGCATGACATGTGGTTTCAACAAGACGGTGCCACATGCCACACAGCACGCGAAACAATGGACCAATTGAGAGGCGAGTTCGGTGAACAGTTTATTTCACGCTTATGACCAGTCAATTGGCCGCCCAGATCGTGCGATTTAACGCCTCTAGACTATTTTTTGTGGGGCTATGTTAAGGCTAATGTCTATAGCGACAAGCCCGCTTCGATTGACGCACTGGAAGCCAACATTGCCAACATAATTCGTGAGATACCGGCCGAAATGTTGGAAAGAGCATGCCAAAATTGGACTAAGCGGATGGACCATTTGAGGCGCAGCCGCGGCCAACATTTGCATGAAATAATCTTCAAACATTAAATTATATCGACCCAACTATCGATCCAAATAAATATTTCATGCATTTTTCTGAATTTTATGTGTTTTTTTTTTTAAATTTCCGATAGTTCTTATAAAATCACCCATTACTTAATTCTTAACTTAATTCCGGTATTGATTATTCGAGCTTGAGGTCACTTCAGTATTTCGATACTCCATTTTATTTCTTTTTCAGCAAATTTTTTCTGAAGGTTATTTTTTTATTTACCTTGTTTTTAAATTCAACGCTTTCTAAAAAACACGTGTTGTTTCTTTTAATTACAAATGATACTGAAGTTTGTTTTATCAAAGATAATGTTATGATCCTAAAGTTTTTGTTGCATTAATAACGGGAGCTTTGCATTAATATAATTGCTCTCAGTGACAAACGGCATTAAATGCGCCGTAGAAAACTACGTGCGTTATGCATTACCTAGTGATAGCGTATTAGCTATCGAATAGTGGGTAGCAATTATTAAGACTATTTACTGGTGAATAGGCACAGATATACTAGTTGAGTATAAGTCCTTTCGTTAGCGATTTGAGTGCATAGACAGAACACACCTTCGCTAGCCATATTTGGCAATGGTTTCCGCATGTACCACAGGGAAGTAATGCAGGTGGTAAATACTATGATATTTAAAAGTGCGTTCTTAGGTAAGTGCTTTCGCTGGGTAATTTCACATTTGTAATATTAGTTAGGATAAATATTTTTTTAAAAATTTACTTTGGTTTTAATTTTACTGCTGTTGCTAATAATGCAAATGTTTTGTTTTAATAATGTTATGCATTTTAAGTGTCTAAAATTACAGAAATAACGGGTGTCCGCCGGGAAGGTATATTACTTACAGTAATTCCATTGTAATCTTGGCTGTAAGCGATCTGTAATCAAGTCATGCAGCTGTGGCGTTAAAAAGTTTTAAACCATATCACGATATCGCTTCCCATTTCCAGTTACCGTTACGCCATTTTCATTTTCAAAGAAGCAAGAACCAATGATTCCTCCTAACCAAATTACATATCAGACTGTTACTTTTAATGGATGTGAGGGTTTTACATTGCCCAGTAGTGCGATTCACTATGCTTTTTAAGCCCCAATTATTTCGGTTAAAATTATTAACCACAAAATTAACTTTTTTCCTATTCAGAAGTACTTTAAACACCATATGCTGGGGTTTAAAGTCAGCTGTTGTATTTTACCACATAAATAGGTGTTAATTAACCCCCCAATATTTTGTGAGTTTAAAAAAGTGTTGATTTATATTGTTTACATATTCATTTCATTTAACTTAAGTAATAAACTATTTGTGTAATAAAAAATAAAAAAAACAATAAAAGTTAGCAATCAACAAAATTAAATCTTGAAAATAATATTTTTGTATAAAACAATAATTAAAAATTTTTTATTCAATATGTATTTCGTTTTCCTTTAGAAAACTTCTTAAGGAAAGTATTTGTTGATAGATTATAAAATCAAAAATGTTTTGATAAGCAATAAAATAACATTATTTTTATGTTAAATGTAATTATGTATGTATGTATGTGTTAAAGCTCTTCATGTTATTTTATTTTCTATCACAAAAATGTTTTTGATTTTATAATTAATCAACAAATACATTCCTTAAGAAGTTTTCTAAAGCAAAACGAAATATTCAATAAAAAACTTTTAATTATTGTTTTATATAGAAAGGATCTCGAGCTCAAATATTATTTTTAAGATTTTAATACATATGTATGTATATAAAAAGGTCAAAGTTACAAAAGATGAGGAAAACATATAAACAAAAAGAGATTCAGTACAATAGCTAACCTAGTGTCTACAACTGCGATTAACTCTGAGATGATATCTGACAAAACGTCGGCAGAATGAGAGAACGAATTTCTTTATGTACATTTTAATGTCTAACAAGGAGTACACGTATTTTTGTTAATCTTATAAGAATTCATAAATCAATGAAAGCCGAGAAGAAAACACATCTTTGCGATGAATAAAATCTTATATGAATTTTTTATATGCACACATTTTGTACAAAATTAATCACTTATGGTATATATTTAATGCATAAAAACAAATTATTTTCCATTTAAAAGGGGGTTTTTAAAAGAAAATTTGCAAAGCTAATAATCGGTTAAATTGTAATGGCATCATATTGTACACAAACACATACGCAATCGTTTTTTTATTGACAGCTCTTCTGATAAGATCGTTGCCATGAGATTTCTCATAAGAACGCTCTCATAAAAATTATTATAAGACTGCGATAACACTGATTTTAAGTCTACACGTAACAGAATTCTCTCTGCTATTGAATTTGACGTTCTCATCTCAGATATTATCGCAGGTGTGGATACTAAGTGTATGGTCACACACAGCAACTTTAGTTGGGCATTCTTGACTTTATAGAAGCTTTCGGTGAGGGGAATAAGAAGGGAAAAGAATTGCCGGTACTCGGCAATTCTCAGCAATTCCTTACTTTTCTCTCATGTGTGTATGTGTATGTGCATATACAATGTAAATTGCATAAAGCAAAAGGTAGAGAATTGCTCAAGAATTGCCGAAAAAAGTTTTTGCGTGTGGACAAGAAAGCAATTCCAAAAGAAAATTGCTAAAAAGTTCGGCAATTAAAACCGTTCTGTCTGATCACAGACTTAGTAATAAAAATTAAATGGAGAGTTGCCACGTTATAACAATCTGACCGTGAAGAAAAAAAAACCCTTTACGGTGGCTAAATATAGTTAGTGAATAACGTAGGGGTTAGTGCAAAAAAAAAAAAAAATTTGTGGTTAAATTTAACACTTCTAAAGGCCTTGCTACACTATCATACACGATCGTGCGATCTACTAAATAAAGCATGTGTGCTGAAAAAGTACTAAAAAAGCAACCGTGCGACAGAGTTTTTGACAAATCGCGCGATTTGAAAAATTTTATGAAACTTTTCAAAACATTATAATTCAGGTGGTACATATTGTGAAAAATATGAGAATATTGGTGGTGCCTCAAGAAAATAAATTTAAGTAATGTGAAATTATTATGTTAATACAAATTTTTAATTATTTTCTTGTGTGTATAAACTATTGCAATCATACTTGTATAATAGTGTGGCCTACAACGCCATTTTGAAGCGATTTTTTCAAGTCGGCCAGACTTTTGAAACAGTTTCCTGTGAACGAATCGTACGATCGTGTAGGATAGTGAATCAAAGCCTTAATTGGGGTGTAAAGTTAGTGAATTGCACTACAGAACGGACTATTCTGTTTATTCACATAGCCATTCAAATGCAAATGTGCCTAGGCCACTCATTATGAGTTTTTCATGAAAATCTATGATTGATTTTGGTAAAATGTTTTAATGTTTAAAGCACTTTGGTTTACCGAATATTTTTCCACAATAAATTTGCTACGCGTCTACTTCACGACTGCCAAGACTAATGTTTACCAAAATGACGGCAAAACACAACAGTATACCTTCACGGCGGACACCCAGTATCTGTGGCTGTGTGTTTATGTAAATAACTATATGAATGTGGAATATCTGTAATTAAGTTCGAATTGCTTATGTCTGTGGCTGTGAATTTTAATACTTTCACGAGTTAATTTTTATTTATGGCAATTGAAATATGTTTTAATCCGGCTGTTTCTTTTATATGTTAATTTAATTAATATGATTAATAGAGTATTTATAAATAAAAAAACATAAATACATGAAACTTAATTACAAAAGTTATTTTTATTTATTACTGCATGTTGTTTGGATTTAAAATAAATATTGTGTAATATTTCTTCGTCATTTACTTGCACATGAAGAATTACTCTGAAGTAAAATTTTATTTAGTGATTGTTGAATGTTAATTTTTGTAGTAAGTGCAATAGTGGAGTTTATGTACAAGCCACTCAAAAGAGTCAAACATCGGCAATCACCAGAGCAAGTATTATTAGTCAATTGCAATCGTTAACTCAAATTGAATGATGATTAAAGAGTTTAGTAAAGACGAATTTTCTGAAAAATGACACCGATTTATATAGTGCATATTTTGCAATAAATGCATGTTTTTGCATCCTTTGCGATAAAACCATGCTTTTATTGCACAAAATAAGTTTACAACACAGAAAAAAATAACGTAGTAATGGCAAATGATTTTAACCTTGTTGCAAATAGAATATACATTCGGATAGTTCCCAATAGCAATTACCATTTGTGCAATTACAAACGTGCTGTTACCTCAAACACAATTCGGTAAATGAATGTTAAAACTGTTTTACCGAATGCAATTGTCTTTGTCCCAAATACAAAAATGTTTTCACCAAATGCAATTGTTTTTGTCCCAAATACAATTCGGCAAATACAAAAATTTTTCCACCAAATTCAATTGTATTTATCTCAAATACAATCCGTATACAATTATTTTTTCCTGTCTTCTTTGATCAAGAGTTATTGATCCCGGCAATTATTGTTATAATTATAAATAAAAATATTTCTTGGCTTTAGCAAGGATTGAACTCGAGCTAGACGAATGATACCAACCCATCATCATATAATATTAGAAATATTAAAATAAAAGTTCGACTATTTAACATTGATACATACATATTTTTTGATATTTTAACTAATTAACTCGAGTGACGGTCAAGGTCAAGTCACAAAAGGGGGAACCAACCCCCTGGGAGAACGAAACAGAGACTATAGTGGGTGAGTGATCTGATGACTTGCATCCATTCAGAGCGGAAATTTTTTGTAACTCCAAAATATATAACGTCTGGGATCTTACGATGGTCTGACGACCAATAAGTGGGGTGTCCACTTGAAATCACACCTAAGCCCATTTTAGAAACGGTGTCAAAAAGCACGCGGCCTCTCGGGGAAATTAAACATGATCCCCAAAAAGTGTGTTTAGTGTTATAGTCGCCAGCCGCTAAAAATCGAGGACCAAGTGATTTGAAAAATATGAATATTGGCTTTCTGTTATTGAAAATCGTGGCGGTGAGTAAATCGAGGAAATAACGATTTTTTCATGAAAATATTCAATGCATATATTAGTTGCTCACGTGTCTCGTTCATTAAATAGTGCTTAATTCTGGATTTTATTAGAATTGCCGATCCTCCGCAAAATCTTCCACGGGGATCTTTTGTGTCGTACAATATGTAGCCATTAATGTTGAAAAAACTGTTGGTTGTCAAATGAGTATCAGCAATCAATATTCGATTTATATATCTATATATCGATTTGCTTTTCCATAAGAAAGTGCTCAAGTTCATTTTTGTGTTGGCGGATGCCGTTTGCGTTCCAGAAACATATTTTAAACCAATTTATTTGTTTAAAATTACCTGCAAAATAGTGGATTGCATTTTCAGCATTTCCTGCGTCATGGTTGTCATGGAAACCGTAAATGCATTTATGGATTGAACTAAAGCCTGCAGAGTTGCCTCAAGATTGCTGAAATTTGGACCTACGTTTGGAGGCTTGGACTCCTGATTCAAGTTTAGTTTATCAGATTTTACCACATTCGCATAAGAAACTTGTTTGGAGGTTTGTACGATTATGTGGCTGGTAGACTGACCCATCTGGGGAAAACTACTTTTAGAAATGATATTTGACTGCTGGGGTTGATTAATGGGGATTGATGACCTATTTGTCATTGACCGCTTAAAGTGATTATAGACAGGACAGCCCCTGTAATTTGCAGTATGGTTAGCTCCCCCGTTACTGCACTTTTTAACACTTGAGTTAGTTTTAGTTAGTTTTTGACTTCTTGCACTGTGATGTGCCGTGGAGTATGCCACATATAACGCAACCTGCGGGCAACTTACAATAGGCCTTAGTACGGCCAAATTCTTGGCAGTTTAGGCATTGAAAGGGTCCTAGACGCTTATGTGGCTCCTCAACGCTAACCTTACGATGCAAAAGAAATTTAAGGTTATAAATTGGATGAATTTCCCCTTTTTTTAGGACAACATCCCGGAGTTCTAGTTCGACCCTAAACAACCCTAAATATTAACAACATTTTTTTTATTTTAAATCCTTTTTCTTCCAGTTCAGTCTTAATGTCATCCGTATCTACACAAGGGTCAACACCTTTAATAACTATTTGAAGGTCTTTAGCACTTTTAAGTTGATAAGTGTAAAAAGATCTTTTCTCGAGATCTTTCCTTGAGATGATATCTGAGCTGATTTGGGGCATTGCTGCCTTTTAACCGAGGCTATGTACTTTCCCATGCCTACTTGTGTTTTCGGCTTATCAGCAACAATTAAACTGGAATATGTTTTGTCTTCAGTTGTAACAACAATAAAGGGTGTTTTTTTAAGCTAGATAGAACTTTAAATTGTAAAAAGTAACACAAAAAATTAAATTTTGATGAAACATTTTTTTTATTTGTTTCAGTATACTCTGACAAATCATCATGAATAGAGCCACGAGACCATTGTATGCGTCGTTCTTTCGCCGATTGGGCTCTAGAGCAGTTGGCAACTGACCCGTTGTTTTATCGCAAAATTGTGTTCAGCGATGAGGCGCATTTTTGGCTTAACGGGTTTGTTAATAAGCAAAATTGCCGCATATGGAGGGAGACCAATCCACAAGAGACCCTACAGACTCCATTACATCCAGAAAAATGCACTGTTTGGTGCGGTTTTCATGCTGGTGGCATCATCGGACCTTATTTCTTCAAAAATGAGGCCGGAGCTCGCGTTACGGTCAATGGAGATCGTTACCGCACCATGATCAATGATTTTTTGTTTGAAAATATGGATGACATTGATCCGGAGGAGATGTGGTTTCAACAGGATGGCGCTACGTGCCATACGGCGAACGCAACCATCGACTTACTGAAATCAAAATTTGGCGATAAGTTGATTTCGAGAAATGGACCTGTCAATTGGCCTCCAAGGTCGTGCGATTTGACACCTCTCGATTATTTCCTGTGGGGCTACGTGAAGTCACTGGTTTATGCTGATAAACCAGCAACAATTGACGCCTTGGAGGCCAGCATTGTTCGTGTTGTTCGTGACATACGGCCAGCAGTGCTCGAAAAAGTGGCCCAAAATTGGACGTCCAGAATGCGCTTCGTCAAGAACAGCCGCGGTGTCCATATGCCCGAAATCATTTTCAAATGTTAATGTCACGTATTGATCTTTCGAATAAAAAAAAATTTTGATTACAATTTAATTTTTTGTGTTATTTTTTACAATTTCAAATTCTATCGGGCTTAAAAAAACACCCTATATTTGGCGAACACGATCGCGGGCGTTTCTTATCTCTTAGAGACAGAAGATTTTCCAATGATTTTTTCACAGCTTCTTCCTCAGAAATCCAAAGGTTTTTCTACCGGAGCTAAGCTCTTTTTCAATTGTTTCTTTTTTTTATTTACAATTTAAAACGGTATTACAAAATGTGTCACAAAGTTTTTCTTTTAAATAAATTCACTTTGTTCACCTATTACGGTTTGTACTTATTGCCGTTTTATTTTTTTACTTTCCGATAAAAACAAACACGTCCGTTCACTATCGAAGCTAAACGACGACCAAATTTAGAAACTTTGGCTTTAACCGTTCTCACGATATACGTCGGGGCTCTACTGTTAGCAGTCCTTGGGCTACGAAGATTGACAGGAGACTTACAGCTGGGACAACGGGGAGACCCATAAACTTGTTCCTGCCCGGTTATGGTGCGGCCCTTTGGGGAGTGTAGCGGTGGTTGTGGCTTAAACCCAAACCGGAGGAGAATTGATTTGAACTCGCAGAGAATTGCTAACGGCTGCTGTGACCCAAAGATTGATAGGATCATTCGAAAACACCACTCAAAGCAAAGGGGAAGATAATTTATGAACAACATGGGATCGAATGTAAAGCAGTTGTCATGTATGGAGGCGTTGGTGGACACATTGCATCTCGCCCGACTATAAGATTACAGTGGGGTAATGTGGTTAGCAGGTACCCACGGAAATCGGGTTCACACCTGCATTCAAACTGTCGGTAGCTACTAGGTACGGAAATAAGTAGTGGGCTAATTTGAAGCTATCTATTTCGCATTAAAATTTTTTTTAAAGATATAAATGTGAAGTTAATTTTGTTAAATGTGTGTTTTCGGTTACTTTGCAAGGTGCAATATAATATTTATTGTTGGTAATAATATGTATTAAGCCAAAAACTGATTTTTTAAATAAATTATTAAAAATAAGATACAAATTTGATAGCTAATTGAATAACAGCGGCAAATCTTTTAAGTGAAAACTATACAGCGGTCTCCACTGACTTGGAAACACTATTTCAAGTTAAAGATAAGTGTAGACCGCTCATGTTGAAGTCTGGTTAAAGTTATAACTTGGTTGTTAAAACATTTCATTTGGTAACTCTGTTGTTACTTAAATCGAGATTTGAGTATAACCGCCTGCTATTTGTAGCTGTTTTCCTACATTTTTATTTTTTACTATGAGAATTTAAAACTTTAAAAACACACTTTTTATTGTGGCGGATTGCTGCTCAATAACAAAATTATCCCAATCAAATACAAATCAAATACATGATTGCCCCATTTTGCACAAATTTGATTGCCACAAGATTGCCTCCCCGGGGAACAGGGGAGGCAATCAACCACAATCAATGTCCTCCATTGATTGTTGGAAAATTGCATACAGGAGGGATTAGAAGGCCCGAACTCCTCAACAACAAGTTGCCCATATGACCGCAATCATATGGAAAGAATTACTACCTGTGTGAGCCACACGGGTGCGCTAGTGAATCGTTAATAATTCACTCCGTGGAACTGGTCCATCATCAGATAAGGCCGCAAGGCAGGTGCTGATGTAAATCTTTTTCACAACTGCCACAAGATTGCGAAAATCGCTTTTGTGGCAATAATTGCTACATGTCAGTCACACGATGATTCTAAATTGCGGCAATACCAGAAACCAGCTGTTGTATTAGATTTTAATTTGTTGTGTGGTGGTTGAAAATTTTCCATGTTATCATTTAAAACATTTTATTTTACCTAAAACTGCTACTGTGTTTTAAATATATCTGTGGTGTTTTGTCATAACACCTTAAGTTGAATTTTAAAACTCGAAAAAATGACATCTAGTTTAATTAATTTATTATACATATATAAAATTTTTATTTGTAAAAGTAGTTTTTCGTATTATTGACGAAATTTTGGTTTATTTTAATTTGTTCTTAAATATAGGTTTTCATTGAAATTTTTTCGTATTATTGACGAAATTTTGGTTTATTTTAATTTGTTCTTAAATATAGGCTTTCATTGAAATTTCTCCTAAAAAGTTTCTTTAGTCTTATCTGGACTTAAGATGTTATGATATAATGTCACAGATATATAAATACGACGTAGTTCGTACACATAAATACAAATAATAACATAAATGAATATCCTTTTTATATTCTTATTACAAAGGAGCACAAACAAAAAATAAATTAATAGAAGAAAACGAAAATATAGGCGTGTATTGCCCACTTGAATTGCCGCACTAGAACACAATAAATATTGGCACACTTGTGGTATTTTTACGCCGCACGGTTGCATTTGGTTGAATCGTAGCGATTGATGAATGTAACAATTGATCGTGCAATCACACGATTGGGGTATAAAAATATGCGAAAATTGGTGCATTGCGGCAGTCATGTGATCCTACCTTAACACCACTACGTGTGCGCCGCCTTTAACAGGCAAGTTAACTTTAAGTTAGTTAAAAAGTAGTGCAGAGTCGGACAATTTACTATATTACAATATTCTAGGCGGTAGTTGTTTCAATTCAATTCAATGCAATTGTCAGTCAGCGCTATTTAAAGTTAGCTTGAAATCAGTTCATTGTCCGACAGGGTATTTAGTTGGTGCGTATGTACATCAACGTTCGATATTATTTAAAAACACTTCTTGCATTTAGAAAAAACTCTTTACAAAGCTACAGAATAAAAGAATTTTTCTTTGAAGTCATTTATATTTGTTCAATTTGTTGGGGTAAGATTTCAATAAAACCAATATGATTTCTAACACCTCAATTGCTCTAACTATTAAGAAAATTTGTAATTTGGATACAATTTCTTATAACATGGATGTGTATGGGATGTAATCCCAAGCTTTATATACGAGTACATGAATATGTGTACATAAGTGATAGGTGTTTTAAAAAGAGTTACAGCCAGTTTACCAATTTCGAAAGAAAATGAATGCGAAAGAAAGCCAGTCACATTCGAATCAATTTGGGTTTGTCTATCTCACTACTATTCGTCCGCATATTCGTATGTATTTCGATTGAGTTTTGACACATCGTTCGCATAGAAAAAAGTTAGACGAACCCAAATCAATTTTCTTTCGCTTAGATTGAGAACGCAAGCAGGCTGTCGAGATTGGTAAACTGGCTGTAATTAATAATAAAAGGCTCCTGAAAAGGGTATGTTTTTTGAAGCTCACAACGTTGTGTTAGTAGCACTACTTTATTTGACAACTGTTTGGTTTGATATTTCATTGTGGATAGACTTACACTACAGCAATATTTGCAAATGATCTGAAGCACAAATATATATTAGCATCTGGGGCACCGAGCGTTACTCGGAGCTTTCAAATTGCATACATACTGAAATATATTTACATCAATGAAACTTAATTTACAAGATTTTTAAAGTTTTACGCTGTTTAAAGTCATAATAAAACTGTGCATAGAATGCCTGTTTTATTTTTCTTATTTTGTGGAGCGAAGGCAAAATAGCGATTCGTTTATGTAGTATGCCGTTTCTCACAACAAATTAACTTTTGTGTTTTCATTAAAAAGACTAAGTTTGATTCCATATCAAAATTTCAGCAGATGTGTGAAAACCGGGACAAAAAGAAAGAGTTTTCCAGTAATTGGACTAACGAAGATAGATTTTCGTTGCCAAAAACTCCCAGATACTAGATTTCTGATTGATATGCAACAAAAGTGAGCTTATAGGATAAACTTACTATTGTCATCATTAACGATTTTTTATTTTAGTCGTTAATATATAATTTTCTTTCAGTTTTTGTTTTTTTTGTTTTTTTTGGAAAAATTTTGATGTGTTTTCAATTTTAAAACTCATGATATAAAAAATACAAGGTAGTTTCATTCTCTTTTTTTTATTTGTAATAAGGATTTTTGAAGTTTATTTTTAGAGAGAAATATAAAAAGGCGTTGCCACACAGTTGAATAAGGGAATTTACTCCTAGAATGGATTTTTTCTGAAATGTGTAGTACATTGTTCATATTAGAAAAAGCTAGAAATAATAAGCTGATGTAAGTAGGTATCTGTGGTCGTTTTGAAACCCATGTTAGGTTAGGTTTAACAGGCTGCCAACTGTAGCAACTAAAAGCACGGACTTCTGCTTATCATTAAACTTTATGATAGCATTCAAACGAATGCCTATTTTAAAGAAAATATTATTACATTTAAAAGAAAATACTATTTAGAATTTAAAAACAAAGGGAAAAGTTTGATGCTTGTAATAGCAGATTTTAATAACGGCCAATCAGTGACCACAAATGCAAAAAAAATTTGACATTCACCAAGAATTACAAGTCGTTTTCGTTTTTCGGGTACTTTGGTTACAGAGCATAAAGATGGACGTACCCGAAAAATCAGTAAACGAGATGGCCAGGCAATAATATGTTTGATAAAAAAAAAGACCAATTCGTGTCGTCAAGAACCATCGCCACACAATTGTCATTTGTTACCACCAGAAGGATTCAAAGGTAGGCTGCAGAAGACGGAGTAAAAGTATATCATGCAAAAGTGTAAAAACATCTTTATAGCACGGAAAATTAGACTGGCCAGGTTAGAATTTGCAAGGGAACACATTAATTTGACCATCTCAAAAAGGAATTACATACTATTCTCCGATGAGTCCAAATTTAATTTAAAAGGTTCCGATAGATTAAGACTGCTTAGCTGACTGAAAAGCCAACGTCTTAATCCACAAATGGTGTCGGAGGATGTTTTTCAGGCCATTTTTATATATTTTAGATTTATGTATGTATTTCATTTAAAAATTTTTTATTTATTTTTGTTAGAAATCACAATTTAATATTATTTTCAGACACAACAAAACTGAAAACAAGGGAATGTATAAACTAATACGGTAGCACAATTTCATGAAAAACGTCACAATCCTTATACTTGTCAGATGGTGATTGTTAAGGAAAATTGAGAGAATAAAACTACCTTGTACTTTTTATATCATGTTAAAACTATATACATACATATCGCTCCTTTATTGCAACATGGTCATATCTCAAAAAATTAGCTTTTCGAGTTAACAATGTAGAATTGTTAACAGCACTACCTTTTATATTGTGCCAAAAATTCATTCAAATTACTTTTAAAATGTTTCCTTTAGAAGATATTTTCTAAAAAAAAAATTTCAAGACTTGTATGGAAGCTAAAAATTTTAAATGTGTTTTTCTCGAAACAACCTTTTTTAAGTAATGACTATGTTGCAATAAAGGAGCGATATGTATATTCTAAAAAAACGAAAAAAACTACATTTAAAAAATTGCATATGAGTATTCGCGAAAATAAAAAGGTAAGATGTAATATTTAGGTGTAAATATATACGAGTGAATCCAATAATATATGCAACCATATTAATATGGTTAAATATTACTTTTCAAAATGCAATCGCAGAAGAAATACTTAATAGCTATTTTTGTTTTACTACAAATAGTGGATATTTCAGGTTCCAGGACGAAATTTGTGCATTAATTTGGTTGAGATGGAATCTGATTATTTTTTTTTTAAATAATTTTACAAGCTGTTTATAATGTTTTGATTGGTGCCAGTATTAAACGCTAATGAAGTGAATAAAATCAATTGTTTATTTGCATTTATTTTATACAAAAATTATTACTATTTTTTGTATTTAATTATACATATATGTGCATATATGTATTTATGCAAATTATAAGAAATATATATTTATACAATATTACAATAAAGCTATTTATAATATTAGTATGGTTACTTATTGAAACTAATATCGTTGTATATGAAAAAAGTATGAATAGTTAGTATAATTATATGGTTGAGTATGACAATTAGTTGGTGACTTTAATTAATTCCATGGTTACTTATTATTACAAAAAATTTTATTGTCGTATCAACCATATGTTTTTTTCTAATAAAGTGATTAAACTCAATTGAATTTGAATTTATGTTACTCAAATTAAAATTTTTATTTCATACTCTCAAATAAATATCCCACAACATTTCAGTGTTACATACATATTCTCCATACCACAAATATACTCGTAACTTTCATTTCCCTAATTTTAAATTTAAAATTAACTTAAAAAATTAAAATTTAAAATTAAAATTTAAAATTAATTTAAAAACGATCAAGTATATGCTGTAAAGCCAAAGTTGCTTGAAAAATATGAAAGTTAAAATGTGATATTAAAAAATCGTCAAAAACAGGCCTTATATCGTCAAAAATTTTATATGAAAATCACTCAAAAAATTGAGTAACTTTCATACAAATTTCCCAAACGAGGTGCTCGTCTGTGTTTTATGAACAGCACGTAAATATTGAATTAAAATTTTTGAATTTTTTTATAAAGAAACAAACTACCTTCACAAACAAAAATGGAAGAAAAAATTTACGAAAAATTAATTTAGAACCAAGATTTTTTTTTTTTAATTTACTAAAATTCTCAAAAAAAAAAAAAACTCTCCTGCTCATCAATAAATTGAATATCAAAAGTGGAAGCCAAATCAACAGTATTTGTTAAATTTCCTAACAACTTCAATCAAACTGTTTCCAACTTTTCACCACAGTTTCTTCACTGCTCTTTAAAACTGTTTGAGAGCAAAACTGTTTTTGAATTCATCAAAAAAAAAAACTAAATCTTAAAATAAAAAAATAAATACTTTTTAAAAGAAATACCAAAGAAATTAAATGAATTGAATGAAGCGACAAGAAAATGTTGCACTTGTTTAAATGAAAACCCTGACGCACGAGAAGTTGAATGTGAATAGGTGTTCGTTCAGACGTGAACATTTGCAGTTGTATTGTGAATTCATGTTGCCAAACGAACGCATACACCTTTCTTTTATTGAGAGAAAAAGCAAAATTATTGTAAAACTGTTGGGGACACTCATACATATATACGTACGTACAAAATTGGAAATGATTTGTAAAACAAAAATAAAGAAAAACCATTAAAGAAATTACTTTTTGATGTTGAAGGAAATAGTTCCAAGAAAAAATTGAATAATAAAAGTATTTAAGATCATAAGAGCTGAGAGCAAAAATTGAATGTACATATACCTATATTGCAAAAGAAAAAAAATTAAGAACCATATGACTTTGAAAAATACTTTAACATTCTTTTTTATATATTATAATGTTGTCCAATCTTTTAATGTTTCGACAGATCTGCCTTTTCAAAAGTTTTTTTTATTGAAATTATAACGATTTTAGATATATGAAAATATTCCAAACTTCACTATGAATTAGAAAAACTTAATTTTTCTAATAATAACTATAAAAAAATAATTTTTTCTCGTTTATATGTACGACTTATATGCAAATAAGAACGTAAAATATTGCCTTAAACTGGATTCACTGGTTATCACATTACATATGTATCTTCCATGATATGTGCTAATTTGCAGTTTTACGAACACATCATCACAAACAAAACATAAAAAACATTCGGCTATACATTCGTCTTCTACAGGAATTGTTTATTCTTTTATATGCTTTCGATATTTCCTAGACCTAAACGATAGATAGAAGCTCTCGACAACATTCAATTGCTGTTTACAACGAGCAAATAAATGTCAATTTTTTTGCGCCGATTTAGTGTGATAGTGCAATAACAAACAGAACAATTGTTCTGTAGCTTGTTGGCGAACGGGGGGATAAAAGTGATATTTTTTCGGCATAATTTTTTCAACCAGCCTTATGCGCGCACAAGCAGCACAAATCCAATGCAAACACAAGCCAGCAATCAAATGTATACAAAAATACTAAACATACACAATGCTGTGTAGACGTATACATGTTACGCCGGATTAATTGGTCTCGTGTGTTCTTAAAAAAACAAAAAATTGTTCGGACTAAAAATTGTTCTCGTCTGTTGTTGTACATTACGATGACGACTTTTGGAAATATTTAAAATAATATTTAACATACATATTGTATTGCCACAATGAAAACATTTATAAAAATCTTTTGAGCAAATATTTTAAATATACAAATATTATCTTGATCCTAATTATTTGACCTTTTTTTTTTATAAATTAAATTGAAATGTTTTTTAAGCTTGAGGTCAGTTTTGTTTTTTATATAAAAACTGTATTAAATATATTCGATATTTCGTCTTCTTTCGAAGACTTCTTCAGGAAAAATTTTTTCAGTTTTGTTTACAAAATCAAAAATATTTGAAAACATATTGAAAACAATTCTAATACATAAAAACATTCAACATACATTGTAACAAAAAATTAAAGTACATAAAAAGATTATTAACATAGTGTTATATACATAACTAGCTAACCAGGCAAACGTTGTTTTGCCTTCATATTTTGTTTACATGGTATGAATGACACTAAATTTTCAAATTGTCGTTGCCAGTGCAAGCCGTATATTGACTGCAAATGTCTAAAATGGAATGTTATGCCTTTCGCAACCATTAGGACTAATGGTATCAAAACGTCCTTAGCTTTAAACTTTCCTTTAAGTACTCTTTTTTTTAACGTTGATCATCAAATTTTTTACCGGAAGCCAAATGACATAGTTTGTACTTCATAATATTATGGTCTTTTAAATTTTGATAGAGCAGGTCATAGCATTACCTTTAATACAATAACCGCATATAGCAAGCGAAAAATCGAATGGTCAAAACAATTTCAGAAAAGGTTTAGCTCAGGAGTCCGAATGTCGTTGTATAGATAAGTCATTACGAAACGTGGTTTGGTATTTTTTCAAATGACAATAAAAAATCTTAATATGGAAAGAGGAGGGAATTTTGGTGATATTTGTATACGAATATATAGGAAAATCTAAATGCCATATCTCCGAAATCACTGGAACGATTTTGTGCAAACTACACATAAACCATCTACAGAACATCGCCAACGTACCTTTAAGTTTTGGTTGAAATCGGTCTACCCGTTTGCGCAGTTAGTGGTGACATCCATTTGTACACTTATTTTTATATATATAGATATCTTAATTAGCTAATTTATTATTCTATTCTTATAAATTATATAGCTCTGAGCTAAACTTTCTGTATCTTTTCTAAAATTAATTCTATTAGCTATTGGTACATTATCTGCAGCATCTCCAACATATACCGTTTTCTATAATTAGTTTCTGTATTTAATATGGAAACCTTATTAAAATCGGGACTGTGATTTAAATCACGACAATGTATCGACAAAGCCGTCTTCTGTGACGAATTAATATTCCTATATTTCTGATCAGACTTTGTAACATCCAATAATTTTTATACGGTTATGTTTGATATTTTAAATTGCAATCAAAGAGGAAATGTTAATAATTAGTTTTGCTTTGTTGCAGTTAATAGATACTTCTAGATCAAGGAGAAAATGTTTGCCTAAATTCAAATCAGACACATGCATCCCATATTATTTTTTTTTTCGAATTATTATTAGTTATTTTATAATACGTCATACTCTATCCCTTTGCTTTAATTTTTTTATATGTATGAGTATTGTGTTAATTATTACAGCAACAATAAATCTAGTTGTGACCTTGTTATGATTGCTTAAAGATTATTTATGAAAAAGTAAAGTAGTTTGGTATGATAATATGGTTGAATACAGCATCAATATGGTAACTTCAATTTGTACTATGGTTACCTACTATTACAATAATGTTGAAGCAGAATATAGTATAGTATTATATATAAATTTTTTTAACGAAACTATAGTCAGTCATGTCCATTCCGTTTTGAATATAACAGTATAATATTGTCGGCAACAATCATATAATTCAAAAATAGTATGTTACTCTTAAAATATTGTCGTGTCAACCATATATTTTTTTTCTACAACCCCTGTTACTACATTTTATAATGCTCGAAGCAGTCTTAGGTTTTTTGCACTGTGATGCACCGCGAAGTTCTCCAAACACAACACAAACTGCGCGCAATTTGCAATAGGCTTTAGTATGGCTAAATTCTTGCAAGTTTAGGCACTGCATGGGCCCTAACCGCTTATGCTGCTCCTCAACAGTAACCTTACGATGCAGAAGAAATTTAAGGGCATAAATTGGTTGAACTTCATTCTGTTTTAGGACAACATCCCCTGGTTCTAGTTCAACTTTAAACACGCTTCACCACATTTTTCATTTTAAAGCAATTATCTTCTAATCCAGTTCTGACATCATCCGTATATACGTAAGGGTTAATACTTTTAATTGCCGTAATACGTTGTTTTACCAGCTCACTAGAAGTAGGCTTTCTCAAATATATTGGTTGCGATTTAAATGTGATGCTGTTGGCTCATCTGTTTGAAAGATAGCAAAACTATTACTATCCATTGACGTAGTTCTATTATCATCTTTATATATTTAATTGAGATGATATATCAACGGATTTAGGGCTTCGCTGCCTTTTAACCACTGTTATCCATGCCTACTTGTGTTTTCGGTCTGTCTGCAATAATTAAACTGGAAGCTGTTTTGTCTTCTGTTGTAACAACAATATTGGGCGAACACGAACACGGGAGTTTCCTATCTCTTAGAGACAGGAGATTTTTCAATGATTTTTTCACAGATTCTTCCTCAGAAGTCCAAATATTTTTTCTAGCTTCTCAGATTTTTTTTTTTGATTTTTAGTGTAGATTAATAGCTGTCGATGAAACGTGGGTCCACCAATAAAAACCTGAAATCAAAAATATATCGAAACAATGGGTGGAAGCTGATGGAAGTGCTCCGAAGACAGTGTAATCGGCTGGCAAGGTTATGGACGCTGTATTTTGGAATGCACATGGAATATTGCTTATCGATTATCTTGAAAATAGATCCACAATCACAGAAAAGTATTATTGATTGATGCAATAAAAAAAAACTACTATATTTAATGAAGAAAAAATTGTCTTTCTTCCAGACAACGCACAGGTTCATCATCCGCCTTATCATCATCATCCCTTATACCTTATAGTCAAGATTTAGCTCCTAGTAACGTTGTTCTATTTCCAAGTTTGAAAAAAATGGCTCGCAGGAAAAAGATTTATCTCGAACAAGTGATTACCGAAACTAACGCGTATTTTGAGGGGTTCTCAAAATCGTATTATTCAGATGGTATAAAATAGTTGGAATATCGTCTTACTAAGTATATTGAGCTAAAAAGAGACTATGTTGAGAAATAAATGGTTTTTGAAAAACAGGTCTTTTTCCTACTTAGGTAGCTTCAATATCAATCCGTCCTCGTAGTTATTCAATAAAACTAAAAACTGGTTGTTCAGTGACAGAAAAATCGTGTACAAACAACTGGGGAGAACATGTTCACATGTTTTCGAGTTCGAGTCCCGGTGGGTGCTGATGAATAGTGTAGCGACTACGCGGCAGCTAGTTGCCGTACAGCTATAATGGTATTCAATTATTTTTTCTGTTTGTTTTTTTGTTCTTATTGTTCACAGCAATTATTGTTATAATAACAAAATAGTCGAAGGCTGTTTCGAACTCATAGCTTGTTAAATATCGTGCAGATTTTTGTTTAATTTGACATAAGCATTTGTTTAATATGTCATGGTTATATGACATGACTCAGACTACATATGCCGATGACAATAAAAATTGCCTCAGAAGTTACTAACATAGGATGTAAGGTTAGGTTAGGTTGGCAGGCCACTGTATCTCCTATGTTTTCCATCTCATTTGGGTCCTCATCTTCCTCGTCTTGGCTACTTCTATAGAAGTCATTATAGGGTAGGCCTAGTCTTTTGGCATGGTTTCCAAACGGGCAATGTCCAGTGATGACTGCTACAGTCACTCTTAGGTGAGATCCGGGCAGGTTTAATAGCTACCACGTTCTCTTAGGTTCCCTGATATAAAGCATGTGGGCGCTGTGAGCCACTTTTCTTGGACACGTTCCAGCGGAGTTTATACTTTTCCAACACGCTGATATAGGTTGTCCGCAAATGGGATCTATATCCCTAATACAGGATGTAAAAACTCTGCGGATTTTACGACTTTAGATATGAAGCCAACATGGAAAATTTCGTTCTTCCTACAGATGGGAGGTAGGCGATTAAAAATATATAGATTTTTTTTTAATTAATGTATTTTATGGTAAAGAAATAAATTTCAACAGTGTGATACTACTTTTTCTATGTTTGTCCCATCGCTATATGGGATCAAAAAACTGTGCGTTGTGATCGCGAATACTTTAAATGAGGAAAGATTCATGTATTCGAAAAAATATTTCTAAAAAACATACTTATTTACTTATGTGTATTTAAAGAAAAAAAATCCGTTGTTATATAATGTAATAACTTCCAATCTTAAAACGGCTATAACAATTCTATTCTCTTAGAACAAACGAAAAATTGTTTAATATTACATATTCATACGTACATGTTGTTGTTAGGAAATCCTTCATGTGGCTTTAAAAACAACATCAAAGAAATACAAATCTGCACTAGTTTTGAAGTGGTTCTATAGTATAGTTGACTGAAATTCCCAGAACTTCAATCATCAAATGCACCGCTAGACATTCAGGTGCTACCTTTAAATACAATCACTTGATCTAAATTTTATTGAGATCAAAGGTGTTTCTCTATTTAAGTCTACACATGCTTACACACACGCACACTTCTTACGATAACTCCCATGTGCATATAACAGGATGAAAAGGTTTCGACATGTTGACAATTATTACAGTATGGTTACCAAATGTTGACACTAAAGTAGATACGAGGTCTGATAAAAAAATAAACGTTATTTTAAATTTTTTCAAAAAGTATTTATTTATACATCAATAACTATCTTGTCTCCTTCAAAGCAATCCCCTCAGATATAATACACTTATGTCAGCGTTTTTTCCAATCTTAAAACACTTATGAAACGCGCTTTTTTGTATCGCAAATAGCTCCTGCTTCGATTTTTCTTTTATCTCGTCAATTGCAGCAAAACGCTTTTTTTTCATCAGTGTCTTCAGTTTTGGGAAGAGGAAAAAGTCAGCGGGGGCCAAGTTCGATGAATACGGTGTTTGAGACATGATAACGGTTCTGTTTTAGGCCAAAAACTCATGCACAAGCATTGATGAGCTGCTGATTTATCATGGTGCAAAATCCATGATTTTTTTCCACAATTCCGTGCGTTTCTGACAAATTGCTTTGTGCAAACGGCGCATAACTTCCACGTAGCATTCCTTATTGACCGTACAATCTTGTGGCAAGAATTCATGATGCACCACGTCATTGCAGTCGAAGAAGCCACTGAGCAAAACTTTTACATTTGAACGAACTTGACTCTTCTGAATGCTTCCAATGGGATGATTGCGCTTTGGTTTAAATGTCATAGCCATACATCAATGATTCGTCACCAATTATGATCTTTTTGAGGAAATCTGGATCGTCGTTGACGATTTCAACAGCTCCTGAGCGATATCCGTGCAACGTTAGGTTTGCTCAAAATTATTAAATTTTGGAACAATTTTCGCTGCCGCACGTTTCATGCCTAAAACATCCGTAAAAATTGCTTGGCATGAGCCGAATGATATGCCAACATTATCAGCAACCTGTCTGACAGTGATTTGATGATTATCCAAAATCATTTTCTTTACTGCTTCAATGTTTTCATGAGTTGTTGACGTGCTCAGACGACAAGGACGAGCATAGTTATTGACATCTTATTGGCCTTTCTTAAACCGGTTATACCACATACGAGACTCGCCTAACGCCACAGTCAATATTTCTAATGTTCTTGCGCATTTAATTTCGTTTTTTACACAAAACTTAATACAGTATCTTTGATCCATTTTTTCGAATAGTAAAAAATCAAAGAGCGCACCAAAACACGACTAACCTTTTTATCTGTCAAAAACAAACTAACAATCCAAAATGGCTGATATTGCCAACATATAAGTCAAGGTGCATTAACATCTACAAGGTGGCAGCACTACGGCATATGAAAATTTTTTGCTACTGGCAATATAGTAAGCTATTTACGTCAAATGTATTGTATACATTTTTATACTCTGCACAAAAATGTACAGGGTATATATAAGTAAGTTTGTGATTCCGTTTGTAATTTCTGCAATTTTCATTTGCGACCCTATATATTCTGATTCAGAATTAATGGAAAAGTCGATTAAGCGATGTCCGTTTGTCACCGTCCGTCCGCCTGGCCGCCGTTGAAATACCGCTTCTGAGAAAACCATTAGACTTAGAAACTTTTTTCTTTCACCCCTCATGGTTTTGCTATTGAAATTCAGTAATATCGGTTCACATATAGCTGAGATATATCCAAAATTCCGAAAAAACCCATTTTTTTTTTAATTTTGTATGTTCGCGTAAGCGAACTTAAACAACATTTTTGTGCTCAAAAGCAGTTCTGGTAATGAAATAAGGTTATATAAATGTGGAAAATGAAAATTTCCGATATCGGTCCATATACACCCGAGATATAGCCTAAACCGGGTTTTTCATGAAAATGTCGCGTAAGCGAACTTAAACAACTTTTTTTTGCTTAAAAGCAGTTCTAGTATTGAAGTAATGTTATATAAATATGGAAAATAAAAATTTCCGATATCGGTCCATATATACCCGAGATATAGCTTGAACGGATTTTTCCAATAACATTTTTTTTATACCAGTAAAAAAAAATTATAAATAGCTTGTTTTCTATGTTTCCCAGCTATCTATATGTCGACATTTCATAGGAACTACCCTAATCATCAGTAGACTTTGGAAATTTTTGAAAGATATTCTCAAACATTTAACTTTATATCCCAACAATCCAAATAAATTGCTGAGAATTTAAAAAGAAAAATGCTCTAATAATATCCGTCAAAACACAAAAAACAAGCTTTTCTATTTATAAACGTCTCTAACAGTTCTTTACACCTTTTGTTTGAATTTTTTTTTTTTTGCTGAAAAGCAATTCTCGTTATAAAAGAAGGTTACTAAAATACAGAAAATAGAAAATGCCGATATCGGTTCATATATAACCGAGCATATTTAGGTCAAATTTTTAAATATACTATACATATACGAGACTATCGTGAAGGGTATTTTAGATTGGGCCCAGCCGAATATACTACACTCTTACTTGTTGAAAGTGAATTTAGTGTTTTATTCTGAATTAAACATATTAAAATTATTTTGTGAACATAAGAATAATTCAAATAAAAAAAATTTATAATTATGAAAAGGTACATTGATAGTTTATAATTGTGAAAAAGTTACAAATATTTTGGACAAACACAGCTTACCACATGCCTGTTTCTGTTGTATTGTTGTAATTTTGCTCTAGTGCTGCCACCGTGTAGACGTTAATGCACTTTGATATAAGTATAACAAACATGTGTACCAACACAACAGGAAAAAAAATGCGAAAATCGAACATGTGTACGTAAATCACGAAATTTGAAAATAACGGTTATTTTTTTATCAGACCTCGTACACATACACCGATATGTTCTCATGCGCATTGATGCACAATTAGGGCTGTGAAATCTACTTATCGGGATTTAAGTGCCAGATCAACAAACATAAAATACGATTGCGCAGCTTTGTTTGGTTTTTTTTTGTTTGTAACAATGATGACATTAGGAACATTATGGTGATTGTATATTTAAAACAATTCTCATGTTTGAACACTCTCCGCTCTTGTTTAAATAAAACACAATTGTCAACCATGCGATGACAATGGGAATTAAGACACAAAATACTCAAACTTCAGAACAATAAAAATAAGAGGTGCGATTTTAGGTATTTAAATTTTTCTACTTTCACATTTAAGAATAGTAAACAACAACTCTAGTTGTTCTAATTATTGTTCATTTTATATTTAACATTTTATTTTTGCTGGAAGTTTTAATTTTTTTCCTTTGAGTGCAAACGTGTGTTTTTGTTTGTTTGTTTTGTTCAAGTGTTAAGCGCAGTGCTTAAAAGTAATTTGTCCTGCAGGATTATTTGCGAGACAAATACGGCTAATTTGATGTTATCGTTAGTGCGTTAAAAAAGAATATCAAAAATCTTCAAGATGTTCTCTTTGAGCGTATTAAATTTCATTTTTAGTCTTTATATTTTGCTTTATAGTCAAGTCAATTAAGTGACAATACACGAATGTACAATATATATTTTGAAAAATTTGATGAAAGCGATAAAATTTGTTAAAAAGTGTCATATGACCTTAAATTAATATTGCGTGAGAAATTTTCTGAAAAGGGTACACAAAAGGCAGATTTGTGATTAATTAAAAAAGTACTCAACATTTAAGACAAAAGCAAGAAAATGGAAATATGAAATGTGTTCATAAGAGATGCATTTGAGCTGTAATAGTGCAAGTATTTCAGTTTCAAAAAGTATTTTGGCAGTTCATTATACATAAGTATATCCGGACCGGATGGTATTCCAACATTGGTCATGAAGCAGTATTCTTCGATGCTTGCTCGTCCATTGGCACATCTCTTCAGCATATTTTACCATGTTGGTGAGTATCCATCATGCTGGAACGCTGCTAATGTAACACCAAATCCCAAAAAGAGTGAAGCAAATAACCTTGAAAAATACCGCCCAATTGCAATTTGATCCGCACTTTTCAAAGTAATGGAAAGTATGGTTAACTATCATCTTGTGAGGTAGCCAGAGTCACATAAATTTGTGATCGCCAATACGAATTTCATAAGGGTCACTCTACTGGCGATTTTTTGGCACGAGTACGAGTGGCAGCGTTTGCCACACGTACTCTTTTACTTATAGGTCCAGCCTATCAGAGATCGTTGCCAAAAGGCTAAATATGCATGACTCACTGAATAGTGATGTGCTATTAATCTCCGAGTGGGGTCGTAAAAACAGGTTCGCTTTCAACGCTCGTCAGACCCAGTGTTGTTTATTGACACACAAACAAACGACCGGTTATGCTGCTTCATGTGTACACATGGATGGTATAAATATTGAGGAATCGGGTGCTGTTGATGTTCGTGGAATGAAAATGATGTACGCTGGGGTGAACACATTTTTCATGTCTCTAAAGAAGCATTCAAGTGTATCGGGTTTTTGAAATGATGTAAGATGTACTTCACTCCATCCGGTCTCCTTACTATTTATACCACCTATATCCGACCGAGCTTCAAACTCTATTTTGGGGTTTACTCAATCATGTGTGGAGAGGGTGAATAAGCTTATTGGTGACCGTAGGGTATCCAACACCATTGACTCACTGGTGCATCGACGCAGTGTAGGGTACGTTAAAAAAAATGTATAGGGTTTTTTTTAAGCACGACAGAACTTGAAATTGTAAAAAATAACACAAAAAATTAAATTGTAATCAAAATTTTTTTTTATTCGAAAGATCAATACGTGACATTAACATTTGAAAATGATTTCGGGCATATGGGCACCGCGGCTGTTCTTGACGAAGCGCATTCTGGACGTCCAATTTTGGGCCACTTTTTCGAGCACTGCTGGCCGTACGTCACGAACAACACGAACAATGCTGGCCTCCAAGGCGTCAATTGTTGCTGGTTTATCAGCATAAACCAGTGACTTCACGTAGCCCCACAGGAAATAATCGAGAGGTGTCAAATCGCACGACCTTGGAGGCCAATTGACAGGTCCATTTCTCGAAATAAACTTATCGCCAAATTTTGATTTCAGTAAGTCGATGGTTGCGTTCGCCGTATGGCACGTAGCGCCATCCTGTTGAAACCACATCTCCTCCGGATCAATGTCATCCATATTTTCAAACAAAAAATCATTGATCATGGTGCGGTAACGATCTCCATTGACCGTAACGCGAGCTCCGGCCTCATTTTTGAAGAAATAAGGTCCGATGATGCCACCAGCATGAAAACCGCATCAAACAGTGCATTTTTCTGGATGTAATGGAGTCTGTAGGGTCTCTTGTGGATTGGTCTCACTCCATATGCGGCAATTTTGCTTATTAACAAACCCGTTAAGCCAAAAATGCGCCTCATCGCTGAACACAATTTTGCGATAAAACAACGGGTCTGATTTTCAAAGTAAATTTGGATAATTTCGTAGCGTTGTTCAAGCGTGAGTCTATTCATGATGATTTGTCAGAGTATACTGAAACAAATAAAAAAAATGTTTCATCAAAATTTAATTTTTTGTGTTACTTTTTACAATTTAAAGTTCTATCTAGCTTAAAAAAACACCCTATAGATGGGGTGGTATTAATTTGTTTGTTTTGTTATTTATACCTCACTAAAATGTGAATAAGTACCCAGAATTTATATTTTTTGAAAATTAATTGATCACTTTTTGAATGAATATGTCAATAAACGAAACTGCCATAATTGGAGTGATGATAATTCGTAAGTGCTTATTGAGGCCCCTCAGATCCAGAAAAATTTATTGTTTAGTGTGCTTTGTGGGTTGTTCCAAGCTTCTTTAAAAACGGTGCTAGTCCGAATATTACAGTCTGTAGTGATCGTTATAGAGCAATGATTACTGACCTTTTCGTTCATCAATTGAACAACCATGATGTGCAGAAGCTGACTAGTCAGACAGCTCGTGCCACAATTTAGCTATTAAAGGAAAGGTTTCGTAACCGCATAGTTTACGGTTTCGGACCCACGACTTGGCTTCCAAGATTGTGCGATTTAACGGTGCCAGATTAGACTACATCCGAGCCAGCTAGAAGTCATAATTAAATTTTAGTGCCAGAAGATTATCTTACGAATCAATTAATTTTTTGTCAATTTAAAAAAATTCATCTTTGTTTTATTCCATTTCAGTTTTCTGTACCTCTATAAAACACTCTGTATATATGTATGAGCTCTTGTGACGATAACCTTTTATACCATTGTTGTCAACAACGAAGTTGCATGTTCGAAAAAGGGACAAAAAGTATAGCGAGTTTGTTGTAAATGCTACAAAAGCATATATTAAAAAAAGGGTCAAGAACGTCGAAAAAGACCCTAATCGACACTTTAGTATCACAAAACTATCTCAGAATTTTTTATTTATTGGCTTTTTTCTTGTTTCATCATTGGGTCAGCTGTTCAAATGCGCGCTACCGCCACAACCAATACTTTACCGAACTGCATACATACTATCTTATCGGCACTATGTTTACACATGGCAATATTTTGTTTGATGTTTGGTTGTGTTAACTTTTTGAACTTTGTTTTCGATTTCCTGAAGAATGATTATTATTTTATTATTATTAGTGGATGGGATATGGCCTCATCGGCCATTTGCACTGCGACCAATATTGATCTATTGTGCATTCCCTTGCCCCATTATGGGTTGAGTATGTCAAGAAAACGAACAAGCTCCTTCATAGGGAGTGATATTAAGTCACATTCACTTAACATATAAGCTTGTAGTAGCCTATATCTTCTGTGTCCCAGTGCTCCACAGTGGGTGATTAAGTGCTCCATTGACTCCTCTTCATCACCGCAGAATCTGCAAATATCTGTGTTGGAAATTCCCATCCTGTACAGGTGCTTGTAGCAGTTATAATGACCTGTAAGTGCACCTGTCAATATTCTGAGACTTTTCCTGTCCAGTTTTAGAGCACGTTCAGCCCTCTTCTTATCAAAGTTTAGAAAGTTCTTGGAGTGTTCAAGACCAGCTGTCTCGTTCCCATGTTGTTCGACGATGGACACCGTCCTTTTTTTTAACTCCTCATTCAGGAGACATTTATTGAAGCCAAAAGTTGGAGTGGGTCCAATAAAAGTCCCCTCCGCTCCTTTCTTGGCATAAATGTCAGTCATTTCATTGCCGTGATGCCCTTCATATCCTGGGCACCCAGATCAGGGTAACCTGTTTGAAGAATGATACTGAAGGAATCCGAAATGTTGAAAATAATAAAATAATCGTTTACACAAAGAATTTCACTAATGTATTTCAATTTCTTAAGACCTAAAGCTTGGAAAAGATGTACTATAATAACAAAAAATTTGTGCATATTAAAGCAAAAAATAAAACAAAACGTTTTTGTTTACTTTTAGATCTTTCGTATTTGTAAGCATCTTATTTAAAAAATATCTGAGTAGGTTAAGATTAAATAGTTTTACTTTAGAGTATATACTATTTTCTTTTGTAAACACTTACTACAATTATATCTGTACATATTTATGCCCTAATATATTTTTTCAGTACATAATTAATTATCAGTTTTTCTTTGTTGGTGGCATGTTTTGTAGTAATCCTCTTTATTTTATTAAGGCAAAATCTAATATCAACAACTACTTTATATGTCATTATCCCCTTAACTCTTGATTTCAAATCTATACCCTTTTGCAGTATTCCGCAATCGTTTTTGTTTGAAATAATGTTTACTTTTATAATTATTCACACTCATTAAAATCTTCTCCATAGAAACCATAAACTATACCAACCATCACCTAAGTTTGATTATTAACAAACGCCCCTTTTTTATTTCGTTCTCCAGAATGCACCACACGATTATGATGCTTTGAGCTCAAATAAAAATATTCATTCAACTTTTCAATTATTGATAAAAAAAACATTCGTACACACAGTCCTTAATTGAGGATTTTCATTTGAAGATTTGTAACAAAAGGGTTCATACACAGTTGCATGGACTGGCAGTCAGCCACCACTGATATTTTACGCAAGGCCTTACTGATGTTAAAATCCACCAAGAATGTGTACAAATTTTTACGTTTATATGCCAAAGCAAGTACCGAAATGTTTAGTTTTTCAAAAAAAGTTTTCAGCAACCCATTCATATTTAAGTACACTGTTTATTTGAAAGATTTGATGACACCTTTTCAAAAACAACAAAAACGACTTTCACAAATGTGAACACACATACATATATGTTTTCATATCCTGTTGTATACAGGACTGTACTGTGGGTATAATTTTTAATGACCCCTTTTTGCCACTATTTATTAAGTTAAATTGATATTTTGGGTAATTTTATTTATTGTGATTTCAATTCGATTTACGCTTAAATATTTACGTCCGTTGTCATAAAAATAAGTTAACATTTATTAAAGGTTTATTTATTTATTTGGTTTTTCAGAGGCCCCAACATAATTAGGTTATATAGGCCATATAGATTTACAATCGGAACTATATAATTTGGAGATTCAAATTAAATTATAAATACATATTTATTTAAGTTAAAAACTTTTTAATATTTCTAAATTCACTATCTCTGAGTAGAGTGTCAATGCCACTGATTTTATATTTTATCCGTTCGTTATGCAGGAGTATGCAATCATTATTAAATATTTATTTGACAAACTTTGTAAAGAAATTTGTCAGATAGTAAACAAAAAATATTTTTTTATGAATACAGCCATTATTCTTTTACGTATGCTCTTGATTACAAATAGTCTAACAAACGTTCACCAAATACTTATACAATTTTATATTTAAAAATTTTTTTTATCTTGGACCAGTACTCAGGGCATAACGACCCCTACATATGCAGTACATTGTACTGGAACTAGGAAAATAGAGCTACGAAGAGGAGAAAAGAGGGAATAGTGTTTGTGGACATTTGACTATCAATAACAACATGTAAAGACCAAAGCAAAAGTGTTCACATCATTTAAAGTGCAGGAATTAAATTAGTTAAAACTGATTAGTTCCCAGAGTATATACCTTCGACATTTCTCAGACTAACAAAATTTAATTAAACACTTCCCACATTGTAAAGTAATGAATTGGATTCAAAAGATATAAATTAATTATGAACATACTCGTACATATAATGAAAACACGGACGACAGTGAAACAAAAATATGTGCACACAGAATGGAAGACGAAGCACTACTTATTCCTGCTTGAAAACACGAACAACAGTACAAACACGTGTGCACAGGATGTAAGACAAAATACTACTCCTGGTGGAAGAAACTAAACAGGAAGAAACTTATTTAAATTGAAAGTATATATAGTTTTTTATGACTGACATGATACTGGTTGGCTGATCAATTTTGCTACATAAAGAAACACAAATAACTTTTTGTTTATATTATCTTGACTTTTTGTTTATGTAATTTATTTTTTAGAAATTTATTTAAAAAATAATACGTTTTTATTAAAGTAATTCATTAAGTTTTGAAAATAATTGAATTCAAATGGTCTCCACCCTCGTTGACACATGTACGACATCTGATCAAAAAGTTATTCATTACTGCCTGGAATGTTGCAGCGGGAATTTTCTCAACTACCATTCAAATGGATTGCTTGGAATCATCCAAATCTGTTGGGTTTTTTTTTTTGTAAACTTCTTGTTTGCAGTAACCCCACAAAAAAATCAGGTACAGTGAGGTCAGGAGACCTGGGAGGCCAACGGAATATGGAGTTTCTTGAAATCAGTTTATTGGGAAATTTTTGCCGCAATTCTATCATAACAGGCGTGGCTATGTGACAAGTTGCCCCATCTTGTTGAAACCAAACAGTGTTAAAAGGGATTCTCTTTCAGTGTTGTTGTTTAAAACAATAGTTGTTTTCGATCAATAATTATATTTACTAAACTTTTGTTTGAATCCACGAACTCCTTTACAGGTCCGCATTCAAATAATTTATTAATTGATTTAACGAATTTCGTTCTTGAACCCGAAAAAAATTTTTTCTGTGTATGTAAAAAACTATTGCTGAAAGTTTTTTTAATAAAAATTTTATTATATAAAATAATTCGTTGTATTTGCAAAATTTGTTTACATTTGTTAAATGATTGTTACATCCGCGAGCAGATTTGCTGGTATTGTATAAATTAAAAACTCATTTTAAAATCTGTTTAAAAATTAATCTTTTTTCCCCGCTTAGATTTTTTTGTCTTGTTTTCAAATGAACAATTATAACTTCAAATATTCTTTATTAATGAAATCTTAACAGAAATCTAAATCTTTTCGTTATGACTAAAGAGCATTCAGTATTCTACATTCCCTTTCATGAACAGTAGCTAAAATTATTATTTCCTTATACTGGTGGCGCCAGTGTAATCAAATAACACCCTTGACTAAATCTTTTACCAGACGGCTCTAATATATTTCTTAAAATTATCAAAAATCATACGCTAACACACTTTTGGTAAATTTCAAAATCTTGGAAAAAAACGTTTGTGCATTTTTATCCTTTTTGGACATTTAAAATCAAAATTTCAATAAACGTTTAAGTTTTAATAAAAAAAGAAAACAAGAAAACCAGGGAAGAAAATAAATTATTTGCTTGTTTTATGTTTGATCACCTTCTCAAGCAATCGTGTATGATATGTACAGAGATGACTAAAAAAGGGATAATAATTTTGTTTGCTGTTGATTTACTCTCCTGTGATGACTTGTTTGATGTATAAATTGGATTATAATTAATTGTTGGATTATAATTAAATTGCATTTATGTTCTCTTCTTTTGATAGCTAGAATGCCGACATTATTATCTCTTCATTTTCATCACAGAAAAAACATAATTTTCAATTATCATAATTATTCAGATGTAAAAAGATAGCGGAAATTTTGTTTTGCAAACATGCGTCGCTACTCTGATCGCATTTTTTCTCCCTTTTCTTTAAAAATGTAAATTTTAAGAATTTTTTCAGCTGTGTAATTATTTCAATAATACTTGCATTTAAATAAGATACATACAAATGTTTAGTTTTATCTTAATATTTTTTTTGATCTTTGTTTATTAAATATATATAAAATTTTTGCAGCTTAAGATCTTCTTTTTTTTCATAAAAAATGTAACAATTATTAACTTTTATTTCTCAATATTTCGTCAACAATTTGTTAGCATCTTCAGGAAAAGCTAAAATTGTTATAATAATTTTTCCTGAAGATGCTAATAAATTGATGTCAAAATATTGGAAAATAAAAGTTGGAAAATTGTTAAATTTTTTATAAAAAAAACAAGATCTGCAAAAATTTTATATATACAAATGTTTAGTACAATTAAAAGATAAATTTTATAGTAGATTAATGTATATTTATCAAATTTGTGTAGAAAGCACTCAAAAAATTTAGTGGTTTTCATACAAATTTTAGAGACTGTTGTGTGAACAGCACATAATAATAAATATTCGACTCCCCTGCAGACATGTCTTTATATCTATGTAACAGCCATCTCTAAACAAGAGCGGCAAGCTTTTTTTAGGGGTCAAAAGTTCGCATGCCCGTACATTTTGTATGGTGCAAACCGAAAGAACGCGGTGGCAACGCAACGGCAATGCTTTGCTATTGGAAAATCCGATTTTGACAGTGAAGTAAGTTGCAAAATAAAATAATTGTAAACAAAATAAAAACAAAATATATAAGAAAGTGAAATAAATAAACAAATCAATAATGTTTGTATTTCTTATTAGAAAATTGAGATACAAATTTATTTTCAATATGATGTGGATTGGGTGGGTTTCTCAATTCATCTAAATAATTCATTTTTAAAACTTTAATTGTTTTAATTTAATTTAATAAAAATATCACAAACAATAATGCCGTCCGTCCAGCTGTTAAAATAATCAGGGTTGTTTTATATATTTGCTTGATAACCAAGGCGAATTCATTACTAGGCGAACTTGACAGCTCAGGTGATTATTTTTTTGCTTTTTTGCTTACAAACATTTTCACGCCATTTTAATCTGCATTTTTTGAATGATTTAGTGAAATTTCAAGAAATTTTTGTGAAGAAATTTTTTTGAATTTAAAAAAAGCCTGTTTTTTGTGTTTTAACAGATATTATTAGAGCATTTTTCTTTTTAAATTCTCAGCAATTTATTTGGATTGTTGGGATATAAAGTTGAATGTTTGAGAATATCTTTCAAAAATTTCCAAAGTCTACTGATGATTAGGTAGTTCCTATGAAATGTCGACATATAGATAGCTGGGAAACATAGAAAACAAGCTATTTATAATTTTTTATTCTAAAATATTGCTAAACTGGCATTACTTTTTATTTTGGCTCTTTTGTGTGCCTGAGCTTTAAGATTGTAAAAAAGACTTTCAGTTTTAAGATTGTTATTGACTGTTTTGCTGCTTGTTAGTTAGAAGGTTACTTACTTGCATACAAAATTCCATTTAACTATATTATTAAAATTAAATTAAAAACTGTAATATCGTCGATATAAGCTTTCACGCAGGTAATGTTATAACCAGCAAGCAGAGAACCTTCTAACTCGAAATGAACTATTGTCAAACTTTTCATGCGAATATGTATCGTTTAGCGCTTTTTTTGGCTGTAAATAGTTGACAACGCTGGTCTGAAGGGCTCTTTACTGTTACATTTCACTACAGTCATTTAAGCATTTTCATGGTTTCTCGTATAACAAAAACGACCAACTACCTTCCTACATTTACGGTCGTTTAAATAGGCCTTTAGTTTTGAAGCACATATACGATAGTACTTGATAGTACAGCAAATAAACGATGACTCATAGCAAAACATAGCCAGTGCACTAAAACATTGGCACTAACACATTGGCATATTAGCATACATTGTATACAGCACTTGTGCACTAATGCAAAGACACAAAACCATGAACAACAATAACAAATTTTATAAACAAAACTGAAGTAGAACATTACTTCAGTGCTTGAAGTTGTATTTCAATTTTGTTCTACTTCCGTTGGTTCTATTTGTGTTTGATTCTGTTTGTTCTAAACGGTTATAAGACAGTTTTCGTTTATGTGTTTAGAACATTTCGGGACTGAAGTGTTTGTTTTCAAATATAAAAAGAATAGTACTTGGAAATGTTACGATGTCTAATACACATATTAGCTATTGTAAACTTTTATATAAACTTTTGTTTTGCAAATTGCCGGATCTGCAATAACACCAGTCCTGAAAAATGTAGTGAAATTAATGTACATTCTATTGGACAAAAAGAAACTATCATCGAACTATTAACAGCCAGTTTACCAATCTCGGAAGAAAATATATGCCGTAGATAGGTAATCACTACCATTTGAATCAATTTGGGTTTGCCTATATCATTGTTTAGCGTTCGTATACACTTATACTACATTTACACCAACTCAAAATCTAGTAGATTTAAATTAAAACCTACAACGAAATCTATATTGTTTACACCAACATTTTTTGATATCTACTCGTAGCAAGATTTCATTTTTACAAAAATAATTTCTGCATACGGATTTGACAAAACAATTTTATCAGAGACTGAATACACCAACATTAAATTGTATATTTTTGTTGCTCAGAGACTGCATACACCACATTAAAGTGCAGCGTAGTATTTTTAAGTACTTTTTTTTTTAACAAAATCACGGTTGCATCACTTGGTACCGAGTATATTTCAGGAGATTTCGTCGAAATCTACTCATAAAGCAGATTTCATTTTGTATGGGAAATCTTCTCAAAACCTACTAGAATTGGCTTGAAATCTCGAATGAGCAGATTCCGCTTTGGTGTAGATAGACTACTAACCTGCCGCCACAAAGAAAGTACTTTCATGTAATTTCTGTATACGTAAAACGAGAAATTTCTTGAAAATTTCTTATTTGTGTACTCTGGAAAGTGGAATTTAATTTTGAAAATGTTATCGAAGCAAAGAGTTGGTTATTTGTATAAAATATTTTAACTGTACTATTTATGTATATTAATAGAAAATAATAGAAAAAAATTATAATTCCTCTCATATCGAGGGCGGTTCGGAAACAGAAAAAAGTTAACTGTTTTAGAAACTTCCATCTCTGCTATGAACACATGTTAAATTTTGTTTCGATCTGGTAACTCCTTCATATAGAAACAGGTGTTCGCAAAAGACGCATCCGTGATTTTTTTATAATGGAAAAATTTGAAACGCGTGGGTGGTGTCATTAAATAATTACATAAAAAAGGTTTATCGGGACAAGAAATTCATAATGATAGGGTGTGTTAGGTGAAAGTGCTCCTTCATATGCCACAGTAAAAAATTGGGTTGCTGAATTTAAACGTGGTCGTACAAGCATTGAAGATGCACCACGTAGTGGACGTCAAAAAACAGCAACTACAACAAAAATTGTAGCCAAAGTACATGATATGGTATTAAATGATCGACGAATAAAAGTGCTTGAAATAGCTAATATCATGGGCTTCTCAAATGATCGAGTCCATTTAATTTTGCATGAAGAACTACAGATGAAAAAGCTTTCTGCAAGATGGGTGTCGCATTTGTTAACAGTCGATCAAAAAAGCATAAGAATGAACATTTCTCAAGTTTGTTTGAATCGGTTTTAAGCGAAATAAAATGGATTTTAAGCGTCGTTTTATAACTGTTGATGAGACATGGATCCACCACTATACTCCATAGACAGAAGAACAATCCAAACAATGGACTGAAGCTGGAGGAAGTGCGCCAAAGAAGGCAAAAACAATTCAATCGGCTGGTAAGGTTATGTCTACGGGTTTTTTTTGACTTCAAAGGTATTTTATTGATTGACTATCTGCAAAAGGGTAAGAGTACTATTGCAACCTTTTGGACCAATTAAATGTACAAATTCGAGAAAAACGTGCTGGCTTACGACACAAAAAAATTATTTTTCATCAAGGCAACGCATCAGCGCACAATAATTTTTTAACAATGGCTAAAATCAACGAAGTTGCTTGACCACCCACCTTATTCTCCTGATTTAGCTCCCAGTGACTTTTACCTGTTCCCAAATCTAAAAAAATTACTTGCTGGCAAGCGTTTTACCTCAAATGAAGATGCAATTACAAGTGTAAACCACTATTCTGAAGACCTTGAGGAAAACTATTTTAATCAAGGGATAGAATTCCTAGAAAAGCGTTGGACTAAGTGTATTGAGGTTTCAGGAGATTATATTAAAAAATAAACATATTTTGAAAAACTAACTATTCTCTCTCATCGATAGGCTAAGAAGTTTCCGAACCGCCTGTGTACATGCAAAAGAAGTAAATTTTGTAATTACTATTTGACTACAATACAGTAATTTTGTACAATTGTTTACAGAGAGCAACCACTTTCCCAGTTTACTTACAGAAAACGTCAAAAAATTTGTTTTATGAAAGTTTTATTGAAAGCTAAGTGTGACTGTATTGCAACTTTCAGGCATTTACTTTCCTGTCTAAACTCATCGTTCGCAGAGAATAAAGTTAGACAAACCCAAATCAATTTTATTTCATTGATTTTTTAAGCGAGTTGTCACTAGACAAGAATAGTGACTAAAATAATTTATTCCTTGACTTACTGCTAGTTAAACATAAAATAAATATCATTACTGGTATTGCTACTTAAAGCTTAAATTAATTTGATATTAGCAATAATATTGACTTTAAAATATTCTGCTTGCTAACATAACATTCGTTCCAAATGTAATTTCAATTTGAATGTCTTAACTTTATATTGTTCTATTTTATTTTGGATAGTTATCAGTTTTTCTTAAGGTCTCTGATATTTTTAAAATGTAAACCTATTTTCAATATACTCTAATATCTTTTATATCTTTGTTGTTTTTCCTTTTGAAAACATCCAATAACAAAAAATAATTGAATTCGTTTTTATTACAATTGCAAATCTTATTTTTAAACACATACTGCAATCATGCCGCAGTTTTCTAATAAATTCTATAGAAATCTCTCTTGCTTGAATATTGTGGCGTTAAGCCATAAATTAAGTTGCCGTTGATGTTAAACCTAAGATAAAAAGTAAAAAGGAACAAAAGCTTACAGGGTCATAAAAACGCGAAATTGTATTTTCATCTTAAGCTTTTTATGTGTTATTGAGAATTAATACACTCGAGGTAAAAAGTTTGTAAAATAATAATATTATATTGATACTAAATTTTTTTGTAAACCTGTCTTAGGTTTTTCTCTATATTGTAGAGAATTCGAGCCAAAATCGTTAATTTTTTCAAAATGTTAAGTACTGGAGTGTTTTTGAAATTCTTAAATCAGGACCTAAGTCGTGCAGGTCGGACTACTTTGGATATCAACGTTTGCTCATTGGACTTACAAATTCTAATGAGGAAACATCCTTAGTGGCATAACTGCAGAACTAGCGTCTTCTTTATTATTTTAAGGAGACAATGGAGGTAAACCGTTACGTTATTCATGTGAAAATTGCAAATTATGTTATATGCTGCTGTTTGACTTTACTTTGACTAACAAACAACTAATCAAAACAAACAAAAAAATTATTTATGTATGTATATTATTTATTGTATTATTATTTGCTTATTAAATAATGTATTATTATTTGCTTATTCAATATTTTCTAATATATATTATATGTTATTATAATTGTTTTCTGGCTAAAGTCCAAATCTGGCTTTCGCTAAGAAAGATTTGTATTTTCCAATTATAACAGTAATTGCCGCGATCGATAACTCTTGATCAAAGAAGACAAAAAAAATTATTGAATACTAAAGCTGGGGGACAACTAGCTGTTTCATATTCGCTACCCTACTCATCAGCACTCACTAGGATTCGAAGTCGGTATCATGTAAACACGGCCGCTCAACCAACTCAGCCACTTATTATTTTTATACCTTTCACAAAAATGTTAAGGATATTTATAAGTTTGTAATTCCATTTGTAATTTCTACAGTTTTAATTTCCGACCCCATAAAGTATATATATGTATATACTCTTATTCTGAATTAGCATTGATTGAAAATTCGATTAAGTGATGTCCGTCTGTTCCTGTGTCGGCCGTTGAAATACCGTTTCTGAAAAAACCATTAGACTTAGAAACTTTTTTCTTTTACCATCCTATTACTCCATCGATTCATGGGTTTGCTATTGAAATTCAGAAAAATCGGTTACACCTAGCTGAAATATATTCAAATTTTCGAAAAAAGCAATTTTGTATGAAAATTTGTGAACGAAAAACTGTTTGTACTGCTTCAAACTTGACTCACTTATTTGGCATTAAAAGGCAAAAAAGGATTAGAAGACAAAAAAATTTTTCACCGATATCGGTAGATACATAATATACCCAAGATAAAGCCTAGACCGATTTTAATTAAAATGACGCATAAGCGAACTTAGACAACTTTTTTTGCTTAAAAGCAGTTATGGTAATAAAAGGAGGTTACTAAAATACAGAAAATGAATATTAATATTTCCGATATCGGTCCATATATACCCGAGATATAGCCTAAACCGATTTCTCAATGATAATGTCGCGTAAGCGAAATTAAACTAATTTTTTTTTTTTTTGCTTAAAATAAAATTTTCAATAGAAATTTCCATGAACGATTACGTCTTTGGCACGGCGACTACAAGGCAAAAGAATTGTTTCCCAAATATTAGTTCATATATGTGTATCTGAGCATATTTAGTTAAAATTATATACATATACAATATATTTACATGACAATCGTGAAGGGTATCTTAGATTCAGCCGAATAAACTAAACTCTTAATTGTTTTTTCTTAGGTGTGTACACTTGTCTGTAATATATGTTGGCAATATCAGCCATTTTGCATTATCAGTGTGTTTTTGACAGATATAGAGGTTAGTAGTCGTGTTTTGGCGTGCTCTTCGATTTTTTACTATTCAAAAAAATAGATCAAAGAAACTGAATTAAGTTTTGCGTAAAAAATGAAATTAGCTATGAGCAGAATACAAGTTCAATTGTGGTATAACCGGTTTAAAGAAAGCAGCACGTCCACAACCGATGAAGACATTGAAGCAGTGAAGAAAATGATTTTGGATAATCGTCGAATCATTATCAAAGAGGTTGCTGATGGTATTGGCATATCGATCGGGTCATGCATATTTTACGGATGTTGTAGGCATGAAACGTGCGGCAGCGAAGATTGTTCCCTAATTGCTAAATATTGATCAAAAACATCGTAGCATGGACATCGCTCAGGAGCTGTTGAAGCGTCCAGAAGAGCAAAGACTGAAAAAGCACACCAAGTTTGGTCTGCAATGGCGTCGTGCATCATGCATTCTTGCCACAAGATCGTACGTCTAATAAGGAATACTATCTTGAAGTTATGCGCCGTTCGCGAAGCAATTCGTCAGAAACGCACAGAATTGTGGAAAAAACAATCAAGGATTTTGCACCATGATAACACACCAGCTCACACATCGAAACAGGAACTGTTGGCGATACCAAAAAGAGCGTTTTAGATACGTTTCGAGGATTGGAAAAAACGCTGGCATAAGTGTGTTATATCTGAGGGGGATTACTTTGACGGGAACAATATATAATGAATAAATAAATACCTTTTGGAAAATTTAAAATAACGGTTATTTTTTATTAGATGTCTCATATTTTATAGGCACTCAGGCATAAACATATGCAAACACACACGTACGCGTGGTTCTCCAATGCACATGCCACTTTGTCGCACTTGTTTTTGTCCAAGACATGGCTAGTAGTACTGTTTTGTGTATTTCTTTCCCATAGAAAGTAGCACAAATCTATTACTCTCTTTATCTCTTTTATTTATTGACATTTTTTTTCGGTTGGAGAGGGAAAATGCCTAACGCATCGTCAGATACTGTGACCACACAGTATCCGGTATGTGGGGCTTGCACCCACTACATCCCCTCCCTTTTTTGAGCCTTATCTCCACCCGGTACCGCTTTCGCACTGCTTCCGGAAGGGGTCCTCCTTTTGTCCTACCGGACTGCACATGCCATGCCCACGTCTATATCCTGCTTCTTGTCTCGTAGGATCTTCTCAATATAAGTTGCTATTTGACTCCATTTCCTCTCACTTTCCATCATAACTTCTACGACGTTTTCCGGTGTTATTTCACCAACATTTTCCTCTACGTTATGTCTTTCTTGCGTCCATCTGTCACATCTGAAGAATGTGTGTTCCGCATCGTCCACGCAGTCATCTCCGTACAGGCAGATCGATGTATCTGTCTTCCCCATTCTATATTCCCCATTTATTGCATTAAATATATATATAAAATAGCATAATTACGAATGAGTAATATTAAAAAGATCATAAGTAGAAATAAGTAGATGAGATTTCAGAAATTCATGTGCTTTGGGCGTAACCGTGAATATGTTTAGTTTATACCATGTCTTTTTCTTGAGCGTTTGTTAAAAAAACACTTCGTGTCGGAATGAGAAGTGAAAATATTTTTCTCGTCGAATTTCTTAACAAAGCTTTATTATTCGCGTTATTGTATTCGTTTCTTGTAAATCTAAAAAATAATACAGCGAAACAGAAAACAAATTATCAAGGACAAACATTTTCTGTTGCAAAATATTTCATTTTCTTTTGAGATTAAGAATATCCTTCAGCTATATTCCATTTGTTTACTCTATGTTATAAAAATATTTGGGGGAAAGAGTATTTTTATTTGTTTTTGTTGTCGGTTTAAATCGTATATATGTATATTTATGCACAAATACATCAGCAGAGCAAACGACTATTGCAGCATATGTTAGTACTCGTATAAAAGGTTTGTTAATAAAAAAACCGCAAATTGAAATTTTATTATTTTACATTTTTAACCAGACTATTTTACAAATTGGTTTTAGTTTTATTTGAGCTTCTTTTAAATTTTGAACTCGCAACAGCACATATTCTCACATTTTTAATGTTTTAATGACATTAAAATTAAAGAACGCCTATTTTAGCCACCAAAAACTATATGTACAAGCAACCACGCCTTTATATCTGGTTCTCAAACGTTTTAAATACTTAATTCACTACATAATTGAAGGATTTACTTGGACTTGAAAAAAGTGAATATCAAAGTGTGTGAGAGAGCGTTGCGTTCTATTATTTTCCTTCTTTATTGTAAACATTTAGCAAACTCTCCTAAGAAGATAAATACATACAAGTGTTTAAACCGCATCAAACATAACAATGGGAGGTCCTAAAGCATCCTTTTTGATTTATTGTTATGTTTGCTAAATAATCTTTATTTTACCGCACGCTGTGCTTTTGTCAGATCAACGAAAAAAAAGAAACACTGTTAAGTCTCAATAAACAAAACAAACACCACCAAAGAGAGATATTATTAAATTCGTGAGTTTAATGAAAAGTTACCAAAAAACTAAGTGAATCTTTCAAAATGACGCGGCCTATTTTAGTTTCCTTTGATTTTGAGACTCTTGATGTACTCGTATCTGTTAAAGGTAATTACGGTTGAAATCAAATAAGGTGAATAAGAAACCTCACATATGTATGCCTCTATGATTTTTGACAATAGTCACAATAAACGCATGTCTTCCTTCGACTTTATCTTGTTTCTTAAATTTTTCAGAAATTTATTGTTCGAGTAGGCTTTGCAGAATATCGAATTTAAAAATTTCTTTTTTGAAATCCATTCAAGTAGAAAATAGTATAATTAAATAAATAATAAAAGGAAAAGTTTATTCCATTCTATAATCAACCGTTATATGTTGCAGAAATCTTTGAATTTGTGGTAACTGATATTTTTATGTATTCTATTGTGATTTATTAAGCATATATACTTAACTGTTGTTGTGCACACATATGTATATATGTACTCGTAAACGGTTAATTCGTGTATACATATACTCGTATCTTATCCCTTTAACCACTAACACCGTCTTCAGAAGGTCATCAGAAAAACTAGTTTATATAAAATGTTTTTTCGAATACCCCAAGAATTTCTTATTTTACATAAAATTACTTAACAAACTATGAATGACTGTGTTAGTATAAGAAAATTAATCATTTTTAATTAGATTTTGGCGAAAAGAGACGTAAAAATGCAGTGCAATTGTAGTTAAAAAAAAGTTAAAAAAAAACACATTTTTAGGAACTTAATTTGATCAGGAATTTTTCTAGTAAATATTATACATATTTGCATTAATATATTTCAGTTAGGTTAATTTATGAACAACTGTGAAAAAGATTTACATCAGCACCTGCCTTTACGGCCTAATATGATCGCGGACCAATTCCACGAGTGAATTATTCATGATTCACCAGCGCCCCCGTGTGGCTGATTAAGCTCATACAGGTAGCAATTCTTGCCATATGTTTGCGGTCATATGAGCAACTTCTTGTAGAGGAGTTCGGGGCTTCTAATCCCACCTATATGCAATTTCCCAGCAATCAATGGAAGACAAGGCTTAATGAGTTGGTAGGCCGAAGCCCACTAAAAGCATCAGTCCTTCCACCACACATTAAACAATTATCAAGGATACTAACACTCCCTTCCTGCGTTTTAGGTTTCAACCACAGCCAAAACGTTACAGCCAAGGTAGGCACCATGATCAGCCCGGATCGAACCGCAAACAGAACTACCCGGAGGCCATGCTAATCCCCGTTCTGGCAATTTAAACCCTTGCTAAGGGTTTCGGAAGCCAACACAACATAAGTCATGCAGCTTCCTAGAGTTTTGTTTTCCGCACTAAACGAGGGACCCCTTCCCCTCTTTTCCCCGAAAAACAGAGCGCCCAAGTTAGGAATACGCCATGGCAAAACCTGTTCCCCGAGGGGTTTTAATTTATGAATAATAAATAAATTTCGCATAAATTTAGCTTTTGTCGTAGAAAAGATAATGCGTAATTCTGCTTTGATGGTGACTGATGCTTCCGGCACTACTCCATCGAAACCACTTTTTACTATGCTGAACTGGCTGCCGGCTGATCTCATAGCGAAAGAAATAGTGGGACGTGGAAGGAGGCGACATATGGTCATGCCTCAATAATAGGAAGAATAGTGAAGCTTCCGGTGAATGTTGATTACTGCTCACCGGCTCTACTGCCCAACAGGAGATTTGATGTAACTTTATCAGGCACGGTTTCGGAGATGATTGGCATAGATCGTAAAGGGAACGTGCTTGAAATCTTTACAGATGGATCCAACTCGGATTCGAGCTGACAAACGCCGGTGTCCAGCTACAACAAAGGTATATAGATGGGATCGTTGGAATCCCGGAGCTGTATGAAACAAGTCCAGCGTCAACTTTTTGAAACCGCACAAGAGAGATGTCACCTGTTGAGTATCAATGCTGACGTGTCCCAGATATGATAACAGGAGAACTATTATCCTTAGACGCCTGCCCTGAACGAAGTTGCGCGCTGCTGTGGTGGTCCTGACGGGTCACGAGGAGGTTAAATATTCCATTTAATGACTGCTGTAGAAATTGCAGAGACGACGAGGAAGTATACTGTGTTGAGCACTTCCTTTGTCGATGTCGAGTTCTTTCCTACGTAAAGGCTTTGTATCTAGGCATACCGGTGCTGCACGACTTGATGATGATTATGTGAATGGATTGGGCTCCTTTATCCGATTCTCGGGTTCTAAACCCGTGATATGTAGATCTGCTGAGATACATATCAAACTCAGGCAACACAACGTGAGCAAATTGGACCCAAGTGGGCTGGCTTTATAATAGCTGGCAGCCTGTTAAACCTAACCTAACCTAGCTTTTGTTGAACACTTTTTGTAGACGGTATTAGTTGAAAAAATTTGTTGTAATCTGTTTCTATAGGATTTGAAAGAAATAATAATATAATATATACGATAAATTTTTTATGCAAAATTAAAAGATAACATTAAATATTATGGAACTAAGGATTACTATAAACTCCAAAAATTCTAGCTTTCCTCAATAAATGACCAAAAAATCGCACGTCTTGGGAACTCCATTGAAAAAGATAAATATTTTGAAGATAGCATTGACTACCCAAACTACAAGTGTGACGAACCAAGACCGGAGGTAAATGTATTGATAATCGATTACTTAGAACAATTGTTCTCATCAGTATTTTTGACTATCTACTCAACAGTTTATATTCCTCAGCAATTTGTAGTAATAAAATTAAAGTAAGCAGTGGGGAGTGTGATGGAATGGGCACAACAGATGCGGTAAAATACTATAGAAGTTCTTCCATAAGGTAATTGCTTTTCTAGTGGCAGTAAAAGTATTATTATTATTATTAATTAATAGATTTAGAAAGTACATATTTTATAATTCATTTATAATATGATTAACAACATAACTTATTAGTTGTTAGCCATATTGGCGCAATGCTAATAGCTTAAATTTAAATTTAACAATTTTTAACAAAATTGTTTTAAATATTTGGATAGAAAAAGAAAAGAAAACAACATATGTATGTAAATTTATTTTATCACAAAAAAGTTTATGGTATAAATTCATTTAAAATAAGTTTTCCGTATTTTAAGCAAACTTCAATGTATTTATAACGGGGGGAAAAATTAAGCCATTTATATATAACTTCATTTTCATTTAGTACGAATTTACCAAAATATTGCATTTTTGTATATTATACATTTTTGTATATTATACTTTGAATTATTTGTATATTATACAAACACGTATGAACACGAGCCGTATTTTTAGAAGCATCTAAATTACATAAAGTACAAACACCAACAGTCTTGTTGCTGAAGAATTTTGCATCAATCTTTAATAAGCCACCTCTTGCTTTTATTATTAAACCGATGAAATGTTGTAATCTAGTTTAGCACATAGATCGTGAAATTGTGAACTTTTAGCATTTTGCACACAAGTATTTCGTTCTTTAGTTTTTAGAAGATTTAATAAAAGTTTCCGCTTTCTACATATCATAGTGTTATCGGGAGAAAACTTTGTATTTTGACAAATCTTTTCCCATTCTTTAGCCCAATATATGTTTTGTTCTATAATTTTTAATCCTAAAATACGGGGCAATCTATGTGGCTTTATATCTATTACTTTATTAATGCAACTGAGATGAAGCTTTAAGGTCGATACATAAGGAGAATATAATTAGGTGTTGCGCTAGGTAGACACAACATCTTTTTTATAAAAAAATCTGAAAAGTTTTTCAACCTCATTGAACTTTTCATAGTCCCATACTGGAGGCGCATAAAACTGAATTGACGTGGAGTCAGCCTGGAATATTTTTAGTTAGGTGTTTTCCGATATCTGCGGATTGCTTATATAATTCAACCAAGTAGAGTTAATCGCTAATTTTGAGGTTGGTAATTTATTAATGAAATGTTTTTTAAAATACAGATTGTAAGTAATAACGACTCCAAGATACTTATAACTATTAACTGTTTCAATGTTAACGCCACAATAATTCTAGTTTGAGGGCAGTACGCAGTTCTTACGGAAATTCAGGTTCGCATAAGAACTGTGTATAAAAAAAGTTACGGAATTTCAGGTTGGTAAATTCTTTATGTAAATTTCCGCATACCGATACGGAGTTCTTAAAGAAAAGTAAACGGAATTTTTAATATTTTTTTATTATTACAGGCATGTTAAAACTAAAAGTGGAGTCTTTCTTCCGTTAACTGAAACAAAAATTAATGTTCATTTGTCTACGGAATTGTTGACAGTTAACTATTATTATTAATAAAATAGATTTAAAAAAATGTTGTTAATAAAATGGAGGAAGAATTGTTCGTCGTATATTTGGACGATGAAGTTTGTACATATATACATATACCTTTTCTGCACAAGTCTACAAATTATTTTTCCGTGTAGAAATAAATATATATTTCCAAACGTGAATTTTAGTAAGAACTCGGTACCGGCCTTTAAATGTGAAGAAATTCTTATACCAGATCGAAATACTAATACTTTAGATTTATCGAGATTTGCTTTCAAGCCCCACTTTGTACAGTAATTATATAGGCAATTGATCATATTTTGCAATTCAGTTGGATTGTCTGATAATATAACAATATCATCGGCGTAAAGTAGTACTTTTACATTGAAGTCAGCAACATTATCACCTCCTGGTAGCACATCAACTAAATCATTAATGTATAGGAAAATAATTTTAGGGCTTAATATATAATCTTGTTTTACGCCTATATCGATAGCGAAGGGATCGGAATACAAATTTCCATCTCAGATACAACTTTCATTATTTTGATACATAATATTATTTTAGTTGATAGGACAAGACAAGAAAGCTTGTAAAATACACTATTACGAGGAATTGTGTCAAAAGCGCACGGAAAATCAACAAAGAAAGCATAAGTATTCTTCTTGTTGACTGTATTAAGATACACAATGTTAGCTAAGCTAAAAATATTGTCAACAGTTGAGTAATTCTTTCTAAATCCGGCTTGAAACTTATTTAAAATCTTTTTATTTCAATTGTTCAATTCAATCCTCTAAAATTTAGTATGCTAGTGTTAAACATTTTGCATTGGGTATTAAACAACTCACGATAATTAGATGGGCAATTAGGATCACCTTTTTCGAAAAGTGGTAACAGTATTGATTTTTGGCAATTAGAAGGAGTTTTTTCATGAAGAAATATTTTATTAAAAACAGAAAAAATTTCAAAAATAAAGGAACTAGGGGCATTTTCGTAAAATTCATAAGGTATACCATCTTGACCAGGCGTTCTTCCATTTTTGAGTTCTTTAATAACGGATGATATTTCACACTTTTCAGTGGGAGAGTCTAGAATGGTATCAACATAAAATATGGCATTGGCCAGATAATAGTAGGCAAACCAGGATTTATTTGGTATAACTTGCAAAAGTGAGTACGGAAATCGTCAGCGATCTGCTCGAAGTTGCGAAGTGACGTTGTGACTTACCTGCATGATTTCTTAGAACTGAGTTTTACTTATTTATGTTGCAATAAAGATTGGTCTGACCTAACCTTCCCAGTAAGTTTATTTAAGTTTAAATGGGCGCTTTAAGGATGTCAAACCTGTCCGTCCGCGAGCGTAATTATATTTAAAACAAGAACAATATTTACACTGGATAGATTATATATATATATATATATATATATATATATATATATATATATATATATATATATATATATATATATATATATATATATATATATATATATATATATATATATATATATATATATATATATATATATATATATATATATGTATATATAATATATATATATATTATTGATAAAGTTCTATCGATATACGAAATTTGTAATTTAGCTTGTTGTATTACGAGCTATGCGAAAGAATATTTTTTATGTACAATAACTGAATTCACCTTGTGAAAAGGGACCTGTAAAGGAATAAAGGAAAAAATTGCGTAAGCAGTTACTTTTGCAACAACAAAAGAATGGAGAAGATAATTTGAGGCTGATTTATTAAGTTTTATTATTTTGTACTCTCTAGATCTTAAAGATTGCAGTAGAATATTTACGAACAAGAATATTCCATCGTTTTTTTTACTTATAAAAATAAATGTCGATAAAGTCGTTACTGCGCTCATAGAAAACCCATCATAACTGTGATGTATTTTAACATCAATGTCATCACTTTTGAGTCCATGACACTTTTTCGCTGTGATGTCAACCATTACAGAAATTATTCTAATTAGTGACAATTATGACAATAATTTCAATCAATATATATATATATATATATATATATATATATATATATATATATATATATATATATATATATATATATATATATATATATATATATATATATATATATATATATATATATATATATATATATATATATATATACATATGTATGTATGCAAAAAAGTACAATAACGGAAAAATAATTTTACAAATACTTTTCGTGACTTCAACAGCTTTACTTTTCAAAAAATCTATTCAATTATTATATTTTTTGCTGTGAAATGCTAGTTGCCTTAATACGAGTACACAAAAACGAAACAAGATATTCAAAGAAAAATATACGACATTTTACTTTATCAATATATTAAACAAAGTTTTATTTACGATTTGTACACACGGAATTGAAAACACATACAGGATGTTTATTCATTCGCAATGGAACGAGTTAAATTTTAAAAGCTTTTTGCAAAAAGTAAAATAAACCCTGTTTTAACAGGGTGTTTAATTTAGGCGTGTTAAAAACTGTATGAAAAGATAAAATAATTTAAGAACTTTTGCTTCTAGTTTTAAAGCGTCTTTTTATACGAGTATGTAGTTAATATGACATAGGAGCTGTTATTGCTTGAAAGAACTCGGTCTAAGGACTTGTCTTTATTTTAGAACAGAAATACTACCCAAAAATGTACACATATATCTTGGTTTTTGTATTTCGTAGCTGTCTATACGTCGATATTTCATCCACTCGGGAGCAGGTTTTGCCTTTGTGTATGCCTAACCAGAGACTTATTGTCTTGAAAAAAGAGCACTTTATTCTTTTTTAAATGTGGTCGTTTTTCTTGATTGCAGTAATCAATCCAATAATGCACGATAATAGTTTCCTGTGATTGTGGATCTTTTTCAAGATAATCGATAAGAAATATTCCGTGTGTATCCAAAATACAGTGTCCATAACCTTGCCAGCCGATTTCACTCTATCCGCCTTTTTCGGAGCAGTGGAAGCTGGTCCACACAATGTTTCAATTGATTTTTGGTTTCAGGTTTGTACTGGTGGCTAGTTATTCATCGACACCAAAAATCAACAGGATTACGTTTTATCATGTCCAAACACCGCTGTGAAGTGGTCTGTAGAACTCGTTTTTGTTCAACACTGAACAAACGCGACTACCATATTATCGGTAGCTCTTTCATATGCAAATGTTATGTAAAATGCTGAACACACACATGTTCTTATGATATGTTTGGCATTTCAACAATTTCACGTAACTGACTCGGCGACATAGATACCAGATAAATCTGATATAAAATTGTTAAAAAAAATCATCAATATGATTATTGAAAATCGTCAGCTAGTAAAATAAATTGTTTTTGAATAAAAGATTTATTTCAACAGCGAAAAGTATAGAAAAACCAGTCATGGATGCCTTTAACAAAAGAAGAAGAAAAATAAAAAACTACAGTATTTAAAGCTATAACAACAAATATATACTCATACAAACATGAAGTTAATTTCATAAGTACACCATTCATTCATTTTTGTGACACATATCTTTAAAAGATTTCATTTAATACACACACACTAAACACTTCTGTTAAATGTGTCCTGCAAAATTTTAGATACGATTAGTCTGTAGTATACAACATTTTTTCCAAAAATGGTCTCTTCAACTAATTTCTCACTTTGGTTTTGTTAAGTTTCATATACTTGAATGCAAACTCACATATTTGCAGAAGACGATAAGATTAATATATTTGCTATAAACTTAGTCATAGAAGGATACTTTATTCAAAAAATCTAGAATTTTCATATATATAGCGTAAAAGAAAATTTCTAAGCTTAATAGACTTTGTTACTTTAACTCGTATTAAATTTCTCGTCTTTCGCATTCTACGATGAAATAAGAAAATTCTTTCATTATGCTAGAAAAAATACACTTTCTTCTTTTATAATATTGTAAGGATTTATAAAAGTTAAAGTCTTGAATTCATCTTCAAATTTAGTCTCCTTAAAATATGAGCACACACTTTCACATTCATATTTTTATAATTTTTTAAAGCGCTATTCGCAAATGATATTTTAAATTCAGGTCTTACATATACAATATGTAAGAGCTGAATACTCTAAAATAACTATCACTCAATATTTCAGTACGAGTATTACAAGCAAGCATACATATATGTATATTTACGTACCATAAATATTGCTTTCATTTCCTACATAAATTAACTTAAGAAATGAAAGTATACATGTAGTTACTTGATAGATATGACAATAAAATTGTGATCTACAAAAATCGTCAAAAACAGACCTTAAATCGTCAAATTGTCAAGGAGCTATTTCCAGCACCCAAAATCGTCAAATATGGCAACCATGCTCGGCGGTCATTCATAACGAATTTTTTTTTTTGTTGATATTTTCTTCAGTAATCACCTCTTTTGGCCTTCAGCAATCCAATAGTTTACCAAGTAATCTGACGGAGCAGAGCCACAGTAATGTTTATTGAGATTTTCTTTTGTCTCTTTCGCCGTTTGCCCTTTCAAACATTAGTGTTTAATCACTGTACGAAATTCACTTTTTTCCATTTTTTAAGAAACACAAAAATTCAACTGACTACAACAAATAAATTTCATCGATTAGGAATTTGGGTGACATTTTAACAGCTGAAGTTTGACAGATCGCAATTTAAAAAATTTATTTTTGTGTTTGTGCTGCCATCTAGCGCTAGGTAGTGTTAATATCATTCCGCCCTCGTATGCTCTAACTCCAGCCAGATCTTCCAAATCTGAAACTAATTGAAGTGTAGATATAACATATAATTGAAGGGTAGTTATAACATTCGGTAAAATATATATGTATTAATGTTAAGTTATTGAACTTATTTTAATATATCTAATATTATATGACGGTATCATTCGTCTGGCTCAAGTTCAATCCTGGCTAAAGCCAAGAAATATTATTATTTTTTAATTATAACAATAATTGCCGCGATGAATAACTCTTGATCAAAGAAGACAGGAAAAAATAATTGAATACACAAAAGCTGGGAGACAGGACAACTAGCTGTTTCGCAGTCGCTACACTGCTCATCAGCACCCACTAGGATACGAACTCAGTACCATGTAAACATGATGTATATTTAACACGGCCGCTTAACCAACTCAGCCACTCAGCTTTTATTTATTTTTCGCCTATATTTATCTCATATTAATCACATATGCAATCTGTAATAGTCCCGGTTGTTTGTAATGCAGTTTGCTGCCACTGAACATACTTATGTATATAACTGGCGCATTAAAGCTTAACTAAGTTCCAACGCGAACTTTTATACTCAGTATTCTTTATTTGTAGTTTTTAATAACTCACAGATAAATGGTCCGAAAATAGATGATAAAGAGGCCAATTTAAAAATGCTTTTAAGAAAATAACATTATTTGTTAAACTACCCTTTATTTGATAATGCTATATATGAATATATCTTATATACAAACGTCCATTGGCATGTTATTCCTTCAAGCACAAAATGGAATTTTTATGAGAGAAGAACTTTTATTGAAATTTTATTTATTGGTTTCTAAATACTTTTATGTACAATTGAACTTTTCTAGATGAACGCAACTATTAAGATTATGGTAAGAAGCTATTAACACAAGCAAATGTACACAATTAATTTTTATTTGATAAGTACGTCTCATATTTTTTCAAACAGAAAATACTTGTATCATGCATTTATTAATTCAATTATAAATTTCACATATTTCATTAAGAGATAAGTAGATTTTCAGACATTAAACAATAATTATTGAAATATAACAAGTTCCAAGGAACTGTAATGAAAATCTTAAGGCCTAGCCATAATGTGCATAGATTGGCTTAAGATTGTGCCAAATTTAAACGAAAAGCCTGTCAAATGCATATGTGAATCTAAAACGACTTTTAGTTGGCCATAATGTACTTATATCGCTCCTCTATTGCAACGTAGTCATATCTCAAAAAATGAGCTTTTCGAGTTAACAATGCAGAATTGTTAACAATACTACCATTTATATTGTGCCAAAAATGTATTCAAATTGCTTTTAAACTCTTTCCTTTAGGAGATATTTCCTCAAAAAATTTGCTAAGACTTGTATGGATACTAAACATTTTGATTGCGTTTTTCTCGAAACGAGCTTTTTTGCGATATGACTATGTTTCAATAAAGGAGCGATATGAACTTAATGATTTAAACCCATTGTTGCACAACTTCGCAATACTTGTGTCTCTTCTGAGTAGATTATATAAAAAAGTACTAAAAATAACAACTAAGTATTTGTATACAATAATTTCCGAACAAAATGTAAAAACAATTTTGTAGTAATTTGTGTAATTAAAAATTGAAAGAAAACTTAAACACATATCTATTAAATTAAATACAAACGTGTTTGTTTCATTTCTTCTTTATTTTAATAATTTTTGTAAACACACACTCAAACTTCTGAGAACAAATGCTTCTTCCGTTCAGTTTCGTACTTTGCTAAGCAACTGACATTGGACAAAACTTAACGAAAAGTTTCTTTAAATACATTATAGTTATACATATTATATATATACGAATGCATGTAATATTAGCGCAGTTGCTTAAAGTTGCTTGAGCCAGTCTATGCATATTATGGTTAGGCCTTTACTCGTATGCAAGAGGATTTTAACATAAACAGTGTGCCCCAGAACTGAATGTTAAGCCGAAATGGTGTGACAGGATTAATTGTAACCAGCATAAGAAAAATCAGAAAAAAATCTATCCCATGCAGTTTGAAAATTATGGGCTTTTAAGAAAAACCTAGAAATTTGGTCAAACTGCAAACATTTTTCGGTTATTAAGGTTAATTTTTATTGTTATGTTCACTTACATTTTGGATCCGTAGCCTTAAATAATATTTCCAGAACCACAGTTAAAAATAATGACACTATTGCCCAAATTTTCTAGAACTAAGACTATTTGTTAAACTATGAATTAACAATTTATAAAATTTGTCGACTTTGAGAGGCCCTTCTGTAAAAAATGCACTAAAGTGCCTTGGAAAGTGTCATTAAAAGTTTGCACATTTAATTAGTATTGTATATTGTTACAGTACTTGTTAGTTTCATACTAAAAAAAAGAGTAAATCTGTATACCAGTGGCTGTGTTCTGTAACTCTCGCCACGAGAAACTTTTCGATTGAAATGTGTGAAATGAAACAAAGTTGAAACAAACAGCTGCTCTTCTCACTAAACTGTAGCTGTAACTTTTTTTGGTGAGTAATAGCTGTCACGTCAGAAAATTACTCGCCATTTTACAGAAAAGCTGTGTCTGTAAAACTTTTGCGAAAAAGTTTCCCGCTTTCAACTGTCATTATTTCTCGCAAATAAAAAGGCTGTGAGATAGTATTTCAAATATCAATAATCATCATTAAATGAATAATAATGCTGAAAAAATAAGTATTTTGCTGCTAAATTAAGTTTAATATACATATATATTTACACAGTTTAGAATGATTTTTTATTTTTTTTATTTTAACTTATTAATTAATTTTTTACCCTTCACACAACAAGTTTTAAGGGAATACTTTCTTATTAATAAGAATAATTTCTACAATTTTAATTTCCAACCCAACAAAGTATATTGTAATACTTTTATAATGTTTTTTTCATAATTCACAAATTGCAATTGTTTTTTCATTTTACAAAATTTTGTGCATAAGTATGTATGTATGTGTTTGTAAATAAGATTTAAACGTTAGAGCCATACCATACATTTTTTAGAATAGCCGGCGGCTATAATATGACGCCGTCGAACAAAATTTCTTAATTTTAGTAATTTTTGGTCGGCGGTGGTACTAAGTGTGGCTGGCGCTTTCATTTTTAAAATTGCATGTCGGCATCGTTTTATATTTTCAGACATTTCTAACGTAACGACGTAATCGCTTTGGGTAGTTTTCGACATGAGTTACTGACGCAGTGTTTTCTCACTTTTCGAGAAACGATGGAATAATTTGTTTCACAAGTTTTCGACGCGAGAACTTCTCGCCAAAGTTACAGAACACAGCCTCAGGTTTGCCTGAGCTTCGTAGTTGTTCGACTGTATAAAACTATTCATCGTGTTTTCTTTAACAGAGTTACTACATAACCAAAAATTTTCATTCCAAGATGTTACTTACAATTCCCCGAAACATACTTTACATGTGTTATTAGATTCAAAAATTACGTAAACTGACTATAACCACTTGAGTGTTTAATAGATAGTTGAGATTTCCTAGCAGTAGCAGGGATGTCAAATCAATAATTATTAAAAATATCGTAATTTTCAGTATTTCTTTTAACTTTTATATAGGGTGTCTCATAACTCAACGTATCTAGGAATATCTTTGCTTAGTCAGTAATATCCTACGAATCTGCAAGGCAACTTTTAATTTAATCGTCAGTCAGTCCGGGCAGCTCATCTGGATTATTACAATCTGCAAAATTCTTCTTTCTGTGCGCTCTTCTTCCAATATTACGTATGCAACAACAGCTGTGCTCAATTTTTATATATCTTTATAGTACAATGCATATACATATATGTACTAACTTTTACCCGCGACTTTGTCTGCGCAGGACGAGCACTTTCAGTAGACTGCGTTGTCAACTTTGAAATTTCAAAACGCACCAAAATGGGCGAAAAAGTGAGATATTTCTTGCACCGAATTTAGAATTTTTTCCTTTCGTTTTTAAAACCTTATTTTGTATTTTAATAAGCACAATATTTTTATATTAAAAACTCGATAATGAAATATCCTTCTAGGCGACAATTACACAAACAAGCTGGGTCTGATAGCACCGCCTGATGGCATGCCGTCAAATTCGTTCAATAGCTAGAATCCGTGTTTGTCAAACTTGGCCTCTAGTACGCTTCTGCTAGTTTTATTAAGATAATGTTACCTTTACAATAATTATAACGATATTTTATCAAATTTGTTATTAAGCAATATCATTTAATTATATTTGCTGTCGACCGAAACTTAAACTGCTGCTTACCGTCGTCAAAATTATATTGCAGGAGCATATAACTATTACTGTCGACAGAATTTACGATTTTCGGATCATTAAAAAAAAGTTACAGAATCTCACTACAAGCCTTCAAATTCGATTAATAGTAATTCTATCAAATACAGTGTACTCGTACATTTCATTTGCGTTTTTGTAAACGGCGTCTTTATTTATTGAAATATACGAAAATTTGCCAGAATTATAACAACTAAAAGATAATCAATATTTAATGCAAATGTTTTGGAAAAACTTTACAGTTTACCGTAAAACGTAACGAATTCATGAGCTATCATAAACACGAACTTCATTGTTCAGACTCTGCATTTATTGCAATATTTGACAAACTTGGATTGTTCGTTTAATAGCAAAACACTCTCTAAAAGCGGCAAATTTTATAAAACAAAATGTTTCTTTTTCTTACGAGAGTGTGTACAATATATAATAGCAAGATTGTCTTACTCTGTGCATATAACATGGTACGTTTTCCCCGCAAAATGAAACGTGAAAATTTTGGACACTTGTTTAAACTTTTTTCTTACATAAAAACAAAGAGTTGAATTGAATTTGATTTTGTGCCACCGAAATTTAAAAAACGCACCGAATATTTAAAAAAAGCGCACCCCGCACCGACTAAAAAATTTTTCGCACAAATAATTTTAAAAAGCACCAAAAATGGTGCGAAACGTACCGAGTTGACAACGCTGTTAATAGCACTCACAGTTGTACAGTGTAAAAAACGTGAAAAACACCTTGCAAACTGTGTTTGGGCAGTGTTGTTAATATACTCGTGTTGTCTGTCATAGTCGTATGAGCAAATCAATTAGCAAATTTTAACGAAACATTTTTCTTCAAAACTTTTCAGTTTTGTGCCCATTGTGTTCTCTTTAAGCTGTGTACTCTTTGGAAAGGCTGAATATTCATCAGTCGATTATAAGTCTCATACGGAGTCTACTGACAGAAAGGGCCATAACTTCTAGTATGGGAAGAGCCACCATATGTAGAGTGGCTAACAGGGGTACTCCGCAGGGGGAGTTTTATCTCCCTTCCTGTGGAATCTTACCCTAAACTCATTACTAGGGGAGTTAGACTCCAGCTATTCAAGACTGTGGCATATGCCGATGATATTGCTGTGGCTGTGTCAGGTAATATCCGGATACTCTCTCACAGTGTTTGAATTCCGCACTGAGGATCATAGATGGATGAAGCAGCCATAGTGGTCTTAGGGTGAATCCACAAAAAACGGAGCTTGTACTTTTCACCCGAAAATAAAGGGCTCCTCCTTTCAATCTGCCAACCTTGAGAGGCGTTGAGGTTAGTCTGGCGGAGAGTGCCAAATACCTGGGAATCTATCTTGATTCAAAACTGTCTTGGAAGAAGACAGTCCAATTTAGAGCGGACAAGGCGGCTGTTGCCTTGTACCTGTGACGTAAGGCCATCGGGAAGACCTGGGGTATAATTCCTTGGAATTCTTGCTGGATATATAACATAGCAATAAAGCCCATATTAATGTATGGGGCGCTTGTTTGGTGGAGGGCTTTAGAGAAAACCACCTATTGCAGATTCATAGAAAGGATACTGCGGACGTCTGCTTTGATGGTAACTGGTGCTTCTTGCACTACGCCAACTAAAGCACTAATTACGATGATGCATTGGCTGCCAGCTGATCTTATGGCGAAGGAAGTGGCCATATGCTCGGCAATCAGGCTAAAAGCCAGTGGGATGTGGAAAGAAGCGACAGAAGGTCATGCTTCGATAATAGAAGATATAATGGACCTCCCGGAGTATATTGATTAATGCCCGACAAGAGATTTGACGTGATCTTATCAAGGACGGCTTTGGCAGCGAATCAAATGGATCGCCAAGAGGACGTGCTTGAAATTTTCACAGATGGATCCAAGTCGGACATGAGAGTTGGTGGCGGCATCTTTATGCCCCAGTATCAGTGGAGGATCAGTTTTAAGCTATATGATGAATGTAGCGTAATGCAGGCTGAAATTCCAGCTATTTTGAGAGCAGCTAACTGTTTGAGGTACTATAGGGTATACGGGGTAAATATCCGAATCTGTGCTGATAGTAAGGCTGCGTTAAATGCGCTTGTGGGTGTCTATACGACGTTCAGGTTGGTTCAAAAATGCCGGACATCTCTTAACGAGACAGCGAGACATTCAAGCCTGGAGCTTTTCTGGGTACCGGGGCACAGTGGAAATATTGTGAGCTGGCGAAAGCCGAGGCTCGTCTACATTGATATGATGGTAGGAGTCCCGCTTAACAGCTGTAAGAACCAAGTGCAGCGTCAACTTGTAGGGACTGCACAGGACAGATGGTCTGGTGAGGTCACCTACCGAGTAGCAAGGCTAACATGGCCTGCGTATGATCGTAGAAGAACTGTGGTCCTAAAGGGGTTTCCCCGTCAAAAATTGCGTATCTTGGTGGCAGTTCTGACAGGACATTGTCTCATAGAGACGCATGCTAGGAGGTTAAATCTTCCATTTAATGATTTCTGTAGAAGTTGCGGAGATGAGGACGAGGAGGAAAGTGTTGAGCTCTTTCTCTGTCGGTGTCCAGCTCTCTGTTCTATGAGAGCGCTGTATCTTATCGGACCGATGCTGCACAGGTTGGCAAACATATCGGAATGTCGATTGAACGGTCTGGATTCCTTTATCCGGCTTTCGGGTTGGTTTGGATCTGAACCGTCGGGTGCAGTATAAGTCTCATGGGCTGCACTCCTCCCTCAAGCAACACAACGGGACTAAAGGGACCCAAGTGGGCTGGTTTCATGAAACTGGCGGCCTGTACAACCAAACCTAACCTAAGTTGTGTACTCGTATATTTACGTTTTGTGTTAATTCTATGAGAGATTTTCTATATTTATATGTTTTCTTTGTATCCGATAACATGTTATTTTGAAATATTGGAAATTAATTTTTGCAATTAAATATATTACTTTAGTTAAAGTCATCAACTAGCATAATTGTTCATTGATATAATCCATTTACAACTGCAAGTTATTTGCATTGCGGAGGTGTATGTACACAACATTGTTAATTAAAAAAATCTCTGATAATTTGTGATTTAGTGCATGTGAGATAAAACATAACTTTATCCTTAAAATGATTGAATTTACAATAAAATGCATAAGCCATGTTAATGAATTGTGAATGCATAAATCAAAGCTGGTAAAAACGGAGAAGCAACAATAAGTACGTACACAAATAAAAATATTCAAATTTTAGTTGCTATTGTTATTGTTTTTGTTCATTCTTTTGAATAACATACCACTAATTGTTGGCTATTACGAAACAATACACTTATTTGGAACAATAAAGCATTTTCATTATTTGAAGGCTTTTAAAATTTTTGGCATTAAAAGGGATATTTAACAGCTGTCTATTTACGAATATCTTTTGTGAGGTTTGTCTGCCCACAGTTAGGTCGAACACATTTCAGTGGAAAAAGGAATATGTGCAGCAAATTCCAACATTGTATTGATGCCAGGCTATGTACTTAGATAGACATATAAGTAAAAAATATATTTTAATTTCAATCATATTTTATACTTCAAGAGTTTGTTGTTGTAACAAAGGTTTGTGTAAAACTAAAATTCATTCCAGAGTCTATTCTCGTATTCGAATCTGTGATGAATCTGATGGCTGAAGAAATCTGGCTGTGATTTAAACCTATATCGTAGTGAGAGGAATTAGCATTCCCTGGTAACTATGGTGCATGCCGGGTTTCGGGGTCTAATAAGTCCTTAGAATCTAGTGTCTTGCTGGTGCTGTTTAGGCGGATTTGATGATCTTAAAAAGGCTTCCAACTACCAACCAATTGAGGTTTGTCTTCCATTGCCGGCCTTTTGTTTTAGCTTTTCTTTATTTATTGAATCTTCGCAATATGAACTAACAATAAGTATTCAAATCTTAATATTAATTAACAAAAATTAAGTAAGTCCAGCCAATGCTAGACAAAAAGTTTTATTTTGCGCCAATTATATCAGTAAAATCAGCTATTTAACGCTCTGATGGTAGCAAGGGTATCCCTTCTTCACAACCGAGTATGACCGCTAAAATTAAATATGTTTCGTGCAAGAGGATTTGGGTGAAGTTCTAGTTTGCTGATATATCTTGTCTCATACTTTGAAAAATCATCTTTTACTAGTGGAACACACAGATCCTTGTGAATTCGTGAGTTTTTTAGGTACCATGCAGCTGCAGTAATCGTTCAAAGAATTTTGTTTTGCCGCCTCTGAATTTTTTCAACGTTTTACGCTGAGGCGGGCCTTCGATTGGCTGTGTTGGGCTTATAAAATCGCTTTCTCTGATAACAAATTTTCAGCCACAAAAGTAGCTTTCCAAAAGCAAGGCAAGTTCAACTTTATCTTGTGCATTAAACCGTCGTGCCACACTTTATCAAAAGCTTGGGATATGTCAATGAAGAGCACTGAGCAATACTTCTTGTCCTCAAAAGTCTTTCTTATGACATTTACTAATCTGTGCGTTTATTCTATGGTGCTTTGTTTAGACCGAAAGCCGGATTGATGATTCGGGATACATCCTACATCATTCACTACTGGAGTCAACTTCGCCATTAACAATTTTTCGAACAGTTTTGAAATTATTGGTAGTATATTTATTGGTCTATGTAACACTACTTAGGGGAATCGTTGCCTGGGCTTGGGCATCATAGTAGTCATAGACACGTCTCACTCTGCAGGATAATACTATAGACGTAAAATAGCGTTAAAAATAACAAAGAAAAATCCTTCTAACCACATGGGGTATCTATACAAGCATTTTGCCGGTAATTTTATCAAGATTTCCTCCAGTTTATTTTATTTGTGATGTTTTCAACATCTTGAAAACTAAGTCTCAAGGGGACAAGTGGCCTCACAGCATATGGCGGAAATTCTGCTGCATCATTCGCTGTATCATTTATAACAAAAACGTTTTTCAAATGATTAACATACACCATCCCCGTTTCATAATCGGTTCTTGCCCAGTCGCCAGTTGAAGTATGCAATGGTGGCTTGCCTCTAAGGGGTCTTTTCAAACCTTTTGTCGCTTTTCATAGTTGGACTGAGGAGTACCATCAATACTTACCAGATAATTTTTAAGGGAAGCCATTCTACGGATTTGTTCACATAGCTACAAATTTATAGCAGAAGTTGCGACCTGTATCAGCCTTGAAAGCTACATTGCCCCGACGGTGGTGAATCGTAAATAATTGACACCGTCGGGTCGGTCCATCATAAAATAAGGCCGTCAAGGCAGGTCCTGGTGTAAATCGTAGACGCATTCTGCGTCGTGTGCGTGCCAGTCGTGCACGACATCATATTGAAACAGTAATGTCATAAAGTTGTCTATCTAATAAAGCCCGTTTTGTTGATATGAATATATATATATTTCTTGGTTTTATCACGATTTGAATTCGTGTAATTCTAAAAACCAGTCTATATCTATGTAAGACAAGCTATTATTTACAAAACTCGATTGGTTCAAAATCATCAAGCTTATTTTTCTGGTCTCACAAGAACCAAAGGAACATTTTTTGTTTGTTTATTTTCTTTAGCATAAATTGAACTAAACTTGTTCAAAATTCTTCAAAATACAATGTTTTCAATTATGTTAATTGTTGAGTTCTCGAATAATAAGAACACATATTTAGTTTCAACAATAATTATAAAAATCGATCAATCCAATTAATAAATATGTATGTATGTGTATCACAATACACATAGAGACAAAAGGTAAGTTGTCCGATAAGCATTTTCATCAATGTTTCTATCATAAAAGAAAAATCTGCCGAACAACCATTGTTTTCACACTAAAGAAACATGTTTTTTTTTATAGTAAAAGCACCCATTAAATTACAACAAAAACAGCTTAATAAAAATAAGAACTACCACACACAATCCAACCTTCATGCACCTTCATGGTTAAACACATTTACAATTAATAACCTGAAATATCCTTTCGCTTTTACGAATCGAATCAAATCAAGGGACGCTACTACCGCCAACAGTATAAAATTTCCAATTTGCAATAAAAAACGCAAAAACAGGAAAATAACAAAGAGAAACAAATAAAGTAGATAATAGTAAATTACAAATGTGAATGAATGAATGAACGAAAGAACATAAAAGCTAGTCAACCAAAAACAAACACAACGACTTGTAAAAATTCTACACATGGTGGACAGACAGATAGACATACAAACCAACAAACAAACCTCAACCAAAAGACAAGTAAACGTTTTTACTTCGATTGCGGTGTTGTTTGCTCTGCTTGTTATCAAAAGAACAATAATAATGGTGGTCATTCATACGTTCTTTCATTCATTTATTTGTTCAATAAATAGTTTCATAAAGGATAAAGGAAGCTTTGCTTCTCGTATAATTGTATTGTGCAGAGCACAAGCGACGCACTTGTACACTCATGCCGTTTCTATTTGTAATGTTAACAGTTTATGAATCCTTTTCTTCAAGGATCTTAAAATAATTAGTCTTTCGTTGTTGGCGGTGTTATTATTGCTTCTGGGTGAGCAATTAAATTGTTTGATAAGGAATCATCAAAGGCGGCCAATAAATTTGATACCACTGTTACTTTTCTTTTTCTTTGAAAAATGTGCTACAATGAACTACTTCAACGTTAAATTTTCTCAGTTTCTTTTTTTTTTGTAATTTTTTTAGTTTTTATAGGTAAAAAGATAAACTTTTGATTTTTGTTTTAAGCTGTAGATTAGTTTCTGCTATCAATTTTATACTTATTTAAGTTTTTTCCCTGCTTAATTTATTCCTAAATATTTTTTTGCTATCAAAGCAATTAAATATTTGAGTATTCATTAGACGGAAAATATTGCCTTGAGAACCTCTGAAAATCTTAAACTAGCCGTACAACATACTACCACTAGCCTTATAAGATTCGGAAATGTGAAAAATAGAAGATATTCGCCTAAAATTGAACAACTGCTGTCGGAAAAAATAGGAGTTAGAAGAGAGTGGTAACTTGGCAGGTCTCCCCAACTTAAAGTTAAGCTACGGGAATGCATAACTCAATTTGAAAATCTGCTTGAAATCCAAAGAATGGCTTCACCTAAAAATTATCTGGAAGGTCTTGATGGTACTCCTCAATCAAACTATTCTCTATGGAGAGCGACAAAAGGTTTGAAAAGACCCGTAATAGGTAAACCACCTTTGCGAACTTCAACTGGAGACTGGCCAAGAACCGATTCTTAAAAGGGGATGGTGTATGTTAACCATTTTAGAAATGCTTTTACCACAAATGATATGCTGTTAGGCCGCCTACGTCTTTGAGACTTAGTTTTCAAGATGTCGAAAACATTATTTCTAAAACAAACCACAGGAAAGCTCCAGTTATTGATCAAATTATTTGTAAAATGTTCGAGCAGTGGCTAGAAGAATTCTTCTTTATATTTTTAACGCTATTTTACGTCTCGAGTATTATCCTGTAGAGTGGAAGGTGTCTATGGTTACTATGATACTCCAGCCAGGGAAGGATCTCACTAAAATAAAGTCATATAGACCAATAAGTCTACTGCCAACAATTTTAAAACTATTCGAAAAATTCTTAATGGCGAAGTTGACTCAAATGTTGAATGATGTGGGGTGTATCCCCAATCATCAATTCGGCTTTTGGGCTGTACACAGTACCCTAGAACAAACGCACAGACTAGTATATGTCATAAGAGAGACTTTTGAGGACAAAAAGTATTGTACAGCCCTAACCATGGACATATCCCTTGATTTTGATAAAGTGTGGCACGAGAGATTGATGCACAAAATAAAGTTAAACTTGCCTGGAAAACTATTTATGAGGCCGAAAAATTGTAAGCAGAGCAGGTGACCTTTTGGCCATTCGTTAAGAGGCAACAAGGCTAACGTGATGAAAATTTTGCAAGCAATTCTTACTTTCCGGATAGTAGTCAACCACTTCCTGAACTCGAAAGAGTATCTGTAACTATGCAAAAATATTTTTCCGGGCTCAAGCAGTTAAAAGAATTTTGGCCGACCTCGTCATCAATAAGACTCCTGTACCGAATGGCATTCCAGCACTCTCTGTATCTTGAAGCAATGTTCTTCTACGCTTTCGGATGCATTAGCACGCCTCTTCATGCGACCGCAGGTGCTGTTTCATCTGAACTCATGGATGGTATCAATAGTGAGGAATTGGATGCTCTTGAAATGAAAATACAGTGCGATGTTCGCTGGAGTGATCACATTTTTCATGTCTAAATGTGTTCAGTCCAGCCTAAAGAAGCATTGAATCGTCTCGGGGCTTTGAAACGATGTAAGATATCCTTCACTTCATCCGATCTCTTTACTATTTATACCACCTATATCATACCGAAAATCGAAAAAAACTCTCATGTTTGACCCGGTGTCACAAGGTCTATTTTGAGGTTACTAGACCGTGTGTAGGAGAGGGCGAAGAAGTTTATCGGTGACAGGGTGCGATATTCTGTTCTATCGTTACCACAATGAATTTTACTCCGACGAGATTAGGGATATTGTTCTTGAAACTCGCACATTTTTACGTAGCACGCGTTCATCGCCCAGAGCTCATCCATTTAAGGTTGATTGATTCCCCGGACAATCATGTAGTTGTAGTGCTACGCATTACAAATAAAATTTGTTTCCTGTCTGTTATAGCGTTGCAAAGTTAAAGTTAAATGTTCACAAATACTACTCCCTCTTTCTTCCTCCTCACAACCTATTTTCCTAGTTTTGGTGCAATGCACTACATATGTAGGGGTCATCTCTCAAGTACAGGTACAACATAAAAAAACCACTTGGAATAACCTGTAAATTTGTTAAAATATTTTATTCTCACAACTTGACAAATTTATAGCACGTAGGTTTCTATTTTGTTATAATGAAAAAGGGGGTTGTTTGTGTTTTCTAATACTATATAAAATTTACATTTATTTTCTTTTTAACTAATTCTTCCAACAATTGGTAAGTGTTCCGATTCGATATAAATTAACACCGCCAAAAGTAAGCTTTTCTTGTGAATGTCTTAGCACACAACGAGGTCGAACACGCGAATTCAATTTGAACATACTTGTTGCCAGAGCCAATGAGTAGTTCTCGCTGATTCGGACAACAAATGTTGCCATACGTGAACACTTACATACAGATCTTTAATACATTTTTTTTTAAAAATTTGATTAAAGTTTATGTCCCAAGTTTCATACTCCGTTCACCGTTCCAAGCAAAATTCTGTCGAAAGTGCTGCAAAAACAACTTTTGCGGAGAAACTAAGCAATACTGTTGCAGAAATGATACTGTGTCCACATTATGAAAACTCGAAGATTACAGGCCTGCCTATATCTGATACACATTATGACTTGGCATTTGGAACGAGGGAAAATTACAAAAATATGTAACTTCACAACTGATTACGAACTTTGGTGAGACTTAAACGCATACTAAGTAGTAAATAATGACTTTTTTGACCTTATAGCAATTCAGTACTTTAATTTTTTTAGATCGGCTGGAAAAATTTTTCGATTTGCTTGAAGCAAAGTTTTTGTCCAATAATTTTTCAAATATATAAAATAGACAAATTATAATGTAATATTTGAATACATATTGGTGCAAATTTATGAACCAAATTACTTTCCGACTTACTCGATGAACAGCCTTTAACGTACGGATGCAAATCGTACACTTTATTGTTTCAAATGCAGCAGAAGTATCTGCTGAAATTCCGAAGCTTTTAACTTTAAGCAAAAACAGATTGAAAACAGCAATCGGACAATAAACACTTTTATGAACAAGATTTATTGCCATTTTCCATAACTTTTCTTTTATATGCTCTCTACTTTATATGACTGTATAAGAAAATATCTTATCTACTAAATGTTTAAGTTAAAAGGGGAAAATAATATTTGCAGAAAAAAAATTATATTGCAAACTAATTGCAGTTAAGTCGAGCAAAAGTATTTATCTACAAAAAACCAATAAAAACTAAAAATACTAGAAACTAAAAGAAAGACGGCAAAAAGTTAAATATACAAAATCGCATATATATGTAAGTATGAGGTATTTTATTTAAGCCTTTTTTACAGATCAGTCGTGACAGCTGAGTTACTGGTATGGTGTTTTTTTTTAACATGGATAACACCTACATATGTAGTGCATTGTACCAGGACTAGGAAAATAGCTTGTGAAGACAGTTGTGAAAAAGACTTACATCAGCACCTGCCTTGCGGCCTTATCTGATGATGAACCAGTTCCACGTGTGGCTTACCACGCTCACACAGGTAGCAATTCTTGCCATATGATTGCGTTCATATGAGCAACTTCTTGTTGAGGAGTTCGGGCCTTCTAATCCCTCCTGTATGCAATTTTCCAGCAATCAATGAAGGACAAGGCTTAATGAGTTGGTAGGCCGAGGCCCACTAGGAGTATCAGCCCTTAAACCAACTCACCCGTCAATCATCACCACTTGTTCCTTACAGTACAGGTATCTGATGTATATGCAGCAGATCCTCGGGAGATTGTTAGTCCCCGAAAAAACCACACACCAAACAATTATCAAGGATACTAACACTCCCTTCTTGCGTTTTAGGTTTCAACCACAGCCAGAATATTTCAGCCAAGGTAGGCACCTCAAGCATGATCAGCCCGGTTCGAACCGCAAGCAGAACTACCCGGGGGCTGCTGATCTCCGTTCTGCCCATTTATACCCTTGGTAAGGGTTTCGGAAGTCAACACAACATAAGTCATGTGGCTTCCTAGAGTTTTGTTTGCCGCACCAAACGAGGGCCCCCTTCCCCTCTTTTCCCCGAAAAACAGAGCGCCCAAGTTAGGAATATGCCAAGGCAAAACCTGTTCCCCGAGGGGTTAGCTTGTGAGGAGGAGGAAATAGGGAGTAGTGTTTATGCAAATCTGACTTGAGCTTTTCAACGTTATAGCAGGCAAGAACTTATTCCATATCGTACGGCCGATAAACGGCCTAAGCATGAGAGTTCCATTTTCGCTCGGATATATAAATAGTAAGGAGATCAAATGCACATCTTACACCGTTTCAAAAACTCGAGGCACTTGAATGCTTCTTTAGAGACATGTAAAATGTGTTCAGTCCAGCAAACATCACATTGCCTTTTCCTTCCAAGAACATCAAGGGTACCCGATTCCTCAATATTTATACCATCCATGAGTACAGATGAAAAAACAGTAGCGGTCATTTGTTTGTATGTAAATAATCAACACTGGGTCTTACGAGCGTTAAAGGTGATCCTGTTTTTACGACCCCATTCGGAGATTAATAGAAGATCACTATTCAGTGAGTCATTCATATTTTGCCTTTTGGCAACGATCTCAGATAGGCTGGGTCTATAACTGAGAGAGTAAGAATGGCAAATGCTGCTGTCATCTGCGAAGAAGTGAATAGGGTTGGAAGTTTGAAATGTAAGGTCGTTTTCATGATTATTGCTACGTATCAAATCGTACAGCAGCATTCCAAGAAAACAATAAATAATGGAGCTTTTCCAAGTTCCTGTGCCTCAATTTGAAAATTATGGTAAGTTATCCGATAATAATTGCGTGACCAGACTATATCCAGCTTATCGTAGTTGTTGTTGGTGTATGAAACCATCAAAATGATTCGCGAGTTATACATTACATCTCCTCATGTTGAAGAACATAAAAAAAACAATTTGTTTCAAATTAAAACTAGTTGAATTAAATCTCTTTTAAAAAGAGACTCTGTAATAAATAAGTAAAGATCTGATATTTTTGAATTTTGTTCAGCAGCGAAGAATGCTTCCGGTGAAATATTTGGTGCGGTTTTCAGGCCCTTATCCATATCTTTATACTGAATATAACCATTAATAGCAAATGCCACTGTGTCCTACGAGTAATGTCAAACTGGTTCTTGCCTTGAAGAAGATTGCAGAGGAATGATTAGCCGCTGTTATTTTAATATTTGTAAGCCAATATTACTCACGAGTTTAGAGGAATACTGATGACAGTGCTGAAAAGGGCGGTCGAAATTGGACCATTTTAAATTATTGTAACTATTTAAGAGAAATACATATTACCTTGTCGTATTAAGACGTTATGTAAAGATCTAAATGAATCGCCCGTTACGCACGTACCTAAGTATATAAGTACATTTTAGCTTGGAAATTTTCCCATTTAAGGATACTTTATATACTTATGTGTGCAGATATTTGCTAACGCTATTTTGCTACTTTTTTTTGTGAAAAACAAAAAGGATTGCAAAACTTTTGCAGAAATTGTTCAAAATTTTTATTTTGTTGTTGAGTAGTTTAGAGTCTACAACAATTTTCGCTAAAAGTGCATAAAACGTATAGGCTATTAAGAAGAAAATATCCCAAATGTTGACTATCACCTGCAATGATAGAAATGTGTGTTTGTTTCAAGCATTTAAAATGTTGGATCACACAAAAATCAAAGTGAGAAAGAAAGTTGTCGATAATATAATACATATATACTTTATATTCTCATTGAATACACAAATTTTTGACGGATCCACATACTAGTATTACGATGTCAACGTATTTTTAGCATGACGAAAATATTACTATGAATTATTTAATAAACTATTGCAGATTACATTTTTTATTGAGAAAGCCAGAACTAAATTAAGAATTTAGTTATTAGTTTTGTGATATTCGTTCATTTTTCTTTTTTATTTTAATAACGTTCAGTTAAATATTTTCTGTCGGTAATTTTGCTCAAAAAACGGTCATTTTGTTAAGGCTGTACAGTACTTTGAAAATAAAAGTTAACATCACTGTATCGAATGCAGTTGAATTGAAGAAGATATTGGAATAAAAGATTAAACAAATTTTTTTTAACAGTAACGAAATAGAAATTGATTTTAATTAAACTACCTTACGAGTATACTTGAAAAAATATTAATTTAGTCTAATTGATATTTTTATTGAAAAGTTTAATTCAGCTCAAAAATATACATATATAGTTCCATTTGTAGCCTAAGCGATTTTTAAAAAATTTGAAAAAATTTTTACACATTTTTTTACTTAATTTGTTACATTTTAAGTTTAGGTAATGGGATGAATTTGAAGAAATTTCGATGAAAAAATGACATCTCACAAACTCAAAAAAAATTTGTTTTTTGGGTTAAATTTGACACACTTTTAACGTAGCCTAAGCGATTTTTATAAATTTTGAAAAAATGTTTACACATTTTTTTTGCTTAATTTGTGTCATTTTAAGCCTAGGTAATGAGATGAATTTGAAGAAATTTCGATGAAAATATGCCATCTCACAAACTTAAAAAAATTTGTTTTTTGGGTTAAATTTGACGCACTTTTAACGTAGCCTAAACGATTTTTATAAATTTTGAAAAAATGTTTACACATTTTTTTACTTAATTTGTGTCATTTTAAGCCTAGGTAATGGGATGAATTTGAAGAAATTTTAATGAAAATATGGCATCTCACAAACTCAAAAAAATTTGTTTTTTGGGTTAAATTTGACGCACTTTTAACGTAGCCTAAGCGATTTTTATAAATTTTGAAAAAATGTTTACACATTTTTTTTTTTTTTTTTGCTTAATTTGTGTAATTTTAAGCCGAGGTAATGGGATGAATTTTAAGAAATTTCGATGAAAATATGACATCTCACAAACTCAAAAAAAAAACATGTTTTTGGGTTAAATTTGACGTACTCTTAACGTAGCCTTAGCGATTTTTATAAATTTTGAAAAAAATTTTACACATTTTTTTTGCTTAATTTGTGTAATTTTAAGCCTAGGTAATGGGATGAATTTTAAGAAATTTCGATGAAAATATGACATCTCACAAACTCAAAAAAAACATGTTTTTTGGGTTAAATTTAACGCACTCTTAACGTAGCCATAGCGATTTTTAAAAATTTTGAAAAAATTTTTATACATTTTTTTTGCTTCATTTTAAGCCTAGATAATGGGATGAATTTTAAGAAATTTCGATGAAAATATGACATTTCACAAACTCAAAAAAAAACATGTTTTTTGGGTTAAATTTGACGCACTCTTAACGTAGCCTTAACGATTTTTAAAAATTTTGAAAAAATGTTTACACATTTTTTTTTGCTTAATTTGTGTCATTTTAAGCCTAGTTAATGGGATGAATTTTAAGAAATTTCGATGAAAATATGACATTTCCCAAACTCAGAAAAAGCATGTTTTTAGGGTTAAATTTGACGCACTTTTAACGTAGCCAAAAATTTTTTTAAAAATTTTGAAAAAGTGTTTACGCATTTTTTCTGCTTAATTTGTGTCATTTTAAACCTAGTTAATGGGATGAATTCGAAAAAATTTCGATGAAAATATAACATCTCACAAACTCCTAGAGAACAGGTTTTTTCGGGTTCAATTTAACGCACTCTTAACGTAGCCTTAGCGATTTTTAAAAATTTTGAAAAAATTTTTATACATTTTTTTTTGCTTAATTTGTATCATTTTAAGCCTAGTTAATGGGATGAATTTGAAAAAATTTCGATGAAAATATGACATCTCCCAAACTCAGAAAAAGCATGTTTTTTGGGTTAAATTTGACGCACTTTTAACGTAGCCAAAACGTTTTTTAAAAATTTTGAAAAAGTGTTTACGCATTTTTTCTGCTTAATTTGTGTCATTTTAAGCCTAGTTAATGGGATGAATTTGAAGAAATTTCGATGAAAATATGACATCTCACAAACTCAAAAAAATTTGTTTTTTTGGGTTAAATTTGACGCACTTACATTCAAGTTCAAGTAACAAAAATAGTTTCATATACATACATACCTATCTACTCGTACATACATAAAAAAATATTTACATATAAAAAATACGCACATCAAAACGTTGTTTTTTCATTTTATTTTAAACAAAACGTGGCTTTTTTGTTTTACTTTAACAAAACGTGCTATTTGCAAATTAAAAGCTATTTAATTTCGTACAACGTTAACATTTATTGAGGCGACTTGTTGCCATCCAATGCATATTAAAATAAGGAATGAACTTGTTCGATAATCAGGACTGATGCTGTAAAATAATCGGGTAAAAAAATAATCTTTGATTTTCCAACATTTTCAAACAATCAAGAAGGCACGTTTTGTTCTGCGACTTCTCACTTAATATTTTTACTATTCAATACAAATTCAAGATCACTTTGAACTTCCCTTTTAAATAAGTACATACATAGCACTAATTTGACCCTCTTTTATAGTTCTGCTCTACTTAAATCTGAGTCGAGTTGGTTTACAGCAATATGTATCTAATTGCCATAATTGTGTACGTCTGTGTATAAAGTGTATTTGTAAAACTTTTAAGTTTTCACACAAGAAAGAGAGCAGGCAATAAAATCCTGTTTACGTGGTTTGATGAAAACGTACGTAAATATGTGGGTGTGTGTTAATTGGGTACAAATATAGAGTGCTTGTAGCAGTACAAACAATGTTGGCAGAAGAACACTTGCAGAGAAAAACATGCAGTAAAATAAACTCAATGTTAAAAATGGTAAATGGTAAACGTTAAAAGTTAGACAAATCAGAACTTAAAAAAAAAGGAAAAAAAGCTCCCACAATGCTCGTACATCAATTAAACTGAATACATTTTGCTAGTCGTGTGGATGGAAAAGTGGTTTTGTGGATAGAAGAAACCGGAATATACAGATGTATATGTATATATGCATATGCTATTTTTATTGAAAAAGTTTTTATTCAAAATACTTTGTTTTCTTGGTCAATAAGTAGTTAACAATTTTATAGCTTACATATTACGTCTGTGTATTTATTTGTTTATTGTAAGGTTTAATTAGCACAGGCCATCACTGCTTTGCCAATAACCTGGACTACAACAAACAAATTTTTTTTTTTAAATAGTCTAACTTCTAAAGATTTTTATGAATTTGAAGTGCTAAAGTATTGGTAACGGCTTCAAAACCGAGGCTGCATAATAAATATATAATTTCCTTAGAAAAAAATGTGTATATAAATTATCATTACGAGGGGTATATGAGAAAATCATGGTTTGAAATTTGCCTACATTTTTTGCAGACAGAAGAGCCAAGATCGAAAAAAGCACGCCAAGTTTGGTCAAATGTGAAGGTTTTTCTCACTGTTTCCTTCGGCTGCAATGGCGTGGTGCATAATGAATTCTTGGCACAAGGTCGTACGGTCAATAACGAATACAACCTTGAAGTTATGCGCAGTTTGCGCGAAGCAATTCGTCAGAACCGCACAGAATTGTGGAAAAAAATATTCAAGGATTGATTTTGCACCTTGATAACAGCGCACCAGCGCACCAGCTCACACATCGATGCTTGTGCGTGAGTTTTTGCCTCGACCACCGTATTTACCGGACTTGGCCCCCGCTGACTTTTTCGTCTTCCTAAAATTGAAGACACCGATGAAAGGAAAGCGTTTTGCTACGATTGTTGGCGATATCAAAAAGCACGTTTCAAAAGTGCTTCGAGGCTTGGAAAAAACGCTGGCATAAGTGTATTATATCTGAGGGGGATTAGTTTAAAGAGGACAAGATAGTTATTGATGAATAAATTTTTTTTCCAAAAAATTGAAAATAACGGTTGTTTTTTGATAAGCCCTCGTATTTCTTTAGTAGCTTCTACAGCTATCATGAACTTTCTAGTTCATGATAGCTGTTACACATGCTAGCGAGATAATAAGAACGCAACAACAACAATAAACCATTGGTGGTGGATTTACTTGGAATTTTGCGTTCTTTAAACCATTTGTGTTTGTTTGGTTGTATATTATTGTTAGCTTTATGTTGATTGTGGTATCCCCACGTGTACATTTATAGCAAGCAGATCAACGACTCGCAATATGTTGCGGACATTTTTCGAGTTTGTACCATAAAATGTATTTTAATTTACAGTTTTTTCTATTCAAGTTTTATAGCAAACAGAGAGCTGTAAGAGTTATGATCGAGCATTCAATATTTTTTATTTATACTCGAGTTGCAGAAAAGAAGGAAAAAATCTATTGCCAGTAAATATACTGATAAGTTCGCAGAACTACTTTTGATTTGATTAAAAAGTACGATTGATATTTGTGTGAATTTTTCTGCTTCTGCATTAATGACAGCAAAGATCCCGCTGGCAGTTCTCAAATTCAAATTTAAGTCCAACATTTCAAATGCTGCAATAGAGTTTGTTTTAGTCTTTCGTGTTGTTATTATTTAAGTTAAACCTCCAGGAACTCTACTCCGTCTTTCCTACCTCATCACAACCTATTTTCCTAGTTCCGGTACAATGCACTGCATATGTAGGGGTCATCCCCTGAGTACTGGTACAAGATAAAAAAAAAATTCCCAGAATATTATGTCTAGTGGTTTGCTTTCGATAATGGTATCACAAAAAGCTTATGACCTGGTCTAGGATCTGTTAACTCTCAACAAATATTTTCCAGATTACATGTTCTTAAATGAATAGCAGAACTTGTTCTTCTGAAATCGAACACCTTGTCTCAGAAAACAGAAGAATTGGAAGAGAATGGTAGCTTCGCTTAAAGCTAGATTTTGAGAATGCATAAGTCAATTAAGAAATTTGTTTGAAGTCCAAAGAATGGGTTCCTTCACAACTTATTTGGAAAGCCTTGGTGTCCTCAATCTGATTATTTTTTGTGGAAATCAGCAAGAGGATTAAAGAGACCGCGGACTGGGAAAGAAGTGATTCCGAAAAGCGGATGCTATAGGACAACCACTTGAGAAACGTCTTTACCATTGAGAGATCGAATGGTGAAGCTGAAATACCGACATATTAGGCCTCCCGTATCTTTTACACTTTGTTTTCTAGAGGTCGGGAGTGCTATTGGTAATTTAACCCTGGAAAAGCTCCAGGTGTTGATAAAATTACTAACAAAAGGCTTGTGCAGTTACCCCAAGTAGCTAGAAGAATTTTACGTCTTATGTATTTTCCTACCGAGTGGAAGGTCTATGATTACTATGATACCCAACCCAGAAGAGGATCCTATAAAAGTTGAGTGATATAGGCCAATAAGTATATTGCCAACAATTTCAAAACTGTTAGAGAAATTTCTTAAGACGAAGTTGACTCCAATGTGAAATGAAATAGGATGTATTCCTAACCATCAATTCGGCTTTAGGGCTAAGCATAGAACAATAGAAAAATCACACAGGCTTGTAAATGTCTTTTGAAAGGCGTTCGAAGATAAAAATATTGCTTAGTTTTAGTCACTAACGTTTCCAAAGACAAAGTGCGATACGATGGTTTAATGCATAAAATAAAATTAAGCTTGCCTGCAATCACTCACAAGCTGTTCAAGAGCTACTTATACGACTGGAACTTCGTCATTAACGAAGGTGAGTTCAATCGAAGCTGCAGTTCCCTAGGGTAGCATAATCAGTCCAACTTTATATGTGTTTTCTGCTTCAGACATGCCTACGAGCTGCAAACTTCACACTTTTGCAGATGATATAGATTAGTGTCCACGAAGGCTATGAATTAGCATCACGAAATTTGCAAGAACATATTTTTATATTGGAGAAATGGCGGAAACTTGTAACGACACTTACGCTTTATGCTGGGATAGCTCAGCGTGGTCCAGGGTCGTTTCAATAAAAGAAATAAAAAAAACAAAGAATTAGTCTTCAGTGTGGTTTCTTTATTTAAATAAACTATTCCTTATGTGTTTGGTCACATGCGGCAGTGGCACCACGTACGGCTGACGTTGGAGGGGGGTTGCGGTCTGCTATGGAGGAATTTAAAACTCCTGTGGCAGATGGTGAAGGTATTAATAACACCTTCACGCTCCGTCTCCCTCCAACGTTGGCAAACTGTTCTCAGGAGAATTCAAAACTCTCCCTCGAATACCAACCTGACGATGAGGCAAACCAGACAAAGATGAACCACTCCAGAGTAAAATGTTAGGAATTAAGAACTCCTCACTACCCCTTATTGGTACTTTGCCATGGCTATGGGCACTCAAAAAAAACTATATGCTTTGAATTAGAATTAAAAACTCTTCTTCAAGGCACTTCTTACCTGAAGGCCGTCCACTTGCCAAACTGCCCCGAATATGCTGATGCTCGTGCTTTTATACTCTACGATGAGCACACATACACGCACTAACACCTACGCGCAACCATATGTGCGGCTGTGTTTAGCAAACATTATCTCATGGTTGATATTTATTCATTGTGTGGTGGTGCCATCTACACTGACCGTTAATTTTAAATAAAATTTTCAAACTTAGAAATAATTTAATCTACATTACATGTAACTTATTATACTAAATTAATTATTAATTCAAAAGTAAATATAACAACTCTTCTTGCGTTAATAATAATTGGAATAATTAGATGAATAACTAACTAAATAGAAATATATGGAAAAAAAGGGAACACTACTTCACGTGTGTTGCTCCAAAACGAGGCCACCGACTTTGAGCGTTCCACTGCCTCCTCCGATACGCCAAAAACAAAAATGTTCAACGGTCTGGGGGGAGCTGGTATATTGTCTACCTTCACTACCCCAGCTCCATTAATGTTGATCTGGTACGATTTGTCATCAATTTTTCGGCGGAATCTGAGCCGTTGGTGAGGCCTTTTGCGGGAAACTGCTTCTTGTATACACAGCTCCAGTCCTGCTAAAATTAGTTGACGGGGTGACCTTATTGGCAGATTTTCCGTTTTGGCTTGCCGCTGCCCACAGGATGGTCCTGAGCGTACAAGCCCGTGGCCTTCTGCGATACGTAATTCTTTTCTCGATATCTGATAGCACCATCCTGGAGTGTACGGGACATTATGGTTGAGTGTGGGACCTTTCTCATTTTGGAGTGCCCTGCATTTCTCGTTAACGAAAAGATGCTGTTTATCTTAACCATGTTCGTTTTGTGTTTTTCCCGCTGTGGCTTCAAGTCTGACTTGGTCGTCAGTCCTGCACAGCTTATTGTAGTTTTAAACAGTTGTAGTGCATCCATGCCCAGAATCACGTCTGCCATTGCATCTGGCATGATATGGAACCGACAGATACCGGTAGTGTTGCCCAGTACAATGGTCATATCTACTGCCTCGGTAATGACCTTCTTGGAACCATCAGCTAAATAGACTACGATGTCAGTGTGCACGTAGGCCGGTTTGCAGATGAGGCGTTTGACCTGCATTGCAGGGATAAGACTCATCGTCGCCCCAGTGTCAACAATGCAATTTACTAGCTGGCCGGCCATTCGGACAACCGGCTTCACTTTGCCTTCCTCCCAGACTAACCGGGTTGTTTTGGCTAAGGCTTTACTCCTTTTGTTCGCATTTTTCACATTGCCGCCGCTATTTTCAAAGCCTGGGTTTTGTATCATTCTATGATGTTCCCCTAGCTTATTCTGGGGGGAACCAGGAATGCCTTCCAAGTCTTCGACCATTTGAATGAGCTCCCGGAGTGACGCAAAATCCTTTCTGCAGACATACCATTGAACTGGCAATGCATTTCGAAATATTTTTTCTAACTTTTGCTGCTCTGTGAGGCCGGGGTGTCGCATCAGACCCTGTAAAACTAACACGTAGTCTTTCAAGGATTCTCGTGGGCGCTGTAGTCGCTTCCTTATTGCATCGTTGAGTTTCTCAAAGTAACGGGACGGAAGGAAGAATATTAAGAAATCGTCCTTGAACGCCATCCAATTTTCCCAATCTCGGCGATTATTTCGAAACCACACGATCGCTATATCTCTTAGCATCTCCGGCATGGCCCATGGGAGCTGGTTGACGTCCACCCCATACATTTGGGCGAGCCCTTCGACTCGTTCTATAACGTCGAGGGGGTCTTTGCCTCCATTGTATTTGAGGTCCCATTTTCGAATGAGCTCAATCACCGCAACACGGTCTTCGCCAGAGGATACGGTTTTATTTGGTTGGCTTGAAGATTTCACCCCGTTGTTAGTTGCCATGCCTGTTGATGTTGTACCGGTTTGTATTGTTGTTACCGTTTTTTATTGTTGCTGCTGCGGTTGTTGTTGTTGTTGCTGCTGCTGTTGTCGTGGACACTGCCAGTGTCCCTGCTCGGGCGCCAATTGTAACGACACTTACCGTTAATTTTAAATAAAATTTTCAAACTTAGAAATAATTTAACCTACATTACATGTAACTTATTATACTAGGCTAATGTTGAAGACTCACATTGACGCTAAAGTCACTCAGATAAATTAAAACCGGTGCAACTAAATCGGCAAAAATTCTACCTTGAAGTTAGGTTGCAGACTTTTGTTGTGCAACACAATTTTAAAGCCAATATGTATATATGGAATTCCACTGTGGGGTACCGCCTCTGAAAGCGCCAGAATAAAATTCTCCATGGTATGTAAAAATCTCAAGAACTCACAAAGATCTAGGTTTAACCTTAGCGAAAGATGAATTTTCAAACTACGCGACTAGACTTGAAACTCACCTGAAGCCTCTCGCACGTAGCATTGGTGGCCACACTCGACTGAGAAGGATGGATACCCTTGCAATCATCAGAACGTTGGAAAGGTGATTTACCAATAAAATACACGTAAAAGGCAAGTTTTTGTCCAGCATTCGATGGATCTAAGTAAAAAAATATAAATAATTTTTTTTTTATATAAATTAGTTTTTAGTTTTAAGATTTGCATACTTATAGTTAGTTCTTTAAGAAGATACAATAAATAATTGAAATGGAAAAAAATATTCTTAAAAAAAAGAAAAAAAAGCTAGATAAATATTAGTATTAAGCAAGAGTTCAAGAGAATTATTGCTTAAAGTCCTTATAGGTAACGTCTTTGGAAAAAACCGCCAATGAATGAACCAGCGGGAAGAATACTGAGTACATTTGATTCGATGACGACTGGTTTTCCTCCACCACAGAAAATAATTGGAAGCGGTCCAAAGAGAACACCGAAATAACGTTTCCAAGGTAGTGGCATCTTTATCCATAAGTGCCAGAGTAGGCTACGCCATAAGTGTGGTGTGACGCAAGCTCAAATCAAGGCTATAATAAGAACAACTAACAGGTTGAAGTTGTGTAGGGTATACGGAGTAAATGTCCGAATCTGTATTGATAGTAAGGCTGCATTAAATACGCTAGCAGATGTATATACGACATCCAGGATAATTCATGAGTACCGGATATTTCTTAAGGCTCCCACAAACGACCTGTTTTTACTTCTGGTTTTTTGACACGTAATTCTTCATGTCTGTCAAAATTGTTATTTTTGCAAAATGTTTACACAGTTTGCTCACAAAAATAGATGTACATTTATGGCTGATAATACCTCTACTTGTTTATTTTGCTTCTTCATTTGAGTATCAAAGTCGTGCTGAACAAAGATTGCTTGCTGGCGTCGCAAAGTGTTTGCCTTCGATATGGAGGAACTGATGTTTCAGCAGTTCTTTTGAAGTTGTTTTCTTCTCTAATTGCGATAATATTACGCTAATATAAAAAAATCACAAGCGATTTAAGAATTGTTAGCAAATATTGCTATTATAAAAATTTTATTTAAAATACAATAAAATATTACTTCTGTAAAATGTTTCCTCCAGCCAAGTAATGATACCGCCCAAATCAGTTATAGCTGAGTTTTTCGCAAGGCGCAGATTTCTAATGCTAGATGTTTAAATACAAAGGATAGGGTCCGTTTACAACAAGGGCACGTGGAAAGGATGGTCGGGGTCCCGCTTAGAAGCTGTGTGGACCAAGTACAGCGTTTACTTATAAGGAATGCACATGATAGATGGTCTGGTAAGATTACCTTTCCACTAACACAGGCAATAAGGACCGTGTATGATTGTAGCAGAAATTTGGTCTTCATGGGTCTGTTTCAGCGAAGGTTTTGACGGGGTGTAGTTACATAAGAACGCATAAAAGAAACTTAAATCTTGCAAGCAATAATTTCTGAAGAGCAGAAGCTCGGCTGTTTGTTTTCTGAGACCGTTGTAGCTATACAGACCGATACTGCACGGGCTGGCCGATATATCAGAACGGGGGAGAGGGGGGGGGGGGGGAGCGGAGTGGATTCTTTTATCTGATTCTCTGGTCGATTTAGTTTTGGTTAAAGGCTACATATCTGCCTGAGACTCTACGACAATACCATGAAAGGAACCAAATGAAATTGGCACCTAATCTAAAACCTCAAGGCTCTAAATTGATTTCGCGACTGACACTAGGTAATTTAATCTCGTTTTGCTAATCGCATAAAAAATCTTATGGGCAACTGCCTAAAAACCGCATTACCTAAAGCTATTGGCACTGTCAGAAAAATTAGTATAGTTCCCAGTTTCTGAGAAAACTTAAAATGTCGGCGTTTTCTATCCGTGTTTTCCAAAATTCGGTTATAAAATTTATTTGTCTTTTGTGCTATTGGCTTGTGGTGCAGGGCCTCCTAATTTTTGTCCAAGCACAAATTTATTCAAAGTGTGTGCTTGTATGGTTTGTGGAGCTATTTTTATTCCAAGTCTGCTCCCCACAATTTTTGACGGAGTTGTAGTCAATATATTTTGTTTGTCTGCACAAGAGGGTGGAAATATGTTGATAAGATACAAAATATAATGGCCACTCAATGAATTTGTCTGCAAACGGTTTGTATTGTTATTTTTCATATCTGTTTCTGTTAAAGTGTGTTTGGCTGCTTTTATATTAAAGTGTGTGTGTTATTCGTTACTGTTGTTATTTTTTATAGTTATTTTCTTATTTCCGTTGGTATTTTTAAAAGCCACTTTGTAAAAGATTTTGAGCATACCATAACTTTAGCTTTATATTTTTTTAAACATAAGGATAAATGTCCCAAATTATTTAGATTTTCAATGCTGAAAGGCCCTAGAACGATGCATTTCATATATATTTTGCCCCAGGAAAAATATGTTGAAAATAGATTTGGCGCCCGTTTTTTTGATTTAAAATAGATGAAAATCAAAAGCATGTAAGTACATCTACATGCAGATTTAATATAATTTGACATGTCTAATTAGTTTATTATCATTACTAACCATATTATTATCATTGTGATTACTTGTACCATTGTCAGAAGTAGCAGTATGGGCATGCATGAGCATGATAGTTATTGAATATATATATTCAATTCAGCTAATAGAGACTACAAGATCGCATACGGATTGTTTCATCCACCGTGATTTTTAAAATGCTTTTGTATTTCAGTAACACAAAATTCATTTATTTTTTCCCCCAAAACCCAGTTCTTTAAGTTGAACATAAGAGAAATATTATATAGAAGAGCACGGTTTGTTATAACAATAGCGTGGTAACTTCGATTAATATTGCAGTTTCTTAATATTATTATATTGTTGAGCTGAATATTTTATAATAATTTCTAAAAATTTACATCCAGCTACGAAGTATTTCCACACTAGCACGTTTCTCTTTAAATATTGTCATCCCAACTATATATTTTTATCAACGTGCGCGATGTTTATGCTGAATCAAGCGCATGTCGGTTTAATATTAAAATACTTTTCATTCATCTATACAAAATAATCGGTTGTAATAGAATGTCTTGTTGGCAAAGATCACCATAGCTTTGCGACTTTAATGTTTAGAAAATAAGCGTAGTACAAAATATTAATGGTTATCATTTTATTCAGAAAAACTTAAGCCTTGATCATTATGTTACTGGCATATGAAAAGTATTTTTGTTTTTTTTTTATTTACAAAGACTTATTTGACGAACAGTAAGTACAAATGTTTCAAATGCTGCACAGAAAAGAATACGCTTCTGGCTCCTGGACCCAATTGGGCTCTTGAATACCTGTTATGGAACTGCAATGATTTTTTTTATTGTATTTCATGGAAAATAATTATGTTCATCAATACATAGTTTTAACATATTTCATAAATTTTTTTTACTAAAATAACGAAAATCTGAGATTTCCATTATTTGTTTTAAAAGTTGCCAAATTTATATTAAACCAAAAAATATAGTTCTTTTTGTATATTTTCTAGGTACCACGATACTTATCAGGAGACTTAAAAGCCTTTGAAAACTTTGTTCAAATAGTTAACTTCATATTAAATTAAAAAGAATAAAGTTGTAATAAAATATATAAAAAAACAAAAAAAAAGAAAAAAAAAAAGAGCAACCGTATTCATAATATTATGAAAACGGCTTTTGCAAAATTGACGAGTACATTTTTACATTACACTAACAAAGTTTGAAGAAATACATTTGCTAGGTGCATGTGCACTACTAAAAGTCGTAAGTACTTCATATCTATGCTACCAACAGAAATAGTCATTCAACATCGAAAGCATTCGGTCGAGGTGAATAACTCCTGGAAGTCTCACATTGATGCAAACGTCACTCAGTTGAAACCACAACTAAAATGGCAGAAACTCTACCTCGAAGTTGGATTGCAAACTTTTCTTATACAACGCGATTCCAAAGCCTATATGGTGCTACAGAATTCAATTATGGGGCATGACCTCAGCATCAAACATTGAAAAAATTCAAAGACCACAAAAAGAAATTCTTCGAACGATTACTGCAGTTCCATGGTACATAAAAAATTTACGAATTCACAAGCATCTGTGTATTCTGCTTGTAGAAGACGAATTTTCAAAGTATGCAGCAAGGTACATCAGTAACTGTGAAAATGATTTACATTAGTACCTGCCTTGACGGCCTAACCTGATGGTGGACCAATTCCACGAAGTGAATTTTTCACGATTCACCACCGCCCCCGTGTGGCTTGTTAGGCTCACACAGGTAGCAATTCTTGTCATATGATTGCGGTCATATGAACAACTTCTTGTTATCGTGGGTACCTGCCATTATGGCCTTACCCCACGGTGATCTAATCACCGGGTGAATACAATGCGTCTACCAGCGCCCCCATATATGACGAACTGTCATGCATGAGTACTAATTCGATCACATGTTGTTTGGACATGATCTCCCCCTTGGTTAGGAGCGGAGCCTTTCTAATACTCCTTCCGATCTATGGGTCACGGCACCCGGTTGCAATGCAACTCCACACCGAGCTCAATTGAACTCTCCCCGCGATTTGGGTTTAAACCACAACCACCACGATACTCCCCGAAGGGCCGCACCATAACCGGGTAGGAACAAGTTCCTGGGGCTCCCGGTTCCCGTGGTACCAGATTAAGTCTCCGGTCAGACTTCGTGGCCTAAGGACTACTACCAGTAGAGCCCCAAACGGCTCGGGGACTGGTGACCCCCTGCAACCATACTTACAGTAAACAGCACGCAGGAACACAGCAATAACAGCAAACAGCAACATAAAACAGGAACGTCAGCGACAACAGCAAAACAGCAGCCACTCAACGAACAAACTGCATCACCTGCAACACAAAACACACACGGGCACAAAGCACAATAAACAAAAACAACAAAAACATTCAACATTCATCCTCACGGATGAGTACATTGGCCACCCCCCTGTGGCCCAGCCCTTTACAACACGAATAAAACAAAAAACAGCAATTAGAAATTACCCCCCTCACGGAAGGACTTACAAACAAAACGACGTTGCCAGCAACTCTGCAACCAATCAGCAACACAGCAACCAGCAACACAGCAAAAACAGCACACATGATGACAACACACCGCAAACAGTAACACCAGGAACAGCACAGGGCACAGGAACTGCGCTCTATGCTCCTCATGGTTGCCTACACTAAGACTTCAACCACAATCGCAACCAACTCCGCCAACAAAAGACGCACACGGCCCCACACGAAACTGCGGTTCAACAAACGACGGTTCCAACAATGGCAAGCTGGAACTTCACCCAAATTTTCTTATATGCAACATACTTAATTTTGGCGGTCTCACTCGTTTGAGAAGAAGGGATATCCTTTCCGCCATCAGAGCGTTAAATAGGTGAGTTTACCGATATATGTCGAGCAAAATAAATCTTTTTGTCTAGCATTTGCTGAACTTATTTAATATTTTGTTTTCAGTATTAAGATTTGAATACTTAGTTATATTATATAATTAGTTTATATTTTGAAGATCCAACAAACAAGTGAATGATAAAAAAAAAAACAACCGAAAGCCAATGTTTGCAATGGCACAATATGTTTTAATACATAATGTGAATCATGTGTTATAAGACATTACTGCTCTACATTGACAAAACAGGCAAATGATTGAGGAAAAAATATAGTTAATATATGATACATGTACTTGCACATGTAAACACATGCAACTACGTGTTTTCGGGTGGTTAAATTTTAAGGGCTAATGTTGAATGTGAACCACACGTAAACGTTAAGTTTTTTTCTGCATTTCATTTGACATTTTGCAATTTCAGACTAACGTGCACTTCGTGATTTTTTCGTCCCAATGTGCATACAATCGGAAAAATCGTGCAAAATTTGAGCAAAATGGGTCTGTAGTATATGCAAAAATACCAGTGCATGCTCGAATAGCCCGTTATGCTGAAAATATTGCTTCGCGATAGTAGGGCTGAAGAGCCGTCCGTAGCAATTCGTCGTCGTTGGGCACGACGGGCACCTCTGACGCTCGTCGTTGGTGAACATTATTCATAAAGACTTGCGTATACACTCTTACAAGGTGCAATTGACTCAAACTAAAGACTCTTGACCATTCTAAGCATCGTCAATTGTCAGAATGCTGGCAAGAAATGGCAACAGTGGACGATAAATTTTCGAAGAAAATCATCTCCAATGATGAGGCAAATTTTCACCTCCATGGATTCGTCAATAAGCATAGTTGCCACATTTGGGCAAATGATAATCCCAGACTGATTGTCGAAAAACCAAGCCGTTTTTCAAAATCAGGCCGGTCAGGCAGTTACTGTGAATGGTATTCGTGAGATGATAACGATCTTTTTATGGCCCGTATTGGAAGATATGGATGTGGACGATATATGGCTTCAACAGAACGGTGCCACTTGCCACACAGATAACCAAACAATGGTACTTTTGCGCGACTCATTCAAAGGCTATGTTATCTTACATGGTGGCGATGTCAATGGGCCGCCAAAATCACGTGATTTGACGCCGTTGGACTTTTTTCTTGGGATTATTTTTTAGAAAAGGTGTACGTCGATAAGCTGGCAACAATTCAAGAGCTAAAGAATGCGATAATTCGCACATTAACGTTATAAAACCTCAAATATGCCTCAGTGTCAGTGAAAATTTTAACCATCGGATGGAAGTGTATTCCGATGTTGCGCGACTATTTGACCGATATTTTTTCCATACAAAATTTAACCATACCATTATTGTCATAATAAAAAGAAATGCCAATAAATCATAAATAATTTGTGTTTTATTCAAAATCAACATCGGCCCTTAAAATTTAACCACCTTTTATTAAAAATTAATAATATATCACTCTTAGTTACATCCATAATCCCATATAATAACATACATATAACAAGCAAACGATTGGAAAAGCTTTGGAAAATACATACTAGTAAACATAAGTTCGTCTGCTTAGGCTCAGTTTGTTTACATTTAGTTCGTGTATATTTTACAAGCTTAAACAAGGACCTCTACAATCCTTTCTTAATGGCATTAATAAATATAATAATTTATATATAACTACACTCAATGTTATATCTCATTGTTAAATTCTCAACAACAGTAAAAATTGGGAGATGTGCCGTTTTTAAAACAGCACTTTTGATTGTTATGATTAAAAATATTTCTTTATGATTCCATTTAACAACAGGTATTTTATTTTTAATAGGAAAATATTATATGTGCATGTTTTTAAAAACTTGAGTAAATAAAAAGAAACGATAAAATGACCAAAAACAATTTATGAGCTTTTTATATAACACAACCAAGAAAAAACTCAAAGTGAATTGCTTGTAAATGAAAAGTATTTTAAGCAGAAAAAAGAAATCTGTAGAAAATTAATCTCTATCATCAACAATAGAAGGTGGGTGGGATGAAATCCAACATTTTCCAACAGATACATAAATACATAAAAGTATACCAAAATTTGCTGCATCTGTTAAATAAAAATAAGGAGCTATAAAAGGATTTTAATCGCCAAAAAGGGGAATGGGATTAAAAGTGTGGCAACCCTTAGTGACACCTTTTAAACCGTAGGAGAATACACATATGCATACATAAATATGTATGCAGATGTAGCAAACAACATGTAATAACTTCTACGATTTCTTAAAATAGTATATTCTTATGTACATACTCGTATATGTATAGTTTTTGAAAAAACTGAATATTTACACGTAAAATTTTTTTGGGTTTTAAATAAAACATACAATGATTCTTACGCAAGGACTGAGATCACTTCGACTTGTCTTATTTTCAAAGAAACTTGAAATCCTCTTAAATATATTTCTGTGCTTCGTTTCCGTATATTATTTATTTGTGCAAAGCTTTTACGCTGAAGAAACTGAGATATATTATAAACTGATAGATAACAATTGCTTACATATTTAAAACTATGATTTACTATTATCATACAAAATAGTGCCATCTGCCAAATTTGACATAAAGGGATACTGATGTGTATTAAAAATGCAACTGCATAAAAAAAACTGTGTAAAGGCTATTCCAAAACGCAAGATTTGAATTAAATTGTAGTTTTAGTTTTTTGATTGTTACTTTTTATTTACGGGTATTTATATAATAACTAATCGGGCAAATAGTCTTCACAGAGCTGCATGCACATATGACTCCATTTGTTCAAAAATTTCTTGGCCATTTTTGATAAATGTAGCTGAATTTCGTTGATAAGAAAATCATAGTCAAATTTATCTTGGCCATGCATGGTTATTATTATACTTACTAAGCCTAAACTGTCAGCTGTAGAATAACATTTTTAGGGCTGCCAACCATTGCCAAACTCGACGATAAATTGTCATTTTGGCAATTCGCATGTTCTAATTTAGCAAAGTGGTGATTTGATGATTTTTGTTCTAAAAGTGGCGATTTTTGCATAGCGACATTTACATCACGTACATGCAAATTTATTTATGACAAAAACAATTTATAGCAAAGTTAAAAAATTATGCATTAAATGGCGTTTCAGACTATCATACAAGTCTTAAGATGTTGATTGGATTTTGTGGGACAAAAATCTAAAGATATTTGTTGCGACTGTCAAAAAATCTAACGTACCATTACATTTTGTTTTCACACAATCACACCTAAAGTAAAAGAAGGAATATGACTTGAAAATAAACAGCCAATTTACTTAACGTCTGGTTTTAATATTTTTATTATTTGCTTTTGCAAAAAATGCAACCTTGATCCAATGAAAAATCTTATTTTTTAAACAAATTTCTAAAAATGGTGAAGTGTTATGGGATGTCAAATCTTTTACTGTATTATTTCTCATTTTCATAACGCTTTACATTCACGCTATCACACTTGCACGTATTATTCGATTTTTTGACAAGTCTTAATACAAAGTGTGATAGTCTGAAGTGCCCTTAAGTAATGTCCAGAGCTGGGTAAAAATTTAAGATGTTTACTTGTGTAACATTTACATTGAAGATGGAAGATATTTTATTTTGAAAACAATTTAAAAACTCCTGATAATATTGTCAATAAAAACAGCTACTCTACTTTAGAAATTCTCTTAGAATTCTCGGTTTTATAAATAAATATTGTTAGTAATTTATATCATTTCTAACCCATTGTGTAACATCTCATCTGATTGTTGTATGTACACAGTGGTGTTAACTTTTATTTTTAACGTACTGTACGACATTAAAAAAAATTACCAGACACGTTATTAAAACAAAACAGAGGGTGTTTTAAAATAACTATAAGAAGAACTAAATGAAAAGTAAGAACTAAATTAGATATATAAGATTAAGCATATAACTTAAAAACTAAAAATATTTTTTGTACTTTGTCAAATTTTACCACTTAGTGTAATGAATTCAGTTAGAGACATTCGAATTTTCGAACATTTTAGAATCATAATTTTCTACAGCGTTTCAGAAAAATCTTCAAAAGGTTTCTTTTTAAAACTAACAGTTTGTCAGAGTTTTGAGTATCCGCTGAGTGTGTTATAACATTTACGAACCGAAGCAATTGCAAGTCAAGAATATTGCATGTTTTTTATTTAAATATTGTACAACTGTGACTATATCAGTAATTTTATTACAATTTTATAATAACCCCAGATTTATCTGACAAGTGTAAACATTAACATATTTCGAACACATTTTTCTTTTCTTTTTAAGTTCGGAGAGATAAGTTGGAAAATGGATAAGTTCTGGATAAGTTGTATTGTCCTATAACTTAACTGACATAAACGGCATATTTTTTACATGCGTTACTTGAAATACATTTACGGTATTCCTAGGATGGTCATAAAGTCATAACTCTTAAAATGACAGCATGAAAAAACATGAATATATGTGAGCATGCTGTCATAATGTAGTGTGCTATTTAAATTTCAGTCAGCTAAGTGTATAGTTATCACACCACAAAAATCACAGCTAAGAAATTCGTACTACTTTAAAATTTTTATGCTGTCATAAAATATTTGAATATTATGCGTGATAAAATGCGTTATAAAGCAATACAAACACAAGAATTCTTTTACATAAAAATTCTTTTATATAAAGGCTGTATAAGAAAACCAGAGTTAATAATGGATTTAGTATTATTTAAACCGCTGTTCTGTTAAAAATCGTTATTGTTTTTTTTAGAAAGTTTAATTCTTAAGTATTTATGACTGGAGTGATCACTGTTCAATAGCTTTGGCGATTCTTACGCAGTTGTGTTGTGTGAAATTGTTGTGTGTATAATAAAGCACCTATAATATTAGAAGTATTAAAATGGAACCAAATAATTTTTGTTTGAAATTGCCGTATAAATAATAAAATTACCGTTGAAGGTCCAAATTACCGTACAATGCGGTAATAACCGTACAGTTAACATCACTGTATGTATGTACACGCCAATCCACACAAACAGCATAAAGGTAAAACTATAATACACAAACAAACAAACATACATGATTTAAAGAATGCAAAATTTCAAGTAAATTAACGAACAATAATTTTATTGTTGCGTTCTTATTTTTTCGCAAGCATGTGTTCAATAGCTAGAAAGTTTATGATGATTGTATAAGGTAATAAAGAACTATAAATAGCAGACAGATGTTCGACAGTGACACAATTTAATTCAAAACTTTGTGCAAGACAATCATAAACCAGAATATTAAGGAAGTCCAGTGTGTTAATATACTGTGGTACTAACTATAAATAAAGTTGTGAAATATTTAAGTACTATGTAACTAAGAAGTGTGAGTCTTGTTATTTGATTTAAAATTGAAGCAGTCGCAAAAGCGTTGTTAAAGACAAAACCTTGACAATATGAAAAACCAGATCGGGATTTCCAGAGTCGAGAGTGAATTTTTTTTTTTAAACATTGAAAACATTTAAAGGCGACAAAATCAAATTCTTCGACCGATTACTGTAGCTCCATGGTACGTAGACAACTTACGAATCCACAATGATCTGTGTGTTCCGTTAATAAAATACGGATTTACAAAGTATGCGATAAGTTATATCAGTAAGCAGGAACTTCAGTAAGCAGGAACCCTCTTGCACGCAATACACTTAATTTTAACGGCCTTACTCGGTTGAGATGAAGGGATACCCTTGCCACCATCAGAACGTAAAATAAGTGATTTTACCGATATTGTTCGCGCAAAATAAAACTTTTTTGTCTAGCATTGGCCGGACTTAAGTAAAAAGTACATTTTTTATTTTTATATTTAGTATTAAGATTTCAATACTTATTGTTAGTTCGTTTTGAAGATTCAAAAAATAAAAAAACGCTTAACAAAAAAAAAAAAAAAACTTAAAATTTTTTCTCAAATGGACATTTTGTCTGTCCGATGTGAAAAACCTTTTTTCCCAGTGTGTTTACAAACTCTTTTAAAGGAAAAAAGAATATTGAAAATTGGTTCATAAAGTTTGGATCCATCTTATTAGACACATGTTGACTCCATCGAATCAGTACTGAAGCAATTTTTGCTTTTCTGTCTGCGCACTCTTCATTGGAATCCGCTTGATCTCCCATCGTACACCGGTTGCCTTGCACTTATTAAGCTGCCAACTCTTAAAAGTCGTAGGACTATGTTGAATATATCATTTATTTTAAATTTGATTAACGGTTTGACATTTGTTCAGTGTTTCTACTCAATAATATTGCATTGACGGTTCCTAATCGTCCATCTAGACACTACGAGTTGTCAAATATTAAATACTTTAGATCTAATTATGCAAAAGCTGATCCATTTAGCAGGATTTGCATTCAATTTAACAAATATTATAAATTTATAGACTTTAGATAAAAATACTGTAAAATTATTGCCTTTCTAAATGCTTTTTAAAGACTCTTATATATAGTGCTTGTAATGTGCTTTTTTGAATGTAATAATTAATTGGTAGCAATATCTGACTGTATGGATATTACATCCATAGACATGAATAAATAAATAAATAAATACCAGAGTAACTAAAAAAAATTTTTTTTGGTCGGAAATTTCATCTGTCTGGTGTCCAAATTTCTTTTTTTTAATTTTCAGACCATTGGCAAACTCTTTCAAGAGGAAACATCAGTTCGTAAATGGTGGGGGTTTTTTTTAATTTTGCACCCCTTTTCTCCTTTTTGTCGCTGAAATTTCAGCATAAAAGCTATGTTATGTTGATTCTGCGACCTCAAAATATCTGAAAACCGAATTTCGTTTAAAAAAGGTTTAGCGGTTTAGACATGAAAAGCTAAAAATGAGTTCATACTCCGTACACAAAGTTAATTTTTTGGAGGGACATTTTTTCAGTCCAAAATTTTTTGTTATTTTTAGGCTGTTACATACTCTTTTGAAAGAAAAAAAAGTATCGGAAAGCGGTTCATATATGGCGCAGTTTCTAAAAACTTTATTTTTCGGACGGACAGTTTGTCTGCCCGACGTCCAAAAATGTGTTTATTAGCATATTCTTTAGAAACCTTAACGAAAGAAAAGGTCGGTTCATAAATTGAGGAAATATTTTGACCCTTTTCTGGCTCAAATTTCAGAATAAAAACTATATGAATAATGAGTCTCGGACTACAAGGTATCTGTATACCGAATTTCATCCCAATCGGTTCAGTGGTTTAGGCTTGAAAAGGTAACAGACAGACAGAATTACTTTCACATTTATAACATTAGTAAGGATTATATACTAGACAACTGATGTGACAAAGTTGTTTTGACAAATCAGCATATCATCTAACTAACACTTTCATCGCTATAACATTCATTGATTCTTATGGAATCGCTTTTTAAGTAAAGTGCACACTGTGCCTGTCGGTGAATATTATTTTGAGTGTTCACTGGTAAAAAAAATTATGGTTGCAGAATCTGGCTCCTGGAGTATGGTTTTGCAACAAAATATCCTAATCGGTGTTACCTTGCGCTGACGTCGCTTAGGAAAATAACAGCGAACTTGTTCGCTGAGCTTACGCATGTTTCAGTGATTTCAGTCCTAAGATGTTGTTTTTCGTTTAAAATTGTTCCTGTTAGAAATTGAAGATGTTTGATACTTCCACACTTTCCGTATTAGCAAAAATTATGCGTTTTTTCTTAAGAATGTGTTGCTGGTGTTTTTTACGGGTTTTTCCTTTAGTGATAACATTTGCAAGAAACATTGTGGCAAACAGGATAAAAGTAATTGCGCATGAATATCAACGCATTTTCTACATGATGAAGTTGTGATTGTGATGCTAAAGTTTTGTTTTTTTCTATTTGATTTCAAACAAAAGAAACAATTTGATACGCAAACATATACAACCATACCGACTTTGTTTGGAAATAATAGAAAATTATTCCGGCTGTATGCTGTGTGTGGAAATTAAAAGTAATCACTTAAATGGGTGTTAGTTTTGGGCGCTGGTAACAGAATTGTCTAATTCTCCTTTTGTTCCATCAGAAGATTGGTCAATTTAATAACAAGCCACTCCCTTTTAATTGTTTGCTGCTTCAAAAAGGTTCTCATATTTCCATGTTTTTGCTGCAAATTTTTTTTGTATAGAACTCATTTAAATTTTTTACTCTCTTCCAAACTTTTTTAGCTTTACAGATACACATATGTATGAAAGGTTATTCTTTTCTTTTGATTTGTTCCTATTGTGTAAAAAAGAAATAAAGAGCGAAAGCATTTGAATATTTTATTGTCTTCGGAAAATTTATTAAGAAATTTTCTTGCTCCTTCAACCATTAAATGCTGCTTCTTTAGCTGAAACACTTCTCGCTCACAGTGCGCACATGTTTATTTCTGCACAAACAATTTTTTTTCACAACGATTTACATGCGTACATATGTATGTATATAGGTTTGTTGCGTGTGTGGCACGTTATCTAAATGAGAAAACATTTAGCAAACTTAAAGTGGTTTTTTGTAAAAAATGGCCGTTTTCAACCCTTAAGTGTTGAAGAACAAATTTGAGTTTTGCTGAATTTGAGTGAATTCAATGAGTAGTTCCGTTTCCACACTGTTCCCTGCTTAACTTCATTGCATTCCACAAAAAAACTCTGCACGTGCTATCAAACGAGTTTAGTTATCACATCAGTATAAATACATATTCGCAGGTAAGTTTTCAATGGTCAACAAAACAGTTTGAATCTCATAAAGTAATTGATTGCAAATTTTCCCAAATTAAGAGTAGAATTTTAGTTACAAAGAGCAAAATTAGATATATAGTACATAAGTGTACAGGAATGAATCTTGATTATTAAGATATTTTTCCTCTTTCATTCAAACAATACCAGGTAATTTACTTAAAAGGTTTTTGTTATTAACATGTATCTGTATCTGCTTTCCAAGTTTGCATTGCTTTTAATATTGATACAATATACATAACTTTATGCCCAACAGTGTTGCCAGAAATAGAAATTGGTTTGCACATTTGTATAATTCTCAAAATAACACACAACTCGGAAAATTACAGAACACTCTAATGTTGTATTATTTTAACAAACCATTGTTAAATAACATAATAATTTATTCTGATCCTACGAGTAGTTTCTCCGATATTATTCAACTTTTCGCAATAAATTTGTTCAACTTGAAGTTTTTAAAAAAAGTTTTCCAAAGGAAACCAAAATATTGAGAACAAATTAAATAAATAACATAATGAAATAAAAAAAAAAAAAAAATCAATCAAAAGACCTAACGCTGAAAAAATTTAGTGTACAAAAGATGCCGATTCTTTGAACTGTAAGTTTTTAAGCTTTCACGTGTTGAATGCAAATCGGAACTACTACACAAGTAGAGAAGAAGTCCTTTACTAGATTCTTTTTCAACTGAAGCAGTTCCTTCTTTTTTTGAACCGATTACTCAATCTGAAGTGTTATACAGCATCTGATCAATTAAGTTCAATACTGTGGGTTCTGAAGGCATTTGTCCTAAATTCTTTAAGAATCCTCATACCTGCTCTACTTCCGCTTATTACTTTCAGATTTACTAAAATATCACTATCTAGTCGGCATTTCTCTGCTTCTAAAATAGCGAAAACAGTACTTATATCGAAAAGCAACAGTGATTAGAGACCCATAGAGATTTTGCCATTCTTATCCAAAGCTTTTGAGAAAATTGAACATTGCCAAATTAGTCTATTCCTGGGAAAAAATAAAGCTTTGAGAATTGAAAAAAAAATTGTTTAACTGGCTTAAATGACGTTGCTGAGGATATAAGTAGGGAAGTTGATGGTGATGTAAATTGCGTTCCTTATTCTTATAATATTCTGTGTCACAAATTACGCTACTTTTTAAATTTTTCTTCAACCGCCATACGGTTAATGTCATCATCACGTCTTCTTAGCAGATGTTGAGACTCACCTAGGACAATCAAGTGTACTCCCAGTAATAAGAGGTGTAGTTACCAAAGAGTTCAATAATTGAACTCCAATTATTTTCTATGTATTCTAATGATTTGTCTAGCGTAATTACAGACTGCAAGGTAAGAATGTATGCTCACGATTTAAAACTTTATTCAAGTTGTAACAATTATGCTATAAATCAGCATATTTTTTCATTAAATCAGAAACTTTCTAAAATACAAAAATCGGCCTCAGCCCATCGGTTTAGAAATAAATCCGAAAAAATCAAAATGTGTTGTAATCCAAAAACGGCTATTAAAATCGGTTATAACACAAGTTTATTTATAAAAGATCAGCAAAAAAATCTGTGAGTTATATTTATTAACTCATTAACTTGGTTTGACCATGTTAGTTATGCCTGTGGGCGTACATTGCCTATGCTGAGAACAATTTGGCAGACCCAATATTATACTCGCCTAACGATTAGAATGCTCTTGGCTAAAATTACCGTATTGCTTTCGCAGAATTAGGGAAATTTTTGGGATTCCAGTAGACGATTTTGGGAATTCCCAAAAGCCTAGGAATACGTTTGCTAACCGGGTCGTTACCGTTTTTTCATATTCGGTGCGCGTTTTTGCCGTGGAACGTGTATCTGAACTATTAATGGGCATTCACTTTAGCGCGAAAATTGAAGTTTCAATGTTGCTTCGGGGGAAGTGAAGCCAATTTTGGGGACTCCTAAAAGGTAAAAAATAAATATAGTTTAAAAAACTAAAAAAAAAAACACGCTTCGATATCAAACTAAAAAGTAGGAAATAATTTTAAGAACAAGCTTAATTAATAGTAAATTAAGCGTGTGGCGCTTTGTGCCACATTTTTCGTAAATCCAGCACAGCAGGCTTAATTCGTAATTATATAGTATTGTTTAAACAAGTTTTTTTTCTTGCAGTACATATATATGTATATGCAATAAGATTTTCCTAAGTTGTCGACTTTATCAAAATCGACTTGAATAGAAAATATTTTTCACTGTGCATCGATTTTAAAAGAAAGCCTCTATACTGCTGAAGACATATTTTAGGAATCGTCCTGAGGAAGTGCGAAAACCATCACAAAGTGGAAAATTAAGTTATTGTTGCAGATGTGCAACACTTGACCTTTTGTATGCTAAATGATTGATTTAATTCTGAAAAAAAAATAGGGAAACGTTTGAGTGTCAGTATATTTACACGCATACATATTTGAAATGAAATAAAGGAAACGGATCTGTAGACAACAAATCTGTCTATAGAAACTAACAAGAAAACAATTTGGAATCGACACAAAGCAGTAGAGTAAACCTAACTGAGTAAAAATGTTTGGCATCGTTTCAGAGTGAGAGGGGTGATATTTTTTTCAGAAAACAATTTACTCATTTGGAAAAATGGTTTCGCAAAAGTTTTGTGCAAAAACCAGCCCCCTTAACGATATAAAATAAAAGAATGGAAAAACAAGGTGGCAAAGAAGAAATTTTCTGTTTGTGATTTGAGAACATTTTCCCGTCTGTAAAATGATAATAAAAGGTGGTGGTAGCGGATTTATAAAACTATATGTAAGCTGAAGTGAAAAACCATTTTACGCTTAAACGTTTATGTGTGTTTTTGTGTAGGGGTTTTTTGTTGTTGCTGAAATTTTTGGGTAGTGTTGGCAAAGACTGAAAGAATTTTAAACCAACCACCTTAGATTCAGTTATGTTTTAAACACAAACAGACAAACACGTCATCAACAACTCAACTGAAACTTTTCTTTAAAGAAACTAAAACAACAACAAAAAAATTTTTTTTATAAAACGGTTTTTACCGTTTAACTAAGAAAAAAATTTAAATATTATTGGAGTGGGGTTCAATTGATGATTGCAAAAATAAAACAACAATTATAAGATATTGAAAGTAAAAAAATACAATACACTTAAACCAATAAAAAAAAAAAAAAATTATATATAAACAAAAATAACAAACACACAGAAAAACTTTAGCTTGCTCAATAGAATATTTACAAAAAGGATACATTTTTAGCGAGGATATGTTTTTATCTACAAATGACTGTGTGTGTTTAGATTTTCGGTGAGTTTTTTAATGTTTGTCGGTCTGTCAATGCCAAAAAACGTTTGGTAACGGTTACGGATACACAACAAAGGATATGAATGTTTTAAATGTAAAACATTGATGATCGTGAAAGGACGCATACATTTTTATTAGCGGATAAAATATTAAAGAAACTAAAACAACTTTTTAAATAAAAATCAAAGCGTGAACTTAAACTATAAAATAAAATGATAACAATTTGAAAAGAAAGAATTTAAATTAGTAGTGCTATTCAATTAAATTTGAAGGTGAAAATAAATAACTAGAATAAAATAAAATACAATAAAATTAAGTCATGTCTTCCCCTGAACATGAAGTTGATATAAGTGTAGTGTCTAGTCCGGAACCAAGTCCCTTGGGATGCGGTCAGGAAGGTCGCGATACTCCATTAAGATCCAACTCTCCGGCCCGTTCACAAGGTGCCTCAACACCAAATTCAAACCACACACCCACAACAGCTACTGGCACACCCACATCTAGTACATCCAATTATCAGCATCATCACAGTCCCACTATGGCTACTGCTGTGCCACCAACAGTTTTACATCATCACCTACAACATCACTTGAATTCCTTAAATGCCGGTCATCCAGTTGCTTTACATCACGCATTACACAGCTTTGGCCATTTAACACATCCTGCCCATCAACATTTACTACATCCCGCCGCTGTTACACCGGCGGCAGCCCATCATTTTTCTAATGCCCTCAATAGTGAACGTCTTAGTCCTCCGGCCATGGCAGCCATGGCGCCCAAATCACCTGAGTCCACGACTACAGAGGAATCGCAAACAAACAACAATAATGCCAAAATAACAAACAATAATGAAACAAACTCTGCGGGCGGACAACTCCAACTACAACAACAACAATCAGCCAGTTCAGCGGCAGCAGCGGCGGCTGTTTTAAATGGCAATATCAATAAAGTAACATCGGGAAATGGTTTCACTAGTTTTTCCATATCTTCCATTTTAAGTCGCAATGAACCCAAAAAGAACGGTACAAATTTAATAACACCGATACCACAACTACCGCCGGCTACAGTAGGAGGGCCACAAGATGCTGCCATGTTGTCTAGGTAAGTTTCCAAAAATATAGGAGATTGGAGATAATTGAATTCAGAAATCATATAAAAGAAATAAAATAGGATGTAATTTTCTAATTAATTACCTTGAGCTTAAAACCGATAAGTGATTATTATTTTATTTTTTACCTACTGAAAAATTTGCCTTTAAGAAAATCTAGATGTGAATTCTTGTAATTAAGCCAAAGAATTGGTTTTAACAACTTTTAAATTTTGTTACGTGAACTTTTTTATAAAGTAAGATTATGTTATAAATATCGCAGATCCGGCAAAAAAAATTTGCAGTTGATTTCATTTGTTATAAGAACCCATAAACTCAATATCTGGAAAACTGCCAAATAATTTTCACAAAATTTTGGGACGAAAAAAACCGACGTGCTAGAAATCAATTAAAAATAAAGATATAACAAAAAATTGGTGTTACAAATTATGAATGAAAATGTAAATGATTAAATATACAGTTATGTTTTTTTCTTTTTTTGTCTATCTTGGACCAGTACTCAGGCGATACCACCTTCATATGCAGTGCATTGTACCAGAACTAGGAAAATAGGTTATGAACAGGGGGAAAGAGGGAGTAGCGTTTGTGAATATTTTATTTGAACTTTCCAGCGTTATAACAGACAGGAAACACGTCTGTGGGCAACTTATTCCATAGGCGAAGCGTACGGCTGAAAAACAAATTCTCTCTTTAATGCGTTGTACGATTCCCCGGGCAATCAACCGCAAATGAATGAGTTTATACATAAATGTGCGTGTTTCAGGAATAAGATCCCAAATCTCGTCAGAACAAAATCCATTGTAGTAACGATAGAACATAGTAACGTACCCTACACTGCATATATAGAGTATTGCAATAGAATTGGATATCCTACTGCGTTTGATTTAATACAATAGAAGCCAAAAATATTTCGGTTGGTTTGCGTTTAAGTGTGTAGAGAAATTATCAAACTCAATGTCATAGAATAGAAAGTTAAGGACCAAATAAACTACGTAAACTAATAGGCAAAGACACGCTTTCCATTTGCATTTAAACGGTACAAATATAATTCATACAAACAGAAATTAATTAATTATTTTTGTTTTCAATGCGAGTAGATGACAATTGTGTTGCGGCAATTTGTTTACCATACGACTTCATAAGATATGAATTGTTTTAAAAATTGTTATAGTCTCTATTTGATGAAATAAATCTTGTTGTGATAATCTTGGTTTTCACTTATTTTCTACAAATTTATACAATTTGAAAACTCTAATTTATTTTGTGTGCTTTTTCTTGCACCATTTCATTCTGCAAAATTTTTATTGAAATTTTAAAATTTAGCGCAGTCAGTAAAAATCCTCAAGATGTTTGTTTGTTTTTGATTTTCGTGCAAACATGCTTCAAATATTTGTGCAAACAAGCAAACACCGCTATAAACAATGCAAAATGTTTGTACAAATGTAAAATTTTGTTATGTTTGCCAATTAGTTTGTGTAGTTTACTTGGCTCTTTAGGTAAAACAAGAAAATATGTAACTGCAAATACAAAATAATAAAAATATCAGGTAAGACTATGTTTCTTAGAGCCATTATTACAAATTACCTGTAAGGTTGGCGTTAGTTGAAGGTACCTTTAGCAGAACCATTTTGCACTATTACAACTTGCCTATAAAATCAATTTATCTTTTTGAAAGTAGGGCAACAAAACACAAATATGAGTAAAGACTACTTCTAGGAGGTAAAAATTGTAGTGGCAACAAAAATTAACTTTAATTATAACTCTTGTAATAAAAAATATGGCAGTATGTTCAAATATGGCAACATCAGATATAAAACCTCCCGTTAAAATATACAGGTAGGATTGTATTCCCGGTAGCTTATCGCTTACTTTTACGTTAAATGGCAGTAGTAATAATGAAATCAGATTTATCCGGCCAACAAAATCCTACCTTTAACTAACACCAAGTTGTAATAACGGGCCTTAAGGTGTGTTTATCGGGTTGTTAAATTTTATCGGGTTGTTAAATTTTAAGGGCCGATGTTGAATGTGAACAATACCTAAACGTCAAGTTTTTTTCTGCATTTCATTTCGCATTTCTCAATTTCAGACTAACTCAATTTAAGAAGATATAGAATGGAAATATAAATAATCGAGCAACGCATTAAAGTTATTCAGGCTTGTTATGAAAATAGGTGTTCAAATCACAATGAATATCGTGCATTTCGTGCTTTTTCGGTCAATTTAATCGCCCAAATTTGAGCAAACCGGGTCTGCATGCTCGTACAGCTCGTTCTATAGAAAATATTGTTGCTGTGTGCAACAGTGTGGCTGAAAACAGCCCACTACAACTCGTCGTCGTGCCTAACAATTGCACCTTTAACGCTCGTCGTTGATGCACATTATGCATAAAAACGTGCATTTACATACTTACAAGGTGCAATTGGCTCAAGAACTAAAGCTTCTTGATCGTTCCAAGCGTCGTCAATGATCAAAATGATGACTAGAAATAGCAACAGTGGATGATCTATTTTGGAAGAAAATCATCTGTAGTGATGAGGACAATTTTCACCTCAGTGGATTCGTCAATAAGCAGAATTGCCGCATTTGGGCGAATAATAATCCAAGACTGATTGTCAAAAAACCAATGCACCTACAAAGAGTGGTGGCATCATCGGTCGTATTTTTTCCGGACCCACCAAGGTCTATTGGTGGGTCCGGTCAGGAAGTCACTGTGAATAGTGTTCGCTATCATGAGATAATAATTTTTCATGACCCGAATTGGAAGATGTGGATGTGGACGACGTGTGGTTTCAACAGCACGGCGCCACTTGCCCCGCCGCTAAGGAAGCAATTGCACTTTGGCGCGACAAATTCAATGGACTTTTTATCTCAGGTAGTGGCGATCTAAATTAGCCGCCAAGATCATGTGATTTTACACCTTTGGACTTCTTTAGTCCAAAGTTATTTGAAAGATAAGGTGTTCGTCGATATGCCAACAACAATTCATGAGCTAAAGGATGAGATAACTTGGCACAGCGTCATTGAAAATTTAGACCATCGGATGGTGGTGTGCCGCCATTTGGCTGGTATTTAGTTCCACACATAATTGACCCTTACCAATATTATCATAATAGAAAGAAATGACAATAATACCTAAATAATTTGTGTTTTATTCAAAATCAACATTTAACCGCCCTTTACAAGTGCTAAGTATTTTGGTAGAAGGAAGAAAATCGGCAAAATGTATTAAAAAATCTAAATTCGAAGTTTCACTAGCGGTCGGTAAATCTGCATTTTTAAACCCAGAGTTGTATTTTTAAGTTTACGTTAATACATGTTACTACTAATATTAGATCTATTGAAAAAATGAAACATATCTCATCGTATAAAATGAACTATTATTGCGTTTATACGCACCCTACTCGAAAAAAATAGGCTGCGTATAAACGCAGTGAAAAAAGAAATAAGTCTCAAGGTCTATTGGTTTTCTCAGAAACGGTATTTCAGCGGTGGGCAGACAAAAGGACAGACGGACATCGCTTAATCGGCTTTTCTATCAATCCTGATTCAGAATATATATTACAATTACAAACGGAATCACAAACTTTACATTTTTCTGAAGGGTATAAAAAGAATTTATAAGTCTGATAAAACTCTTAAAAAATCGTTAAACTTGTTAAATAGAAAAATTCACTGAATCAATTAATAAATGCTTTGCATAAATCACAAACAAATAGGATGAATAGTTTTCTGAACATACATTCGAATGTAGCCACAAACGGAAAGAATTTTGCATAAAGTAGCACTATGGGAACTTGCCGAATTTCCAGGAAAAGTGTTATGTTGTCATACTGAACAAAAGCTTTTATTAAATCAGCAAAAATATTTGTTGAAGAAAACGTATTTCTTTGAACAAAAATTTCATTGATTTTATTTTCACTATAATTTTTACTGTGTAGGCTACTTTTGCAACATGGCAATCAAGTTGCCCACTGTAGGCCTAGAATAAACATAAAGAATAACTTTTGCAAACATCTTCAAACATCTAAAATTATTTACTGAGTTTTTAAAGAAACAGCTCGTGCAATAATATAACAGGATGATATATCAATACGTAACCACTCTGAATTGATGCATAAAAAAATCTATCACATATGTACCTAAAGTTTCAGAGAGATTAGGAAACTTAAAAATTCTAGACCACACTCACTACAGAATAGCACACAGAACTAGCAATACTTTAAATAAATTACTCAGTAAGACCAAAGACAAACTTGACATAGCAAATGTAGTCTACAAAATACCCTGTAGAGGAAAGTTGTAAAAAAGAGTACGTAGGCTCTACCAAGAACAAGCTGAGAGCATTTGAAGAATTGATGGTCATAAGTCTGAATAAAAATGTAGGTACAATTCTACATCACAAAAAAACTGCACTTTCATCCCATTGTGTGAATTTACATCACACACCCAGCGTTGTCAACTTTGAAATTTTAAAACGCACCAAAATGGGGAAAAAAGCGCGTTATTTCAACAAAAACTCACCAAATTTTGAAACCTCATTTTTAAAACCAATTTTGTATTTTAAAAAGTATAATATTTTTATATTAAAAACCACGATAATGACACACCCTCTTTAGTGACTATTATGCAATCAAACTGGGTCTGGTAGCATCGCCTGTTGGCATGCAATCAAAATCGTTTAATCGCTAGAACTTGTGTTTGTCAAACTTGGCCTCTAGTACGGTTGTGTTACTTTTTTTAAGATAATGGTATCTTGATAATAATTATAACAATATTCTCTCAAATGGTTTATTCAGCAATATTATTTAATTATATTCGCTGTCGACCGAAATCGGCTATTGCTTTTACTGCCTATTACTTACGAGCAAGGGATGAAATATGTTGAGGAAATTTACTATTAGCGAATCATTTTAAAAGTTACAGAATCGTACTACAAGCCATAAAACTCTCTCCATTAATAGTAATTCTGACAAACACAATGTAAATTTCATTTGAAAATTTTCCCAAATTGTAACAAATAAAAGATGAAGTTTACCGTAATCAATACTTGAAAAAGTTTTATAATTTAATTAATAATTTAGTAATTTATCACTGAAACAGTATCTGTGTCTGCATTTATTCTAATATTTGACAAACTTGGCTTGATCGTTTAATAGTAAGGCACGATAAATCCATATGTTTATTTTTCTTTCGAGAATATGTATAATAGAGCAAGATTATCTTACTTTGTTTTTGCAAAACGAAAGGAAATATTTTGGGCACTTGAATAAACTTTTTTCTTACATTAAAACAAAAAGCTCAGTTGAATTGAAATTGACTTGGTGCCACCGAAATTTAAAAAGGGCACCGAAAATGTAAAAAAACGTACCACGCATCCACTAAAGAATTTTTTGCACAAAAAATTTTAAAAAGCAACAAAAACGGAGCGAAAAGCACCGAGTTGACAACGCTGCACCACCAGATTTTGACCAAACCAAGATTTTAAACATTAAAAATAATTACAAACGCTGTTACATGTTGGAGATGTTACAATTCCAACTGAAAAAAGGATCAAATATATAACAGGTACTGAAAACTGCTCTCAAATATATAGATATTTAGTTAATAAGAGAATTAAGAACTTTGATAAATAAACTTTAGCTTAGTATAGTAATAACGTGATAGTTAAAAAGGATCCCTATTTTGTGTTTATAGAGTTCTTTCGAGAAAAGCAATTAGGTGTATATGTTATATTGATGTTTCTTGTATGTACTTGCAATTTTTATTTACAAGTATTTATTACGATCATAAAAATATTGAAAATTTTAAATTAAAAATTATACCTCAAACTCAAAAAATTCCTGACATTTTTATTTTTTATATTCCAGATTATTAGCAGGTTATTAAAATTCAGCAAACTAAATTTATCTTATTTCTTGAATTCAAAAAAAAATTCTGTTAATTGTTTTCTGTGAACAGGAAATTTTTTTAACGCCTTGAATATGAAGTTAATTTTGCTTATCTCTTAAGTATTTGTCATTTATCTTTGAATGGTTTTAAAGATTGCAATCAAACTGCTGCAATTAATGCACATTTTAAACTACTCTTTAAGTATTTCTTGGAAAAATTAATTTAAAATTGCAACTACAGAAACAACAACAATCATGCAATTTGTTCAATTGTTTGAAATATTATTGAGAGCTATTAAATTTCAAATTTTGAGGAAACGATCAAAATTTTATTAACAGCTGATAAACACAAATCTAAAGTTACAATATTCTTTTAAAAGCCTACAATTCCGAAAGTAAATTGTGAAACTTTTAGATCATTTAAAAAAAATATACACCCTTCCAATGGCAAACTGACCTAACAATATTAATATTTGAAAGGTTAAATTTATACGTTAATAAAAAACATTTAACTACGCGTACGAGTATATTTTATTCAAATGTCTTACAAAAATATGTTAAAATATAATCAAGGATCGAATTTCGGCTCTTTCAGTTTTTTGTAATTTTTTTTGTATTTTTCTGGGGGAAGGATAAAACAAAAGTTGCTTAAATTAAGTCTTCACAAACAAACCCCTTAAAACAATTGCATTTTCGGTAAAGTCTGTTAATAATGATCATTTTCATTGTATTAACAGAAATTATGTAAAATATTCTCCCTTTGTTAGTGGAAAAATGTAAGTAAAAGAAGTCAGCCAGTCAGTGTTCAAAGCCCTGGTGTATTTTGAGTGGAAAAGTAACCCTGTTGTGTGTATTTCTCTGTATTTTATTTTTATTTTTGGTTGATAAAGATCTGGCAAGTGCTAAAGTGATGTGCACATAGTCAGTCGTTTGTTAAAAACGAAAAAAAGAGAACACAACAAAAAATAAAAAACAGTAAAAGAAGCCATCAAGATAAAAGCGGATCCTCCCGCGTTTGTGGCTCGTGAGCGTGTGTGTGTTTGCCAACGACCCAAAGGACTAAGCGTAAATAAGGCTTCCTTAAATTGGCGCTTTATTTGACGTGTGCTTACCTTTTAGATATATTTATCATTTTAACATCTCTTACAATGAGACGACACATATCAAAAATTAAAAATAGTGGGTTTGTGTAATTGTATTCACTTAAGGGTTTAAACCTAAAATTAAAAAAAGTGAAAACAACAAAAATACAAAAAGAAAAAAAAAATTGAGTAAATGCACATAAAAGTAAAATAAAGATGAATGATTAATTAAAGCTTAACAAAGTCGTTGAGTAATCATTTAATCATTTAATTTTGTGTTTTTACTTTTTAAGAGTTCTCCTGTCAGTTTTAGATAATGAAATTGATTAATAATGTCTATGAATGTTTAAATATTTTGATGTAATTAACAATTTTTTTTTATTTAACCAACAGTTTTTCTGCTTAATTACAATTTTGTTTAAAAATATTGATGCAAATTATGATAAACAATTTTAAGCAAACAATTTTAAGGGAAAATTTTAATACCCTTAATAAATTATAATCAATAATTTTTATTCTACATATAAATCGTTTAAGGAATTTGGAACTACGACAAGGTTTCTGTCTTATTTTGCAAATATGTCTAAGCATTGCAAAAACCCTGTTCGATGAATAACGAATTCATCAAAAAATTGTATATGTTTGATAAAAGTCTGCATTATTAAGCTCAGAAGACATTTGAATATATTAATTTGTTTTTTGAATAAATAAAGCTTCGAACCAGACGAGTATACAATTGGATATGAAGTGGCTCATATTTTATTTTTATAAAAACAAATGAATGAATACATAAACAGCATAAATAATGCGACTAACTCTACTCGTGGAGAAACAAATACAACCAAAACCGAATAAAACGAATATAAGAAGAAGAAGTTTCACATATGCTCGTATTATCATGCGACTGAGTATAAGTATTATTCGAATGTATTACTAGTAATGTACTTATTACTTTCTTTGGGTTAAATTTTTAAAAAGTAAGTGCATATGCACATACTTACCGAAGTCTATATATATATATATATATATATATATATATATATATATATATATATATATATATATATATATATATATATATATATATATATATATATATATATATATATATATATATATATATATATATATATATATATATATATATATATATATATATATATATATATATATATATATATATATATATATATATATATATATATATATTTAATTGATTAGAAAATAACTTGAATTTAACATTTTCTGCTTTAGTAAATTTTGAAAGTCAAAGCCACTGCTACCGCCACGTCCATCTACTAGTGCCAGCCATAAATTTCAGTATTTCAAGGCTTATAGCTGTTAAATTGTTTCAGTAAAATACTGATTTAACATTGTTCATAGAATTTATTACTTTTGTTGAGTTATTATTACTGTTCAATTTCATCTTTGCGATCTAATTGATTGGTTCGCTGAATTCTTTATTTAGAAAAGTGTCTCTTTAATATTAACAAGTTAAGTACTTAGTTTAGTAGTTTTAAATATTAATTATTGCTGTATTTAGTTGCTTATACGTAAACTTGTTTTTCTGGTTTTTTTTGTAGCATTTAAACAGCTTAATATTCCAGAGATTTTAATCCACATACGTTTTTCGGTTAGTTCAGTTTTATTTCGCGATTTAAGTATAATACTTGCGTCTTATATTTCTTTGTTTGCAAAATATATATCATAGAACTGAAGATTGTTTGCCGACATACCTTTATAGATCAGTTAGGGGAAGGGAAATAGTTTTGTATAGGATAGATTTGGAATAATATGAGTGTTCAAACTGGAGCCCAAAACTGGAAGCAAACAAGTCAGGTCAGATTAAATCAGTCAGCAGTTAAAGTACCATCGAAAAATAGAAATATTGAACCGTCAAAAAGTATAATGGAAAACCAAAATATCCAGAATAATAGCCATATTCAGGATCTTTCCGCGACCATAAACGCAGGACCCTCGAATGTAGCAGCTTCAGCAAGTGTAGTTGTAAATGAAGCAGTTGATTTGTCCTTGGTAGTCCGAGGATTAGGTAACAGTGAAGTTTCAAGCATTCAATATTCGCTGGAAAGTAAAGTGAAGGAAATGGTTCAGTCGGAAATGGCTAAAGTGGGGAAAACTGAACTGGCAAAAGTTGTTGCTGATTTAGCTAACATAATAGTGCATTCGCAAACAACCCCTGCTACTCAAAATGCACGAATTTTAACAAAGGAAATTTGTCATTACCTGCGCCAGGCGTAGCACAGAATGCAAATAGCTCTGTATAGCACGTATTTGAATTGACAAATTAGGCGTAGTTTTCGACGGGTGTCCAAAATATTTGAACATCGATGATTTCGTGCTGCGACATTATTAATTATCATGGGTAGAAGTATTGCAAGATTTGCATTTGCTTGTGTCAGGATCAGCAAGGGACTGGTATTGGCTAGATATTAAAGTCCATGGCATAGCCGATTGGCCAGGGTTGCAGCACGCCTTGTTGGGGCAGTACCAAACAACAAGGTCTAAATTTGAAATAATGAGAGACTTGGGTGAACGAAAGCTGCAGAGCGGCGAAACAGTAGACAGTTACTCTTAGGCAATAAGTCAAATAAGAGCGAGACTTATACAACTGATACCTGAATATGATCTGATAAAAATTATAAAAAGAAATATAGGAGAAGGTTTATTGTTTATCCCACATCGGTTTCGTCTGTAGAACAACTTAGGGTGGAATGCAATGAAAGCGAGAGAAATGCGACCATTGCAGCAACCAGCGCGTCACCCAAAGTTCGTGAGTGAATTAGATTACGAGTATGACGTTCAAGAAGTTGAAAATGAATTTGTGAACCCATTCGGAAATTATGAAGATATAGCCACGTTGAAAGTGAACAGGTAACAGCATAAACAACCGTTGATATATTGGAATTGCAAAAAATATATTATAGTATAGTGAATGTAATGTACGTTCCAATCATATTCGTATTCGGATTAAAAAGAAGACATGAAAGGATCAACTATACAGCGGAATTCATTCTCTTTTTACTCATTTTACTCTGTACTAAATGTTTGAATACTAACAACCGTATGCAAAAACCTTAACAAAGTTTGGTAAGCAATTATTAAGAAAAATTTCCTAACGTTATAAGCAAAAACGATTGTTGTATTACCATCTGTTTGAGAAGCTAACGTTAACTTTAAATATTTTAAAGTTGAAATGGGTACACTTTACCTGTACGTTAAAATGACATTTAAATTATTTGTTTTCATTTCTCTTGAAAAGCACTGTTCTCTGAAAATTCTCAACAAAACTAATACATTATTTTTATTAGATAAGGAAATTGAAACATTACAATGTATATGAATTGAAAATATTAATTTTGAAAGAGCAATATGAACAACAAATATGTTAGTGATGCACTTTCAATCAAACGAATACAATGAAAAACAGTATTCGAATAATAAAAATATTTCTAGTAAATAATCCTTTTCTCAATTTCATTAATATATTACAATTTTATTAATATAGTAGATATTACATATTCATTATATATTAAAAAGCTAAATCCAAGAAATGTTTGTCAAAAATGTGTTATTTTATGTAATAATAAAAATTTTTTATTTTTTTAATTTGTTTTTCGATTTACGAATATTTGTTTTCATTTATCACTATTCAAAAAATTACAACTGAACATAACGGGATTGCCAGAACAAAACAATTTAATTCCTTGCTACATTTAGTAGTTAACATACTGTTTTTGCATAAACTTTTTTAATAAATGTATATCAGTGCATGTGTTTGGTAACTAATAGCATGTTCACACGAAGGCTTATTTTCGAGGTTCGCGCTCTCATTCGTGGTTCGCGGCCCAATCTTGATTGAACCAACATAATTCGCCATACAAAATTTTATGAACGAACCAACTTGGTTCATTTTGAATCTTGTTGCGAACCAAGAAAAACCTACTGTCATCTCCAAATTTGATAATAAATTATCGCTAGTTTATCTGAACTAGCTGCAAAAAAAAAAAAATCTAAACAAAATAAAAACAGATAATTAATGCGTGTAAAATCAAAATAAACACATTGAAAATGTAAAAATTTGATACTTACATAAAGATTTAAATAAAAATGTAAAAAAGAATTAATGAAACGTTGCACAAAATATGTATACATCAGTGTGAAGCAAAAAACATCCGTCTGAACACCTAGTTTCGCAATAGTGGTTCAGAGAGCGAACCAAGTGTTTCATATTACCGTCTGAACATGGTATAACGTATACGGTAAAATTCAAGTAATAATTTTTTTTTAATGAAATAATGTAATGTATAATGTAATGATTACATTTAGAAAAATTATTCAAATATAATTAATAATATCATTTTAAATGATATTAATTTTACTTAGTTTGCACATAAGCATATTAGAATTAATCCTCAAAACTCTTCATTTGAAAGAAATATCTTAAAATTTTATTTTGTTTATAAAATCAGTAAAATTAAGGCAACATCTTCCATCTGGCAATGCTGCTCTTCAGAAATGTGTTCACAGAAAAGAAACAAGAACTATTATAAAATTAATCATACAGCACGTTGAATTAAGTAGACTTCTTTGTTAATAATACAATATTTTAATAATAGATTAATATCTAGCAATTTTTCACACCTTACGCATAACTGAAGATCAATTCAATTTTATATAAAAATTCAATTCATATAGGGCCCGTATTCAGACAACTATTTAACTAATACAGCCGATTAGAGTAGTGAAAAGGATATCAAATCTGTGTAACTTTTGAATTTTTCTTTTATGAGTTTTAGACTCAGAATGAGAAGACTTTTCGTAATCTGTAGAACCCTTAATTAACTAATACTGACCCTTAATTAACTAATGAAAATTCTGTCATACATATATACATAAACATATTTACAATATCTGCTCACTATCAATCCTAAACTCATTTTACAAATTTAAAGTGTTTTATGAGAATAATTTTGTTATAATTGGTTATAACGCTAGCATATGCCATTCGTTTGTATTAAAGTGCTTTTATATGTTTGTATGTGTTTAAAAAAAATCTCTGTGCATTTTTGTCCCCAACTAGGAGAAATAAACATTTTTACACAACCGTTATTGTTGTAAAGTCATAGCACTTTATACATTATGCATTCTCGTCGTATGCAACAAAAATAAAATATTTGCCGCTTAAGGATAACAAACATCAGCAATTATTATTTTCCACTAAATGCTTTTAATGTTTCAAATATCATCATCACAATTATAAATAACAGTTGTATGAATAACTGAATGAGAAAGATGAGAAAGATTGTAAAGTCACTTTTTCACACACACACACACACGCACACATGCACAAAAATACTGACATTTATTTACATGTGTTTGAATGCATTTAATCCCGTTTTTTTTTTTTTTTTTTGTATAAATGGAAGATAAGCTTATAAAATTTTGCACAGATATATGTAACATACATACATATGTACATACACATTTGGGTAGATAAATGTGTATATTTCTGAAATGTGTATTTAGAAATGTTAACCCAGAATTTTCAACTTTGTGCATTCATACCTTTACAAAACAGTGTTTACAAGGTTTAAAGTCTGTTAAAGGGTAATAAGATAGACACGAAATCAAAGGTGTTTTGTTCAATTTTTGTACATTTAAATAATCACTGTAAACATTTATATACTCTTTAATTTATAATTATGTAATACTTTATTGTGTGTAATTGTATTGTAATAATTACATATTGAATTGTAATTACATTTTATTAACACACTAATGATAATCAAATGAACACAATCGGACAAATTTTCTAGCATCATACTAACGAGTGAGTATCAGTAGAATATTGTGGAATATTGAATAACTCGCATATAAAAGGACAACAGCTCAGCAAAAGGGCAGATTTATGAAAGGACCAGTGTGTATGTATATTTATTTGCACATATTTAAATAGGACCATTCAGTTGCTGAATGAAAGCGTTTAATAATAACTTTCAAAAGGGTGTGTTTGAATGGTTTTGTTTTATTTCCCATTTTGTATACAGATTTGTTTTTGTAATTATGTAGATTTGTTAAATCTGTTCATAGGCAAGCAGCTAAACTGAAGTTACAAAAAATATGTTCACAACAAATTTCGATCCTCTACGTTTTCAAACCTATCAAATTTCTTACAGACTTTGCCTGTATTTTCAAGGAGGGTTAATATTTTTTAAGGATTCTCTTTTAATGTAATCGTTGTTTGCATCTCTGTATGCTAGTAAAAATTAAAACTAAAATATATTTTAGGAAAGTATGGGGATTGGGAGAGAAACCAAAGCAAGAAATGCAATTAATATTTTTATTTGCTTGGCTAGATAAAAATCAGCGTAGATATTCTCAAGGAGGAGATTAATAAATTCGCATGAATTAATTGAAAGACGACCAACATCAGATAACTTTTAATTTCGATATGTTAACTTATTTATGCATTTTTGTCTTAAAATAATAGCATGAAAAAATATGAATGCTGTGAGCTTTGTTTAGTGCACTATTTTAAATTTGAGTCAGCTGAGATGTTTACGGTTTAGTTATTACCAAAAAAAAAAAAAAAAAAAGAAACACACAGTTTAAAAAGTCCCCTTAATTATGACGTTTTTGTTTGAAGCACAAAAACAAACTTTTTATGCTACCATAAAATATTAGTCCATTATGACCCCGTTTGAATTCCCCAGATGTTTTGTTTAGTGTGGAGTTTATGCCAATGTTGAATTAAATAACCCAATCTGGATCATTCAAAACAACACACACAAACGCAGATTATAATCACCCATATTCTGCTTGTCGGCGGCAATACCGTCGGCAATATTATGGCAACATCAATATTAATCTGGCATTCCCTAACAGTTTTGTATTGATGTTGCGGGTTAATCGATTATGTCAATAAAACCCAACACACATCTCTAATGTATGTGTCAGTGACTTCGTTTTGTTTACCTTTTGATTTAGAACAAAGTTTTGTGGAAATTAAGAAAGTTTGCGGAAAAAGAAAATTGAGGAAGTTTTTAAATACGAAATGTTTTCCAGCCATGTTTAGACTCCAGTGGCGAAGTAAACAAAACAAACTTAATAGTGGGAAGACGACTAATTAGATAGAAGTCTTGCATTTTTAATTCTGGGCTCTTTTTCCAACTTCTCAACTAGTTTTTGAAATTGAGCGGGATTCGCAATTTTAATTTTTTCGATCTTATTCCAATTTTAATTTTCTTTATTAATTTGTTTGATGTTTTTGTTAAACACTAAATAACCGTCAATTAAATACAATATTGCCGCTATTTTCTCTTGTAGAATATCAAATATGTGTCGGCAGTTATCGATACATGCTAATATTGACAACAGGTGTCGTCTTGTATTGCCGCCGACAAGCAGAATATGGGTAAATATATTATTGTGGCGTAGCTGCTGATCAAGTTTTGTAGTCAAGACTTAAGGCACATTTACATGGTAATATAAGATATTTAAATTTTGTGGGAGCAAAATATTACGAAATTCTATCCGTATTGAAAAATAAGAACAAAAAGGTGTTGTAAATATTTTTTGCATTTACACTTGAGGAATGAGTATAATCAAAGTATTATTATCAAGATATTTCTACACTTTAGGTGGCATGCTTTTATCCGATGATGATCCATATTTTCAATGATTGTGAGACATAATTGCGATTCTATGTCAACAGCTAGTTGTCCCCTACCTATATGGTATTCAATTATTTTTTCTGTTCTGCTTTGGTGTTATTGTTCATTGCAATTATTGTTATAATTAAAAATAATCCCTCTTCTTGACTGAAGTTGGACCCGAACTTGCAACTAGTTAGTTAATATCGTACATATGAGATTCAATGTCGTTGATTTGTCGCATTATATCATCTTTTAACCCTTTAACTTGTACATCGCCACGATGTAAGATAACATAGTCATTGAATTTCTAGCGCATAAGAACCACTGTTTCGCTGGATGTGTGGCAAGTGGTACCATCTTGGTGGAACCACATTTGGTCTAAGTCCATATCCCACATTTCTGGACACAAGAAGCCTGTTGATAGCTCATGATAGCAAACACCATTCATGGTATCTGGCCGACCTTATTTTCGAAGAAGTTTGGCGCCATGATGCCACCAGCCCATAAACGCACGGAACAGTTAGGCCGACTTCCTAATTGCAAGTTGCAATGCATACACTTCGTAAGCGCATACGAGTACGTAAACATTATGGCAACATCCCATGGTCCTAATCGTTTGGCAACTCATTTTAAGGAGTATCAGCTGTCAGAATCGCGCATTATTTTTAGTTTTTATGAAAACATTTTTATTTGATCACTTTTTTTCTTGGAGTTTTTATTGTCTTTAATAAAAGTTGTCTCTTTTTTGAAGGTTTAGCCTGAAGTAATTCCTCATCACTTGTCAACAAACTGGATAAATAATTTTGTGTTACCTCCATTTTACCAAAAACAGTTTTTCAATTTTATAACATGTGGTTGACATATGAGTTATATAGCGACGTTCCTAAATGCCGATAAAGTGCAAAAAATTCCTCTGCAACGTTGTACTTAAGATATGTTTATCATTGCATACGTATTTTTTTAAATTATGCATTGCAACTTACGTTTAGGAAGTCGACCTTACTGTTTGTGGATGCATTGGCTTTTCAACAATCACTCGTTGATTTCAATTTACCCAAATGTGATAATGCTTATTAACGAATCCACTAAAGTTACCAAATATTGACCAAAAAATCACGAACTACATTTTGATCCAAACTCAAATTTGCGTACCTTATTGCGCTGCCCTCCAAAGTTAAACTTATCAAACACAGAACCAAAGAAATGTCAAATTAAGTTGGGCAAAAAGCTTGACGTTAAGATGTAACTTATAATGCTGCAATAGTGTCTTTTTATTATTTCGCGTTGTTATTGTCAAAGTTAAACCTCCCCAAACACTACTCCCTCTTTCCTCCTCACCATAACCTATTTTCCTACTTCCAGTATAATGCGCTGCATATGTAGGGGTCATACCCTGAGTACTGGTCCAAGATCAAAAATATAAATAAAACTCACAATCAACATCGTGCATTATGGTTGGACCAACCTTTATGAAATAAAACACTACTCGTTGAACGCAAAATGTTCAGTTATTTTACAAAAAGAAATCACTTGCAAATTTTTTGTTTGATATGAAATATATAGCACAAATGTCATTAAAGTTCTACTCGTATAATACCCCTAAGTGTTTACAATCCAATAAATTCAATACTTGCAAAATACCAGCAACAAATCAATTTTAGTAACTAATTCGACAACAATCACACAAAATGTACATTTTTCTACCTCCATAACCATTCAAAAATCTATTTTCTCCGCACTGGACGCGTAGCTCACTGTTTGACAAACTAATCTTTTTTCACTTAAGATTAATATGGCACGCATTTGACACAAATGCTCATTCAGAAACTGCGTATGCAACCAGGCGTAATTTGTTATGAAAGAAACGTAAAATAGTTAAAATGAAAAAGATACGGAACCGTATGCAAAAACCTACTTAGCCAACAAAACTAAAATCGATTTAAAATTAACATGTAAAACGCATGAATCACAAACGAATGAATAGTGAGTGAGTGAGTGAACAACTCAAACGAGTATGTTCAACATATTTTGTGTGTAATAAGAGTTAATAATAATGGTACTTTGCTACTTACCCAGACAAAACATCCAAACATCAAACAATAAATAAATGAAAGGTAATTGTAATAATATTTTGCTACTTAGTGGTTTTTCAAGTGACCAATATTCTTACGCAGAGAATTACGCAGCAAGTATGAAAAAAAAAAATAAATAAAACATAAGAATTTTTAAGTACCAAATGTTAAGAAAAATTTGTAACAGAAATTTTAATTTAATCCTTCGCATACATGAATGATTTTTCAATGGAGGAAACAAAACGAATTATTTTATTTTCGTGACAGATTTATTAAGTACGACTGTTTTTACTGGCGGGGAGATTTTGAGATTTTTGACAGCAGAATTCATAATTTTTTTTTTCCATATTATAAAATCGTATCGTTGGTGTTAAAAGAGGATTATAAGGGTAATTTGCTAATTTCTTATTTACATGCGTTTTTGTTCCAGGTGAATAATGTGATATAACTTTTATAGTTTTAAGAAAAGTTACAATTGTATGTTCCGTTCCAAAATGATTGCCAAATTAAAGAATTTCATTAGAAGTAAGTTTTTTTTTTATTTATTTATATATATTGAATTAAATATTTCTTATTTTTGCAGCAAAAGATCGTTTTATGTTATATAAAAAATTTAACAGTATTTATTTTCAATATTTCGATAACAATTTGTTACCATCGTCATGAAAATTAATATGTTATTAAAAAATTTTTCAATTTGAAAAATTATTGTCAAAAAATTCCTATATACAAAAAATCTATACACCAAGAAAAATTATTAATTCATACACAAAGAAAAAATTCTTAACAATATTATCAAATTGAAAAATTTTATAGAATGGGTTCTTTCACTTGGACAGAAATTTGCTTTGCCGGTTAGAAAGAAAGATTTTCCGATTTTGAAAATTATAAGTGAGGGTGAAGATTTTGTTCAAACATTAGATAACAAGGAAGACCAGGAAATAGCTAGAAATAGGTTTACATCAGTTATTGATAATCATTTGAATAAAATGGCTTTAACAAGTAGAGATAGATTTGTGATTGATAGAGTAAATGAAGCAGAGTTCTTCTTCGACCGTTTTTTTCTTTTCTTAATATGTGTAATTGTTCGAGCTTAAGGTATTTTTTGAAATTTTTAGTTTTTTTGGTTTTTAATTATCTGGCAATATTTCGCTTTCCTTTGGATAGCTTCTTCAGGTTTTTTTCAAGTTTTTCCCAAACGTTTGCATTAAATATTGATTATGGTAAACTTGATTCATATATTATAATTCTGGTAAATTGTCGTGTTATTCAATAATTTTTTTTAAAGACACCGCTTACGAAAACTCAAATGAAATCTACACTGTGTTTGGTAGAATGCTTATTAATTTAATTTGAAGGCATGTAGTACGATTCTGTAACTTGTAATGATCCAATAATCGTAAATTCTTTCGAACGTAAGGCTTAGCAGTAAAAGTAACAGCTGATTTTGACAGTAAATATAATTAAACCGGGAAATTTACAATTGTCAATGGACTACAACAGGGCACCGTTAATTCTCCGATATTATTTAATTTGTATATAATTGATTTACTAGAGAAAATGGAAAATATTATAGCTTTCGCAGACGATATTACCATATATCACGCCGAAAATACAGTTGACAAAATAAATCACGGGTTACAAACTAAGTTTCTCTTAATACAAAACTATTCCATAGATTGGCATATGAAGATCAACTTGAACAAATGCGAGTGTATTCTTTTTAGACCACCAGTTGGAAAATGTAATAGTGATATAAGAAAAAACTGGAAGTCGTTTGGTATTAGATCAACTAATAATATAAGCATTCATACAAAAGAAACTGTTAAACTACTAGGCATAAATCTAGATAAATTTTTGTACTTTAATAAGCATGTAGAACAACAACTTATAAAAGCTAGAAAAGCATTCTTTATATATAAAAAACTTTTTTTTTCTAAATATATACAACCAAGGGTTAAAATTATTATGTACCAACTATTAATAAGGCCAATTCTATCATACGGTTGTCAAATATGGATTAACATAAGCCCTTCGTTCATGGAGAAGATCCGAGTATACGAAAGGAAATGTCTCAGGTGTTGCACTTCATTACACAGATCAAAGGAGAGTAACTACAGAAAATATGTATCAAACAAAATTCTTTATGAAAAAGCAGAAATATCTAGATTTGATAACTTTATTATTCATCTTATAAGAGACCATATCTTAAACAGTGTGAATACCACCGAAAATAACCTAATTATGGCTCCTTATTATGTCTCCGAAAAGTACATTTCAAAAACGCTACAAAATGGCTTCATGCCTCCTGAGGCTTTTCCTTTTCTTGATAGAAATGGTTTTCTCCAAGATGAAGATGGTATTCCTATATTTTACCATATTTATAGACGTTCCAATAATAAATCAATAACTTGTAAAGAACTTACAACAGAAAATAGTCGTTTTGATACAAACATTTATACAGAAGATAAAAACATTAAAATTATGAACCTTAAGAAATATTGGTGGCTTACACAATAAAAGTTTGTTGAATTTTAACTCTTGACCTTATCCTTTTATATTTTCCTATACAGAAGTAAGATTTTTGCATTCTTTTTGCTTACAAGTAACTTACTAAAAATATATTATTATAATTATGTATTATTAAATAAGAAAAAATTAACTGTATTATAAATTATATCTTGTACATGAGAGCTCGTTAAAATGGGACTTTGTATATATACAAATTAATAATTACACTTTTTGTTTATTTGGAGTTTACTATTATATTCTAAATACTTGTTAAATAAACATTAAAAAAAAAAAAAAAAAAAAAATAATTAATTATTAAATGACATTTTGATATATCGTTATAATTATTGTAAAGGTAACATTATATTAATAAAACTAACAGAGTCGTACTAGAGGCCAAGTTTGACAAACACGAATTCTAGCTATCGAACGATTGTCGCTTAAAAGGCTGTTTCGTTATAGTGTTTTTAGTATAAAAATGTTGTGCTTTTTAAAATACAAAATAGTTTTTTTTTTAATGAAGGAAAAAAATTCAAAAGTCGGTGCGTTTTTGTTCAAATAACGCGCTTCTTTCCCCATTTTAGTGCGTTTTGAAATTTCAAACTTGACAACGCTGGTTTTCTTGGTCTAAAATTTTAACATTATAAAAATTTGCTTTATGATTACTTTCAAGTACATGTTGTGATACAGCAGTTGAATGTTTATATTTTTGTGTTCTTGTATCCTGGTTTACATTTGTTAGTTTTAATAAAAAACGCTGGTCTTCCAAAATAATATATGTCAAAGATTTAAAAATGATATATTTTACAATATATATTTGACGATTCAAGCGAAATATATTATTTGACAATTCAAGCAAAAGAACTGAACTGAAAAAATGTGTATCTATCAATATATTTGTATGTGTGTGTTTTTCATATCAGAATTGTATTGTGGGGAATGTTCGCCAGATTAATCCGCCTTACGGTTAAGGCAGAAGCGTACCTTACGGCCGTAACGAGAAGTAATGTTTTTTGGTTTATTATTGGGGTCCAACAAAATATTACCAGAGTTACTTGATGGTATTTTACTTGAAGCGTCTTCATTTGTTTTCTTACTATAACGTGACCTGTGGCTATTTCGTTCACGGGTGTCTCGAGCTCTGGACTATTAATAATATTTGCGGTGTATTGTCTGAAGAGATTTGCAAACCATAAAGTTTCGAACAAACACTTGTGGTGAAGTCAGCAAACTTTTTTCAATAAAAGGTTTCTCTTTCGATGGTGAGATGTTGTCGTGGGTCGCAGCATACACATGAACTTTTTAAGCTTTCATTTGAAATCATTTCGAAGAACGTCATCTTTAGTTTCTGCTACTAAAACTCACCTGGGGGCTAATTCTGTCATTCGTGATCGAAATTACTATCGAGTAGAAAATAATTTCGATATCGTGTAAATTTCTAATGATGTGACTCGTTACGTAACGAATCGAGTTATCACTTCAGTGTTGCAAAATACTGACAAAATGTGTTTTATAACACTGCCGAAAATTGTATGTATATGCAAACTTTGCATACATGTTTTACATTAAAAAATAAACACACATATGTACCTTCACAATAACAATTCATTTAAATCTGTCATGTATGCGTGTTTGGACATTAAAAAGTAAGTAAATAGAAATAACAATAAATATGTATGTAAAAACAACCATTTAAAAAACAAAAAAATATTCTTGAATATAATAACATGTGACATGTGACAAATATAAGTATTTGTGTTCTTAGCAAATACTCATCTTTATACACATACATATACCTATATATATTAGTCATGAAATAAAAAAAGTCTTAAGAACCAAAAATGCTCAATTTAATTTAACTATTATTGCTATTCAAAACAAATTTTTAATTTACATTCCTTTTGTGTTTTTCTGTTTGGCTGGTTTTCGATAGTATTTTTGCTTACGAGTAAAAAGTTGCACGGTTGCATTCGAATGGTTACTCGCTATCGAATGGCATCATTAGAAATTTCGAAACCTTTTACTCGATATCGAATGAGATAATCCCAAAAGTGTAAAAACTCGCACATTCGAGTAAAAACTCGCTCGTAAGCGAATGACAGAATTAGCCTCCTGTAGTGCGATTCTGTAACTTATATAACGATAATCGAATCATTAAAATAATTATAACGATATTTTATCGTATTTTCTATTCTGTAACATTTTCTTAACGATATTCGTAGTCGATCAAAATCAGCTGTTAATATTACTGCCGATTGTCGATTTCTTAAAGACAAAAATTTTCTTGCTGTTTATTCAATCGTTAAAGTATATTTTTTTTACAGAATTGTGCATCCATGAAATAAAGTGCTTACAATCAGATTTTTAAGACATAAAAATATTTATTATATATTAAATACATAAATAAATACATAAAATATTTATTAAATACATTTTCAAAAACAAAAATTTCGGTATAATTTTTGAACCGCTAAAGTGTGTTTTGTGTTGAAATAGCTATTGAACGTTTGGCATTCGCATTTGCAAGGGATGAAACAAGTTTGAACACTTCAAGGGATAAGCAGTGTGTTTATCGGGAGTTGGACAATTCCTTTGAGTTGACAATTAATGAATTTAAAAAGTTATATTGGTTATCACCAGTCTTAGTTGTGGTCATTCTGAACATATAGAAATTAGTAAATATAAACAAATAAATACAACATATGGACACATATTTTATTTTACTTACCTTATTACAAATTAAATAATATTTATTGTCACTTAAAAACTAAAATCACAACAAAAAAAAAAAAATCAATATGTATACATATTGTTATAGAAAAATTAAATTGAAATGTTTTTTAAGCTTGAGGTCAGTTTTGTTTTTTATATAAAAATGTTTTAATTATATTCGATATTTCGTCTTCCTTCGGAAGACTTCTTCAGGAAAAACATTTCAATTTAATTTATAAAAAAAAGGTCAAATAATTAAGATCAAGATGTTATAGAAAAATAAAAATCAATATGTATACATATTGTTATGGAAAAATTTATTGTTTTTTCTTTTCTTCTTTGTGGTTTTCGCTTTTTTCTGGCAGAGATGCCACGTGTTGTTTATATGAATGAACAGAAAAATACAGCTGTTTTCCATCGTAAGAATTAAGTTACAGAATCACTCAATCGTTAGCGCAAGCGATGACAAAAGTTGCGATTATCGAATCGTTAAAAGTTAGAGAATCACACTACTGGAAGGAGTAAGCTTGAGCCGTATAGAAGTTATGATGGTGACTCTGAATCTGAGAAGTATTAGTGGCAAAATCTCTACCCAGTTTTCATGAAAATCCTTTATTATACCGTTAGCAGCGGGATGATAAGCGGTAGTTTTTATATGTTGAGTTCCTAAAAGTTTTGTTAGTTCCTTGAAATTTTAAACAAATGAGTTGGTTTAAAATATGTTTCTGGAACGCAAACGGCATCCGGCAACATAAAAATTAACTTGAGCACTTCCATATGGAAAAGCAAATCGATATATTGATGATTGCTTAAACTCATTTGGCAACCAACAGTTATTTCAAAATTAATGGCTACAAACTGTATAACACAAAAGATCCCCGTGGAAGATCTTGCACAGGATCAGCATTTCTAATAAAATCTAGCTTAAGTACTATTTAATGAACGAGACACGTGAGGAGTATCTTGAAGCAACAAACATACATATGTATTAAACATTTTCAGGAAAAAATCATTATTTCCTCGATTTACTCACCGCCACGATTTTCAATAACAGAAAGCTAATATTAAAATTTTTTCAAATCACTTGGGCCTCGATTTTTAGCGGCTGGCGACTATACCGCTAAAAACACTTTTTTAGGATCACGTTTAATTTCCCAAAAAAAACACGTGCTTTTTGACACCGTTTCCAAAATGGGCTTAGATGTGATTTCAAGTGGACAGCCCACTTATTGGTCGTCAGACCATCGAAAGATCCCAGACGTTATAGATTTTAGAGTTGCGAAACATTTTCCCTTAGAATGGATGCAAGTGGAGCTTTCATTAGATTTGTCATCAGGTCACTCACCCACTATAATCTCTGTTTCGATCCCCCAATAGGATGGTTTCCGGTTTTGTGATTTGGCGTTGCCCGTTACTCGAGTTAATTGGTTAAAATATAAAAAATATTTGAGTACACATTGTACGCAAAGTGTTGCCTTGAGAAAGCCTGAGGATATTGATGTGTCAATTAACGAATTTTCTGAGCACCTTAAACTAGCCGTACAACATGCTACCATTGGGTATGTAATTTCCAGAAATGTGAGCAATAGAACTTATTCGTCTGCAATTGTGAGAGTGGCAACTTCGCAGATCTCCCCAGCTGAAAACTAGGCTACGGGAATGCATAACTCAGTTAAGAAATCTGCTTGAAATCCACAGAATTGCTTCCCTTAAAACATATTCGGAAAGCCTTGATGGTACTCCTCAATCTGATTATTCCTTGTGGAAAGCGACAAAAGGTTTGAAAAGACCCGTAATATGTAAGCCACCCTTGCGAACTTCAACTGGAAACTGGGCAAGAAGCGATTCTGAAAAAGGAGGGATACCCTTGCCACCATCAGAACGTTAAATAGGTGATTTTACCGATATTGACCGTGCAAAATATCACATTTTTGTCTAGCATTGGCTGAACTTAATTAATTTTATGTAACTGTTTAGTATTAAGATTTGAATACTTATTGTTAGTACACTATTGTGAAATAAATGAATGGAAAAAAATTTGTAAATTACGCTATAACTATAAAAATTTAAAGGCGGCTAACAACCTGCCTGAATAAATGGCCAGAAACGTTATGCTGGCTGCATGTAACCGGCTTCGTATACACGTTCAAAACTTGTCGATAGTATCACTATCGAACGAAAACAATCGATAGTTAGCCAAAAATTAAACTAACGATAGTACTATCGATTGTTTTGCAGCTCTAAGCCAGTAACGACATCCTCTTGATACTGGTAATGGACCGACGATATCGATATTTATGTGGTCGAAGCGGTATTGCGGGGAATGTTCGCCACAGAACTTTTAAAGAAATCATTCGACGTATCGATTTTGTTGCATCGAACTTTCACTATATTTAAATACTAGAATTTATTAGCATTTAAATATTAATAAACTGGCTTGTATTAAATTCTTCTTTCTCTCACTCTCTCTCTCTCACTCTCTCGCTCTCTCTCTCTCTCTTATTGATTTTCAACGGACATTTGTATTTTCACACATGTTTTAAATTTCTTGCAGACACTTGCAAACTTTGTTAGTTTTCAATTTTCTTGTTTTAAGCTGGCAAAAACTTTGTTTACAATATTACAATTTAAAACATTTTCACACACAACAACCCTGCTGTTCATTAACCTTTTGCTAAAAACCTTAGACTTTTGTCAAATGAACCGACTTAAAAACGTCAGTGATTTATATTTGCATGTCTACACTGTTCACAAGACCACAATAACCTTTAAAGTCACCCCTGCTTTCATCAGCCCACCTATAGACAATGAATTCTGTTTCCAAGCTTAGGCTAAAAGAAAATAAAATACGAGTATATTCGTAATATGAAATTAATACCAAGTAATTTAAACTTTTAAATAAATTAAATAAATTACTTTTCTTCTCTAACTTCCCCATTAATGCGCCCTCTATAAAGTTAGTAAAAGTGATATTAGCATTTCAACCTGACCTGATTTCTTATAGGTCAATCAATAAATTATTTATTAAACATTTGAATGTGATGGTTTGTAGACAAATTTTGATTTGTTATAATTTCCTTTAAGTTGTTTTAGTTATAAACATTCTTTTTTTTAATATTGTTTGTTAATATTTTTGTTTTCAAATTGCTTTCGTTGATTTGTTGGTTTCTTGTAGGGTTTCTTTTAAAAATATTTATCTACTTTATTTTTAGTCTTTTGTGTGAGTGTTTTGCTGTTGTTATTGTTATTTTAGTCTTTTATGGTTTAATACCAATATTTATTTTTTGTAAAGCTTTTTAAAAAGTCAATTAGAGAAACAACTTAAGTGTGAAAAATAAAACAAGAACTAAGTAAAGAAAGCAAAGTACGGAAAAAAGTGTGGCGAACAATTAAATAAAAAAGGTGAACATAATGTCATTTAACCCTTGAAAAAATTCCAGGGGTTTTTAGGTAAAATTAATGGCAATAACAGACTATTTAAAAAAATTCTTGCTCTCTAACAAAGGACTCCTTTGCAAGCAACAATGAAAGAAGTTAAGGGGGCATTAGGCGTACCTAGAAGGTAAAAATTCTTGTTGAAGAAGGACTAAATATGCTGTTTTGATTTATAATAATGATAGTTCATAAAAATCTTAGAGTAATAGTTTCAATAATATGGCAGAAAGAAACTTTAAAGCAATGAAAACATTTATTTCAAGGGTATAGCATTATATACATAGAAGTTGGCTTTAAATTTTTGTGATGGGTATAAATATATACCAACTTGGCAAAATACAAGTTGGCAAATTTATTTTAATGTTCGTGAAGTTTTAAACGATTCTTTTTCCAAACGCGACATATTGATTTGGGCTGTATATGGACCGATATCGGAAATTTTGAATATCTGGTTTTGAGTAAACTCCGTTTATAATCAGAACGGGTTTTAAACAAAGAAATTAATAAATCGGTTTATACTATATCTCGGATATATGTATATGGACCGATATCAGAAATTTTCACTTTCTGTATTTGGTAACCTCCTTATGTTACCAGAACTGGTTTAAGCAACAAATTTTTTATGAATATATCGGCTTAGACTATATCTCAGGTATATATGGACCGCTATCGGAATTTTTCATTTTATGTATTTTATTAACCTCCTTTTATAACCAGAACTGCTTTTATGCAAAAAATATAAATAAAATTTTCATGGAAGAATTCTGTATCTCGGATATATATGGACCGTTAACGGAAGTTTTCATTTTCTGTATTTTTTTTTTATCTTTGACCAGTACCCAGGAGATGACCCCTACATATGCAGAGCATTATACTGGAACTAGGAAAATAGGTTATGATGAGGAGGAAAGAGAGAATAGTGTTTGTGGACTTAACTTTAACAATAACAACACGAAATACTAAAACCAACTCTATTACAGCATTTAAAATGTTGAAATTAAATTAGTTAAACCTGATCAGTGCCCCGTGTATATACCTTCGACACTGCTCAGATTAGCAAAATTTAGTCAAACACCTTTCACACTGCAAGGTAATGAAATGTCATTTGGTAACCTCCTTATATTACCAGAAACCCGGTTTAGGCTATATCTCGAGTGAATATGGACCGATATCGGAAATTTTTCTTTTCTATATTTTAGTAACCTCATTTTATTACTAGAACTGCTTTTAAGCAAAATAAGTTGTTTTAGTATGCTTACGCGACATTTTCAGTAAAAAATTTGTTGAGATTATATCTCGGATACATATGGACTGATATAGGAGTAATTTTTTTTGCCTCGTAATTGCCATACCATATAATATTATTTAGTTTGAAACAAAATAAGCAACTGTTTTTCAAAACTTTTCACCGAAAATTGCCTAAAAGATTAGATATTTTCAATTACCGATTTTTTTGAATTTCAATAGCAAAACCATGAATTGATTGGGTAATGAAATGGTAAAAGAAAAGTGTTTCTAAGTCTAAATGGTTTTCTCAAAAACGGTAGTTTAACTGCGAACAGACGGCCATCACTTAATCGACTTGTTTTTATCAATACTGATTCAGCATATATATACATATCGCTCCTTTATTGCAACATAGTCATATCTAAAAAAAGCTTGTTTCGAGAAAAACGCATTTCAAATTTTTAGTTTCCATACAAGTCTAAGTTTAAAAGTAATTTGAATAAATTTGTGGCACAATATAAAAGGCAGTGCTGTTAAAAACACTACATTGTTAACTCGAAAAGCTCATTTTTTGAGATATGACTATGTTGCAATAAAGGAGCGATATATACTTTATAGGGTCGGAACTGAAAATTATGGATATTACAAACGGAACCACAAACATATATAAAACCCTTTACATTGAAGTGAAGGGTATAAAAAAACTATAGCAATAAGCAAATAGGGAACAAAAACAGAAATTTTGCAGTAACATATTACGAATATTGAGAATTATATTGTATACTTAAACTTACGGACCTTTTTTAACACGCTTATTACTACGTTTATACGTGCATTTTATTTGCGAATAAAAATATTGTAAATAACAAAAATTGCCGTATAAACAGTAAATAAAATTTTAATTTGCGATTAGCTAACTAACGAAAACAATTACTGATTAAAAACTTATTTGGAAAGAAGACAAAAAAAGTTGCCACTTTATTTCAAAAATTTTCAGTTTTAATAATCTTTGCATTAATTGAATTACAAAAAGCATATATTTTTTTTTATTTTTCAGTAACCAAAATGCTTTTTAAACTACCAATGCTACCAATTATTTATATTTTGAACATATGCCATACTAAAAAAATAAAGCTTTTCCATATACAAGTTGACGTATTAACAGTGAGTTAGTTATTTGCAAATAGTTTTTATTTGTGAATAGCCTGCGTATAAACGTAGTATATATTAGTTTCACTTTTATGTTTGTATGTTTGAAACCCATGTCATATGAGTGATTATTACATATGTAGGTATATAAAACTGTATCGTGGGTATATAGAACTGGGTCAATTTCACCTGTTATGAATTGGTCTTGGTTAGGTACATAAAACTGTATATACTCGTACAGTGATGTCGCTTTAGTGCGAAAATTGGATTTGCCGTATTGCTTTCGAGGAAGTGGTGAGATTTTGGGGATTCACAAAACCGATTTTGGGAACTCTCAAAAAAAATTCGGAAAAAAATTCCGGTTTGGAAACGGATTTTCATATTTGGTGCGCGTTTTTGCCGTAGAACATGCTTCTGAACTATAAACGATTATTCGTTTTAGTGCGAAAATTGAAGTTGGAGGGTTACATCTGAGGTAGTGTAGGAATTTTGACGTTTCCTGAAACTGGCTTTGGGAATTCGCGAAAAACTTGGAAACGTTTCGGTGAACGCATCCAGTTATTTAGATAATTAGTTTGATATCGAAGGGTGTTTTTTAATTTTTTAAACAATATTTATTTAAAACCATTTTCTTTACAATAATCAGCAAGCACAAAGTTATTTATTTCTGCAAAGAAAATGAATATTTTGGTCGACATGCCGTTTTTCTGATTATACAGAAAAAGTTTTTAAATTATTTATATTTTGTAAAGTTAATTTGCTTTGCTATATTTTTAATTAGTTCTTTTTTTATTAACAAAAAAAGTATTATATCTTACATTTAAGTCTGGCGACCACCTTTTGAAACCCAAAATAGAGACCTAATAGACATTTCAGTCCGTACAAAAATTTGGTTACATTCAGTAATAATTCAGCTAATAAATTGTTTGAGTATGGAACTGTATAGGAATTTGTGCACTCAAACAAAGAGGTTTATGAAAATACTTGTTAATCGAAAGCAGTAATATTATTTTACAATATATAAATATGGTATCTAGCAAGGCGAATTCATTACTAGGTGAACTTGACAGCACATGTGATTATTTTTAGCTTCTCGCGTTTTTTTCAATGAGACTGTCACATTTTTTTTTCTTTTGTTTACAAACATTTTCGCGCCATTTTAATCTGAAGATTTTTTTGTATGATTTAGTGCAATTTCAAGAAATTTGTGTGAATTTAAAAGTGAAAAACTAATATATCTGTGAATCTAATTACAAACAATTATAAAAGTATATATTTAACGTTTATATACATTTTTTCCATCTGCACAATCTTAGGCGAATTTAGATTTTGACATTCAGGATATGTTTTACAATAACAAAATACATAGTACTGAATTCGCCTTTCCGCTTGCATTCACCTGTATAAATTCGCCTTGGTATCTAGTAATATTTTTGGTATACATACATGTATGTACTAAATGTATGTAGAAAGTATTCTACATATATCAACAATATGAAAATTTTATGAAAGCCAAGAAAAATTGGCAAACGATTATATTGAAAGAATATTTTATATAAAAAGTACTAAATTTTGTGGGTTATTTCTATAAAAATATTTCAGGAAAGTTTCTTACTTGAGTTGTTGAAACATTACATAAGTAACCAATTTTGAGCTTTAAAGTGTAGTAAATGTACTAAAAGAGCCCAAATTATTTTTTATACATAAATTTATTTTAATTATTTATTTTGCAAAGAAAAAAATTACTTTATATAGAAATAAATCACAAGAAAAATGATTTTGCTGCGAAATTATTACTTATTACGTATATTTAAAAAAAAGTTATTGTGAAAATTGGGAAAGAAAAAAATTACTTTATATAAAATAATTGTTATGAAGATTGCGAAAGAAAAAAATTACTTAATCTCAAATTAAGCTTAACTCAGCGTAAAAAAAATAAAAGAGAGAAAAAAAACATACAATTACACTGCCTGATACGTTTTCTTTAAAATTCCATTTACAGTTTTTAAGGCCAGAAATGAAGTTCGTGGCGCAACAATTTTCTGAGGTAAACACCTTCAAATTGAGAAGGATATACACCAATATTCCGCTAAAATATTGACCTTATATAATTGTCAGCTCTCTAATGATTATGAGTTATGAACTTAAGTCTTCTCGATATCATTTTGGCCATCATATAGCAATATTAACTAAAACACTCTACCGTGATCCCGTATGAAACAGTTTTGGTTTTTGTTGGCGATTGCTAAATAATATTATTACATTTTTACTTTTAAAACCCGTTTGCTGATTCTTTAATTTCAAATGAAATAATGACACTAACTAGTTCGTTACACAGTACTAAATACTTTACAACATATTTACACTTAATACCACTTTATATTAACACACTAGATTTGCTTACTTTTTGACTTATGACTGTCTTGCACAACGTTTAAAATTAATGTCTCTCTGCCGAACATCTGCCTAATATTTATACTTCTTTGTTACCTTCTACTATCATCAGGAACATTCTAGTTATTTGCACACTCAAATGTACAAATATAGTTCTTACGCATATATATGCACAACAACAATAAGAACGCAATTACAACAACAAAAGCATTGGTCGTTGATTTACTTCGAATTTTGTTTGTCATGTATGTTTGTTTCTTTGTGTATTATGTTTTCAGTTTTATGTTGTTTGTGTGAATGTGCGCGCAGATTTATAACAAGCAGACCACATTGGGTTAGATGTAATAAAAACTCGTAATAATATCATAAATTTGTTTTTCTGCATTTATGTGTATATTTATGGTTTCTTAAATGTACCTTTATTGTTGTTATTTAAAGAATTTGTTTTAAGATTTATAATCTGATATTATCTTTAATTATAAACTAACTCACCTTAATGACATAATTTTATGATTAACATTTCCCCTTTTCAAACAAAAAGATCACAAAAAGAAACAGAATCTTTCAAATCTTCAACAGACCCTTGTCATTTTTCATCATCTCTTACTTTGAATATATTTCTTTAATTTACACAAATTATGTCTTTTTAATTTTGCCCATCAAGCCACAACATCATTCGCTAATTGTTTATAAATGTCGTTTTACATTTCAATCAAAAGAAATTAAAAACAATGGATGCTGCCTTTGTCTTAAAAGCTTCCTCCCGTTGCTCAATCACAACTAATGTTGGCTAATTTTATTTAAGCCTAAAATAGATGAGAATAAGTAATAAAATAATAAATATTAGAGACCGTCTGTGTACCAAAATGAAATAAATACGTTCAAATTTAGCCCAAAGTAAAATGTTGTTACAATTATAATTTTTTTTTTTTTTTTTAAACGTTAAATGGGTGTCATTTGCGGCGGAAATGCGGTAGATGTAATTTACGTTATTTTTTCGGTTTCTGCTGGCTGCTGTTGTTATATGAAAACTTTTTTTTCTGAAAGGTATCCAATTCAAAATGGATCTGTACGTTTATTAAAGCTCCCCTTGTTGTTTTAACATTTTGTTAGTTGTTGGTATGTGTTTTAGCTTTGTTTTGTTTTTTTCTTCTGGTATTAAGGGTAGTTTAAAATTTTACAGTTTGTTGTGAAAATGTTTTGAAATGTTTTACATTTTGTTGCCTACTTTTTTTTTGGTCGGACAATGAATTTTTAAATAAATTGTTTAGGTTTTTCATTTCTATCTTTGCACGTTTTTTAACAAATGGTCTATTTGTGGTTTTGCTCTTGGGGCTGTAAGGTAAAAGCCAGTGAGTAATGGAGTTTGAAAAATTGGCCGAAAGTTAATAAACATGTTGTTAAACATCATAAGGTTTCTTTTGTTTTTAATTTTTTTTTTAAAGAAAAGATAAATGATTTAAGAAGATTAAATTTCATTAAAAAAATTTTAAGACTCAAATAATTGAAAGAAATCCCTAGAATAAGAATTCGTTAGAATTGCGAGTTCTAAGCTTTTGGCATAAATTAAGAACCAATATTTCTGTCCTTTCATTTAGTTTCGAATTAAATACATAAAAAATTATGTGATTTTATAAATATAATTATCCTCTATTAATCTTTTGAACTCAATCAATTGAACTATTTTTCTATTATTTTAAACAAAATAAACTTACTTTTACTGGCCACCACAGCAAAAGCCGAAACAAATGTGGTAAGTTGCTAACTTGACAGATGAAAGCAGAAAAAAATTAAATTAAAAAAATTTATAACATCAATCAAAAACTTCTTGTATTAATTAAAATTTGTTTAATTTTGCAGCAACAAACGCTATCAATTAATTTTTTATGTTATTTAAAAACATCGATTTTTGGTGAAAAAAATAGATTTTTAGAGAAAAAATAAGAATGTCTTGTAACCTTGCGCTAACTTCGAAAAATGGCTAATGCCATTGAATTCTACGTACTCGAATTAGCTTTACCAGCAAGTGCAATCAGTGTAATCAGATTTTACAGCAAATCTGGACGTATTGAAAAGTCTGTGAAAAATTTCATGTTTTAAACATTATCGCCGCAGAATGTGTATAAAAATTTTTTTTTGCAAAAGTTTTTACGCTGTTTTTGCATTAACTATATTTTTCAACTAATATGAAGATGAAATATACTCGTACATACATAAGATGCTAGAAAATTATGAAGTCTGTAAAGATATTTTGGTTGTGTTTGTTAGGACACATATAAATTAAATAGTGTTTAGTATAAAATATGTTTTGTTTAATGCAATTTTGTAGCATGTGAATGTATTTTATCATTTTTGACTAATATTAATTATAAACACTAACGGCCTTATGTATAATAAAAATTCTTATGCTAACTAACTAGCTGCTAAGTTGTTTGTGTGTAAATTCCCATAAGGGAAAGATAGCAGCTAGTTAGCTAGCACAAGGTTTTTTATTATATATAAGGCCGTAAGTAAATAAATTAAAAAAAAAGTAAAGAAATCGAAGTAAAGAAAAAAAAACTAACAAAATAACTAATGCTATATATGTATATCCCTGATAAAAAGTCTGCTATTTAAGGGTTGAGCTATTTTAATTTGCTCGTAATTTTGTTTAATTTCGAGCACCAAATTTGCAATACAACCTTACATTAGTCCATTTTCTATTACAACTAAGTTACATACATACACTGTGCCCAAAATCGTTTGGATACTCATCAATACAAGTCCAATTATTTAAATTTTTTATGCTCTTTCTGATGTACTAAAATGTATAAATATGAATAAGAATTAACTGTTTTAATGTATGAATTAATGTTATTAATAATATAACTACATTTGAATTCGTGCGCCACAATTGAAATATAATTATATAATTAATTATATTATAACAGTTTCAAATTTATAGATACTTTGCCCAAAATGAGATTTTTGAAAATATGTATATGAATTTATTTTTTACTTTTACCAACTCAGAAACAAGTTGTTCTCCATCTTTTTATACCCTTCCGTTTGTAATTTCTACAATTTTCATTTGCGACCCTATAAAGTATATACATATGTATATTCTGAAACAGAATTGATAGAAAAGTCGATTAAGCGATGTCCGTCTGCCCGTCTGTCGGTCGTTGAAATATCAGTTCTGGTAATAAAATCAGGTTATTTTTTTATTTTATTTCATTTATTTATTTAACCGAGCCCACAATAGGCCATATATAGTTAATAGTATAATTTAACTTAATGTGCAAAATAAACATTATATAATAATTAACAATTCGAAAAAATAAGTATTAATACAAATTCAGTAGCAATCAGACGTTAAAGTAATAGAAAATAATCATTATGAAAACTTAAAACAGTAAAATTTAAGGCATATAAACTGACAACGATATAAGTGTGATGCAAAATGGTTAAAGAAATTTTTTTAGCAGTAAATGATCTAAGGCTGACAGGAAGCTCTTTCCAAATTCTGGCAGTTCTAACTACGAATGAACGTTCAAATACTGAGATTGGGTATTTGGGTAATTCTGGGTATAATGATTTGTGGGGAACGAGAAGATCTTGAGAATGTGAAACTATCGCATAAGTAAGCGAGAGTCCTTGTAGATATTATTTTATAAAAAAGAGTAAGTATTTTTAAACGAACATATGAAGTAAAAGTAATTCCAAAGGATTTAACATATGCAGAGACGTGTTCACGTAATTTCAAACGATATACGTACCGTATTATTCTGTTTATAAGTCCATTTACAACTTTGAAATTATTCCTATTAGATGCCGAAAAGACTTCAATACAATAATTTATAGAGAATATTATTTTTAAAATATATATTTAAATAGAGAAAATTAAAATTTTCGATATGGGTCCATATATACCCGAGATATAGCCTAAACCGATTTTCAATAAAAAATTTTTTTTTTGCTTAAAAACAATTCTGATTATAAAAGTAGGTTAAACCGATTTTTTCATGACAGTGTCGGGTAAGCGAAGATTTTGCTTAAAAGAAGTTCTGATAATATAAGGAGGTTACAAACTAGAGAAAATTAAAATTTTCGACATCGATCCATATATACCCGCGATATAGTCTAAACCGATTTTTCTATAAAATTTTTTGTTTGTTTGAAATCAGTTCTGATTATTAAACGGGTTAATTATTTTTATAAAGAAAGTTTCCGGTATCTTTTGCAAAAATAGTTTTTCCCTGATGTCGATCCATATACAGATATCCAAGCATATTAAATTCAAAATTGTAATTTATACCATATATGTATATACCTGACTATCGTGAAGGGTATTTTAGATTCGGACCAGCCGAATATACCACACTCTTACTTGTTTCAAATATAATTGGCACAACGTTTTGAAACCTGCATGCTCTCTCTAAAAGCAAGATAAAAAAGGGTACGCATACATGTTACATTAAAAACAAAAGAATTATTCTTTCCTTTCTTTTGGTTCCCGTAACCCCAAATAATTATAATTACGGACGAGTGAATATAATTATTCTTCCACCTGGAGATTGGCATAATCTAAATTTCATATTTACAATTGGCCAAGGGTGGAGTTAACAATAGTCCAAGCTACTTCATGGTGCTCGAAGGAAACAAAAACTAAAAGCACGCTCTATTAAATAAGCTGTAGGGCAAAGAGACGTCACACACAGCTGATCAAATGAGGTCCATATCAAGGAATCATATTTTTTAACTTTAATTAAATATATAAATAGATATGTCTTCTAAAGTTCAGAAAAAAATTACCAAGTTACCTGAAGAAATAAAAAATATACACATATTGTTATACTAAAATTATGCGTTTATTTAAAAATATGTATGTATTAAAGTTAACAGCCTTAGTGTATTCAATTATTTTTTCCTGTCTTCTTTAATCAAGAGTTATTGATCGCGGCAATTATTGTTATAATTATAAATAAAAATATTTCTTGCCTTTAGCCAGGATTGAACTTGAGCTAGACCAATGATATCAACCCATCATCATATAATATTAGAAATGTTTATTTAAAAATATATATTTCTTGTGTCACTTGAATAAAGAATGTTTTAAAACTAAGCAAATTGTAATTTATTTTTAAGAGTATCATTTAATTAAAGTTTATTTTTTATTCAAGTGACAGTCAGTGTACTCGTATATACTCGCATTTCTTTTATCTGAAATTTGTATAAATAAACATATTTGATTTCTAACCAATTGTTTTTCTAAAAGTAGGAAAATCAATAATGATAGTTCAGAGACATACTGGTTGAATAAATAAATAAATATTCAAGCAACTTATTAAACACTTTTATTTTTAACTTTTCTCTGCAAGTTATATATGGTTATATATGTATGTACATATGTAGTAAAATGTGCCAAATATTAACAAACAAAAAGTTTTCTAAATAGTATACAGACATTTTGTCTGGGCATATACATATATTTTAAACATAATATATCGACTTCATTAAAAGTAAAACTAAACACAAAAATATGTTTGTAAATAAGCTCGTATTATGTACATACTATGTATTTAGTATGTACACAAGCAGATAAATAGAAAATAAATACCAAAAATCGTTGACCTGTAACGATTACCTTTCATAAGTATTTATGTTTGAAAAAGTTATCTACATACAAACATTTAATACCTCCACTTTCCACTACCACTCTTTTCAGTATCTTATAAGGATTTCATTACCTCCTCCCTCCTCTTGTCCTTTAGCTTCTTCTAACAAGCTATTACGTTTTTACCCTTCTTAATCATCCATTAAACATCTTAATATTTAACATTTTCTCTGGTAACAAAGAAGAGTTGGGGAAGAAGAGCAACACAAACTTGTAAGAAAAGAAACAAATCACTTAAGTGCTTTATTTAGTCAAGTAAGAGAAGACAACAAAAGTAAATCTTTTATTTTTGGCGAAAAATCAAATCAAGCGTTCGTTCATGAAAATAATAGAAGAAACTTCATCCCTTAAAAATGTTTGGTTTTTAGTGAAAATACCTGTTGGAAATTTGCTCAAAGCACTTTACTTGCAACCCTTCAATTACCAAATAAACAAAAAAAAAAAACGAAAAATGAGATTTAATGTTTTTGTTATTTTTACCTTGATTTGTGATGTTAAAGCTGTTAAATACGTACATACATACATATATGAATTCTGTGTACGAGTATGTATGCCAGTAGATGGTGTACAGAGAATTTCAAAGGATTTTAGAGGGTTGGAAAAACTTACAAGTTAAAAGTAAATCTTATAAATTTTTAACAGCTTTTCATTTTTAGTGTCTAATTAAGTGCTTAAAAGCTTTTAACTCAATTGTATTCATTCTTCAAAAAAAAAAAATTAAAAAATAAATTAAAAAAAAAAAAAAAAAACAATTTTATGAAATCCACATGACTGGTTTGTTTCGTCTGAAGATATTTGTTGAGCATAAAAATAAATTAAAATTCTTCTTAGGATGTTTGCGTGTTCCATACCTACCTTCAGAAAAAAGATTCTAAACTTCCTCGTATGTACGAGCCAATAAGTACCTCTCTAGAAAGAGCAAATTAGGAGCATAAAAAGATTGTGATCTTAAAAAATGTTTTTTCTCTTTATATACGTATTCTTTTTTTTGTGATATAGTTGTGGCTGGGGAGCCAATTTATTTTGTTTCTCGTTTGTATGTATGTTCATTTAAATGCTAAAGGAATAAAATTAAATAATTCAAATATACTTTATTATTATTATTTGTTATATTGTAGTTTAACATGGATATTCTACTAACAGTACATGTGTAATTGGCCTTATAAGCTTTCTTTGTATTGATATTGAATAAATAAATAAATATCAAACGTAACGAAAATAGGGAAATATTTCAGTATGGAAGATACTTTTAACACCGTTTTTATGTTTAAAACTAATAGCAAGCCGATAGTCCCAGTTGCTAGTGCTATATTAAATATAGTTTATTGTAATGTAAATTATAATAAACTCTTGATCCTATTTGCTTTGACCTTATTTAATTCAATATTTGCAAAAAACTCGTTCAGCTCAGGAAAATTTGTTTTTTTGTGTGTAAATTCAATACAAAATTTGAATTGAAGAAGTCTTCCAAAGGAAGACAAAATATTGAAAAATACACTAAGCATTAAAAAAAAAAACAAAAAGGACCTTGAGCTGAACTAATTTGTTGCAAATATTATAATAAACTTATAAATAAATAAATAAAATAATAAATAAAAATAATAAAAAATATTTAACAACAAGGCAGCTTTAACAGGTAGTGGCAGAATTATAATAAATATAACACCAAAAAACATCACATGTAGTTTGTTGGTAGAATTTACGAAAAGTTGTCAAAATTTTGTTTTACTTTTGTTTGAAAAAGTCGGGAAGTCTAAGTGTTTTTGACAAATTTGCGCATATGAAATGAAAGACAGCTGTGCTTATACCACTGCTCTGGTAAAGTTGCCTTGATATTTTAGTTTTAAGATACATCAAGCACCCGTTTTGTTTAAAAAAATGTACACAAATTTTCTTGTTTCAATATTTCGCTTTCAAAAGCAAAATAAATATTAAAAAAAGTCAGCAAAAATCAAAGTTATTTTATTTTATTTCACCCTTTAATTAAACCCCAGTTTAACAATTTCGAAAAAAAAATGTATACGAATGAAAGCTAGTCACTCACATTCGAATTAATTTGCGCTTGCGTATCTTATTATTATTCGTTCATTTGTAATTATTAGTTTATTTAGTTTTAATTAGAATAAAGTTAGACAAACCCAATTCAATTTTCGTTCGCTTAGATTGCGAACGCAAGCACTCTGTCGTGATTGGCAAACTGTCTGTAATAAATAACATTATTCGGTTTGGAATATTAACAGCCAGTTCGCCGATATCGAATGAAAATGTATGAGAAAGAAAGCTAGTCACCCACAAGGCGAATTCCTAACAAGTGGCCTCATTAGTACAACAATATAACTACCAAGGCGAATTCATTCCAGGTATATGCAAGAGCAATAAATACAACACTGGAAAAAATAAATCGTTTTCAAATGTCAAAGGAAAAATATAAACCAAAAAGGAATTAAAAAAAATATATATTATAAAAATTTACAATAAAAACCAAACTAATTTTTTCGTGAAAATTAAAGTCTCAGATCATAGAGCTTGAAAAGGTGAAAATAGCCAGCCAGATTGTGGAGAATTCTGGATAATATCTGGCGCTCAAGATAGAATATATATGTAATTTAAAAAATTGTTTTAAATTTTTCTTTTCCAATTTTGTTTCAATTATGCCATTGACATCTGAAACAGATTAAAATTAAAAAAAAAAATTATCACTTTAGCCTGTTACAAATTCGCCTTGAACATATCCTTTCGACATCGGCGAACTGGCTGTAACACAAAATGCAAATATTTATTTTAGACAGCTGATAGCTTAGGACAACTTATACTAGTTCATTATCATTAATAAAAAAAAAAAATAATAATCAAAAATATAAATATGTTTATTGTTATGATTGAATATATTTCTCTTGCTTTGTTTCAGATTGGGTTTTATCTCACAGTGGGGTGCTTTGGCTGGTCGTTATGCTGCTTTATGTCCGCCTGGCTGGCCCTGGGCACCACAACGTATGCCTTTTCACAGTCCCACGCATGGTGAGTCCTGTTTTTTTTTCAAAAGAGGGTTAACGCTCAAGCCATTAATGTCTACAAGTACATGCTTTGGAAATAGATAGTGCTAGTTCGTGTAATTCTGTAATAGTGGATGCAAAAATATATAGTAAAAAATAATATATACTGTTGGAAAGGATGCTACCAATAATGGAAACAGAAAATATTATTTCGTAATATCAGTATGAGTTCAGACATAAGCACGGCACACCAGAACAATGTCACCGAATTGTAGACACACTACAGAAAAACTATTGCAAGCTTTTGTGTGTGGCATTCAGGGCTATTATATAAAATAAAACCTTTATTTCCATCTCCGTATTATATTATGTTAAAGTCGTTTTTCCGAGGGCGGATTGATGTTGAAGCAACCTAAGCAGGAAAAAACCATTTTGTTTTCAAAAACCATTTATTTCTCAACATAATCTCCTTTTAGCTTAATTCACTAACTAAGACGATATGCCAACTGTTTTACATCATCTGAATAATACGATTTTGGGAACCCCTTAAAATACGCGTTAATTCTTTTTCCAAACTTGGAAACAGGAAAAAATCACTTGGAATTAAATCTGGACTATAAGGTGGGTGATCAACCAATTCAAAGTTTACGTAGTTTTAGCATCGTATCTAATACCGTGTGAACCAGTGCATTGTCTTTTTTTTAAATCTGGCCGTTTTTTCTTGATTGCATCAATCATCCATTAATGCACGATAATTCTTTCCTATGGGTGTGGGTACTTTTTCAAAATAATCGATGAGCATCCCTAAATATGGTAGACGTAGCCTTGCCAGTCGTTTTCACTGTCTTCGTCTTCTTCGGAGAACTTCCACCTGCTTCCACCCATAGTTAGTGGATGCACGTTTTATCAACGGTTATTAATCGATGCCAAAAGTAAAAGGACTACACTTTATCATGTCTAAACGCCACTGTGAAGTGATCTGTCGAACTCGTTTTTGTTCGACACTGAGCACACGCGGCATCCATCCATTTTGCCGATAGCTTTTTCATATGGAAATGTTCATGCAAAATGTTCAACACACGCTCATATGATATGTTTACCATTTCAACAATCTCACGTAACTTCATAATTATTCACAACGATATCGAGGGGTTTCTTGATATTTTCTTCAGTAACTACATTTTTGACCTTCCTGTTAATATTACTGTAGTAGTGTTTTTTTCTGCCGAGTTTAAATTTAGCATGTTTATCAAGCTTTTCTTTTGTTTCTTTCGCCGTTTTGTCTTTCAAATAATAGTGTTTAATCACTGCATTAAAAATATTCTTTTTTGCATTTTTCAAAAAACACAAAAGTCAACAAAAATTTCAACAGCTGACTTTTGACAGATCGCGATTCCAAAAAGAAAATTTTTTTGTTTGTGGTGCCATCTAGCGTTAGGTAGCTTCAATATCAATACGCTCTCGTACATGAAAGAAAATTTTATGTCTGTACTGAAAAGTCAATTCAAGTAACTTTCCCACACAAAAAAGGACTATTCATCAGAATCCTTTAAAGGAAAAACTATTCCGATGACAAATAATATGAAGCATATAGGACTTTATCTTGTTTCTTTATTATAAAACTAATAAAAACTGCGAAAATTTTTACTTGTCTGCAGTAATGCCTAGGGTCATTGGCAGGAACCGAAGCTATGACCTCGAGACTGTTGGTCGAGTACTCTACCAACTCAGCCATCAGAACTCAACGTCAAGCCGAAATAGAATGATAAGATTGATTGTAACCATCATGAGAAAAATCAGGAGAAAAAATAAAAATAAAAAAATACAAGTGCTTATTTTCCTCAATGACCTTCTTTTATCAAATTTCCAACCCTATCTATCCACTCTTTCGCGGATGACAGCAGCATTTGCCATTCGTAATATTTCAGCTACAGGCACAGCCTATCCGCGATCGTAGCCAAAAGACAAAATATGAATGACTCACTGAATAGTGATCTTCTGTTAATCTCCGAATGGGGTCGTAAAAACAGTGTCGCCTTTAATGCTCGTAAGACCTAGTGTTGCTTATTAACACACAAATAAACGACCACAAATGCTGCTTCATCTGCACTCATGGATGGTATAAATATTGAGGAATCGGATGCTCGTGATGTCCTTGGAATGAAGATAAAGTGTGATGTTCGCTGAAACGAACACATTTTTCATGTCTCTAAAGAAGCATTCAATTGCCTCGAGTTTTTGAAACGGTGTAAGATGTACTTCACTCCATCCGATCTCCTTACTATTTATATTAGCTACATCCGACCGAAAATGAAATACAACTCTCATGTTAGGGCCGGTGCCTCTAAGTCTATTTTGCGGTTACTCGGCCGTGTGCAGGAGAGGGCGAAGAAGCATATCGGCGACAGTAGGGTATCCAACTCTATTGACTCACTGGAGCATCGACGCAGTGTAGGGTGTGTTACTACAATGGATTTTGCTCTAACGAGATTAGGGATCTTGTTCATGAAACCCGCACATTTTTACGCGTTCATCGTGCAGAGCTCATCCATTTGTGTTTGATTGCCCGGGGAACCGTACTACGCATTACAGAGATAATTCTCTGTAATGTTCAAATATTCACAAATACTACTCCCTCTTTCCTCCTTATCACAACCTATTTGCCAATGCACTGCATATGTAGGGGTCATCCCCTGAGTACTGGTCCAAGATAAAAATAAAAAAATGTGGGAATACTGCCGCATACTTTAAATTCCATAAAACTCCAGAGACAAAATAGGTATAAAGGTGCCAAATCAAACAATCTTGGTGGCCAAGTTTTTCCTACTCAATAAGAAATAATAAGATTTTCAAACTTTTCTTTAAAAACATTCTCATTTTTTTAAGTTTAAAAATAAAAACATGTTGTTCCTTTGCGTAACATTCCATATTTAACTAATCCGAATGCATTTAGAATCTAAAAATAAAAATTTGGAATAAAATTACTAGTAGAAAATAAGGCGGCCAAATTAAAATGATACCTTAATTTTGGGCACTCTTTACTCATAAAGTTTCTTTTTGAATTTTTACAACTATGCAGCAAATAAACAGTAAAATAAAATTATTTTAATTCCAAGGTCGTGCTTTTATCGTTATTAGCAAAAGAATTTATTACAAAATAGTTCAAAAATTTATTTGTTAGATGACTTGCAACAGCACATTCTTGAAATAATTAAGATTATAAAATAGAAAGAACGGAGAAACAAACACTTCACTTGTTACTTAAGGCCAATTTACATGATCAAATTCAATTGTATTTAGAATGGTTTTAATGCAAGAGGCCAATTAAATGGGCTTAAAGCCCACAACTAAAATACCAATCCAAAAATAAACGCTACTCAACTGTAAATACTCGCATACATGCAAAACTATTCGCTTGCACTTACGCGCACACACACACACACACACATACTGATAAGCACACATAAACACACTAGCTGGCTTTTACAATGAAAGCCATCTTATATGACTTCCGTTATTTCAATGCTAGCCAATTAACTTATACTAATGCAACAATGTGACTACAACTTTTAAATACGAGTACACTCACGCAAGAGCGTTTTCATTCCATTTAAATACAATTGGAATGTGTTATTGCAGCCGTTAAACTGTTTTGAAATGTAATACCTTTTTAATGAAACTATTTGTACAAATTGTTTAGGCCATTTAATTGAAAAGTTTGCATGGAATGCCTGCAATCGAGTGTGTGTGTGTGTGTGTGTTTTTTTCTGTTTAAATAAATTTACAATTGCTTTATTACACTTGCATGCAATTGGGGGATTTGCTTTGCATTTTTAAAGGAATTTGAGTTAAGTTGGTTGTAGGCTGCTTACAATTAAAAAGAAATATAAAAAAAACTGTTAAAAAAAAATTCTTAAGTAGCAGTTGCAATAGTTAAGAAAACATTCTTTCCCAACACTTTATAAAGAAACCTTAATAACATTGAGAATTTATTGGAATTTTTTAATTGAAATTGATTGAAAGAAAGATTAAACGTTTGAAATGTTAATACAAAAGAATTTTGTTGATTAAGTGGATTCTTGGGCTTATTATTTCTTACGCAAATAAATAACAGAGAAACGGCTTAGAAAAAGAAAATAGTTGGTTGAGAAATGTGTACATACTCGTATGTATTATATGTATTTACTTAATCGAAGGCAAAAACTAAAATTGTAAATTTGTTGAGTCCGAAAAGTGAAAAAAACTTATATCATTTCTTTTTAAGTAAATAAGTTTTGTTGAAAATGCGCATTCACCGTTATTGTGTTTGGCAGCGTTGTCATCTTTGAAATTTCTAAACGTACCAAATTGGCGGAAAAAAGCGCGTTATTTCCCCAAAAACGCACCAAGTTCAGAAAGTATAATATTTATATATTAAAACACGATAATAAAACAGCATTTTAAGCGGCTATTAGACTATCAAACTGGATCTGACAGGCATGCCATCAAATTCGTTCAATAACTAGAACTCATGTTTGTCAAAGTTGTCCTTTAGTACGATTCTGGAACTTTTAGTATCTTCACAATAATTATAACGATATTTTATCAAATTTATTATTCAAAAACATTATTTAATTATATTCTGTGTCGACCGAAAGCAACTGTTAGTTTTATTGCCTATTCGTTGTTAAAATTATATCGCAGGGGCATACAATCCTTACAAGAGATGAAATATGTCGAAAAAAATTTACGATTATTCCATCATTAAGAGTTAGAGAATCTCATTACAAGCCATCAAACTCGTGTAATAGCAATTCTATCAGTGTAATAGCCTACTTACACCAAAGCGAAATGCTCTCATTCTAGTAGATTTTGAGAAGTTTCCCATACAAAATGAAATATACTTTATGAGTAGATTTCGACGAAATCTCCTAAAATCTACTCAGTACCAAGTGATTCAACCGTGATTTTGTTCAAAATGTACTTAAAATACTACGCTGCAACGACAATTACACTTTAATGTGGTGCAAGCAGTTTCTGGGCAACAAAAATATACACTTTAATGTTGGTGTATTCAGTCTCTGATAAAATTGTTTTGTCAAACCCGCATGCATAAATTATTTTTGTGAAAATGGAATCTTGCTGGATGTCAAAAAATGTTGGTGTAAACGATATAGATTTCGTTGTAGATTTTAATTCAAATCTACTAGATTTTGAGTTGGTGTAAATGTAGTGTTAATTACATTTCTATTTTTGTAAGCGACCAATAGAGTCGGCGTATGTTATAGAAATTATTGAAATATAGGAACTGTAACAAATAAAAGGTGAAGATTTCTGTAATTTAAGGTAGAAGATTTTGAAACAATATAATAATTTTATTAATAATTTGGTAATGTATCAAGTACTAGAGCAGTAACTAATTCAAGCATCATCATAAGTATGGACTTCACTATTCAATGCCTGTATTTACTGGTATTCTAATATTTGAAAAACTTGGCTTGATCTTGATTTTATAAAACGAAATGTTTCTTTTTCTTTAGAGAATAGGTTTAATATACAAAAGCAAGATTGTCTTACTTTGTGCATATAACACGGTACGTTTTCCGCATTATTACTCCGTGTTCTAATTGTGATCCACAAAATGATTTTAAAAATTTTGGAGATTTGAATATACTTTTTTCTTACACTAAAACAAAAAATTTAAGTTGAATATGATTTTGTTCCACCAAAATTTCAAAAATGCAATGAAAATTAAAAAAAGCGCACAGCGCACCGGCTAAAGAATTTCTCCCACAAAAAATTTTAATAAGCACCAAAAAATGGAGCGAAACGCACCGAGTTGACAACGCTGGTGTTTGGCCTTTTTATGGTGAAAGTCGGGCGTTTTTTAAAAATTAAATGACACCGTGAATATGTTAGGTTAGGTTAGGTAGGCAGGCCGCTGGGTACCCCGGAATAATCTAGGTTGTCCAGCTCACTTGGGTCCTGTAGTCGTTCCCTTTGTGATTGCCTGAAAAAATAGGATAGTGGAGTGAAGAGAAGAAGTTGTAGGAAAATGATAGTGAGTGGAAAGGATGGGCGGGGATGGAAAGGAGATGCGGGAACCTTTTAGTGTAGCGTTACATGCTGCTATACTAGCCATCCGCTGCTTCTTATGAAAGAGGCTAGCGCGGTCGGTTTGATCGAGGCCAGGCAAGATAGGCTATTGAAACTCCGCTCGCCTAAGTGTCTTAGACGATGATGCTCCAATGCCGGGCATGTGCCGAGGAGGTGAAGGATCGTCTCCTCCTCCTCCTCGTCTTGGCAGCTTCTACAGAAGTCGTTATGGGGTAGTCCTAGTCTCCTGGCATGGTTCCCAAACGGGCACTGGCCAGTGATGACTGCTACAGTCACTCTTAGTTGAGATCTGGGCAGTTTTAGTAGCTCCCACGTTCTCTTAGAGTTAATATGCGGCCACAAGTTCCTTGATATAAGGCATGTGGGCTCTGTGAGCCACTTTTCTTGTGCACGTTCCAGTGTGTGGAGTTTTATTCTTTTCCAGCACGCTGTTAATGGTTGTCCGCAAAAGGGGTCTATATCCCTATTTTCTAGGGCTGTCCCATTTTTGGCTAAGTCGTCGGCGATGTTGTTGCCATTGCTGGACCCATGTCCACGTACCCATTTTAGGGTTAGGTTAGAATGTCTCGCCATCTTGTTTAAAGATGTCCGGCATTCCTGGACTAGACTAGAATTGGTGTATATTCCAATCAGGGATTTGATGGCGGCTTTGCTGTCCGTTACTATCATGATATCCCTACCGAATATCTTGTAAAACGTCAACCATCTGGCCGCTTTATTTATGGCCGATATTTCAGCCTGAAGAACACTGCATCCATCTGATAATCTGAAGGATATTTTAGTGTTAAATTCTTCTTCTAAATGTAAACGCCACCCCCAACCCTTTCCCCCTTTCTGGACCCATCCGTGTAGACATAGAAGTATCCAGATTCTAGGGGGGATTCCTCGATTTGGTAGCCAAAGCTCCTTGAGAGGAATGGTTTTGGGATGCAGTAGTCAATTAGATCGGGGATTAGGTCCCTTCCAATTTCCAGTATATTGGCATGGCCCCACGGTCTGTTGGTCCATGCTCCTGTCGCGTTCAACCTGATCGCGGCTTTTAGTGCTATCTGCCTGGCTTCTAAGTCACATGGCATCCAGCTCATAATTGCAAGAAGTGCTTTGGTTGGAGTTGTCCTCATGGCCCCTGTGGTCAGTATTGCCATGATTCGACTGACTTTTTCAATTTGCAGTCTATTGGTTGCGGAGTCCAGTGATTTCCACCATACTGATACTCCATAAAATATTATCGGTTTTATAACCATGTCATAAAGCCACACAACTCCTTTTGGTTGTATGCCCCATGTTGAGCCTATTGCTTTTTTATATAGATAGATGGCTATTGTAGCCTTGGTTACTCTAGCCTGTATGTTCTCTTTCCATGATAGTTTGCTGTCAAGAATGACGCCTAGGTATTTTGCCTTATTCGAGATAGGATAAGTGCGGTACCATCCATTTTTGGAGGTGTGAAATGTGGAATTTTATACTTCTTAGTAAAAAGTACGATTTCCGTTTTCGCTGGATTTGTCTTTAGTCCGCATTGTACGCTCCATTGACTTACCATCTTCAGAGCGTATTCCAACTGCTCTGTTATGGTGTCTAAACGGGTACCAGAGACTGCAATCGCTACGTCATCGGCGTAGGCTACAGTCTTTATCTTATTTTTATCTAGATCGTTAAGCAGAGTATTCACTACAACATTCCACAAGAGGGGGGATAGTACCCCTCCCTGGGGTGTACCCTTGCATACTTTTCTCGTAATTCTGGAGTTCCCCATTGTTGCAGTTATAGTTCTGCGCTTTAGTATGCTCGTAATAAGCATGATTGTAGGTCGATCAACTTTCAGACCGTCAAGTGCATCTATGACCGCCTGTGTCTCGACATTATTGAAAGCACCTTCAATATCCATGAAGGCCACTAAGGTATAGTTTTTGTATTGATTGGCCCGTTCAATATGACTGACCAAACTATGTAGCGCCGTTTCAACTGATCTGCCCTTTGTGTAGGCATGCTGAGATGGCGACAACTGGTTTTTGCTTATATTGGACCTTATATGTATATCTATGATCCTCTCTAGCGTTTTTAAAAGAAAGGATGTCAGGCTAATTGGCCTATACTCCTTTGCTTTAGTATGTGACGTTTTCCCTCCCTTTGGGATGAAGATTACGTTACTTTTGGTCCATTCTGTTGGAATGTACGACCAGTTTAGGGCTGCTCTATATATCTCGAGGAGCCAGGGTGTGATCAGATCCAGATTATTCTGGAGATCTGCAGGAATGATTCCATCCGGTCCTGGTGATTTGAACGGTTGGAAACTCTTGATTGCCCAGTGCAGCATCTCTTTTGTTATAACCAGATATACTGCATTCCGGGCGTGTGGCAGGGGAGAACTATCGTTCGCCCTCAATGTCTGATTACCCGGAAAATGGGTGTTCATTAATTCTTCAAGCGATTCCTCGCAATTTGTGGTCCAACATCCATCTGCCTTTTGTATTAGACTTGGGATTGTCGGTTGTTTAGAAAGTATTCTCCGAAGTCTGCATGTATCAGAGGTACTATTCACGTTACTACAAAACTCCTTCCAGGATCTTCGCTTCGAGTTCCTGATGAGATTTTTGTATTTGTTCACCGAAGCTTTATAGTCATCCCAGTTACCTGTTTTTTTAGCTTCATTAAAAAGCCTACGACATTTCTTTTTTGTCTCAGACAGTTCTGCTGACCACCATTTAGGTCTGCTATTTTCCCTTTTTACAGATAGTGTACAAGATCGTCTTGTGGCGTTCTTGAAAGCGTCATTGAGTTTCCCCACTGATCTTTCAATGTCTATGACATTGGTTATGGTCGGGAATTGGGCTAGGTCTCTACTCAGGAATTCTCTCTGTTTTCCCCAGTCCGTTCTCCGCCTGTTACGATAGAATGTTATTCTATGTTGTTTGCTTATTTTGAAATCTAAATAGCAGTGATCGGAAAAGGAGCAGTCCTCTGACACTCTCCATTCCTGTATTTGATCTGCGATATTCGAACTGGCAAGCGTAATATCTAACACCTCTTGCCTGTTCGAAGTCACGAAAGTGGGTTTGTTCCCTTGATTTAAAATTACTAAATCATTATCTAGAATAAATTCTATTAAATTCTCACCTCTTTTGTTTGTGTCTGAGCTTCCCCAGATCAGGTGGTGTGCATTCTCATCCGCGCCTATAATGCACGGTATGCTTTTGGTTTTGGCGTCTCTTACCGCTTTTTCCACCAGCTTGCCTGGTGGTGATTCATCCTTGCCATGAGCCATGTAGCATGATAAGATCCATATGTTGGATCCCCCTACATCCGTCGTGGCAGTTACGGTATCTTCATCACTGTAATCAGATAAAATGAAGATATTTATGTGCTTTTTGGCTAAGATACAGGATCTTATGGTTATATCCCCATTACCTGACTTTGCTGCATATATTAATTTGTAGCCCTTCACGCCTAGTCCAAGGATCTTGCCATTGTTTGTCCATGGCTCTTGCACCAGCGCAATATCAACGTCTCGCTTGGCGAGACGATACACAAGGCTAGCTGACGCTGCTTTACTGTGATGAAGGTTAATTTGTGTAACCTTCATCGTTTATATGGTGTCGAGGTCGAAGTTGATGATGGTGGCATTCTCCGGATCGGAATCCAGAAGACTGTCCTCATCATCAACAGTGGCGTTTTCCAATCCTCCAAAGAACCCTCCAACCAAACTAGAGTTTGATTGTGAGCTCTGTGTTGAATGGGAATCCCCCTCGACCTCCACATCCTGCTCTTCTGTGGGCTCTTTGGCTTTTTTGTCGGAGTTGTGGTCCATCTTGTCATCACCCCGATACAGACAAAGCCTGGTTCCTTGGTATCCATAGAAAACCATGCCCTGTCTGTCTCGGAGTAACGGCAGAGACTCCTTGTTAAGGACCACAACCACCTTCCTACTGGATCCTTTAGTCTCCGCGACACTGACTACCTTCCAGTCTTGTGTGGGGAGGTCAGGGTTCGCGGCCTGAAAGATCCGGAGAATCGCATCAGGTTCATGTGGCTCCGCAGGAACAACTGCAGCCGCTCTTGGCCGACGAGGGATGTCGGTGACCAAAATCAACTCCAGCTGTGCTCCGGGCCACACTTCCCCTAGTGATGCTATAACTTCTTTCATGGCGCTGGCCGATTTCTCGTCGACACATGAAATAAGTTTAACTCGGCCCTGAATCCACCCTGCATCAGTGAATTGTGGTGGAGGACCGGTGCTACATTCGAGCGCCTTTACGAAGTTATCCAGCAATCTCTGGCTGATCAACCCCCACTTTTCGTGGGTGATTGCTCCGTCAGAGTTGCTTCGATCAACAACAGCTCTGTTCAGTGGGTTTTTTGCAACCTCACTGTAAGGTCTGTTGATGACCAAGGACCCCTTCCTCGGCTTTTTGCTCGGATTGGGTGTTTCTTCCGCGGACCGTTGCCTTTTGCAAGCTGCCTCGACGACAGTAGCGACATCCGGATCCGGGTTTTCGGCTATATATGCCTTGGCCCATGCCAAGCATTGTTTGTCATTGCTTGACATAGACTCTTCGGCTGCATTTCCGAGCTTTTCGACATATCGTCGAGCCGCTCTGATTTTCAACAAGGTTTTGCGGGAGCTGGTGATTTGCTCCCGCTCCACCATTTGTGTTGTATTGGACGTGGATTGTCCAGTTCGCTCTCTGCTGGCTAGCACATCCGGGGTTTTTCCGGATGTTGTTGGCTTTACCAGTTTTGAGCTCCCTGGCACGTCCTAGTAATTCGCAGAGTGTTTTTGGCTTTTTAGGCACACCCCGCACTGTATTGCTGTGTTTTCAGCTTTTGTTTTTGGTATTGCAGCAGTCGATGTATTAGGCCTTTCAGCTTCGTACATCTGACTACTGCTGTTTCCGGTTCCCATTGAGGGTTTGACCGGTTTTTGACGACAGTCCATCAGCTTGGGTTTGCCAGCCTGATGGACTGTCGTGTTTTGTTCTGTTTTATTTGATTTTATTTTGTTTAAATTTAAATTCATTTTGTTCCCACGAGTAGGCCAGTAGAGAAAGGACCATCCATACAGTGACGGCGTGTATGGACTAGGCAACTACAAACTACAACCGGTCCGTGCCCTAGACCGGAGGAGAAACTACTCGCAACTAGTCTTTTTTATCCACTGACTAGCCACACAGACCCTCCGCGCAGCTTCTACAACCTTGGCCTTCAGTGGGACATTTTGGTCCGCGGGTCTCATACACCTCGTGGTATTCGGGGTGTATGCCACCTGACCCGAGGTTAGCACATGACAGCGGATTGGTGTATTCCTCTGCCTTATGTTCTCCTCGAGCCCAGGACCTGGAGTATTCACATATAAGCCAAGTTTGTGTCATGGTCATATATGTGAATGCCCCCGTCCTCCCCTATCCGCCACCTGGGGACGCGTCCGATGGGAGTATGACGACTCCAACACGGACACCGTGAATATAAATGTTTCATATCTTTCACAAAAACGCCATTAAATTGCTACGGTGTTTAGCAAATTTGTCATCAAAGTATTTGCTCACGACAAATAATTAAAATGGGATAAAATAAAATAATATAAAAAATAAAAATATGAATTTTACTTTCCGTGGGAGTTTTTTCACTTTGCTCTTTCCTCCAATTATGAACAAAAATTAAGTTTGATGTTTTTATTTATTTTTTCCTTCTTCTCATTAAAAAAAACACTAAAGGGGGATAAAATCTTCAATTCCTACGATAAAGTTAACAAAAATTCTGTTTTTTTTCTTAATTTGAATTGAGAAAAGTACTTTGTGAGAAAAATAAATTCCATGAGGAATAAATTCCGTTAGAAATAAAATCCGTGAGAATATTCATAATTGGGCTGTATATATATATATTAAAAAAAAAAAAAACAAATAGTAAAGCACAGTGAGACATCGTTTGTGAAAATTTTAATTATATTGGTACAACCATTCTGTTCCGTGGAGGGTTGTACGAAAGCGTGGGCTGATTTTAAAAAATTCATTTATATGAACATATGTGAACAAACATTTATAATACATTATTTTGTAACGTGTTTGCGAGAGTGCAAAGGCGAATCCAGTACCAGATGGCCTTATCAGCTGTTTTAGTCGTTCATTACCAAACTGTCAAAATAATTTGTTTTTCATATTTTTTTTCCCGCATTTTTGTGCGAGCCATTTCATGCACACAAACCTTAATACATTTGGCGCTGCTATAGTCAATTCGCAAATGTTAAACATTCGGCAACAATTACAAACTCTTAAAGTTTTTTGTTTTTGCAATTTCAGCTGAACAGGAAGATTTATCCCGCTAATGAAATGGGCTCTAAAAGTTATACAAAATTGGTGTGATGACAGACTTCTCGCTTTTTGTGTTTTACTAATTTGTGAATTTCTTTTTCATTTTAATATTATAGACGCATGTACATATATGTTTTTATTTACAAAACAATTTAAGAAAAAGGACTGCAATTTACTTTTAAAAACCTACTTCAAATTTCCACAAAAATGTATAAAAATATTCGGAAATTATGTTAGTCTCATGACGTATAGTATATGAGAGGAGCATGTTGACTGGACTAGTCTATTTTACTCTTTCATGATAAGAATTGTTAGGAGGTATTTTTCGCCGATTTTTTAGATGATACAAAGACTTATTTATACAAATATAAAAATATACTTGTTCGTTAGTTATAACTTCTGCTTTAATTTCGGCGGTTAGAGGGTTAACTGAAAATATAGAAAAATTGTTTTGTTGTAATTATAATTTTAGTGTGTATACATACATATTTTTTATTATAGTTTTTATCTGAATTAATAATATAATTTACTTTAAAAACGGCTTGCTGGGAACTGAATCTTTGTTCTATGTTTCCATGAACGAAAAAGAACGAGATTTGGCGTGTTTGTCAATTTAAACTTCAACCTCTTTATGTTTCAGATTCAGATTTTCCAAAACATATTGGCCACAGAACGTTAAGTTCTTTAGATATATTCGTTATATTTAAAAAATTGTTGAATTCACAAGCTCAGTCGTATCGTGTATCGATGTATTTGGAGAGACAATTTCAAACACAAAGATTAAACTCACAAAAAATATATTTGAAAATTGTTTTTGCTTTAGAGTCTTGTGTTTGAAATTTTCTTTCCAAATACATCGATACACGATACGACTGAGCTTGTGAATTCAGCAAATGTAAGCAAATCACACTATTTTATTGCTTATGTCCGTTGCTGTTCGTTTTTTTGTTTTCTAAAATTTATATGAAAAAAAGTATTTTCGTTTTTTCCAAATATAAATGTCACGAAAGTAGAATACAATTTTTCTGAGGCAAATTCAATATGTTGTCGAAAGATTTGTAATTTTAAATAGGGCGAACACCATGTAGTTTTTTGTGTTGTTGTATTGTTGTACTAATAAAGCCACACCTGTTATGAATTCGCCTTGGAAACTGCAAATATTTTCACTTGCAGCTTCAGCTGCTTTTTTATAGAATTCATTTAAAGATTGCATTTCCTCTATATTCAGAGGATGAGTAAAATGCTATACAATATTTTCACAAAATTTATCCGAGTAAAATCATCATCGACATCAAAAGCAGTAGTTTTGCTAGTAGTGTACCATGCCACACTCTGTCGTACGCTTTGGAAATATCCAGAGCTACTACCTTATTATTATTAGTGGATGGGGTATGGCCCTCATCGGCCATTTGCACTGCGACCAATATTGATCTATTGTGCGTCCCCTTGCCCCATTATGGGTTGAGTATGTCAAGAAAACGGACAAGCTCCTTCATAGGGAGTAATATTAAGTCACATTCACTTAACATATAAGCTTGTAGTAGTCTATATCTTCTGTGTCCTAGTGCTCCACAGTGGGTGATTAAGTGCTCCATTGACTCCTCTTCATCACCGCAGAATCTGCAAATGTCTGTGTTGGAAATTCCTATCAATGTGCACCTATCAATGTTCTGAGACTTTTCCTGTCCAGTTTTAGAGCACGTTCGGCTCTCTTTTTATCAAAGTTTAGAAATTTCTTGGAGTGTTCAAGACCAGCTGTCTCGTCTCAATGTTGTTCAACGATGGGCACCGTCCTTTTTTTTATCTCCTCATTCAGGAGACCCTTATTGAAGCGGAAAGTTGGAGTGGGTCCAATAAAAGTCCCCTCTGCTCCTTTCTTGGCATAAATGTCAGCCATTTCATTGCCGTGATGCCCTTCATGTCCTGGCACCCAGATCAGGGTGACCTGGTTCTAGCTTGCCAGTTCGTTTAGCCTGTTGTGACATTCCAGTACAAACTTGGACGTAAAGACACAACTGCTCAGGGCCTTCAGCACTGATTGGCTATCAGAGAGTAGAGCTACTACTTTACTTTCACCAAAATGATGGATTGAGTGGTACCATTTCTCTGAGAGATATGCCATAAGACCGCCAGTAAAACGACCCTTACGAAATCTATATGACAATCATAAAATAATTTATGAGACTCTAGCTTGCTTATAAGGTGCTTCTTAACCATAATTTCCATTACTTTGGAAAGCGCAGTGCAAATTGCAATTGGGCGGTAATTTCCAGGGTTATTTGCTTCACCCTTTTTGGGAATTGGTGTTACATTGGCAACCTTCCAGCATGATGGGAACTCACCAATATGGTAAAGTATGCTGAAGAGACGTGCTAATTGACGTACAAGCGTAGAAGAACACGGCTTCAAGACCAGTATTAGAATGCCATCCGGTCCAGGGTCCTTATTTATGACGAAGTCGGTCAAAACCCTTTTAACTGCCCGAATCCAGAAAAACATTTTTGACATAGTTACAGGAAGTGGTTGAGTGCTTTCCGGCAAGTAGGAATTGCTTGCAAAAATTTCAGCCAGCAGGTTAGCTTTGTCAGCCGGGTCGGTGAATGCTTGTTTCTTCTTAAAGAGAGTTGGAATTGTCTCAGAATACCAGAACTGATAAATATAAAAAAAATTAGAGAGCATCTATTTCATGAGCATATATGAATATTTTCACTTTTTATGAATTAAATTTTCGTTTTAGTTACAAAAAAAAAAAAAAAACTTCAAAATTTGTTATTATAAGAATTAAATTTTATTTTATCCGTAAAAACAATTATTTTAATGAAAGTACTTGCCTAGCGATGCTTATTTGAGCCGTAAGTGTTGCCCAAGAAATTAGAAGATTTTAACCTGATTTTGTATTTTTAATATGACCTCCTCCTTGATATGCTTGATAGAAAACGAAAACTGCACGAGAATCTAACTAACAAGAGGATTAAAATTTGTGTTTAAACAACAAAGAGGTTCTTCCAAGAAACTATGACTATAAAAGAATAAGTTTTTTTGGTGGTTTAAATTTTGAGCTTAAGACTGCTGCTTACGTCATTGTTTTAACTGATATTGGTAATGTTGTCACAAGGCGAATTCATTACCAGGTGAACTTAACAGCACAGGTGATTATTTTTTGCTTCTCGCGTTTTTTCCAATGAGACTGTCAAATTTTGTTTACAAACTCTTTCGCGCCATTTTAATCTGCAGATTTTTTTGCATGATTTAGTACAATTTCAAGAAATTTGTGTGAATTTAACAGTGAAAAACTAATATAATCTGTGATTTTAATTACAAACAATTATAAAAGCTTATATTTAACGTTTATATAAAATTTTTTCTCTGCTGAGCAATCTTAGGCGAATTTAGATTATGACATTCACGATATGTTTTACAATAACAAAATACATAGTACTGAATTCGCCTTTCCGCTTGCATTCACCTGTTTAAAGTCGCCTTGTGTTGTCAGCAGCTCAATTCGATTAAGTTCATTTCGCTTAGTTTTAGCATCTCACAGGAGTCACAAAAATAATTCGTGGCAAATATCTGACAACACTTATTCTAAACTGTGTTTTCTAAATGGGAATCCTACTTAACTGACCTAGTTACCAAGACCTAGCGTATGCTGGAGCTTCGAACCGCAAACTAGAGGTCCCAGTGGCCAATTTAGCAGATCTGTTATTTGTAAAACTCAGCAGCACTATTTTGAGAACTGGCACACCACAAATATATTACAACACCCAAGAAAGACGCACGTCATGACGTATAAAAATTCGCCGTAAAACTTTAATGCACAAAATGGAGTTAGAGAAAAAAATAAATTAATTTTCTTGATAAGATAATATCTAATGGGCGTAAAGTTTTATACTTTGTAGACGAAGCAACAGAAATCCTTGCAGTACAACGTAAACACTTAAGCCCATTATTTGCCGTGGGAAGATCCTTTCCCAATTCCCGAATAAAAGCAAAATTTGTATGTATGTATATGTTCGTACTAAGCAAGTGGCTTTGTAGTTTTTAAAAGTTTCTGATTGTTTTTCCTAATTATTTTTTCAAATGTCTTGCTTTAAAATTGTTTGCTGATTATACATAGATATACGAGTACTTATACATATTTCTTTGTTTGCAAACTCGTATAAAAAGTCAAGTGCCTGTTAAAATTTTCTTATGATTTCTGCAAATTGCTGACATTTATGACTAAGTTGTGAGAAAACAAAAGATTTAACTTAAACGCCATTTTTAAATGCAAAAAGCAAGCAATTGTTAGTTATCTTTGAAGCATATGTTAGCTTGACATACACACCAACACACTCAAACAAACCAACGATACAATTAAGTACATAAAAAGCTACTATAGTATGAAAAACCACCTATTTTGCAGGAAACTTTTAAAGGGAAATTCAAAACAACCACCAAAAAATTGTGAATATCTAGTTTTTTGAAAGAGAAATAAAGAGCGAAAGGGAAATTCTCTTAGCACAAGCGTACATAATTAAAAAGTGAGAGCTAGGGAATGCATCATATTTTAAATAAACGAAGTGAAACATTTCTGATGTAAAAGATGTTGTTTCATATGTATTCGTATGTATTTGGATAAACAATTGATGGGTTTTTTTATGATTGCTTCTCTTTGCAGATAGTTCTTCTACAAATACAACGGAGAATCCTTCGTCGCCACCCTCCCCTCAACATAATGGCTCTATGAATAACAACAATAATAGCAATAATAATGGCACAAAATCACCCTCTCCTCATTTATCATACCCACCACATTCCAGCCATCATCATCACCTCTCACAACCCCATCAGTCATCTACACCCACCAGCTCAAGCGCAGGTCTCAACCATCATTCCTCACATTCCAATTCCAGTTATTTACTGCCCACCAGTTCAAATGAATCAGACGACGAGGGTGAGGAAATAATTGAGGAGGATGATGGTACCGACGGTCCCTCCGATGGTTCTTCACCCCAGGGTGATTCAAATCAAACAAAACGCAAGAAGAAGACACGTACTGTATTTTCAAGAGCTCAAGTATTTCAGTTGGAATCAACATTTGATTTAAAACGTTATTTAAGCTCTTCAGAACGTGCTGGCTTGGCTGCCTCTTTGCGTTTGACGGAGACCCAAGTGAAAATATGGTTCCAGAATCGTCGCAACAAATGGAAAAGACAATTGGCAGCCGAATTAGAGGCTGCTAATATGGCGAATATGGCTCACGCTGCTCAACGTTTAGTACGAGTGCCAGTTCTGTATCACGATGGTACAACATCTGGCTTTGTGCCACCACCACCACCTCATCCACATGCCATGCAGTATTATGCTGCTGCGGCAGCACGCAATAATAGCCCACCACGACCACCCCTCTCATCACTTGTATAGGGGGTGGGGTGTTTAACTGCAGCCGCTGTAGTGGCGGCAGCAGCCGGTGCTTCCTCAACTACAACATCATCTTCAACTACAACAATTTCCACTACCTACGGGCGACCAACAACACCACTCTCTCCACATCAGCAGCAACAACTCAATCATCACCATCATCATTTGGCACACCAGGCTCATCATCATGCTCAACATTTGCAACATTTAATGCGTAATTCTACGCAATCTCCTTATCATCAACATCATGCCAACCATTCTTCGTTAGTGGCCGCTCTCACACCTCTTTCTCAACACTCACATGACGATTCTGAAGCAGATGAAACAGCCATAGATGTAGAAAACGAAGATGAAGAACAAAAAAATTCAAATGCCCATGTAGAGGAAATAATGTCGGCAAAGTTTTCACAAACAAATGGCCACTCTTCCATCTCTGCTGTTCAGACAACACAAATAACAGAACTAATGATACCGAAAACCCAACATCAGCTGGCATTGGAAAGGCATCTTGTCGTCAATGGCGTACACAAGCAATTACTGGATGTCGGTGAGGAGAAACTAAATGGCAATTTAAATCACAACAGTACGGCAGAACAAATAAAAAATCACAAAATTTATTGAGAACAAAAATAATGCTGCCATTAAAAATTACGAGGTTTAAAGGCATAAACTCAAACCACAAATATAATTAATGAACATAAAAATTAATACACATGAAAATGATATATATATAAAATTAAAACAACAAAATACTTAAATCGTAAATTTTTACAAAATCTGATTAAAAACATAGCATTTTTTCCATTTCTGTTCCAAATAACTTGTCACCTGTGTTTTTGAATTCATAAGCAAAATATAAAGAAGAAAAAAATGGTTTCATGAAAAACGAAAAAAATCTGAATTATTATTCATTACTATAAATCTTTAAGCAAAAGGAAAAAAAAAACATATTTATTGTTCCTATTTTATTTCTGTATATATAAACTACTTTTAAACCATAATTAATTTTAGGTAATGTGTAAAAACTCCAACTGTCAAATCTTTTGTATGTATATGTCTTATTGCTCAATATATGAATATATAATTCATACATTTGTACGAGTACGTGAATTAAGTCAAATATTAAAATCATATCATGTAAATTAATAAACAATCGCATAAAAAATATTTTAAACACTACTTTGCAATTAGCTTTCCTTAAATCGTGTATAAAAGTATTTAAACATAAACTTAGACCTCTAAGTTACTTTGGCGTTTTTATTACACATAAGTTGTACATATTTTCAAAACTTAAATGTAGAAACATTTTTGATTAGTTAAATTATTATATACATACACATAACGTATAAAATGTTAATAATAAAACTATTGCTATTATAATTATAACAACAGAAAAAAAAAAATAAATAAATAAAACATATTTGCTTATAAACCGATTTAAGTGTTTGAATTTTTTCTTAGAAAAGAAATGTTTATAGCAACGTCAAAAATTTAGAGAGCTTTTGCTGAAACGTAACTATAGGAACTACTGACCGCAGTTTTATACAGTTCGGCTAAGTGGATTATCTATCTTACGATTTAAGATATTTTCTTTCGATAACTTTCTTTGTTTCATATTTTTCATATTATATCAAACTGAACTTTTTATTTTAAATATAATATGTCTGACAATAGCACCATTGTCAGATACATCAAAATATGCACAACTTTCAATAAAAATTGACTTAGAATATCTGGCAATGATCTGACAATGTAACAAATAGTGTTCTCACGATTGTCAGGGGTCTGACAATTTTTTTGTCGTACAATGAACTGACAATGTTTTTTCTGAGGACGTTGTAGGTAGGGTTGCCATATTTTTTTGCAATTAAAGTACATTGGCTATTACAAGGCGAATTCATAACAGGTGGCCTTCTTAGTACAACAATACAACAACACAAAAAACAACATGGCGTTCGCTCTATATAAAATTACCAACGTATCAAAAAAATATTTAATTCGCCTTAAATTCTATTGAGCAAATCAGTATTGCCGGGAACGTAAATTATTTTCCACAGCCAAGAGCTCGATATTACACAAAATCCGGAAAATTCTTTTCGTTTTTTGAGAATATAAAAATTAAGGAAGAAAAAATTTTTAAATTGCAATAATAATCAATTGTCTTTAAATTTTTCCACTTTTGAAAATATTAAGTGGAATTAAAAACTGGAAATTAGAAATATATTATAAGTTTCTTTATAAGTTTAAGATTTCTTCATTGTTTTTTGCTAGAGAGGGTATAAGAAATTGTCGGTGATGATTTGGACCTATCAAGGAAACAAACAAAATATTGGAATTAGGAACTTATTAAAAGTTTTGTAAATCAATGAGAGTAAGACTAATAATTGATTTTATTTTTAATGTAAAATATAAATACATTTTGGATGTATTATACGTGTGGAAAATTATTTTTTGGTTAGATTTTTTGCAACGAAATGCAGATTCTTTTTAGTTGAATAAAATTTTCACTAGAATAAATTTTAAATTTACATGTGCAAATACATATTTATGTCTAATAACAAAAATTTTAAAGTCTTCAGAACAATTTGTGTCAGATTAAGAAAACGAGTTTCGAAAACGTAAATGTTATTAACAACAATGAAGTATTTTCAATTGATAAATATATATCCTTAACAATTTTGAATAAAAATACGGAGCAAAATATGATGATGTTGTAGTAAACAAAGAAATTATGAAAAAATTTGATTGCACAAAAATTATCAGAAATTTTTTATTTTGTTCCAATTTTGATAATTACGAGTACATGCTAAGCGGCAACGCTGAAATAAAATGTATTCAAATTGTTTATACCAATAAAAATTATAAATAGCTTGTTTTTTATGTTTCCCAGCTATCTATATGTCGACATTTCATAGGAACTACCCTAATCATCAGTAGACTTTGGAAATTTTTGAAAGATATTCTCAAACATTCAACTTTATATTCCAGCAATATAAATAAATTGCTGAGAATTTAAAAGAAAAATGCTCTAATAATATCTGTCAAAACACAAAAAACAAGCCTTTTCATTTATTCACCTCTCTAACATTTCTTTACACCTTTCAAACAAATGAACAACCGTTGGTTGCTACGATTTGCTTTTTGAAAGTATCGAAAAGCAGAGAACAAAAATTCAAACAATTAAGTTTTTAATCGCTATTTTTAGCTTCTACCATTTATACCAATAAAAATTATAAATAGCTTGTTTTTTATGTTTCCCAGCTATCTATATGTCGACATTTCATAGGAACTACCCTAATCATCAGTAGACTTTGGAAATTTTTGAAAGATATTCTCAAACATTCAACTTTATATTCCAGCAATATAAATAAATTGCTGAGAATTTAAAAGAAAAATGCTCTAATAATATCTGTCAAAACACAAAAAACAAGCAATTTATTTATATTGCTGGAATATAAAGTTGAATGTTTGAGAATATCTTTCAAAAATTTCCAAAGTCTACTGATGATTAGGGTAGTTCCTATGAAATGTCGACATATAGATAGCTGGGAAACATAAAAAACAAGCTATTTATAATTTTTATTGGTATAAATGGTAGAAGCTAAAAATAGCGATTAAAAACTTAATTGTTTGAATTTTTGTTCTCTGCTTTTCGATACTTTCAAAAAGCAAATCGTAGCAACCAACGGTTGTTCATTTGTTTGAAAGGTGTAAAGAAATGTTAGAGAGGTGAATAAATGAAAAGGCTTGTTTTTTGTGTTTTGACAGATATTATTAGAGCATTTTTCTTTTAAATTCTCAGCAATTTATTTATATTGCTGGAATATAAAGTTGAATGTTTGAGAATATCTTTCAAAAATTTCCAAAGTCTACTGATGATTAGGGTAGTTCCTATGAAATGTCGACATATAGATAGCTGGGAAACATAAAAAACAAGCTATTTATAATTTTTATTGGTATAAATGGTAGAAGCTAAAAATAGCGATTAAAAACTTAATTGTTCAAATTGTTTATATATTTTCAAAAACACGATTAACCCATTACTGTCGAAATAAAGCTGAAAGTAATTATTACCAAAAAAGTTTATTTTTTTATTCCTTGTATACAAAATGTACATATATAAAAGCATTAAAGAAATAATAAATGGAAAGATCAGGGTGGTGGTAGTTAAGTGATTGGTTTTAAAAATTGTTTGCATTGGCAGCGAATTATTTTATTTCATTTTTCACTTCATTTATTTCAATTTTTTAATCGAGCCCATAGGGCCATATTTGATTAAACAGCTAGCCGGTGAAAATAATATACAATTTTCATATTTTTTTAATATTCATATATTATCTATGCCGCCAATATATTACTATGACTATATCTATTAAGAATATCGGTACAGAACACCCACGAAGTTTTCATACTACAAATGTTAATTTGGAACAATAAATTGGACTGGTCCATTTCATCTACTGTTCTCCCTAAGTTGTGTGCGTATTGTAAAATCAATTTAAAATTGTTGCCTAATGTTTAACTGTACTAAATTAAGTATAGCCGCACCAAATGGGTTAAGATTTGTATACAGGAAATATGAAATGGCGCGCATGAAAATGTGTGAAAAAATTATGAAAACATAAACAAATTTTGATAGTTGGGTAATGAGCACCTAAAACAGCTGTCGATCAACTACGCTAACGAGGCCACCTGGTACTAAATTCGCTTTGGGCTATTAAAGCTTAAAAATAAAAAGTACACAGTACAAAAATTAAGTACAATATGTTTTTTATTGTTATATTTAAAAACATATTTTTATTGCTTTTCGCAATTTTTATCAAATAATTGTCATTGCTAAGCAATTAGTTAGCAAATCATCATGTTCAATTTCCCACTGATTTTTATAATTCTGCAATCGTTTATTCTTCAGCTTAACTGCATCATCTCCCCTTTTGTCACCAACCCACAAAACTTACTTCGCTCTACTCCCTTACAACATTCATTTCGAAATTCTTTTTTTTAATTTCAAAGTTAACAAAAAAAATTTTATTATAATTATCGTTTAGAACCATAATAAACAAGTAAGAGTGTAGTATATTCGGCTGGGTCGAAACTATAATACTCTTCACGATAGTCACGAATATATATAGTATATTAAAAATATGTCCTGAATATGCTCGGTTATATATGAACCGATATCGGAATTTTCTATTTTCTGTATTTTAGTAACCTTCTTTTATAACGAGAATTGCTTTTCAGCAAAAAAAAAATTTAATGGAAATATCGGTTCAGGCTATATCTCGGGTATATATAGACCGATATCGAAAATTTTAATTTTCCATATCTATATAACCTTATTTCATTCCAATGTTATTGGAAAAATCGGTTCAGGCTATATCTCGAGTATATATGGACCGATATCGGATATTTTCTTTTTCCATATTTATATAACCTTATTTCATACCAGAACTGCTTTTGAGCACAAAAAAGTTGTTTACTCGGCATTTTCATCAAAAAACCTGTTAGGCTATATATCGGGTATATATGAACCGATATCGGAAATTTTAATTTTCCATATTTATATAACCTTATTTTATTACCAGAACTGATTTAAGGTGAAAAAAGTTGTTTAAGTTCGCTTACACCGCGTGTTCATGAAAAACCCGGTTTAGGCTATATCTCGGGTATATATGGACCGATATCGGGCATTTTCATTTTCCATATTTATATCACCTTATTTTATTATCAGAACTGCTTTAAGGCGAAAAATTGTTTAAGTTCGCTTACGCGGCATTTTCATGAAAACCCCGGCTTAGGCTATATCTCGGGTATATATGGACCGATATCGGAAATTTTTATCTTCCATATTTATATAACCTCATCTTATTACCAGAACTGTTTTTAATCAAAAAAAGTTGTTAAAGTTCGCTTACGCGACATTTTCATTAAAAACCCGGTTTGGGCTATATCTCGGGTATATATAGACCGATATCAAAAATTTTCATTTTCCATACTTATATAACCTTATTTTATTACCAGAACTGCTTTTAAGTAAAAAAAGTTGATTAAGTTCGCTTACGCGGCATTTTCATGAAAACCCCGTTCCAGGCTATATCTGCGGTATATATGGACCGATATCGGAAATTTTAATTTTTCATATTTATATAACCTTATTTTATTACCAGAACCGCTTTTAAGCAAAAAAAAATTGTTTAATTTCGCTGACGCAGCATTTTCATGAAAAACCCGTTCTAGGCTATATCTCGGGTATATATGGACCGATATCGGAAATTTTCATTTTCCATATTTATATGACTTTATTTCATTACCAGAACTGCTTTCGAGCACAAAAATGTTGTTTAAGTTTGCTTACGCGGCATTTTCATGTAAAACCCGGTCTAGGCTATATCTCGGGTATATATGGACCGATATCGGAAATTTTCATTTTCCATATTTATGTAACCTAATTTTATTACCAGAACTACTTTCGAGCACAAAAAAGTTGTTTAAGTTCGCTTACGCGACATTTTCATTAATACCGCGGTTTAGGCTATATCTCAGGTATTTATGGACCGATATCGGAAATTTTCATTTTCCATATTTATGTAACCTAATTTTATTACCAGAATTGCTTTTGAGCCCAAAAAAGTTGTTTAAGTTCGCTTACGCGGCATTTTCATCAAAACCCCGGTCTAGGCTATATCTCGGGTATATATGGACCGATATCGGAAATTTTCATTTTCCATATTTTTGTAACCTTATTTCATTACCAGAACTGCTTTTGAGCACAAAAAAGTTGTTTAAGTTCGCTAACGCGACATTTTCATGAAAAACCCGATTTGGGCTATATCTCGGGTATATATGGACCGATATCGGAAATTTTCATTTTCGAATTTGAAGCAAAACAAGCAACTTTTTTTGTCAAAAATTTCCATACAAAATTTCAAAAATTCATGGCTTTTTTCGGAATTTTGAATATATCTCAGCTATACGTGGGCCGATATTACTGAATTTCAATAGCAAACACATGGCAATATGGAGTAATAGAATGGTGAAAGAAAAAAGTTTCTATGTCTAATGGTTTTCTCAGAAACGGTATTTCAACTACCGACAGACGGACAGACGGACATCGCTTAATCGACTTTTCCATTAATTCTGAATCAGAATATGTATACTTTATAGGGTCGCAAAAAAAAAACTGTAGAAATTACAAACGGAATCACAAACTTATATATACCCTTAACATTTTTGTGAAGGGTATAAAAACAGTAATTCAGATCAATATGTGCAAGACTTCTTCTACATTGATATAATTGAGTTTATTATTCGCTATTTTAGCTTCTAACATTAATAAAAAATTATAAATAGCTTGTTTTCTATGTTTCCCTAATCATCAGTAGACTTTGGAAATTTTTAAATTTCCAAAGTCTTCTGATGATTGGGGTAGCTCCTATGAAATGTCGCCATATAGATAGCTGGGAAACATAGAAAACAAGCTATTTATAATTTTTTATTGGTATCAATATTAACATTGATATTTTTCCTTTTTGTTTGTTTTCTTTTTCAAAACTTATTTCTATTAATTCGTTATAAAAAACTTATTTTATATTCCTGTAGGATTTTAAAAAAATCCCAAAAGACAGCACCTATCATTGCACTGGCCAATAATCCAGCTACCGTACCACTAATACTTTACCCTACCTGTCTGTGAGCTCACGTACTTGTTGTTAGAACATGGGGCTCACTACAGGTCTCAACCAAAACCTAATTTACCGCGGTTAGGTGTTTTTCTTATTGACCAAACACTTGGTTGACCAAGAAGAAAACTACGAGTTTATATTGTAATAAGCCGGCTTTTATGATTTTACGCTTTTAAACGAATACTACCAAAGTTTTGCCGGTGAACTAATTCACTTAAAACTAAACGTAACTATACGCACTTTAAAAAAACGACTAAACGACCACTTTTATTTGGTTTCTTTTCGGTTTATTAAGTTGTTAGACAGAGTATAAGAGCATTCTTTAAGAATAAGCTACGAATGTCTTCACCCCCCTATCAAACCACTTCATATAACTACAACTAGCTTATAATCTGTTGGTTCCAACTGATGCGGTGGTGCAGGCTGTTGTTGTTGCTGATTCCGCGTTTGCTGTTGTTTTGGCTGCTGCTGTTTGCTGCGACGTGGAAATTGTTGGCGCGGAAAATTTTAGAACCGGAGTTATGATTGTTGTTGCTGTGAGAGTCTGCTAATGTTGTTGATGCCGTTGTTGTTGGGTTTGTTGGCGTACCCTGTCGTTGTGGTCGGGTGACTATTGTCCCGCTGCTGCTGCTGCGATGATAGATACTGATGGCCGTTACTATTATGGCCTTGACTTCTTTAACCGCAGGACCGCTTGTTGAAATTTCTTGTAGAATAAATGCCAATTCTGTTGTTTCCTGTTGTTGTATATTTTGCTGGCAATTGCCAGCTGCCTCCTGCGTACAGAGCTGTGGATGATGACGGTGATCAGTTTTCACTTTTATGGGTTGTCCGCCGAAGCATCAATGGCATCAGCAATTTCGCTCTGATTTACTTGAGCGGCCAGCGGATGTTCCTGATCATGCTGGGACAGATCTGCTGCCGTCAATTGTCGCTGCAAGGTTGCCTAGAGTGATGTGTCACTTGATGGTGTAGTGTTGTTTCTCGGGTGCTTGTTGTAGTTGTATTAGTGGTAGTGGTGTAGAAACTAAGCGTTATCTGTAGTGCAATTCACTAACCTATTTTAACGCTAGTAAAATTCGTTTAGAGAAATTAACACTTGCGTTGGTGTTTTCCCGATTCTATAAGAGTTTCTAACACTATTTGTCTTCGTTTTAAATCAGCTATTTTTATAGCCTGACTGATTAGCGTTAACTAAACACCAATTATTTTTGTGGTGTTTATCTTAACAACAATGTCGTTAAAATTTCTACTAGAATAACTTCACTGTATTTGGCATACGACTTGTCGGAAGACTCCAACAGTCGGTCGGCGTGTTCTCTGTGAGAACTTACCTTATTTATCAAAAAATATTTTAAATAATAAACATATAAATAGTTTTACTTACCCTAAACATGGAATTATTTGCAAATTTATTTGTTTTTTTCTGTTCCTCTTTGTGGTTTTCTTTATTTTTAACAAAGCTGCCACATTATTTAAAATTTTTTTAACATACAACCAGAGGTGTTAAGAATAAGTTAGTGAATCACATAAGCGTTAGTGCAAACCACAATAGCTCGCGTTAAGTTATGCTCTTTTAAAATCGTTAAAAGTTAGTGAATTGCACTACTGGCTTGCTTTTAGAACTCCTTTGCGGTAGCCGGCTGCTATACTTTGTAGCCCCAACTCATTTAATTAATGCCAATTGGCGTGTGCGTCCAAATAATTTCCTCGTACAGTGGGTTCGTATCAGAAGAAAAAAAAAAAAACACAGCAAAGAAGAGAAGGAAGTTTCCGCAAAATGGATATTTTTCACTACTGATATTAAAACTCCAGTTTGTAATGTCTATTTTTCACTTTATGAACGTTTCTGTTCAAATCAACAAATTTTGTCTCCTTTTGCTTTGATGCTTACCCACCGTCTATACACTTTGCTGATTATTCCACAACTCTCGCTCTGCTTGACTGCACGAGCTCATGCTTTTTCCTCCAATAAAAAAAAACCGCCAGCTCCATCTTTTTTTTCACATCGGCCATATTTTTCCCGCTTCCCAGCTTCCAGCCACTATTCTCGAACCTTCTTCCACGTTTGCCTACTGCTTCTTCTTCTTCGCCACTCACACTAACTTGATAACGACAGGTGGCTGTCTAGTGGTTGTGTCATCTCTTCTTTTTCTCACCACACACCCGGCACTGCGAACATACGTGCACACAACAATAACTAACTTTAAGAACAAATGAAAAAAAAAAAAAACAAAATCAACAAAATTTCGTCAATAATACGAAAAAAATTTTCACACTATTTTATGTATAATAAATTAATCAAAATAGATACCTTTTTTTAAATTTTTAAAATTTGTCTTTTTGACATTTAATCGCTGACATTTGACATTTAATCGCTGGTTTGTGTTGCGAAAAGTAGTATTTGTTTAGACTTTTTTTTATTTGACTTTTTTACTATAATTTTTTCTGCATTGTTAGCTAATTTTTTTACTCGTAATTCAAATGTGTTGCAATAACGCTTGACACAATTTTATATAAAACATCCAGTTTTACATGTAAAAATATAACGAGTCTCAACATCATAAGTAAGTTTCTTTAAGTTGGTACAAGTATCAGAATAATTTTTCAAAATTGAACAATCGACAAACTCTGAACGTTTGTAATTTTGCTTGCTGGGTTGCTGAAAGCAAAAATATTTACAATCCGTAAACAATTAACAATTTATGTACGCGAAAGTATTATATAAAATGTATGAAATTTCGTACAATTCAACACGTCAACCAACACGACTGACAACAATTAAATGTGCAACAAAATGCTGCGATTTAAATAAATACTTTGTCTAAATGTGTATGAAAGTATTGTATTGTTTTAATTTTAGCATGTTCAAATGTGTGAGTGTATTTTATATTATAGTACTTAAACCAACAATTGTTAACAATTGTTGCAACAATATTTTATGTTTAGTTGCGCTGGCAATTAATTGTAAATGTGTGCTCTTTTATTCTGCTCCATTGTTTAGCATTTGTAACAAAAAAATTAAAAAAAAATAAATGTTGTACAATTAGACGATGCTTGTTTTTTAATTGCAGATAGATTTTTTTTTCTTATTATGTTAATACCACAATAAATACCACAAACAATGAAACCGAATTTAAGTTATTGTGCTAAGGACGTTTCAAAAACTTTCATTACCAGCGTACGAGGTTAGAAATCTTTTTCATAAAATGTAACACTCTTCACTTTATTGTGGCAGTTGTAAGATGCCTTTGAGAGATGTTCGCATAAAAGTTCAAAAGAGGTATTTATTTCTATATTTTAAATGAAAAAAAAAGTTATTTTGACCAGAATATTAATTATGTATTAATTAAACATATAATTTCATCTAATTACTTCAGAATATGGTTGCCAATTTATCACCTTTCGCACTAGTTATAGCGCTTTTCAATTCATAAAAACCCCCCTTTTTTCGCCTCAGCGATTTTTTTTTTTAAATACGCTAAGCTAGCGCTTTTTTATACACTTACTTTTTTGCTATTTTCAAAGATTTATAGTTCTGGTGATTTAGGAAGTGATAATATTCGATAAAATAAACCATGAGCGGCTGATCGAGAAAATTTATGCAATTGGATTCACTGGAAATGCTCTTAATTGGTTAAAATCGTATTTAAAAGATCGTAAACAACGTGTTTTAGTTAATAACTCCAAATCATCAACTTTTTAAGTAACCTCCGTTGGCTACAATAAAGAACACCGGAGGCCCTCTTATATTTCTAATTTTTATAAAAGATTTACCTGCAGCTATTGAATTTGGTAGTAATCTAATGTATGCAGATGACGTCAAACTTTTTTCAAGTATTTCAAATGGAAATGATTTGATTTATCTGCAGAAGGATTTGAATAACTGCTATAACTGGTGCATCAATAATCCAATGAAGCTTAATCAGAATAAATGTAAATCAATGACATAAACAAGATATTCAGCAACATCAACGAAATATTTTGTTAATGGGACCGAAATTCAAGTCGTGGACTCAGCCTTAGACCTTGGAATTTACTTTGATAAACAACTATATTTCAGCACACACTTTACGTTTGCTGTAAATAAGGCGAACAGTGTTTCTTCATTAAACGCTGGGACAAATAATTTAAATACCCTTATGTTACGAAACAGTTGTGTACATCTTTAAGGCCCGATCAGACTATTATACAAGTATAAATACTTTCATTCGATTTTGTGAGATAAAAGTCTAAACACATTTCTTGCGACTGTCTAAAAGTCTAACGTAAATTAGATTTTGCATTCACACCATCACACTTGATATAAACCAACAAATTTGAGTAGAAACGAAAACAGCTGTTCATATTTTTTATTTATTCAGCAGAGAGATGTGCCAACATAAAACTTTACACGGCAGGTGAGCTCTTCGTCGTAGGTAGACGTGCCGGCGTTTGAAAATCTTTAGCAGCTAATATAATAATTATGTAAAACAGATCCAAATTTAAAAGCACCAAAATATTTTATGTTCTACATATAGCATGAGCAAAATACATTTATATACGACAGCTAAGTCCTAAATTTCGAGCTTTCTTATAATGACATAAAATACTATCGGTGACGGCACGGCATCGGCTAATAAATAGTCGGCTAGTAAATCCTTTTACAGCTGGTTTCCTAAAAAACACAACCCTGATCCAATGAAAAGTATTATCGTTTTGAAAAGTTTCCAAAAACAAAAAAGTCGTATGGGATGTCAAATTTTTATCGTATTATTTTTCGTATGTATGACGGATTACATTCAGACTATCAGACTTGCATGTATTATTTGAATTTTTGACAAGTATTAATACACAGTATAATAGTCTGAACTGGGCTTTAGTAAGACCAATACCAATTACAAAGACCGGCTCTGTAATTTTGGATCCACAGCATAACATCTATATTAACAAAGTTGAATCAGTTCAAAAACAATTTTTGCTATTTTGTCTATGTCATCTTCAGTGGAATGCAGTTGTAAATCTTATCAACCTCCCAACACTTCACAGAAAACTGCGTTATCAACTCATTGTCGCGATTTTAATCATAATCCAGATTTTGGGGGCACATCTATATTAAATAGGGAAAATTATTGTAAACGTAGATATATGTTACAAATGTCACAAATAACTAATGTACCGTTAGAAAAAAGAATGAATTTTTAAAAAGGATATAGACGGACTGGCCCAAATTTATAGACATTTAATATACAAGAATAAAAACAGTAGTTAAAAAAGGTATAAATAGGTTTTTATTTTAGATTATTTAAAAAATTTGTAATTTCTTTCTTTATATAAAAAATAATTTTTTTTAAGAATTTTTTATTTTTTGAATCTTCAAAATGAACTAACAATAAGTATTCAAATCTTAATACTAAATTTGAAATTAAAAAATGTGATTCTTAAGTCCGGCCAATGAGAGACAAAAAGTTTTATTATGCGGGAGCTATTTCGGTAAAATCACCTATTGAGCAATCTGATGGTGGCAGCGTTATCCCTTCTTTTAAGCCGAGTGTGGCCGTCAAAATTAAGTATATTGCGCGCAAGAGGGTTTGGATGAAGTTCCAGTTTACTGACATACCTTGTCGCGTACTTAGAAAATTCCTCTTTTACCAGCGGAACACTCAGATCTTTATGAATTCGTGTATTTTTTACGTACCATGGAGCTGCAGTAATCGTTCGAAGAATTTTGTTTTGTCGCCTTTGAATTTTTTCAATGTTTGACGCTAAAGGCGGTGCCCCATAACTGAATTCCGTAGCACCATATAGGCTTTAGTATTGCGTTGTATAACAAAAGTTTGCAATCTAATTTCAGTGTCGAATTTCTGCCCATAAGCCAATTTAGCTGCGCTGCTTTTAGTTTTAACTAGAGACTTTTGCTTCAATGTGAGACTTCCACGTTAGCCTACGGTCCAGGTGTATACCAAGGTACTTGACTTCGTTGTGCTGCAGAATAGGTTAGCTATTAATTTGGATAGGCGGACATGTTTGCTTACACAGTGTGAATGTGACATGAGTACATTTCTGTTCATTAACTTTGATTTTCTAAAGTTTTAGCCATTTCTCTAATATTGAAGTATATTCCTGTAAATTTCGTGATGCTAATTGGTGGTTTTCATGAACACTCAAAAACGCTGTGTCGTCTGCAAAGGTAGAAGTGTGGATTCCGGATGTCATTGGCATGTCAGACGCGTAAATCAAATATAAAGTAGGCCCCAGTATGCTGCCTTGGGGAACTCCTGCCTTGATTGGCTGAGTTGGGCTTATAAAGTCGCCTTCTCTGATAACAAACTTCCGCCCATATAAGTAGCTTTCCAGAAGCTTGTGTGTATTTGCAGGCAAGTTTAGCTTTATTTTGTGCATCAAGCCGTCGTGCCACACTTTATCAAAAGCTTGAGAAATATCAATGAAAAGAGCTGAGCAATACTTCTTCTTCTCAAAGGTTTGTCTTATGACATTGACTAGTTTGTGCGTTTGTTCTATGGTGTTATGTTTAGCCCGAAAGCCAAATTGATGATCAGGGATGCATCCCACATTGTTCAATATTGGACTCAACTTCGCCATTAACAATTTTTCGAATAGTTTTGAAAATCATTGAGACCTTGCACTCTGGAGGATAATACTCAAGGCGTAAAATGGCGTTAAAAATAAAAAGTAGAACTCTTCTTGCTACACGAGGTAACTGTTCAAGCATTTTACCAGTAATTTGATCAATGCCTGGAACTTTCCTGGGGTTTGTATTACCGATAACGTTTTCGACATATTGAAAATTAAATCCCAAAGCCACAGAAGGTCTAATAACATATGGTGGTAATTCCGCTGTATTATTCTCTGAATCATTTGTAATAAAAACTTTTCTCAAATGATCGACATACAACATTCCCTTTTCAGAATCGCTTCTTGCCCAGTCGCCAGTTGAATTTCGCAAAGGTGGCTTACCTATTACGGGTCTTTTTAAACCTTTTGTCGCTTTCCACAAGGAATAATCAGATTGAGGGGTACCATCAAGGCCTTCCAAATATGTTTTAAGGGAAGCCATTCTATGGACTTCAAGCAGATTTCTTAGCTGAGTTATGCATTCCCGTAACCTAGTTTTAAGCTGGGGCGACCTGCGAAGTTGCCACTCTCTTCTGACTCTTCTTTTTTCTGACAGAAGTTGCTCAATTTCAGATGAATAAGTTCTATTTTTCTCATTTCTGGATCTTAAATGACTAGTGGTAGCATGCTGTACGGCCAGTTTGAGGTTTTCAGAAAAATCGTTAATTGACACATCAATATCCTCGGGGGTTCTCAAGGCGATATTTTCAGTACAATGTGTACTCAAAAATTTTTTTGTATTTTAGCGAATTCACTTTATTGACGGTCAACGGGGAGCTAATCTCTTGGGGAAACGAAACAGAGATTATAGTGGGTGAGTGATCTGATGATAAATCTAATGAAGGCTCCACTTGCATCCACTCTAAAGAAAAATTTTTTGCAACTCCAAAATCTATAACGTCTGGGATCTTTCGTCGGTCTGTCGGCCAATAAGTGGGGTGTCCGCTTGAAATCACAATTAAGCCCATTTTGGAAACGGTGTCAAAAAGCACACGGCCTTTCGAGGTAATTAAACGTGATCCCCAAAAAGTGTGCTTAGCGTTATAGTCGCCAGCCGCTAAAACTCGAGGCCCAAGTGATTTGAAAAAATTTGAATATTGGTTTTCTGTTATTGAAAATCGGGGCGGTGTGTAAATCGAGGAAATAACGATTTTTTCATGAAAATATTCAATACATATATTAGTTGTTTGGAGATACTCCTCACGTGTCTCGTTCATTAAATAGTGCTTAATTCTGGATTTTATTAGAATTGCCGATCTTCCGCAAGATCTTCTACGGGGATCTTTAGTGTCATATAATGCGTACCCATTAATTTTGAAATAACTGTTGGCTGTCAAATGGGTTTCAGCAATCAACATTATATAGATTTGCTTTTCCATAAGGACGTGCTCATTTTTGTGTTGGCGGATGCCGTTTGCGTTCAAGAAACATATTTTTAACCAACTCATTTTTTTTAAATTGCCTGCAAAATAGTGGATTGCATTTTCAGCATTTCTTGCATCATGTTCGTCATGGAAACCGTAAATGTATTTATAGATTGAACAAGAGTCTGCAGAGTTGCCTCAAGATTGCTAAAATTTTGGTCGGAGTTTTGAGGCTTGGGCTCCTGATTCCAATTTGGTTTATCGGATTTTACCACATTCGCATAAGAAATTTGTTGGGGGTTTTGGAAGTTTACATGGCTGGCGTACCTGGGAAAATTGTTTGAGGAAGTGGTTTTTGACTGCTGGGGTGGAATATTTAAAATTGATGGCCTATTTGTCATTGACCTCTTGAAGTGAGTATAGACAGGTCAACCCCTGTAGTTTGCAGTATGGTTACCTCCACAATTACTGCATTTTTAAACGCTCGAGTCAGTCTTGGGTTTTTTGCACTTTGATGTACCGTGAAGTTCTCCACACACAACGCAAACTGCCGGCAGCTTACAATAGGCCTTAGTATGGCCAAATTCTTGGCAGTTTAGGCATTGAACGGGCCCTAAACGCTGATGAGGCTCCTCAACGGTAACCTTACGATGCAAAAGATATTTGAGGTTATAAATTGGATGCACTTCATTCTTTTTCAGGAGAACATCTCTAGGTTCCAATGGGTTGAGGAATTTTTTCACGGTTTTTAATATTAACCACATTTTTAATTTTGAAGCCATTGTCTTCTAGTCCGGTTTTGACCTCATTCGTGTCAACAAAAGGGTCAATCCCTTTAATAACGACCTGAACACCTTTGGCACTTTTAAGCTGGTATGTGTAAAATAATCGTTTCTCCTTCTCCAGAACGTCAGACAACTTTAGGTATTCATTTTCACTGTTTACCTGGATTTTCGTTTCATTGATGCCGCCGTGCTTAACCGATGTTACGTTAAAATTGTCTCTGCCGATTGCCGCAATAAGTTGTTTTACCAGCTCTCTAGAGGTAGGCTCTCGCAAATATATTGGTGACGGCTTAAAGGTTTTTTTTAGATATTGTTGGCTCATCTGTTTGCAGTATAGCAAACCTATTACTATCCGTTACCGAAGTCCTATTATCATCTTTAGAAATTTTCGGTTGAGATGATATTTGAGCTGATTTGGGGCTTCGCTGCCTTTTAACCACGGTTATGTACCTGTCCATGCCTACTTGTGTTTTCGGCTTATCAGCAACAATTAAACTGGAAGATGTTTTGTCTTCAGTTGTAATAACCATATTTGGCGAACACGATCGCGGGCGTTTCCTATCTTTTAGAGACAGGAAATTTTCCAATGATTTTTTCACCGATTCTTCCTCAGAAATCCAAAGGTTTTTTTACCGGAGCTAAGCTCTTTTTCAGAATTACATCTGATAGGTACACTCATGCAATTAATTGTTTCTATTTTTTATTTACAATTTAAAACGGTATTTAAAAAATGCCACTAAGTATTTCTTTTAAACACCTATTACGGTTTTTCCTTAATCCCGTTTTATTTTTTTTACTTTGCGATCAAAAAACAAACACGTCCGTTCACTATCGAAGCTAAAAAACGACATAAAAAATAATAAAAAATATATATTATGAATAATGTTAATGTTACTACTGTTTTTTAAAAAAAATTTTTTCTCTATGTATAATTTGTTTTTTGTTACATCAATTGGTTTTCAATTTTATAAAAATTTGTAAACAAAAAAATTTAGAAATTTTCCTAAAGAAGACACACAAAGAGGTGTCGAAGTATCGAAACATTAATAAACGAACAATTTTGGAACAAGTGACCTCAAGCTCAAATAAACAACAATTATATAATTTTAGCACTATATAAAACCCGATTCAACGTGGTAAAAGATTTAATTTTGAAATGTTAACAGACTGATATTGTTGCCATCTAGTTTCTTTTTTAATACTATTCGCTTGATTGCTAGGATTGTTGCCATTAGAAAAATATATTTTATACTTTTATACAGTTTCCTAACTTTTTTTTTTAATTCTGCAAAAAGAAAATGTATTTGGGACCAGTGTGCAATGTTATTATTTGCAAAAAAACTACTTTTTTTTGTATTTAAACTCGAATAAATAGGTCTATAATTATTTTTAGCTTGTATGTATCATTTTATATTTTATTAATAACTGTATCAACTTGTAAATTTTTAATTTAAATTGTTTTAGTTTAACTTTTTCTAAAATTATAATAATTATTTAAGTTAGATTTTTGTACATTTGTATATCGGGTTTTAGTTTAAGTTTTTCCTTTCCAAATCTTTAGAGGGCAACTAACTGTTTCGTAGTCGCTACAATATTCATCAGCACCCATTCGGATTTGAACTCGAGTCATGAACAAGGTGAATGTATACAGGCGAATGCAAGCGGGAAGGCGAGTTCAATACTATGTATTTTGTATTGCAAAACTTACTGAGAATGCCAAAATTTACATTCACCTAAAATTGTTTAGCTTAGAAAATTTGTTAAATAAACGTTAAATATAAATTTTTATAATTGTTTGTAATTAAAATCTCAGATTATAATGGTTTTCCACTTTTAAATTCACAAAAATTTCTTGAAATCATACAAAAAAAAACTTCAGATTAAAATGGCACGAAAATTTTTGTAAACAAAAGAAAAAAAAATTGTAAAAAATGCGGCAAGCAAAAAATAATCACCTGTAGTGCGATTCTGTAACTTATATAACGATAATCGAATCATTAAAATAATTATAACGATATTATATTGAATTTGCCATTCTGTAACATTTTCTTAACGACATTCGTAGTCGATCAAAATCAGCTGTTAATTTTACTGTTGATTGTCGATTTCTTTAAGGAAAAAATTTTCTTCTGTTCATTCAATCGTTAAAGTGTATTTTTTTTAAATTGTGCATCCATGAAATAAAGTCCTTACAACCTGATTTTTAAGACATAAAAATATTTATTATATATTAAATACATAAATAAATACATAAAATATAGAAATTATTACATATAAACAAATAAATGAAACATATGGACACATATTTTATTTTACTTGCCTTATTACAAATTAAATAATATTTATTGTCACTTAGAAACTAAAATCACAACAAATAAAAATCAATATGTATACATATTATTATGGAAAAATGTATTGTTTTTTCTTTTCTTCTTTGTGGTTTTCCCTTTTTTCTGGCAGAGATGCCACGTGTTGTTTATATGAATGAACAGAAAAATACAGCTGTGTACCATCGCTAGAATTAAGTTACAGAATCACTCAATCGTTAGTGCAAGCGATGAAAAAAGTTGCGATTATCGAATCGTTAAAAGTTAGAGAATCGCACTACTGAGCTGTCAAGTTCACCTAGTAATGAATTCGCCTTGGTCATGACGTATCATGAACTGCTGCATTAACCACTCAGTCACCGAGCCATTTAATTATTTTCAATCTTTATTCGTCTCATATTGAATCACGTATTCATTTTATTAATTGCCCGCATTGTTTGTACCGCCTTTGATGTCTGTGAACAAGCGGTATTTCTTTTTTAGTTATTAACATATATATTTTTGTATATTAATAATTCTCTGTACCTAAAGAAAAAAGTAAAAATAGTTTCGAATTAAAAGAAATTACAAAAAAAAGTTTAATGTGCTGTTCATAGAACACAGACGAGCACACGACTAAAAAATTTTATATGGAAATCACTCAAAAAATTGAGTAATTTTCATACAGATTTTCTAGACGAGTTGCTCGTGTGTGTTCTATGAACAGCACGTAAATTCTTATTTTATCTTGTAAATTTTGAAATAAAAATACTTTTTTTTACAAACTCTGAACAAGGACATAAAAAGTGATGATATATTTTTGTTGAATGAACTAAAATAATGAAAAATCAAGATATACATATGTACGTGTACTCCTGCATGTAAAAATCGGACTCTCAAAGGTATGTTTTAACAGGATGTCTTAACAGCCTGCCGTGTCTAATACAGACGGGCAGTAAAGAAACACTTCGAAGCGACTTACTCACATCAATTTAATTTGCTTATTATGTAACGGTGCTACAAATAAAAAAATAAAAATAGAGGTCGCTCTATTATGGTTTACTTCATGTAATTTTTGTCTGTATGTCAACTTTAAGCAGCCAACGCTTGACGCGACATAAATTGTCGCGTCAAGCGTTGCCTACCTTATATCCAATGCATTGGAGTCTAGCTTACAAAATAAAAGTCAATAAATATTTTCAAGTCCAATCCTGCATTCGCAAGTGGCTAATTAAACTACTTGCAAAATTGTATGTACATACTCGTAGCTATGTATACCAACCACGCCGTTTCCCTTAAACAAAAAGCACAAAATTCAAATGTTACACAATTTAATAACAACAATCCTCAATTTTGACGGCAAAGAAACCTCATCCTCGACAAATATTCTGAACAATAACTGTAATATGAATAGAAGCAACCGACCACAGGACTCGTCTGTCTCAGTTTAATCAAATGTGTTTAGTTGTTTTTTTTGTTTTTTTTTTTGTTCTTTAGATTTGATTGATGAGAATTACTTTACAATGGCTGTCATTGTATTTCGTATTTATTTAACAAATTCATATTCATTCGTTCAGCCATCAGACATTCTTTTCGTTTGCTGTTGGTTCGGTTCATCCATTTATTTATTCATTCATTTATTTAAATGTACTTGTCGTTCTCGTAAATGTTAAAAATAGAGTTTGAATGTTCATTGTTTTAATTCAGTTTTATTTAGTTCACTTAAAAAAGAAATAAAATAAAACCGAATAGAATAGAAAAGAATACAACTGAATGAAAATGATGAAATATTCCATTCCACCATCCAAATAACCACATTAATTCATCATTATGCCAAACAGTTTTATTTAGATATTTAATTTTTATTTCTTCCTATTTTCCCCCCAATTTTTTGTTTGTTTTTGATTTAACAAAAATTCAAATGGAAATATATTTTTTTAAATAAATATGTTTTATTATGTTTATTATAACAGTTGCTCTAATTTCTTTACATAAAGACTAGTTAAAATTGCGAAAATAACGTTAACATTTTTCGCATAAGGTTGTAATATGTTATAGTATAAAGGTTGCAGTGCAAGGGGTCGTTTTGGGCTAAGTAATAATATGAAAGCTTTATGATATCACATAGCTTCGTGAACTAACACGAAAAAGTCCCGGACCTAAGAAAGAATGCATAGATTTTTTAATTCAAAATTAGCTTTATTCATCAACGTAATCTCCATCAAGAACAACGCAATCATTCCAGCGCCGCTCTAACATTTCAATGCCACTTTTGTAGAACGATTTGTCTTTTGTCTCAAAGTAGGCCTCAGTTTCAGTGATAACTTTTTCATTCCTGCGAAATTCGTTACCGGCGAGCATTTTTTCAGGTCTGTGAACAGCCAGTAGTCGCTGGAAGCCAAATCTGGTGAATACGGTGGACGTCGAAGTAATTCGAAGTTCAATTCATGTAGTTTTGCCGGTGCGTTGTCTTGATGAAATAAAATTGTTTTCTTTGCCATATGCAGTCGTTTCTTTGCAATTTCGGCCTTCAAACGCTCCAACAGGTATTAATAAAATAATAAAACATTTTTCTTTTTAAATTCTCAATAGCTTATTTACATTGTTGGGATATAACGTTGAATGTTTGAGAATATCTTTCAAAAATTTCCAAAATCTAACCATCAGTAGACTGATGATTAGAGTAGCTCCTATGAAATGTGGACATGCAGACAGCTGGGAAACATAGAAAACAAGCTGTTTATAATTTTTTGAATGGAACCACAGAATCGTTGCTGTAAGTGATGAAGTATGTATTGTAGAAAAAAGTTGCGATTATCGGATCGTTAAAAGTTACAGAATCGCACTACAAGTCATCATTAACGTTTAACGTGTTAAAACCTCCGGTTTATTTGGCATTCGAAAAATAGATATTTTAAAACCCGGTTCGATTACCCTAATACATAAGCAAATACCCCAAAATTGCAATTGTATTTAGACAAATTATGTAAATAAGTAAAAATAGTGTCGAATATAAGCTTGCACATTCCGTTTCATACATATTCCCTAATATTTCTAACGGCTCTAATATTAGTTTCTCTTCTTTTTTACTTAATCTGCTTCAATTTATATCAAGAAATATTGAAATAGTTGTCATTTGCTACAAACAACAATGATGTTTAGTTCTTGTATGCCAAACCCAATTCTAACCCAATTCTAACCCAATTCGGAGCTTTATTGTTTGCACTAGATTAGTTTGTTGATGTAGTTTCTGTTAAAGCTTTTTAATATCTTAAAAATCTCAGTTAAGTGTTATTTAATTTTGTAATTTTTGTTAGCCGACAATAATAACATGCTGAGTGAATTTGATGTAACAATAAAAAAATGTCTATTTGTTGGCTTCTTTCCATATTATCCACTTAACGTAATAAGAAATTTCCTTAAAAAAAACTAAAATCAACAAAAAAAAAAAGAGAATTTTTTACATTTATTTTTCGTTGTTATAAAAAAATACTTAAATAAAAAGTCTACTAATAAAAAGCCAAACGTTAGAAGCTACAAATTAATTTGAATCTGAAAAACGTTGGGTGGCACTCAAACCACTGCAACAAAAAAAAAAAAAAAAAAAAAAAAAAAGAATGAGAATTCAACATTATTTGGCTGAAATTTTCCATTTTTGGCTAAAAAGGGTTCATTTTTTTTTATTATTATTATTGTAGCATTATCATCATTTTTAAACTTTTTTTAGGATATATTTGGCAAAACATATTCGTACGAGTAAAAGCCTTAATTTTTTATATGGATGCAGTCAAGTGGCTTGAGCATTTTATTTAAGCGCATGAATGGATATTTTATTTTTCTATATGGTCTTGAGTATAATTTTTTTTTTTATTTTTAGTTTCTTTTTGCTTTTGGTAGCTTATTTTTAAATGATATAACAAAATATAGAGTAAAAATGGGAGAAAAAAAAATAAATAAAATTTCAATTCATTTGTATAAAATGTAAAGAAAATTGTTGCAAAATTAAAAAAGATTGGCCTAAAAGCTACAAAAAAAGGAATGCAGCATTAGGTCAAGGAAAGTTTTGCAACACTCAGACATCTCTTATGTAATACCTCATTTTCTTTCTAATAGTTCAAGTCAGTGTTAAGTGATCAAATATTATTATTAATGAATAACAAAAACAATACCGACTGTACTATCATTGGAAAAAATCTTCGTAAAAACTATTGGACAATATCTATTCGCTGAATTAGGTAGTTTGTTTGGTTTTAATACATACACAATTTAAGACTTTCGTTCATTATTGAGCTAAGTATTGTAGTTTTGAGCAGCAGTTTATTTTAAAGCATACATACGAGTACTGCCCAGCTGAAGTTCGTAGTTTTCCTAACCATATGTATATCTCGGATACTATCCAATCCGGTAGTTTTCTTCAGTATGAGATTTTTAAGGATTACAGAGATATTGTGAAAATTTAGATATTCAGTTGTATGCTTTTGGCTGTACAAAGACTCTCAAAAACGTTACCAAAGGTTAGAAAGGGACGTGTTGTAGTCTTCTAATAGATACGTAATAAATGAAGCTGAATATCGTAAAATCAACTAAGATATCTTGTCTTCATGGAAGACCTAGGGTGTAGCAAATAGGAGGAATTTGATTTGTGATATGAAGAAGCCTAACATATTATTACGTTTTTGTCTTTAAAACCGCTTTAATTATAAATGAAATAACGCCACAGACATTTACACAGCACTCAAAAACTTTATAACCTTATTTACACTTAATACTACTGTGTATTAACACATGGTACTTACTTACTTATAACTATCTCGCACAATGTTTAAAATGAAATTTTGCCTTTACAAACATCTGCCTGCTATTTATACTTTTTTATTACCTTCTACATTGTTCGTGTGGCTTCTAGTTAACAAGCACTCGAGACTTAATTGTACAAATATTAATTCCTATGCACTTACGAGTACACATGCTAGCGAAATAATAAGAGCGCAACGAGAGCGATAACACCATTGGTTGTTAGTTTATTTGGGATTTTGCATTCTTTAAATCCAGTTTATATGTTTGTGTATTATGTTTTCAGTTTTATATTGTTTGTGTCGATGTGCGTCTACATTTATAACACGCAGATCCAGTCCTGCCAAAACAAAAAATATTTACAACCAAAAAAGTTACCAAATACGCAAAACTAATCATATATAAATCATTTTTTCTTATTTGAAAAATTGTTTAAGTTAATTTTAATTCCCATCGTATTACAAAAGGTATTTTTAAGAAATAAAAAAAGTATTGCAAATTTAAATAACAATTACAATACCAAAAAACAAACAAAAAGGAAAACAACCAAATATAATTATTTTACATACTAAAAATTCTTACATATATACATAAGTGTAAAAATATTAGAAGAAAAACTAAAATAAAAGTATTTATTGTGATCTCAATTTATTTTATTAAAAATTATGAGTTTTCGCAATTAATATAAGTTTACTTCGCAGTATCAAAAAAATAAAAATCGGTGTTTATGTTATTAATAAAATGTTCATTAATAAATAAAAAACACATAACCAGAAAGTTAAATAAACTAACATTTTTTATTTATTTAAAATCAACAAAATTTTTACTGCACAAACAAAAAAGAATATATAATTGTTTTATATAATTTTTTTTTTTTTCAAAATAACAAATAATATCTTAAGGCAGACTATAAATTATGGGCGACGTTTTGATTTTTTATTAAATTCCTCTAAGCTGTGAAAACATTATTTCGGCTGTACCTGAACTATGTGGTATCAACGTTGCCTGCGAAAGTTTCCAAAAAGTGTCACAAAAGAGTATTTTGAAAAAAGGTGTCACAAAAAGGGTATTTTCAAAAAAAAAAGCGTCACATTTTTAAAAAACAATCATTAATAATTGCATTTCATGTGATGTTATTTTTAATTAAATATCATTTTATGATCTTCTACAGGCAATAGCGCACACTCGTATGCGTGTTTTGTTTATCTTTTTTGCACTAACACAAAAGCACGAACTCAAAGACTGCGCTGCAAAAACTTTTTTGAAATACAGTTGTACTTCTTCAGACTTCTTAATAAAACAAATCATATTTATATTTGCAATCTTGGTATAAATTATTCGACTATTTTGTTTTCAGATAGTATAGATACATATCGCTCCTTTATTGCAACATAGTCATATCTCAAAAAATGAGATTTTCGAGTTAACAATGCAGAATTGTTAACAGTATTACCTTTTATATTATGCCAAAAATTTATTCAAATTACTTTTAAACTGTTTCCTTTAGGAGATATTTTTAAAAATTTTTTCTAAGACTCGTAATGAAACCAAAAATTTGAAATGTGTTTTTCTCGAAACAAGATTTTTTTTAGTTATGACTGTGTTGTAATAAAGGAGCGATATGTATAAAAACGCAGACATACTTTTTAGAAATAAAGATTTCATTATCAAACCTATGTTAATATACCTACATAAGAGCAGTTGAACCTTGCTCAAATATGAATAAGAACTAAGTATTAATGTATGTAATGTACAATGGAACAAAATGTTCCATATTTGCAAAATGGGTCAAAAATGGTATTTAAAAAAAAGTGTGATAAAGAGATATCAAAAAAGGGTCAAATTGACACTTTAGTATCATAATATGCTGTTCATACATACACTTTTAATTAAAATGTTGCAGTTAACGCCTTAATTGATTTTAATTACCAATGCAAAATTTTAATTAACTTAATTGCCAATTAACAGTTAATTGTTCTAATATTTAGTAAAATTAATATGCAATCCTGTGGCAACCGTGTTTAGTTAGCACAATAATATCCAATGAACAAACTTTGTTCAAATTTGATAACTCAAATGTAAACAAATGCAAACAAGGTTTATTAACGTCTACAAGGTGGCAGCGCTACGACATGTGACAGTTTTTTGCTACTGGCAACGTAGTAAGCCATTTGCGTCAAATGAATTGTTCTCAGTTTTGAAAGTGAATTTATTGGTTTATTTTGAATTAAACATTTAAAAATTTTTGTGTATATAAAGATAGTTCAAACAAAAATTATTTACAAGTGTGAAATGGTACTGAAATGGTAAATGGTAAACGTTAATGCACCTTGAATGCAAACAAAACATGGCGAGTCAACAAGAAGAAATATTCACAATCAAAATGTAAACCACTTTTCTGTCAGCTGCCGTTAAATTAATTGCATTAGCAATATTAAGTATGTATGAATACTTAAAAAATTGTTTAATTAACTTATAATTGAATTAATTAAAAAGCTTATGTATGAACAGTATATAAAAGGCAACACTGTGAGGTAAATTTTTAAATTTTGTACCCAATAAAGAAGCTGTTTTATACTTTTTTCATTCATTAAATATTTTTTTACCTCGACCTTTGATCCCAAAACTCAACTATCTCTATATCGTTATGTCAAGATATTTTATATCTTTTCTTAAAAAATCAAAGGGCTCATCAATCCAATTGTCATATAAAAAACACAGCAAATCATACAAAATATTTTTTAGTTGGAAGAGATTATCGGCAATAATATCACATACGCGAATATTACAATAATTATCTTATAACTCAGAGCTGATCACGGAGAGGTAATGACAGTGTTTTGCAAAAGAACTTTGCAAATTACAATATTAAAAATCAAATCTCATTTGAGAGTTTAAAAAATGATCCATATACAAATAACATCGTATGTATTACTATTTTGGAGAAAATTAACTAAAACAAAAACAAACAAAAATTTCGCATCTCCACATTGAAGAAAAAATAATAATAGTTTTGGTTAAATTAACCAAAAACGGCAGCTCCGATCAGATCAACGGCTTGCACATTGGGTTCTATGTGATAAAAATTCGTAACAATATTTACAAGAAATTGGTACATGTCTAGCTAGCCATAACGGAATGTGGTCACCGCTGGATTAGGCAGTACCTAGGAACCTGCTGATATCAATCAAGGCAGCTAACGTCTCCATGCTCAATAATTTACAAACTTAGAAAAGTTTACTTTTGTTAACATTAATTTTATGGTCGTAAAGTAATAGTGTATGGTAGGAAAGGAGATCCATGTATAATCTAAGCTAAATCCACTATGTTTTAAAATGCTTCTAACCACAAGAAGATGCAATCACAAGAATTGACAGCCTGCAGATTGAAAATATAGGGTGTTTTTTTAAGCTAGATAGAACTTTAAATTGTAAAAAGTAACACAAAAAATTAAATTTTGATGAAACATTTTTTTTATTTGTTTCAGTATACTCTGACAAATCATCATGAATAGACTCACGCTTGAACAACGCTACGAAATTATCCAAATTTACTTTGAAAATCAGTCGTCGATTCGCCCGTTGTTTTATCGCAAAATTGTGTTCAGCGATGAGGCGCATTTTTGGCTTAACGGGTTTGTTAATAAGCAAAATTGCCGCATATGGAGTGAGACCAATCCACAAGAGACCCTACAGACTCCATTACATCCAGAAAAATGCACTGTTTGGTGCGGTTTTCATGCTGGTGGCATCATCGGACCTTATTTCTTCAAAAATGAGGCCGGAGCTCGCGTTACGGTCAATGGAGATCGTTACCGCACCATGATCAATGATTTTTTGTTTGAAAATATGGATGACATTGATCCGGAGGAGATGTAGTTTCAACAGGATGGCGCTACGTGCCATACGGCGAACGCAACCATCGACTTACTGAAATCAAAATTTGGCGATAAGTTGATTTCGAGAAATGGACCTGTCAATTGGCCTCCAAGGTCGTGCGATTTGACACCTCTCGATTATTTCCTGTGGGGCTACGTGAAGTCACTGGTTTATGCTGATAAACCAGCAACAATTGACGCCTTGGAGGCCAGCATTGTTCGTGTTGTTCGTGACATACGGCCAGCAGTGCTCGAAAAAGTGGCCCAAAATTGGACGTCCAGAATGCGCTTCGTCAAGAACAGCCGCGGTGCCCATATGCCCGAAATCATTTTCAAATGTTAATGTCACGTATTGATCTTTCGAATAAAAAAAAATTTTGATTACAATTTAATTTTTTGTGTTATTTTTTACAATTTCAAGTTCTATCGGGCTTAAAAAAACACCCTATATTACTGCTTCTTACTATTTGTCTGGCTTATAATAAGAGGTATGTACACAAAAAACAAATGACGATCGATATAATCTACATATATGCTCTATATTTATTGGATTTCAAAATAATTTTTCTAACATTTATTATTCTGTTCAATATATCTGTTATAATTATTTCTAAGCCTGATTCTCTGCTGTTAACTGTAGTCTGCCATGATCCATTATTTATTCATTTTTTTTTTGCTCTCTTTTGATTACCAAAAAATAAATAAAACTGAAGTGCCCCCAACTTGTTTTGTGTGAGAACAATATATTTTTTTTTTATGAAAACTGCTTTAAAAAAGGATTTTTTGGTTATTTTATGAGTTGCGAGTAGCTTTTTTTTGCATTGCCATTATTTGGTAATTTTCCCCTACTTGTGCTTATGAATACCAGGATAAACACATACTTGTTAAGAAGTGCTTGTGTACACGCAAAGAAAAAGCAGTTTGCAATATGCTTGCAGCAACATTAGTATACACGATATATTATGTATTATTGAAAAAAGCAGTCTATAATCGATTTAATTATAGTTTATCTCCCCATAACTATGTTTTCGTTTGCGTTTTTGTAAATCTATTGTTACCGTTGTATTGTATAATTTTACAAGCTGATCTTGACAAATTATCTGACTGGTGTTCTGAAAATGATATACATATTAATATATCAAAATGTTCCTCGGTGTCCTATACTCATATCTTAAGCCCATTTAAGTTCGATTATTCGATTAATGGTATCTCAATTAAACGTGTAGCTGAAGTAAAATAGGCGTATTTTTTGATAGTAAATTGAGTATTTCTATGCATATTGATTATGTTGTTTCTAGAGCATATTGTTATGCTAGGTTTCATACGAAGAAATTCTAAAGTTTTAAGGATGCATATACCCTGAAATCTTTATACATTTTTTTGGCCCGCAGTATTGTTTTATTATCAGGAATCCCAACCATGTAGGTACATCTAATCGTATTGAACGTATTCAGAAAATTTTTAATAAGACCGCTTTAAAGTTAATATGGCCTTATGAACTGCCTTCTTATGAGATCAGCAGCCGTATTCTGTAACTCGCTTAGCTAAAGCTAAAACTCGATCGCTAAAATGCTAAAAAATATTTAGGGCAAATATTTTAGCGATGTCACTAAATCTGTATTCTGTAAGGTAAATTTTTTAGCTAAATTTTTATATTTTTGCCGCAGCTAATTTGGTAACTCTATACTATTTTTTTCTTTCTACTTGAATGAACTTCTGTTAAAAAGAGATAAACATAATGTAATAATTTTTGGCAATTCATTATAGTGTTACCTTACATTATATTGTGTTTCCCGTAAATATTCTTAAAACTTCTCTTCAATAACTTTTTAAAATATGCTTTAAAATTTCGATTTTAAATAGTTATTGTGAAAGATCTATTCAAAATTTATTCTGTTCTTGACAAATATTACTTAAACTGCACTTAAGTCGATAAATTTTGAGCAGTATTTTTTCATGATACAACCAAATGTGGAATTTATGGGAAAACGTTCAAAATATGGCATCACAAAAAAGTATTTGTTTATTTACATTTTAAGTAAACAAAAAAACGTTCATAAGGTTTAGAAAAATTTTTCTTCTTTTTAGAATAACAAATATTTAAAAAGCTGAAAATGTGCAGTTTTTATCGGCATCGTAATATAATGAATTCATTAAGTGCAATTAGTGAATGCAATAAGCTAATTGTGAACAGGAACCATTTGTGGAATTCACAAATCTTAAAAAAACGAATTTTTGTGTTATGCTTCACTTTAAGTTGAAATTAATTTTTTGCCTGTCATGAGCAAATTTTTAGTGCTCCTACAAATACCGAATAAGCATATACTTTTGCTCCTTTGTAATTCTTTTTGTTGTTTCTTCCATTATACTGTAATAATATTTTTTTGACAAGAAACAATAGAAAAAAGAAAACATTTGTAATTTACTTACATTTTAGCACTTAAAAATTTCCGTTGCTAATATTTTAGCGTTTTATACAACGACAACTGCTTATTTGGCGTTACAGAATACAAAATTTAAACATTTTAGCGATACCACTAATCGCTAAAATTGCGGCGAATGCAATTTTTATGTCATTGCCCAATTTAGCTATGCACGTTACAGAATTGCATTTGTGGCCAAAAATCGCTAAATCGATGGAGATTTCGTTTTAGCGAGTTACAGAATACGGCTGCAGGAGAAAGTTATTAGGCTTGCAATCATTAAATGATCGCAGAACTTGTTCCTTGCTATTTTATCTAGCCTATAATATTTTATCTAGCAATATTGATTGCCTAGAACTAAAAACTTATTTTACCTTATATTGTCCTCGCAGGAATTTAAGATATAATCGTATGTTTGAGGAGAACTGTCTGAGGACTAATTACGCGAATAATGAACCTATTGCAAGATGCTTACATTTATGTAACAACTTATTCCCTTTGTTAAATTTTAATGTTAGTTTTAATACGTTTAAATTTATGTTATTTAAATATTTTAATTAAAGTGTTCAGTAATCTGTAAGAATATAATTCTGTAGACGAAATAGTAAATAAATAAATATGTAAATAAATAAATAAAAACAAGAATAGGTTTTATTGCACCCAATAGCACCATATTTATTATTCAGCCCGATTACAAATGAAAATTCCGTGAGAATTTTGTCACTTTTCTCTTTCCTCCAATTATGAACAAAAATTAAGTTTGACGTTTTTTCGAAGAAAAAAAAATCGCTAAAAGGGGATCAAATCTTCAATTCCTAAGATAAAGTTAACAAAAATTGTGCCTTTTTCATTAGTTTGAATTGAAAAAAGTGCTTTACGAGAGAAATAAAATCCGTGAGAATATTTATAATTGAGCTGATTATCATATATGTGATATGCTTATTCATATCGCTCCTTTATTGCAACATAGTCATATCAATGAGCTTTTCGAGCTAACAATGCAGAATTGTTAACAGTACTACCATTTATATTGTGCCAAAAATTTATTCAAATTGTTTTTAAACTGTTTCCTTTAGGAGATATTTTCTCAAAAAATTTGCTAAGACTTGTATGGAAACTAAAAATTTGAAATGCGTTTTTCTCGAAACGAGCTTTTTTGAGATATGACTATGTTGCAATAAAGGAGCGATATGCAACGAATACAAGTACATTGAATAAGCTTACTATTGTTGGCATTAAACATTTTTGTATTTCTGTCGTTGACATATTATTTTCTTTTACTTTTTTTTTGCTTTTTTGAAACAAAATCAGCCCAAATATAAATATTCCCACGGATTTTGTTTTCTCACGGAATTTATTCCTCTCGGAATTTATTTTTCACATACAATACTTTTTTTAATTCAAATTAAAAAAAAAAAAAACTTAACTTGACCGTAGGTATTGAAAATTTGAACTTCCTGTAATGTTTTCAGTGAATGGAGAGAAAGAAAAAATAAAAACACATCATAGTTCATTTGTGTTCATAATTGAAGGAAGGGGAAGTGAAAAAACTGCCACGGAATTTCCATTTGTAGTTGGGCAGAATATGTTTTGTTTTAAACTAAACATTTTTATCGTCAAAACATCAACAAAAAGAAGACAATTAAAATTGTGCAATTATAGAGTGTTTGCAGGTATAAGAAGGTATGTTAGAATATTAGAATGTTACTACGGTTATTTGAATGCAGTATTATGACAAAGTCAAGCATATTATGGTTGTGCGCAACCATATTAATATGGTTATATGGTTTAAATATGCAATTGTATACAAAACACTTAATATTTTTTATTTCAGCTTATAGATGCTAGAACCTCTTGAAATATAATCCTTTGCAACACGAAAATTTTTGGCGAGTTAATTTTAATTATTTACATTTATGAAGGCATATTGTAATAAATGCATTTATTTTAATTTATGAAATAAAGTAATATAGTGTTGTTTATCCAAATATGGTTCTAAGCCAATCATGCTATTTATGATATTAGTATGATAGTTTAATGAAATTAATATGGTTACACGACACAAATATGGTTGGTTGGTATAATAACATGATTATTTTTTGCGAATTATCTTTAATTATTTAAATTAATCAAGATATTTCATCAGTTTCCCACTTTTCGTCTCCCTCTTCCGCACTCCTTCTATGTCCTTACAACTTTTATTTTTTCTTCAATTATACCCTAACTTTTCAGGCAATCACAAAGGGAACGACCTTCAGGGCCCAAGTGAGCTGGAGTATCCAGGTACTCTTTGGAGAATCTAGCGGCCTGCCTACCTAACCTAAGATATTTCGTGATAAATGGTTTTATATTAATTTATTATATAAAATAATATTGTTTATCCCCTTTTTAATCATATACACATGGTTCTGTTCGTATGCCAAGAATACTGTTTATGATATCGGTAATGAAAGTAATACGGTTTTACGACAGAAATATGATTGGTTGGTATAATAACATGGTTGAGTATGACGTTAATATGAAAACTTTTATTTTTTGCGAATTATTTTTAGTTATTTAAATGTATTAAGATATGTTATAATAAATAATTTTATATTAATATATTATATAAAGCTGTCCTCTTTTTAATTAAAAGAAGGTTCTATGCTAATTAGACTGTTTATGATATTAGTATGGTAGTTTAATGAAAGTAATATAGGTATACGACGCAAATATGATTGTTTGTATATTAACATGGCGTCTTTTATTACGAGTACAATAGTACTGATGGCTTACGATTATAACAATGTTGAACCAGAATACGGTATAGTTATTTGTAATTTTCTTTTATTCAAATTATATTGAAGCATTTTAATGGCATATACAATATTATCAGCACCAACCATACAATTCAAGAATTAGAATATTTATTTTTCTACGTGTATACATACATATATGTTATTATACATGTACGAAATTCACCATCACATATGCTCTGAAAAGTCTTGTGGAAAAAGTATTAAAAAGAAAAAATGTTTCATAGACATTACAGTATGAGTCTTATCGAATGCCTGCAGTAATTTCTTAATTAGCTTCAATAAGAATAATTGTTTAAAATGTATTTTCGGTTTTTTTTTTTACTTAAAGTATTTATTTACTGGCAATTTAGTTAAATTTTAGTTGGTTTTAAACAATAAAGAGTAGTCAGGATTGGGGAACAGAAAATATAAAAATTAGCTTTAGTTACATTTGTTTAAATATTTGAACTAGATATTATTTAATTCAAACATATGTTTTCAATATTATTCAATTTATTCAAATATCGTTAAATATTTTTCACTTTTTGATGTCAATTTAATTAATTGTCTTGTTTAGATTATCCCCAACCATCAGTTTTGGATATCTTCAAACTTTTTTTTTTATATAACCTCCTGTTTTTTTTTTTGTTCTAGAATTTTCAGTTGTGAAAAATAAAGAAACTATTTCCTATCTTGACCTAATTAGTTTTATCTTTGTATGGCCGCTAGCCTTTCCCAGAGAGAGCTCTGGAGCAGGGGGAGTATGCATTAGTTGCCTTTCTTGATATAGAAGGAGCAATAATGTGTTGCCAAGGGTCATAATAATGGCTCTGGAAAAACTGAATGTTCATCAGTCAATTGTGAGCTTCATAAGTAATTTACTGACCAATAGGGTCATCACTTCCAATATGGGTCGAGCCATAATCCAGAGTGGCTGGAAGAGGCACTCCATAGGGAGGAGTTCTGTCTGCTCTTCAAAGGAATTTAGCACTGAATTCGTTATTGATGGAATTAGATTCCATGCTGTTTAGGACAGTGGCATATGCCGATGATATTGCGGTTGCAGTGTCGTGTAAGTACCCGGATATACTATCACAGCAACTAGGCTCTGCACTAAGTCTTATAGAAGGCTGGTGTACAAATAGCGATCTAAGTGTGAACCCGCAGAAAACGGAGCTTGTGCTCTTCACTCCAAGATACAAGACTCCATCGTTTACTCCACCAACCATAAGGGGGGTTGAAATAATGTTGTCAGACAGTGCGAAATATCTGGGCATCTACCTGGATTCCAAGCTATCCTGGCAGCGGAATGTCCAGTCAGAAAAACCGCTATCGCCTTATTCTTGTGCAAAAGGGCCATTGGGAAGACCTGGGGAGTACATCCTAGGAACTCCTGCTGGCCATTCAGCACGGTTGTTAAGCCCATTCTAACGTTTGGGGCGCTCGTATGGTGGATGTCGTTGGAGAAAACCACCTACTGCAAAATCGCAGAAAAGATAATACGTACTGCTGCTTTGATGATAACTGATTCTTCCGGCACCACGCCATCGGAAGCCGTTTTCACTATGCTGAACTGGCTGCCGGCTGATCTCATGGTAAAGGAAATAGCCATGAGTTCGGCTATCAGGCTGTGGTCAAGCGGGACGTGGAAGGAGGCGACGTATGGTCATGCCTGAATATTAGGAAGAATAGTGAACCTTCCGGAGAATATTGATTACTGCTCGCCGGCTCTACTGCCCGGCAAGAGATTTGATGTAATTTTATCAGGCTTGGTCTCTAAGAGGACTGGAACAGATCGTCAAGAGGACGTGCTTGAAATTTTTACAGATGGATTAAAGTCGGACTCTGGAGTTGTTTATCCCCTTGATAGCGAGACATTCGAACCTGGAGATTTTCTGCGTACGAGGGCATAGTGAAGTGCCTGGAAATCTGTCTGCCGGTGTCCAGCTACAACAGGGACATATAGATGGGATCGTTGGAATCCCGCTTGCGAGCTGTAAGAAACAAGTACAGCATCAACTTCTCCAGACCGCTCAAGACAGATGGTCTAGTGAGGATACCTGTCGAATATCAAGGCTGACATGGGCTAGATATGATAACAGGATAACTAACATCCTTTGGGGCTTGCCTCGGTGGAGGTTGCGTTCGGTTGTAGCGGTCCTGACATTGCCACATAGGAACGCAGGCGAGGAGGTTAAATCTTCCATTTAATGACTTCTGTAGAAGTTTTAGAGATGAGGAGGAAGTAGAGACCGTTGAGCACTTCCTCTGTCAGTGTCCAGCTCTTTCTTGTACCTAGGCATTGTACCTAGGCAGACCGATGCTTCATGATTTGACGGAGGTATCGGAATGCGATGTAAGTGGATTGGACTCATTTATTCGATCCTCGGGTTGGTTCTAAGCCAGTGATATGGAAATCCACTGAGATATGTATCACATCCAGGCAACACAACGGGACCAGACTGGGCCCAAGTGGGCTGGCTTTACAATAGCTGGCAGCCTGTTAAACCTTACCTAGCCTTTCCCAACTTCAGTTAAAAATCGGTTAATATGGGAACAATTCCCGAATCACAAATGGTTCAGGGGTCAAAAAAGAGAAATAAAAAACTTATGACTGTGTACATCCTGTGTACCTTTATACTGTACTTGAAATATAAAACGCATTTGATATTAGTGGGTTAATTTTGCAAGTTTTTAAATAAAAAGTGCTTATATAGTTTAAAAAATATTTTATTTGCTATACTGATGATGATTTTGCTAACCATTATAGCGCGCTTGGATATAAAATTATTCTAGCTTGTCTGTATGAAACATAAACAAATAAGTGTTTAGGTTTTCCTGCATGAGAATACGCAACGTAAAGTAGTCAGTGGGAGAAACATGGACTTGACAAATTGAAGCCACAAATTTGCACGGATTGACCTTGAACTTTCATAATTGTTATTGCAAACACTAAACGAACAGAAAACTGAAAACGTAACTACTGTTCATTTTTCAAATGGTGTTAAACATTTGGAAATACACAATTAAGTAACTCTTCAATGCATTGTGTCATAATACAAAAGTTCTATGAAAAACAAGTAAGAGTGTAGTATATTCGGCTGGGCCGAATCTAAAACACCCTTCACGATAGTCACGAATATGTATAGTATATTAAAAATGTGGCCTGAATATGCTCGGTTATATATGAACCGATATCGGAATTTTCTATTTTCTGTATTTTAGTAACCTTCTTTTATAACAAGAATTGCTTTTCTGCAAAAAAAAAACACAAATTTTTTAATGAAAAAATCGGTTCAGGCTATATCTCGGGTATATATGGACCGATATCGAAAATTTTAATTTTCCATATTTATATAACTTTATTTCATTACCAGAACTGCTTCTGAGCACAACAAATTGTTTAAGTTCGCTTACGCGACATTTTCATGAAAACCCCGGCTTAGGCTATATCTCGGGAATATATGGACCGATATCAAAAATTTTAATTTTCTCTATTTTGGTAATCTTCTTTTATAACAAGAACTGCTTTTCAGCAAAAAAAAAAAAAAAAATGTTATTGGAAAAATCGGTTCAGGCTATATCTCGAGTATATATGGACCGATGTCGGATATTTTCTTTTTCCATATTTATATAACCTTATTTTATTACCAGAACTGCTTTAAGGTGAAAAAAGTTGTTTAAGTTCGCTTACGCGACATTTTCATGAAAAACCCGGTTTGGGCTATATCTCGGGTATATATGGACCGATATCGGAAATTTTTATCTTCCATATTTATATAACCTCATATTATTACCAGAACTGTTTTTAAGCAAAAAAAAGTTGTTTAAGTTCGCTTACGCGACATTTTCGTGAAAAACCCGGTTTGGGCTATATCTCGGGTATATATGGACCGATATCGGAAATTTTCATTTTGCATACCTATATAACCTTATTTTACTATTAGAACTGCTTTTAAGCAAAAAAAGTTGTTTTAGTTCGCTTACGCCGCGTATTCATGAAAAACCCGGTTTAGGCTATATCTCGGGTATATATGGACCGATATCGAAAACTTTCATTTTCCATATTTTTATGACCCTATTTCATTACCAGAACTGCTTTTGAGCACAAAAAAGTTGTTTAAATTCGCTTACGCGACATTTTCATGAAAAACCCGATTTGGGCTAAATCTCGGGTATATATGGACCGACATCGAAAATTTTCATTTTTCATATTTATGTGACCCTATTTCATTACCAGAACTGCTTTTAAGCAAAAAAAGTTGTTTAAGTTCACTTACGCGACATTTTCATTAAAACCGCAGTTTAGGCTATATCTCGGGTATATATGGACCGATATCGGAAATTTTCATTTTCCATATTTATGTAATCTTATTTCATTATCAGAACTGCTTTTGAGCAAAAAAAAAGTTGTTTAAGTTCGCTTACGCGACATTTTCATGAAAAACCCGATTTGGGCTATATCTCGGGTACATATGGACCGATATCGGAAATTTTCATTTTCCATATTTATGTAACCTAATTTCATTACCAGATTTGCTTTTGAGCACAAAAAAGTTGTTTAAGTTCGCTTACGCGGTTTTTCATGAAAACCCCGGTCTAGGCTATATCTCGGGTATATATGGACCGATATCGAAAATTTTCATTTTTCATATTTATATGACCCTATTTCATTACCAGAACTGCTTTCGAGCACAAAAAAGTTGTTTAAATTCGCTTACGCGACATTTTCATGAAAAACCCGATTTGGGCTATATCTCGGGTATATATGGACCGATATCGGAAATTTTCATTTTTCATATTTATGTAACCTAATTTCATTACCAGAACTGCTTTTGAGCACAAAAAAGTTGTTTAAGTTCGCTTACGCGACATTTTCATGAAAAACCCGATTTGGGCTATATCTCGGGTATATATGGACCGATATCGGAAATTTTCATTTTCCGTATTTATGTAACCTAATTTCATTACCAGAACTGCTTTTAAGCACAAAAAAGTTGTTTAAGTTCGCTTACGCGGCATTTTCATGAAAAACCCGGTTTGGGCTATATCTCGGGTATATATGGACCGATATCGGAAATTTTCATTTTCCATATTTATGTAACCTAATTTTATTACCAGAACTGCTTTTGAGAAAAAAAAGCTATTTAGCTTCGCCTATGCGACATTTTTATTAAAAATCCGATTTGGGCTATATCTCGGGTATATATGGACCGATATCTGAAAAAAAAATTTTTTGCCTTTAAGTCACCATGCTTAATAAGTGTGTAAAGTTTGAAGCAAAACGAACAACTTTTGTTTTCAAAAATTTTCATACAAAACTGCAAAAAAAAATGGCTTTTTTCGGAATTTTGAATATATCTCAGCTATACGTGGACCGATATTACTCAATTTCAATAGCAAACCCATGAATCGATGGGGTAATAGAATGGTGAAAGAAAAAAGTTTCTAAGTCTAATGGTTTTCTCAGAAACGGTATTTCAACAGCGGACAGACGGACAGACGGACAGACGGACATCGCTTAATCGACTTTTCCATTAATTCTGATTCAGAATATATATACTTTATAGGGTCGCAGAAAAAAACTGTAGAAATTACAAACGGAATCACAAACTTATATATACCCTTTACATTTTTGTGAAGGGTATAAAAAGGCAGTTATAGCATCATATTTCAGCTCGCATATATATAATATATATGTAAGTTGTGTTCATTTACTAAAAACTTTTACAAATTTGTAATAATTGTTACTAGAAAGCGTTCATTAACCCAAAAAATTTGCAACGAGAGAGCGTCAAAAGAGCGTAAAAAATTGAGAGCCATAAAAATTCTTGCAAGTTTTTACAAGTAAAATTTTTACTTGCAATAATTATTCAAACAGCTGTTTTGCTTTTGTGTTTACAAAACAGCATTTCTAAATTAAGTTAAAAATTAAAACATTTTGGAAAATTTAAGAAATTATACTTGTATGTAAACTATTAAACTATTAATGTATTAAAAAGATTACAAATGTATTTTTGTAGTCTTTTTAATAAAATAAGAAGTCTTAAGGGAAATAAACTAAGCAACACAGTATCTGGCACATCAGTGGCAAAGGATGTTCCGGCAAATTTACTTGCTTGAATGTGTTTAAAGCTTCTAGGGAAGCAATTAAATTCACACTTGGATCCTTCCATTTATAATTATATTAACATTTATCTAATTTTAGCCTCTAAAATATTTCTGTTTTTTGTTTCTTTACTTTTTACAAACCAGATGTTATTTTTAGTATTGTAAATATTATGAGTACCTGGCTACTCGGTACTTTACACTTTGAAAATATGCTATGCTAGGCAGGCAGTTATAACGTATAAATACACGTTTCAATTCAATTGTGAATTGAGTCTTTCAATTGAATTGGTTCTTGGCAACACACTTCATAAACTGAATTGAAAGATTTTCATCCAACTATCAGATTCAATGAAATTAAAGACAATTTTAAAATTATTTAACATTTTCTTTACAAAAAATTACAAAAATAAATTTGGAAAATAATTTATTGAATTTTTGTTGAACTTCATAATTTTTAAATTAAATTTTTGGTTTGTACATTTTCAAGCTTTTTCCTTTCTTAAGTTTTTTTGGACAACTGATCAGGAGACCATACAAAGCACAATCGAATTGAGAGACTTACTAGCCAACTTGAAAAAAAAAACCAAAATGGTTTGATTTTTCTTCAACTAACTCGGCAACTTCCAAACGAATCAATTTAAACGTCTTGATGCAACAACCGACTCAGCAGCCAATTGAGTTTATCGCAAAGGGAACGATCTTTCAGAACCCAAGTGAGCTGGATAATCCAGGTACTTTTTTGAGAATCCGGCGGCCTGCCTACCTAACCAATTGAATTGAAACGTGTATGGGGTAAGCCCCCCTAATTAAAAATAGATATTTTATTCAAAAATATCTAATCACCCCTGTATTTCTAGTACTAGATTAAATAAAATTGTAAAACTTTTCTTTATTCTGTTACAAGCCGTACTCAAAGAACGCCAGCCACGACAATGGTGAATATAAATGACCACAACCACGCTCTTTTTATAACGATATACATATACATATGTATAATTTGTCCAAAATATATAAGAGTAGTTATTGAGTACTCATATATACCGATACATAACAACACTACTCTAACTTGCAAATTTTAGCTAGAAAAGTGTTCATTTACTTTTTCACATTTTTGAGAGTAATTTTGCAAAATTTCTTGTTACTCTCTCGTTACTAGTTTTTACTAGTAAAGTAGATGAACACACCTATATTCAAACAATTAAGTTTTTTATTCGCTATTTAAGCTTCTAACATTTATACCAGTAAAAAATTATAAATAGCTTGTTTTCTATGTTTCCCAGCTACATATCTATATGTCGACATATCATAGGAGCTATCCTAATCATCAGTAGACTTTGGAAATTTTTGAAAGATATTCTCAAACATTCAACTTTATATCCCAACAATCTAAATAAATTGTTGAGAATTTAAAAAGAAAACTGCGCTAATAATACCTGTCAAAACACAAAAAACAAGCTTTTTCATTTATAGACGTCTTTAACATTTCTTTACACCTTTCAAGACGTGTATAAATGAAGAAGCTTGTGTTTTGAGTGTCGACAGGTATTATTAGAGCATTTTTTTTTTTTGACCTTTTCCATATGCAAAAAAAATGACGAAGTTGCTTGATAATCAATTATTGGAGCTGGCAATTTGCTTCCCTACATCTCTGGGTACGAAGAATTATTAAAAATACAAAAATATATATGTTAATAACTAAAAAAGAAATACCGCTAGTTCTGAGACAGCAAACGCTATACAAACAATGTGGGCAATTAACAAAATGCATACTCGTATGTGATTCAATATGAGATGAATATAGATAGAGAATAATTAAATGGCTCGGTGGCTGAGTCGTTAAAGCAGCAGATCATTATACGTTCAAATCTGAGTGGCTGCTGATGAGTAGCGTAGCGCCTACGAAACAGCTAGTTGTCCCCCAGCTAAATATTTGATTATTATTTTTCTTGTCGTCTTCAATCAAAAATTATTGATCACAGCAAATTTGTATTGTAAAAAATCCTTGTTAAGAAAAAACTTAAGAAAGGAAACACTTTAACTAAAACCCGATGTACATATGTACAAACTAAAAATTTAACTTAATTTAAATATTCAGCATTTTAAAGTTCAGCAAAAAATTCCGCAAAAATTAAATAAATAAATATTTACATCTCTGGGCACGGAGAAAAAATTTCTTTTTTGCGTTTTGAAGGCTATTATTAGAACATTTGTCTTTTTAAATTCTCAATAATTTATTTAGAATATTGGGATATAAACTTGAACGTATGAGAATATCTCTCAAAGGTTTTTTTTTTTATATTGGACCAGTACTCAGGGGATAACCCCTACATATGCAGTGCATTGTACCAGAACTAGGAAAATAGGTTGTGATGAGGGGGAAAGACGGAGTAGTGTTTGTGAACATTTGACTTGAACTTTCCAACGTTATAACAGAGAGGAAACACGTCTGCAGGCAACTTATTCCACAGACGAAGCGTACGGCTGAAAAACGAATTCTCTCTGTAATGCGTAGTGCGATTCCCCGGGCAATCGACCACAAATGGATGAGCTCTGGACGATGAGCGCGTGCTACGTAAAAATGTGCGAGTTTCGGGCACAAGATCCCTAATCTCGTCAGAGCAAAATCCATTGTAGTAACGATAGAACAGAGTAACGCACCCCACACTGCGACGATGCTCCAGTGAGTCAATAGAGTTGGATACCCTACTGTCACCGATAAGCTTCTTCGCCCTCTCCTGCACACGGTCGAGTAACCCCAAAATAGACTTTGAGGCACCGGCCCAAACATGAGAGTTGTATTCCATTTTCGGTCGGATGTAGGTTCCAAAGTCTACTGATGATTAGGGTAGCTCCTATGAAATGTCGACATATAGATAGCTAGAAAAGTAACTGATTATATTTTTTGATTAATTCGAGTTATTATTTTCCTGTGTCTTTTAAAAATTTCAATGAGGGAACTCTTTTAAAGCTACCCCCGTTGCACAATTGGTGCATCAACAGCCACCCTTATAATAAATATAAAAAAGGTACTTAATTACTTAAATGAACAGTTGAAATCAATAAACTAGAAGCTACATATATGAAAGACTAGTTTTCAAGAAACTGTTATTCGCATTTTTTCAGATTAATTTGATCTGTGAAAACTTTTTTTTCCAAATGTGTATTGTACATAGTAGCTCAAAATTACCAGTGGAGTTGGAATTTTAATAACTTTTTGTGTTGTAGGTACACCAGTACGTATTTTTTTTAGATTCTGTAATATATTTTATGTTTTGTTATGTTCTTATTTTTATTTTTTTACGGATAAAATTCCTGCAAAATAAAACTTTTTCGTCTAGCATTAACCGGACTTAAATAATTTTTTTATGTTTAGTATTAAGATTTGAGGACTTATTGTTATTTCGCTTTGAAGATTCAATAACTAAATAAATGCTTAAACAATTTTTTTTTGTTACATAAATAATTCCTGTTTGGAGCTTCGCAATGACGGGCTGGTTTTAGGGAACTTTCAACAATGCGAATTACATACTGTGCGTCCCAGATCTCAACGTCAAGCCTAAATCATGAGAAAAATCTAAAAACAAAAGCATTTTACTCAGTGGAAATGTTCTTTATTCGCACAGAGCCTTTTATTTTTAGATTTTTTTTTCTGATTTTTCTTATAATGGTTAAATTTATGAGAAGGTACTGGCACACCTTGTATATTCGTTCCTTCAAATAAGCCCAAAAAACAAATAGTTGGGTGCTGCCAAGACTTGCAAGCACGCTCTTGCTATTTGATTTCTGAATTTGTGAAATATATTCACTCTTGGTTGAAAACGGGGCTTATTTGATTCATATTGTTATCCATACTTGGTGTAACAAATTTTGATTTTGTGTATTTTATAACCTGGAAAAAGAGTTAAAAAATGCATAGAAAAATGTTATTATATATTATATTTATGCTATATTTTGGGCCATTCTGTAGAATACAGCCAGCGTTGCCCTTTTGATACTAAAGTGTCAATTTTTTTTTTATGTCTACGAGACTCTTCTTGACTCTTTATTCAAACATGTAACTTTTTGTTGAGAATGATCGAACAGCTCTTGTATGTGTGCATACATTCAGATTAAAGGAAGGTTTTGTACAAGATGTCCACCAGAAAGGTATACATACTACTTTGTTTTGCCCCCAATTTGGTAAACATTAGTCTTGACAATTCATATGTGTTAGGCGTGAAGTAGACACGTGGCAAATTTGTTTTGGAATAATATTCCATTAACCAACGTGTTTTCATCGTTAAAACGTTTTATTAAAACCAATCGTCGTTTTGCATGAAAAAAAAATCATAATGGGTGACGAGGCACATTTGCATTTAAATTGATATGTGAAGAAATAGAATAGTCAGTTCTGGGCAATGGAAATCCTTCAAATTATTCTTCAGTCACCTCTGCATCCATTGAAAGTAACAGTCTAGTGTGCAATTTGGTATGGAGCAATCGTTACCTTACTTCTTTGAATATGAAAACGGCATAACGATAACTGTGATCGAGGAGCGATATCATGATATGATTGAAGACTTTGCCACATCGCATACAACCTTACCGGCGGACAGCCGTTATTAAATCCGAATGGGTGCTGTAGCGACTGCGAAACAGCTAGTTGTCCCCCAGCTAAAGGTTTGATTAATATTTTTCTTGTCTTCTTCAATCAAAAATTATTGATCACAGCAAATTTGCATTGTAAACAATCCTTCTTAAGAAAAAATTTAAGAAAGGAAAAGATTGAACTAAAACTCGATGTACACATGTACAAACCAAAAATCTAGTTCAAGAAACTCTATTTAGTTTTTGTTGATAACTATTTTATATATTCTTATGTAAATACCTTATATAAATAATTGTCATTAATTCTTTATATTTTTTTACCACAATTAAAATATTTATATTCTTGGTTTTGAAATACTTTACCCGTTTTTTTGTCTTAGAAAAACCCTTTTTGTGACACCTTTTTACAGAATACCGTTTTTGTGAAGCTTTTTAAAAACGTTCGAGGGCAACGCTGAATACAGCGCTATTTGTTTGCTCTCTGTTGTGCTCTGCGATTACAACCGCTCTTGATGATAAATGGTACTTAGTCATTCCGTTCACTTTAGTATGAACTTCTGCCGTATTTGTCCATAGAATAGTAGATTTTAAGTGACATGACACAATGACAAGTCTATTAGGGCAATAAATTAAAACAATATAAAAAAGTAAACATTTTAAAAGATTTTCAAATAAAAACTTGACTGGCAACTGGCAAAGATATACTCGTATTATGTATGATTGTGGCTGGCCAGTAATGGGATGTTTATTTATGTCATAAAAAATAGATTGTGTTACATTTTTTATTATAAACATTTTTGTGGATAGACAACAATTACCAGCAATAATCGTTAAATGTGCTGCCCTATAATGTATTTTTTTTTTTACTTTTCTTCATTTTTAAGGGAGTTGTATATATTGAATGTATTGTAACATGTATTGTGCAAAAAGCCAGGAGAGAGTAAACTATTTTTTTGCAAAGGTCTTTTTTAACATTTGTTTCGTTCAGAAGTGTTTTTTCCTTTTTTTAGACGTATCACCAAAAAACATTTCGAAATGATTTTGTCATATACATATAAATTACTTACATATATATGTGTGTATTGGATTATGATATTATCATGAAATGTATTCGAAGTGCAATATTTTTTCAATGCATTATTTTCTTATTTATTTATTTAGTATTGAGTCTGTGGACGAATTTCTTACAGACTACTTAAAGTACTTCAATAACAAATTATAAATAGCTTGTTTTCTATGTTTCCCAGCTATCTATATGTCGACATTTCATAGGAGCTACCCTAATCATCAGTAGACTTTGGTTTTTTATATCCCAACAATCTAAATAAATTGTTGAGAATTTAAAAAGAAAAATGCTCTAATAATATCCGTCAATACACAAAAAACAAGCTTCTTCATTTATACACGTCTCTAACATTTCTTTACACCTTTCAAACAAATGAACAACCATTGGTTGCTACGAATTGTTTTTTGAAAGTATCGAAAAGTAGAGAACAAAAACTCAAACAATTGAGTTTTTTGTACAAGTCAAGAAGAAGGATTATTTTTAATTATAACAATAATTGCTGTGAAACAATAAGACCAAAGAAAAACAGAAAAAATAATTGAATACCATAGCTGGGGGACAACTAGCTGTTTCGTAGTCGCTACACTACTCATCAGCACCCACTGGGATTCGAACTCGGGATCATGTGAACAAGATGTATTTTTAATACGGTCGCTTTAACCACTTCAGCCACCGAGCTCTTTAATTATTCTTACGTTAATGTTTGAGTTGATGTTGAGTGATTGATGTTGAGTTTTTTATTCACAAGATGTTTATAATTTTTTATTGGTACCAATTATTTAGATCTTTCTCAAAAACACTTACAAACATGTAGCGAGAAAAGTTAGTTGCAATTATATATGTTAAGCTGATATCTGAACTAAGTATCTATTATTGTAAAAGCTGTTGTCATCTGAAGCATTTTCATAGAAAGCCCTTCATAGCTGTGATAGCCAATTGTCCTCATTTTTGACCCCATGACACTTTTCGTCGCTGTGATGACCTTTACAACAGTTGCTGCAATTATGACACGTGCTACATCAGTGAAATAGCGCACTGACATCATGGATATGTTGCAATACGCTTTATGGAAGCATGTGATCAAAGAAAAAATTATTAAACAAAGTCAATGACAAAAAATCATCAATAGAATGTCACACTAACATCTGACCAACTATAATTTGGATTTAGTTTGTTGTAAAAATCGCATTGATGTGATGGCTCATTAACATCAGAAAAATCACTAAGTGGAGTAAATTTTATGACAAAATATCATCAACACCATGGCACGTCATCATTAACTAATCTTAACCTCAGATTTAAATTATTTACAAATTAAATTATTTATGTTCTAATAATAAATTTTAGTTTGTCTTACTTGTCAGTATAATGTCTGTGTGTAGCATTATCATGTATTAATTGTGTGCAGTGCTTCCACGACCAAAAAAATGATTACAACCAAAATTTTTCAAAAAGTTACCAAATGCACAAAAAAATTATCAAAACTAATAGCATAACGTTTTTTTATTTGACAAACATATAAATTTAATTTAATTCGCATTATAATACAAAAGATATTTCCACTTTGTAGTTAAATAGTAATATAATTAAAAAACAAACAAAAAAATAAAAATATACCTGTCACCAACTTTCTGGGATTGAAATTCAGTGCAGAAATTATTCGCTACGTTAATCGAATATGCAAGAAACAAATAAACGGTGGTATACTTTTAAACTAGAATCGCCAATAAGCCCTTAATTCACATGATTTAATATCGTTAATTAAAATTTAACTGCAAAGAAGATGTAATCAGACGATTTTTTTATTCTAGCAACCAATATAAAGAATGGCCTTACATTGGAAAAACTTTAAAGTTATTCTTAAATTAAAGTTAAATTCGTGTTTGTCAAACTTGGCCTCTAGTGCGATTCTGTTACTACTATTAAGAAAAGGTTATCTTTACCATAATTATAATATCGATATTTTAGCAATTATATTCGCTGTCGACCGAAATCAGATGTTTCTGCCTATTATCCGGTTTTTGTTGCCTATTATCCGGTGCACAAATATACAGCTGCTTATAGTCGGTAAAATTATATTGCAGGAGCATATGATTGTATGCAAGGGATAAAATATGTCTTCAAAATTTACGATTATCGAATCATTAAAAGTTACAGAATCACAGAACAAGCCATCAAACTCGTGTAATAGCAATTCTATCAAACGCAATGTAAATTTCATTTATGAACAGTGAAAATCAGTTGGCTACAGTGGATGTCTTTAAAAGAATTTATTGAAATATATGAAAATTTGCCAGAATTATAAGAAATAAAAGATGAAGTTTACTATAATCAATATCGAAGTGGTAGCTCCTTCTTGACCCTGACGGTGAGTCACCTCCAGATCAAGGGAAGCTACGCCACGCAAGACCTGAAGAGCCTTTGCTTTGCTACACCACTCAGCCTGTCTTTTACATATGAGAGGTGAACTCATCATTATTCTTAGGTATTTAACTTCCGTCATATACCGGAGAGCGATCGAATGATGGATGAGTCCGAAACAATCTGCATTTCAGCAGCATTACCACGGTTTTGTCCATAGCCACCTCCACAACCAAACTCACGAATGACATGCACACGCAAAGAAAATGCAGTTTGAAATATGGTTACAGCAACATTAGTATATACGCCATAAGATTGTGTATTATTATTAAAAACAGCCTATTATCGATTTAATAATAGTTTGTTTCCCCATAAATATGTTTTCGTGTGCATTTCTGCAAACACATATGGTGTTTTCTTTTCTAATAAAAATGTTACATCTATGCTACATATAGTGCTTCAACGCGTTCTTTTCTAAAAAATTTGATACACTATTAAAGGGTATCATGTTCTTTTCAAAACATGTTGCTCTTAAAACTGGCAAAACATGTAGCATGTACTTCACTGTACTTCGAGTAAGGCTGTGGTTGCTTACAATTATAACAATCTTGAACCAGAATTTAGTATAGTTATTTATACAAAACTATGTTTTTCTTACAAAACTATGTTAAGGCTAATCAGTGAATGGCGTTCAAATATAACAATATAATATTTTCCCTACCAATCATATAATTCAACAATAGTATGTTGCCCTTAGAATATTGTCATATCAACCATATATTATTTTCTACGTGCATGGCCCTCTCACTCTGGTTTTACACATCAGCACGAGACTGTTCTTCGAACAATTGTGATCAACTGCAATCTTTTGAGCCACTTTGCAGAATGTGGAAGCGCTGTTCAGACACTAGTCTACTCACGTTGAAGTGCCAGGCCAAACTAAACATAAAGTGATAAAACAGCCACCGGTTAAAATAGTTTTGCAAACTGAATGTAATACCTCTATAAAAAAACAGCCTTAATACTACCCCCCTTTAGAAACATTATCAGAATTCTGCGAATGAGGTGGTATCAAAGCAATCGAAATGAGTCTGATTATATAAATTTGTTTTTATAATTTTTTTTCACTTGGAATTCAGCTCAAAGTAATTTTTTAAGATGATAGATTAATCTTAAAAAATTACTTTTCTAATTTTGTATTAAGATTACAAATAATGTAATCATATTCGCTTTTTGCTTTCCCAATATGAAATTTGATATCTTCGTTTACATTATTCTTAATGACAAAAAGAGAAAAACAAACGAAAAATCATTGTCATGCAATTTTAATAGACATCAGACAGAAATTTAACACATTTGTTTTTGTTTACCAAAAGTAAACTATGTATTTTATTATATAAATTGTTGTACAATGAGCATTTAAATTGCAGAGAATGGATTTTTTATGAGATAAACCTTAAATAATAATAAAAGCAGATTTTTATGTATCTTCATCTGCCAACTGACAGTTTACAAAAATGACACGGAAGTATTTTATTTATTAAATACTTACTCGTACTTGGCACTTTGTTCTGTTTTGATAGCGCAACTTGAAACCTTTTAAATGTTATTACGAAAAGAATTGTTGTGAAAGAATGAATCTTGTTACATGTTACATACATACATATATAAAAAATAAAATAAATGGCCATCCTTGGAACTATAGATACGCATCGAAATAAAAAACGAAAACACTTTAATAATCACATAAAACAGGATTTTTCTGTGTGTATTTCGTGACACGTTTGTGGTTGTTTTTATATTATTTTAAGAGGAGGCTGTAAAATGTGGAGATGTCTGTCGTAAAATATTGTGTTGTATGAACATTTATTTAATTTTGTTATCCTGTTTTTTTTTCGGTTTTAATTTTTGGTAGGTGCATTTTTTCCATGTGGTCAACGGTGGTTGTTTGACCAACAGTAAAGTCATAAAGTCTGTTTTGATTGCTAATGGCTTCATTAGCGTCATGTTTTTTATTATTATAGACTCAAATTTATTGTCTACTACTATTTAACTTTTTTATGTCCTTATACTAAACACATTTTCGCACCAAAGCGAAATTTTGAATATCATGTCAAAATTATTGACGATATCGAAATAATAATTTATTATACGCACATACAGGGTGGCTGATCAATTTTGCTACATTAAGAAACTCAAATTAGATTTTTTAATAATTCATTTAAAAAATAATACAATTTTATCAAAGTATTCATGAAGTTATGAAAATAATTGAATTCAAATGGCCTCCACCCTTGGTGACACATGTGCGACATCTGATCAAAAAGTTATGCATTACTGCCTGCAGTGTTGCAGCGGAAATTGGACTAAGCAGTCCATCCAAATTTGTTGGGGTTTTTTTGTAAACTTCTTGTTTGCAATAACCCCACAAAAAAAAAAAAAAACCAGGTGCAGTGAGGTCAGGAGACCTGGGAGGCCAACTGAATGTGGAGTTTTTTGAAATCAGTTTATTGAGCAATTTTTGCATCAATTCTGTCATGTCGTGGCTATGTGACAAGTTGCGCCATCTCGTTAAAAGCAAACAGAGTTGAAAAGAATTCTCTTTCGGCTTAATTCTGACAAGTAAAACTCTTTCAATCAGCCATGTCACAGAACTTAATTCCGTTCGGAAACGGAATGGAATTTTATTTTTTACTTCTTCAAAAAATTGAAAAACTAAAAGACTTTTCAGAATGAAATCATTTCTAATTGCAAGAATGAAACTAGTATTATCTTATAGCATTGATTTCATTCCGAAAAAGTTTCAATTTTAGTTTTTTTGAAGAATTAAAAAACCTATTCAATTCCATTCCCGAACGGAAGTGAATTCTGCGACATGGCCGAATATCTTTAAGTTAGGGTCTCGATTGACCGCTTGGTGTGCTTATGGGCGCTTTGGGCGAGGTTCACCAGTTGTTGTCCACTCAGATGATGATCGTTTTGATTCCAGAGTGATGTGATGTGATGATATCGACGCAAAAATTCCGGTTTGTTACGTTAATACATGATCCAATACTGCTCAGAATCATAAACACGTCAACAGTGAGTAAACGCGGCACCCACTTTGAACAGAGGTTTCTCATAGTCAAATGCTCATGCAATATAAAGGCAACATGTGCTTTTGATATCTTTACGATGTCAGTTAACTCACGCAACTTCACTTTTCGATCATTCAAAACGATTTTGTGCATTATTTTATGTTTTCTGGTGTTACCGCCACGATTGAAGTCAGCAAACCACCGTTTTATTGTTGTTTCTGCTGAAAGACTTTTCAAGTCATTGCTTCGCTTGAAAGGTATTTTTTCCCATCAAGAAGCAGTGTAAAATTAAAATACGAAATTGTTTTCGATCTATTGTTTTGAAAATAAGGAAAGTAGCGTGACTCTTAGTACAATAAGTCACAAACTAATGAATAGAATATCATGAAATTTTAACAGCTGTCTTTCGAAGGATAGTATTTGCTGAAAAAAAGTGACTGTTATAAAACTAGCGCCATCCATGTGTTAGGCCCGGGACCCATGTAGTAGTACCTCTTCTAGGAGGAGCGCCGCCAAACGTGCGTCTGTAGCGTGAATGCGTTGCAGAATCCAAATTCTTATTTCTTTGTCCCAATTCTCCATTTTAGGTAAACTTAAAGTTCAATCTATAAAATACTCGTACAATAAAAATGTAACAAGTTAGTTAGGCAGAAAATAAATGATTAAATTATCAGCTTTCATCAGCCACCCTGTATTAATGTATGCAACTTGACAGGAGAAGAAAAATACATTATAGAAACTGTAATTATAAAAATGTTATTTGTACAATCGATAATAAGCCCGTTACTTGCAATACTCCTCCAAATTTTTGTATTAGAATCACTAAAATCTCTATCTAATTCAAGCAACTTCGCGCGGTGGACTATTCACGATTCTCCATCGCCTCTGTATGGCGTGTAAGACTCACTTAGATCGCAACTGCTGCCATAATTTTGTAGCCATAAATATGAATAAACCTTTTTTTGCTGATAGGCCTTCTAATCCCTCCTGTGTACAATTTCCCAGGCAGTCAATGCAGGATTAAGCTCAATGAGTTGATAAGCCGAATCCCATTTAAGAGCATCAGCTCTTCAACTAACTCACCCGCCTAACTAACACTATTGGTATCTGTTGCTCGACAACTGCAACTCGGGTGCATGCCAAAAACGGGCACGCACCACTGTTATCAGATAAAATTAATTTCCCACCCTGTGAAATATTTATTGCAGTAAAGCTTTCCATTTAGGAGACAAAAAGAAGACCTACGCTAAATTTGTATCAATGGCAGAATAAAAAGTGAGTTCCTCTTGTCTGCATGTTTAATAACATTAATAAAATTTATGCTGCTCTTATTAGATATTGAGACTAATCTGTAGAAATCCTTTTCGAAAAATGTGTACTTCAAAGTTTTGAGATAGTATTTAGAGAGGAAATTCGTGTTTGCTATCTGATTATTGATACTCTTGTGTACTTACAAGCGCATAGAATTTATGAGCCAAATAATTTATTTGGCTCATAAATTTATAAGTTTTTCTCCAGAGCAGCTTTAATAGGGTGGTGGTAAAAGTACAGCTGTCTTTTGCGTAAATTTGTCAAAACTTTGTATACAAAATACATAATTCTGAAAAAACACATAAATTTCCTTGTTTTTTGAAACAAAAGTAAAACAATATTTTGACGACTATTCGTATATTCTACCAACAAAGTATATGTGATGGTGTTGTATTTATTGCAAATCTACCGCTACCAGTTAATTTGCATAATTGTATCCACATTGAAAAATAGTTGCTTCATAATTCTAATGATAATTTTCATTAACGCAATGAAAAATTACGTTCCATCAATGAAGATTCATATCATTAATGAAAATTTTCATTGAAGTTAATGTAACAAATTCATAAAATTAATGAAATTGTTTCGCTAACCTAATGAATGTTTCAATTGTTTTAATGAAAAGTATTCATAAATATTATGATTCATGCTTCATTAACTTAATGAAGTTTTCATTAATCCAACGAATATATTCATTAAATAATTTTTAATGAAGCAAGATTGATTAGTCCAATGAAGGCCATCATTGGCCGAAAAATAATGAAAATTTTCATTAGATTAATGTCAAAATTCATTATATTAATGAAGGAATTCTTTTCAGTGTAGGTATTTACTTATATGTAGATACAATTGTCTTTGTCTTTATAATATTTTTTGTTATTTTCTTTACTGTTGAAAGAGGTAATTACCTCGCTAATGATCTCCTGGATTTTTAATAAATCGATTATTAAAAAAAAAAAAAAAAACACAGGAGCTTGTCTACTTCAATTTATTTATCCAGAACTTCTTTTATTAAAATTTCTATTAATTACAATTATTAATACACTGTAATTATTACTATCGATATTACTTACTTTTTGGTATGAAAACCACTAGAATACAATTTTAAAATTTTCTATAAAATATATATGTCAAGGCTGAAGGACCGGTTACCTCGCCGGCTTAATAAGAACAACTTATTCTTTAAAATAAACATGGAGTTGCATATAAAAAACGCGTGAATTATTCATTCTGAAAATTAGTACAAATGACATTAAATGCAATGTAGTATAAATATAAAATGTAAATATGTAAATTTTCCTAAGCGGTTTTGCCAGTGGTGACAACATTTACCTTAAGGTCTTTTTAATTTCTTTTTACATTCCAATCATTATTTTGTTTTCATTTGGAAAACTATATAGCTCATAATAATAATATTGCTTTTTCAAAAGCTTTCTCCGTAAATTGCAACTCTTCAGAGAAATTTGCTTTCTTCTACCCCAAGCAGTTGCCGTTGGCACAAAAAATGTTGATTTTTTTCTACAACCCTCCACCAAAACTGAAAATACTTATCACTACATTCAGTTCATGTGTTAATATACCCTGGTAATTTAAAACCATAAAGATATGATTGGATTGATAAAAACATTAAAATTACAAAATCATTTAAAATTATATTCGAAACATTTATTATAAAACCAAGATATTTAATATATTTTGGCATTTCATACAATCAAGTTTAAAAAATTTGGTTTTAGATTTCTATCTTGGGGGAAATAATGTTCAAGTAAAACTATTTGGATTATAGGGAAAGTGTTGATTTTGGTATTCGACAAACATGTGTATTTCAGGGTTATCAATCATTACCTTATACAGTTGACTCGCGAAAACGTGAACATCCAAAAACGTGAACACTTTTATTTTAACATTGACTACTCTAAAATGTGAACAAGTGCTGCTGATGGCTCTAAAACGTGAACTTTTTTTATTTCTGAAGTAAGTTCTGTAGTTTTTATTAGTTTTGGGAATAGCGGTATTATAATTTCTTCGCAGCGGTATTATAATTTCTAGTGGAGAAATGAATCAAAGTGAAATTACAGTGTTGCGAAACTTGAAAGAAAAATCAGCGTTGCAGATACTCAATCAAAACCACCATCAATAAAAAATTAGCTCGTTTTTGATTTAGTTTACAATATTTTTCTAGTTTTTCTACACATATTTTTTGGACTTATTAAATCGTTTTTTGAATAAGATATTTTATTAAGCTCCTTGCAACTTACGCAAGACACTAAATTGTTTTGTTTTTTTTTTATCAATAAAAATGATGAAAACGTATTTAAGCTTATGTATGTTTACCCTTTTATTTTATACAGATTTAATTCAATGTTAAATCGGAACAAAGTTTTTACCCTATAATTGCTTTACATCAACTGAATTGAAATATGGTAGTAAATTTATTGAACAAAAATTTGTTATATACATAGTCTATTAAACTGTTCTGCACAATGATTTTCAACGTATATCCATGTAAAAAATCCAATCTATAACGTGAACAAAACAATAACGTGAACACCCTCGGTAAAAATTAGTTGACGTTTTCGCGAGTCTACTGTATATGTATGTAAGTATACATATATATTTAAATTCCAGATTGCAAAAAAAATTGAAGTAAATGTTGGTGACAATTTATTACTTCTCTGTTTACTTTTTTTACGTATCATTTATACCAGAATTATAATTGCTAAAACTTTCAATTTCACACTTCGTCGCGCTTCGTTGGTCGGATTATATTTTATTTATTTTTTTCTGTTTTGAATAGTAAGTAATCTTATTGAAGTCTGTTCCAATTGATGTCTTACTGTGTTTAAGTTTCTAAGCGGTTGACTAATTGGTTTGGTGGTTTATTTATATATTTACTCTATTTTCAAGAATTCAGTACAACAAGAATACAATCTTATTTAAGAGTACTGGGTAGATAAAGGCACACTATTTAATTTGAAAGTTACATACATGAAAAAGGAGAAAATAAAAAACATACAAAAAATAAAAACAAAAATAAAACAATAAAAAAATGCAATATTTATAGAACAACAAACTATTAACAAATTTTTAACTATTTAACAAAGATGTTAATTTATGAAATGTGTACAAAAACTGACTATTTAGATTACTTTGCATTGCTTATTAATTGAATTTTGGATGGAAGTCGGTTCCACAAACGAATAGCATTAACATAAAAATGCCGCTCAGATATTAGTTTTTGGTATCCAATGGAGTTTATTTTGCATCCTCTATTTGAAATCGAAAATTTTAATCTATTGTAAAGATAAGTTGGGTGTTTAGTATAAATAATCTTATGTAAAAATATAAGAGTTCGGCATTGTATCAAATTGCCCAATGACACATTGTAAATTTGTTTTGAGAGATGTGAAATCCTGTCATATCTATTGCGTGCATATAATTATATACCTCGCGATGTTGTTATAAGTGGCATTGATTTTCTGGCTGCTCACAGAGTCTATAGTCCGTCCATACAACAGCGTAGGAATCAAGTACGTTTTTGCCAACAAAGTACGAGTACTTAGTGGCGTAAAATATTGTGTTTTCTATAAATTTCCAAGTATTCCGTATGTTTTTCCACAAATAACGTTAATGTGGTTTGCCCAGTTAAGTTGGTCATTGAATACAATTCCAAGATTTTTGGCATTTTGCACAATTTCTAAGCTTGTGTTGCCAACAAGCAATGGTGGCAACGTTTTTTTTTTTTTTTTGGTGATTTATTTTTCCAATCAAAATTGCTTTTGATTTTTTTGCGTTAAAAGACAGACCATTAGCTGTAGTCCATTATACCCAGATCATGGTTCAGTTTTTGTATGCAAATATTTATGTCAGTTTGTAGACAACTAATGTACAACTGTGAAAATGATTTACATCAGTACCTGCCTTGACGGCCTAACCTGATGGTAGATCATTTCCACGGAGGTGGAAATGACTAGGCCCACACAGGTAGCAATTCTTGTCATATGATTGCGGTCATATGAACAACTTCTTGTTGAGGAGTTTGGGCTTTGTAATCCCACATGTATGCAATTTCCCAGCAATCAACGGAAGACAAGGCTTAATGAGTTGGTAGGCCGAAACCCACTAAGAGCATCAGCCCTTAAACCAACCCACCCGTCAAACCGTCACCACTGGTTTCTTACAGTACACGTATCTGTTGTACAGTTAAACATCATCAGCATACATATGAATTTTGCAATGTTTTATTTGAGATGGCAAGTCATTTGAGTATATTGTATATAATAGTGGGCCGAGGATTGAACCTTGTGGGACATCTCTTTTTACCAAACTGCTTGCAGATTTGACAGCACCATTATGAACTGATTGACTTCGATCACTCAAGTACTAGAGATATAATTTTATAGCTGATGACGAAAAGTTAAATATATTTCTTAGCTTATGACACAGAATGATGTGATTAACAGTATCAAAAGCTTTTGAATGATCGAGAAGAACTAAAAACAATGTCATATTCATATCCATTGATAATCTTAAATCCTCGGCAACGCCAATTAATGCCATGATGCAGCTGTGCTTTGGTCTAAACCCAGATTGTAAGTAGGGAGTTATTGCTCAAATATTGACTAATCTGAGTGTGGACCAATCGTTCAAATACTTTAGATAACTAAGAAAGCATTGCAATTGATCTATAGGTTTTGTCAGGTTTTGGGATTAGAATTATCTTCGCATGCTTCCACATTGAGGGAAATTCAGCTGTTGTGATGATTGTGTTAAATAGGTGCGATATATATTTAATAATGTAATTCGCAATAATCTTCAAAAATTTTGGATGTAATTCATCAATGCCAATGGACTGGTTTGAAGTTTTATATTAATTTCATATTTCGTTTCAATAAATGAGAATTTGTTGAAATGATTTTGTTGTTCACAATGTTCATAAGTGATTAGAAGATTTTTCTTTGTGTTGGTAATGCAATGCCAAAATAATAAGGAGGAAATAATGGCTAGATTCGCAAGCCCATTTGTATCTGGAGAGACGATTTCAAATAGAATTACAATAAAAGTAAATAATTTATAAATTGTGGACAAACTGTCCGCCCGATGTCCAAAAAATTGTACATTGGCGAACTCTTCAGAAACCGTCCAAAAGAAAAGAAAAGTTCATAAATTGCGGAAAATTCTTAAAAATTTTTTATTTGAACGGTAATAGTGTTTCCCTTTCTAGCGTAATTTTTAGAATAAGAAAAATCCATAAGTATTTATTGAACAGCAGTGAAACTTACTTTTTAATTTGAGCTTTAATTTCGTTTGTACATTTCGTAAATTTCTCAACAGTTCAAGTCTTTTTTTTAATATTTTGAGTAACGCAAATACCCCTTAATACAGTTAAAAATCCCTTTTTTCAAATGAAACAAGCGTTTTATATTTAACTTTTGCAATTTATTTTAAATAATTCCCAACAAATTCTATTGTTTAATTTTGTTTTGTTTCATTTTTGTATACAGCTTACATATTTATTCTTGTTTATTTTTGCATTTTATGTTTTTTACCATTTGCATTGTTTATTTATTTATGTTTCTGTAACCTGTAATTTTCACACCAATATCCTTTTTCGTCCAATGTCCACAATTTATTCACAGCGAATAATGTCGGTCTAAAATGTTTGTTAAACGCTGAACGTTTCTTTCCCGTCTTTATTTGTCACTCCATTTGCAATTCCCATTAAATTGATATTACGAAAGTATTAAACAATCAAACGGCAGCTAAAAATATACAAACAGCGTGAAAAACAAACATTTGGGGCGTATTTTTTGCTGCAGGCATTTTTCAAGCGGCAAAAAATATTTAAGCAACATGTTTAAAAATTGTATAACGAATGTGCAACATACGAGTACAACATTATTCCCAATGTCACTGATGTTAAAGGTAACTTTTATTTTGTCATGATACTCAATTTGTTGTAAACCAATAAAAAAAAAAAAAAAACTAAAAACAGTTGCATACACTGTTGGAAGGGAATCTTGTTCGTAAATAAGTGGTTGCAGAACAGTGGTAATGATTTGTAAATGTGTGAAATTATTCTGCCGAGTATCGGCATTTTATTAAAAGGGAATACATTTCTAGCTATGACTTTTTTCATACAAAATAATCGCCGGAAAAGAAAATTTTGGAAAAAATTTTTTGTATAATTTAATCAATCAATAGTCACAAAATTCCAGGTCGAATGTTTTTTTTACAAACAAGTTGAGAAAATGTATTCAATCTTTCGTTTTCCTTTGGAGAACTTCTTCAAGAAAATTGTTTATAACATTATCGGCCATGTCACAGAATTCACTTCCGTTCGGAAATGGAAATGAATGGGGTTTTTAATTCTTCAAAAAAACGAAAATTTAAAATTTTTTCGGAATGAAATCAATTCTATAAGATAATACGAGTTTCATTCTTGTAATTAGAAATGATTTCATTCCGAAAAGTTTTTTAGTTCTTCGTTTTTTAAAGAAGTAAAAAAAGAATTCAATTCCGTTTCCGAACGGAGTTAAGGTCCGTAACATGGCTGTATACCTGAAGAAGTTTTGCAAAGAAAACAAAAAATTTATTAAATTGGATAAAGTTGTTTATGAAAAAAAACCTCGAATTTGCTGATTATTGAAAAAGAATATTATTGAAGAAAAAAAAATATATGTATGTGTTTTGTTTGACATTCATCAATACACGTGACCCTAGGTTTTCTGTTATATCAAAATACAGGTAGTGTGGAAGATGTTGGACTAAATTTTGTTAGTCTGAGCAATGCCGAAGGTATATACACTGGGCACTGATCAGTTTTAACTAATTTAATTCTAACATTTTATATGCTGCAATAGATAGGGGTTGTCTTGGTTTTTCGTGTTGTTATTGTTCCACAAACACTACTCCCTCTTTCCTCCTCCGCATAACCTATTTATGTAGGGGTCATCACCTGAGTATTGGTCCAAGATAAAAAAAAAAAATTACAGGGTGCCTGATCAATTTTGCTGCATAAAGAAACTCAAATAAATTTTTTTATGAAGTTTATGTAATTTATTTTTTAGAAATTCATTTGAAAAATAATACATTTTTATTGCAGTAAGTCATGAAGTTTTGAAAATACTTGAATTCAAATGGCTTCGAGCATTCGGTAACACATGTGCGACATCTTATCAAAAAGTTATTTATTACTGCGAGGAGTTTTGCAGTGGGAATTGTGTCAATTACCGTTTGAATGGACTGCTTTAAATTATAAAAATTTGTTGGGAGTTTTTTTTTTCTTGCAATAACCCCACAAAAAAAAAAAAAATAAAATAAAAATAAAAATCAGGTACAATGAGGCCAGGAGACCTCGAAGGCCAACGGAATGTGGAGTTTCTTCAAATCAGTTTATTAGAAAAGTGGCTATGTGACAAGTTGTCCCGTCTTGTTCAAACCAAACAGTGTTAAAAGGGATTCTCTTTCGGCGCAATTCTGGAAAGAAAAGCTCTTTCAACATCTTTAAGTAACGGTCTCCATTGACCGAAACAGTAAGACACAGCACACTGTGATGCGAAGTGGTTGTAATTGCATCTGATTGAATATCTGTAGGTTAGAATTACTCCATATCCGACAATTTTGCTTGTTAACATTGCCATTTAAATCAAAATGTAATGTTGTAATCACGAAAATGTAAGTTTCACAAATATTGTTTTCTACTCAATATCTTCATGTAACGAATCCCCTGAAGAAGTGAACATAAAATTCACGAAACGTTGGGAAAATATGTAATAAAAATTCTGCATTTTTATTGACATAAAGAACGTTAGGCCTCACCAGCTAAGTATATACAAAAAGCAAAATGTACCTCGTCAGACATAAAAATGCAGTTGAAGCCGTTTTCATCCTCTGACACCATTTGAATGATCTTCTCACAAAATTCCAAGCGAATCGAGATGACTCTAGGGTTCAGTTTGTTTGTTAATTGAATCTTATAAGGAAATAAGCTTAAATCTTGGTGCAAAATTGTCTACACAGAAAATAAGTTATTACGTTTTTTTTTTTTTTTTTTTTTTGGTAGCACCTCTCATCAGCCACCCTGTAAGTAAAACACAGCGTAACTATATATATATATTATCATACATTTTTAAAATAACTATTTAAAAATGTTTAATGAATAAAAAAAAAGTAAATACTGAAATCAAAGGGTTTTTAATAAGTATTCGAAACAATCTCAACGATTCATGTCTTTGTAAGTCATATGGATGAACTGACATTTCAAGCACTGACATACACTTATCAACAAAAGTCACGTTGATATGAATCATGCACAAACATCATTGTTCATCTTTTCAATGTTAAGTGCTAGCGTAATAGTCATTTCAAAGAACGCAAAATTATGCCCTTTGATTCATAATTATACAGATTTCTGCTGCGTATATGTTGGTTTACTATGAACGAAAAGTTAGAAAGATACTCAAAAATACCAGCTGGTAGTGCAGCTTCATACATACTAGTTTGTAATTCAGTTTTTTTACAGTAGGGGTATATTCAACTAAATTTTAAAAGTAAGTACATTCTTTGACGTGGAAAAAGCAATTTGAGTCTTATATTTTTTAAGTTATTTCACATTTACTAAATTGGCTGTATACCATTTTGGGTTATTACATTCGTCAATTCAATCTTTAAAAGATTTGGGTTACAGGTTAGTGCTTGTCGCGTCAATTTCTGGTTTTTATTAGGAAAATCATCTGATATGTTATTTATAAAAATATGACTAAAACAATTATATTAAAATAGGAGGCTAAATAGTTAAAAGCTAAATTCACTTTATTGCTTAAATAGGACGAAAAATAGCAGAATCTAGCTAGAAAACAGCTAAATTGGCATTACTGAATATGGTTTTAACAACTTAAAAAAAATTGGGACACACTTGCATCTTCATGGTATGTGATATAAGCACGTTAATGCACGATGCTAATGGCAGTCCACAGCTTAACGTCAAGTTTGTTGGCCAGCTTACTCAGATATTTCTTTCTTTCATCAACGTTAGTCAAATTCAACCATGACCGAAGTATTTTACTGCACTCTAGATGACTCACTGTTTGAGTTTGCAAATAATATAGTTTTGATATTGAATGTATGGAATTGAGCGGAGCGTAAAGGTTGTTAAAGCCCGAAAAAGACCATTCGTTTTGTGCACTTTGTAATTTTTTGGTTAGCATACGAGTAATCTATTTATAATTTTTAGCAAACCGGGTCTGTAGAGTGACTTTTTGGTGTGGCTTATGGGCCGTATTTATTCGAAATTAGGTTGGCCAAGCAGTTACCGTAAATGGTGTTCGCTATTGCGAGATGTTAATGGACTTCTTGTGGCCAGAAATTGGGGATGTGTGTCTGAATGACGTTTGTTTTAGAACAGGATGGGGCAACTTGCAATACAACCAACAAAACCATGGTTCTTTTGCGCGAGATATTAACTGACTGTGTTATCTCACATTGTGGCGATGTTAATTGGCTGCCACGATCTTATGATTTGACACTGTTCGAGTTCATTCTTTCGTAGTATTAAAAAAAAGTATACAACCATTAGCCAAGAGCAAGAGCTAAAAAATTATATAATGCGGCACATTACCGACAGTGAACTTCAATTATGTTTCAGAATCACTGAAGATAGGTTAGGTTAGGTAGGCAGGCTGCTGGATACCCCGGAATAATCTAGGTTGTCCAGCTCACTTGGGTCCTGTAGTCGTTCCCTTTGTGATTGCCTGAAAAACTAAAATAGTGGAGTGAAGAGAAGAAGTTGTAGGAAAATGATAGTGAGTGGAAAGGAAGGGCGGGGATGGAAAGGAGATGCGGGAACCTTTTAGTGTAGCGTTACATGCTGCTATACTAGCCATCCGCTGCCTCTTATGAAACAGGCTAGCGCGGTCGGTTTGATCGAGGCCAGGCAAGATAGGCTATTGAAACTCCGCTCGCCTAAGTGTCTTAGACGATGATGCTCCAATGCCGGGCATGTGCCGAGGAGGTGAAGGATCGTCTCCTCCTCCTCCTCGTCTTGGCAGCTTCCTGGCATGGTTCCCAAACGGGCAATGGGCAGTGATGACTGCTACAGTCACTCTTAGTTGAGATCTGGGCAGTTTTAGTAGCTCCCTCGTTCTCTTAGAGTTAATATGCGGCCACAAGTTCCTTGATATAAGGCATGTGGGCTCTGTGAGCCACTTTTCTTGTGCACGTTCCAGTGTGTGGAGTTTTATTCTTTTCCAGCACGCTGTTAATGGTTGTCCGCAAAAGGGGTCTATATCCCTATCTTCTAGGGCTGTCCCTTTTTTGGCTAAGTCGTCGGCGATGTTGTTGCCATTGTTGGACCCATGTCCACGTACCCATTTTAGGGTTATGTTAGAATGTCTCGCCATCTTGTTTAAAGATGTCCGGCATTCCTGGACTAGACTAGAATTGGTGTATATTCCAATCAGGGATTTGATGGCGGCATTGCTGTCAGTTACTATCATGATATCCCCACCGAATATCTTGTAAAACGTCAGCCATCTGGCCGCTTTATTTATGGCCGATATTTCAGCCTGCAGAGCACTGCATCCATCTGATAATCTGAAGGATATTTTAGTGTTAAATTCTTCTATGTAGACCCATCCGTGTAGACATAGAAGTATTCAGATTCTAGGGGGGATTCCTCAATTTGGTAGCCAAAGCTCCTTGAGAGGAATGGTTTTGGGATGCAGTAGTCAATTAGATCGGGGATTAGGTCCCTTCCAATTTCCAGTATATTGGCATGTCCCCACGGTCTGTGGGTCCATGCTCCTGTCGCGTTCAACCTGATCGCGGCTTTTAGTGCTATCTGCCTGGCTTCTAAGTCACATGGCATCCAGCAAGAAGTGCTTTGGTTGGAGTTGTCCTCATGGCCCCTGTGGTCAGTATTGCCATGATTCGACTGACTTTTTCAATTTGCAGTCTATTGGTTGCGGAGTCCAGTGATTTCCACCATATTGATACTCCATAGCTCACTGAAGATATAAACAATCGGATAGAAATTTGCCACCAAAGACCTGGCGTGCGTTAAGTTGATATTCTGTTTCACAAAGCTTAGTCGAATGATAATAAAAAAAATTTAAGATTCTCTGAAAACTTTTTGTTTTATTTGCAATTATCATGGTGCGTTTCGTTTGTACCACCCATTATATAACGATCTAGGTAATTAATATGTTTACATCAATCTATTTAATTTGCAAAGCTAACCCTAGCTTGGATGTACTCAACACTCCGAACCAAATTTTAACAATTTTTTGGCGACATTGCAGACCATGGCTATCTCAAACAAATGATTTGATTAAAATTATGTTTTGGGAGCGTGAATGGCATCCGACAACACAAAAAAGAGCTTCAAGTAATGATGATTGGTGAAACTCATATGACTTTGGCAAGCTAGTTCAAAATTAATGGCTATGCTCTATGTGGTACTAAAGATCTGCAGTTCTAATAGAAATAAGAATTAAACATTATTTACTGAAATATGTTTATGAAGTTTATTTCAATTAATAAGTGTATGGAATAAATATTTTGCCTCCAACCTGGTTATTTCACCGATCTATTGACCGTCTCAATTTTCAGTAACAGAAATCACATTCATAATCACATTTTTCCTATTCACTCAAACCTATTAAGTGTATAACTTTGCCTCTGCCGTTTTGAAATAGATAGTAAGTGGTAGTCGAAAGAAATAATTCGTAGATGTCATACAACAAGCTTAGGCATTTGTAAATATAACACGATCTAAATATTCGTCGATTTGTTTCTGCATCATAAAGTTATCCTCGATTAAACATGGCAGCTTACGAGCCAAATTCTGGTCATTTGCGGGGGGTTATAATTTTCTGGGGCTCATCGATTGCTCTTAAATACTTATGGGGAGGCCACTATTAGTGAAAGATCGTGCCAAAGGTGATTTTAAAGGTTCAAGAATTGTCTAAATGATTGGAAGTGACGCAAAAAGTCATTTCAAAATGCTGAAAGTCATGAGAATAATTCAGAAACAGTGATATTGCGTGCCGTACTAGTTGCAGCCGAGAGATGTTGAGCGGCGTTTGTTTACTTGATAACAGCTGCTGGCAATATAACAACGGAAGAGATGTCTGCATTGCATTGTTTTTGGGGACGAAAAATGGGTTCATTACGAGAATCCCAAGCGCAGAAAATCATGGGAATATCCCGGCGTCCACGTCGACGGCCAAATCGAATATTTACTGTTTCAAGGTATTATTATGAGTGTTTAAAACTGACTGAATCAATCAAAGACGATCGTTGTCGAACGGAATTAATATGTACAACGAGAGACGTGATAAAGTGATTTTCCAGCATGGCAATACTAGACCCCCCGTTGGGAAAGTGGTTAAGATATATTTGGAAGCGTTAAAATGGATAGTTCTATCCCATCTGCCGTATTCACCGGACATCAGTCCCTACCATTTTCACTTTTTTCGATCAATAGCACACTGCCTGGCTGACCATCGCTTCCGGTCTTATGAAGAAGTAAAAAATTGGCTCGATTTGTGGATCGCTTCAAAAGATGAGAAGTTGTTTCAATGCGGGATTCGCACGAGCAGGCTAAAGATGGGAGAAAGTAGTAGCCAGCGATGGAAAATACTTTGAACCATAACTGTATAACCAGTTTTTTAAAATAAAGCCTTGAATTTGGAAAAAAATGGTGGAAGCACAGCTTGCAATTCAACTTCAAGATGGAATTTCTGCCGATAAGTCAGTTTTGGTACAATGCTTTTAATTTATTCCAGTATGTGTTGTTCCACTTTTCCAACATGAGGTCGAGTATTGTCATGCTGTAAAATCACTTTATCATATCTCGCGTTGTATTGCAGGCGTTTGTCTTTTAATGCTCTGCTCAAACACATTGATTTCATAACGATCGTCTGGGGGTGTTTTAGACATTTTTAACAATTCATAATACACTACACCGAGCTAGTCCTACCAAATACCTTGAAACCTTGAATATTCGGTTTGGTCGGTGACGCAAAAGCATAACCGGGATATCCCCATGATCTTCTCCGCTTGGGATTATCGTAATGAATGAATTTTTCATCCACAGTCACAATGTGATGCAGAAATTCCTTCCGTCTTTACCTTGCCAGTAGCTATTCACAAGCAAACAAACGCCGCACAACATCTCTCATCTTCAACTCGTACGGCACTTTATTTCCTTCCCAGCGGCCAAAGTTTCGCTTACGTAAGCGATGATCCGATGCACACTTGTAAGTCAGTAATGCACACCATCTCATATACGAACCTAGTATACTTTTTCATATACATTGCCGCATTTGTAGAGTGAACGCCTACCACCTGCACACAAAGTAAGCGAGCTAGTGTGGTGTTCATCCAACAAAAGCTCATTACTTCCTAACATACATTGTAAGCTATCAGTAGGCAGTTCGAATACAATCTCGCATACTTTGTAAGTCGGCAGTAGGCAGCTCGAATACATTCTCGCATACTTTGTAAGTCGGCGGTAGGCAGCCTGAATACATTCTCGCATACTTTGTAAGTCGGCGGTAGGCAGCTCGAATACAATCTCGCATACTTTGTAAGTCGGCAGTAGGTAGCTCGAATACAATCTCGCATACATTGTAAGCCGGCAGTAGGCAGCTCGTACGTACTGCGCACTTCAGTTTTTTGGGAATATTCCATTAAATAAATTTGTTTTGTTTTTTGTCTACTGCCTTCTTTTATTTTTTCCCTAAATGTTTTGTCTTTCCTTTTGTCTTGTACCTTTTTTAAATTGTTTTCTAGCACTTTTATCTGATTTTGTTAATTAAAATTTTTGCAACGTACGAGTAGTCTGACAAAGACGGCGAACATTTGATTTACAACTAAAAAATAAAATACATTTGTATATAAATGTGATACAAAAGATGAACGTAATTCATTTTTCGGAACTCCATATACTACTTTCATACACTTTGTAAGTTACCATTCATTGATTACAAAGTGTTGCACACATTATCGAAGAGAAATAATGTGGTAGGCAATGTTCGCCGCTGGGTTGTTTCTGAATCATTCCCATGACTCTTAGACGTTTTGAAATAACTTGTTGCGTCACTCCCGATGTTTTTGGCAATTCTTGTTGAGTTTGATACGAGTGTTGATCAAGTAATGCCTACAATTCTGCATTTTCAAAAACCTTCTCTCTTCCACCGCTACACGCAAAGAAAAGGCAATTTGAAATATTGTTGTGACAACATTAGTATATACTCTGACACAATTTGTATTTTTCCCGCTCGTAGTTATAGTTATATAGTTTAATCCAATATAATTATAAGAGTGTTCAAATATTCATATTTCTATTGTTAGATTTCTATAATGGTTGAATACAATAAGAATGTTTAAAAATAAAGTTTGAATATAACAAAAACTTTTGTTGTGTACAATAATAAACTATTAATTAAACAACATGCATATGGTTAAAGCATTTATCTACAACACATGTTTGTTTACAATATAAACTAGCTATTGTTGGTTTTATCCATGTTGACATTTGCTTATATTCATACATGGTTCTCATTTAGTTTGGTAATTTATTTGTGTTTTTTCAACTTTTATAATAGTAAAAATATTAAAAAAAATTATAAATACATTTTTTTTGGTGGAAATAGCAGCATCATACAAATAAAACTTTGAAATTAAACATTTTCATAAGATTTTATATGGGCAAATACATATATTTTAATGTATTTAAATTCTATATATATTTTTTTTTTTTTAGAGATACGTAATTGGGCCAAATCAAAGATACATCAGTGTTCCCAAATCGACAGGGTCTCGCAAAACTTTACTAATTTTAATTTATTTTGTATCAAAATATTGGTTGAAAAATATGTATATTTTTCAACCAATAAAAAATATATTTTTATTAAATGAATTTAAAAAATGTGGGTTTAATCATAGAAGTTTACATGTATATGTATTTATTATGTAATCATAAAACATTCTGAACTTTAACACTATTACCGTTGGATGTTACAATAGATTTTACACTTTTCCAATAATATGGGTAGGAGTGATAATATTATATGGTTGGACATGACAGTTGAATTTTGATTTTAGCAATAACTTTGTTAGTCATGATACAATTAATAAAACTTTTACCATATATATGATTAAATAATCAACTGTTGGTTCTTGACTGTACTTAGTTGCGTAAACGAATTTCAGATTTAAACCATATTCGTCTCTATTCGAGAAGTCACTTTCACCACAAATACGTGCCCGTTTCATTTTTTACTATTCTAAAATACAAATCTATATTTTACTCGTAGTCCCAATATTGTTCGACGCCGATTTTACCGCGCAAAGCACAAATTAACACCAAAAACTTAAACTATTTGTGAAAAATGTATGTAAATATGCATATTTACTATATTTGTCAAGGAAATATATACATATGTATGAAGGACTCAAAAGCAAACATCGCCGCTACAATTTAGAGCAATAGTAGAACTTATGTTGGCACATCCTTTTTAGTTTTCTTGTCTGCTTTAACTAATATTAATCACAAGCAATAATTTTGAAACGAACTTGAGCCCGACAAAGAAATTAAAAGTATATGACTTTCTATTTTCACTATTTTTATTTTGAATTTAGATTTGTGCTAGTCAGCTGTGTTTATATTTTACTAGAGATAACACAAAATTCGATTACTGAAAACGATATTTGTTCGCGCGTATTTTAGACTCTGTCGATACCGGACCGTCGAAAGTAAATGTTTGACGGTGACGATGTGAAGGGTGAATTCTCGAATTGACCTGATTATGTGGTTGTATTCAACCATATTATTCAACAATAGTATTTTGCCCTTAAAATATTGGCATATCAACCATATTTTTTCTTCTATGTACGTGTATGCTGTTCTTCGACATCTAAACTACCTACAGCATAGGTATTTGAGAGTATTCGATGAGCTTCAGAATTCTTCAGAAACTTAAAATCTCCCGCAAATGGCGGGAATTTGGATCGTAAGCTGTCATGTTAATCGAGAATAACTTTATGGTGCAGAAATAAATCGACTAATATTTCGATCGTGTTATGTTTACAAATACCTAAGCTTATTTTATGACTTCTACGATCTATTTATTTCGCCTACCACTTACCGCTACAGCTATCTATTGCAAAACTGCGGAAGCATAGTTGTAAGTGTAATAACTAAAATAAGAAACAAATGTTTATTGCATAGATTATAAATGGTTAAATTTTTACTGTACAAGTCTGTTTTAATCCCGTGAAGGCTTTTTATTATACTGACACCGTTGAATATATAAAATAAATTAAACAAATGGAGTTGTTGATTTTGCTGGTTGGATTTTTGATTAACAAAAGAAACTGAAATTTTCTACAAAAAAAAAAAAAAAAAAAATTCGGTAGTTGTTTTTAAAACTACAAACTTCGCTTAACGTTATATTAAATCACATTATCATGCTTTTACAATAGCAATCAATCAAAATAAAAGCAGTTGATACGATTAGTGAGTTAAGAACGCCATCGCACAAATACGAGTACATTTAGTATAGTTAAAAGTTGTCAACAGCAATTAGAGATTAAAATTGTAATGTGAAACTAATCTTTTTTTTTAAATGTTAGATCTAGAAACTCTCTGTTTTAGTTGTAGTATTTTAAAAATTTGCAGAAATTACGCGTTCTTAATTTGCACTCAAGCTTGAACTTAATTGTCGCCAATAGAACGGCGTAAAAACAAACACTTCAACAATAAATTGTATTGCCTATAATTATAATATACTTAAGTTACACAATCATTTACAGCAATGGCAGTGTATTGTTTAAAAAATAGCAGGATTAGAAAAAATTCAATTACATATATACAAACATATATGTATGTATGTATGTGTACCTCTATATATATATCAACTAAAGAAATTTTTTAAATACTTTTTTGTCAAATGGAATAATAAAAGTAAATCAAAAAGGCTCGTTTCTTGCGAGCGAGAAGGACACAAACAGTCGATTCAAATTTCAATTGCTACCATTTACGCCCTTTTTGAGTTTTATCAATCTACACTTAAGCAGCTTGGGCTTGTTGTTTGCTTAATAAAAATGTAACATGTCAATGCAAAGAGCAAGGTTTCTTAATTTTAGGGTCTATCAGACAACAATTTCATGACCTAGGATTGTTGCAGTTATTTTGAAAAGCACAGCTTAGCAATTTGCGGATACATTCCAGTGATCTTAAGTGCAATATTTCTAAGAAATGTTTTTAACATTAATTCTAAGTTACAACCATCCCTAAACAAGAGCAGCAAGCGTTTTTTAGCTGTCAAAAGTTCTTATGTCCGTACATTTTATATGGAGCATAACGAAACAACGCGGCGGCAATGCAACGGCAACGCTTTGCAATTGGAAAAGTCCTATTTTGACAATGCGTTTCACAGTGAAGTAAGTTGCAACAGAAAACAATTGTAAAGAAACCAAAAAAAGAAAATGAAATACATAAGAAAAAAAAAAGATTTTAATATTTCTTGTTGGCAAATATAACACAACGGGACCAGATTGGACCCAAGTGAGCTGAGTTTACAATAGCTGGCAGCCTGTCAAACCTATTGAAAAAAAAATAGAGGTAAGAAACTATATTCAATATGATATAGTAATCTTCCAACTTATCTAAATAACTCATTTTTAAAACTTTAATTATTTTATTTTAATATAATAAAAAAATCACAAACAATAATACCGTCCGTCCAACTGGTAAAATAATCAGGTTCGATAATATTGGTTCGATAACCCTGCCTTTATCATTTTGACATAACGTTGCCAATTTTGTGTAGGGATGGCGTATCGGCGTTAAAGCTCAGTGGAAAAAAACGTTCCGCTTGCCGCTATTGTTTAGGAATGGCAGTTATGATACAGATATAATAAATAAGATATTTAAAACAGCTGATAAAGGACTGCTAGTTAAGAAGCGTTGCAAACAGTGCTTCCACGACCAAAAAATTATTATAACTAAAATTTCTCAAAAAATTACCAAATGTCAAAAAAAAAAGTTAATATGAATTTGGTTTACTTGACAAATATATACAGCCATGTTTCGATAACGCGCGTTCTGAAACCGCAATGCGTTTTGAAAAACGCTTAATTGGTTTTTAGGTGTTCTAACGAAGGCGTGTTTTACTGGCGTTTAGGAGTGAATAATTTTATTGCCTTTTGCAAGTTCAGTTTTAGCGAATTCAATCAGTTCACTTTAATATACACATGCGAGTTGAAATCGCCAATTTTAAGCGATATGCGTTTTCCAGAACATGCATGATAATCTAATTTGCATTATAATACAAAATATATGAGTATTTCCATCTAATAGTTAAATAGTATAATAATTACAAGGCAAGAAAACAAAAATTTATTCATAACATAAGTTTCAAATTGGCTCTAAGGAATCAGAAGACACACTTCTGAGGACTTAAGTTGCTTGTTTCAATTATTTTTCATGTTAAAAAAAAGTATACTTTTTAACTTGAATCCCTCAATTCACATGATTTACTATCGTTCATTTCAATATATGTTTATATAAAATTTAACTGGAAAGAAGGCTATTGTTCAATCAAGCAAAGGAGTTAAAAAAATGTCAAATATGTTGTCTAATCTTGTACATTGAAATAGTCTGAAAGTTATAATCTATAGTCTAAACAGCCACTTTACTAACCCGACGCGGACACTAAATGCAAATAAAATTTTTTGCTCAAAATATCTTTCAAAAATTAACTAATTTTGCTTGAAACTCAAGAACTAGAGGTGTATTTAATGAAAAAAATCAATAACAAAACAAATAGTAGTATTTAACTTAATAGAACTGTTCGGTAAATCAAATGACTTTGACGAACTCTTAAAAGCCGTTGAAAACATCTACATTGAAGATGAAATATTATATTCAAAAGCTGTTGTGGAGATAAATAAGTCTGTCTGAAAATTCTTCAGATGATTATACTTATTCCATAAATTCTTATATTGAAGGATTACAGCATATTTTCTTAAAGCATTTTGCAAGAGACGACCTTGGTGCATTCCAACACATAAAAAACCTTAGCATCGTGTTAATATAATGACGTTTTATATAATAAAATATTTGAATTGATAAATGTGTAATTCTTACAGGTTTCGGCGTTCGTGTGTCTGGTTATGAGAAGTTTCACTGTATTTGAAGAAGAAAAAATTAACCAATAAAAAAAAAAATATTTTCATCTCCACGTTGAAGAAATATGTTACCAATTTTGGTTAAAATTACCAAAAACGGCAGCTCTGGTAGCAAACATTCTCAGTTTGAAGGCGAATAGGTTCGGTTCGCAGTGTGAAAGATTTCGTTTTTAAACCCTGGTTGGTTATTTTGTAAACTTTCAGTGTTATCTACACATAAAAATATTATTTTTTATGAAATTCATTTAACATTATATTTCAACATTTTTGTTTTTTGAAAAGTGAAAGAACAAATACACAAAAAATCTATAGCGACGCAACGGAATTCAAAACGCAATAAAGTTACAAGTACATGAAAGTGTGTACTATTCGCCTATCCGAATTCTCCTGCAAGCTCAGACTTTCAGAAAGAAAACTTTCATAGTGAAAACCGATGTTTTTGAATTAAATTTAAGAAACTATACTTAGCGAATATATAATTACTGTACCTTGCAAAGGGAAGGGTAACTATCAGCGTTGTCAACTCGGTGCGTTTCGCACCGTTTTTGGTGCTTTTTGAAATTATTTCTGCGAAAAATTCTTTAGTCGGTTCGGAGTGCGCTGTTTTTCATTTTCGGTGTGTTTTTGGGGGAAAAGAAATAAAAAAAATCGGGGCTTAGAATTTCTTTCCAACAAAGTATAGGATTTTATTAAATTAGTCACTTGGGTTACACGGATTTACAAAACCTGAGTGTAGAAAATTCTAAAATTTATATCCTAATGTTGCTCGCACAGGTTGTATTTTCGCTCACAAAGGTATGGCACCAAAAAAAAACTCAATTGCTTTTTTATATGCCGGAAAGAATGTGAAAATGACAATGGGAAAAATTCCAACTGCCTCGACTTGCCAATGCAACAACACTTTACAAAGTGTTGAGTATTGGTAGGTAATTAAAATAAATGAGTGGTAAATATCAGGTAAGTAAGTAATTAAAGTAAGTATTAAGAAAATAAATGGTAAGTATAATATAATACACAAATGTAAAAATAAAATAGGGTAAATAAGGTTGAAATTGATTTAGTTAATATAATAATTCAAAAAATTCATATTTTGCAAATTTTAAGAAAAAAAAAATTATAAAAAATATATTGTCCAAATTAGTTTGGACAGTTACGATATAACTATAAAAAATTAAAGGCGGCTAAGAACCTGCCTGAATAAATGGCCAGAAACGTTATGCCGGCTGCCTGTAACCGGCTTCGTATATACGTTCAAAAATTGTCGATATTATCACTATCCAAAGAAAACAATCGATAGTTAGCTAAAAATTATCGATACTATCGATAGTACTTTCGATTGTTTTGCAGCTCTAGAAAGAAGACAAATGTCACTACGGCTTAAGAATGACCCAAACTTCTTTTAGGTATCTAATTTGCGCAAATGAGCGAACTTCATATGACGAAAGATTTCCAATATTGTCTATACATAAAATATTATGTTTTCAAAAGATCCCATGTAAAACTGCTTCAAATGTTGCTAATATGTAACAAACATTTTACAAGTCTATATAACCCTAAAAATTCTATATAAAGTAGCGCATTGAGCGTAATTTAATGCAATTAAATTCAACACTTCTGTTTTATTTTTGGAAAATTCTTTGCAGTTTAAAAAGATTTAAGGCTAATTTTATATAACAAGGTCTTCAAATTACATAATAGAGGTTAAATAAGTAAAAACAACAACAAAAACAATGAGTATAACAATAACCTTAAGTAAAGTAAAGCAAAGCAAACACAAGTTCAATTTCCTGTTTGTAAAATGACATTTACTCGTATACACACTATTTTAACATTGCACACTCACACAACTACAAGAGAGGGTTAATATGTATGTACAAAGGAAAATAAAATTATTAGTTTAAAATGCAATTGAATAACAATAAATAAATGTTTAATATTGTAATAGAACGACCAAGAACATTTTCGAATTGTGTTGTCATTTGATGCCTGGAATTATGTTCTCATTATAAAGTCTACTTTAACAAACGACATAAAGGAGATGGTTACAGACGTATTTAATTTTTCAAATACATAAATGAATATAACTAAAGGTTTTAACTTAACTCTCGCAATAATGGTGCATTCAGTTTCGTTTAACTACAAATTATTTTAATAAAGAAAATTTATAATAAAACAAATTGGTATAAAGTACAATAACTCGTCTGCAGGAAATTGTTATTAACGCTCCCAGGATATGTTAAGGATGTTGCTGTGTAATTTGTTGTCAAACGCTTTCCTACTACCACAGCTTTCACAAACATTAACAGAATATTTTCCTAGATGCTGCTCTTTCCCTCTTTTGTTCATCAATACAGACCCTGCTGTTAAAGTAGGGCTGTGTTCACTACAGCACTTTATCATATATAATTTCATGTCATTTAGCCTGCGGCCAAATAAACATCCCTTTTGTTGCACTGAACTGCTGGGAAGGTGCTTTGATTTTTTAACAAGAGAATATACATACGAGTAAATACTTTGTATAGTGGAGAACAATATTGCAATTTAAGGAGACTATTACGAAATATGTGGTTGTTTTTCTACGATGAATAAAACAAATTTATATTTGATCGTAAAATGTGATAAGAATTGTCGACTGGAAAACGCCAAAAAGGAGTTCTGAAAAACATAAACACTAGAAATTTGTCGTACAGACTGACGCGATCTCGATTTTGTATAAAATCTACTTTACAGACGAAATTAAATGATGCTCAGATAAAATTTTATTAGTTTTCTTTTTATTTAAAAGAGAACTCGAAGAATATTTTGCGGTTTTTACAGACGATATTAAATGATGCTCAGATAAAATTTTATTAGTTTTCTTTTTATTTAAAAGAGAACTCGAAGAATATTTTGCGATTTAAAAAAAAAAATTGCAATATTAAAATATCTTAAGGGCTGGCGAGTTGTGCGGAATTTGGTTTCCTTTTTTAAAGCCAATAGAGAAAGCAAGAATGCTGTAGGCATTTTAATTTGGAATTTAGTTATTTGTTTACGTTTTTCATGACAAAACATGTTTTTATTAAAACAATAACAAAACGACAAAAGCTAAACTCTAGCCAATCGCGGCGTTTTAACAACAAGCTGAAATGTGTTTTTCAAACTGCGATTAGAATACGTTACGCTTTTCAGAACATGGAGGTATTTTTCACAATTCGCATTTCCCAAAAAAATAGAAAAACGCATAAGAACTGTTTTATGGTGTAAATTGCAGAACACACCTTAAAATACTGAACTAAGTAAGTGGCAAAATGTTCGTAGAAATTTTGGCATACTTACCAGAGATCTGCAACCGGTGAATTTTTTAATGATCTAAGTACCACCGCATATTGTTTGCAAAAGTATATTTTCTACTCGTCAAAGCTTGCGTCTGTAAACTAGAGTATATAACATAGCCAATCAAGTTTGTATGCGGTGGCTGCTTGATTTAGTTTATCAATTATTTTTTCCACATTCGGCAATCGAACTCGTACTTCTTTTTAACAACGAAAATAAAATTTTTATGTAAGAATTTGCCAACACACATTTACCTTACCCAAGAGAGTGTGTGTGTTCAGTTTTATGTATTTATCCGCTCACACTCGGTAAACGCGTTCGTACTGAGCGCGGCATTGCCAGAAGGTTTTTAAAACATAATGTTTTGGAGTAAATATATACTCATATTTTATTTGAAAATTTTAGTACAAAACCGGTAAAAATAATAAATTTTACTTTAAAAAAATGATTTTTTATGAAGCAATTTTCATCAAATTTCTTTTATTTTATGCTCCGTCACATATAATGATTTTTATTTCTTGGTTTTAATCTACACTTGCCACATCCCAAAAGCCAGCCAGCTTGACACTCACCTAAAATGAGCTTGATTTCAAAAAAATATCTTGACAATTAAAATAACGCATACGCATAAATGAGGAGAAAAACTGCTAAGTTTTATTTTAAAAAACAATAAAAACATAACAATTTATACAAAAACTTAAGAAAAAAAAAAAAAAAAAAACAAAAACGTATTACAATTCAGTCTACGTCAAATAATATAATAAACATCATACAATTAATTTACATTTAACTATGTTAATTTTTCCACATATACTTTGTACTTTTAGTAACAGACATCACTAGTTCTGTTCCTTTAGGCGTTAGTAAAAAATTTTGAAAATGTTTACAATTTTCATCAAAGTTTTGTCTTATTAACAGTTCAGCCTTTATAAGGTCAAATCCCATTCTATTCTTTTCTTTAGAATATATATTGTTTAATGTACTAAATGTTCTTTCACAAAAAGCATTACTGATTGGAATAGAAAAAATAAATGAGATCAATTTAAATATATTTATCAAGTTATTTTTATCACATTTTTTGAAAAAGTAAGACCATATTTTGTCAATCGGAATATCTTTTGGCAATTGATCAAACACTTCTCGCAGACAGCAATAATCTGTATATAACATGTCATTATCAATAGAATTTGATATCTGTAAAATTTTTGGAAGCTCTGATAATGTCTCCCATGACAATAAAGATTGTTTCAGATTTAAAACTGATATCTGTTTGTAAATTGATTCATCTCCGAAATCATTCGTTGCTCCAAGTATGAAATAGCATTTGTTAAAAATTGATTTGCTTCTAATTTAAAAGCGTGAACATCATTATTTGAAATATTTTTAAAAATAACCAAAACTCTACTTCCATAAAAACAATCCTTTCTTCGGCTTTGAAGACTATTCATAAGTTTACTCATTATGCTGTGAAGTTCCCTTATTGTACAAGAATCATTTTCAAGCGCTAATGTAGCTGAATAGAATTCATGCATTATATTATGGATAAAATATAAATACGCCTCTGATAATCCTTCTGAAGTGCATTCTTCATCCGCATTATTCAGTTCAGTATCTGACATTCCATATGATTAAAATTTCCAGATTTCTTTTCTGCAGTTGTTTTTCCCCTTTCGCAAAAAGTACCTTTTAACCGCAGGCCAAGAATGTAATAATCGGTCAATTGCGGGCAAAAGGGAAAGCCATCGAATGGGAACATGCCGAAGTAGATGCTTGTATTCGATACATGCAAACTCAAAACATTCCTTTAACTTTTCATTTGACAAAGCTGGTGAGCTAAATTCATTGAAGGTTTTAATCACAATGTTTTCTACGTCGACAGATAAAGCATTTAAAGCACTTTTTATGCAGTTATTTATTACATGGCAATTGCAATTTGCCTTTACAATTTTCTGGTTTACATCTTTAAGTTTTTTAAACACGGAGTTATGAACACCGTAATTAACCGCCGCGTTATCAGCACTGTATGCTGCAATTTGCTGAATGTTAAGGTTATTTTCAGTAGTTATTCTTACGATATTGCCAAAAATGTCTTTAGCAGCCTCTTTTGGGTCTTCATAAAAATCTAAAATTTTCTGATGTATTCCTGTTTCAGCATCGAAATATTGAACGGCATATGGATACGTTTTCACGTTTCCAATATTTGATGCGTCGCTGCTTACCGAAAAGTAAAAACTTTCTTTCAATGCATCAGCTACTGTTTCTTGTGCGTATGGTGCCAATACGTTTCGTGTTATAGCTGTTGCTTTGGTACGGCCACAACTTATTTTATTAGCAATTTTACTGTCGCAAAATATAGAAGAACTTAGTTTAAATTGACAGTCTAAGCTGTTATAACTAAGCCCGTGAACAACATTGTGAAAAACGCACATTAGTTCAGCCCTGGATACGTGTGAATCCTCCTTTGAGTTTGCCGGAACAGCGAAGTTTATCATGCTGTGTGACAATTTTTGAGACAATGCTAATTTCATATGCCGTTTTGCTTGGTTATGTTTGTGTAATGCTCGACTTGCTTCGTATTTTATAGAAATATCAATTTGGCATAATTTGCAAAATGCGGTATAAGCATCTTTTTTTTTAATCCATTTGCAATATTCTGCTTCTTCAATCCATCTATCGCAGAAAGTTGTATATCTTCCTTTTTTTGAAGGTCGGGCATCTTCGTTATTTTCCATGGTAAATGGACCACACAATGCTTAATATATTGTAACAATATTATTTTAAATTCGTAAATGCATAAAACATTAAACAATTTCAATTTACTATTCACATCAAAAAAATTTACACTTAATTTCAATCAGCTGTTTAATGTTGCAATTTATAAGTGTTGATACTTTTTTGGTTATGGATTGCAATGAATTATTGATGTTGGCCAAAAAATAAATATTAGTTTTTGGGTTTGGTGTTTAACAAATACATACATTACATTTTTCTTAATATTGAATTTTTTTTAATTTTAACAATTAACTGGACATATTATATTTTATATTGACACTTGACAGGCCCTTACAAATCTTGACAATCAAGCTCATTCCAGACCATGTGGCAACCCTATTTTAATCCATAACCACAATAAATGCACTGTTACACATACATATGCATAAGTGTGAATTTAGACGACCCAGCGGCCAAAGTTTCGCTTACAGAAGCGATGATCCGATGCACACTTGTAAGTCAGTAATGCACACCATCTCATATACGAACCTAGTATACATTTTCATATACATTGCCGCATTTGTAGAGTGAACGCCTACCACCTGCACACAAAGTAAGCGAGCTAGTGTGGTGTTCATCCAACAAAAGCTCATTACTTCCTAACATACATTGTAAGCTATCAGTAGGCAGCTCGAATACAATCTCGCATACTTTGTAAGTCGGAAGTAGGCAGCTCGTACGTACTGCGCAATTCAGTTTTTTGAGAATATTCCATTAAATAAATTTGTTCTGTTTTTTGTCTACTGCATTCTTTTATTTTTTCACTAAATATTTTATCTTTCTTGTACCTTTTTTAAATTGTTTTCTAGGCACTTTTACCTAATTTTGTTAATTAAAATTTTTGTAACGTAGTCTGACAAAGACGGCGAACGTTTGATTTACAACTAAAAAATAAAATACATAAATATAAATGTGATACAAAAGATGAATGCAATTCATTTTTGGGAAATCATTATACTACTTTCATACACTTTGTAAGTTATCATTCATTGATTACAAAGTGTTGCACACATCATCGAAGAGAAGTAATGTGGTAGGCAATGTTCGCCGCTGGGGAAGGAACATTTGGAAGAAAAACATTTGAAATTCTCTTTTGATTTTTCTTTCATCTTCACACAGTCGAACATGTTGCCGGCAACATTCCATTATTATTTGTTTTTTACATTTTTCGTTATGTTGTCTGTTTCAGTAAATATTTCGATGTGTAAAAATTACGTCAATATTATCTCCCTGATGCAGGCATGTGGTTCCAGAAATGATAATTGTTGAAAGCACCAAAGGCATTTTCATTTATTTTTAATGTCTGCTACAGTCACACCAAACATTTCCTTCTCCAAAATATTTTTTATTTCACTAAAGGACTGTGCTCGTTTATTCGGTCCATATATTCTTTGGATCGCACACTGTACAGATAATCTGTTTCCTGCACAAATAGGATTAATTTTCCAATTGTGGAAAAAAATTTGTTTAAATTTTTGTTTAAAATTTTACTTTCAAAATCGTCAATATGGTTGTAAATTATTAAATGTGGCAGCCGCGATTTCACTTAATCTTAATACATAAAATTGTATGTGTGTTTGTACGTTTGTTTGTTTGTTTGTAGCTTAAGATCTGCCAGACCGCTGGACCAATCTTCCTGAAATTTTCACATTAGTTGAATGGAATTATAGGCTACTTTTTTCAACCACGCCTTCTTTTACACCCCCTATTTTAAATTTTGTTATTTCTATCACAAAAATTTTAACAGATTTTTTATATAAATGGCCATAACTTCTCCATTTTTAACCAAATTTCAAAATTTTTTGTGCATATGCAAAACGACTAAGATTATGTTGGACGGATGAAGTTATCGCCAACTGCCAACCCCAATAATTGATTGTCAAATAACTTCAGTTTTTATGGAGCAATTTTCGAAATCCCTTTTGTGTATGGAAGAGGTCAATAATTTTTTTTATAATTTTTTTTTTTGGAAAATTGGGAGCGTGTCCCAAATTGTCCTCCCCATAATTGATTATCAAATAACTTCGTTATTTGTAGACCAATTAAAAAAATTTTTTTTTCATATAAAAGATATCTCATCAAAATTGAACACGCCCCAAAAATTTATTTGCAAATAACTTCGCAATTTGTGGATTAATTTTTAAAACTCTTCTTGGATGCAGAAAATCTTTACTAATTTTTCTTTTTTGGTAATGGATTATCAAGCAATTTTCTAAATTATTCTTGCATATGAAAAAGGTAAAAAAAAAAAAAAATTGTTTATTGAGAGAAGGGCGGGTCAGAATGAGGATAGAATCGCTAATGGATTTTATTGTTAAGTTACGTGTTTTCGGAGAACGTGATGCTGGATATATTTTATTGAGTGGCAGAAAGGTGGAATGCCTCATTTCCACATTCGGTATGGTCGATTGCTAAAATTACGCCAGATAAAATAGATGAAATTACTTCAGCAGAAATACCCGATTGATCCACACTTACATGAAGTTGTGGTTAAAAATATGCTTCATGGTATTAATTCAAATCCGCGATGCTTGGTCGATGGGAAATATATGAAAAAGTATCCTATAGAATTGCTTCAAGAAACAATCTTTATCGTCATGGATCAACGGTGGTGAACAATCAATTACATTAAATGTGCAAAACAATGAAATTGATGTTGAAAATCATTCCATAGTGCTATATTGCCCAGTGCTTTCAAAAACGTACAAAACGTCAAGTATTAGAGTTTCGTCAAATCATTTAAGTATATCTGCAAATACGTAACCAAACGATGAAATTACACAATATCCAATGGCCCGATACATTAGCAGCAATGAAGATGTTTGGATAATTTTGGGATTCCCAAGTCTTTGAGCGTCATCCAACTGCTGTGCATTTATCTGTTCACCTCGAAAATATATATGTTTTGTTTAGTATTAAGATTTGAATACTTATTGTTAGCTACCCTTTTTGAAGATTCAATAAATAAATAAATGCTTAAAAAACACAACAAGGGCTGCAATGGTTCCAGCTACAACGTAAACTTCATTTTTCGATACACTCACAAATGATTCTTTTGCTCAAACTTTGATATGTGCTCAAATTCTACACACAAACAAATTCATATGCAACTTATCGGGATGCGTGCCAAAAGCTAAATTTGTTAGAAAACGATTCACAACGCAACTATGTATATCTAATCCTCTAGAGCCAGAAGAGTATTATTTGCTATCATATTGGTAAATTGCTTTTCATCCGAAACAAATCAACTTTGAAATACATAAGAAACACATATCGAAAGAGAATTAAATGCAACAACATAACAATTGAATTTTCACATGAAACGTATAATGAGGCATTGATTCTAATAGAAGATAAGTGTTTGCAAATAAACAACAAGACACTCTCGGAAGTTGTTATGATAAGTCCTAATCAAGCAGGCAATGATGATGATCATTGCCTGCTGCACGACTTAGAACTATTTATGGCTGAAAGTCTACTACATTTACAGCAGGTGCTACTCTCGGCATACAATATTTTAATGTGGATGGATCAGATGGAACAAATTTTTTTTTATGATTTCGTTAATATTGGCTAAAGTTCAATCACAAAATAATACTGCACTAGCCCTAGCATTGTCCGGCCACCATACATTTGTATAGTGGCAGAACAAAAGCCAAAATTCTGAGATACGCACACATACATATAAAAAAACACTCCTCAAAAGGTAAAGTGCTCCAAATTTGTAAGATCATAGTATGGAATAAATGCACAATGAATTGTTTAGAAAGGAAATTTTGACCAATATTTAGAAAAATAGAATTAAGACAAATATAGCTGTTGCACCTAGATTATATGGATTACCGAAACTGCATGAAATGGATTTTCCATTAAGACCAATTTGCTCATTTGTTAATTCACCTTCTTATGAACTTTGCAAATATATTGTAAAAATTCTAAAGAAGATTACTGATGATTCGGAGTATAATATTAAAAAATCATTGCAGTTTAAACAGAGGATAAAAGATCAAAGTATAAATACGGATGAGAAATTAATTTCTTTCGATGTAGTCTCACTATTTCCTAGTATACACTATTTCATAGTATACATTCCTAGTATACCAGTTGAACTAGCAATGAGCACCATAGAAGATAAGTGGGGATTAATAACACAACACACAATGATAGAAAAAAGTTTATTTTTACGTATTTTGAAATTTTGTATAGGGAATATACTTATACACGCAAGTAAATGGACTACCAATGGGATCTCCAGCTTCCCCAATTATAGCTGACATTGTAATGGAGAAGTTATTGGACAGCTCTATATAGAGATTGAATATAAAACCGAGAATGATGACTAAATATGTAGATGATTTGCTTTGTATCATTCCTGATTAAGTTTACCATGGAAAAGGAGAATAGTTCAAGACTTCCATATTTGGAAACAATGGTAATTAGGAGGGATAATAGGCTTGTTATGGATTGGTATTAAAAACCTACTGCATCAGGAAGGATAATAAATTATTTTTCAAAACATAGTAAGAATATAATAATCAACTCGGCTAAAAGTTTTGTTGAAAGGGTACTTAGAATAAGTGATGAAGAATTTCATAGATGAAACATTATTAAAATTAGAAACTTGCTAGAAGACAATGATTTTCCATCTGAGCTAATTTATAAATTTATAAATCAATTTGGAAGGAGAAATACTCATAATGTAGTTAATTTAACAGACCTAAAAATTTATAGACCACTAACGTATATTAGCACGATCTAATATATTTAATAGGGAAAAATATAGAATGGCTCATAAGAGTCACAATGCGTTAGATACACTATTTAGTGAAACTAAGGATAGACTTAGTAAAATGGATAATGCTAATATAGTCTATAAAATTCCATGTAAGGGAAATAATCACACGGATTGTAGGACATAAATTAGGCCAAAAATATAGGCATATTAATTCACAAAAAACAGCGTTATCTTCTCATTGCTCTAGATTAAATCATTATCCTAATTTTGAAAATGTTTCAATAATAAAAACTGAGAGTAATTATAAGAAACGTTATATGTTAGAAATGGTAGAGATTATTAACACACCTATAGAAAAAAGAATTAAATGCCTATAATTAATTTAATTAATTATAGGCATTTAGTTAGCAAAAAATTAGCACGTTGAATGTATATATGTTTTATTTGTTAGGCAATGTAAAGACATTGCTTTTTGTAAAAAAAAATATTAAAAATGTTAATGTTAATGTTAATGTTAATGTTAATGTTAATGTTAATGTTAATGTTAATGTTAATGTTAATGTTAATGTTAATGTTAATGTTAATGTTAATGTTAATGTTAATGTTAATGTTAATGTTAATGTTAATGTTAATGTTAATGTTAATGTTAATGTTAATGTTAATGTTAATGTTAATGTTAATGTTAATGTTAATGTTAATGTTAATGTTAATGTTAATGTTAATGTTAATGTTAATGTTAATGTTAATGTTAATGTTAATGTTAATGTTAATGTTAATGTTAATGTTAATGTTAATGTTAATGTTAATGTTAATGTTAATGTTAATGTTAATGTTAATGTTAATGTTAATGTTAATGTTAATGTTAATGTTAATGTTAATGTTAATGTTAATGTTAATGTTAATGTTAATGTTAATGTTAATGTTAATGTTAATGTTAATGTTAATGTTAATGTTAATGTTAATGTTAATGTTAATGTTAATGTTAATGTTAATGTTAATGTTAATGTTAATGTTAATGTTAATGTTAATGTTAATGTTAATGTTAATGTTAATGTTAATGTTAATGTTAATGTTAATGTTAATGATAATGTTAATGGTATTCTGTGAGCAACATGTGGCATGTTGATTTGCTTAAGTGTAAGGTTCTAAACTTTAACAAGGCATGTGTTGGTTGCAGAATAAGTTTAATTTAAATTATGTTATATTTTAATTTTTCAGTTTGCTAATATTGTTAAGAGTTTTTCTTTGTGTATGAACTAAAAATTTTTCTTAGTCTATGAATTTTTTATATATAGGAATTTTTTGACAATAATTTTTTCATTTAAATTTTATAACATTTAAATTCTCCTGACGCTGATAACAAAATGTTATCGATGTTAATATTGAGAAATAAAAGATTTTGAATCGTAAATTTTTTATAAAAAACAAAAACAAAGATCTGAAGCTGCAGAAGACCAAATAATATTGAGATAAAACCAAAAAAAAAAAAACTTTGGAGGTCCTTGATCGCATGTTACAAGATTTTAGAAGCAACAAAAAATTAGTTGGAGGAGCACTATTTGTGGTAGCCGGTGATTTCCAACGAAAATTGCCTACAATTCCACTGATGATGAGCTTAGTGCATGCTTCGAATCACATCTTCTTTGGCGTATTGAAATTAACAACAAATATGCGAGCTGTAATAAATTGCATTATTTTTCCATCGAATTTTCGTAATAGGACACAATGCATTGAAGAGTTACTTAATTGTGTATTTCCAAATGTCGAACGCAATTTAAAAAATGACCAGTGGTTACGTGAGTGAGCGTCGCTTTCTGCCAAAAACAAAGATGTGAACTCAATAAACAATAGAATTCTAAATAATATCAGCGAAAATACATTTACACAAAAATCTATCGATACCGTGATAAGAGATGACGATGCTGTCAATTATCCTTTTGAGTTTTTTAACTAACTTGATGTTTCAGGACTTCCATCATATGTGCTGCAACTCAAAATTGGAAGTATCAATTCTACTGCGCATCAGCTATCCACTATAACTTTACAATGGCGCTCGACTTGCAGTAAAACGACTGCAACACAACATAATCGAAGGGATCATTATAAAGAGCAAAAATAAAGGTACAAATATGCTATTGCCACAAATTTCAATTATTCCAACCGACTTGCCATCTGATTTCAAAATATGACAGTTTTCTTTTCGTTTAGTGTTTGTAAAGACAATTATTAAAGTTCAAGGTCAATCCGTGCAAGTCCACATTTCTCCGACTGACTGCTTTACGTTGCGTATTCTCATGTAGGAAATTTGTTTATGTTTCATACAGACAAGCTAGAATAATTGTATTTCCCAGCGCGCTATAATGGTTAGCAAAATCATCAGTATAGCAAATAAAATATTTTTTAAACTAAATATATAAGCACTTTTTATTTCACTGTAATTATGGGGCAGCAACGCTCACCGGGTTAAGCTAGTGTTAAATAAAAAGTGAAGCCTATACACAAAAAAAAAATTGTCGAGAGTGTTGTTTTTACAAGTTGATTTTGTAACGATGTCATGTATGTATTATTAAAATACACGATTAGAAGCGAAAATAAGGCAGCAGTTCATGATAGCTCAACAAAAATTCAATAAACTAATTTTAATTTTTAACTGCAAATTTTGATTTTATATGTCTGTTTATATGTGGCCCTACTACGTACATATGAAAAAATATACATGATAAAGTAGTATAAGCTTATGTATTGAATAAGTTGCCACTTAAGTAGTATTCCAGTATGATTTCCAAATCAATTAGCAACATGAGACTGCTGAGCAGATTGTTCCGCAAGTTCTCGCAATTTAAGTAAGCCTGGAACAAAATTTTCAAGTAGTTGTGTAATACCTCGTTTCTCTTCGCGACGTTTTGTAACTTCTTGGGATATATTTTGCAAACGTTGTTGGTCTACATCAGGTAGAGTTGCAGAAGAATCTGGTTGTCTTTTTTGAATGACTTGTTCCTCTTCTTGAAGTTTTGCAATTTCTTGGGTTATATTTTGAACACGTTGTTGCAGCAATTTAAAATCAGATGGAGTTACAAAAAAGCCCAGATTGCTTTTAGCCTCAAGACAAGAAGGGTTTGCAGAATTACAGTTATTTATAGTATTGAGGACATCACCAACGAGTGTTGCTACTTCAGCGAAACTATTTTCACTCACTGAAAATGAAACAAGAAATTATATTATTTTTTACTGTATTCGTAGTTCTTAATATTCATACTTGTTCCTTGGCTAAATGTTACCAAAAATGCACCAAACAGGAGTACGATGTTCATATTTCTTTTCTCACGAATTTAAACTGAAGCTTTGACTGTAAAATTGTCAACTAAACTAATTAGCAAGTACTTTTTCCTTCTTATATATAATAGGAGTTGTCTGATTAATTTACTTATCTATGTTTTTATAACCCGTGTTTTACTTACTATTCTTTTAAAATTTTTCTAAAAGTTCTTTTAAATAAAATAATAAATACTTTTATATTAATAACATGGCAATAAAACAATATTTTATACATAGTTCGGCTTAGAAAAAAAAACTACCTGCTGTTTACGTCAAAATAAAAAACAAACAGATATCTAAAACGGATAAGATAATTCTTTTCTTTTAAAATTTTCCAGAAGTTATTTTGTACAACAAGTGTAATATTTTTCTATTAATAACTTAACAATAAAACATTATTTACAGTTCAGCATTGAAAAAAAAACACATGCTGTTTACTACAAATTAAAAAACAAATAGATATATAAAGAAATAAGATATTTATGTTGTTTTGAAAATTTTATAAAATTTATTTTGTATATATATATATATTATTATAATTCCTGTGAATTTAAATTTATTGAAGTAAAAATATTTCAGTATGTATACGACTTGAAAGCTCCGAGTACCGCTCAGTGCCCCACGTACTAACTCCTGAAACGGGACAACACACCCAAAGCCCCCTGGGGAAAAACAAACTACAATCGAATATAAAAATTAAATATATATTATTTCTATTGCACCCAAGTCTTTAATACCCTCACCTGGGTAACTACCTTGACGTGGTGTGGGGGCTTAAGTATGTGCTAGACGTCTGTTATCTCTCGAGGGCTAAATCATGAGAATACTGTTTCAGGCTCTCATGGTTGAGCCTGAGGAGAGGATAGAGTTTTTTAAAGCCGGCCTACAAACTAAAGGTTATCCAAACCCTCAAACAGGGGTGTTACGCGACCCGTGCCCATCTGTTAACTTTGCAGTCGGGGGTTAAGTGATTGTATTTAAACGGAACTTTGCTGATACCTGGGCACCTCAGCAAATAGACTACGCCCCCTCCACGTTAAAGGGGGCTATGATGTGTAGGTATTCCTTTCCCCCATACTCGTGGGAATACAATAAAACATTCACAAATGTTCAAACAAACAAAACAACAGGACAAAACATTGACGACCTTGAATACGGACAAGGACAAACGAAACGCGAAGGGTGGGGTTACTTGGACAAGGAATGGGACGCTACCTGCAGGAGGAAACCTGAGGAAACTCAAGGCTACCAAATGCGAAAAGGCTTCCTCGAAAGAGGAACGCAACATTGGCACTGGGGTACGTCTGTCCTTTCAACCAAGTACCTCGGTTGCAACAAAGACCCGGGCCTCTACGGCATCTCACCTTGTTTCGGGAGCTGTCAGTGCTTCTGGCACACCGGCTACCCAAGTGCCGGTTATGGATAAGGTGACCGCGAGCAAGTTCTCGGGTCACCGAGTTCCATCACCCCCCTGGTAAGGGAGTTGCGAACCAGTTTTCGAGGTCTCAAACCGGTGGAAATCTGCGTAATGTTGGCGGAGGAACTGCGAACCAGTCTTCGGGTGCCCAGGTCACAACCCAGATCTCTCGCGAAAGGAACAGCGTGGGAACTGCGAACTCGTTTTCGGGTACCCAAACTGAACCTTCAGCGAAAAGATCTCAAAGGCACATCAACCCTGCTAGACGGGTCTCTTTGAAGCGGCGTACCGCAAACAAAATTTTCAGTGAACTGGTGAATAAGCCAGTAGATGCCTTAACGACTGTAGAGAAGTCCCGCTTATCGTGGGCAAAAACAGTTATAGCTGAGCTGCAATGTTCGCCTCCACTCACATCCAAGGATGCGCCTAAGAGGCAACGTTCTGAGGAGGAGGCTGTGCTACAGGGTCAACAATCCGCAAGTAAGCGTGTAAGACCCCAAACGTCAATGGAAAGGTCGTACAGCGAGGTGGCGAAAGACCATCTCGTGATGGCCATCATTGACAGGGGCAACGTGGATCTGGCTACGACCCCTTCTAATTGGGTTATAGTGAAACGGGAAATCATGGGGATTAATACGATCCGGAGAGTTTTGAAGGACAATCCGGGTGCGTACCCCAGGTGTGAGGAGGCTGGCTGGTATCGGCGGCGTATCAAACTTATGGCTTGTGCAGATGAGCGATCGGCCTTGATACTTAAACAAGCGGTCGCTCTTCTGAACGGGCCATGGGAAGGAGCTAGGCTTGACGTGGTTCCTCTTTCAGAGGTTCCACGGAGACCTAGAGCCATCGCCAGGATACCAGACATCTCTGATTCTGCGGCAGAGATCCTGGTCCTAAAAGGCGGAAATCCTGGCATACCGACCCATGATTGGAAGGTTGTCAGGGTATCCGAATCAAAGGGCACTGGCACCACTTCGTGCTAGAAAGGGGAAGATGTATCTGTGTTTTGATACTATCTTTCTCCGAGTATACAGGGGTGACGCCATGGGCGAACTGCTTCCGGAGGATGTGGGTACCGAAGCGGAACGCATGTCTGTGGATGAGGCTGCGAGTGCAACATCGGGCGAAGACGCCCTCTCCAACTCTGAGTTGGTGGGGGAGATCTTCGAACATATTCACGACGATGCAGTTGATGAGGACGCCCTCTTGGACTCTGATCAAGATCAGGACCAAGAGGACGTCAACGTCACGGTGGTACAGAAAGCAGATGATGGTGAAGGCTCTGCAGGTTAACCTTCACCATGCAAAAGCAGCCTCGGCTGCATTGCTCCTCCGTCTGTCGGAAAGACAAGAGGAGCTGGTTCTGGTCCAAGAACCCTGGCTTTGTAAGGGCAGGGTTTGCGGACTGAGGAAGAAGCTACTATACACGGATCAAGGTAGAGCCAGATCGTGTATAATGGCGAGGAGCGATTTAAAAATCTTCATTCTCTCTGACTTCAGTGATGAAGACACAGCGACGGCTGCCTGGGAGACGGATGCAGGTACTTTCCTGGTTGTCTCCAGCTATATGGCGCATGACATCGAATCTCCACCAATCAGGGTTCGCGAGGCTGTAGAAATGGCGGTAAAAAAGAATCTGCCAATATTCATAGGAGCTGATGCACCATGTGGTGTGGGGCAGCTCCGATACTAACGCAAGGAGTGAGTAAATTTTTGATTTCATTCTTTGTAATAATCTAGATGTTATGAATGTTGGTTCGGAACCCACTTTTGCTGTGGTAAACAGAAGGGAGATTCTGGATATCACGCTCATTAGCACTAAACATTCGGAGTTGATTAGAGGATGGGGAGTATCGCAAGATTGCTAATTTTCTGATCACAGGTACATTGAATTCGAAATAGGAATTTAGGAGAGAGGATTAACACCCAGAAGAAACAGGAGGAAGACGGATTGGGAGATGCAGGGTAGAATTCTCTCAGATCTTCTTTCAGATCCTCCGACTATACAGGAGTGTGAGGACATTGAGAGAGCTGTGGAGATATTGACTGGGTTCTTCGAAACGGCCATCTCAGGTTCATGCAGGCCTAGTCTGTGTCGGGGTAAGAGTAAGCCACCATGGTGGGATCTTGAGATAGCGAAGGCTCGAAAAGAGTCTCGTAGGCTTTTTAATGAGGCCAAAAGATTGGGTAACTGGTCAGAGTACAAAGCCTCAGTAAATAAATTCAAGAACCTGATAAGGAATGCGAAGCGGAGTTCATGGAGGTCCTTTTGCAGTAGTGTGGAAGGAGCTTCTGAGACTAGTAGGCTTCGCAAAATCCTATCTAGCACCCGGCCCATACCAAGTTTCGTTAAGAAACAGTGTGGTAGCTGGACAACCAGCGGACATGAGACTCTAGAAGTTCTCATGGACACGCATTTCCCTGGATGCACACCCTTTATGGGAGACTGCATGACCGGTATAGACAATGGCCAAGGGGATATCTGCTTATCTTTTGGTCGAAGCAGAATCCTTTAGGCGTTGAATAGCTTTGACCCATATAAATCACCGGGTCCAGATGGTATTATACCAGCTGATTTGCAGAAGAATGCGGAACTTATAGTGCCATGGTTGATAAGGATCTTCTCGACCTGCCTTGGTTGGTCCTACATTCCGCAATCATGGCGAAGGTGTGTTGTAGTCTTTATTCCGAAAGGGGGGAAGGCTTCACACACCACTCCGAATGATTTCAGGCCTATAAGCTTGTCATCCTTCTTGCTTAAAACCCTGGAACGGATAATTGAATTACATCTTAGAATGTCAATTATTCCGAGGCATTTATCAGCATCTCAACATGCCTATACCAAGGTTGAGACTGCATTGCATTCGCTCGTGGGGTATGTAGAGAGAGCTCTGGAGCAGGGGGAGTATGCATTGGTTGCCTTCCTTGATATAGAGAGAGCATTTAGTAATGTGTTGCCAAGAGCTATAATAATCGCTCTGGAAAGACTGAACATTCATCAGTCAATTGTTAGCTTCATAAAGAATTTACTGACCAATAGGGTCATTACTTCCAATATGGGGCGAGCCACAATTTGCAGAGTGGCTAGAAGGGGCACTCCACAGGGAAGGCTTCTATCTCCTCTTCTATGGAATTTAGCTCTGAATTCGTTATTGATGGAATTAGATTCCATGCTGTTTAGGACAGTGGCATATGCCGATGATATTGCGGTTGCTGTGTCGGGTAAGTACCCGGATATACTATCACAGCAACTAGGCTCTGCGCTAAGCCTTATAGTAGGATGGTGTACAAATAGCGGTCTAAGTGTGAATCCGCAAAAAACGGAGCTTGTGCTCTTCACTCGAAGATACAAGACTCCATCGTTTACTTTGCCAACCGTAAGGGGGGTTGAGCTAGTGTTGTCAGACAGTGCAAAATATCTGGGCATCTACCTGGATTCCAAACTATCCTGGCAGCATAATGTCCAGTCAAGGGCAGAAAAAGCGGCTATCGCCTTATTCTTGTGCAAAAGGGCCATTGGAAAGACCTGGGGAATAAATCACAGGAACTCCTAGTGGCTTTTCAGTACGGTTGTAAAGCCCATTCTAACATATGGAGCGCTTGTGTGGTGGAAGTCGTTGGAGAAAACCACCTACTGCAAAATCGCAGAAAAGATAATGCGTACTGCTGCTTTGATGGTGACTGGTGCTTCCGGCACTACGCCATCGAAAGCACTTTTCACTATGCTGAACTAGCTGCCGGCTGATCTCATTGTGAAGGAAATAGCCGTGAATTCGGCTATCAGGCTGTGGTCAAGCGGGACGTGGAAGGAGGCGACATATGGTCATGCCTCAATAATAGGAAGAATAGTGAACCTTCCGGAAAATATTGATTACTGCTCGCCGGCTCTACTGCCCGACAAGAGATTTGATGTAATCTTATCAGGCTCGTTCTCGGAGACTTCTGGTACAGATCGTCAAGAGGACGTGCTTGAAATTTTTACAGATGGATCCAAGTCGGACTCGGAAGTCGGTGGGGGTATCTTTATCTGGGTACGAGGGCACAGTGAAGTGTCCGGAAATCTAGTAGCGGATGAACTGGCAAAGGCCGGTGTCCAGCTACAACAAAGAGATATTGATGGGATCGTTGGAATCCCGCTTGCGAACTGTAAGAAACTAGCACAGCGTCAACTTTTTCAGACCGCTCAAGACAGATGGTCTAATGAGGGTACCTGTCGAATATCAAGGTTGACATGGCCCAGATATCATAACAGGAGGACTATTATCCTAAGGGGCTTGCCCCGACGGAGGTTGCTGCTGTGGCGGTTCTGACGGGACATTGCCACATAGGGACGCAGGCAAGGATGTTAAATCTTCCATTTAATGACTTCTGTAGAAGTTGCAGAGACGAGGAGGAAGAAGAGAGCGTTGAGCACTTCCTCTGTCAGTGTCCAGCTCTTTCTTATATAAGGGCATTGTACCTAGGCAGACCGATGCTGCATGATTTGACGGAGGTATCGGAATGCGATGTAAGTGGATTGGACTCCTTTATCCGATCCTCGTGTTGGTTCTAAGCCAGTGATATGTAGATCTACTGAGATACATATCAGATCCAGGCAACACAACGAGACCAGACTGGACCCAAGTGGGCTGGCTTTATAATAGCTGGCAGCCTGTTAAACCTAAACTAACCTAAGTCTTTAATATGTATTTGTTAATATTCGTATCTTGGCTAAGCATTACCAAAAATGCAATAAACTGAATGAAACTTTAGCGCTAAGTAAAGTAGTTAGTTTTATTTGTTTTTTGCTTCATATATGACACGTGTTGTCTGGTTAATTCTCTAATCTACTTTTTTTATAACGCATGTTAATTACTCTAAAATAAAAAACAAAGGTATGCAAAAAAAAAGATATATATATATATATATATATAATATATATATAAAAATTATATATATATATATATATATATATATATATATATATATATATATATATATATATATATATATATATATATATATATATATATATATATATATATATATATATATATATATATATATATATATATATATATATATATATATATATATATATATATATATATATATATATATATATATATATATATATATATATATAAGCAAAGTATCTCAAATAAGTTTAAAACATATTCCAGACATAATTAAGGTTCTATGCCATTATTGGGCAATATTATATCATCCAGCTCTTGAATAGTTGCTGGCTTGTCGACGTTCACGTTATCTTTCAAATAACCCCAAAGGAAAAAGTCCAAGGGTGTCAAATCATATACTCTTGGCGATCAATTGACATCGCCACCATAGTTGCCATATATAACGATTTATCGTCATTTTAACGATTTTGGGTGCTGAAAATAACACTTTGACGATTTAAGGTCTACTTTTGCCGATTTTTGTAGATCACATTTTTACTATCATATCTTTTAAGCAACTGCATGCATACTTCCTTTTTTCAATTTTAAAATTAATTTATGTAGGAAATGTAAGTAATATTTATACACGTAAATATATATGTAAGTTTGTACTCTGAAAAAATTTTGTTCAGAAATTCTCGGAATTTGGACATTACTCTTATGAATTTTTTCATTATTTTTCAACTATTGTAACTTTTCATAGAAATAATGAAACATATTTCATTAGATTATTTTAATGAAACCCTTCATAAAAGTAATGAAACATTTTAATAAGAAACATGACTTATTTTCATTAAAAGTTTGAAAGACAAATCATATGATTAGTGAAATAATTTTTCTAAATACAAGAATCAATTTCATAAAGCACATGAAAACTACGTTAAATTAATGAAAATGTAACATTTATTTAATGAAATAACTTCTTTGTACTAATGTAATATATTCATTAAAAATATGAAACTCCTTCATAAGGTCAATGAAGTTATTTCATATATTGAACTTTATTATTCATTGAGCACCTGAAAAATTCACATTAAATCAATGAGATAGTTTAATGAAATAATATCATAACACACATTAATAAAATATGTTTACAAATGTACGTAATAAAATCAATGGAAGTATTTCATTTCTTCATTGATACTTTATTTCATGACACAAACAATACTATTCCTTGGTTTTGTGAAATTGTACCTAATTATGATAAAAGAAAATGTTGAACAAGTATTCACCAAATAAAACAGATTTTATTAATTCAAATGACTTCAATACGCTGGTATTTAAATTTTTTAAACTATTATTATGCTGATTTGAGTACATATACATATGTACATACATACCCAAGTTCGGTAGCCAGAAATTTATTTGTCATTGATCAAATGAATTCTATTTCATTGGAGTTATGCAACTCATAAAACTTACATTTTAATAAAAAAAACTTGATATTTTTAAACTATAGCTTAAGATTAATAAATGCCCATTAATATATCTTACCAAAACTCAAAGAATTAAAAAAAAATTAATTTTGTTGTAGTCATCCAATGATTTTTTTTAATGAAACTATGAAACTTAATGAAACCATTCTGATGGGACTATTTCATAATATATATGAAGTTTCATGCATATTGTGAAAAGTTTTCATTTTCATAAAAATTTAAATACCAGTCATTTGAATTAATAAAATCTGTTTTATTTGGTGAATACTTGTTCAACATTTTCTTTTATCATAATTAGGTACAATTTCACAAAACCAAGGAATAGTATTGTTTGTGTAATGAAATAAAGTATCAATGAAGAAATGAAATACTTCCATTGATTTTATTACGTACATTTGTAAACATATTTTATTAATGTGTGTTATGATATTATTTCATTAAACTATCTCATTGATGTGAATTTTTCAGGTGCTCAATGAATAATAAAGTTCGATAAATGAAATAACTTCATTGACCTTATGAAGGAGTTTCATATTTTTAATGAATATATTACATTAGTACAAAGAAGTTATTTCATTAAATAAATGTTACTTTTTCATTAATTTAATGTACAGTTTTCATGTGCTTTATGAAATTGATTCTTTGATCTAGAGAAATTATTTCACTAATCATATGATTTGTCTTTCATACTTTTAATGAAAATAAGTCATGTTTCTTATTAAAATGTTTCATTACTTTTATGAATGTTTTCATTTAAATAATCTAAAATTTGTTTCATTATTTCTATGAAAAGTTACAATGGTTGAAAAATAATGAAAAACTTCATAAAAGTAATGTCAAAATTCAGAGAATTTCTGAACAAAATTTCTTCAGTATAGCTCATGGTACAATGATATAACAGGTAAAAGCGGAACTACAAGAAGCCAATAATAAAAAAAAACAACATGGCTCTTTATTGTTGCTTTGTGTTGATAACTGTCAAAGAAAACAAAATAAAATAAAAAAACAAACGTATATTTTTCTTCGCATTTTTATTTTGCAAATAATTTTTCAATAAGTTTTTGCATTTAAAACTCGTGCAATAATTTAAATATATAAAAAACGATCAAGAAAAAGCTATTTGTTGTGTTTGAAGCAGTTTTTGTGTTTGAAAAATATTTTTGGAACATTTTTTTTCAAAAACTTTTTCAATTTGTAAAGAATAATGCAAAATGTGTGTGTATGTGTGCACAATATAAACAACTTTTGATAGTTATCATCACATAAAAAAAAAAAATACCGGCCACCGTTTCGACACTACCTGTATATTATTGTACCATAGTTTAGCTTTGAAAAAAAAAACGCCTGCTGTTTACTTCAAAATAAAAATAAATAGTTATAAATAAATAAAATATTTCAAAAGAAATAAAATATTTCTTTTCTTTTAATTTTTTTTTTTTGTACAAAACGTGTAATACTTTTAGAAATAACATAACAATAAAACACTATTTATACACATGGGCTGAAAAGACCCGGGCCTAACAAAAAATACAGTTTTTTTTTGGTTCAAAACTAGCTTTATTTATCAACGTAATTTCCATCAAGAGCAACGCAATGATTCCAACGCCGCTCTAACAATTCAATAGCACTTTTGTAGAAAGATTTATCTTTTGCCTCAACATAAGTCTCAGTTTCAACGATAACCTCTTCATTCGTGCGAAATTTCTTACCGGCGAGCATTTTTTCCAGGTCTGCGAACAGCCAGTAGTTGCTGGGAGCCAAATCTGGTGAATACGGTGGATGTGCGAGCAATTCGAAATTCAATTCATGTAGTTTTGCCATTGTTTTGATTGACTTGTGACACGGTGCGTTGGCTTGATGAAACAAAATTTGTTTCTTTGCCATATGCGGTCGTTTCTTTGCAATTTCGGCCTTCAAACGCTTCAAAAACGCTACATAATATGCACTGTTAATGGTATTTCCTTTCTGAAGATAGCCGAAGAATATTACACCACGCACATCCCAAAATACCGAGGCCATTACTTTTCCAGCCGATTGTTATGCTTTCGGCCGTTTTGGACGAGGTTCTTCAGTTGCTGTCCACTCAGATGCCGATCGTTTTGTTTCCGAGTGAAACGATGGATCCATTTTTCATCTATTGTCACATATCGCCGCCGGTTTGTTGCATTTAAACATGACCAAACACTGCTCAGAATTATCAACACGCTCTCGTTTTTGATCAACAGTGAGCAAATGCGGCACCCACTTGGAACAGCGTGCAACACGTTCTTTTGATATCAGATAATTCACGCATCTTCACTTTTCGATCATTCAAAACGATTTTGTGGATATTTTTATGTTTTCTGGTGTTACCTCCTCATGTGAACGTCTACTGCGTTCTGCATCAGCGGTGTCAATACGACCACGTTTTAACTCATCAAACCAACGTTTTATTGTTGTTTCTGATGGAGCGGAGTTCCCATAATACTTTTCAAGCCATTGCTTCGCTTGAACGGTATTTTTCACCATCAAGAAGCAGTATATGATTAAAACACGAAATTTTTCTTGATACATTGTTTTGAAAATAACAAAAGTATCGTCACTATTAGCACAATAACTCATAAACGATTGAATAGAACATCATGCAACTTTAACAGCTATCTGTTGAAAAAAATGAGACTGCAGTGAAACTAGTGCCATCTATGTCTTAGACTCGGCACTTTTTTCTCCATGTACTAGTTTCTAGGATTTTGAAATTATGACAGGCTTCCTCAATGTGCGCAAATCCAACTCGCATGTTAGCGAATTTACTAGACATAGTAAATATCATTTTTTTCATGATTTAATATCGTATATCTCTTATATAGGGTGTTTTTTTAAGCTAGATAGAACTTTAAATTGTAAAAAGTAACACAAAAAATTAAATTTTGATGAAACATTTTTTTTATTTGTTTCAGTATACTCTGACAAATCATCATGAATAGACTCACGCTTGAACAACGCTACGAAATTATCCAAATTTACTTTGAAAATCAGTCGTCGATTCGCGCGTTGTTTTATCACAAAATTGTGTTCAGCGATGAGGCGCATTTTTGGCTTAACGGGTTTGTTAATAAGCAAAATTGCCGCATATGGAGACCAATCTGAGACCAATCCACAAGAGACCCTACAGACTCCATTACATCCAGAAAAATGCACTGTTTGGTGCGGTTTTCATGCTGGTGGCATCATCGGACCTTATTTCTTCAAAAATGAGGCCGGAGCTCGCGTTACGGTCAATGGAGATCGTTACCGCACCATGATCAATGATTTTTTGTTTGAAAATATGGATGACATTGATCCGGAGGAGATGTGGTTTCAACAGGATGGCGCTACGTGCCATACGGCGAACGCAACCATCGACTTACTGAAATCAAAATTTGGCGATAAGTTGATTTCGAGAAATGGACCTGTCAATTGGCCTCCAAGGTCGTGCGATTTGACACCTCTCGATTATTTCCTGTGGGGCTACGTGAAGTCACTGGTTTATGCTGATAAACCAGCAACAATTGACGCCTTGGAGGCCAGCATTGTTCGTGTTGTTCGTCACATACGGCCAGCAGTGCTCGAAAAAGTGGCCCAAAATTGGACGTCCAGAATGCGCTTCGTCAAGAACAGCCGCGGTGCCCATATGCCCGAAATCATTTTCAAATGTTAATGTCACGTATTGATCTTTCGAATAAAAAAAAATTTTGATTACAATTTAGTTTTTTGTGTTATTTTTTACAATTTCAAGTTCTATCGGGCTTAAAAAAACACCCTATATAAGCAGGAATAGTCTCTTTGGCAAACTTTTGGATAACATTATGCTGATAATTTGAGACGAGAGTACCATTAGATCTGATGTAGAAACTTTGGACTAAATGTCAAAAGATGGTGAAGTAACTATTCTGTATGCTGGTAGTTTTAATTAGTTGCTTGCGGTGGTAATATAAGTAGCTAGAGTAGACATAGCTAAACCTTAAATCCTCCCCCTTTTTGTTCAGAGACTGAACTTGCAAACAAAAATGAGAGTCCATCTTAACAGAGATGTGAACACTAACTTTCAACAATAACTGTTCGTATTCGTCTTCGGTATTTTATTAATATATTAAACAACCTGTTTGTTTATTATAATATTTCTCCCTATGTCTACACAATGTTTTTTGCTGTGTTTCAGCTCAAGTTTTGTTGAGTCAATGATTTATAAGTTTTAGAATGTTTATTTTCTATAAACTATAAACTAAATACTAATGGTTTAGGTGAATTCGATTGTAGGCTTATGGAAGCTTACATACCATTTCAATTCTATTCTTAACCAGTCTCCATATCTGAAATATATTTTTTTATGAAATTTTGTTGAATTCTTTTTATAATTTTTCATATTAGTTTTTTGCATATTTGTATATCTGCTTTTTAGTTCAAGTTTTTCCTTCCTTAAGTTTTTTTTAAGAAGGATTTTTTACAATACAAATTTGCTGTGATCAAAAATTTTCATACAAAATTGCAAAAATGAATGGCTTTTTTGGAATTTTGAATATATCTCAGCTATACGTGAACCGATATTACTGAATTTCAATAGCAAACAGATAGCAATATGGAGTAATAGAATGGTGAAAGAAAAAAGTTTCTATAACCAATGGTTTTCTCAGAAATGGTATTTCAACTGCGGACAGACGGACGGACGGACGGATATCGCTTAATCGACTTTTCCATTAATTCTGATTCAGAATATATATATACTTTATAGGGTCGCAAATGAAAATTGTGGAAATTACAAACGGAATCACAAACTTATAACTATAGCAAGAACGATTTGAATTTAAATTTTATAAAATGTAAAGCTTGAGATTTATTTTTTGCAATTAATTAATTTACAGTAGTCAAAGCAAATTCTATCAAAGCAACATCGAAAATCATTTAATATTTATTTTTGTTCTATCTCTTGCGTGCATTAACGAATTAATCAAGTATTTATTTTTAGACGAAACTCCACTTGATATCATATCATTTTTTCATCAATCTATTCATTCTCAATTTATAGTGAACAAAACCTTTAAAAAAATTTTGTGTAGTGTTTTGTTGTAGTTGTTATTGTTTTGATAAGGAAATAAAGATTCATTCTATTAAATTGAACCGTATGTTGTAGCATAGTAATGAAAATGGGCGGAGGGGTTGATTTATCTCAGCAGGTTGGCTGGCATGTTGAAGCAGAAAATCGAAATGGTTAAAACGTAAACGGCAATAAGAGTTGTATTGATGTAGAACGGAAGGAAGGAAGTATCACAGAATGGTGTCGATTAAATGAATAGAAATAAATGCACAAAAAAAAAAGCAACTGCAACAACCCAATGAATATCTGTTAGAAAAAAAATCTAAAACGTAATCATTTAATGAAGTTTTACTTCCATTGAAATGCCACGGAAACTATACATACAGTTAATAATATACGTACCAAGGCAGCTTTAAAAAGGTAGTGGCAGATTTACAATAAATACAACACCAAAAACATCACATATATTTTATTGGCAGAATTTTCGAAAAATTGTCAAAGTTTTGTTTTAATTTTTTTTTTTTTGAAAAATCATGGAAGTCTATGTATTTTTTGAGAATTATTTATTTTGTATACAAAATTTTGACAAATTTACACAATGAAACGGAAGACAGCGAAAAATTAGGAGTGGGAAAAAACTCAGTTAGGGACTGTCGAATATAACAAATTTAAATAGCAAAATAAGGTAGCACCTTTATTTCCGGCTAGGAAACCATATTTTTGCGTTTTGAGTCAATCCAATTATTTTGATTGTTTTCCGGCGCTGTAGCAAAGCGGCCATATTTATATGAAGTAAGACGGGTTGAGGGGCCATATTACAATATTAAGCGGATGCTAATGGCCAGGTAGGGATATGGGCGACCGGAGAATTCCAGCTACTCCCCGATAATTAAATGTTCCAATTGTAAGTAAATGTTTTGTTGTAAATGTCAGGTTTTGCAGGAACGTATGTTCTTGTTTTTTCTCTTGTTCGTTCGAGTGGTCAAAATGGTTTGAGAACACCGCCCTGAACAAACTGCTGAGTCAGTCTGGAGCACGACCACCAATAAGTTTTCGTAATTGTAACTCGCTAAGGTAGCGAGAATGAAGTTTGTAATAAGAGAATAAGATTGCTTTATACAATTGTTTGTTGGGCAACTGTGATTTATAAAATCATTATCTTCTTTACTGCTATTACACACAAAATTATGTATTTTCTTATTTGTATATACACACATACGTTCATATGTATATGCGACAATGGCAAATTGTAACCAGCCAGCAGGGGTTGGGGAGAAATTTTGTAAATTATGGCAACCCCTAAAGAGCACATAATTGGTCTGTAATCTATTTTTGACAGATTGAATTTCGTATTTTATCTTGATTTTTGTTTTGACTGACTCGGTTTACAAACTTTTAACAACCAACTGCTGCATTTAATCCAACTGATTCATGAGTGGCAAAGATGAAGCTGATGATGAAGATGTGGTGGTTGTTACACTTTCATGTTCATTTGATAGATAATAATAGCTGGTACTTAGCTTACATATCTAACTATGTAAGCTAAAAATATGGTTTGTTTTTTTTTTGAGGAGGGTGGTGCTTTTATTGTTGTAATTATTTATAAATGTTGTTAATTGGGGATAAGATTGGTGAAGTGCAAAAGTAATTGAAATGAAATTTGCTGTTTCAATGAATTTTCTTCTTAATTTTAACTTGAGTTAAATAAAAGATGATATTAACTCGAAGACGAGAGGATACTGATGAGCAGTCTAAGCGGACTAAGACTCAGCAATGCCAATTAAACTCTTTTCACGTTATGTTTAGCGCTTTTTAATGAACCAAATGGCACATTTTTTATATTTAAGCTGCTTCTATCTAATCTAAAATACCATTCACGATAGTCACGTATATGTATAGTATATTTAAAAATGTGAACAAAATATGCTCGGTTATATATTAACCGATATCGGAATTTTCTATTTTCTGTATTTTAGTAACCTTCTTTTATAACAAGAATTGCTTTTCAGCAAAAAAAAAAAAAAAAATTTAATGGAAAAATCTGTTCAGGGTATATATGGACCGATAGCGAAAATTTTTATTTTCCATATTAATATAACCTTACTTCATTAGCAGAACTGCTTTTGAACAAAAAAAGTTGTTGCAGTTCGCTTACGCGACATTTTAATGAAAACACCAGTCTAGGCTATATCCCGGGCATATATGGACCGTATCGGAAATTTTAATTTTCCATAATTATATAAAATTATTTCCTTACCAAAACTGCTTTTCAGCACAAAACAGTTGTTTAAGCATTTTCATGAAAAACCCGGTCTAGGCTATAACTCGGGTATATATGAACCGATATCAGAAATTTCAATTTTCATAATTATATAAAATTATTTCATTACCAAAACTGCTTTTGAGCACAAAAAAGTTGTTTAAGCATTTTCATGAAAAACCCGGTCTCAGGTATATACAGACCGATATCGGAAGTTTTCATTTTCCACATTTATATAACCTGATTTTATTACCGGAACTGCTTTTAAGCAAAAAAAGTTGTTTAAGTTCGCTTACGCGATATTTTATGCAAAATCCGGCTTAGGCTATATCTCGGGTGTATATGGACCGATATCGGAAATTTTCATTTTCTATATTTATCGGAAATTTTCATTTTCCATGTTTATATAACCTAATTTCATTACCAGAACTGCTTTTGAGCACAAAAATGTTGTTTAAGTTCGCTTACGCGACATTTTCATGAAAAACTTGGTTCAGGCTATATCTCGGGTATATATGGACCAATATCCGAAATTTCAATTTTCCATAATTATATAAAATTATTTCATTACCAAAACTGCTTTTGAGCACAAAAAAGTTGTTTAAGCATTTTCATGAAAAACCCGGTCTAGGCTATATCTCGGGTATCGCTTACGCGACATTTTCATGAAAAACCTGGTTCAGGCTATATCTCGGGTATATATGAACCGATATCGGAAATTTTCATTTTCGATATTTATATAACCTTATTTGATTACCGGAACTGCTTTTGAGCACAAAAAATTTGTTTAAGTTCGCTTACGCAACATTTTCATGAAAAAGCCGATTTGGGCTATATCTCGGGTATATATTGACCGATATCTGAAAATTTTTTTTTGTCTTTTAGTCACCATGCTTAATGAGTGTGTGAAGTTTGAAGCAAAACAAACAATTTTTTTTCAAAAATTTCAATACAAAATTGCAAAAAAAAGGTTTTTTTTCGGAATTTTGAATATATCTCAGCTATATGTGAACCGATATTACTGAATTTCAATAGCAAACCCATGAATCGATGGGGTAAAAGAATGAAAGAAGAAGAAGAAAAAAGTTTCTAAGTCTAATGGTTTTCTCAGAAACTGTATTTCAACAGCGGACAGACGGACATCGCTTAATCGACTTTTCCATTATTTCTGATTCAGAATATATATACTTTATAGAGTCGCAAATAAAAACTGTAGAAATTACAAACGGAATCACAAACTTATATATACCCTTTACATTTTTGTGAAGGGTATAACACCTTTTGTGCTTTTTATATACAACAGTGTACCATATGGTAATTGCTATTTCACCAACAGCTTCATTTTCAATATTTTTAATGGTTTTGTGCTTTTTATATACAACAGTGTACCATATGGTAATTGCTATTTCACCAACAGCTTCATTTTCAATATTTTGAATGGTCCGAAAAATAAACAAAAGAAAATATCAAAAACAAGAATTTGCGAACAAAACGAATTGCTGAGTACAAGCAAGTCTGTACTCAAATATTAGCAATTCTTTCCCCTTCAAGCTACAAGCCTTCAACTTCAAAAACAATTGATGAACTAAGTACATATATTGCCAATAAAAGGTTCTGTTAAAAATAAAAACTTTTACGTGTTTGCTAGGACTCCCTTCCAAAATGCATCTTATAGAAAAATGTTACACCTCTGTATTTTAAAAGTATCTGCCTTATAGTAAGTTAGATCAGATGTGATATAAAATTCCAGAATTTTAACTAGTAAAAACAAGAAAACAATTAACATCAGGCTTACACGAAAATTGGTAGTCAACTGTTTGTTAATAGGTTAAATTTTTTTATGGGGAATAATTGTAGGGGAAAGCAAGTTTCCGTTACGTAAAAACTGTTGCAAAAAGAGGGCCGACTTCCACGCTCGTAACACCTACTGTTGTTTTTTTTAAACACGAGCTCATGACCGTAAGTGCTGCTTTATCTGTATACACGGATAGAGGGACCGGATGCTCTTGATGTTCTCAGAATGAATATACTCGTACAGTGTGATTTTCGCTGAACTGAATCCATTTTTCAGATCTCTAAAGAAGCATTCAAGTGTGTCTGTTTTTTGAAACGATTTCCTTACTATTTATATTATTCCGAACGAAAGCGGAATGCAACTCTTATGTTTGGGCCAGGGCCACCAAATCTGTTTTAGGTTTGCTTAACTGTGTGCAAGAAAGTGCGAGGAAGATTATCGGTGACAGTAGGGTGTCTAACTCTATTGATTAACTGGAGCATCACCGCAGTGTGGGGTATGTTTTTCTATTTTATCGTTACTGCAAAGTATTTTTCTCTAACGAGATCAGGAACACACGTTCATCATCCAGAGCTCATCCATTTGTGGCCGATTTCCAAAGCATACAACACATTACAGAGAGAATTCGTTTTTCAGCCGTACGAAACATGTTGTCCGCAGACGTGTCTCCTGTCACATATATTGTTGGAAGGTTCTAGTCAAGCGTCCATTAACACTACCCCTTCCTTCCTCCTCCTCATAACCTATTTTCCTAATGCTCGTATAATGCACTGCATATGTACGGCTCACCCCCGAACACAGTAACTGCATAACCGGCCTCATTTTGGGAAAACACGGTGCGATGATGCCGCCTGCACATAAACCGCATCAAATAGTCCTTCTTTGTAGATGCCAGCGTTTAAAAACTGCAGCTAGTAATTGCTTTTGCATTTGCTTCGACTTCTGATTCCAAACATTCAAACAGTCGCAGTTGAGCTAGAGACAAAAAACGAAAAGTTCTACGTTACGAAGACTTCTGAACAGCGTTGTCAACTTTGAAATTTCAAAACGCACCAAAATGGGGAAAAAGCGCGTTTTTTCAACGAAAACGCACCGAATGTTGAAGTTTTTCGTTTCATTTTCAAAAACCTGTTTTGTATTACAAAATTAAATTTTAATATTAAAAACACGATACAGCCTTTTAAACAACTACCTATTATACAATCAAACTGGGTCTGATATCACTGCCTGATAGCATGCCATCAAATTTGTTCAACAGCTAGAATTCGTGTTTGTCAAACTTGACCTCTAGTACGACTCCGTCAGTTTTATTAAGATAATGTTACCTTTACAATAATTATAAAGATATTTTGTCAAATTTATTATTAAGCAATAACATTTAATTATATTTGCTGTCAACCGAAATCAGCTTGGGTCCCTGATAATAGGCTGACTATTAAGTGCCCTGGAGACGATCAAAAAAAGTCATCAAGCAGTGCATATGTGTGTGTGTCGTCTGATTGTAGTATTTGAAAGAGACGTACAAATAATAGCTTCAATCACAATTTGTATTTTGCCGTCGTAGTGTTCATATTAAAAAATGTCGGACGATGAATTATTGTTGACTTTGTGTGCAGTGATGTTGAAAAAAAAGCAACAAGATACGAAAAAGAAGAAAATTTGGATGAAAAGTTGGTTTAGAAAAAGGAATCAATTTACCCACGAAAATCTTTTAAAAGAATTGAGGCTAAATTGTAAAGATGATTATGGTAATTTTTTGCGTATGGATTCCCAAACATTCGATGAACTGCTATTTATGGTGAGGCCTTTTATTGAAAAACAAAATACAGTGATGCGAGAAGCAATTGCTGCCAACATGCGTTTGTCAGCCACATTGAGATTTTTGGCGACTGGAGATAAATTTGAAGATCTCAAGTTTATAACCGCAATTTCCCCAAGATCCCTTGGATTAATAATTATGGAAACTTGTGAAGCTATTTGCATATGTCTGTCCAGTTTTATTAAGGTAAGTAATATCAGGCAAAAGCTTAGTATCGCTTGGAAAACCTAGAAAAAATTGGACATTTTAGAGACACTTAACCATTTCATATCGTCGCCTAAAATCTAAATGGCCGTAACAAAAAACAGCAGAAATGCGTTTTGGAGAGTTCTTATGATCAACTGAGTGTTCACACTATTGGATAAATAAAATTTCACATTACCCTAATATTATTAAATAAAGACGACAGTTTTAAATAAAATAAACATATTCATTTTTATTACAAAATTAAATTATTCTGTAAAGGTAGAAAAAAAATGTTGAATTGGCGAGTTTGAAAAACTATCTTCTAATGATATATTGCTGCTACTTTTTGAAAAATTTGACACCGGTGTAGAGCTAAATAATGTTTGGCAATGGCAGTTAGAATTAATTGAAACTGAATTACGGTGCAAAGTACCCATTTGACCCTCAAACATGATGTCATCTACAAACTTTTCGCAAAGGATTCTTTGCTCTTTCGTCATCCTTTCCATTTTTAGTGCCCAGGAATCAGTGATGACGTTTGTCTTCTTTTCTCCACTTATAAATTTTTTGGTTGCAATTTCAATTAAAACATCAGCTGGGTCAGGCTTTCTTTTTGCAGTTTTTTTTTGTGTCCTCTTTAAACGCTGTCTGAAATCATAAAAATAAACATAATTAAATAATAATATACTATATATTTATATTATTATTTAACAGGTACCAGAAACAGAATCAGAGTGGAAAACAATAGCAAATGGCTTTGAGCAGAATTGGAATTTCCCCAATTGTATAGGAGCAATCGATGGCAAACATATTGCTATTAAGAAACCGCCTGACAGTGGCTCAATGTACTACAACTATAAAAAATTTTTTAGTATTGTTCTAATGGCAACAGTTAATGCTAACTATGAATTTATTGTGGCTGATGTTGGAACGAATGGACGTATCTCTGATGGAGGTGTTATAAAAAACACCGACTTTGGTAAAGCAATTTACACCAAGTCTTTGAGAATTCCGCAACCATCGCAATTGCCAAATAGTAGCAAAGTATTACCGTACGTTTTTGTTGGGGACAATGCCTTCCAAATGCATGAAAATATCATAAAACCATTTGCTGGCACCAGTTTCACAAACAAAGAACGCATATTCAATTATAGACTAAGCAGAGCCCGCAGAATAGTGGAAAATGTTTTCGGGATACTTGTATCAAGATTTGGTATTCTACAAACCACAATATCAGTGGAACCAGAAAAAGCAAAAACAATTGTTTTAGCCTGCTGTTACCTGCACAACTTTTTGCGCAAGAAGAAATCATACATATTTGCAGATTTATTAGATAAAGAAGATATCTCTACTGGTCAATTTCTGAACGGAACGTGGCGCGAAAACATTGATCTCAATGCTCTAGAGCATACTTATACAAGAAACTCTTCGAATAAAGCGAAACAAACTCGCGATAATTTTGCAGAATATTTTATAGGTGAGGGAGCAGTGCCTTGGCAAACTAAATTTCTGCATTGACAAACATGTAAATATTGAAATAGAAATTGGATAATAAAATCATAAAAAATGGAAGTTTTATTTTGGTATAGGGGAATAATAATAGCTTTCTTATTAAGAATTTTTAACTTGCCGTTGTGCTTTTTGATGAGCAAGGTTTTTCGACGTCGGACAGAAAATCTAGTTCATTATAATAAAATAAAGTTGATTCCTGCGAGTCCTCGCTTCCAGCTCCACTTTTGCTGCATTCACCTAATCTTTGTTTTTCTCGACGAAAATTGGTGCGCAAAATATTAATTTTTTTCTTCACGTCATCAATTGTAGCATTCGGAAATTGTTCTTTATAAATATCCAGCAACATTTCATACTGCTTTCTTTTTTCGTCGCGATTGCTGTATGCTTCCAGCTTTACGTTCCATAAAGCTGGCAAGTTTTGGTAATTTTCTATAAATTTGTGTATGAACTTCTGTTCGTCCATACTTTTTTCCATATTTTCTCCTTTTCCTGTATAAAATTATAGAAAACTTAAAAGAATTAATGAATAAACTATTGCCATATTCACAAGCTATTCGTAACATTGTAACATTTTTTCTGAATATTCACTTTAATAACAATATAACAACCTTGTGAATAAGGCAAATGAAAAACCAAAATTTTTCAAGTTTTGTTCGAAACTGTTTTATTTACTTTTGTGAAAAAAACCAAAGCAGAATTGAAAATTTTTTAAAACACACAATTGAAAATTTTTTATATTGAAATATATTTCTTTCACTTCCAATTTTATATTTTTTATTTTGTTTATCTTTTCATTTTTTTATATTTTATCCTCGATGTTGTTACGACGAAAAACACAGAAAAATGATATTTTTTTGTCAAGCACAAATGGAGACGTACAAAAAATCAGTCGTCAAAATAAAAATCAAAACTTTTTGATTTTCTTCAATCAGAGCCGACAACAAATACGTGTACCCGAAAAACAACGACCGCACGCACACAACCTTGTGATTGATGACTTTTTTGATAGTCTCCAGGGCACTTTACAGCATTGCCGGAATAAAATAATTAAATGCCTTATTACCAGCGTTGTCAACTTTGAAATTTCAAAACGCACCGAAATGGGGGAAAAAGCGCGTTATTTCAACGAAAACGCACCGAATTTTTAATTGCTTCTTTCGTTTTTAAAAAACCTGTTTTATATTTTACGAAGTACAATATTTTTATATTAAAAAATACTCGATAATGAAACAGCCTTTTGAGCTACTATTATATAATCAAACTAGGTCTGATAGCACCGCCAGATGGAATGCGTGTTTATCAAGCTTGGCCTCTAATACGACTCCTTTAGTTTTATTAAGATAATGTTACCTTTACAATAATTATAATGATACTTTATCAAATTTATTATTCAGCAAAATCATTTAATTGTATTTGCTGTCAACCGAAATCAGCTATGACTTTTACAGCCTATTATCAGGGACCCAAAATACCTGCTTAACGTCATCAAAATTATATTGCAGAAGCATACAATCATTACTGTCGAAAGAATTTACGATTATCGGATCACTAAAAGTTACAGAATAGCACTACAAGCCTTGAGGGCTTCATTCAACCAATGGCAATTCTACTAAACGCAGTGCACATTTCACTTGTGTTTTCATAAGCGGTGTCTTTAAAAATATTTATTAAAATAAACGAAAATTTGCCAGAATTTACGAGCCATCATAAAAACGAACTTTTCTGTTCAGAGACTGCGTTTATCGCAATATTTAGCCAACTTGGCTTGATCGATTAATAGCAAAACACTCGCTAAAAGCAGCAAATTTTATAAAACGAAATGTTTATTTTTCTTTTGCCAGTGTATATAATATACAACAGCAAGGCAAGTCTTACGGAACGTTTTTCACGTAAAATGTAAATGATTATAAACTTTTTTTACATTGAAATAAAAAATTGAGTTGAATTTGATTTTGTGCCACCGAAATTTCAAAAACGCACCGAAAATGTATAAAAAGCGCACCTCGCACCGACTAAAGAATTTTTCGCACAAATAATTTTAAAAAGCACCAAAAACGCTGCGAAACGCACCGAGTTGACAACGCTGAAGTCGACATGTTTGAACAGTGAACATGTTTGGTTTGATCGACTTCAACTTCAAATAAGTTCGGAAGTTAAAGAAATGTTGTAGTTTTAATAAGTTCGGAAGCTAAAGTTAAAAAAGTTTTGCTTTCTTTTGACTTTGATATTTGAAGTGAACTTTAAGTTAAAATCTTTGTTGATGCTTTATTTGGGATAAATACTGTAAATTCTTGTTAAGTAAGAATATAATTTCAATGTTCACCAATTTTTAGATTTATTTGAGAATTGATTTTATAAGGTAAATGAAAAGATTTTAAAGCATTTTGAAATTCGTATGTACATATGAGTGTGCACCTATTTAAAATAAATGTATTGAAAAACAAAAAGATCTCCAAACACATTCTGAATTAAAAGCAAAGTAAATCAATTCTATGTTTCAACAGTTATTTAAAAAAATATTAATGTCGCTCATCTTCCTTGAAAAGTAAAAAATTTTCTATATCAGAATCGATCAAATTGGCATTCACTAGCTTCACTAGCAATATCTTTCCTCACTTAAACAGTTTCTATACTCCTTTAGTGCGATCTTTAACGCAGAAAGTGCTCGTTCAAAAAGTTATTTTTAAAAAAACGGTTTTTGTATATGATGTTTATTGTGACAATTTTTGTATGTTAAATTCAATTTTGTGTGTAGATATGTTAAATATTATTTCGTATATGTATGTATGTTAAATATTTTTTCATGTTATTTGTTTTTCTGTCACAAACATTTTTTTGAATTTTTTCAAAACAAATTATGACTATTATATTCCTGAAGAAGTTTTCCAACGGAAAACGAAATATTGAATAAATTTGTTAAACCTTTTTATAAAAAACGACCTCGAATATTGCAAATTATTCAAAAAAGAAGAAAGTTACCTGTAATAATTTAAATTTATAAAATGAGCAATAATAAGTGTTTTATTATTTTGAACAGAATAATATTTTTCAAACTTTTAGTAGCGTATTGCAAGTAGTGATGTGATATATTTTTTCAAAAAATTTTTTATTTGCTGAAGAAAAATTTTTTTGATCAAGCAAATTTTTTGTTTCTGTTTTTGGTTCCCTTTTTTCTTAAAAAAAAATTAAGTCTCTTCAGCATCTCAAAAAGAATAAATTTTACGATCTGACAACAATATTCAATTATAAACAAAGTCAAAAGAAAATACACACAAAATTTTCTTTAACTTCCGAACTTATTCGAAGTTGAAGTCAGTCAAACTAAAAACTGTTCAAACATGTCGACTTCAGAAGTATACGTTGTGTACATAGATGGCAGATAAATCTGGTTAAAAATCGTCAAATTCGGCGAAAAAAATCGTCAAAATCGTTAATATGATTATTGCAAATCGTTAGCGAGTAAAGTTAATTACTTTTGAATAAAAGTTTTTTTTCAACGAGATAAAGTATAGAAAAACAACTCATGGTTGCTTTTAATAAAAAAAACTACCTCACTTAAAGCTATAACAACAAATATATACTTAATTTTTGTGACATACATACATATATTTTTTAAAATAAGATTTCATTTTTTTTTTGTTTTTTTTTTTAAGCATTTTTTTATTTATTGAATCTTCAAAATGAACTAACAATAAGTATTCAAATCTTAATACTAAATTTAAAATTAAAAAATATGATTCTAAACTCCAGCCAATGCTAGACAAAAAGTTTTATTATGTGGGAGCTATTTCGGTAAAATCACCTATTGAGCAATCTGATGGTGGCAGCGGTATCCCTTCTTTTAAGCCGAGTGTGGCCGCCAAAATTAAGTATATTGCGCGCAAGAGGGTTTGGATGAAGTTCCAGTTTACTGACATACCTTGTCGCGTACTTAAAAAACTCCTCTTTTACCAGCGGAACACTCAGATCTTTATGAATTCGTTAATTTTTGACGTACCATGGAGCTGCAGTAATCGTTGGTAGAATTTTGTTTTGTCGCCTTTGAATTTTTTCAATGTTTGACGCTGAGGCGGTGCCCCATAACTGAATTCCGTAGCACCATATAGGCTTTAGTATTGCGTTGTATAACAAAAGTTTGCAATCTAATTTCAGTGTCGAATTTCTGCCCATAAGCCAATTTAGCTGCGCTGCTTTTAGTTTTAACTGAGTGACCTTTGCTTCAATGTGAGACTTCCACGTTAGCCTACGGTCCAGGTGAATACCAAGGTACTTGACTTCGTTGTGCTGCGGAGTAGGTGAGTTGTTAATTTGGATAGGCGGACATGTTTGCCTACACAGTGTGAATGTAACATGAGTACATTTCTGTTCATTAACTTTGATTTTCCAAAGTTTTAGCCATTTCTCTAATATTGAAGTATATTCCTGTAAATTTCGTGATGCTAAATGGTGGTTTTCATGAACACTCAAAAACGCTGTGTCATCTGCAAAGGTAGAAGTGTGGATTCCAGATGTCGTTGGCATGTCAGAGGCGTAAATCAAATATAAAGTAGGCCCCAGTATGCTGCCTTGGGGAACTCCTGCCTTGATTGGCTGAGTTGGGCTAATAAAGTCGCCTTCTCTGAGAACAAACTTCCGCCCGTATAAGTAGCTTTCCAGAAGCTTGTGTGTATTTGCAGGCAAATTTAGCTTTATTTTGTGCATCAAGCCGTCGTGCCACACTTTATCAAACGCTTGAGAAATATCAATGAAAAGAGCTGAGCAGTACTTCTTCGCCTCAAAGGTCTGTCTTATGACATTGACTAGTCTGTGCGTTTGTTCTATGGTGCTATGCTTAGCCCGAAAGTCAAATTGATGATCAGGGATACATCCCACATTGTTCAATATTGGACTCAACTTCGCCATTAACAATTTTTCGAATAGTTTTGAAATTGTTGGTAAAAGACTTATTGGTCTATATGATTCTACCTTAGTCAGATCCTTCCCTGGCTTGGGTATCATAGTAATCATTGAGACCTTCCACTCTGCAGGATAATACTCAAGGCGTAAAATGGCGTTAAAAATAAAAAGTAGAACCCTTCTAGCTACACGAGGTAACTGTTCAAGCATTTTACCAGTAATTTGATCAATGCCGATAACCTTTTCGACATCTTGAAAATTAAATCTCAAAGACACAGGAGGTCTAACAACATATGGTGGTAATTCCGCTGTATTATTCTCTGAATCATTTGTGATAAAAACGTTTCGCAAATGATCGACATACAACTTTCCCTTTTCAGAATCGCTTCTTGCCCAGTCGCCAGTTGAATTTCGCAAAGGTGGCTTACCTATTACGGGTCTTTTTAAACCTTTTGTCGCTTTCCACAAGGAATAATCAGATTGAGGGGTACCATCAAGGCTTTCCAAATATGTTTTAGGGGAAGCCATTCTATGGACTTCAAGCAGATTTCTTAGCTGAGTTATGCATTCCCGTAGCCTAGTTTTAAGCTGGGGCGACCTGCGAAGTTGCCACTCTCTTCTGACTCTTCTTTTTTCTGACAGAAGTTGCTCAATTTCAGATGAATAAGTTCTATTGCTCTCATTTCTAGGTCTTAAATGACTAGTGGTAGCATGCTGTACGGCCAGTTTGAGTTTTTCAGAAAAATTGTTAATTGACACATCAATATCCTCAGGCGTTCTCAAGGCGATATTTTCAGTACAATGTGTGCTCAAAAATTTTTTGTACTTTAACCAATTAACTCTATTGACAGTCAACGGTGAGCCAATCTCTTGGGGGAACGAAACAGAGATTATAGTGGGAGAGTTATCTGATGACAAATCTAATGAAGGCTCCACTTGCATCCACTCTAAAGGATAATTTTTCGCAACTCCAAAATCTATAACGTCTGGGATCTTTCGTCGGTCTGTCGGCCAATAAGTGGGGTGTCCGCTTGAAACCACATCTAAGCCCATTTTGGAAACGGTGTCAAAAAGCACACGGCCTTTCGAGGTAATTAAGCGTGATCCCCAAAAAGTGTGTTTTGCGTTATAGTCGCCAGCCGCTAAAAATCGAGGCCCAAGTGATTTGAAAAAATTTGAATATTGGCTTTCTGTTATTGAAAATCGGGGTGGTGAGTAAATCGAGGAAATAACGATTTTTTCATGAAAATATTCAATGCATATATTAGTTGCTTTGAGATACTCCTCACGTGTCCCGTTCATTAAATAGTGCTTAATTCTGGATTTTATTAGAATTGCCGATCCTCCGCAAGATCTTCCACGGGGATCTTTTGTGTCGTACAGTATGTAGCCATTAATTTTGAAAAAAACTGTTGGTTGTCAAATGAGTTTCAGCAATCAACATTATATCGATTTGCTTTTCCATAAGGAAGTGCTCAAGTTCATTTTTGTGATGGCGGATGCCTTTTGCGTTCCAGAAACATATTTTTAACCAATTCATATTGTTAAAATTGCCTGCAAAATGGTGGATTGCATTTTCAGCATTTCCTGCATCATGTTTGTCATGGAAACGGTAAAAGTGTTTATGGACTGAACAAGAGTCTGCAGAGTTGCCTCAAGATTGCTAAAATTTGGATCGGATTTTGGAGGCTTGGGCTCCTGATCCAAGTTTGGTTTATCGGATTTTACCACATTTGCATAAGAAATTTGTTTGGGGTTTTGCAAGTTTACATGGCTGGTTGACTGGCGTACCTGGGGAAAATTGTTTGTAGAAGTGGTGTTTGACTGCTGGGGTTGTATATTTGAAATTGGTGACCTATTTGTCATTGACTTCTTGAAGTGAGTGTAGACAGGGCAACTCCTGTAGTTTGCAGTATGGTTACCTCCACAGTTACTGCATTTCTTAACGCTCGCGTCAGTCTTAGGTTTTTTGCACTGTGATGTACCGTGAAGTTCACCACACACAACGCAAACTGCGGGCAGCTTACAATAGGCCTTAGTATGGCCAAATTCTTGGCAGTTTAGGCATTGAACGGGCCCTAAACGCTTATGAGGCTCCTCAACGGTAACCTTGCGATGCAAAAGATACTTGAGGTTATAAATGGGATGCACTTCATTCTTTTTTAAGGCAACATCTCTAGGTTCCAATTCAACCCTAAACATGGGTTGAGGAATTTTTTCACGGTTTCTAATATTAACCACATTTTTAATTTTGAAGCCATTGTCTTCTAGTCCGGTTTTGACCTCATTCGTGTCAACAAAAGGGTCAATCCCTTTTATAACGACCTGAATACCTTTGGCACTTTTAAGCTGATATGTGTAAAATGATCGCTTCTCCTTCTCTAGAACGCCAGACAGCTTTCGGTATTCATTTTCACTGTTTACCTGGATTTTCGTTTCATTGATGCCGCCGTGCTTAACCGATGTTACGTTAAAAGTATCTTTGCCGATTGCCGCAATAAGTTGTTTTACCAGCTCAATAGAGGTAGGTTCTCGCAAATACATATATTGGTGGCGGCTTAAAGGTTTTTTTTAGAAATTGTTGGCTCATCTGTTTACAGTATAGCAAACCTATTGCTATCGGTTGCCGAAGTCCTATTATCGTCTTTAGAAAATTTCGGTTGAGATGATATTTGAGCTGATTTGGGGCTTCGCTGCCTTTTAACCACGGTTATGTACCTGTCCATGCCTACTTGGATTTTTACCTTATCATCAACAATTAAACTGGAAGATGTTTTCTCTTCAGTTGTAACAACAATATTTGGCGAACACGATCGCGGGCGTTTCCTATCTCTTAGAGACAGGAAATTTTCCAATGATTTTTTCACCGATTCTTCTTCAGAAATCCAAAGGTTTTTTCTACCGGAGCTAAGCTCTTTTTCAGAATTACATCTGATAGGTACACTCATGCAATTAATTGTTTCTATTTTTTATTTACAATTTAAAATGGTATTTAAAAAAAATGTCACAAAGTTTTTCTTTTAAACAAAAACACTCTGTTCACCTATTACGGTTTTTACTTAATCCCGTTTTTTTTTTTTTTTTTTTTTTACTTTGCGATCAAAAAACAAACACGTCCGTTCACTATCGAAGCTAAACAACGACTGAAGATTTCATTTAATAATATATACTATTATTATACTATGCACTTCTGCTAAATCGTGTATATCTAAGTCACTACTACCTAACTAACTCTTCAACTAATTTCTCATTTTGGTTTTTTTAAGTTCCAAGTACCTTTTTTTTTTTTTTTTTTTTTATATTGGACCAGTACTCAGGGGATGACCCCTACATATGCAGTGCATTGTACCAGAACTAGGAAAATAGGTTGTGAGGAGGGATGCAAACTCACACATTTGCAGAAGACGATAAGACTAATATTTCTGTTATAAACTTAGTCATAAAAGTATGCTTTATTCCAAAAATCTAGCAGTTTTATATTTATAGCGTAGAAGAAATTTTCCAAGGCTAAGCCGTATTAAATTTCTCATCTTCCGAATTCTACGATAATATAAGAAAATTCTTACATTATGTTAGAAAAGGCACTCCCTTCTTCTATAATATTTTTTAAGGATTTATAGACGTTAAAGTTTTAAATTTATCTTCAAATTTAGTCTCCTTAAAATATTAGCACACACTTTTACTTACAAGTTTGTACAATGTTTAGCTTACAATTTTTAAGCGCTATTCACATATGATATTTTTAATTCATCTCTAACATATACAATATATGTATACTCGAAAATAACTATCAAATAATATTCCAGTATTACACACATACATATATATTTACGTACCATAAATATTACCTTCATTTCCTAAATAAATTAACTTATATAAATTAACTTTATAATTTAATTTATATCCTATATAAATTAACTTATAAAAGCATTCAGTTGCTTCAAAGATAATTACAAAGAAAGGTGGTCTTCAAAAATCGTCAAAAACAGACCTTAAATCGTCTCAGCACCCAAAATCGTCAAATCTGGCAACTATGGTTATGTATAACTCTTTGTATTTTGTCTCAAGGCCTCATTAGTTTTCACTTTCTGTTGCCGTTCTGTGACGTTCTTTTCTGTAGCAAATATTTTAGAATTACTTTTTCCGTGAAAATATTCAGCTGTTTTTACAGTAGAGCATAATTAAAAGAAAAACGAAATAAATTAATAATTTAGATATAGTGATCAACCAGCCCACTTTTTTCACACAATCTGCAGAGTTTATGACATTTCTTATACAAAATAAAAATTTTTTTCCCGCTAAAATAATATTCCTTTGAACATCCATAGTTGCTTAATTGATAAAAATGTATTAACTTTTGAAAATATTTAATTGAAACAAATTTTTTTAGCTTTTGATAAAAAAATTATATCTCTATGAATAAAAAATTAACTTTTCCATACCAGAAAGAAGTAAGGCATACTGATTATTCCGCAACAGAACAAAACGAACAAGTAAAAACTAACCATGCACATATAGTTTCAATTGAACAGAAACCAAACAGCTGGTTCAGAACAGGAAATAACGTACAAACTAATTCTGCCTTCACGCTTAACTACGACTGTTTGCATGCTTGAAATCAGAAATCGAAGCAGCAGTTTATGTTTGAATAGCAAAAAATTGAGAGGTCGAAGAAAAAGCCACAATCTAACGATTTTTGCTACTTTGACTGTAGTTTTTTAAACACTGGTCCCAGTTCTGTTGGCAATGCTTTGAATTTCGATTAAGGAATAATTCGAAAAATAAAAAATAAAAAAAATGGAAAAAAGGTTAGACAAGCAAATTAAGACTTAGAAAATGGTCTTCCTACACAAGAGATAAAATTAAAGGCAAAATTTCACGTGCATGTGAATTTTTTGTCTTTTTATACCCTTCACAAAAACGTTAAAGGAAGATAAAAGTTTGTGATTCCGTTTTTAATTTCGACCCTATAAAGTATATACATACATATATTCTGAATCAGAATTGAAATACTGTTCTGAGAAAACCATTAAACTTAAAATCTTTTTTCACCATTCTATTACTCCATGGTTTTCCTAGTGAAATTCAGTAAAATCGGTTCGTGTAGAGATATATCCAAAATTCCATAAAAGCCATTTTTTTTGCAATTTTGTATGAAAATTTTTAGCAAAAAAATAGTTTGTTTTGCTTCAAACTTGACACAATTATTAGGCATGGCGATTAAAACTCAAAAAGAATTTTCGCCGATATTGGTTCATATACATATATCCGCGGATATAGCCTAAGCCGATATTTTCATGAAAATGTCGTGAAAGCGAACTTAAACAATCTTTTGCTTATAAGCAGCTCTGGTAATATAAGGATGTTACTACAATACAGAAAATGAAATCGGTCCATATATACCCGAGATATAGTATAAACCAATTTATTCATGAAAAAAAATTTTTTTTTTTTGCTTAAAACAGTTTTAATAAAAGAAGGAGATTACAAAAATACAGAAAATGTATATTTCCGATTTAGGTCCATATACCCGAAATATAGCCTAAACCGATCTTTCCATGTAACATTTATTTTTTTGCTTAAAAACTGTTCTAGTTGTAAAAGGAGGTTGCTAAAATATAGAAAATGAAATTTCCGCTTTCGGCTCATATATACCCAAGGAATATATAGCCAAATCCGATTTTTCATGAAACAATTTCTTGTTTGTTTTGGTAATAAAAGGAGGTTATTAAAATAAAGAAATTGAAAATGAAATGAAAATGAAAACCTAAACCGATTTTGCTACGAAAATTTCCATGGAAGATGACATGGCGGTCACAAGGCAAAAACATTTTTCCCCGATATCGGTCCATATATGTACATATATCCAAGCATATTTAGTTCAAATTTTTTAATGTATCTATACTAATTTATAAAGAGGAAAAGTTTGTAAGTTTGTGCGTTTGCAAAAAGTAATCTCTGGAAATACTGGTCCGATTTAAAAAAAATTTTAAGCAAAGTGAGGCCTCCTGATGGACATAGGCTATATGAAAATTCATTAAAGTAATTGGGGTAGGGTCAAGAGACCGTAAACTTTCTTATTTATAAATTTATTAAAACAAAAGTTTTAGGAAATCAAGGTGAGGATGCTATATGCCCTCCAATCCACGTGTTTTTCCGCATGTCCATCCCCTGCCCAAATGCGAAAGTTAATCCGTTTATTACGCTTTATAAGCTAAACGGCTGAATGCATGTCGATGAAATTTGAAACTTAATGGATAAAAGTGCAACGCAATACAGCAAGTTTATATTGTTGCAAAATTATGACCATGTGGAGGAGTCAAGCGTAATTTTTTGTGTGCAAAATAATCTAATCTCACTTTTAGTGAATTCAAACCGTAGATACAACTTCGTCTAAAAACCACTAGGATCTATATATTTTCAAAGTGTGCTTGGCGAGCTATTTTCTGCTTCTTCTGAGGTGTCTACTTCGATGAAATTAAATGCAAAAATTGGATACATATAAGTATGTCTAAAATAATAAACTTTTTTGAAATTAGGATCGACTGAATGGTAAATTGTCTGCTTTGCGTTCAAAGAAATACAACAGCGTTAAATTGTAGCAAAACGTTGAACGACAGGGCTTGTCTGCCAAGCTATGTAATTTATTTTTATGAAATTCAAAATATAAATCTAAATAGAAACGTAGTTTTTAGTTTGTTTGAACCTGGCACAAATATTAGGTGTGTTCCTTTACTCTACTTTGGGATCCCGCGGAATCCCAATTTGAACGAAAAGCGTTAACGTACCTTAAAATTGAGCAAATGAGAGCACTTTTGAGAGAATAGTATGCTTTCTCTTCTTCCACGAAACAGCCCGTACTTTTTCTTCGGGCTAGCTGGGGCAAGTAGTTAAACAATCAGGTGTTTGAAAAATAAACAATAACAAAGAAAGAAACTTAATTTGAATCAGCTCATATATATACAAATGATTCCAATATTATTATATTAATATTAAATAAAAAAGTATGTCCAAAAGACCTTAAATAAATCAGAAGTGTAAAAAATCATTAAATTATTTCGCAAAACTGAATGGCAATTTTTGTTGCGACATCAAAACACAACATATGCTTCTTTTAGGGCTAGAAATTTAGCTTTCTGCGTTCCCTTACTTTTGGTTAATTATACCCTTCACAAAAATGTTAAGGGTATATATGTATAAGTTTGTGATTCCGTTTGTAATTTCTACAGTTTTTTTTGCGACCCTATAAAGTATATATGTATATTCTGATTCAGAATTAATGGAAAAGTCGATTAAGCGATGTCCGTCTGTCGGTCGTTGAAATACCGTTTCTGAGAAAACCATTAGACATAGAAACTTTTTTCTTTCACCATTCTATTACTCCATATTGCCATGTGTTTGCTATTGAAATTCAATAATATCGGTTCACGTATAGCTGAGATATATTCAAAATTCCGAAAGAAGCCATGAATTTTTGAAATTTTGTATGGAAATTTTTGACAAAAAAAGTTGTTTGTTTTGCTTCAAACTTCACACACTTATTAAGCAAGGTGACTAAAAGGCAAAAAATTTATTTTTTCAGATATCGGTCCATATATACCCGAGATATAGCCCAAATCGGGTTTGTCATGAAAATGCCGCGTCAGCGAAACTAAACCACTTTTTTTGCTTAAAAGCGGTTCTGGTAATAAAATAAGGTTATATAAATATGAAAAATGAAAATTTCCGATATCGGTCCATATATACCGCAGATATAGCCTTGAACGGGGTTTTCATGAAAATGCCGCGTAAGCGAACTTAAACAACTTTTTTTGCTTAAAAGCAGTTCTGGTAATAACATAAGGTTATATAAGTATGGAAAATGAACATTTTCCATATCGGTCTATATATACCCGAGATATAGCCCAAACCGGGTTTTTCATGAAAATGTCGCGTAAGGGAACTTTAACAACTTTTTTTGAGTAAAAACAGTTCTGGTAATAAGATGAGGTTATATAAATATGGAAGATAAAAATTTCCGATATCGGGCCATATATACTTGAGATATAGCCTAAACCGGGTTTTTCATGAAAATATCGCGTAAGCGAATTTAAACAACTTTTTTGTGCTCAAAAGCAGTTTTGGTAATTAAATAAAGTTATATTCATATGGAAGATAAAAATTTTCGATATCGGTCCATATATACCGCAGATATAGCCTGGAACGGGGTTTTCATGAAAATGTCGCGTAAGCGAACTTAAACAATTTGTTGTGCTCAAAAGCAGTTCTGGTAATGAAATAAGGTTATTATATAAATATGGAAAATGAAAATTTCCGATATCGGTCCATATATACCCTGAACCGATTTTTCCATTAAAATTTTTTTTTTTTGCTGAAAAGAATTCTCGTTATAAAAGAAGGTTACTAAAATACAGAAAATAGAAAATTCCGATATCGGTCCATATATAACCGAGCATACTCAGGTCACATTTTTAATATACTATACATATTCGTGACTATCGTAAAGGGTATTATACATTCGGCCCAGCCGAATATACTACACTCTTACTTGTTTTATCTCTTTTTGAGAAAAACTTATGCTTGCTCTCATTTGCACAAAACTTACCCAAAAAGTAGAGAAACACACTTATTGTTTGGGGAGACATTTATTTCCTCTCGTGAGCTGGGCAATCTACTTTGATAAAATTAAAAGCAAAAGTAGATATACGAGTACACAATTTGTTTAAAATAACATACTTTTTTGAAACTACGGTCAAGTAACTTTTGTGGTTGTTGATGGCTATAAAAGCTACGCCAACAGATTTTTTTATTTTTATCTTGGACCAGTACTCAGGGGATGACCCCTAAATATGCAGTGCATTGTACCAGAACTAGGAAAACAGGTTATGAGGAGGGGGAAAGAGGGAGTAGTGTTTGTGAACATTTGACTTGAACTTTCCAACGTTATAACAGACAGGAAACACGTCTGCAGGCAACTTATTCCACAGACGAAGCGTACGGCTGAAAAACGAATTCTCTCTGTAATGCGTAGTGCGATTCCCTGGGCAATCGACCACAAATGGATGAGCTCTGGACGATGAACGCGTGCTACGTAAAAATGCGCGAGTTTCGGGAACAACATCCCTAATCTCGCCAGAGCAAAATCCATTGTAGTAACGATAGAACAGAGTAACGCACCCCACACTGCGTTGATGCTCCAGTGAGTCAATAAAGTTGGATACCCTACTGTCACCGATAAGCTTCTTCGCCCTCTCCTGCACACGGTCGAGTAACCCCAAAATAGACTTTGAGGCACCGGCCCAAACATGAGAGTTGTATTTCATTTTCGGTCAGATGTAGGTGGTATAAATAGTAAGGAGGTCGGATGGAGTGAAGTACATCTTACACCGTTTCAAAAAACCAAGGCACTTGAATGCTTCTTTGGAGACATGAAAGATGTGTTCAGTCCAGCGAACATCACACTATATCTTCATTCCAAGAACATCAAGAGCATCCGATTCCTCAATATTTATACCATCCATGAGTACAGATGAAGCAGCATTTGCGGTCGTTTGCTTGTGTGTTAATAAGCAACATTGGGTCTTACGAGCGTTGAAGGCGACTCTGTTTTTACGACCCCATTCGGAGATTAATAGAAGGTCACTATTCAGTGAATCATTCATATTTAGCCTCTTGGCAGCGATATCTGATAGGCTGGGCCTATAGCTAAAAAAGTACGAATGGCAAATGCTGCTGTCATCTGCGAAAGAGTGGATAGGGTTGGAAGTTTGATAGAGAAGGTCGTTGAGGAAAATAAGAAACAAGGCAGGAGATATGATGAAAGTTTGCTTTAAATCATTCGCTTTATACAATTTTACTCAGAGACTGAACTTGCGATCAAGCGTTGCCAGCGTTGTAAACTTGGTGCGTTTCGCACCGTTTTTGGTGCTTTTTAAACTTTTTTGTGAGAAAAATTCCTTTGCCGGTGCGCGGTGTGCTTTTTTCCAAATTTCGGTGCGGTTTTTAATTTTCGGTGGCACCGAACCGAATTAAGCACAACTTTTTGTTCCAGTATAAGAAAATACTTTTTGTACTATATGTATATCAGTAATATAATCAATTTCATAAAGTGTGCAAAATTTTTGTATTTCATCTTACAGAACAGAATATTCGTAAGAGTACACGGAGTAATGATGTATAAAATGCACCAAATCAAATACACAAAGTAGAACAGTCTTGCTGTTTAGGTTATGTATATTATCTAAAGAAAAACGAATATTTAATTTTGAAATTTTGCTGCCCCTTTTATTTTTTTTTACAGCTGTTTTTCAGATATGATATTTTAAATTGGATAATAGTGGCCTTTAAAACTTTTTTCCAAATTGATTATCTCAACGTCGGCTTTTTTCCGACTTCCTCAGGAGAATTTTTAATGTCAGTATTTTAGTTTTCTTTACATCACTCAGCAATTATATAATAAACGAAAATGGATATCATGAAGCATTTATTTTATAATTTAAAAAATTGTCAAAAGAAAATATCACAGTTTAATTTATTTATTTATTTATTCATGTCTATGGATGTAATATCCTTACAGGCAAATAACCTAGCCTAAATTTAATGAATTTAACCTAAAATTAATGTCACAGAGCTTGTCTTGTCAACTTCAAGTTATCTGAACAATAAAAAGTTGGTCAGAAACCACAAACATAATTGTTTTTATCGTGTTTTTAATATAAAAATGGAATTTTTATAGAAATATTAATATGGGGTCCATAGTGCACGGTCGAGTAACTTGCCTAGAAAATTTGCATAAAAAACACTCAGATTTTTAATGATTCTCATAAAAAATTTTAAACGTGTCGTTCGTCGTGTGTTCTGTAAACAGCACGTTAAGTAAAAGGGCGAATTCTAAGCTTTTGTTTTTGTATTTGGTAATTTTTTAGCAACTTTGTGAACAACTTATAATATTAAAAAAAAATTTTTTTGTGCGTTTTTTTTTCGAAATAACGCGTTTTTTCTATCAGTTTTGAAATTTCAAAGCTGACACCGCTGATGAGAGCCTCTCTTAAGAGATGTGAACAACTACTTCCAACAACAGCTGCTCATATTCAGCGACGGTATTTATCCTTACCCGATTGATACTGTTTTCAGTGAAATACATCACAATATGCCAATGATTTAATTTTGAAAACAGTTCTTGTTCAATTCAAGATATGTAAGTTAATTTCGCTTGCCACCACACAATCTTTTACTTAAAGTACTTTTAAGAAATTTAGGTTCTGGACCTAAAAGATAATTTCCAATAATTCTAATAAAACCGTCGTTTTTAATTGCTGTTAACAAGTCCCAGGAACAAATGTTCTCTTTGGCACGATTTGAGAAAAACATATTTTTCTAATGGACAAATATATGCAGGTTTGTTTATCACGGGTTGGCTGCCGAAGCAATCTATATACACATTTTTTACCCCAAAATAACACGGTATCGGTACTCTACGCCCCATGTACACTCAGGTATCGAAATCGATTTTAAAATTATCGTTTTCAAAAGTTGTGATGAGAAACGATTACTTTCGATAACGAGTTTAATGCAATATTTTTATGACTGCCTTTTGCAATCCACTCAAATATATAAAGTATGATTGGGATTAAATTAATAATCAAAAATATATCTGAAAAAAAGAAGAAAATAGATTCTTTGTGAGTTTTTAATCACTTTCAAAATGGATAAATTTTGTTCATTACACTTTTTTTCTTTTTTTAAAATTAGTTGTTTTGAGTATTGATTTCTATCGCACACCTAATTGATTGTATATACAAATATACATATATTTTATATCATACAAACAATTTTCTGTACATCTTTTCTTATTATGATACAAAATATGTGTAATGGCTTTTACTTTTACTCTTATAGTTAAACAAACATGAATATAGGGCGGGCAACGCTGCAGGTACGGCTAGTACTATATATTTACGTGACTATTGTGAATGGTATTTTAGATTCGGCTCAGCCGATATACTCCACTTTTGGTTTTTTATTATAAGTTTTTTGAAAATTTGTCCCTACAAAGTTATTCAGCATCTTAAAAATGGGATTGTTTCTTTAAAAAAAATAAACTTGTGAATTATATATTTCTTTATTTTTATGGCTTTAAAATCATAAAACTTAACAAAAGCAGCACTTAATGAAGAGAAATAAATAATATTTTGTGCTACAATATCGTTTAGATCACCTTCGAGGTTGAATTATTTAAATACAACCTTATGAATATGCATTGTTTTTTACACGATTTTTTTTAATCTATGTTCCATGGAACGTGTGTACCATGTCAGGAGATTGGGTGCACATCACGCTGGATTACCATATATATGTTTAAATTTTTTTTTAAATTTTTTTTATATCCTATAAGCTAGGAGGAAAAAGAAGCATTTCTTAAATCTAAGAGAAATAAAAAACCAGATTGTAATAATGAATTTGAACGCGTAAGCCTAAATAAATAAAAATGACTTGGCTCTTATATATGTATGAATAGATTTATTTTTCAATTTGGTTCTAAAATAATTCCATAGACACCTGCAAGCCAAGTTTTTCAAATTTAAGGGCCCAGTCATGTATTTTAGTATTTATAAAGCTTACTAGCATGCGCGGATACTTACAAAACGTTCTTCAACAAAACAGTATTTCAGCCACCGCCACCGGTTATTGTACAATCATCAAAAACAGTCTAAAAGTATATTTATTTTGAGTTCCAAATATGTTATCTTTGAACTTCGTCCCCCAGCTAAAGATTTCTTGTCTTTTACAATCAAAAATTATTGATCACAGCAAATTTGTATTGTAAATAAAAAATCCTGCATAACAAAATACTTAAGCAAGAAAAAACTTGAACTAAAAACCGATGTACATATGTAGAAAGCAAATATCTAATTTAAAAAAAATTATTAAGTTCAACAAAAATTCAATAAATTAATATTTACATCTCTGGGTACGAAGAATTATTAAAATACAAAAATATGTGTGTTAATAACTAAAAAAGAAATACCGCTAGTTCTGAGACAGCAAACGCTGTGGGAAATTAACAAAATATGTGATTCAATATGAGATGAATATATGTAGATAGAGAATAATTAAATGGCTCGGTGGCTGAGTGGTTAAAGCTACGCCATGACTCGAGTTCAAATCCCAGTGGGTGCTGATGAGTAGCGACTACGAAACAGCTAGTTGTCCCCCAGTTAAAGATTTGGGTATTATTTTTCTTGTCTTCTTCAATCAAAAATTATTGATCACATCAAATTTGTATAAGAAAAAGCTTAAGAAAGGAAAAACTAAAACCCGATGTACAAATGTACAAACCAAAAATGAAAACTTATAATTGATCAATAACTGTCAGAGTTTCGCGTCCACAACTAAGAAATAACTGTAAACGGTAAAATTAATGTTATTATAATCCCCAAATATTCTCGTTTGCAAATAGGTATCTTGCGGAAAAAGCTAACTAAGCACATACAGATAAAAAATATTCAAGTGCATGACTGATAAATTGCCAACTGGGTTGCTTTTCCACATTCCAGTCAAAGGTAAAGTGAAAATTAATATAGAACTGTTTAAAGTAAAGGAGAAATGTGGTAGATTAAAAGTGCACTTAATAATAACGTTCAAGAGATGAATAAAATCCAGCTACAATCTTAACAAGAGCTAAAGCAGTTGTGGCAGTAAAAACAACAATTCAAAAAGAAAGACATAAATTGATGAGTTGAAGTGAGTGGTAATGTGCGCTTAAATAAAAAAAAAAGCACACACACACACACACGCACACACATATTTACACACCACAACCGAATTTAATATGAAATATGTTGCCCTGAGGGATTATTTTAATATTTCTATCAAGTGAAGTTGAAAATTTTAGATTTTGCTATAAGTAAAGTAAGCACTTTTTTCAGGAAGGGGGGACTCAATTGTTTTGGAGGTAAATGATGGCAGTGATAAAAGTCAGCCAAAATATTTTTTTTGCAATATTGTTTGATTCTGCTCTCAAGTGTTTAAATAAAAAGGGTGGAAATCTGACATATTTAACCACGTTTTTACTTAAAATCACAGATTCATTTCAAACTAATAATTAAGAAAAATTTTATTGTTTGAATTTATTCTTCAATAATTTTGATTTCAAAGGGCAGTGAATATTGTGCACCTGCTTAGTTTATCGTCAACAATGTGTAATAAAGCAAATATGAAATACGAAGTTACGTATGTATTTAGTTTTGTGCATTCACCATTAAGCAATTTTCTTGTCTGTAAATGTGAGAAGACGTGTAACTCTATAACTTCGTAATGCATTACTCTGTTCTATCGTTACTACAATGGATTCTGGCTTGGATTTCTGACGAGACATTGGATTTTGGCTTGGATTTCTGACGAGATTAGGGATTTTGTTCCCGAAACTCGCACATTTTTACGTAGCACGCATTCATCGTCCAAAGCTCATCCATTTGTGGTCGATTGCTCAAGGAATCATTCTATGCATTACAGAGAGAATTCGTTTTTCAGCCTGTGGAATAAGCTGCCTGCAGACGTGTTTCCTGTCTGTTATAACGTTGGAAAGTTCAAGTAAAATGTTCCCAAACACTACTCCCTCTTTCTCCCTCCTCACAACCTATTTTCCTAGTTCCGATACAATGAACTGCATATGTAAGGGTGGTCCAAGATAAAAAAAATAATACGTTAATCAACCGCAATATGCCCAAGTTTTTACGTCGTATCAAAACCGTAGACGAAACATGGATCCACCGCAACAGACCGGAGACCAAACAGCAGTCAAAGCATTGAGCTTTTTGGGGTGAATCGGCGCCAACGAAGACTTGGTGCCGTTTTTTATGATGCACGTGGTACAATTCACATTGACCACTTTTAAAAGAAGAACACAATTAATGGCGAATATTATGTCAATTTATTGGGCCGATTTAATGAGGAATTGACAAAAACTTCAATTGGACAAGAAAAAATTTATCTTCCACCAGCACAATGCAAGGATGCACAGATGTGCAGTTTCCTTGGCAAAAATTCATGAATTGGACTACGAACTGCTCCCTCAGCCAACATATTCTCCAGTTTTAGCTCCTACTAACTGTTTCTAGTTATACGTCTCAGCAAAATATTTCTAAGTTTAAACGTTGCTTCAACAGATATAGTTGTTTTACTGTGAGCGTCAAATAAAATGTACTAATTTGCTTCCAACATTATAGTACTTCTTTCAACCTAATCATCAGTAGTCTTTGGAGATTTTTGAAAGATATTCTCCCACATTCATCGTTATATCCCAACAATCTAAAAAAATTATTGAGAACTTAAAACGAAGAGCTCCTATGAAATGTCGACACATAGATAGCTGGGAAACATAAAAAAAACAAGCTGTTTATAATTTTTTGATTGGTATCAATGTTAGAAGCTTATATTATAAATAAAACTCAATTGTTTGAATTTTTGTTCTTTGCTTTTTGATACTTCCAAAAAAAAAAAAAAAAAAACAAATCGTAACAGTCAACTATTGTTCACTTGTTTGAATGGTATAAAGAGCGAAAGTAGAGCCGTGTGCAAAAGAAACAGCTTGTTTTTTGTGTTTTGACAGATATTATTAAAATATATCTCTTTGTAAATTCTCAATAATTTATTTAGATTAGTGGGATGTAAAGTTGAATCTTTGAGAATATCTTTCAAAAATTTCCAAAGGCTAGTGATGAATAGGGTAGCTCCTATGAATTGTCGATACATAGACAGTTGGGAAATATAAAAAACAAGCTGCTTATAATTTTTTGACTGGTTTGAATTTACTCGTATATTTTTATATTATTTACTTTATTTATATAATTCGCACAGAACTGAAACTTCGCAAACCACCCTGAGAAAAAAAACCATATAGCGTTAGCCTTCAAATTTCTTTAGATAATAAGTTCTGGAAATTGTAGCTGCAGTAAATCAGTCTGTTCATACGCGATGTAGCAGGTGGCTCCGCGTTGCTGAAAACACCTGTCGTCTGCATGCATACCATACCGTTTCTGCAAAAAAAAAAACTCCGTTGACATGTTCTTATAAGGAACACCATTTACAAACATTGCAATTTCAGCTTCGAAAAAATGGAAAAAATTGTTCGTTGTTGGCTCAATTTTTTCTCATGGATTATATTCTGAGCACTAAATTCGACAATTCTGTATTTTTACGAAGCCGTTCAGTTAGAAATGTCCATCATCCGAAAATATAACTTTTCCTAGCATAACTATCAACAATAAAATTTTTGCATAATTATAACGCGTTGTATTTTTTTTGGTTTTAATAATCGGAATAAACGTTTATGATTGCTGCCAAATTTCAGACTTCTTACTTGCAGAAAGAAATTATGCTATATTAAAATAAAAAGAACACCCGATTTCTAATTTTGGAAAGAAATTTGATTGATTTTTTTTTTATGTTCTTGCTACAGTAATCGTCTCTTTATAATAATTAACTATTTAGTGGCAGAGAAGTCAAAACCACTAGATTTTAAAATTTTTTGTATAAATTTAAGACTTATTCTTTGAAAAGTGAAAATTTTTCTACAAAAATTTCTGGCATCACTGTCTACACTATAGGAATCATGGTTCTGCTTAGCTCGTCAGAACGTTAGGCTCTGACGTTTTAAGTTTCGTCGACCAGCGTCTTTTGTTTTATTAAATAATTACACTGGTTTACAGCCAAAAAAATACCAAGAACGCCACATGCCTATATAAGTTAATTGGGACCTCCTGAACACGAAAAACGCTATAATTTTTTTCCTAAGTACCGTTTTTTAGATAACGGTACTTTTGTGTTTTTTGGTGTAAGGTACCACTCAATACCTTGTGGAGCACAACCAAAAAGTCCAATCGAAAGGAAATTGAACGCCCGTCGATATAATGTGAATTCTGACAAGAAATGGCTGAGTTATGACATCTTAAAGTTCAAAATTTGCCTATTTTTTACGTTTGTTTCAAAATTTTTCATTTTAGTTTTTTTTTTTCTACGTTGTAGTAAACATCTGAAATGGTTTATTCTTTAACCAAACAGTTTATTTAATTACCAACATTTTAAGCGTAAAAAAAACGGATGAAAAATAAAGTTTTTATTAAGGAATTTTGGAACGACATATTTTCCCAACGTTTCGTGAATTTTATGTTCACTTCTCCAGAGGATTCGTATTTTTGTGATTACAATATTAAACACAAATATATTAAATTACATTAATAACTTATCAACAAAACACTTAAACATTAATTTCCTTTTGCGCATAAATAATTTCATTTTATGCGAAATAATTTATTTCGCATAAATAATTTGGAAAATTATTATATATTTGAGGAAGGTTGTGAAATGAAATGTGTGTGTGAAATGTTTTGAAACTCAGGCATACATACAAAATATCCGTGCCCAAAATTTTATAAAGCATTCTAAAAATCTTTAAAATAAATTAATTGCTTTAATAATTCTTAACCTTCGCTTTACCAATGCCCACACGGGTGGTCATTTCGATATTATTTTTTTAATAACTTTCTTAATTTTTCTTCGATGTAAATGAAATTTATATGCTGTTTATAGAACACAGACTAGGAACTCGTCTAGAAAATTTGTATGAAAGCTACTCAATTTTTTTTTACTGATTTCCCTATAAAATTTGTTAGACGAGTGCTCATGTATGTTCTATGAACAGCACATTAGAGTCAAATTTTTCAATTCCATAGAATTGTTTAAATATATAATAAAATTTAGTATTTTTTATGGATTTTTTTTTTTAATTTTTTGAATTTTTCCCTAAAGTTTACCAATACCCCACCCAGGTGGGCACAAAATTTTTTTTGGTTTTATTAAGATTTTGAATTTAATTTTTTATTTTCATTGCATAAAAATTGTATATAATGTTTTGTTTTAATTATAGTTATGCAGCTAGCAGTATATATGTAAATGTTTATTATTGTAATGGGGGTTGATAGCACTTGCCAAATTTAGTTTGGCAGACGCTGTTGTCTGCACAAATAGACTTCTTGCATTTAACGCAAACTTGCCGTGTGTTTTATTCTTTGGCTATTTGAATAGCATATGTAGCATCTGCCTTTCATCTTGATACGACCAGTTCCATGCCTTTCTGGAACTTTATCAGCTTCAAAATCCGCACCCTGACGCAACCGGTTCACCTGAAAGTTAAATTTTTTCATATATGTTGTTTTTTTTAGTTTTTACTCAAAATGCATTCCATGGCTGTTATTATAGAAAATTTGCGACTAATTTGACGGCTTTTGAACCTGATCAATATCAGAGGACGGCATAAGTCTTCTCCAAGACGCTCTTGAAATTGTTTTCTTTGCGATTGCCTCACACATTTTTCTTTATAGATGATAAATGAGGCAAGAGCTGCTATGTCCAAAATATGTAAAAAACAATCTAATGGCCACCGAAATGTTGCTCGCTTTGTGGAATATTGTGACAACATTTTATACATGGTGTACACCCCTCCCTTGGTTTTGCTATAATATAAAATTATTTCAGTGTTGTTTTGGGTACCACATATAGTTTTATCTCTACGCATTGTGGACAACAAAACATCTTCTTGTGTTTGGCAGGAACATACGATATCAAAGTTACACCCTCGGAGAAAGCAAATAACCTAGAGGTGACTTCATGGCTTCGGAATGGTTTAAAATCTTCGAGAACATACCTCTTGTTTTTTTACGATACCACCGACCGATAACTTCCAAGTAGCTAGCTCTTTGGCGAGCGTAGGTGTTGTGAAAAAGTTGTCCATTGTGATGTTGTAGTGCACTTCATATTTGGTTATTATCTGTATTATTTGTAAGCTGCACTTTCACTGCACCATTATCATACCTTCACTTGTATCCTTATTTATTTTCCTTGTATTTATATTTTTTAATTTCACTCAATTGGAAATTTTGGAATTTATTAATGTAGTTTAAAACAACAACATATTTCTAAGGACCCGTTAATTTCGTATATAAACAGAATATTTTTAGACATAAAGAATCACTTTTTTCTAGAGCCAAAGTTCAAAAACGGCTTATTTTTTTAATATAAATACAGGCATTAAATCTGCCTTAAAAGGATATTTCAGCCAGTAGCGTCAAGCGCCGACTAATTTAGAATAGGCAGGTCAATAAAGTAAAATTCTAAAATAAACACATCATAATATTCCTCCTTGAGTTTTTGTATATTCCAACTAACTCATTTACTATACGTTCGGCTAGGTTAGTACCGCTTACGTTATTTACTTTTCTAGTGTATAGCTACCCTTGAAGTGCATAAAGTGTTTTTGAATCACATGCCCACCAGATGTTTATGCCATATTTAGCTGGCTTAGAAGGCATATATTGCGTAAAGCGCGTTCGACCCCGATATTCAAAAAGTTGCTCATCTACGGTTATTGATTTCCCCCTCCTCACAATCTATTTTCCTAGTTCTGGTACAATGCACTGCATATGTAGGGGCCATCCTCTGAGTACTGGTCCAATATAAAAAAAAAAATGTGGATGGTAATGATATCTTAGGTTGGATTTTATCATCTTAGATTAGAGAGAACAGCTCAACTTGAAGTATTTACGTACATACCTACAAATATATCTGACAAACATCTGTGCATCGCCTATATTTGTACCTAAAAATGTTCAATACCACCCGGGTAGTCATACGTAAACGATGAATATAAAAAAAGCTAAGGTTAAGAAAAACAAAAACTAATTGAAACTTTTGAAAGTTACTCGCAAATTCCGCCCAAAGTTACTTAAATAAGCTTGATCTAAGTGTTTTTTTGTGTTTTTTTTATATTTAACTAAAAGACTAAACCAAAAAACAGCTGTTTTTTATTTCCTGGCTTGGGATTTATCCAAAATCAAAAAAATTGGGTCTCATATGAATTGAAGCCGAGAGACGTTGAAATTCGTCGGAAATGAGGCATGAAAGCTACAAAAAGAAATCAGTTTTACATCGTATTATTGCTGGTGATGGAAAAATGGATCTATCACGGTAACCCCAAGCGCAAAAAGTCATTTGCAAATCCCGATCAACCAGCTAAATCAACGCCGAAGCCGAATGATTCCAAGGCAATGTTCTGTATTTGGTGGGATCAGAATGTTGTTTTGTTCATGAACTGTTGAAATTGGATAAGAAGATCACACGGGGCCTGCACCGAAGATAATTGATTTGTTTGAAGAGTTAATCAACACGAGACAATAACCTTTGCAAGACCATTCAAAAACTATTTGGAAAAGCTCGAGTGGGAAGTTGAGTGAGCTAATCACCTGCCTTATAGCTTAGACTTTGCCCCTTCTGACTAGCATTTATTTTGATGCATGTAGAACTCCCTTACTGGAATGCGCTTCACTTCAGAATAGGGTATCGGAAATAGGCTTGATTCAATCTTTACCTTAAAACCAAAGCATTTATTTTGGCGTGGAGTCTATATGATACCAGAAAGATAGAAAAAATAGTGACTAACGATAGACAATACTTTCAATAGTCTACCAACTTATTTTGTTATTATAATAAATGCATTTTTCAAGAAAAAAAAAATCGACATTGTTAACTTAAACATATACCTATTAGTTGTGGCAAAACTGTTCACTGGCCAAGTATTGATTAGCTATTTGTTTAATTTTCTATTTCAAATTGCACTTTTTATATTATTCTATATGCACCATATGTTGCAACATGCATTTGCTGTATCTGCACATGCCAGTAGATTAAGATTTCCAAATGACGGTTGTCAAGCGTGCAGGAGCTCATCGTTTTGCTGAAATGACTTATGCCAATATAACGTGTAAAATTGCTATAATTCTTGTGGTTTAATGTAAAGCTAAAAAACGAACGTCACAAAAAGCAAATCACTCGTAAAAAGGGAGCAAAGTGAGAGTAAATAAATGCTTTATAAATGGGTGTTTGGTAATAAATTTCATTTTATTAAAATGCATTGGTTTTAACTTCACTTCAATGTTATTTTTTACTTTAGATGATTTCATGCACTTCTTTTTGATTTTATTAGAAATGAATGTGAATGGTGGGTGGTTTTTCCATTCAATGTTGTTTTGTGCGCTTCCTTATTGCCTTTGAAGTTTAATATAAGCAGGAGTGGCTGAGAGGCAAATAGACTGAATGGGTGGGTGGTGGTAAGAGGGCTAATGTTTTGACCATTAATTACTTTATTTCAATGATTGAATGTTTTCTCTGACATGATTACATTACGTTAACATTGAATAGCCGCAAAAAGTACATGAATGTTTTAAGTTTGCGGGCAATATTAGCGACACAAACAAAAGTAAAAGTCCGATTGATTTTTTTTTTTTTTTTTGTATAGAGAAGAGCAATTAGTGAAATGTTTTATTAATCATCTGGCTCAAGTGCTATTTGAGTTTAATGGCTGGTTAACAAATTTTTTAGTGTACCTTGCTTGCTATAACTAATTCAAAATCAGTAGAGTGTTTTTTAATAAGCATTTAAACAACTTAGTTTATTTACTTTATTAGCTTCTAATATTGATACCAATCAAAAAATATAAACAGCTTGTTTTTTACGTTTCCCAGCTGTTTATAAGTCGCCATGTCATAGGAGTTCCACTACTCATCAGTGGACTTGGAAAACTCTGAAAGATATTTTCAAACTTTTAACTATATATGTATCTCAATACTTTAAATAAATTAAAACAATTAAGTTTCTTATTCGCTATTTAAGCTCCTAACATTTATACCAGTAAAAAAATTATAAATAGCTTGTTTTCTATGTTTCCCAGCTATCTATATGTCGACATTTCATAGGAACTACCCTAATCATCAGTAGACTTTGGAAATTTTTGAAAGATATTCTCAAACATTCAACTTTATATCCCAACAATCCAAATAAATTGCTGAGAATTTAAAAAGAAAAATGCTCTAATAATATCCGTCAAAACACAAAAAACAAGCTTTTCTATTTAAAGAAATGTTAGAGACGTTTATAAATAGAAAAGCTTGTTTTTTGTGTTTTGACGGATATTATTAGAGCATTTTTCTTTTTAAATTTCCAAAGCCTACTGATGATTAGGGAAGTTCCTATGAAATGTCGACATATAGATAGCTGGGAAACATAGAAAACAAGCTATTTATAATTTTTTTAAAATAAATTATTGAGAATTTAAAGAAAATGTTCTAAAAATACTTTTCAAAACACAAGGCATATTGGGCCAGATATAATAAAAATTCGTAACACTGCCGCTGCAATATGTTTACATTTTTGGGAGAAAGCCGTTTTTTGTGGATTAAAAAGTAGACCAATGGTCGTTCCTGGAACCCATCAGAATTTGCAGCGCCGTCATTCCTTCCTTTCATCTTTTCTATGAGAGCATTGTTTCAAGTATATAAGAGTACAAATCTATGCATATCGTTCAGATCTTATTTTACCTATGCAGACACCGCGGTATCATCATTTTCTGGTATAGGTGCGGTACCAGATTCGAAATCACCAGGCAATCTTAGCGCTGTTCCGAAAACAAGTCAAGTCGTACACAGTTGACCTTTATTCCAGCAAGAATTTGGGGATGTGTTTGTCCCACTTCCTTCGATTTTCGCTCACCTCTTTCCTTAAATACTCTTCTAGCGTTCAGTTAAATCTTTCCAGCATTCTAACAGATTGCAGGTGAAGCGATGTTGCCCTTGATTTTCTTACACCATTTGTACGCTTATTTACAGATTCAACATTCCTGCTTTCAACGCAGTTGTATCTATTGGAAATTTTTCTTAACAATTGCTTACCAAGCTTTGTTATGTTTTTTTGCATATGACCATTAATATTTAGTTATTTAATCTTGTTTAAGTAAATGATTCTTATTTTTGCAGCTAAAGATCGTTTTAGTTTTATATAAAAGTTCAACAGTATTTATTTATATATTAATATAAATAATAACAAAAAAAAAAAGGAGTATATTAGTGATGCATTTTCACTCAAAAGAATACAAAGAAAAATGGTATTCGAATAATAACAATTTTTCTAGTATAAGTAGTCGTACTAATTTTTCTCAATTTAAATTTAAATGAATGTTATATATTCATTATATATTAAAAAGAAAAATCCAGCAAATGTTTGTCAAAAATGTATTATTTTATGTAACAATAATAATGTCTTTTTTTCGAATTTGGTGTTCGGGTTAATGTAATATTCATTTTCTTGCATTACTATTCAAAAAATTACAACCGAACGTAACGGCATTGCCGGAATAAAATAATTAAATGCCTTATTACCAGCGTTGTCAACTTTGAAATTTCAAAACGCACCGAAATGGGGGAAAAAGCGCGTTATTTCAACGAAAACGCACCGAATTTTTAATTGCTTCTTTCGTTTTTAAAAAACCTGTTTTATATTTTACGAAGTACAATATTTTTATATTAAAAAATACTCGATAATGAAACAGCCTTTTGAGCTACTATTATATAATCAAACTAGGTCTGATAGCACCGCCAGATGGAATGCGTGTTTATCAAGCTTGGCCTCTAATACGACTCCTTTAGTTTTATTAAGATAATGTTACCTTTACAATAATTATAATGATACTTTATCAAATTTATTATTCAGCAAAATCATTTAATTGTATTTGCTGTCAACCGAAATCAGCTATGACTTTTACAGCCTATTATCAGAGACCCAAAATATCTGCTTACCGTCGTCAAAATTATATTTTTGGAACATATAACCATTACTGTTAAAAGAATTTACGATTATCGGATCATTAAATGTAACAGAAGCGTACTATAAACTTTTACATTCGATTAATAGCAATTCTATCAAACACAGTGTAAGCGGTGTCTTTAAAAGAATTTATTGAAATAAACGAAAATTTGCCAGAACTATAACTAATAAAAGATGAAGTTTACCATAATCAATATTTAATGCAAACATTTTGGAAAAAATTTTTAATTTATGTAAGAGTTTGATAATTTCTCAATTACCAAAACCATAACGAGTTCACGTACCATCATAAATACGAACTTCTCTGTTCAGAGACTACATTTATTGCAATATTTGACAAACTTGGCTTGATCGTTTAATAGCAAAACACACTCTAAAAGCAGCAAATTTTATAAAACGAAATGTTTTGTTTTCTTTCGAGAGTGTGTATAATATAAAACAGCAAGATTGTCTTTGTGCATATGCACATTAAAACAAAAAGTTGAGTTGAATTTGATTTTGTGCCACTGAAATTTAAAAAACGCGCCGAAAATTTAGCAAAAGCGCACCCCGCACCGACCAAAGAATTTTTCGCACAAATAAATGTAAAAAGCACCAAAAACGGTGCGAAACGCACCGAGTTGACAACGCTGCTTATTACATTTACTGTTTTGGCATAAACTTTTTTAACAAATGTATGGTAGTGTTAATGTGTTTGGTAAGTTTCAGAACACACATCAGGTTTTCTTGATCAATTCTGCTTCAATTTCCTTTTGAACTTGCATTTATATTCACACAGAAAAGCTTTATGTCATCAAGTTTAAGTTTTTTTCCTTCAAGTTTTCATAATTTTTGATATTTTATTTTAAACTTGACGGTACCGTCAAGTCTGCACCCTTTTCCGTTCTCTTTTCCCCGTTCTCGCACAAGACTTGATGAGTCAAACTTGATGTGTGTAAGCTGGCACTAACTAACGTATGCGTTAATACTCAAGTAAGATTTTGCAAATGGCCTTAAGTATATATGTATGTTTATACATATACATACTACCTGAAACCATAGTAGTCGAAAAATTTATACCAAGACTGCAAATATAATTGTTATTTGTTTTATTAAAAACTCTGAAAAAGTAAAAGTGTGTTTTTAGAGCCCAGTTTTTGAGTTCGTATATAAATTTCATTTAGCTTTTCATTTACCCGTAAATATGAAAAACAATTTTTCACTGGAAATTTGAATCAAACTTAAGTGCCCAATCTTCTTTATTGAAGTTGTATTTAAGTTTCAATCTTTTGCCATATGATTTTTTTTTTTGTTGAAAAGCTGCCGCACTTTTATCGTATTTAAATACTTTATAACGAGTGATTTTTTTGCTATTATCTTTTTGGCAACACTAGTTTTGACAGCTCACGCACGTTTTGTATCTTGTGTCACTGTCAAACATCTTCGGTTTGGTCTATAATTTAATCATGAATCGTCTTACAAACGAACAACGCTTGTAAATTATTGAATTTTATTACCAAAATGCGTGCTCTGTTTATGGTCAGTTTAATCGTCCTACTGAGGCTTCTATTCGGGCTATTGTAAAAAAATTTCGCACCAAATTTACATTGTTGGACATTAAACTACCAACACGCTTACGTAGAGTGCGAACTGAAGAAAATATCGCAGCCGTATCGGCCAGTGTTGGTGATGACCGTGAATTATCGATTCGGCGCCGTTCGCAGCAATTGGGCCTCTGTTACTCCACTACGTGGAAAATTTTGCTGAAGGATTTGGGTGTGAAGCCTTATAAGATACAGCTGGTGCAAGAATTGAAGCCAAACGGCCTACCACAACGCCAAATTTTTGGTGAATGGGCTCTTGAAAAGTTAGATGAAGATCCACTTTTTTATCGAAGAATTGTGTTCAGCGACGAGGCTCATTTCGGTTGAATGGATACGTGAACAAGCAAAACTGCCGTATTTGGAGTGAAGACCAGCCAGAAGCATTGCAAGAGCTACCAATGCATCCACAAAAAACAACCGTTTGGTGCGGATTATGGGCTGGCGGCATCATTGGGCCGTATTTCTTCAAAGATGATGCGAATCACAACGTTACTGTGAATGGTGAGCGCTACCGTGCGATGATAACAAACTTTTTTTCCAAAATGGAAGAGCTTGACTTGCATGACATGTGGTTTCAACAAGACGGTGCCACATGCCACACAGCACGCTAAACAGTGGACCAATTGAGAGGCGACTTCAGTGAACAGTTTATTTCACGCTTGGGACCAGTCAATTGGCCGCCCAGATCGTGCGATTTACCGCCTCTAGACTATTTTTTGTGGGGCTATGTTAAGGCTAATGTCTATAGCGACAAGCCCGCTTCGATTGACACACTGGAAGCCAACATTGCCAACATTATTCGTGAGATACCGGCCGAAATGTTGGAAAGAGTATGCCAAAATTGGACTAAGCGGATGGGCCATTTGAGGCGCAGCCGCGGCCAACATTTGCATGAAATAATCTTCAAACATTAAATTATATCGACCCAACTATCGATTCAAACAAATATTTCATGCATTTTTCTGAATTTGATGTGTTTTTTTTTAAATTTCCGATAGTTCTTATAAAATCACCCATTATAATTACTTAAGACTGAAAAAATATAACTTGCATTTAAATACAACTTATATAAAAATTAAAATTAAATAATTTTGTATTTAAGCATGAAGTCAACAACTGGGCTTAAATAAAATTAATATAATTTAAACTCATGTTATTAAATATATTTGAATCATTTTGCTAAATGTAATCATTACCAGAGATCTGCAACCGGGACATTTTTGTGATGATCCAAGTACACTCGTCTTGTGGCGGTGTGATTGGCCACCGCATACTATTTGCACAAGTATGTTTTCTACTCGTTAAACCTTGTGTCTGTAAACTATAGTGTATAATATGCTCACTCAAGTTTGTATGCGGTGGCTGCTTGATTTGCTTTCTTAATTATTTTTTCCACATTCGTACTTCTTTTTAACAACGAAAATAATATTTGTATGTAGGAATTTGCAGTCACATCCCAGCGGCGAACACTGCCTACCACATTACTTCTCTTCGATGATGTGTGCAACACTTTGTAATCAATGAATGATAACTTACAAAGTGTATGGCAGTAGTATATGGAGTTCCCAAAAATGAATTACATTCATCTTTTGTAACACATTTATAACCCAGCGGCCAAAGTTTCGCTTACAGAAGCGATGATCCGATGCACACTTGTAAGTCAGTAATGCACACCATCTCATATACGAACCTAGTATACCTTTTCATATACATTGCCGCATTTGTGGAGTGAACGCCTACCACCTGCACACAAAGTAAGCGAGCTAGTGTGGTGTTCATCCAACAAAAGCTCATTACTTCCTAACATACATTGTAAGCTATAAGTGGGCAGCTCGAATACAATCTCGCATACTTTGTAAGTCGGAAGTAGGCAGCTCGGATACAATCTCGCATACATTGTAAGCCGGCAGTAGGCAGCTCGTACGTACTGCGCAATTCAGTTTTTTGGGAATATTCCATTACATAAATTTGTTCTGTTTTTTGTCTACTGCATTCTTTTATTTTTCCACTAAATGTTTTATCTTTCTTGTACCTTTTTTAAATTGTTTTCTAGCACTTTTACCTAATTTTGCTAATTAAAATTTTTGCAACGTAGTCTGACAAAGACGGCGAACGTTTGATTTACAACTAAAAAATGAAATACATATATCTATATATATATATATATATATATATATATATATATATATATATATATATATATATATATATATATATATATATATATATATATATATATATATATATATATATATATATATATATATATATATATATATATATATATATATATATATATATATATATATATATGTAGTGTGGGGTAAATAACGAGACTTGCGGTTTTCACCACATAAGCGCATGAAGTTAATAGAGGGCAGTCGTAAGAAGAAAAGAGTTGAAGACGGTTGAGAAGTTTGATTTACGGAAGTTGTGTAAAGTTGAATAAAAGTTGTAATTTATAAAATTAAAGTCGCTATATAATTATTTAAACTTGTAAATAGTGCTCTTATTTAAATCAAGTTGAACGAAGTGAACTTGTATATTTTCAAATGAACTTAGTTTATTTACAGTTTTTAATTAAAATCTAAAAACCAAAAACTTTTGTAACAAAAAATGAATTTAAAAACCAAAAAACTATTGCAATAAATTAATGAATTTAAAAATCAAAAAACTATTGTAATAAATGAATAAATTTAAAAACTAAAAACTTCAACCTTTAATTAACTATTCAATATTTTACATATATATATATATATATATATATATATATATATATATATATATATATATATATATATATATATATATATATATATATATATATATATATATGTATATATATATATATATATATATATATATATATATATATATATATATATATATATATATATATATATATATATATATATATATATATATATATATATATATATATATATATATATATATATATATATATATATATATATATATATATATATATATATATATATTTATTTATTTATTTATTTCTTTAGATATTATTACAATTTAAATTATAATAAATCTGTAACAATAAAGCACTAGCAACAGAGGCTATCGGCTTGGGAATATTACAAATAGTTTTTACATACAAAAAGAAAAAAAAATTTATTTGACTGAATCTAACCTGCAGATTTTAAATTTTGTGTTGAATATTTAAGCAATTTAGAAAAGCATTGGTGATATTTACATTATGTTCTGATGGGGTTTGTAGGAGGTTAATGATGTCATCAGTACCACACAGTCTGAGGCGAATGGAGCTTAAGGAAGCGCACGTTTTCAAGAGGTGTATAATACTGTCTTGTTGCAGAAGGGGCATATGGGTTGAGGATCTCGTGAAAGAAGATGCTGGTCAGTGAGTTTTGTGTGTGTAAGACGCAGACGAGTATAGGCTTTATTGTTGAAAAAACTGGTTGTGGTAGGTACTTTCAGTGGAACTTTATCAGGGTTGATTCTTTTATATAGATGATCGTATTTTTCCCATGATCTTAAAAGAGAAATACTAAGATGATTTAAAGCCGTTCGTATCACAAAGTTCTTCGAATGTGGCATGAATGTAAATGTTGGGTGCAGATTTGCTTGCTTGGCTAAATAATCTGCCGCTTCATTTCCAGCTATTCCTGTGTGGCTAGGGATCCAAAATATTTTTGCCCTACCGCTCATTTGGATAAGTAATTGCCGAATAGATGATATTATTTCATTTTTATTTTTCAAATTTTTGACTGCATCAAAAACCGAATAACTATCCGTACAAACTACGATTTTCTTATTTTCGTTTCTATGGCGATTTAGCGTCTCATAGACAGCAATTGCTTCAGCTTCAAAAATCGAAGAGCGAGAGGGTAAAATACCAATACTTTCAGTGGAGCTATTTTCGTCAACAATCGCAAATCCAACGTGATGTGTTGTTTTTGAGCCATCAGTGAACAGGAAGTGCCAGTCTTTTGCCTTCATTGTAGTAAAAATTTTAATGAAGAGTTGCCGATAAACTTCGGGGGCAGTGGTGGATTTGTTGTGGATAGCTAGATTATTTATGAAGGTTTTAGGATTTAAAAGCCAGGGCGCAAAATTCTCTCTTGTTTTAATACATTTACCAAAGTCAAACTTTTTCGTCATTTTATGCAGGTGAGAGAGTGTGGATGGAAATTTTTGTTCTGTTTTCCTCTTATCAAGTTTAATCACATGCTTTTGAAGGATAGTTCCTTTGGCGAATAAAACTTTATGTAGTAAACGGAACTTCGATATATTCGCGTGTATGCGCAATTCTTCAACTCCCGCCTCTGCGAGTAAATTTTTTATTGGGGTTGTCCGAAATGCTCTCATGCTTGTTCTAAGGGATGCGTTCAAAATATTCTCCACTTTCTGCAAGTTATATTTAGCTGCTTTACAATATATTGGTAGTCCATATTCTATTTTGGATAATATAACAGATTTAACATATCTTATGAGTATGTTAGTATGCTTCAAACTTTTTTTTGATGCCAGAAACTTTAAAATATTTAGTCTACTTGTTAATTTTTTTTCAGATAATTACAATGGTATTTGAATGTATATTTGTTGTCTAAGTTTAAACCTAATATTTTACAATATTCCACATTTTTAATGTTTGTGTTATTGACTGAAATGCTAATGTTGTTGCAGTTGCGTTTTCTGCAGATGTGCAAATGTTTCGTTTTTTCAAATGAAATATCTGCACCTGATCTTGATGACCAAATCGAAATCAATTGTAACGCATTTTCAAAACTACTTTTAATTTCTGCCAATGATTGTGAATTTGAAATGATATAGAGATCATCTGCATAGAGACAGTGATAAATTTTATTCGCTGCCAATATCTGACTCAGGTCGTCAAATGCAATGACGAAAAGCGTGACTGAAAGTGGTGATCCTTGGGGGATGCCATTTTCTAAAGAAAATAGTTTTGAAATAGCGTTATTGGCCCTCACTTTAAACTGTCGATTTGTTAAAAATGACTTAATAAAGTTAAACATTTTGGGTCCAATTGACCAGCTTGATATTTTTTGAAGTACAATGTGTACGCCGATTCTATCGAAGGCTTTTATAAAATCTATTTCTGCATATAGTGTGATCTAAGTATAACAGTGCGTCAATTGTACTAACGCCAGATTGGAAGCCAGTTTGATTATTAGATAAAAGTGTATGCTTCTTGGCAAACCACATTAGGCGAGTTGAGATCATCTTCTCCAAAAGCTTTGTTGTGCATGGTAAAAGTGAAATAGGTCTAAAAGAGTCCATACTTTCCATAGACTTACCGGGTTTATGTATGGGAACGATTAGGGCTGTTTTGAAAAATTGCGGGATTATTCCAGTTTCGAAAATTTTGTTAAACAATTTTAATAAGCGCTCTTTGAAGCACAGCGGGGTGTTCTTAAGCATCGGATATGAAATTGTATCTAGTCCGGGGGTCTTGCCCTTAGATGTTTCAAGACTAAGAAATAATTCTTGCATTAGAAAGGGTTTGTCTAATTCTAAAGATTTTGTGGGGCAAGCGGAAACGTTAAGAAGCGGGAGAATTTGATGTTTATTGTTATTAAATGTCTGAGAAAAATTCTGGTCTTTAGAGGAGTTCATCCAGTGGTCACCAAAAGAGTTCGAGAGATCATAGGAGTCTGTTATGTATATTCCATTCATTTTAATTGAGGTTATCGAAGTTGGCCGAAAATTTCCTGTTAAGTTGCGAATCCCTTGCCATAGAATGGCAGATGGCGTAATAGGATTAAGTTGCTCTGAGAATTCTTCAAATGATTTTTGTTTGGCTGCTTTCCTTGCTCTATTAAATATTGCGTTACACCTTTTGTAATTTATTAAATTTTCTATGATCATATTTTTTCGAAATACTTTCCAAGCGAGTTGTTTTTTGTCTCTAAGTTGCTGTATTTCAGATGACCACCAGGGAAGGATCTTTCGTTTTGTTTTGGAGTGACCGCATATTTTCGGAATGGCTTCGTTAGCGGAAAGGTGAACAATTTTTCTTACTATCGCTGCTTCTTTATTAATGTTGTCAGACATAGGATAAATACTATTGTATTCTGAAATCCTTTCTTGAAACAGGTTCCATTGTGCCTTCTTGACGTTATACCTAGGTAATGGCTTGTAAATTCTTTGGTTATCCAAAAGAATTTCCGTAACTATTGGAAGGTGGTCGCTGTTGTAAAGATCGTTAATAACGTTCCACTTACTTATTGGTAATAATGAGATGGACGCAATTGTCAAGTCAATATTAGAAAAAGTATTGTGTGTACTTAAGTGAGTGGGGGTATCATCATTTAATACAAAGAAATTATGATTGCTCAGAAAGTATTCTAGTGAAGCTCCTTTCGAATTTGTATTTGGAGATCCCCATAATGGGCACCAAGCATTAAAATCTCCTGCCAGTATGGCAGGGAACTTAATGTTCTCTATTAGATTAGGTAAATCCGTGGGTTGTATCTGATTTTGTGGGGGAAAGTAAATTGAAAATACGGCAAGCGTAATGCTAGTATATATTTCTATGCCCACAGCATTGAAACTGTGACTGGTTGTTAATTTTTTATGGGATATATTTCTTTTAATTAAAATTGCAACACCCTGTTTTGAGGAGTTGTTAATGTTATAAAAGTGTCCAATATATTGATTTGGAGTAAATGGGTTTGTATTTCGTTTTAATTTTGTTTCTTGCAAACATATTATATCCGGATTTTTGTCTTTAATTAAGAGTTGAAGATTGCTGTAATTATTAATGTACCCACGAATATTCCACTGAACAATTGAAAGTGCCATTAAAACTAATATTGCAATAAAAAAAAAAAGATAAAAAAAGGAGGAGAGGAGTTGCGAATAAGTAAACGGTTTATTTTATTGCCTTGTTTTGTTGTAATTTTAAACAGATGACTCATCATCTGTATTCATAAATTCTATACCTTGAGTATCATTATCAGAACTGGGTTCTGTGAGATCAATCGGTTGAATTGAATCAGAGTAAGGTAGAATTATATTAAGAGAACTTTTCGAAGTTGTTGGTTGCTCTTCGGAATTAAGAAGAGAGTTTTTATTATTTTTGCCTGTCTGTTTTTTTGTTTTAGTTTTTGATGATATGGCTTCTAGCGCAATTTGCTTCGACCGTCTTATGTTAGTTTTGGGGGTTTCTTTTATTTCGTGTACGGTTTCTTTTGTAGAGATATTTTTTTTTTTGGGGAAGTTCGAGAATTAACTTGATGAACAGATTCATTGTTTTTTTGTGTTTCTACAACGCGAAGTTTGCTTTTGTTTTGTGACTGGGAGTCAACTGAAATGGATTGAAATTCTTCATTGTTATCATTAGATTTTCCTTTTATTTCCTTTAAAATTTCCTCATGGCTTTTTTTAATGGGTCCACTAGAGGGAAGATTTAAGTTCAATGGATTTGTAACTGTGTTAATTTCTTTAGAGTAGTGTTGATTATTTATGAGTATGTCTTTTTGGTGTGTAATGGGATTGCTGTGTGTAAGTATAGATGAAAAAGTTGCAAATGATGTGTTGCTTAGATTTTGGCTCTTGTAAATAGCAAGTGCTTCACGCATTGAACATTTTTGTTTTATTTTTATTCTTAAAATTTCTTTTTGTTGCTTAAATTTTGAGCAATCAGGAGAAGATGCAGGGTGTTTGTCTGCACAGTTTGCACAATATATTCTGGAACATTCGTTTGGCGCATGAGGTGGAAAATTACAATTGACGCAGGACGGAGTGTTCTTACAGCGTTTCGCAGTATGGCCTAAGAGTTGGCAATTGCGGCATCTCATTGGGTTGGGCACATATTCCCGTACCTTAACCTTATACCATGATATGTCGATTGTTTGAGGAAGATGATAAAGATCAAACGTGAGGAGAATGACTCCAGAGGGTATTTTTTTGTCGTCCATTATTTTTTCATATTTGTAAACATCTACTACACCTTGTGCACTTAGTTCTTCTATTATTTCTTTCTCTGGAACTTTATTTAAGTAAGGTGCGTAGACTGTGCTTTTTGTATAATTAAGGTTTTCGTAGAGTTTACATACTATTGGACAAATGCCCAAGAGTTCCTTAGATGAAACAAATTTTTTTGCTATAATGTCATCTTTTACCAGCAAGAGCAAACTACCATCTCTTAATTGAGATATTGAAGTTATTTCTTTACTGATAAGATGGAGTGCTCTATGAATAGCAAAACAAGAGAATTCTGATAAAGGTTTTTTTTCATCAGTTGAAGAGACAACAACAAATTTCGGATTAGGAGATTTTTTTTCTGGAATTGGGAGTAAAGGGAAATCCTCTGGAGAGCCAACTCTCTTACGTTTTTTGCGTTTGCTTTGGGGACTGTCTGCTAAAAGAGCAAACCTATTTTCCCCTGAAGAGGGGGGCCCAAAGGGCATTATTTTGTTAAGTCGTATATATGTGAGTAATTATGTGTATCCAAGATGTAAAGTTTTTACCGTTGTGCGATGTATTCGACTTTTTACAAGATTTTATAAGTTTTATTATGTTTCGTTGTTACAAAAAAAGCTTCAATCCGAATTGACAACCGTACGCGTTGGAGGCTAGTCGAAGACTGATATATATATATATATATATATATATATATATATATATATATATATATATATATATATATATATATATATATATATATATATATATATATATATATATATATATATATATATATATATATATATATATATATATATATATATATATATATATATATATATATATATATATATATATATATATATATATATATATATATATATATATATACATATATATATATATATATATAGGGTGTTTTTTTAAGCCCGATAGAACTTGAAATTGTAAAAAATAACACAAAAAATTAAATTGTAATCAAAATTTTTTTTTATTCGAAAGATCAATACGTGACATTAACATTTGAAAATGATTTCGGGCATATGGGCACCGCGGCTGTTCTTGACGAAGCGCATTCTGGACGTCCAATTTTGGGCCACTTTTTCGAGCACTGCTGGCCGTATGTCACGAACAACACGAACAATGCTGGCCTCCAAGGCGTCAATTGTTGCTGGTTTATCAGCATAAACCAGTGACTTCACGTAGCCCCACAGGAAATAATCGAGAGGTGTCAAATCGCACGACCTTGGAGGCCAATTGACAGGTCCATTTCTCGAAATCAAATTATCGCCAAATTTTGATTTCAGTAAGTCGATGGTTGCGTTCGCCGTATGGCACGTAGCGCCATCCTGTTGAAACCACATCTCCTCCGGATCAATGTCATCCATATTTTCAAACAAAAAATCATTGATCATGGTGCGGTAACGATCTCCATTGACCGTAACGCGAGCTCCGGCCTCATTTTTGAAGAAATAAGGTCCGATGATGCCACCAGCATGAAAACCGCACCAAACAGTGCATTTTTCTGGATGTAATGGAGTCTGTAGGGTCTCTTGTGGATTGGTCTCACTCCATATGCGGCAATTTTGCTTATTAACAAACCCGTTAAGCCAAAAATGCGCCTCATCGCTGAACACAATTTTTGGATAAAACAACGGGTCAGTTGCCAACTGCTGTAGAGCCCAATCGGCGAAAGAACGACGCATACAATGGTCTCGTGGCTTCAATTCAATGATTTGTCAGAGTATACTGAAACAAATAAAAAAAATGTTTCATCAAAATTTAAATTTTTGGAGAGATTTTAATGCTTGGAGCCCATTATGGGGATCTCCAAATACAAATTCGAAAGGAGCTTCACTAGAATACTTTCTGAGCAATCATAATTTCTTTGTATTAAATGATGATACCCCCACTCACTTAAGTACACACAATACTTTTTCTAATATTGACTTGACAATTGCGTCCATCTCATTATTACCAATAAGTAAGTGGAACGTTATTAACGATCTTTACAACAGCGACCACCTTCCAATAGTTACGGAAATTCTTTTGGATAACCAAAGAATTTACAAGCCATTACCTAGGTATAACGTCAAGAAGGCACAATGGAACCTGTTTCAAGAAAGGATTTCAGAATACAATAGTATTTATCCTATGTCTGACAACATTAATAAAGAAGCAGCGATAGTAAGAAAAATTGTTCACCTTTCCGCTAACGAAGCCATTCCGAAAATATGCGGTCACTCCAAAACAAAACGAAAGATCCTTCCCTGGTGGTCATCTGAAATACAGCAACTTAGAGACAAAAAACAACTCGCTTGGAAAGTATTTCGAAAAAATATGATCATAGAAAATTTAATAAATTACAAAAGGTGTAACGCAATATTTAATAGAGCAAGGAAAGCAGCCAAACAAAAATCATTTGAAGAATTCTCAGAGCAACTTAATCCTATTACGCCATCTGCCATTCTATGGCAAGGGATTCGCAACTTAACAGGAAATTTTCGGCCAACTTCGATAACCTCAATTAAAATGAATGGAATATACATAACAGACTCCTATGATCTCTCGAACTCTTTTGGTGACCACTGGATGAACTCCTCTAAAGACCAGAATTTTTCTCAGACATTTAATAACAATAAACATCAAATTCTCCCGCTTCTTAACGTTTCCGCTTGCCCCACAAAATCTTTAGAATTAGACAAACCCTTTCTAATGCAAGAATTATTTCTTAGCCTTGAAACATCTAAGGGCAAGACCCCCGGACTAGATACAATTTCATATCCGATGCTTAAGAACACCCCGCTGTGCTTCAAAGAGCGCTTATTAAAATTGTTTAACAAAATTTTCGAAACTGGAATAATCCCGCAATTTTTCAAAACAGCCCTAATCGTTCCCATACATAAACCCGGTAAGTCTATGGAAAGTATGGACTCTTTTAGACCTATTTCACTTTTACCATGCACAACAAAGCTTTTGGAGAAGATGATCTCAACTCGCCTAATGTGGTTTGCCAAGAAGCATAATCAAACTGGCTTCCAATCTGGCGTTAGTACAATTGACGCACTGTTATACTTAGATCACACTATATGCAGAAATAGGTCTTCTAGAAGACACACCTCAATACTTTCCATAGATTTTATAAAAGCCTTCGATAGAATCGGCGTACACATTGTACTTCAAAAATGTTTAACTTTATTAAGTCATTTTTAACAAATCGACAGTTTAAAGTGAGGGCCAATAACGCTATTTCAAAACTATTTTCTTTAGAAAATGGCATCCCCCAAGGATCACCACTTTCAGTCACGCTTTTCGTCATTGCATTTGACGACCTGAGTCAGATATTGGCAGTGAATAAAATTTATCACTGTCTCTATGCAGATGATCTCTATATCATTTCAAATTCACAATCATTGGCAGAAATTAAAAGTAGTTTTGAAAATGCGTTACAATTGATTTCGATTTGGTCATCAAGATCAGGTGCAGATATTTCATTTGAAAAAACGAAACATTTGCACATCTGCAGAAAACGCAACTGCAACAACATTAGCATTTCAGTCAATAACACAAACATTAAAAATGTGGAATATTGTAAAATATTAGGTTTAAACTTAGACAACAAATATACATTCAAATACCATTGTAATTATCTGAAAAAAAATTAACAAGTAGACTAAATATTTTAAAGTTTCTGGCATCAAAAAAAAGTTTGAAGCATACTAACATACTCATAAGATATGTTAAATCTGTTATATTATCCAAAATAGAATATGGACTACCAATATATTGTAAAGCAGCTAAATATAACTTGCAGAAAGTGGAGAATATTTTGAACGCATCCCTTAGAACAAGCATGAGAGCATTTCGGACAACCCCAATAAAAAATTTACTCGCAGAGGCGGGAGTTGAAGAATTGCGCATACACGCGAATATATCGAAGTTCCGTTTACTACATAAAGTTTTATTCGCCAAAGGAACTATCCTTCAAAAGCATGTGATTAAACTTGATAAGAGGAAAACAGAACAAAAATTTCCATCCACACTCTCTCACCTGCATAAAATGACGAAAAAGTTTGACTTTGGTAAATGTATTAAAACAAGAGAGAATTTTGCGCCCTGGCTTTTAAATCCTAAAACCTTCATAAATAATCTAGCTATCCACAACAAATCCACCACTGCCCCCGAAGTTTATCGGCAACTCTTCATTAAAATTTTTACTACAATGAAGGCAAAAGACTGGCACTTCCTGTTCACTGATGGCTCAAAAACAACACATCACGTTGGATTTGCGATTGTTGACGAAAATAGCTCCACTGAAAGTATTGGTATTTTACCCTCTCGCTCTTCGATTTTTGAAGCTGAAGCAATTGCTGTCTATGAGACGCTAAATCGCCATAGAAACGAAAATAAGAAAATCGTAGTTTGTACGGATAGTTATTCGGTTTTTGATGCAGTCAAAAATTTGAAAAATAAAAATGAAATAATATCATCTATTCGGCAATTACTTATCCAAATGAGCGGTAGGGCAAAAATATTTTGGATCCCTAGCCACACAAGAATAGCTGGAAATGAAGCGGCAGATTATTTAGCCAAGCAAGCAAATCTGCACCCAACATTTACATTCATGCCACATTCGAAGAACTTTGTGATACGAACGGCTTTAAATCATCTTAGTATTTCTCTTTTAAGATCATGGGAAAAATACGATCATCTATATAAAAGAATCAACCCCGATAAAGTTCCACTGAAAGTACCTACCACAACCAGTTTTTTCAACAATAAAGCCTATACTCGTCTGCGTCTTACACACACAAAACTCACTGACCAGCATCTTCTTTCACGAGATCCTCAACCCATATGCCCCTTCTGCAACAAGACAGTATTATACACCTCTTGAAAACGTGCGCTTCCTTAAGCTCCATTCGCCTCAGACTGTGTGGTACTGATGACATCATTAACCTCCTACAAACCCCATCAGAACATAATGTAAATATCACCAATGCTTTTCTAAATTGCTTAAATATTCAACACAAAATTTAAAATCTGCAGGTTAGATTCAGTCAAATAAATTTTTTTTTCTTTTTGTATGTAAAAACTATTTGTAATATTCCCAAGCCGATAGCCTCTGTTGCTAGTGCTTTATTGTTACAGATTTATTATAATTTAAATTGTAATAATATCTAAAGAAATAAATAAATAAATAAATAAATAAATATATATATATATATATATATATATATATATATATATATATATATATATATATATATATATATATATATATATATATATATATATATATATATATATATATATATATATATATATATATATATATATATATATATATATATATATATATATATATATATATATATATATATATATATATATATATATATATATATGTAAAATATTGAATAGTTAATTAAAGGTTGAAGTTTTTAGTTTTTAAATTTATTCATTTATTACAATAGTTTTTTGATTTTTAAATTCATTAATTTATTGCAATAGTTTTTTGGTTTTTAAATTCATTTTTTGTTACAAAAGTTTTTGGTTTTTAGATTTTAATTAAAAACTGTAAATAAACTAAGTTAATTTGAAAATATACAAGTTCACTTCGTTCAACTTGATTTAAATAAGAGCACTATTTACAAGTTTAAATAATTATATAGCGACTTTAATTTTATAAATTACAACTTTTATTCAACTTTACACAACTTCCGTAAATCAAACTTCTCAACCGTCTTCAACTCTTTTCTTCTTACGACTGCCCTCTATTAACTTCATGCGCTTATGTGGTGAAAACCGCAAGTCTCGTTATTTACCCCACACTACATATATATATATGTAGTGTGGGGTAAATAAATATATATATATATATATATATATATATATATATATATATATATATATATATATATATATATATATATATATATATATATATATATATATATATATATATAGATATATGTATTTTATTTTTTAGTTGTAAATCAAACGTTCGCCGTCTTTGTCAGACTACGTTGCAAAAATTTTAATTGGCAAAATTAGGTAAAAGTGCTAGAAAACAATTTAAAAAAGGTACAAGAAAGATAAAACATTTAGTGGAAAAATAAAAGAATGCAGTAGACAAAAAACAGAACAAATTTATGTAATGGAATATTCCCAAAAAACTGAATTGCGCAGTACGTACGAGCTGCCTACTGCCGGCTTACAATGTATGCGAGATTGTATCCGAGCTGCCTACTTCCGACTTACAAAGTATGCGAGATTGTATTCGAGCTGCCCACTTATAGCTTACAATGTATGTTAGGAAGTAATGAGCTTTTGTTGGATGAACACCACACTAGCTCGCTTACTTTGTGTGAAGGTGGTAGGCGTTCACTCTACAAATGCGGCAATGTATATGAAAGAGTATACTAGGTTCGTGTATGAGATGGTGTGCATTACTGACCTACAAGTGTGCATCGGATCATCGCTTCTGTAAGCGAAACTTTGGCCGCTGGGTTATAAATGTGTTACAAAAGATGAATGTAATACATTTTTGGGAACTCCATATACTACTTTCATACACTTTGTAAATTATCATTCATTGATTACAAAGTGTTGCACACATCATCGAAGAGAAGTAATTTGGTAGGCAGTGTTCGCCGATGGGTAGTAACAACAACACTCTTTTTTGTGGTCGTTTCTTTTACACATGATACGAAAGTGATTAGACACATTTTTGATGTATCACAAACGAACAATAGGTATAAATACTACCGCATCAATTTTTAAGAGTGTTTAAAATACTTGGGTGTGAAAATGATTGGGTAAACAACCAGTGTATTTATGGTTGCGGTGCACTGGCCTCTGATCATTACATTATATTTTCATTCAACTTTTGAAGAATTTTTGTTTAGTTTTTTAATAACTTGACTTCTTTGTTTCTTCAAAATGCCCTTTTTGTGACACCTTTTTTCCAAAACACCATTTTTGTGGCACTTTTTGAAATTTTTCGAAGGCAACGTTGCTTATTCCTGCTTGCTACTTATTCAAATGGAATTTGGTTTTTATCATCAAACAAAATACGTCCGTTCACGTTCGCAGCTAAACCAAAATTTCACGTTTTGACAGCGGGGATAGCTAGAATAATTTTTCGCTCGATAATATCACAATCATTCGCTTTTTACAACGTGTTGTTTTTTTTCACGCAATTTCATTCAGGATACTTTGATAAACGAATTCAGAATATATTAATGAAAGATGAGGCTAAAATCAATAAAAAATTATTTGTAATGGTTAAGTCTTTTTAATATTTTATTCATGTTTTGTCAATTTTCTGAAGCTCTAAGTGCGGGAAAAGAAACGAAATTCCATTTTAAATCCCGTTCTTAAAACCTCAAAACCACAAGGATAGTCAGAAATCATGGCAAAAACAACAGCGGAAATCACTCTTCGTTGCACATCTGCAATCTTAGCAGACATACTCGAGAGTCTTTTACAAGTGTTTAGCAAATTAGTTATAACAGCTAATTTTAGAGTAACGAAAAAAAATTAATATTTTTGGAAAAGAAATTGCAAAACTTTCATTATTCAGATTTTGTTACAAAATTTTATCAAATTAAGTGTAATGGCAACAGAAAAAAGCAAATCATAAATTTTTTATTCAAAACGCTGTTGATGAAAATAAATTTGTAGAGATTTTCTATCACAAAGGTAACTTACACGCCGGAGACTAATATTCTGTTCGCACAGGTTCAAATTTAGGAGAATTGGTGGAGAATATTTTGGATAATATATACTATTGACGATATAATCTTGTCTTGTGCCATACCGTTGTGGCTTTTGGAATTTGGTTGTTAAATCGATGACGTGGTCCTTGAACTTACCTACGCACTTATATAACAACAGATTTTTGTAAATGTTTTGTGTAAATCGAATGGAAGCGTAAGTGTTTACATGTTTTGATTGTAAAAAAATACTCGACAAGCACAGTTGTTTTGGTATTGAGAATATTTGCAAATACGAATCTGCAATGGTTTTCGGTCATACATATTTGTTCAAGTGTAGCAAATCTCAGTCTCATATATGTTGTTGTTGTTGTAGTCTTGCAGACTATAGCACGTATGCTACGTTTGCAATATCTGCAAGGTGTTCAGGGGTAGTTTGCAACGAAGAGTGATTTCCGCTAATATACTCGTATACACCGCTTTCCCACATGAAAAGTTTACTTTGCAATGTCTTGAGTTTGGCGGTGGCTAGGGAAGAGAGAGCTGCTCTCTTTTCTCTTCTTTTTCCCTTGCTACCAACAAACTCAAGACTTTGCAAAGTAAACTTTCTGTGTGTGAACGCCGTGATACTTTTGGAACAGCTATTCCACTACATTAAATTTGAAGACCATTGAAAAGTTAGAGACCGCTTCTGAGATAGCAAACTTCGCTTAAATATTAGAAATCTATTCTTTACGAACCAGAAAGTACTACAATTCGACTGCCCTGCAACCCTGCTTAGTATATAAAGTGGTTTGGACTACCTGTCACTGAAGTTAAATAGAAGTTTTCTAAAATTTTGTAAAACCTGTCAATTGTCGAAGCGATACTTTTTGCTGCAAAAAAAAAAAAAAAAAAAAAAAAAAAACAGAAAACACGCCTTCTCCTTTCATATCTTCAAAGACTGCTCAATTCATTGTGTACAAAAAGGACTCCACACATCTTTAGCACACGTCATAAAATCTTTTCAATACTCACAGCCTTTACAACATCAATGAGCAAATCCAAAAAATAGAATAAAAAAAGACGTACAATAAAACGAACAACAATGAAATTTTAATTTCACTTTTTTCTTTGATTGATGGAAAAATAACGGGGCTCATACCGATGAAAGCAACAACAAAAAGGAGCAAAATAATCATAAGCACTTGAATTATAGCAAACTTTGATTATGATGTGTGCGAGCCTTTTGGGAAGCAAAAATTAAAAGATTTGCGAAAAGGATGAGAGAGAGAGGCTGGCAGTGAAGACAAGGTTGTTGCCACATTGAACAACCAAATGCGAAAACAAGGGTAGTCTGTAAAGGACTATATAAAAAAATGAAAAGAAAGGAAGGAACAATATTAACAAAAGATGATTTTTTGCGTATTTACTTTTAAATGTTCTTTATGCGCACATGAAAAAACGTTGCATAAAACAGCTGGTGTAAAACTAAAAGTAATTGTCAAACAGACTTGCAATGCTGTTATTCAGCCAGCAGTATCAAGGAATAAAATCTTATTATGCAGTTTATCAGCATTACAAAATATTGATTGCAGTAAAAAAATCAGTTCGTTTTTGGTTTTATACCAGAAATCTAAAATATATATTTTTTCCAAATGAAGACTAAAAGTGGATATTGAGAAATGTATGTATATAGTGTGTCAGAAAATCTGATAAGGTGAATTGCTACTTTTAAATTCCTGGTATGGTGTGTCTAGCATCGAACGTGAATTTGATCGCTAAATACTTAAGTAAAATCGGCATAAGATAAAAACATCGGCATCAGGAAAAAGAGTAAAAAAACAAGTAAACACACTTTGTAACAATTTTTATTGTATGTTTATATTAGAGTACCCATCAGCTGTAATTCTGAAAAAGAGTACTGGGGCCAGATTCCGCAACTATGAATTTTTTTTGCCAGTGAACACTCAAAATAAAATTCACTGACAGACACAGTGTTCACTTTTCATTAAAAAGCGATTCCGTAAAAAACAATGAATTTTATTGCGCTGAATGTGTTTCTTCAGTCTGAATGATATGCTGATTTGTAAAATTAACTGTGTCACACAAGTTGTTGAATAGATAATTTTAATATACATACATACATAACCCTTTTGTATATCTTTTTCAATTTCAAAATATTTTACAGAAAACTAAAATTCACCGAAGATTTTTGAGGGTAAAAATTATTATAGAAAAATATAATAGATTAATAAATAAGAATTGTTCAAAAATCGTTTAGATAATCATTTCTTTACAAGATGTATACACAGCCCACATTCCCGTTCGCCTAACAGAACTAGTTCAGAAGATACAATATCCTCTAATGTAATTAATAAGAATAAGCCGAAAACACAACGTTGCATCGCGATGCTTGAATAATATATAGAGGCTTGGTGTATTTAGATATCTAATTTTCTTTATTTAATTACTTTAAATAAATCAAAATTTCAATTAAAAATTTTTTTAACTAAAAGTTAAAAACTTTTCGCAAGACCAAGAGTGAAAAAACCTTTCGGTTCCGTTCGGTGAAACTAAAAAGTAATTTTTTCTTATGGAAAAATTCTACGAATTACCACAGGTTTAATAAGGGTGACGTACTTGATGACCATATTACCGCTACGATGACCCCTGGGAACAGGTTTTGCCTTGACATATTCCTAACCAGAGCATGCTGTTTTTCAGGTAAAGAGGGGAAAGAGTTCCTCGTTTGTTGTGGCAAATAAAACTCTAGGAAGCCGCATGACTTATGCTGTGTTGTCTTCTGAAACACTTACCAAAGGTTTAAAATGGCAGAATGGGGATCAGCATTGCCCCCGGGTGGTTCTGCTTGCAGTTCTACCCGCGCTGATCATGGTTGAGGTGCTTACATTGGCTGAAACGTCTTGGCTGTGGTTGAAACCTCAAACGCAGGAAGATGGAGTTAGTTTCCCTGATAACTGTTTGGTATGTGGCTTGTTTCGGGGACTAACATATGGCTACAAAAATATGGCAAAAATTGCTACCTGTGTGAGCCCGGTAAGCCACATGGGGGCGCAGGTGAATCGTGGAAATCATCAGATAGGGCCGTAGAGGCAGGTACTGATGTAAATCTTTTTCACTACTACCGTTACGATGATTATATTGACGCCGGAGAGCAAATTTTTATCTTGGCGTACACCAAACCAAGGTTCTTTGATTTCTGGCGCATAGTGCCGAAGGAGACCCTCATTTGTTGTATCAAATAAAACTGTAGGAAGCCGCTTAACTTATGTTGCTGTGCCAAGGGCTAAAATTGGCAGAACGGAGATCAGAAAAGTACTCGAAAGGTATTGCTTTGCAGACCATCTCGGTGTTGATCATGGTTGAGGTCCAGACTTAAAGCTTTAAACACATAGACGACAGCAGACAACAAGCAGCAACCTGTCAAAAATAAAATACATGTGTTTAAATGCACACGATTATTTTAACGACATCACAGCAGCACGACTTCACAACAGTATTTGCTGCTGCTGACAACTTAGATTAATTTTTATTTTCGTAAGCAGCAAAAAGTAAATGCAGTGCTGCCACTATTAATATAAATTGGCAGCAATAAAAAATAAAATTTGTTTGAAATATTTAATAGAAATAAACATCAACACACTGTCAGAAGTTTCCTTATGAGTATGGACAAAAGAGTTGAAGTTTTTTTATACATATAAAGTTTTGTAAAATTGGAGTTATATTTTTGAAAAAAAAAAATTTTATAAAGCAAGATGTGCTGTTACTCCAAAAAATGCAGTTCCATTATTTTATTTCTCTATTTCATTCCGTACATTTAATGGGAATAAAATATCAAACTAAATAAATTACTTAAGTTTTCTAGAAGATCACAGAGGCATTATGCCGCTCTCGTTAAATACAATTCAACTGTAATGGTCTTATTAAAAAAAAAAAAAAATATTTCTCGTTTTCTAAGCTCTTCGTAGACAAATTTTGTGTGCAAATATGGAAACATAAAATATTTTTTACAAATAAGTCTTTAATCTCGTTTTAGGTTTTTAAATTTTTTTGAGGTTTCTAAACGCCCTGATACACTATTCTACACGATCGTACGATTTAATAGCAGAGAAATGTTTTAAAAGTCTATCCGACTTTACAAAATCGTTTCAAAATAGCGTTGTAGTGCCACAATATTATACAAGTATTATTGCAACAATTTATATATACAATATTGATTATGAAACAATTATAGTTAGCTTAAAAAACACAATTTTTCTAAAACTTTGGCCCTGACAAGATCCCCAGCTGTATTTTGATAAATAGTGCTGAAGCAGTAGCCATACCTTTCACTATTGTGTTTAACATATCTATCAGAATTGGTTTCGTCCCAACTATTTGGAAAACATCCAACATAGTTCCTTTGTTTAAATCAGGCAACAAAGCAGAAATTGAAAATTACCGTGGCATTGCAAAACTTAGTGTTATTCCCAAAATTTTCGAGAAATTGATAACTGAGCAGTTATGTTTACATGTGTTGAGATTAATGTCTCCACATCAACACGGGTTTCAAAAGGGATGCTCAACCACCAGGAACTTGTTCCAATTCACTATCTCCTGTAAGTCGAGGACTATTTCTAAAGAACCAAGCAGATGTAATTTATACCGATTTCAGCAAAGCGTTTGATAAAGTGAATCATTCACTTCTTGTAAAGAAGTTGTAAATTTTGGGCTTTATAAATCAAGCTTTAAAGTGGTTATTTTCATACTTGTCGGACAGGAAGCAAAATGTAATTTTCAGAAACGTAGTTTCAAAAAATATACAAGTACTGGTATATCACAGGGGAGCCATATTGGACCACTGCTATTTTCGCTGTATATTAATGATTTGCCGGATGTAATAAAGTTGTCAAATGTTTTAGTGTATGCAGACGACGTCAAAATCTTCCTATGTTATAATAACTTTTTGGTTCATTAATTTCTCCAAATGAATTTAGATTCAATTTATAATTGGTGCAAAGTCAATCTGATGGAGCTTAATTTTAAAAAATGCAAGCAAATGCGTTTTTTTAGAAGCAATCCGAACTTCGTTAATTATTTTCTAAATGGTCATAAAATTGATACCGTGGACAGTATAATGGATTTAGGTATTTATTTGATCCAAAAATGAGTTTTATTTCGCATATCAAAGCTACAGTAAATAAGGCCACTGGGTTTTATAAAACGTTGGTCCAAAGAGTTCGCAGATCCTTTCGAAAACGTTATATACTGCACTGGTTCGTTCTATATTAGAATATGGATCGATTATTTGGGTTTCTATCTATCAGATTCAGTTAAAGACAATTGAGTCAGTGCAAAAGCAGTTTCTGTTATTTTGCTTTCAAGGGTTACGCGCCAACCTTCAAAACTTGCCTTCGTATACGGCTCGTCTGGCTCTCATCAAGCTGTCTGCTTTGAAAGGCCGTAGAACTATGCTCAACGTTTCTTTTGCTCTGAAGCTGATTAATGGTGATATCTGCTCTGGATTTTTGGTTAATGAAATTTCATTAAACATTCCTCAACGCTCTTCCCGGTATTTCTTTCCGTTATTTGTGGAATTTTCCAAAGTTTCAGGAGAGTGTGTATGCAGTTCAACCAACTGTTTGGACTAATTGGTTTTTCATTAAATCTAAATGTTGTGAAGAATTCAATTATTGTCTATTTAAATTCATAACTTTTCTCTTTGTTGTTTATACCTGTTAATTATTTTGTTTTTTTACATATTTTAATATTTATATACACATGTACATATTAACATATTATTAATGTGTGTAAAGAATATTTCCATAGAAAAATAAATAAAAAATTAATTAAAAACTTTTATTGTCATAATTATTTAAATTTTTCTTGAGGTACCAATAATATTCTCATATTTATCATATATCACACTGATTGCAGAGAAAACACTATTGGGGGATTCAAACGGTGTCATATCACTCATAATGTCATAATATTTTATATTGTGTATCGAACAAAAAAGTCAGAAAGTACAAGTTCTAAGACATTTTAAAGGGATTTTGCCGTAACTAAACCGTAAACATCTCACCTGACTCAAATTTATAATAATTTATGTCAGAATGCTCATACTAATATTTTAAGACTTATGACATTTAATTATTTAGTAAATCGCACGATCGTGTAGGATACCTTAATGCATATTTCATGGCCTTTAACAAATTTAACGTGATATCGAATAAAAATTTACATATAAATCACTTGTGATGATAATTTAAAAAAATTCTTTTAAGCTTCTGCTTTTTCAGAACTGTCTTCTCCAAAATCACAAACACAATCATTCAAATTAACTTTTGTGGGATGTTAGCTCGAGTGTGTGCTTTTAAAATTCTATGCAAATAAATGCCAACTTTCAATTGATTTTGGAAAGCAATTTAAAATAAATGTTTTTGTTCGTTATTTTTTATTTAGCGAAATCATATGCCACACGGGTAGCAACTACTAAACTATTGTGTTCTAAAATGCAAAAAAAAAGCCCAAAAATATGTTGTTTTAATTTACGCCCTAATAAAGTTCAATTAAGTTAAAAGCTTTATTTCTTGTTGAATATAAGACGTGATGTCCTTTTCATTTGTATTTCTCTAAATGGCAATGCTGATGGCTTAAGTGCTGCTTTCAATGTAAAGGTGCTCTAGTGGAAATGTTTAATGTTGTATGGTTTTGCCATCTACACCTACACCTACACCTACTCGTACATGTACTCGTACACAATTTGCAAGCCATGAACGGCGGGCATTCTTTCATTGTAGCACCTCTAAGAGCCTCTTAAAAAACCAGAAAACAGACGGTGTTGAGCTAAGCACTCTTTTAAGTGATTAAAAATAAGTCTTATGACGCTTTATAAGTAAATATTATTTCTTTAAATGGCCACGTTTCTTAAAAAAGTGAGCAAGTCTGCACTTCCTTTAAGAATTGTTTATTAAAAATTGTTGTGTTTTCTAGCCATTTTAACTTGAAATGTGTTTGTATTGTTGAATTTTTCTTGTTAATTTTTGTATTAAGTAAAACATGCGAAAAACCACTTTGGCCAAATTGACAAACAGGCAAAACAGCATCGTAAACATTTGTTAACTTGTTTTTATTATTTCCGTTTTTCATTCATATCTTTTGTTAAACACCTTCACTTTGTGAAATGTTTACTTTTTCCTGCATTTTCACGACATTAATCCCCAGAGCAGGTTTGTTAAGTTTTAGCGATGAGGGGAAAAATCTGAACAATAAAATGCCGACGGGCTGCTAAATATAAAAATAACCACTTTGCTTCCATCAGCAGCAATTTTATCATCATCATACTCGTACACTTACTTCTTCGCCATCAACGTCATTGCTGCCATCGTTATCATCCTTGTTGCAGATAACAACAATGCAATAGAAGCAAAAAAAAAAAAAAAAGAACATTTGCATGAATACGTTGAGTGCGAATTTTTCACTTTTACATTCTAGAAAAAAATAAAAATATAAACTAAAAAAAAAGAAAGATATCTGTACAAAATTAAATGTTTGTCACTAATTACTTTACTGGAATGGTTGTCATTTCAAAGAAGTAAACGAAATCTCTTTTATTAAGTGCAAAATTTTAATGGTGGATGTTTAAGATATACTTTAAAATCGCCAATATGAGAACAATTAGTTAAGATGAGGAGTATTAGGGGCTATGAATTTTGTTAAGGGCTTAAAAAAAATGTACACTAGAGCGTACAATATCGTATTGAATAACATTGCGATACTTGTAAATTATGGTACCATATACCTGGTGGACATATAATTAAAACACAGACGTGATCCTTCATTCTTTCGGCATTTTATGTATATGATCTATTGATATTTCAGCGGAACTTTTTCACCGCAAAGATTAGTTTGATTTACAGCATTGTCAACTCGGTGCGTTTTGCACCGTTTTTGGTGCTTATTGAAACTTTTTGTGTGCGACAAATCCTTATCCGGAGCGTGGTGCGCTTTTTTCCAATTTTCGGTGCGTTTTTAATTTTCGGTGGCACATTACTTTCGGTTCTAGTATAAGAAACAACTTTTTGCACTATATATCTGTAATACATTCAATAAAATTTTATACAAGTATGCAAAAGTTGCAGATTTCATCAGCAACAGCGTACAATTAGACACACGGAAAGTTAACTTTGTAATATCTTGAGCAATGGTGCCAGATATTTGTATCGGAAACTCTTCAAAATGGTTTTTTTGCGGAATTTTGGATATATCTCAGCTATACGTAAACCGATTTTACTGAATTTCAATAGCAATCTCATGAATCGATGGGGTAATAGAATGGTGAAAGAAAAAAGTTTCTAAACCTAATGTTTTTCTCAGAAACGGTATTTTAACGACCGACAGACGAATATCGCTTTATCGAATTATCTATTAATTCTGATTCAGAATATATATACTTTATAGGGTCGGAAATGAAAATTTATTGTGTGCCAAAATGAAAAATTTCGATTATATTCGCTCGCTCATGTAATATCTTGTCGCAAGTAGCAATATTTTTTTTTTCTTAGAATTTTTTTATTTATTGAATCTTCAAAATGAGCTAACAATAAGTATTCAAATCTTAATACTAAATTTAAAGTTAAAAAAAAACTTAAGTCCGGCCAATGCTAGACGAAAAGTTTTATAATGCGGGAGCTATTTCGGTAAAATCACCTAGTGAGCAATCTGATGGTGGCAACGGTATCCCTTCTGCTCAACCGACTGTTGCCGTCAAAATTAAGTATATTACGCGCAAGAGGGTTTGGATGAAGTTCCAGTTTACTGACATACCTTGTCGCATACTTAGAAAGTTCCTCTTTTACCAGCGGAACACTCAGATCTTTATGAATTCGTGAATTTTTTACGTACCATGGAGCTGCAGTAATCGTTGGTAGAATTTTGTTTTGTCGCCTTTGGATTTTTTCAATGTTTGACGCTGAGGCGGTGCCCCATAACTGAATTCCGTAGCACCATATAGGCTTTAGTATTGCGTTGTATAACAAAAGTTTGCAATCTAATTTCAGTGTCGAATTTCTGCCCATAAGCCAATTTAGCTGCGCTGCTTTTAGTTTTAACTGAGTGACCTTTGCTTCAATGTGAGACTTCCACGTTAGCCTACGGTCCAGGTGAATACCAAGGTACTTGACTTCGTTGTGCTGCGGAGTAGATGAGTTGTTAATTTGGATAGGCGGACATGTTTGCCTACACAGTGTGAATGTAACATGAGTACATTTCTGTTCATTAACTTTGATTTTCCAAAGTTTTAGCCATTTCTCTAATATTGAAGTATATTCCTGTAAATTTCGTGATGCTAAATGGTGGTTTTCATGAACACTCAAAAACGCTGTGTCATATGCAAAGGTAGAAGTGTGGATTCCAGATGTCGTTGGCATGTCAGAGGCGTAAATCAAATATAAAGTAGGCCCCAGTATGCTGCCTTGGGGAACTCCTGCCTTGATTGGCTGAGATGGGCTTATAAAGTCGCCTTCTCTGATAACAAACTTCCGCCCATATAAGTAGCTTTCCAGAAGCTTGTGTGTATTTGCAGGCAAGTTTAACTTTATTTTGTGCATCAAGCCGTCGTGCCACACTTTATCAAAAGCTTGAGAAATATCAATGAAAAGAGCTGAGCAATACTTCTTCTCCTCAAAGGTCTGTCTTATGACATTGACTAGCCTGTGCGTTTGTTCTATGGTGCTGTGTTTAGCCCGAAAGCCAAATTGATGATCAGGGATGCATCCCACATTGTTCAATATTGGTCTCATTAACAATTTTTCGAATAGTTTTGAAATTGTTGGTAAAAGACTTATTGGTCTATATGATTCTACCTTAGTCAGATCCTTCCCTGGCTTGGGCATCATAGTAATCATTGAGACCTTCCACTCTGGAAGATAATACTCAAGGCGTAAAATAGCGTTAAAAATAAAAAATAGAACTCTTCTAGCTATACGAGGTAACTGTTCAAGCATTTTACCAGTAATTTGATCAATGCCTGGAACTTTACTGGGGTTTTTATTACCGATAACGTTTTCGATACCTGGTGGTGTCGAAACATAGGTGGCTTACCTATTACGGGTCTTTTTAAACGTTTTGTCGCTTTCCACAAGGAATAATCAGATTGAGGAGTACCATCAAGGCTTTCCAAATTTAGGGCCAAATCCAAAAAAAATTCTTACTTGAGTTTTAACGCATACGTTAGTTACTAAACACATTAACACTACCATACATTTGTTAAAAAAGTTTATGCGAAAACAGTACATTAACTTTTAAGTGTAGTAAGAAATTTAACTGTTTTGTTCTGGCAATACCGTTATGTTCAGTTGTAAGTTTTTTAATAGTGATGTATGAAAACTAATATTCGAAAACTGAAAAACGAATTAAAAAAATAAAAAATTATTATTATTACTTAAAGTAACACATTTTTGACAAACATTTCCTGGATTTACCTTTTTAATAAATAATGAGTATATAATATGTAGTATATTAATCGAATTGAGAAAAATTAATAGGATTACTTATACTTAAAATATTTTTATTATTCGAATAACGTTTTTCATTGTATTCGTTTGATTGAAAGTGTATCACTAACATATTTATTATTTATGTTTCCCTATTATGTAACGCTCAAATTTATTTATCTAACAATCATAATACATCGTTTTTGTTAATATTTTCCATAAAATTCTGAATTAAAAGACAAATAAAAATCAAGAATTCAAAAGTCATTTTAACGTACAGTTAAAGTGGCCTAGTTCAACTTTAAACGTATGGTAAGCTAATAATTGTTTTTGGACACAACGTTATGAAATTTTTCTTAACAATTGCTTACCAAGCTTTGTTAAGTTTTTTTGCATACGGCCGTTTATGTTTTAAGGGAAGCAATTCTATGGACTTCAAGCAGATTTCTTAGCTGAGTTATACATTCCCGTATCCTAGTTTTAAGCTGGGGCGACCTGCGAAGTTGCCACTCTCTTCTGACTCTTCTTTTTTCTGACAGAAGTTGCTCAATTTCAGACAAATAAGTTCTATTGTTCTCATTTCTAGATCTTAAATGACTAGTAGTAGCATGCTGTACTAGTGGTAGCATGCTGTATCGATTTGCTTTTGCATAAAGAAGTGCTCAAGTTCATTTTTGTGTTAGCGAATGCCGTTTGCGTCCCAAAAACGTATTTTTAACCACTAATTTTTTTAAAATTGCCTGTGAAATAGTGGATTGCATTTTCAGCATTTCCTGCATCATGTTCGTCATAGAAACCGTAAATGTATTTATAGACTGAACAAGAGTCTGCAGAGTTGCCTCAAGACTGCTAAAATTTTGGTCGGAGTTTTGAGGCTTGGGCTCCTGATTCAAGTTTGGTGTATCGGATTTTACCACATTATCATAAGAAATTTGTTGGGGGTTTTGCACGTTTATATGGCTGGTTGACTGGCGTACATGGGGAAAATTGCTTGTAGAAATGGTGTTTGTATGCTGGGGTGGCATATATAAAATTGATGGCCTATTTGTCATTGACCTCTTGAAGTGAGTATAGACAGGGCAACCCCTGTAGTTTGCAGTATGATTGCCTCCACAATTACTGCATTTTTTAACGCTCGAGTCAGTCTTAGGTTTTTTGCACTGTGATGTACCGTGAAGTTCTCCACACACAACGCAAACTGCGGGCAACTTACAATAGGCCTTAGTATGGCCAAATTCTTGGTAGTTTAGGCATTGAACGGGCCCTAAACGCTTATGAGGTTCCTCAACGGTAACTTTACGATGCAAAAGATATTTGAGGTTATAAATTGGATGCACTTCATTCTTTTTCAAGAGAATATCTCTAGATTCCAATTCAGCCACATGTTTAATTTTAAAGCCATTGTCCTCTAGTCCGGTTTTGACATCATTCGTAACTACAAATGGGTCAATCCCTTTTATGACAACCTGAATACCTTTGGCACTTTTAAGCTGATATGTGTAAAATGATCGTTATTCCTTCTCCAGAACGTCAGACAACTTTCGGTATTCATTTTTACTGTTTACCTGGATTTTCGTTTCATTCGTGCTGCCGTGCTTAACCGATGTTACGTTAAAAGTGTCTTTGCGAGAAAAAATCTACCCTAACCTTCGCAGCTGCTACTGAGGATCAACCTAATGATTGAAAATTCCGAATGGGGGCTGGTGAGTAGTGTCGCGACTACGAAACACCTAGTTGTCCAGTAGCTAAAGATTTGATTATTGTGTTTCTTGCCTTCTTCAATCAAAAATTATCGATCGCAGCAAATTTGTAAAAACACCTTCTTAAGAAAAACTTAAGAAAGAAAAAAACTTGTACTAAAGCCCGATGTACAAATATGCAAAGACAAAACTCAAAAAAATTCAGTTTATATTTGTATATTACGCCAAATGTTGGCTACAGAAGATATTGTGGGCTGACTCCTTTTAGGGCAAACTATCGCTAGTAAGAGTCGTTTCGTTCATTCTTGAATATAGAGATGATATCCTCGCAATGATTACCCCGTTTAAACATATTCAACCATAAGCGCAAGCATGTAACTACTTCAGGAAAGCGTTAGGGATGAAACGATTCGAGTAAATACTAGACACTTTTCTTTCGATACCAAGTACTTTTGTATGTATCTCTCAAAAAATCGATCAGAAATACTCATTTCCTTACAGACAAGCAAAAATGGTTGATAATTTTATTTGTTTTCAAAGTTTTTATAGAATAAATCCGTGCAATCCTTGCGTGCAAATGGGACCACCAAAATCGGGTGTATGATTGCATTTCATAAAAAAAGACAATAAGATTGTGATATTAAAACAAAAAGTCCAGTTACTAAAGCCATTCGAATCTTCGCTCTTACAAACAATTGAGGAAAAAAGTTACTTTTAGATATACCTATTTATACAGTTTCCATTACGATTTTTCCTTCTTGCAATTATGTTTGTTAGGGCCTTTCTACATGAGACCAACGATATGCGATATCTAAAACTTACATACATTCGTACCTACTATTTTTTATATATATTTATTTTACTGTTACATAATAGTCCCCACAAGGAACAGGTTTTGTTTTAGCGTATTCCAAACCCCAGCACTCTGTTTTTTGGGTAAAGAGTTTGTTGTAGTAAGTCAAACGCTAGGAAGCCGCATGACTTATGTTGTGTTGGCTTCGGAAATCCTTACCAAGAGTATAAATTGGCAGAACGGGGATCACCATGCACCCGGGTCGTTCTGCTTGCAGTTCAAACCATGCTGATCATGATTGAGGTGCCTACCTTGGCAGGAATATTCTGGCCGTTGTTTTTAAGCCTAAAGACGCAGGAAGGGGGAGTTAGTATCCATGATAATTGTTGATGCATAGCTTTTTTCGAGGGCTAATAACCCCCGAGGTGCTGCTACCTCACAACAGATACCTGTACTATAAGAAACCAGTGACGATGGTTAGACGGTTATTTTGGTTTAAAGGCTGATAGGCTTCGGCCTACCAACTCATTAGGCTTTGTATTCCATTGATTGCCGGGAAATTGCATACAGGAGGGATTAGAAGGCCCGAACTCCTGAACAAATGGTTGCCAAAGACATGGCAAAAATTGCTACATGTGTGTGGCTGGGAAGTCACACGGGGGCGTTGGTGAATCGTGAATAGTTCAGTCCGTGGAATTGGTCCATCATGAGATAAGGCCGTAAAGACAGGTGATGATGTATATCTTTTTCACTCACTGTTATATAATATTAAAATTACTATTTAATGAATAATAAAAAAATGGTAAGAGAGTAATTAAAAATATCCACTTCATTGCCTCAATTCATATACAATGGTCAATACTCTCAATCTGGAACGGAAAATCTTAAATAGGAACACTTGAAAAATTACGCAATTTAAAGGCGTCAGCACATAAAACATGAACTCTGTAAAATCACTCTATGAAGATAAAGTTGATGTTTTTAGTTTTCCTACACGTAGAAGAGAAAATATGGTTGATATGACAATATGTTATAGGGGAAAATTGTATTTGTATTTGTAACTATACAGTTGCAAATAAATTTGCAAGGTATACGATGCACAGCATAGGCGGAGTAACGATGGTATTAACAGTAATTTTTTACGGCACTGGACCTATTTGTACCGACCTATGCCTTCGTATAGGAAGTTGCCGCGTGGTTAACAACGAAATATCTTCAAAAACTGTAATCTAATGCAGTTAGTTGAAGGTTAAATAACAGCGATAAGCCTGACCGCACTTAAAAATTAATTACGAAGACGCGAGAGCTGTTCGCCAGCCCAGAGCTGCTTTACCACTGATGGGCTAAATGTTATTGTTGAATTATATGGCTGAACACAACGATATCAATCTGAAATTTATTTACATACCTTAATACAGCCACGAACCAAAATTATACCATTTAACCATATATTTGGTAAAAGTTATAAAAATTGTATCACAACTAACGCTGTTATTGCAAAAAATGAAATTTGACTAACGTGACCAAACATATAATACTATCAATTTTATTGGCTTGGTCAATCATACTAGTGTTGAAGTTTACAAAACTATATGATAACATGAATACTCATAAATACACACATACGTTACTTGTACAATTAAAACCACATTTTTGTAATATATTAAATATATTTTGAAATATAGATTAGAAAAAAATTAGCAAAATTTGCAATATTTCGCTGTTTTGGTAACACTGCTGCATTTTTGGAAAAAAAAACGCTGTATGCACGTACATATATATTGATATCAATTATTATACAAATATTTTTGATTTCAACTGTTTATTTTTATGATACAACTATTTGCACCACATAAAACACATTTAAATTTCTTTCAATATTATTAAAATCCAAAAAACAAAAGTACACTTAAAATTATTATAAATGCATGTCTCAAAGATTTTCACAAAAACAACAATATATCAAAATAGTTAGTATATTTTGTAAACGCACATGTGTTGCCTACACGAACAATAACCATACGCACGTTTGAAAATAACAGTCTTTTATTATAAACTACAAAAGCTATTGTTTTATTCAGACCAGAGAACTTCAAAATTGTGGTTTTACTGGATTATGTACGACACAAACATTTTTGTTCATACTGATGATCATTATTCACTCTGCCGCATACATCAAATTTTGATTATGAGCTGAATTAATAAAAGCAATTTATGAACAAGTTCGCACAGACAAGACAAGAGCTTGCAGTAAATTCATCATGTTTAAACGTTTTTATTCTCATTAACTCATACAACATGTTTGAACCGAACGTCCCATAAAAAACGAATGACATACCAACAATGCAGAGAAACAAGTTTGATCATTTGCACAATATGCTTGTCTTTTATTTGTTTTTTAGTGTTATACATGTGTTCGATTACTGGATCAATTTCAAAAAATGTAGTTTTTTATTCGCTATATTAGCTTCTAACATTGATACCAATCAAAAATTATAAATAGCTTGTTTTTTTTATGTGTCCCAGCAATATATATGTCGACATTTCATAGGAACTACCCTAGTCAGCAGTAGACATTGGAAATCTTTGAAAGATATTCTCAAACATTCAACTTTATATCCCAACAATCTAAATAAATTGTTGAGAATTTAAAAAGAAAAATGTTGTAATAATATCTGTCTAAAATAGGCTTGTTTTTTGTGTTTTTGACAGATATTATTAGAACATTTTTCTTTTTAAATTCTCAAATTTCTGACAACACTACTTCAACCCCCGTTACGGTTGGTAGAGTAAACGATAGCGTCTTGTATCTTCGAGTGAAGAGCACAAGTCCCGTTTTTTGCGGATTCACACTTAGACCGTTATTTGTACACCAGCCTTCTATAAGACTTAGTGCCTTAGAGCCTAGTTGCTGTGATAGTATATCCGGGTACTTACCCGACACAGCAACCGCAATATCATCGGCATATGCCACTGCCATAAACAGCATGGAATCTAATTCCATCAATAACGAATTCAGAGCAAGAAAAAAATCTATTTATAATTTTTTAAATTTGCTATTTTGCTATAGACAACACGAATAGGCATCTAATACCAATGTAAATTGAAATAAAAAAATTGCTTTTGTTGAAAGTAATTAACGGATTCATACACAATGATTTTTTGCTTTTTGTACCACAAAGTCTTTCAAAATTTTGAGTGTTGTGTGGAAAAGATGAGTTTGATTAGACCTATGATAAAAATAAGCAAGTGTGCAATCTGTATGTAGTTTGATTGCCTTAAAATGAACAGCGTAGAAAAAAATTCGAGCAGGTTCGATCACTTCTTTCATTCCCACTTTAAAGAAGACTATTTTTGTGAGTCAGCCAATGTGTAAGCCAGCAGAACCAAGAATGAGACATATGTTCGATTGCTTTAAAATGAATAACAAAAGACGGTGTGTGGGCCAATTCGATCATTTGCAAATAAAAGACGAGTTTTTTGTGACTTTGTTCTTGTTGGACGACTTTTAAATCATCAAGTAAAGTTCTCTGATTCAGACTACACTGAAAAAATTTTGTTCAGAAATTCTCTGAATTTTGACATTACTTTTATGAATTTTTTCATTATTTTTCAACCATTGTAACTTTGCATAGAAATAATAAAACAAATTATTTACTGAAAACCTTCATAAAAATAATGAAACATTTTAATAAGAAACATGACTTATTTTCATTAAAAGTATGAAAGACAAATCATATGATTAGTGAAATAATTTCTCTAGATCGAAGAATCAATTTAATAAAGCACATGAAAACTGTACATTAAATTAATGGAAAAGTAACATTTATTTAATGAAATAACTTCTTTGTACTAATGTAATATATTCATTAAAAATATGAAACTCCTTCATAAGGTCAATGAAGTTATTTCATTTATCTAATTTTATTATTCATTGAGCACCTGAAAAATTTACATTACATCAATGAAATAGTTACATTTGTTTAATGAAATAATATCATAACACACATTAATAAAATATGTTCACAAATGTACGTAATAAGATCAATGGAATTATTTCATTTATTCATTGATACTTTATTTCATTACACAAACAATACTATTCCTTGCTTTTGTGAAATTGTACTTAATTATGATAAAAGAAAATATTGAACAAGTATTCACCAAATAAAACAGATTTTATAAATTCAAATGACTTCAATACACTGGTATTAAAATTTTTTAAACTATTATTTGCAGTGTAGTTTTAAAAATAAACATGTCTTAAAATGATAGAAATATAATGTAGAGTTTTCAATCTTACTATGTTTAGCGTGAATTAAACTATATTAAAAACAATAATACACTGCTGCCGGCAATAATTCAACTTATGACAGTATAAAAACGTTGCCGCAGCAACATTCGAAGTTGCTTGTTTTCTAAATACAGTTTACCTTTCGGTATTTTTCAAGCCATTTAATATTTTACGTAGCCAGAGCGGCATGGAAGCTTAACGAAATAAACTAAAACAGTTTTTATATTCCTGCTCAAGGATTTCATATATTGATTTTTTAATTTATTTATTCAAGTTCATTTCAATACATAAAACTTTTTGGCAAACTTAAAATAATGTATTGATTAGTTTAACAGATCTTTGCTTTTTTATTTGAACATGATTTCCACCATGTTTCAGATATAGCTATAATATCAAGACCAGAATTTTCAAAATCATTCCCAAATTCCTCAAACTTAACTTAAGAAATATTGTTAGGCATTAAACTTTGTGCATTTATATGCCCAATGTTCTAATTACTAGAAAAATGAGAGAGAATGTAATGCAGAGCCAGCTCTGGCTACAGAACCAAGGAAATTAGGCAAATTATTAGTAAGATAGGTTAAGATTTTGCTTATATAAATATATGTTTATTTGTTTGAAAAGGAAAGTGTGAAATTTGAGATGACATGGTGAAAAGGTAAGCCGGTAAGTCGAGGTGTTCTTTTGTGGGGTTGCAAACCAAAATTTATGCAACGGATGAGATTTTTGCAACCAGGTTGGGAGGGCAAGGGAGGAACAAAACCATCAGTTTCTCCCCTATGGAATCTGAGAGAGGGTTAGACCCCACTGAGTGATTGATGCCTGTAATGAGAAATAATATGAAGCATCTCAATAGCAGTAAAATTTGTGTTTACATGGGGACCCAAATATTAAAAAGTTGATATTCATCTTTTTCTGGAGTTTTTACTGTTTGGTTTAATCATTAATTGGGAAATGTATTTAAGTTGTTGAGAAATACCTTCAAAAATTTACCTTAATAACTGTACTCATTTGTCCGGGCGTAATAACCGAAAAATACAGTTTTCCTTTCGGAAATTGTATTTCTCAAGTCATTTAATATTTTACGTAGCCACAGCAGCATGAACACTTAACGAAACAAACTAAAACAGTACTTCTTGCTTTGGTGATTTTTGCAAATTTTTTGTACTCCTGCTCAAGGATTTCATTTTTATCCTTTTCGGGAGTTTTTCATGTTTGGTTTGATCATTAATTGGGAAATGGATTTAAGTTGTTGAGGAATCTCTACAAAAATTTACTTTAATCGCTGTGCTCATTTGTCCGGGCACAAGAACCGAAAAAAATTTTAAGCCCAACTTAGAAAAAAAAGAACAAAATTTGTATGATATTTGAATTAGTAAGGATATTTTTTAGGCGTTTGACGATTGGTAAAAATATGTATTTGCATATTGCTCACCTACTGCTTATATTCGTTTCGAAACAATTTAAACAGTTTTTGAAACAGCTAGTTTTAAAAAAATTCATATTTTTTATGACACATTATTTCCCTTTTACGTCATGCATGTATGTAAATCCTATAAATCATATTCATGTATTAGACAGACTCCACCTTCTAACTGATATCTCTTTTTTATCTTTTCCTTCTGATTACTGGCGAAAACATATATGTGTTCTGTCAGCCTCTATCATTCAAATATTAAAAAAAGAGCTGTGTAGGATTTTTTTGGCATGTCCTAATTTGAAATGAAATATGAAATGAATGTATTATGGTGTCCTCTTTTTATTAGAAAAGTTGTGTGTGTATGTATGTGCATACTAAGTATGAATGTGTGAGTTCTTCTGCAGTATATGAAATTTATAACGACGGTTTTTTTTTATTAAGGTTTGTTTAGTTTTGTTATGTTTTCATCATATTAGTATTCATCAATTTTAATGAGTGCCACTGAAATAAAAGTAACAAAAAAAAAAAAAGAAAAAAATTGTGAGCAGGATGACTAAAAAATGAATATTTTACATCAGCATTCAAAAGACATGTATGTATGTACGTACACTGCTACAATCATCTAATACAGGTAGTGCATGCAAATTTTTCGGCTTGTGTAAAAAATTCAATTTTCATCCTGCCTCCCCTTTTGTTCGTGACTATTTTTTATTTGTTAATCGCGTATGGTTTTGAATTGGAAAACTGAAATAGAATGTTTTGTTTTTTAAGTTTTGTATATTTTACATTAAATTGGAATTGTAATGTATGCCTTTTGTAAATGTAATACTCATGTTTAGTTAGCTTTTTTGTCAACCACATCTAATTTTTAATATTTTCAAGTTGATTTTTTATGCAGATTCCAAATTTTATGCCGCAATAAGGATGTGGTTGATTTGAAAGGAACTTTTTAATTTTTTTTTTAGCAAAATGCAAATTGCTGTTCGCTATAGAAACAAGATTTTAATATACATTTATAAGCATATATCTACATGTATTAGTATTAAACTTCATTTATATGTAACAGTGCAACCTAAATTAGAGCGTCAAGCGTAATTTATCTGAAAAAAATCATCATGTAAATACAAAATGTATGAGACCAACCCAAAAGAGGTTTATACAATATTTAAGGTACGATTACATGGTAATGCAAAGTGTTGATGTTTTGTTGGACAAAATAAACTAAATAAAAGCCGGAGCACATAGAGACAGACCAGCATTATTTGTTGTCTTTTTGCACTGATAACTAAATTGAAATACATATTATTTTATGGCCTTTGTTAAGTAGAAAACACACGATATGTTTATTTTTATGTGTATGTCATTTTTCCCAGTGTAAAATGCCTACATATCGTGTGTTACCTCAAAAACATTGCTTCTGTAAAAAACATGAACAATGTCGTCTGGCAAAATTTCAAATAGAGCGTGTTCTATTTTGTTATGTTCAAACATCTGACATTAAAAATCTGTGTCTTGCTAAAAATTCAACGGCGGTTGATGTCGGACGATATCAATAGTCGGCTGAAAGAGCCGTAATATTATAACAGTAATATTTTATTATAATTTTAAAAGAGTTTATATAACCTTCACTAAAATGTAAAGGGTATATATAATTTTGTGATTTCCTTTGTAATTTCTGCAATTTCCGACCATAAAAAGTATACATATTCATAATCAGCATTGATAGAAAATTCGATTAAGCGTTGTCCGCTGTTGAAATACCGTTTCTGAAAAAAGCATAAGACTTAGAAACTTTTTTTCACCGTTCTCTTACTCCATCGATTCAAGGGTTTGCTATTAAAATGCAGTAATATCGGTTCACATATAGCTGAGATAGTATATCCAAAAAAAAAAAAAGAAAATATTTCATGGAAAAATCGGTTTGGCTATATCACGGGTGTATATGGATCGATATCGGAAATTTGTACTTTAGTAAGCTGCTTTTATTATTAAACCTGCTTTTAAGCAAAAAAAATTGTTTTCATTGAAAAACCGGTTTAGACTATATCTCGGATATGTATGGATCAATATCGGGGAAATTTTTTTGCTCTTTATTTCGCATACCAAATAATTGTGTTAACTTTGAAGCAAAAGAAACAATTTATTTAAATTTTCAAAAATTTCATACAAAATTGCAAAAAAACTGATTTTTTTTGGAATTTAGGATATATCTCAGCTATATGTGAACCGATTTTATTTAATTTCAATTGCAAACCCATAAATTGCTTGAGTAATAGAACGCTGAAAGAACAAAGTTTCTGAGTCTAATGTTTTTTTTAGAAATGGTATTTCAACGCTGGACAGGCGGACATCACTAAATCGACTTTTCTAATAATACTGATTCAGAATGTATTTACTTTAAAGGGCCGGAAATGGAAATTTTGAAACGAAATCACAATTTATATACACCTTTCACATTTTTGTGAGGGGTATAATAAAATTTTGCGAAGGGTATAACAAAATTCGCCGCCGTTTAAAAACGGTTATACACGTGCCCATTATACCTGCTTTCGTTTTCGGCTTATTGGCACCAATTGAACTAGAATATGTTTTGTCTTCTCATGTGAAAACTGCTATGTATAGTATATTGGATGAGCAAAAACGCGGACTCTTCAATATGTTGCACGTTTCGACCACAAATTGCCGAGCCCCGGACAATGAACACATGTTGCATGTGCGTTTCGAGAACAAAATCATTAATCTCATCAGCAAAATACATTACAGTAGCGATAAAACACAGACACGCAACCAATTCCACGGCGATGCTCCAGTGAGTGAATAGAGTTGCATACCCTACTGTCACCGACAAGCTTCTTTGCTCTCTTTTGCATCCGATCATATAACCATAAAATCGACTTTGTGGCACCGCCACAAACATGAGAGTTGTATTTTATGTTCGGTCGGATATATATGAACAAAAGCGGTGCTTTTTGAGTGCTAAAAGCAAACTTTTGTGTTAACCAACTCTGCTTTATGCAAAGCAGAATTGGGAATATGATTAACTCGGGTTGAGTTAATGATAATGATGTGGGGAAAAGAAATAAAATAAAAAGGGGATTTATTATTTCTTTTTAATAAATCTAATAGGTTATATTTATTATTCACCTGGTTTGCAGGGTAGTGCTCGTATGTTAACAAATGGGTTGTAGGATTCCAAGTGGGGAAAAAATTAGTTGATTAGATTAGATTAGTGGGATTAGAAAAAGTGCGATCATGAATAAGTTTTCCCATGATATGTATTTCAGCAGAGGATGACATGCACAAAAAAATGTTCCTTCGGCTTATCATGAATGGATTTTTCAAAGAAAATTTTCCCATATTTTATGTCAATTTGTTCATATTTTCTTTGGGGAACTAGAAAAAAATGTAAGTAGTTGTTACGTTTTAAGGGATATATAAATTAAATATATAAAGTAAGGAAATCAGATGTAGTGAAGTACATCTTATACCGTTTCAAAAAACATGTGACAATCCTTTTTTACAGACATTATTAATCTGGTCAGCCCAGTGAATATCCCACTGTATTTCCATTCGAAAAACATCAAGACCATCCAATTCCTTAATATTTAATTTAAACCATACATTACTTATAAAATTCTTATTTTCTGTGGGGTAAACAATGAGTACGATGACGACTCTTGGAATAGGGGGAATTAAATAAAACTCTGACACATAGCATTATACATTTTTTTCTTATGATTTCTTGAATAATTACCTTACTTTTCTTGGTTTTATTTTGTTTTAAATAATACATACATATGTTATAATTTTGAAAAATTACAAAAACTTATATTTCGAAATTAAATTTGAAAATTCAAAATTAAAAACACTTTATATTTTAATGTAAACACTTCGAAGTGTTTTCCTTTATAGTGGAAACATGGTATTTCTTTATTTGTGCAGCACTTTACGAGTTGGACCATTTGAAAGGCATAAAAGTACGTCTATTTGATCAAACATTTGGTCAATGTGAACATATCCTGCTATTATTTAGAATTTTATTTTTTACTTTTCATTTAAATGCATGACTTACTGCAAAATATTTTATATTCATTCTTTGTTTTATTAACATAGTTTCACATACAAAACTGTGCAAATATAGCAAATTTTATATTGGATTTAAAGATGCATGTGTATGTGTTTGAATTTTTAATTAATGTAACATCTCTATGAATTCTTTTTATTACTCGTATGTATTAGATATGAGTATTTTTTTTTTTAATAGAACTTTTTTTTTATTCAATAATCAAAACGAATGGTTTTTGTTAAAAAAAAACAATTTAATGATGCGCTTAAATTACTACAACTAAGTTGGAGTTTTTGGGATTCACTATTTCCGCATAATATACATACATATATGAAAATTAAAATTCTGGAATAAAAGAGACTTTTATATTTTATTACCATAATTAAAAATATTTAATTAGAATGTCAAAATTACGCACTGCTACAGATTTTAGGCAAAATTTTAATTTAGTTTATACACTGTCTGCCACTTGAATAAGGATCACATTTTTTTTAACTTTAGTTATGTATATCTCCCAAACTAAAGTTCGGAAAAAAATCAGTTTTTGCTGAACCATATTTTAGCGTATTGTCTTTGGTTTCTTGAAGAAATAAAATATATTAATATTTTGTTATACTAAAATTATGCTTTTATTTATAGATATGTATTTCTGCGGTTCTTTCTCGTGTGTCACTTGAATAAGGAATACGAGTATATTAATAGAAACTGTAATTTATTTTTAAATTTAAATCATTAAATTAGTAATCCTCATAAAAACGTTTTGGCATCGCCTTGTATAATGACTCTAAGTAAAGTAGCGAACTACAACGGCTGCCAGAAATGCAGATTTATCTTCGTTTTGCAGATCCTAAGAACGCAGATTTTAAAAATTTTTTATAATAAGATAACTTTTTGTACTTTTCCCCTTTTATTTCTACTACCATTTGTTTACGTTATGTTAGAACGAAAATATCAATAGTTTTTTATTTATTTTTTTATTTCGATATTAAGTAGTATTATGAACTACTTTATTAATTACAATACGAAAAATAGTTTCAATTCTTTGTAAAACAATGTTCTCTGCATTAGTGTGCGTTTGTTGAAGCCTAAAATCATTAGCATTTCTGAGATTATAGGACTGAACTTCTCCAACATATCTCGTCTGCTCTATTATAGTGAAAGGCCAATGTAAGCGGCTTGCGGCAACTAGCGGCAAACACACATTCTATTTGCCGCTTGAGTTTATTTGTTGAAGACAAATGAACGCGGCTAATTGAAGAAAAATTTATGCTTCGAAGATTAAACAAAAAAACATTTTGAATTTTTTTTAAGCCGAAATAAATGAACAAATTCAATTGTTGAACTTTCAAACCCAAAAATTAATTTCTGTCTTTTATTTTTTTCCTTTATTTCTTGGTTTGACAAATTGAAGCGGCAAAACAAAAAGTTAAACTGACTTCAACATTGCCGCTCGGCCGCCTTTAAAGGCATTGCCAAATTAAACTAAATTCAATATGTTGAAATTTATGTACGAATATTTTATAAAAAATATAATTTTTTGTAAATGGGTCACATTGTTGCCGCCTGCTGCCGCATGCCGTTTACATTGGTCTTTCACTATTAAGTAGTCCGGAGCGTTTCCCGTTTTTAATTTTTGAATAAAATTTATTGTGCTTAATTGAAGTATCTGTTTAATATTAAACGATTTTAACGTATTTAAATCATATGCTAAGATTTATTGATGTAAAACGGCTACATTTTAATATTGCACGCATAGCTTTATTTTGTAGTTTTTGGAATCTTGCAAGTTATTGATCAGTGCAGCTTGAGTATATGATTGTTGAACCATATTCAAAGTGTGGTTTAATGGTCACGTTATATATATTAATTGCAGTCATAATTGAAACCTTATTTCTTATACGCTTAAAGAACCCAATCTTTTTCCCTACCTTTTTACAAATGTACTCCATATGATCATTATTATTATTAAATTTTAAGTTTTTGTCTATAACGAAACCGAGATATTTTATATTGTTTTAACTTTTTCTATTGTTATATTATTTATTTCAAGTGTTCTGTTAGAATCCATGTTTAGTTCCATTAATTTGGTTTTAGATTCATTTAATTTTAGCTTATTAATGTTTAACCATTGATTAATTTTTTTCATGTCTTTTTTAATATTTTCGTAACACATTTCTTCTGTCTCTACTTCCGTTAATATAAGTGTATCATCTGCGAATAAAATAATTTCGGATTTATCTATTATTGTTTCAATATCATTTATGTATATAATAAATAACAGAGATCCTAAAATTGAGCCTTGTGGCACACCATATTCGTTCACTTTTGCGTTGATTCCATATTATTAACTTTCGTTTTTTGTGTTCTATTTGTAAGATATGATTTAAACTATTTTAATTCATTATTTTTAACACCATATTTATAGTTCATGGCATAAAACAGACAAAATGGAGTAATATCTTTCACTTGTTTTTGAATGTTATGTAAGAAAATTACGCCAAATTTCGAAAAAAAAAATTATAAAGGTTGAAATCTACTTGCAATTGATTGTTTTTAGACTCAAAGTTTAAAAAGTTACTTTGTTAAAGCAACTTTGACAAGTTTCTAGAAAGTAATATGAGCTTATTTATACGATAACTTAAAGTCGTTTTTTATAATACCAAAATCATGTTACGTTTTTACGACTTTTTTTTTTCTCTAATTTTAATTTTTTTCACTTGTCGATTAAAAATTCGTTTGCCGCTTTTCATCTTTTGGCTAATATCGATGGCACTCAAATGAAAATAAAACAATTTTAAAAACATAACAAATGAGTCAAAAGGAAACTGGAAAATAAAATAAAAAATGTTTTTCGTTGTAACAATTTTTCAGTACAACAAGAAATGCCGTTTAAGGCCCTGATTCACTATCCTACACGATCGTACGATTCATTCACAGAAAACTGTTTCAAAAGTCTGGCCGACTTGAAAAAATCGCTCCAAAATGGCGTTGTAGGCCACACTATTAACTACAAGTATAATTGTAATAATTTATATACACAATAAAATAATTAAAAACTTTTATTAACATAACAATTTTATATTATTTTTAAAATTACGAGTTTAAGGCCCTACACGATCGTACGATTCACTCACAGAAAACTGTTTCAAAAGTCTGGCCGACTTGAAAAAATCGCTCCAAAATGGCGTTGTAGGTCACACTATTAACTACAAGTATAATTGTAATAATTTATATACACAATAAAATAATTAAAAACTTTTATTAACATAACAATTTTATATTATTTTTAAAATTACGAGCTCTTTTCTCGAGGCACCAACAATATTCTCATATTTTTCATAATATATACCACACTGATCGCACAGAAACTATAATGTTTTGAAAAGTTTAATGAATTTTTTCAAATCGCACGATGTGTCAAAAACTCTGTGTCATGGTAGCATTTTTAGTACTTTTTCAGCACACATGCTTGTAGATCGCACGATCGTGTATGGTAGTGTAATACGCCTTTTAGACATGGCTTTAAACCATCCTGAAAATCTGCTCAGCATTAAATAATTTTAACAACTTGCGTATACATATGTTTGTTTTCTCATTAAATCTATTTGCATTTTAATATTCTGAAAAAACATGTTAATAAGAGTTTGAAGATTTGGAAAGTAAAGTGCAGATTGTGCAGATTTTTTCATGAGAAATTCTCGAGTTTTGCAGATTTTATTTCTTTAAATACTGGCAACCCTGCGAAGGGTTGCATGCATACACTAATAGAAAAATGACTATCATGAATTTAGACTCCGAAAAATAATCTTAAAATAAAATAAGTTAGATTTTCATTTTAAAATTTAAGATTTAATTTTTGGTTTTAAAAATTTATTCTTAGAATATTTTTTAGAAATTAAGAATTAAATATACGATTTTAATCTTAAATTTAAGATTATATTCTTAATTTTTAAAATATATTCTTAGAGTCAATTTTCACGATGATTTAAAGCCATGTCTAAAAGGCATGTTTTTTCTTTTGTACTGAAAATTATAAAAAGCCATGTTTTCTGTTTTTCAAGTTTTTTTTCTCTAATTTCTTTTTGACTCGTTTGTTATTTTTTAAATTGTTTTATTTTCATTCGACGGCCAAGGTAACCCCATCGATACTACCAAAAGGGTAAAAAGAGGCAAACGATTTTTTTAACGACAACAATTGAAAAAACGACATGACTTAAAAGTCATAATAAAAATGTAACGTGATTTTGGTAGAATCTTTAAAAGAGTATTATAAAAAAAGACATGGCTTTGAATCACCGTATAATCAGCCTTTAAAAACAAGAATAAATTCTTCATATTTAGAATTTTTGCTTCTTAACAAAAAATGGTGTCAATTGTTGTGAGAAGCTGGCCAAAGCATACGTTTTAACAGTGATTTTTTATAACAAAAATAATATCAAAATGAAAAATCAATAATTGGATGATGTCCTGTTTATAACTATACCAGTTACTGAAAATTCATTGCCAGTAATTGATGAAGCATACGAGTTGAGGAGCAAATCTCAGGGAATTGATACGGAAAACTCCATTATTGCAAAATCTTCTAGTAGAATTTCAAATGAAGTCCGTTTTCACCTATTTCTGTTTATTCGTCGGTGTTTTCTTTGTATGTTCATTATTAATTTCTTTTGAATGTATTTTATTACCTTGCAGTGTCGAAAGTGTTGAACTAAATTTTGCGAATCTGAGCAGTGTCGAAGGTATATATACTGTAATAGAAACTTTATTGATGGTTTTAGTCTTTCGTGTTGTTATCCTCCACAAATAGTACTCACTCGTTGCTCCTTATCATAACCTATTTTCCTAGTTTCAGTGCAAGGCACTGCATATGTAGGGGTCATCCCTGAGTACTGGTCCAATAGAGAAAAAAGGTACTTAGTTATATGTATTTATAATTAAAAAGTGAAAGAATCCGTGAATGCTAAGAAATTTACTTATATTTTGAAATATTTATTCTTTCAGACTCAAAAGTTACGTTTAAAGTTTGCAATATATGAAGAAAGAAGACATCCAACACCTTGGCAACAACATTCTTGCCGTTTATACATTAAATAAAAATCTTAATGGTAACTTGCGTGACGAACTGTTCAGAATCATAGTTGAGGAAGTTGTAAGAAAATATCTTACGCTATGTGGTCAAGTTTTTTAATTTTTATTGAATGAAAATTTGTGAAGTTTTTTTTTACAGAGAACGCCATGAAGGAAATTTTTTAAAAATTTCGGTACCAAACAACACAACGTTTTTATATAACGGAATACTACTATATTCTGCAAAAAGAGAAAAAAATTCTAGTGGAAAATTGTTTTCCATATATAAAAACAAGTGGAGTAAGAAAGTTAAACTGGCAGCTGCATCTTTCAATATAAGTAGCATAGAAACAAACTCATAATTTTTGGATGAAGAAGTTTCAAAGCTTCAGTACTTTCCAATAAAATGAAAAATTCTGAAATTGATGAATCTATTGCCGCTGCTTATAAATTATCATTGAGCAGAGATAGCGCAGATTGGGAAGAAGTTTGTCATAAATGGTAACTCACATACACTAAGAGAAAAGTTATTCGTTCTGGCTATGAAACTCTTTCATTGATCATTTTTCATTGTATAAATGATTTTTTCATTAATGGAATGAAAAATTTCATTCCCTGAATGAATTCGCTCTCTTCAAAATTTATTTCATTTTGATGTGTTCATTTTATGGATGAAGAACTTTACATTTATTTTATGAAATTTCATTTTTCGCATATATTTTGATACACGAGATTTAACAATATCAGATGTCATTATACATATATTGCATTTAAATATATAACCACGTTAAGTAATATTTGTTAAATCATATTCATATCACAACAATTATTTATACAATTTTTGTATATAATAAAAAATCCTATGACATGGCATAATGAATAACATGAACATTCTTCATTCATTTCTTACTCGTTGACATGGCAAATTCATTCTTTTTTTAATTTTAAAGTAGTGAGCTTAAGTTTAAGCAATAAACGCATTGTTATGTCCGTACACCTACACATGTACTTACATAATTTGTGCGCCTGCTACTTCTCACTCTCTTTAAATATCTATGAAACAAAATCAGTAATTTTGTTTCATAGATATATGAAAAGTGTTCATAATAATAATGAAGTTTTGCCATAGAATTAGTGAACAAAACACATTAAACCAACGATTTATTTTCATATCTCTAATGAAAAGGTTTCATTATTGCAATGAATATGTGTCAGGCTATTAATGATATATTTTCATTGCATTAAGAATAAACTTCATAAATTTAATGAAATATGTTCATTCTGCTTAATATTTCATAATTCATAATACAGTGAAACTTTTTTCATTAATGACATGAATTGCTTCATTAGCTCGTTATTAATGATAAAAATCATTAATTTAATAACGAAATTCATACATGGAATGAAGTTTTTTCTCTTAGTGTACAGTATGCGACAGCAAGATTTGGAAAAATTGGGAAATATGTAGGTTTTTCGCAGCTGGTCAAAGCTCAGCCATTCAAAAGTGCCCGATATCGGCTCCAAGAAATAAATGTTATAAAAATATCTGATTTCAGCCCTCCATTACATTTGTATCCAATTAAAAATGGAAAAACATATGTTAGACCTAAGCCACTATAATTTTAAGTCATGAAATATTGTTATGTTTTGTTTCTTGTATATTTGTACTATCGGTCTGAATCATAAATACATATAACACGGTGATATCAAATTTATAAGGCAAAATCGCAAAAAGTGTATTCATAAATGAGTGATAGCTTATTATACTGCTTATAACCTTCTTCGACATTCAAGATTTTTATTGTGGCCTCTACCCAACTATAAACGTCTAATAAAGTGACACTTGTTAAATTGACGAACTTTTGTTTACACAAAAATTTATTGATTGTTTGCATATTTTTTACTTTTCTACCCCAAATCATATAAAAAGAAGTTATAATGGCAATTATAACGTTGCATACGATAAATACATAAATACGCACAACGCAAAGCAAATGTGAAATGGTTGTCGATCAAATAATTAAATACTTTTAGGTTCAAGATGATTCAGCCGATCTTTCAGCCGAATTTCCGCCAGAGTGGCTTGTGCTTTTGCACGAAGTTACCTAAATAATCAGTTTTTGTTATATGCATTACTAAGGCTCAGTTTTTGAGTTAGTATTAAAATGTTAAAGTTCCATTTAAATACGAAAATCAGTTTAACACTACAATTTGGAAAAAATTTAAATGCCCAAACTTCTTCATTTAAAGGCGCGTTCCACGAGATCTCGGACTAGTTCGGACTAATGAGAGTAAAAAGCAAATTACTCTTTAAATTTGCAAATTTTACCCAAAACTGCTGGAACGCAAAACACCACAATTGTACTTCTTGTACTACTAATGCTGCTTACCTTTTAGGTTAAAGTATAATTTAGTGATTTTAGACGCTTAAAACGCATAACATCATATAAACATAAGATTTGCATTATTGGCAACAGCTGTAAACTCAAAAGCGATGTAAAATTTTCAATAGATTTTATAGTATATATTTATAAATTGAAAAGCCAAATAACAATTAAATGTTGTATTTACAACTTCACTTGGTCATTTTTAGTTTGAGCAACCTTCCATTTTGCTTTTAACTAATTTTTAAACATAAACCTTTTTCCAATTTGCAAATGTTTAGTTTCATATGTACATATCGCTCCTTTATTGCAACATAGCCATATCGCAAAAAAGCTCGTTTCGAGAAAAACGCATTTAAAATTTTTAGTATCCATACAAGTCTTAGCAAATTTTTTTTTGGGAAATATCTTCTAAAGAAAACAGTTTAAAAGCAATTTGAATAAATTTTTGGCACAATATAAATGGTAGTACTGTTAACAATTCCGCATTTGTAACTCGAAAAGATCATTTTTTGAGATATGACTATGTTGCAATAAAGGACCGATATGACAATGATGCCATTGTCAGGTGCATTAGTTTTATATATCTGACAATTACAACTGAGCTTACAATACCAGCCAATTATCTGGCAATGCCGACGAAGAGTGTTCTCACGCTTGTCAGATGCCTGACAACATTATCGTTTTCAATTGAATGACAATAGTTTTTCTGAGGATGTTATAAGTTAAAAAATGGCAGTTCACACGATTGTAATACATATTCAGACAATTTTACTGGCAATATTGTAAGATGTGACAACCGTGTGTACGTAGCTTAAGTACCAAATGACAATGAAAATAACAAGGTACTGCCAACACTAAAGTACAAAAGTAATAAAAGTGTTGAATAGTTATTTGCTTGGTATTATGTGTTAATGAATCAAACTTTTTATTACAATTGGTGCCATTAAGCCGAAAACGAAACCAGGTGTAATGGGCACGTGCATAACCCTATTACTTTCGTGAATTAAATAAGGAGGAATTAGTTTTGAACCGCAGACCCTACCGAAAGGGTGAAATAATGGTATGGGGTGCCATTTCGTTCTATGGTACAATAGAATTGGTTTCTAAAAAATGACTTATAAAACCATTCTGGAGGAAGCATTTCCAAAATTTATAAATTTCTTTCACGACAACTTTCCGATTCATACCGCCAGAGCAGTAAAAAAAGGGGTTAATCATCTAGGTGTTCAGCTTATGGATAGGCCCGTATATTCACCAGGCCTGTACTGCAATTCACTAACCGCTATATAAAATTAACGCTAATAAAATTCGTTTAGAGAAATTAACACTAGCGTTGGTGTTTAAGCGATTCTTTAACCGTTTTTAACGCTATTTGCCTTGGTTTTAAATCAGCTGCTTTTATAGCCTGACTGATTAACGTTAACTAAACACCAATTATTTTTGTGGTGTTTATTTTAGCAACAGAATATTTGGCATACGAGTTATCGGAAGATCAGCCTTGTTTTAGCGCTCCAGCCGTCTGTCGGCTGGTTCTCCGTGAGGAGAACTTATCTTGTTTATCAAAAAATATTTTAAATAATAAATTTATAACTAGTCTTACTTACCCTAAACATGAAATTATTTGCAAATTTGTTTGTCTTTTTCTGTTCCTCTTTGTGGTTTTCTTTATTTTTAACGAAGCTGCCACACTTTTTCAATTTTTGTTAACATACAACCAGAGGTGTTAAAAATAAGTTAGTGAATCACATAAGCATTAGTGCAAACCACAATAGGTCGTGTTAAGTTATGCTCTTTTAAAATCGTTAAAAGTTAGTGAATATCACTACTGAATTCAATGGAAAATGTCTGTGGTTGGCTTGTAACAAAATTTTATGAAGGAGTAAAACAATTTGAGACGATAGAATCCTTAAAGGATGCAATAAAGGAAGCATGGAGTTCAATTTCACTACACTAGGTTAGGTTATACAAGCCGCCAGTTTCATGAAACTAGCCCACTTGGATTCTTTCTTGGCTCCGTTGTCCTGCATTCTATTTGGAACGCGTTGCAAACTTTTAATATTTCTCAGTAAAATTTGCTCACAATATAAATATCGTATCTTCCAATTGTCGTTAAATTTCTTTCATAGGCAGAAATAGTTTTGACATATACAACTTATGTGCATTCACTTAAATGTAGTAACATAATAAAGTGTTCTTAATACACCATCTATTCGTGTACCCAATTTCATATGTAAATATACCAGCAAAAAAGTATAACGATTCTCAGAACAGATTCATGGCTTATCAAAACCACCCAAAAGCTGTCTACTACTCTACAAATCGCCTGTCTCCAAATCGAAAATCAGGACGACAAACAGGTTTTCCAAATGCCACGTTTGGCGAGAAATAGCCAAATCTGACAACCCTTATCGTAGATGCTTCAATACAGCGCAATGATGCATTTGTAAACAGGCATTATCTCTGAAGTAGTCGCTACACAATTAAGCTATGAATTTATTTACTATATTTTTTTATTTTACAAGTGATGTGTGACGGAACAAGAACTCCAAATGCAAAGTAAATAAAAAATTAGGGTATTCATAATCTGTAAAGTTTTCCTCAAAAAACGTCAAATAATTCGTTTTTGTAATTTCTAATTTGAGTAGTTAGTTAAAAATATTTTATTGTTAGTTTTTTAATTTACAGCCTTTTACACGCAAATCTAAGCTTGTGTGCTGTTTATAGAATACAGACGAGTGACTTGTCTAAAAAATTTGTATGAAAATCACTCGAAATATTGAGTAACATTCAAACAAATTTTCTAAACGAGTTTTTCGTCTGTGTTCTATGAACTTACATTAATTTTTTGATTGATTTTAAGTTGCAACTGAAGTACACGTCTCAACACCACGAGTCGGAGTTTTAGATAAGTTGGATCTTTATTACTCAGTTTAATCTTAAAGAATATAAACTTCCGTAAGAACTTCGAGAAGCTTTCAAATAATTTATTATAAACAAAATCTGTGCAACAAAAAAAAAAAAAGTATAAAACGAACTTAAGCTTAAAACTGAAACACATTTACACATTCCAATGCACAAAAAATTAAACAAGAGCAACAGAGCTACTCAATCAATTACAGGCCTTCCTTTAATACAAGATCCTAAGGACGATTATAAACTAGTAAATCTTTAGTTGTTTCAGTAAAAGATGTACTCCAATTTCACAATCTCTAATTCTGTATTTTTTCTTCAGAAGCCAACTAAACATTTGCGATGAAACCACGAACAACTAAATAAAGCTGGCTGTGTGGCACATTGTACCCAAGGGAGTTGCTTTTAGCAAAAAAGGCCAAAACAAACAAAGCCAAATAGAATTCTCTCAACGCAATTTCAATAAATTTATTTTTGCATTAAAGAATAAAACGAAGAAACAAAATGGCTAAATTGGAAAATTGCTTCCAATGTTTTGTTATACGCTTTTGACGTCTATTCGAATATGGACGAGCCAAATCCCAGCAAACGTTTTTATTTGAACAAAATTCTTGTGAACTAAATGAATTGCAGGAAAAGGTAATTTGATATAAGAAATTTTAGTATTGTAAGTAGTTTCAAGAAACTTACATTTACGTGACTTACCTACCTGTCGATGAAACGAGAGCTGAATGCAGATCGCAATCTGATTAAATACTCAGCGAAAATGTTAGTTTACCTAGAAGCAGGATTGTAGGCGAAGGATAGCAAGCTCTCGCATACTTAGTAATCACATGATTCTTATCCACAGACGCTCCAATTTTGTAACAAAAAGAAATTCAAATACCAAGCAAAAGCAAAAGCGAAAGATGACTAACGCTCGCTTACCAATATCAATAAAAATATCCGACTTCGTATGCCTATTGCTTCACTAAATACAGGGTGGCCCACCAATTGTGCTACAATTAGAAATTCAAATAACTTTCATTCATTTTTTCTTTGTGTAGTTCTAGTTGTAGGTTTTGAAATCAATATACCATAAGCGACCTCTACGTTCATCCACGCATGTGCGACACATGATCAAAAAATTATTGATTTATTTTCGAATTATTTATTATTGATTATTGTTTTATTGGATTGTTCAGTTCAGTGAAACCCATCCGTTACGTTTTCTATACCTATTGCTTGATATAACTCCATGAAAAATCTAGTGGTAAGATGAGGAAAATGCAGTTTCTTGACATTACTTTGTTTGGAAGTTTTCTCCTACTTGTGTATGTGTGCAGTTGCTCCATTTTACTGGAACCTAATGCTGTTGAAACGGATACGTCTTTCGCGTAGCTCTGGATAAAAAAAAAAACACTTTCAACGTCTTAAAATAATTGCATCATGATATTATATTTTTTTCGTAGCATTATTCGTGCGCTACCTTTTATTGCAACGAGCGTTTTCAGCATCTTAGATATTTTTCTCATAATCTTATAATTCAAAAAAGCCGAGAACGGGATTGTTCAAGAAAACCGCGGTGCTTTAAAATAAGTACAAAATTCTTGAACCAAGTGCAGAATTCTTGAACCGTGTAAAAAACAAACAAGTGCTGCATGTGAATGAACTGTTGAGCGATAGGAATGAAAGGTTCTCTAAGAAAACATGTTGTTTTTGTTTTACTTGTGAAATATTATATAAGCATTTTTATTTTTGAATTCTCATTAAGTTATTTCAGATAATGGAATATATAGTTTAATGTTTGAAAACATTTTAAAGCTTTCTAAGTCTGCTGTTGATTAGGATAGCTTTTAAGAAAGGTCGACATGTATATAGCTAGGAAACACAAAAGCAAGTTGTATATTTTTTGATTGTTATAAATATTAGTAGCCAAGACAATTTTAATGGGTAGTGACAGAATTACTATAAATACAACACCAAAAAACATCACATGTATGTTGTTGGTAGAAATTACGAAATGTTGGCAAAGTTTTGCTTTACCTTTGTTTGCAAAAGCAAGGACACATTTGTGTTTTTAACAAATTTACGCAACGGAAGCGAAAGACAGCTGTGCTTATACCACTACCCTGGTAAAGTAGTAGCTAATAGTGTAAATAATAATAGACTAAATTATTCTAAATTCAAGTGCGGATTCTGGATTTAATCAGCTCTAATATTCTTGAAGGAATCGCATTTTAAGATTGATTCGATTTCAGGTGTTAGGGTGAGAGGTGACTCCTCTTCCCTAATTAATAATTTTTAATTTTGGTTTAGAAAAACAGGTTGAGTTCTTTTTATTAAAAGCTTCTTGCTTTATTCGAGTTCTTCTTAAGATTAAAATACAAGATTTTGTACATAAATACCGTAAGGGTAATATAAAAATTCATGTTTGTGTACATATAATGTAAATGAAAAAAGGGGAAATTAAGTACATATATAAACATATGTAAATGAAAAAGAAAAATAATAATTATAGTGAAGGAAAAAATTAAATTAATTCTTGTTGAACTCGGTTCAACATCAAGTTTTCATTCATTTTCGGCTTATTTCAAGTACGGATCGAGATTATATATGTCTAAAAATAAGTAAAGTGCTTGAATAATTCGTACTAGGATTAAGTAATCCGTACTTGATTTAAGAAAATCCATAATTACCATACTTCTAAAACCGCTTGAGATTGATTTAAGTACGGATGGATTGATTTTTCTTTTCAGTGTCCTCCCAAATTTTTTTGTTTGTTTTTGTCTGAAGTGAAATTAGTGTAGTGGCGAAAGTATTATTAAATTGTTGCCTTCCTGAATAGTAGTAGAATACAATACTTGTATATTAATTTACAAAAAATGATCATAGGGTTTAGATGGACTAAATTCGGGATTTGCTCCTGTAAAACTGATAGAATATGTTACTAATCTTTTTGAGCACGTAGCACAACGCGATATTAAAATAAGACGATTTTAGAACCAAAAGGATTCTAGAACCGACTTAACCTACGAGGCGTTTGTTTCTAATTTACTCATTATTTAGTATAAACGAAAAAAAAAAATCATATGAACCTTTTTTTGTGTTATTCAGGATCTATTATATTCTGCAAACATTATTTATTTCCTATTAATTTACTGAATTTTGTTGAACTTTATAATTCTTAATATGTGTAATTCTTCGAGCTTAAGGTCTTTCTTGGAATTTTTAGTTTTTTTGGTTTTTAATTATATGGCAATATTTCGCTTTCCTTTCGATAGTTTCTTCAGGCCAAATAATATTTATTTAATTTCAATTTGTAGAATACATGGTACAATAATATATAGGTAGTGTCGCAACTGTGGACGACATTTTTTTTTCTGTGATGATAACTATCAAAAGTACACACATACACAGACATTTTTTATTATTGTTTACAAATTGAAAAAGTTTTTGAAAAAAAAAAATGTTCCAATAATAATTTTGAAACGCAAAAACAGCTTCAAACACAACACACAGCTTTTTCTTGATCTTTATTTATATATATAATATATTGCACGAGTTTTAAATGCAAAAACTTATTGAAAAATTATTTGTAAAATAAAAACACGAATAAAAATATACGTTTGTTTTTTTATTTTCTTTTGTTTTCTTTGACAGTTATCAACACAAAGCAACAATAAAAAGCCGTGTTGTTTTTTTTATTGTTGGCTTGTTGTAGTTCCGCTTTTACCTGTTATATTATTGTACCATGGTAGAATATTTGAAAAATTAAAACAACAAAAACAAATAATTTGAAATAAAAATATTTTCTTTTCCTTTCATATTTTTCTATATATATTGGGTAAGAAAATATTTTAATTTCTTACAAATTCATATAGGTACATAGTTAAAAACAACAACAAACACAAATAACAACATTTTACAAACAACCCTTAATTTTAACTAAATACTTATATGTTTGGGCTATATTCTCAATATCTGTCTTAAAATTAATTCTCCTATCCTCCGGTGTGTTAATAATTTGTAATATCTCTAGTGTAAGTCTACGTTTATAATTATTCTCTCTATTCAAAATTGTTGTGTCTTCAAACTTAGGGAAATGATTTGAACTTGTACAATGTGCAGTCAATGCTGTCTTTTGTGTTGAGTTCCTCATTCTATATTTCTGATCTGATCTATGCCCAGCTAATCTAGTTTTAAGTTTGTTTTTAGATGTTCCTATATAAACCTTATCACAATTTTCTATATCATTTCCACCACACGGGATTTTATAAACTACATTTGATATCTCAAGTTTGTCTGTTTTATCTTTTAATTTACTGAACAATGTACTTAATGTTTTATACGTCTTATGGGCCATCATATACTTTTCTTTATTATATATCTTAGATTTTTCCAACCTTTCTGATATTTCCGGGATATATGTAAATGACTTGTAAGTTTTTGGTTCTATTGTGGTTACATTATTGTGTGTGCCTTGAATTCTATATTGTTTTACTAATTTATTTGTAAGTTCTATTGGAAAGCTATTTTGCGTCAAAATATCTTTAATTATCTAATTAATTAATACAAATATCCCACTTCTGACACCATCTTCTATGGTTGATATCTCTGTTAGAAGTGCTTTATTGAACATCTTTATTGACTTTTTAAGTTAAAGACTTTCAGGGTGACTAGTAAAGTCATTGTGAGTTAGTGAATAGTCATACGTAAGCCGTATACGTAAACTAATGTAAACACAATAATCATACAACAGTTAATAACTACAGAAGAAATACCGCTAGTTCTGAGACAGCAAACGCTACACAAACAAAATGAATATGTGATTCAATATGGGATGAATATAGAGATAATTTAATGGCTCGGTGGCTGAGTGGTTAAAGCAGCAGATCATGATACGTCATGACCCGAGTTCAAATCCCAATGGGTGATGATGAGTAGTGTAGCGACTACGAAACAGCTAGTTGTACCCCAGCTAAAGATTTGATTATTATTTTTCTTGTCTTCTCAATCAAAAACTATTGATCACAGCATATTTGTATTGTAAAAAATCCTTCTTAAGAAAAAACTTAAGGAAGGCAAAAACTTGAACTAAAACCCGATGTACAAATATTTATTTCCGCTTTTACTTCGGCAATGAAAATAGCTAGCCTTAAGTGTTGTTAAAAGTTTTGCTGGGATGTCAATATTTTGAGCAGATGTACAAACACACATAAATGTTTGCTCTATTATCTTCATTATTGTTATTGCTGTCTCTGTACTTATAATAAGTATGTACGTTTATAGCTTGAATATTACTAAACAAGCATATATACATGTTTGTATCTGAACTTATACAAACTTTAATAACTTTACGAAGTAAAAACATCTATAAATTGGGTATGATCCAGCAAATAGCTCTGTTACCACAAATAGCTTTGTTGGTTTATATGTTGGGCTTTGAGCTTAGCTGGTTGTTGCCTTTTTGAAACCAATTTGTGTTCATGAGTGTTGGTGAAACGAAATTAAGTGTTGGCCATTATAAATGGATGTGATGTGGTGGTTGGTAGCAAAAAACAGCAAATCAGTGGCTAAAAGAAAATTTATAATCATAAAATACATCTATGTATGTATATAGGTATGTGGTATTATATGAACCATTAAGTACAATGGCAACAACAAGCACATCAAAAAATTAGTATAAGTTCACAGCAATGAGATATTATGATATAGCCGCAATACATACGAGATAATTGTAGCTGACTTCAAGTAGACAGAATTTGCCGCAACTTTGAGTATTTTGTTTTTTAGCTCTTAAATCAAAATACTTATTCCTTTACGCGGCTTTTCTGTAGTGCGATGGACTAACATATCGGGGTAACTGGCCATGTACACTTCATGAGCAGTTTAGAAGCGAAAGAAGAGGCTTTAATTGTTTATATAATTATTCTGTTTATATAATTATTGTTTAAACTCTTATATTTTTAAATTAAAAATTGTTTGGTTTGTACATATGTACATACATCGGGTTTTAGTTCAAGTTTTTCCTTTCTTAAGTTTTTTCTTAAGAACGATTTTTTACAATACAAATTTGCTCTGATCAATAATTATTGACTGAAGAAGACAAGAAAAATAATAATCAAATCTTTAGCTTATATTTTTATTTAATTATTTATTTACTTATCTCAGCAAAATTTTTAATAACAGCCGGTATAACAAGAAATTAATATAACAAAAATTACATTAGAAAACTACAAAATGTTACAAATATAATCACAAGAGTTTAAATACAAGAGAAGTCTTCTTATATTAACATGAATGTTGTCAGATAAATCGATGAGATGATAAAATCACCACTCAGCCAAGCGAAGCAAGAGTCTCCCAAGGTAGCATTCTGGGACCTATTTATATGTGATACTCCAACGAGATCTGGAATCCATACTTCAATTTTTGCAAATGACACAGCATTCTGCAGCGTTCATGAAAACCTTCAATTAACTTCACGAAATTTTCAGGAATATATCTCAATTTTAGAGAAATTTGTAAAACTTTAGAAAATCAAAGTTAATGTTACATTCACACTGTGCAAACAAACATGTTCGCCCATCAAAATTAGCAACCTACCTATTCCGCACCACAATTAAGCTAAGTACCTCGGCATCCACCTCGACCGTAGGCTAGCGTGAAAGTCTCACTTTGATGCGAAAGTCACTCATTGGCTTATGGGCGGAAACTCTACCTTGAAGTTGGATTGCAAACTTTTGTTATACAATGCCTTAATGCCTATATGGTGCTATAGAGTTCAATTATGGGACACCGTCTCTACAACAAACATTGAGAAAATTCACAGGCGACAGAACCAAATTTTTCGAGCTGCACCTCCATGGTACGTAAAAAATTCACGAATTCATAAAGATCTGAGTGTTCCGCTGGTAAAAGAGAAATTTCCTGAGTAAGCGACAAGGTATGTCAGTAAACTGGCACTTCATCCAAACCCTCTTGCACGCAATATACTTAATTTTTGGCGGCCACATTCGGTTGAGAAGAAGAAATACACTTTAAATAGGTGATGTTACCGACACAGTTCCCGCAAAATAAATCTTTTTGTCTAGCATTGGCTGGACGTAAGTAAAAGGCACAATTTTTATTTTTATATTTAGTTTTTATTTCTTCTTTTTGGCGAGGGGGAAAATGCGCTACGCACTGACCAGATGATTCGTTCCCTCCGCTTTGTGTCGGACTGATCACCACAGTAAACTTACCCTCTTCTTCCTGGGATAAACATTTCCAACCCCGGGACCGCCTTAGCATTGCTTCGGGGTGGATTCCCAATGGCTTAATCAGCCCTTCTCTTTACACCATCCTTCGTCTGAGATCCTGATTATGATCTTATTCTGCGGCGTCCAGGTCTGGCTTTTTCATCCGCAGAACTTTTTCACAGAATCGCGATACCACTAAGAAGTTGGCCTCGCTCACTATCATGATGTCCACAACATTCTCTACCGTTATTGAGCCAGCTACCATCTACAGTTCTCTACGAGTTTCCGCCCATCGAATACACTTAAAGAAAGTGTGGTCGGCGTCGTCCGGCGTCTTCTTCGTATTTACAAAAGGATGTATTACATTTGCCCATTTTGTATAATTAGCTCCGGCAATAGCCGTGAACTGACAGCATTTGAGTCAGGTAATAGTTCACATTCCCATGCCGTCTGTTCAACCATTCATCTGCCCCTAGTGTAAGTACTCCATCTAGACTGCCAACTGTATAACATTTCCTGCCGTATTTGCTACATACTTCCAAGGTCTGCAGGTCGAGTCTGCCTTGATATCCACGCCTTGTTTCGTACTAGGATCTGTAGATCTATCGGGATCATACCTGCTATTACTGAAACCGCTCCTGCCAATACCGTACGGTATGCAGATGTGGCCAGTAAAGCAGCTACCCTTTGCACTGCTAACAGAACTTGTTTTTAAAGGATGGCATAAAGCTATTTCACTTTGTTCTAAAGCACGATCCGCCAATCACACTGTAAATGTAACCAGGTACCGACGCCTTGACAGTCTCGAGGTCGCATCTTCGATTCCTGCCAATGACTCTAGGCGTAACAGCAGACAAGCAAAAAGCTTCGCAGTTTTTGTGTTTGTTAAAAAAATGTATATATTTGTTCGTATGTAGCGTACGACCTTTCCTTTCCCTCTCCCTCACTCCTTCTGCATCCCTCTAACTTTTATTCTTCTACTCTTCTATCTTACTTTTTCAGGCAATCAAAAAGGAAACGGTCTTCAGGACCCAAGTGAGCTGGAGTATCAAGGTACCTTTTAGAGAATCCAGCGGCCTGCCCACCTAACCTAACCAGCGTAAACCCAACGAAAGCTTTATAACAAGTAAAAAAATAAGTAACATTTTATGAAAGAAGTCAAACGCTTTGAAAATAGGTCAAACATGTATTATAATACTAAGCCTCAAAAGCTTTAATTTTGAAAAAAAAAATATCTTCAAATTTTATTTTACTTATAAAATCTTCAAAATTAAGGTAAAATCCTCATCCTGGCAACGCTGTCTACAATCTACTCAAATAGTAAAAATATACAATTTAACATCTTTTAATTTTCCACATGGTGAACGCTATAAATAAATTTCGTTTGCTTTAATATTCAGTATTCAATTATTATAGCTTTTGGTTAATAATATTAATTATAGATTGCAAAATAAATCAGAAAAATGTATTGAATATGAACATTTCAAGCAAACTGCTGTTTAATAGATATCTCACAAAACCTTAGAATCCACATGATATCATGATGATGGGTAGTAAATTTCTCTGTGTATTTATACAATTCTCACAATTTATTTGCCAACAAAGTACTCATAAAAGGGCAAATATTTCTAGCGTTCAAGGAGGTGCAAATTTTATTAAAAGCTGCTCTTATGGGAAAATATTATAATTCAACAAAATTAAGAACTTCATTAAAGTGCATAAACAAGTGGGTACTTAATTTGGCACTTGAGGCTTTTTCAAACAAATAAAGAAAGAAAAAACATACGCTTTAAAATGAACCCCTGTTAAAATCAATATGCGAGTATGAAAACTGTAGCAAGTTTTTGTCATAATAAATCTGAGAAATAACCAACTATACTTTGTACACAATTAGTAGGTAAGTCGCGGATAACATAAAAATGCGGAAATTGATACTTGTAAAAGATGTTTTTTAAATGTTGTTGCAACATTGATGAAGTCAGCACGTGGCGTACATATGAAAAATAATTATCACACGCTTTAATAAATATGTTTTCGTAGGCGCGTGCATGTTTTGTTAGAACAACCCCAACAAGTTTGAAAAGCACAAGTCTTTAGTTCGGGCTCGTTTGGCTGTGAAACTCTCTTGTGTTTGCTGCATTAGACTGCTGCACGCACAATCTCTTAATGAAAGCAAGTAGTTACAATAACATTTGCCAACAATGAATAATGTTTGTTGCTTTTAACTTAATATTTGGTTAAATTAATTGTTGATAAGTGGGCGTGTCAATGAATGGTTTTGGTCTATAAACGCAAAGCCAAGCATATTTCATTCAGCAATGATTTACGAGTATGTTTGTTTGTAGTTGGTGCTCTCAACTCCATTAACCACTTCAGTACGAGTAAGTATTGCTTGCTATTCATGCAGCCATTAGTGTTACTCCCTTTCAATCTTGTTCACAAATTGAATAAAATATCCTTTAATTTTGTAGAAAAACATTTTAACAACTTCATTTGGTTGTGAAAACAAAAAGGGAGAACAAGACACACGTCTCATGTCAAAAAGCCGATGATTACATATTTTATTTTTTTTTATTTTACTCGTATTTGTGAATGGTTTCTGCAAATATTTACTTAAATGATTTTGTTCATTTATCTGTGAAAATTATAGGCTTTTAAACTATTCTGCTTGTTGAGTTTGAAGGATGTTTGTTGTTTTTTGGTTTCATTGACTTTTTTCTTCATATTTATAACAAGATAATGGCACTTAATTTAACACGTGAGCCAACGTTAGATGTGTTGTAATTTCTAAAAATAATAGGGATTAAAAGTTAAAACTAAAAACTTTTAGTCGTATGGTGTAACAAATATATTTAAGGATTCAGTTTTAGCAACTTCTGCTCAAGTTTTCAACAGCGATCAATTATTTTCAATTATTTGTAATAAGTTTTGAAAAAAATCGTTTAAAATTTATTTAATACAAAACAGAGTATGAAATTATCAATATGATTAAAAACAATGACACAGCTAGAAGCAGTGATGCCCAAAACTTAAGGGGAAATATCTTAAAAAAAACAAGTAAGAGTGTAGTATATTCGGCTGGGCCGAATCTAAAATACCCTTCACGATAGTCACGAATATGTATAGTATATTAAAAATGTGACCTAAATATGCTCGGTTATATATGAACCGATATCGGAATTTTCTATTTTCTGTATTTTAGTAACCTTCTTTTATAACGAGAATTGCTTTTCAGCAAAAAAAACAAAAAATTTTTAATGGAAAAATCGGTTCAGGCTATATCTCGGGTATATATGGACCGATATCGAAAATTTTAATTTTCCATATTTATATAACCTTATACCATTACCAGAACAAATTTTGAGCACAACAAATTGTTTAAGTTCGCTTACGCGATATTTTCATGAAAAACCCGATTTAGGCTATATCTCGGGTATATATGGACCGATATCAGAAATTTTAATTTTCTCTATTTTCGTAACCTTCTTTTATAACAAGAACTGCTTTTCAGTAAGAAAAAAAATGTTATTGGAAAAATCGGTTCAGGCTATATCTCGAGTATATATGGACCGATATCGGATTTTTTCTTTTTCCATATTTATATAATCTTATTTCATTACCAGAACTGCTTTTGAGCACAAAAAAGTTGTTTACTCGGCATTTTCATCAAAAAACCTGTTAAGCTATATATCGGGTATATATGAACCGATATCGGAAATTTTAATTTTCCATATTTATATAACCTTATTTTATTACCAGAACTGCTTTAAGGTGAAAAAAGTTGTTTAAGTTCGCTTACGCGGCATTTTCGTGAAAACCACGGTTTAGGCTATATCTCTGGTATATATGGACCGATATCGGAAATTTTAATTTTTCATATTTATATAACCTCATCTTATTACCAGAACTGTTTTAAGCAAAAAAAAGTTGTTTAAGTTCGCTTACGCGACATTTTCATGAAAAACCCGGTTTGGGCTATATCTCGGGTATATATAGACCGATATCGAAAATTTTCATTTTCCATACTTATAAAACCTTATTTTATTACCAGAACTGTTTTAAGCAAAAAAAGTTGTTTAAGTTCGCTTACGCGGCAATTTCATGAAAACCCCGTTCCAGGCTATATCTGCGGTATATATGAACCGATATCGGAAATTTTCATTTTTCATATTTATATAACCTTATTTTGTTACCAGAACCGCTTTTAAGCAAAAAAAGTTGTTTAATTTCGCTGACGCGGCATTTTCATAAAAAACCCGTTCTAGGCTATATCTCGGGTATATATGGACCGATATCGAAAATTTTCATTTTTCATACATATGTAACCTAATTTCATTACCAGAACTGCTTTTGAGCACAAAAAAGTTGTTTAAGGTCGCTTACGCGGCATTTTCATGAAAAACCTGGTTTGGGCTATATCTCGGGTATATATGGACCGATATCGAAAATTTTCATTTTTCATATTTATATGACCCTATTTCATTACCAGAACTGCTTTTGAGCACAAAAAGTTGTTTAAGTTCGCTTACGCGACATTTTCATGAAAACCCCGATTTGGGCTATATCTCGGGTATATATGGACCGATATCGAAAATTTTCATTTTTCATATTTATATGACCCTATTTCATTACCAGAACTGCTTTTGAGCACAAAAAAGTTGTTTAAGTTCGCTTACGCGACATTTTCATGAAAAACCCGGTCTAGGCTATATCTCGGGTATATATGGACCGATATCGGAAATTTTCATTTTCCATATTTATGCAACCTAATTTCATTACCAGAACTGCTTTTGAGCACAAAAAAATTGTTTAAGTTCGCTTACGCGGCATTTTCATGAAAACCCCGGTCTAGGCTATATCTCGTGTATATATGGACCGATATCGAAAATGTTCGTTTTTAATATTTATATGACCCTATTTTATTACCAGAACTGCTTTTGAGCACAAAAAAGTTGTTTAAGTTCGCTTACGCGACATTTTCATGAAAAACCCGGATTGGGCTATATCTCGGGTATATATGGACCGATATCGGAAATTTTCATTTTCCATATTTATGTAACCTAATTTTATTACCAGAACTGCTTTTGAGCAAAAAAAAGTTATTTAGCTTCGCCTATGCGACATTTTCATTAAAAATCCGATTTGGGCTATACCTCGGGTATATATGGACCGATATCTGAAAAAAAAATTTTTTGCCTTTTAGTCACCATGCTTAATAAGTGTGTGAAGTTTGAAGCAAAACGAACAACTTTTGTTTTCAAAAATTTTCATACAAAACTGCAAAAAAAAATGGCTTTTTTCGGAATTTTGAATATATCTCAGCTATACGTGGACCGATATTACTGAATTTCAATAGCAAACCCATTAATCGATGGGGTAAAAGAATGGTGAAAGAAAAAAGTTTCTAAGTCTAATGGTTTTCTCAGAAACGGTATTTCAACAGCGGACAGACGGACATCGCTTAATCGACTTTTCCATTAATTCTGATTCAGAATATATATACATTATAGGGTCGCAAAAAAAAACTGTAGAAATTACAAACGGAATCACAAACTTATATATACCCTTAACATTTTCGTGAAGGGTATAAAAATTGTCTTAAGCTTAGATAAAAAATCTTAAAATATGCTTTTGAATTTTTTGACACCAAATAGTTAAATAAATACTAGCGTCGGCAACTCGGTGTTTCGCAACGTTTTCGGTACTTTTTAAAATTTTTTGTGCGAAAAATTCCTTAAGGCCGTGTCAGATAAACTTTTGCTTCGCTTTGCAATGAAACTTCGCAACATGTCACATAGAGCACTTTTAACGCAACGCGAAGCGAAAAGTTCGGCAACTCTCATCTTTTTACGCGTTGAAGTTTTTATACCCTTCACAAAAATGTAAAGGGTATATATAAGTTTGTGATTCCGTTTGTAATTTGTACAGTTTTTTTTACGACCCTATAAAGTATATATATTCTGAATCAGAATTAATGGAAAAGTCGATTAAGCGATGTCCGTCTGTCCGTCTGTCCGCTGTTGAAATACCGTTTCTGAGAAAACCATTAGACTTAGAAACTTTTTTCTTTCACCATTCTTTTACCCCATCGATTCATGGGTTTGCTGTTGAAATTCAGTAATATCGGTCCACGTATAGCTGAGATATATTCAAAATTCCGAAAAAAGCCATTTTTTTGCAGTTTTGTATGAAAATTTTTGAAAACAAAAGTTGTTCGTTTTGCTTCAAACTTCACACACTTATTAAGCATGGTGACTAAAAGACAAAAAATTTTTTTTTCAGATATCGGTCCATATATACCCGAGATATAGCCCAAATCGGATTTTAATGAAAATGTCGCATAGGCGAAGCTAAATAACTTTTTTTTTGCTCAAAAGCAGTTCTGGTAATAAAATTAGGTTACATAAATATGGAAAATGAAAATTTCCGATATCGGTCCATATATACCCGTGATATAGCCCAAACCGGGTTTTTCATGAAAATGTCGCGTAAGCGAACTTAAACAACTTTTTTGTGTTCAAAAGCAGTTCTGGTAATGAAATTAGGTTACATAAATATGAAAAATGAAAATTTTCGATGTCGGTCCATATATACCCGAGATATAGCTCAAATCGGGTTTTTCATGGAAATGTCGCGTAAGCGAACTTAAACAACGTTTTTGTGCTCAAAAGCAGTTCTGGTAATGAAATAGGGTCATATAAATATGAAAAATGAAAATTTTCGATATCGGTCCATATATACCCGAGATATAGCCCAAACCAGGTTTTTCATGAAAATGCCGCGTAAGCGAACTTAAACAACTTTTTTGTGCTCAAAAGCAGTTCTGGTAATAAAATAAGGTAGCATAAATATGGAAAATGAAAATTTCCGATATCGGTCCATATATACCCGAGAGATGGCCCAAATCGGGTTTTTCATGAAAATGTCGCGTAAGCGAACTTAAACAACTTTTTTGTGCTCAAAAGCAGTTCTGGTAATGAAATTAGGTTACATAAATATGAAAAATGAAAATTTTCGATGTCGGTCCATATATACCCGAGATATAGCCCAAATCGGGTTTTTTATGAAAATGTCGCGTAAGCGAACTTAAACAACGTTTTTGTGCTCAAAAGCAGTTCTGGTAATGAAATAGGGTCATATAAATATGAAAAATGAAAATTTTCGATGTCGGTCCATATATACCCGAGATATAGCCCAAATCGGGGTTTTTATGAAAATGTCGCGTAAGCGAACTTAAACAACGTTTTTGTGCTCAAAAGCAGTTCTGGTAATCAAATAAGGTTATATAAGTATGGAAAATGAAAATTTCCGATATCGGTCCATATATACCCGAGATATAGCCCAAACCGTGTTTTTCATGAAAATGCCGCGTAAGCGAACTTAAACAATTTTTTCGCCTTAAAGCAGTTCTGATAATGAAATAAGATTACATAAATATGAAAAATGAAAATTTCCGATATCGGTCCATATATACCCGAGATATAGCCTAAGCCGGGTTTTTCATGAAAATGTCGCGTAAGCGAACTTAACAATTTTTTTTTGCTTAAAAACAGTTCTGGTAATAAGATAAGGTTATATAAATATGGAAGATAAAAATTTCCGATATCGGTCCATATGTACCCGAGATATAGCCCAAATCGGGTTTTTCATGAATATGTCGCGAAAGCGAACTTAAACAACTTTTTTTTGCTCAAAATCAGTTCTGGTAATGAAATTAGGTTACATAAATATGAAAAATGAAAATTTCCGATATCAGTCCATATATACCCGAGATATAGCCCCAACCGTGTTTTTCATGAAAATGCCGCGTAAGCGAACTTAAACAATTTTTTCGCCTTAAAGCAGTTCTGGTAATAAAATAAGGTGATATAAATATGGAAAATGAAAGTTTTCGATATCGGTCCATATATACCCGAGATATAGCCTAAACCGGGTTTTTCATGAATACGCGGCGTAAGCGAACTAAAACAACTTTTTTTGCTTAAAAGCAGTTCTAATAGCAAAATAAGGTTATATAGGTATGGAAAATGAAAATTTCCGATATCGGTCCATTTATACCCGAGAAATAGCCCAAACCGGGTTTTTCATGAAAATGTCGCGTAAGCGAACTTAAACAACAATTTTTTTTTTGCTTAAAAACAGTTCTGGTAATAAGATGAGGTTATATAAATGTGGAAGATAAAAATTTCCGATATCGGTCCATATATACCCGAGATATAGCCTAGACCAGGGTTTTCATGAAAATGCCGCGTAAGCGAACTTAAACAGCTTTTTTGTGCTCAAAAGCAGTTCTGGTAATGAAATTAGGTTACCTAAATATGGAAAATGAAAATTTCCGATATCGGTCCATATGTACCCGAGATATAGCCCAAATCGGGTTTTTCATGAAAATGTCGCGTAAGCGAACTTAAACAATTTGTTGTGCTCAAAAGCAGTTCTGGTAATGAAATAAGGTTATATAAATATGGAAAATTAAAATTTTCGATATCGGGCCATATATACCCGAGATATAGCCTGAACCGATTTATTCATTAAAAATTTTTTTTTTTTTGCTGAAAAGCAATTCTTGTTATAAAAGAAGGTTACTAAAATACAGAAAATAGAAAATTCCGATATCGGTTCATATATAACCGAGCATATTCAGGCCACATTTTTAATATACTATACATATTCGTGACTATTTTGAAGGGTATTTTAGATTCGGCCCAGCCGAATATACTACACTCTTACTCTTTACGCACTCTTTATGCACTAAGAAAACAATTAGAACCATATCAGTAGTTCGTCTAATAGTATTTCTAACTTTTGTTATCATAAGAAATGATTAAATGTAAAAATTAACAACAATTTCTTTAGATAAATAAACAAATCGTGAGCGTTGTCAAAGTTTTTATTGTGACATACACATTTTGCTTTGCGCTTTTCTGTTAAAGTTTTAAACTTCACTCAAAGCGACAAAGTTTTATCTGACACGGCCTTTAGTCAGTGCGGGATGTGCTTTTTTTAAATTTTCAGTCCTTTTTTAAATTTTGGTTTCACAAAATCAAGTTCAAAGCAACTTTTTGTTCCAGTATAAGAAACCACTTTTTGTACTATATATGTATGTATGTATCAGTAATACATTTAATACAATTTTATTCAAGCGTACAAATTTTGTACATATCATTTTACGGAGCACAATAAAAACACGGAGTAGTGGTGTAGTAAAAAATGCACCAAATTATTTACAGCAGTGGTGGACAAATTTGTTTTGCACTTGTGTTAGTGAGATAATCTGAGAGTAATTTAAAGTATAGTGACAAGCAAAACTATTGTAAACATTTTCGTTTGAACAATTAAATCGCGTACGTTAATGCTGTTATGACAGTTTCGTAAGAGCTATAAATGTTTCAAAGACGTAGATCCAATTTATTACGTTCTTTACTACATATGAATTATAAATTCAAAAATCTTTTTTCACGTAAGTATGTTATTATATTTATTTATATTAGAATGGAAGAAATCATAACACCTTCCAATAACATTTTCTGTACACATTTTAAATGTTTGATAGCATAAAAGACACGTACAAACGCATTTTTTATCATAAAAAAATTTTGCATTGCCATTTATGTTATCTACTGTAAGTGGAACAAAGCTAGTGTAAGTGGAAAAAAAAGCTCTAAACTGCTAGCTGACATGTGCATTCGCCAACGTCTGTTGAACGACTAAACTAAAGAGCATAAGAAAAAGAAGGCGTTGCTTACATACAATTGTTTGACTAAATGTCTATCGCTGATTTATAGTCGAATCGCGAAAATTCATACCCCTATAAATCGTAATTCCCGGAAATTCGTAATAAACTGTTGGTCCCTTGAATAAATCTCGATAAATCGTAAAAGTTCCATTGATTTTGGTTCCCTCGAGAATTCGTAATTTTTTTCCAGATAAAATCTTCACCTCTTATAAATCGTAATTATTTTCTAACTACCAGTTATTATTCGAAATAAAACAACAGAAACATGGAAAGAATGATTTTGGTTTACCGCTATTTTTTTCGTGGGTTCTTGCTTGGGTGTGTATTTGTTTTCTTAAGATCAGTTTGTTACATGAACAATAAAGAAAAATGTCAAAGCGCTTGCATAAAACTCTGTCGGTATTACAAAAACAAAAAAAATGTTTGCAGCCATTGACAATGGAAATAACAAAATAGATGTTGCTAAGCGATTTGTAATTGCTCCATCAACTCTTTACTTCAATCCTTCAAAAAAAAAAAAAAAAAAAAAAAAAAATTATTATACAAAAATCTTCAAGCAGTAATCTAAAGCGTTTACGCAGTCCCGGCAGTCTAACATTCCGATTATTGGCCCATTACTATTTTTTGTTTGACATTAAAATTACACTTATATTACGCTAATTAAATGAATTTGCTATTTTATTTTAATTATTTTGTATATTATTTAATACATATAATATTATATGTTTGTTTTTATAGTTTTAGTAAATATATTAAAAATCCCCCATAATTCGTGTTTATTTTATTTTAACCCCGTTAAATCGAAACCTCGCTAAATTGAAAACCTCTATAATTCCTAAGAAATGGACGGTCCCACGCGATTACGAATTATCGAGATTTGACTGTAGATATAAAAAAAAAACAGTCACTATTACAATTTATACTCGTATTATCTAATGAAACAGTAACACAGTACGCATGTAATTGATTTTGTTATAAAAGGATTTGTCAGCGAGTTCGTCGATATCGAAAGAATAAGTTCTTTCGCGTTCTAGGCGAAGGAAAATTGATTTGGGTTCGTCTAACTTTATATGAACCATGTGTCAAAATTCAATTAAAATACATAACTACAAAGAAATGAATAATTGTTAAAATTATTTGGATGGGTTGTGGACCTCTTTGGCCACTTGCACTACGACCACTGTTGGTCTAAAACAAATAATAGTGAAATAGACGAACGGAAATTGATTCGACTCTGAGTGACTAGATTTCTTTCGCATACATTGTCCTTTGATATAGATAAACTAGCTTTGTATTTCCGTTTTATATAGACATATTATAGTTTTCATACAAATAAATTTAATAAAAATATTTATCCGCTGCCCACAGAGCGCAGAACAGCGACTCGCTCAGAAAATTTGTACAAAAACCACTATTATTTTTATTATTTACCATAAAAATTTCTTATACGTGTTGTGTTCTGTAAACGGCGGATTTCTAAAGTTTTATTTATTTTGAATTTTTATTAAAAATCTTTTATCTTTGTTTTACCAATTTTGTGAAGTATTATTTTTTCTTTCTATTAAACAGTTTACAATGGACGTGTGCGAAACGGTAGCAAAGTACTATGGTGATAAATAATTTGTCTGTAGTAAATTTCATGTTTTTGCTTTGTGAAAAAATATTGTATTTGACAACTTAAAATTTTAACAAAACAGAAAAATAGTTTAACAGTATAAAGCGGTATAAACAGAAAAAAGTTAAGAGTTGTGGAAACTTGCATCTCTGCTACGAACACATGTTAAATTTTGTTTCGATCTGGTAACTCCTTCATATGGAAACAGGTGCTAGAAATGCGTGGTGTCATTATATATTTACATAAAAAAGGTTTACCGGGACAAGAAATTCATAATGATATGATGAATGTGTTAGGTGAAAGTGCTCCTTCATATGTAACAGTAAAAAAGTGGGTTGCTGAATTTAAGCGTGGTCGTACAAGCATTGAAGATGATTTTGAAAGTAGCATACTGAATCATGATTTTAAGATTCTTTTTGCTGAAAAATTTGAAACGAAAATTCAGTTCAAACAAAATTTTTTCCACAATTGGTTATATGTATTTATAACTGCGCATTAATTGCGCTTATGGATTAAAACCAAGAAATAAAAATTTATATAAATAAAGTAACATTCTTCATAAAAAATATATTTTTTTATATATATATTTTTAAGTAAAAGTAATTATTTTTACTGACTTTGTACTAAATATGTTCAAATAAAATATGTGTATATATTTCTTCCAAAACATGATCGCCAAAGTATGATGTTTTAAAAACCTCCTGGCAACGCCGCGCTTAGTATGAATACATTTACCGAGTGTGAGTGAGTAAATACATATGACTGAACACACACACTCTTATGGGTAAGGTAAATGTGTGACTAGAAATTCTTACATACATACATATATTATTTTCGTTGTTAAAATGAAGTACGAGTTCGGTCGCCGAATGTGGAAAAAATAATTAAGAAACCAAATCAAGCAGACACCGCATACAAACTTGATTGGGTATGTTAAATACTCTAGTTAACAGACGCAAGCTCTAAGGAGTAGAAAACATTCCTGTGCAAACAAAATGCGGCGGCCAATGACACCGCAACTCGATTTAAAACGGGTGTTCTTAGTTCATTAATACAGCCACCGGTTGCAGATCTCTGATTTGCACTAACACTTATTGTTTCACAAACTTATTTCTAACACTACTGGTTGTATGTTAAAAATAAAATTTGAAGTGGCAGAAAAGAGAAATAGAAAAAAAAAACAAATTTGCAAATAAATCCATGTTTAAGGTAAATAAAACTAATTATAAATTTATTATTTAAAATATATTTTGATGTGAGATAAGTTCTCCGTTCTCCTCACGGAGAACACGCCGACCAACTGTTGGAGCGCTTCAGTTACTATGAAGTTTTTCTAAAAGAAATTTTAACGACACTTGTTAAAATAAACACCACAAAACTAATCTGTCAGACTATAAAAACAGCTGATTTAAAACGAAGTCAAATAGTGTTAAAAACTGTAATAGAATCGCGAGAGAGTTTGATCTCAGGATACCGGATACCACGCTTTCGTTTTAAAGTTATCCATAAACGAATGATTAGCTTGGTCAGCTAGCCAATTGACGACGGTCAACTTAACGACATTAGGATAAGAAACTTGTTTGGAGTTTTGCTAGTTTATGTGGCTGGTTGATTTGTCTATTTGGGGAAAATAGCTTCTAGAAATGGTGTTTGACTGCTGGCGCTGCCTAATAGAAACTAATGACTTATTTGCTATTGACAGCTTAAGGTGAATACAGGGGGGCAACCTCTGTAATTTGCTGAATGGTTACATCCACAGTTACTGCATTTTTTAGCGCTTGAGTCAGTCTTGATTTTTTGTATTAAATGTACCGTGCTGGCAATTTACAATTGGTCTTAATCTGGCCAATTTCTTGGCAGTGTAGGTACTGAATGAGCCCTAAACGCTTGTTCGACTCCCAAGCAGTAACCTCACGATGCAGCAGTAATTTAAGCTTGTAAATTTTGTAAAGTTCATATTTTTTTAGGACAACATCCCCTTGTTCCAGGGCTGAGGCATCTTTTCACTGTTCCTCATACGAGTATTTACAACGTTTTTGATTTTAAAGCATTTCTCTTCTAATTCAGTTTTGACATCATCAGTGTCTAAGCAATACCTGAAGACCTTTTTCACTCTTAGGCTGATAAGTCTAATAGTGTGTATGTATATATACGCGTAAATTTTTCTGTTGAGTTTGTATAATTTTTTGAATCATGAATATTATTTTTGTACCAATTGGAGATTGAAGCAAGTTGCAAACAATTTTATTTTTTAATTGCAAATTTTGTTTTTATAGGCCAGTTTATATGTGTCCCTACTACGTACATGTGAACAACGATACATAAAAAAGTATTATAAGCTTAAGTATTGAGTTGTTATTTAAGAAAACTTCAGTGTTTCGAATATTATTTCCAAGTGAATTAAAAACAGGAGATTACTGAGTAGTTGGCTCAGCAAGTTATTGAGCAGGTTGTCGGTCAGATTTTTGAGAAAGTTCTTGCAATTCAAGTAAACCTGGAATAAAATTGTTAAGTAGTTTTATAATGCGTTGTTTCTCTCTACGAAGTTTGTTAATTTCTTGGGATACATTTTGTAAACGGTGTTGGTATACATCAGGTAGAGTCACAGTAAAATCACGTTGGTTTCTTTTAATGTCTTTTCGCTGTTTACGAAGTTTTGTAACTTCTTCGGTTATATTTTTAACAACTTCTTTCAGATATTTTAAATCAGGTAGAGTTACAAAAAGGTCCACATTGTCTTTAGCCTCAAGGCAAAAAGGGTTTGCGGTATTACAATCATTAATAGTATTAAGGATATCACCAACGACCCTTGCTACTTCAGCGAAACCAACGACGTTTTCTCTCACTGAAAATGAAACAAGAAATTATATTATTTTATCTACTGCAACCATAGTCATTAATATTCATACTTGTTCCTTGGGTAAGTGTAACCAAAACTGCAGCAAATAGGATTGCGATGTTCATATTTCTTGTCTCACGAATTTACACTGAAGCTTTGACAGTTAAATTGCCAACTAAACTAATTAGCAAGTAGTTTTTTTCGCTTTATATATAATAGGAGTTGTCTGATAAAACCAATATATTTCCATTCTTTTAAATTTTTCTAAAAGTTATTTCTTCTATAAATAACATAACAATAAACCAAAATTTTAAAGTTCAGCTTTGAAAAAAAACATTTGCTGTTTACTTCAAAATAAAAACAAATAAAAAATTTCTTTTCTTTTAAAATTTTCTGAAAGTTATTTTCTACAAAAATATATTACACTTTTTGTTGAACAACATAACAATAAAACATTATTTACAGTTCTCCATTGAAAAAAGTTTTTGCTATTTACTTCAAAATAAAAAACAAATACGATATTTCTTTTCTGTTAAAATTTTTCTAAAAGCTATTTTGTATATAAGTGTAATGTGTTATTATATATATACATATATATATATATATATATATATATATATATATATATATATATATATATATATATATATATATATATATATATATATATATATATATATATATATATATATATATATATATATATATATATATATATATATATATATATATATATATATATATATATATATATATATATATATATATATATATATATATATATATATATATATATATATATATATATATATATATATATATAGTTAAGTAAAACATACACTCCTAAATAAGTGACTGATATTTTACTTTTTTTTTAAATTCATTAAGTTAAATGAACTTTTCGTCAATTAATCTTTTTTAATACCTCTGCTTCCATTTAGCAAGCCAACTGTAAAGTTATCATCTCCAAAACGCTTTGCAAACTCAATTGGCGTTTCCTTTAATATATCACCAGATATAGGCATGTTTTGCCTTCTAGCTGCTGAAAACAAATCGCGAACTGCTTTGTCCACATTTATGAATTTTAGGGTTCTAACTCTTTTACTACATAACCGAAATCCAGATTCAATCGATTTAATAATTGATTCCTTATTTCTGAAAATTGTTGAGATCGTGCTTACCGAAATACCATATTTATCAGCTGTTTTCTTTTCCTTTAATCCATCTTCAACGTCCTTTATAAGTTTATATTTTTCTTTAATTTTAAAACACGTTTAGTTGTCATAATAATTTTTTTTTGTTAAGCGTTTTTATTTATTGAATCTTCAAAATGACCTAAAAATAAGTATTCAAATCTTAATACTAAATATAAAAATGAAAGAATTAATAAAAAAAAAAATAAAATGTGCTTTTTACTTACGTCCAGCCAATGCTAGACAAAAAGTTCTATTATGCGGGAGCAATATCGGTAGAATCACCTATTGAACGTTCTGATGGTGGCGACGGTATCCTTGTCATAATAATAATTTTTTTTTGTCATAATAATGAACGATTTCAGCATTTATCATCTAGGCCGAATTATGCATAGAATTGATACTTACGCAAACAAAAAGAAACCTATTTATAATTCCCCGAAAAAAATAAACAACAATAGCAAAAATGTAAAATATACAAACCAGCTCAAGCAACAAAAGAGATCAAAACATACAAATCATAACTACAACAAAAAACCATATAAACAAGCAAAATTCTTCGAGTTGTGGAGTTAATGTGTATGTTTTTTGTTCGCGTTATGGAGAACTTCGAGTTACAGAATGCAAATTGTATGTGACTTGTTCTTTTAACGCTACTGCCAATTAAATTAGTTTGAGTTAGAGAAAATTATATATAAATTAAATTCAGTTTTTTCTTAAGTTCGTTGTACAAGGTTTCAGAAGCACTAAGTATTTTCAGTCTATCATTAAGATTTTGCTTTGTGCATAAAAATAAATTTAGACCTTTTCTCTCACGTCGCATTGGTAGCAATTTGGAGATCTATGCAGTGTTTAAAAAACTGCAGTCGTAGTAGCAAAAGTCGTAAGATTGTGCTTTCTCTTCGACTTTTGCTATTCAAACATAAACTGTCGCTTCGACTTCTGCTTTCAATCATGCAAACAGTCGCAGTTAAGCTAGAGACAAAAAACGAAAAGTTATACACTACGGAGACTTCTGAAGTCGACATGTTTGAACAGTTTTTGGTTTGACCGACTTCAACTTCGAATAAGTTCAGAAGTTAAAGAAAAGTTGTGCGTATTTTTTTTTACTTTGTTTACAATTGAATATTGTTATCAGATCATAAGATTTATTATTTTTGAAATGCTGGAGATTTATTTTATTTCTTTTTTCTATGAAAAGTTTTTTTTTGGAAATTTTTGCAGCTTACTTTTTTATAATGTTTAATCAAGATGAAACCAAAAGCAGAAACAAAATATTAAAAAAAAAAAAAATATTACATCACTACGTACAATACGCCCATTGAAGTTTGAAAATATTATTCTGTTCAAAATAATAAAACACTTATTATTGCTAATTTTATAAATTTAAATTATTACAGGTAACTTTTGCACGAGCATTTCCTGCTTTAAAGATCGCACTAATAGAGTACAGAAACTGTTTAAATGAGGAAACACGTTAAAAGATATTGCTAGTGAGCTAGTGAAGAATACCTATTTGACCGATTCTGATTTAGAAATTTTTTTTTCCAAGAAGATGAACACATTAATACTTTTTTAATAACTTTTTTTGAAACATAAAATTTATTTACTTTGTTTGTAGCTCAGAATGTTTTTGGAGATCTTTTTGTTTTTCAATACATTTATTTCAAATAGGTGCATACTCATCTGTACATACGAATTTCAAAATGCTTTAAAATCTAAATAATATATTATTAAATAATATATTATTATTAAACATCACTCAGTACGCGTGCACCAAAGAATTTACAGTATTTATAAAAGCAACATCCAACCAAAATAAAGCATCAACAAAGATTTTAACTTAAAGCGCACTTCAAACATCAAAGTCAAAAGAAAGCAAAACTTCTTTAACTTTAGCTTTCGAACTTATTAACCCAACAACTTTTCTTTAACTTTAACTTCCGAACTTATTTGAAGTTGAAGTCAGTCACTCCAAAAACTGTTCAAACATGTCGACTGCAGAAGTCTTCGCAACGTATAACTTTTCGTGTTTTGCTTAACTGCGACTGTTCGCATGTTTGGAATCAGAAGTCGAAGCAAATGCGAAAGCAATCACACATATCCGCAGTTTTTAAACGCTGGATCTATGCTCCAGGCATTATGTTTTATTGCATTTTGCACCATAATAAACACTCATACGCTTCTTGCTTGACGGACAGTAATTTTACATTGATTTTTTCCCTTTTTTTATTTCTGAAAGGCGTTTCTTTAAGCCTAATTGAGCGCCCGTCGTTGCATAAATCCCTGAATTATTTTTTTGATCCCGATGTAATATGAACAATATTTCTCGCTGGGGTTCTGTTTGATGGCCTTTTTGTTCTGTTGCCCAAATATAATTGTTCATATATCTTACAACAGTTTCGGAAGGCTTAATTATAAGAAAAACATTAGTTGGTCATTACTCTGTGATACATCCATTGATGAAACTGTACTAGAAATATTTAATGGAAGTTCTTTATTTTCCACGATATTTGCCACTTTATCATCCTCACATTCAAGTTCAAAATTAGGATCTGAATCGAAATCCTTCTCTAAGTTGTCCTCTATTTTGCTTCCATCTAACGACAGCTCTTCCAGTCATTTGTCCATTTTAGAATTCGAAGTGTACATATCTAAATCAAACAAAAAACTATCAAGACTACTGTAAAAGTTTAATAATAAAATGTAGTCAGAAAAATACCTTTAACACTAAACTTCGCCTCTCAGGCAATACAAAATAATAATTCTCCGCAACAAAAGAACTGTTTGCAATGAACGTCCACTCACAAGCACGGTTGCCAATCTAACGCCTTTCACGCTAGATTTAGAGCTTTCCATTACCGGAAAAGCAATTTTTTCGCCCCGGCGCTTTTTAAAAAAATCCGCTAAAATAGCGCTTTTTTATATACTTACTGCCTGGCCCACTATGTCACTCGACATCGATCGCTCGCATAAATACATGCATACCAAAAACAACATTTTAAATTCTGTTTTTGTTTCAAATGTATTTATGCGAGCGAGCGATGTCGAGTGACATAGTGGGCCAGGCAGTTACTTTAGGTATTTCTTAGGAAGTCTCTACTAAATTTTGATGTTAATATTGACTTATTATTGAATGATATTGTAATCTGGTATTTATATGTCTATAAAAGTCAACGCAAAAGATATGAAAGAAAAGAATTATTTAAAGAATATTTTGTTACCTTTACAAAGGCCCTTGTATACTCGTAAAAAACAAGATCACCAGGCGCATCCATACGCTTATTAGAGAGTTTATTGATTTTGAAAATAAATTATAGCAAATTTTAAATCATTTTTATTGTTGTTCACTAAAAATATGTATTTAATGGAAAAAAAAGAAAAAAAAATTATCGGTCTTTGTCTTTATCTTATAAAGTTTTCTTCTGTTAGTTATGATGAATTTTTTCAAATCATCAATTTTTTTTTTTGTCAAATTTTTGTTGAACTTTATAATTTTTAAATTAAAAATTTTTTGGTTTGTACATTTTTACAGCGGGTTTTAGTTCAAGTTATTCCTTTCTTAAGTTTTTTCTTAAGAAGGATTTTTTTTACAATACAAATTTGCTGTGATCAATAATTATTCAACAAAAATTTAACAAATTAACATATACATCTCTGGGTACGGAGAATATTAAATAATGACTTTTTAACTTCATATACTAAAATATTGCTTAACTGGCACTACTTTGTATTATCAAAAGTAAGCGCAAAATATTTCCGGCTCTTTTGTGTGCCTGAACTTCAAGAAAGTTAAAAAGTTTGAACTTTAAGATTATTATTGAGCTTTTGTTTTTGGCTGTTTGGTAGTTATAAGCTTACTTCCTTGATTACGAAATTCCCTTAACAGCTATATTATTAAAGTTGAATTAAAAACTGTACCATTGTCGATATAGCTTTCGCGCAGGTAAGAAAATAACCAGTAAGCCGAGAATCGCCTAAGTAGAAATGAACTTTTACCAAACTTTAAAATAGCTTATATATTTTAAAGTAACATGGATGCAAAATTTATTTAGCTTTTTTTGTGAATATGCATAGCTTAGCGCTTTCTAACGTATTTTGGGTAAGTTAACTGCGCGTTATGGCTGTAAATAGTTGACAACGCTGTTCATGAGCTGACACAAAAGAATACTATGTTGGTTTGAAAGCTCGTGTTGTTACTTGCACGCGATCGTAATATAATAAATTAAAAAAGCAATCGTTGCGCCTCACAGAAGGGGTTTAGTTTTCTAGGTTTAAAACAAATGAAGGACCTCAGAGCACAGGCAAGAATTTTTCTATATACATATGAATTTATGTATTTTCTTAATATAAATACCAACTCGCCTCAATAATGGCATATGACGCTGAGACACCTTTCAATTGTAATATGTAATTTTGTCAATAAATGGATTATTAAATAATAAAAAACCGACAATAAAAATGTGTGCAAATAATTTAAAACACTTGAAGAGTACTAGTCTTACTTTCTATTTGCCAGACAATAAGAATAGAATCGCTTTAAAATAAACAATTATACAAATAGCAGGTGATGATGCAAATAATCCACACAAATTGAGGAACGTTGCTTAGAATCTATAATAAATTTATACTATTTTTAAAGTATCTTTGCATATATTATTGCTGAAAAGGATATCTTGATTTTGATATCTCTAATATTACTTCTTAAGGGCGGTAGACACGATCAAAATGCTTGACAAGCATGGTAACAGCATGTGTGAAAATTTGTTAGTATATGTGATATCGACGATGCTTGTTGGAAAATCAAAAAATTTTGATTTTCTGGGAAACTTGTTATCACATGCTTTTTTTTTTGTTTTTAACAAACACAAACACTGCGAAGCTTTTTTAGCTTGTCTGCAGTAACACCCAGGTCACCTGAGTCAGGAACCGAGCCTGCGACCTCGAGACTGTTGGTGGAGTACTCTACCAAATAAGCCATCGAGGTTTGATTGTATCTAGTGAAAGTCATCAAGTACGAACAAATTTTTATTATTATTTCGTTTTCATTGTGCAAATAAGTAAAAACAATAAGTAAAAAGTAATAAAAATGAATATATTCAATATCATTATTATTTTTTAATGTGAAAAACATTCTTAGAAAATAAACATACGAGAAAATGAGTGACGACAATTAAGATATTTTGGAATTTATGGAAGGAAGTCTGGCGGCTACTGCCTACCAAACGAGCACCGTAAAATTAAAATTGGAATGAATGCTTGATGGATGAAATTTTAAAGCATCATGCACACGTATAGGAAGTTGACAGGAAGTATTTTGGCCGTGTGTATCCCACTTTACGCTTAATAATCAACTGTCAACTTTGCTGAAGAAAATAAATTTAGATAAAAAAAAACGTATTGTACATTAAGAGTCCTTCCATTTATTTTTGAAGGAAGAACTAGTTTTGAAGGAGACTTACAGCCTGTTTATAGAACACGACTAAGCTCACCCGCGACGAGCCAGTTCATAGACGAGTACGTAAGGAATTGGGTTTGTGACACGCGACTTGATCGTGTCGTTCAACTTACGTAAATTCGTGTATATGTCAAATATTTATGATATATTTTTGCTGTCAACATGCAAAAAATAGCATTTGTACACACAAAATTTTTTTTCAACATAAGCATATACAACAGTCGTATTTTAGACAGCGTAGGCATTCATACATATGTATGTACATATGTATAAAATTAAATAAATAAATAAAAGAACACATTTTGTGGAAAGGTTTTATATCAATTATGTATGAGTATGTTCTATATAAATACATTTAGAAGCATAAAAAATGATTTGGGTCTATGCCACAGATATTTTAGATCATCCTGTTAACATTTGTATTTCTACTTTATTTATTTATTTTATTATTATTTTGTTTATTAATTATTCTTTAAAATATTATTATATTATCATTTCTTATTAGCTCTATTCACAGTTTCTTGCAAATGGTATTGCATCATTGCATTTGCAAAACGGTTTAGCATATTCTTACTCTACACTAACAAAATACACAGCAATGCACTTGCTAGTCTTATGTGTATATGCAATACTTAAAACCTATAGTTTTTATTTGCTTTGATTTTGCACAAGTTAATTGCAAATCGACAGCTGACAATCAGCAATGCAATTAGTTCGTAATCGCCGCTTAGTTGCCGTCGCTTATCCCGCATTCAAATACCACCAATCGATGTCTTTATCTAACTTAAAATCCCTTTTTCTATTAAAAAATAAATTAACTGCTCCTTGAAGCTTTTTTCCCGCATATGTACTTTTGACTAAAATTTAGTAAATTATTTTCTACTCTAATTATCAATCAGTTGTGAATTTCGTGCTTTGCAAAAAGTAGTGCAAACTAAACCAACAGAGCTTCACAACTGTTAGCATATATTTGCAATTGCATAAATTTGCAATCACAAATGCACAAGATTGTGAATAGAGCTATTATTTTTTAGCACTTTTTTCCACATTTTCTTTAGACGAGTAAATTTCTTCATTCGGCGCTTTTTGACACTTATAGCCTGTTTATTCGTTCGTAGAAAAAAAAAACGAAAATAAACTGATTTAGGTTTTCATTAAGTTGCAAACTATTTCAAGTGAGTGACAAAGAAAGCTTTTCATTTTTTTAGTAAACTTTTGGTTTTTTTAAAATGAACATGACTGTAATAGAAAAAATCAATAAAATACGAAAATCAAAAGAAAGTCGTTAAAAAAAACAATTCAAGCAAATGGAAAACAATAGTGATATTTTGAAGAAAAAAAAAACGTAAGTATTGAGAAAAATTATACAAAACTCTATATCACGTAAATTTCAAATTTCCAAAAGTTCTACCAACAAAGGAAGTTCCGAGAATTTGGTTGGGCCTACGGAGGCATTTAAAAAGATGGAAGTGGATGCTACAAGGGACAAAATTTCTTAAAGTTTGGAAAAAGGTATTTCAAAATATTTTCGTAAATAAAGTGATTGCCTCCCAAATAACATCACTTTCAGGCTTGAGTATTATCACAAACGGAACGATCTTTAGGACCGAAGCGAGGTGGAGAATCTAATATACTTTGGAGAATCCAGCGATCTGCCTACCTAACCAGACTTGAGTAGAATTAAGCAAAATATTGCATAAAATAACTAGGTTTTTTGGAACCGGAGGTAGTCTAGCCGCATAAAAATATTAACGTTGCCAAAATATGCAATCTATCATCTGCAGCGACACCACCTGGACCTGTACATGGCATAAAATCTAATGAGATAAAATCTACAAGCACCTGTATATAACTCCACCTAGGCCTAGCCGTAAAGTAGCGGTGGTAACACCATCTAGCTCCCACCCAGAACACCATTTTTTACTTCGACCGACTGCCCTTTATCAATACCACATTCATAAATTAATACCACTTTCATCATGAACAGCATCCCGCAAATATCTTTTATTTATACCTTGATGATCTATGAATGTTCTACGACGCCTATTTCTCAAATTAGTATTGATTACTGTAAACATCTTCCACACTTGAAATTCACAAAACACAGTTCTTTCTTGTGCAAAACATTCGAATTTAGATTAAAATAAACGCACTGGCAATAATGTTGATGTACGACAAAAAAAAGCTTTATATACGAGTATCTCCAATATTAATGGACGAAAACTTTGAAACGTTTTTTAAGAACCAAATGTTGAACGTTATGGCAACCAAACGAAAACTTAGATCTGGTCCCAAGATGGAGCACTGCGCAGCGCCTGATGTTAATTTCCTTCTTTTCCGACCTTCCGTGGTGTTATATATAAGGTCCCTATGTTGTTACTATGTTATTTAAATAACATATTAATTTTCCTGACGATATTAACAAATTGTTATCGAAAATAAATAAAAACAAGTAAGAGTGTAGTATATTCGGCTGGGCCGAATCTAAAATACCCTTCACGATAGTCACGAATATGTATAGTATATTAAAATGTGACCTGAATATGCTCGGTTATATATGAACCGATATCGGAATTTTCTATTTTCTGTATTTTAGTAACCTTCTTTTATAACAAGAATTGCTTTTCAGCAAAAAAAAAAAATTTTTTTTAATGAAAAAATCGGTTCAGGCTATATCTCGGGTATATATGGACCGATATCGAAAATTTTAATTTTCCAAATTTATATAACCTTATTTCATTACCAGAACTGCTTTTGAGCACAACAAATTGTTTAAGTTCGCTTACGCGACATTTTCATGAAAAACCCGATTTGGGCTATATCTCGGGTACATATGGACCGATATCGGAAATTTTCATTTTCTATATCTAGGTAACCTAATTTCATTACCAGAACTGCTTTTGAGCACAAAAAAGTTGTTTAAGTTCGCTTACGCGGCATTTTCATGAAAACCCTGGTCTAGGCTATATCTCGGGTATATATGGACCGATATCGGAAATTTTTATCTTCCACATTTATATAACCTCATCTTATTACCAGAACTGTTTTTAAGAAAAAAAAATTGTTGTTTAAGTTCGCTTACGCGACATTTTCATGAAAAACCCGGTTTGGGCTATATCTCGGGTATATATGGACCGATATCGGAAATTTTCATTTTCCATATTTATGTAACCTAATTTCATTACCAGAACTGCTTTTGAGCACAAAAAAGTTGTTTAAGTTCGCTTACGCGGCATTTTCATGAAAACCGCGGTCTAGGCTATATCTCGGGTATATATGGACCGATATCGAAAATTTTCATTTTTCATATTTATATGACCCTACTTCATTACCAGAACTGCTTTTGAGCACAAAAAAGTTGTTTAAGTTCGCTTACGCGACATTTTCATGAAAAACCCGATTTGGGCTATATCTCGGGTATATATGGACCGATATCTGAAATTTTCATTTTTCATATATGTATATATAACCTAATTTCATTACCAGAACTGCTTTTGAGCACAAAAAAGTTGTTTAAGTTCGCTTACGCGACATTTTCATGAAAAACCCGGTTTGGGCTATATTTCGGGTATATATGGACCGATATCGGAAATTTTCATTTTCCATATTTATGTAACCCAATTTCATTACCAGAACTGCTTTTGAGCACAAAAAAGTTGTTTAAGTTCGCTTAGGCGGCATTTTCATGAAAACCCCAGTCTAGGCTATATTTCGGGTATATATGGACCGATATCGGAAATTTTCATTTTCCATATTTATGTAACCCAATTTCATTACCAGAACTGCTTTTGAGCACAAAAAAGTTGTTTAAGTTCGCTTACGCGGCATTTTCATGAAAACCCCGGTCTAGGCTATATCTCGGGTATATATGGACCGATATCGAAAATTTTCATTTTTCATATTTATATGACCCTATTTCATTACCAGAACTGCTTTTGAGCACAAAAAAGTTGTTTAAGTTCGCTTACGCGACATTTTCATGAAAAACCCGGTTTGGGCTATATTCGGGTATATATGGACCGATATCGGAAATTTTGCATTTTCCATATTTATGTAACCTCATTTTATTACCAGAACTGCTTTTGAGCAAAAAAAAGTTATTTAGCTTCGCCTATGCGACATTTTCATTAAAATCCGATTTGGGCTATATCTCGGGTATATATGGACCGATATCTGAAAAAAAAATTTTTTGTCGTTTAGTCACTATGCTTCATAAGTGTGTGAAGTTTGAAGCAAAACGAACGACTTTTGTTTTCAAAAATTTTCATACAAAACTGCAAAAAAAATGGCTTTTTTCGGAATTTTGAATATATCTCAGCTATACGTGGACCGATATTACTGAATTTCAATAGCAAACCCATGAATCGATGGGGTAAAAGAATGGTGAAAGAAAAAAGTTTCTAAGTCTAATGGTTTTCTCAGAAACGGTATTTCAACAGCGGACAGACGGACAGACGGACAGACGGACATCGCTTAATCGACTTTTCCATTAATTCTGATTCAGAATATATGTACTTTATAGGGTCGCAAAAAAAAACTGTAGAAATTACAAACGGAATCACAAACTTATATATACCCTTTACATTTTTGTGAAGGGTATAATAAAATTGAATTTCTTAGTTTGTACATTTATACAACGGGTTATAGTTCAGGTTTTTCCCTTTCTTAAGTGTTTTTCTTAAGAAGGATTTTTTACAATACAAATCAAAAATTTAATTTAAAAAATTATAAAAGTTCAACAAAAAATTCAATAAAAAAGAAATTTAATAAAAAAATTCAATAAATTAATATTGAATTTTTTATTTAAAATTAAAACGATATTTAGCTGCAAAAATAATAAATAATTTATTTACGCCCATTATTTATTATATGCCCATGTTTACTTTAACGTTCTCTCGTCTGCTAAGCAAAAATAATCGTATTCAAAAATTTTTGACAGTGATGAAATACCATTGTGCTGCCACGGCAATGCCACAAAACAAGTCCAGCGGCGGCTCCAAGCCGTCTGTCGTTTACTCGAATTGAACTCTCTGTTGTAGAGATGTTGATTTTTAGAATTTTGATTTTCTTATAGGAGATGTTCTCATCTTCGCAAAATGTTGATAAATGTTAGATGATGATCAGTTTAAAAAGCCTTTAATGATAAAATTTAATTTTAATGAGAAAAGATTTATATTTTACAAAAATTGGCTATTATGGTGAGAAGTGTCATGTTTTACAAACCAAAATGAATTGGCAGATGATACTTGTTTCAACAAAAATTGTCAATAGTCGCAATGTATAAACCAAAAACAGAACAAGGTTTCAAAATTAGTGTTTTTTTAACGACGAATGTAAATGTAGTAGCACCTATAGAACAGTTGAAACTGTATCATGTGTTTTTGACATAAACAAAAACCAGAACTGCATGTGAAGAAATAGTGTTCTGTTTTTCATGTTTTTATTATTGTGTGTTAAGGAATATAATAAATTTTTCGTCATCCATATCCTTATATCAAATAAATTACAAAAATAAAATAAAAGCAATACAGCTGTTCATAGCAGTGATGAGAGTTCATAGTATTTACAATAAATACAAAAGGTACGAAACTTGCATAAATTGTACCTAAAATGTATCTTATATTATTACAATATGTAATAACTTTGATAAAAAGATATATTATAATGTATTATTCATGTATTTTACTTAAAAATTATAAACATTTATATATATATATATATATATATATATATATATATATATATATATATATATATATATATATATATATATATATATATATATATATATATATATATATATATATATATATATATATATATATATATATATATATATATATATATATATATATATATATATATATATATATATATATATATATATATATATATATATATATATATATATATATATATATATATATATACCATCACTGACAACATTTGTCATGTAAGAACGTAATGAAATTCTATTTTCTACAGGTTGAGACGTTACGGTTACATTTCATTACATGCAGACTACTACAACGCAGTTAAAACTTGCTATTTAAATATCTGCCTGTTAATGGCGGCGTACATGTAGTGATGTTAGAGGTATAACTTCTCATAGTAAAAAAAATAAAAATGGCGGTACACAACTGCAAATAGCACTCTGCTGTCAATTTAAGTTATAACAGAGTTTACAAATGAAATGTTTTAACAAAGAAGTTACAACTTTAACCAAACTTCAAAATGAGCGTTCCAAATTTAACTTTAACTTGAAGTTAGCGTTAAAGTTAGTATTTGAATGTCAAGTGGAGACCGCACTTTACAGCTGTGAAAAAGAGATTTACATCGGCACCTGCCTTGCGGCCTGATCTGATGATGGACCAGTTCCTCGGAGTGAATTATTCACGATTCACCAGCGCCCCCGTGTGGCTTATCAGGCTCACACAGGTAGCAGTTCTTGCCATATGATTGCAGTCATATGAGCAACTTCTTGTTGAGGAGTTTAGGCCTTATAATCCCTCCTGTATTTAATTTCCCAGCCATCAATGGAGGACAATGCTTAATGAGTTGGTAGTCCGAAACCCACTAGCAGCATCAGCCCTTAAACCAACTCACCCGTCAACCATCATCACTGGTTGCTTACAGTACAGGTTTCTGTTATATAGGCAACAGATCCTCGGGAGATTGTTAGTCCCCGAAAAAAGCCACACACCAAACAATTAGCCAGAACGTTTCAGCCAAAGTAAGCACCTCAACCATGATCAGCTCGGGTCAAACCGCAAGCAGAACTACCCGGGAGCCATACTGATCCCCGTTCTGCCAATTTATACCCTTGGTAAGGGTTTCGGAAGCCAACAAAACATAAGTCATGCGGCTTCCTAGAGTTTTGTTTGGCGCACCAAACGAGGGACCCCTACCCCTCTTTTCCGTGATAAACAGAGTGCCCAAGTTAGGAATACGCCAAGGCAAAACCTGTTCCCCAGGGGGGACCGCACTTTACAACTGTGAAAATGATTTACATCAGTACCTGCCTTGGCGGCCTAACCTGATTGTGGATCAATTCCACGAAGTGAATTTTTCACGATTCACCACCGCCCCCGTGTGGCTTGCTAGGCTCACACAGGTAGCAATTCTTGTCATATGATTGCGGTCATATGAACAACTTCTTGTTGAGGAGTTCGGGCTTTCTAATCCCTCATGTATGCAATTTCCCGGCAATCAATGGAGGACAAGGCTTAATGAGTTGGTAGGCCGAAGCCCATTAAGAGCATCAGCCCTTAAACCAACTCACCCATCAATCATCACCACTGGTTCCTTACAGTACACGTATCTGTTGTATAGGCAACAGATCCTCGGGAGATTGTTAGCCCTCGAAAAAAGCCATCACCAAACAATTATCAAGGATACTAACACTCCCTTCCTGCGTTTTAGGTTTCAACCACAGCCAGAACGTTACAGCCAAGGTAGGCACCTCAACCATGATCAGCCCGGGTCGAACCGCAAGCAGAACTTCCTGGTGACCATGCTTATCGCCGTCCTGCCAATTTATACCCTTGGTAAGGGTTTCGGAAGCCAACACAACATAAGTCATGTGGCTTCCTAGAGTTTTGTTTGCCGCACCAAACGCCTCCCCTTTTTTCCCGAAAAACAGAGTGCCCTGGTTTGGAGTACGCTAAGGCAAAACCTGTTCCCCGGGGGGCACCGCACTTTACAGTCAGATAAGCGTTTGCATGGTTTCTCGTAAAGCAAAAACGATCAGCTGTTTCAACTACATTTACATTTCTACATTTACGGTTTAGCCAAATGGGCCTTTAGTCTTAAAATTATTTGCTTCTTTATAAGATTTGCATGTATATGCACAGCAATTTCCATGTTTGTCTCTATTTCAATAAGCTAGCTTGGAATGCAGTTTGCTTTCATAAAGTTGTATTCTTGTGGAGTCTATTCGTTGATTATACCATAACTATGCCATTTTCAGATTCACTAAATCATCCTTTTTAAAGGAATTATAATATAGGTTATGCCATAATACCGGCCATGGTAATCCAGAATGCGTTTGTTGTGTAATGGGGCACCGCTCTTATTTCCACAAGTGTTTGGACTTGCTGCGTTTCTTTTTTTCAGAACCATTTTTTGTCTGTAAAAATTTCCAGCCTGATGCAGCAGATTTTACTAGTTTTTTTTTTTTAATTTTTGATTGCTTGTTCTTATCTCAAGTTATATAGACAAATCTTCACATGTAGAAAGAAGTAAAGAACAGAATAAAGAAAAAATCTTCAAAACACAATCAGGCTGCATTTTTCTTATGGGAATAATTTTTTAAACGTTTTGCGAGTGTAACCAATAAGTGGCACACTCACACTCTAAACAATTGCTTATTTTGTACAGAGACTCACACATCCCTAAATAAACTTGTCTGCTTTTTTTTCAGACAGAAACTCCTTCGTTATAAATACAATCTCATATAAAATTGCAAGACTGAAAAGAGGAGAATGTGTGCGTGTGTAGAAAGAATATGCTGTTTTAGTGGATATCGAACTTTACTTAACATGTTGGCAGTTGATTGTTTTCTAGTTTCTTGTTATCGTTTCATTTTTATTCACTCTAAGTCTGTTTCTATCGTTGGGTATTGTCTTCCATTTCTTTCATAAGTAAAGCAATCAAAAGCATGAACAAGTTGTTCTAATGTTTGTGTGCATTTGATTGCAATGAATGCATGCATTTGAAAATATCGTTCATGTGTTTGTGTAATTTGTTTGTTTTCTAGTGTCGATTGTTTCTTGATTGCGGTGCATTTAAAAAAAAAATTACTCTCACACCCACTTGTTAATGCACTTACACATTCATAATAATACACATACACATACAATTGTTTATACATTGATTTCACAGAAAGGAGTCTTTGGAGAATTTTTATATTATTTCCTTCGAAACATATCCCATTGTTTTTTATTTCATGTGATTGCATGATGATTTTGTTTTTGAGTTGAAAAACTTGAAAAGAGTGAGTTCGATGTGCGTTTCAATTTGTGTTTTAAGTTCTTCTTTTGTGATTTCCCCCCGCAAAAGAAAATTGTTTACGAATTGTCTCATGTGAAAGATTTATTTGTTTGAATCTTGAGCTTTAATTGCGCTTTTCAGGCACGCTGTAAGTCTTATGGAGTGAGAGACTTATATGTGCTGTTCATAGAACACAGACGAACAACTCATTTAAAACAAATTTTATGGAAATCATTTAAAAATTTTAGTAACTTTCATACGTTGCTCGCATGCGTTCTATGAATAGCATAATAAATAATTTTAAAAATTACTTATTTCTACTTCTGTTTAGATATACATATGTAGACAATCGATTTGATAAATAATGAAAATAAAAAAAAGCGTACTTTACCTCTAGATGATGTAGATGTGATTTAAAGCATCTTAAGAATGTGTGGAAGGTTTTTTTAGCGAACTGTGCATTTTTTTTTTAATTTCTGCGGGGCTTTAGCCACGTTTTATTTGCAAAAATATAAACCTCCACGAACACCTCCTCTTTCTTCTCCATCATAATCTATTTTCCTAGTTCCAGTACAATGCGCTGCATATGCTCCCGCATATCCCCTTAGTACTGGTCCAAGATAAAAAAATATATATACCCAGCACTCAGGGGATGACCCCTACATATGCAGTGCATTGTACTAAAACCACGAATATAGGTTATGAGGAGGAGGAAAGAGTAGGTGGAGTTTTGACTTGAACAATAACAACACAAAAGACCAAAACAAACTCTATTACAGCATTTAAAATGTTGAAATTAAATTTGTTAAAACTGATCAGTGCCCAGTGTATATACCTTTGACACTATTCAGACTAACAAGATTTATTGTTCTGCATTGCATTGTAATTATGCAGTTGCAAAGAAATTTGCAAAGTATAGGATGCACAGCATGGGCGGAGTAACGTAGACCTTATGCCCAAGATGGTATTAACAGTAACCTTTTGCGGCGCTGTGACTAACTGTACCCATCTATGCCTTCGTATTGGAAGTTGCCGCGTGGTTAACAACGAAATACATAAAAAAAAATAAATAAAATAAAAATAAAAAAAAAAACTGTAAACTAATACAGTTAGTAGAAGTAGACAGTTAACCAATGAGAGTGAGACGCAAAACTATCGAAGGCCAAACAACAACGACAAGCCTGACCACACTTAACAAATAATTACGATGACGCGAGCGCTGCTCCTCTGCCCAGAGCTGCTTTACGACTGTAACAAGATTTAGTCCAACACCATCCACGTTACAAGTCAATAAAGTATATTCAAAAGATATTATGAATGAAGATACAATGAAAACACGGACACCAGTGAAAAAGAGAGAAAAAAGAAACATGTGTACATAGCTAGCTACCTATTAGTTGCGATTTAATGCCAACGTAAAAAGTGGAAGCAAATTTCAATTGGATAAGAGGTGAAGTTGTTTTTTGAAATAAAATTTTTTACATACATAAGTATATATACTAACGGTCTAATTCATAAATACATTATAACACGGTGATATTGAACTTATAAGGAAAAATCGAAACAAATGTATTCATCAATGAGTGATAGCTTATTAAACAGCTTATAACCTTCTTTGACATTCAAGTTTTTTTTTTGGCCCCTACCCTATAAGCATTTAATAAAGTAACACTTGTTGAAATGAACGTTTGTTTACAAAGAAATTTTTTGATTGTGTGCATATTTTTTTCTTTTCTAGTACAAATTATATAAAAAAGTGAAAATGGCAAATATAACTTTGCATACATTTAATTTCCCGAATTCGTGAGTATGCAAATTTATGTAATTAAAATGTAATTTTTACAAAAGCGATTACTTTAGAGTCCATCGCAGAATTTGAAAGCGCTCCATCGGTTTTGTTTATTTCCCTCCGGTGGCTCGAAAACTCCTTCTTTGCATTAATTTTGGTCGCTATCCACTGTGACTTTAGTTGTGTCAACATTCGCTTGCTGCCCTGACACATGTTGAAGCTATAACAAATCAATGATGGAAAATATATATTTAAATATATACGCACAATACATGCATACTAATATACTATTGAAACATGAACGTACCTTTCCTCCATCCATGACCAGACTTTCTTATATTTGTTGTTCGTGTTTTCGTTCTCGATGACGTCCACCTTCTCTTTTATTAAATCCGAAAATTAAAATCAATTATATATGTACATACATTTGTACTTACCTTGTCCTCTTCCGACCAATTGCTTGCTCTCATCCGTTTTTGTTCAGAAGGAGAATCTTTTAAAACATTAATTTTTTACATTTTATTGCACTGTTTACAAATTAATAATGAGAAATATTTACAGATGTTAATAGTGTTGCACAAACAAATGCTTTGAAGTAGATAGTCTACTTTCGTTAGCCACTGGTAAACGAAAGTGTTTACAAACAAAATTTTTCACAATTCAAAGTTTTGTATACATAGTTTTCTTAATAAAAAGTGAAGAAATTTTAAGTTATTTTGTAATCCAAAAAAATTATGTAATATAATTCATAAAATTATTGAATTTTTCGAAGTTACCTAAATAATCAGTTTTTGTTATACACATCACTAAGTACCAAATGACAGTAAAAATAGCATGGTATTGCCAACACTAAAGTACAAAAGTAATAAAAGTGTTGAATTATTATTGTTATGTGTTTATAAATCGAACTTTTTATTACTTGCTTATAACACAGTGAGTGTATGATAACTATTACCAGCTTATAAGCCGAAATATGAAATTTTTGTGAATTAGACTGTAATATTATAAAAGTTTTTATGTAGGCTCTCGAGCCAGTAGATAGATTTTCAAACTTCCCTTGTTGCGTATAGATTCGCTTGGAAAATTGTGGCGTCCTTACTGAGTGTTATGTTACTACGTGCTCTAGACCCCACTATTCCCGCTGCAACTCTTTGGAGCGTTTTGGACCCGTCCGTGTATAACTTTTGTGAACCATCCCGCAGCCACCTTGTATTCATGCCGATGACCAAAGAGTGGCCAGGCATAATTTTTCCATTTGCTAAACATCTAACTGACTTTTATGAAATTTAAAAGCTAGGAAAATATTTCTTTAAAGCTAGAACAAATAGAGCTTATAATAGACAGTGCTACTTCTCCTGAGCTATTCAACCGATTTGGATGAAATTTGAAACATATGTGCTAACGGCCATTTACACCAAGTCTGATCATATTTTAATTGAGACTTTAACCACTAGTTAGAGAAAAATGTATTTCACAATGTATAATTAAGTCTTAACCGGCACTACTTAACAGAAAAGTTGCTGTTAAATTCAACCGACCAAAATTCGCCGGTTAAGAAGTTAATCAAAACTCAAATAAATAAAAAACTAACAAATAATAAAAAAATGGACATAAATATATTTTTACTTATATATATATATATATATATATATATATATATATATATATATATATATATATATATATATATATATATATATATATATATATATATATATATATATATATATATATATATATATATATATATATATATATATATATATATATATATATATTATTTAGCTGATCTTATCGAATGACATTGCGAACTGAAATCCGCTGCATTTTTTTCCCAAGTCACCTTTTCAAATTCAACAATTGAAATGTTTTGATATCCTAAAGTTATCGGAATATCAATCACAATGTTTTGATTCCTTTGGGCTATAACTAAGCATTTTGACTTTGCAGGATTCAGGTTAAGGCCATTAGCGACGACCAATAATATATTTTGTGAAGGTTCTCGTTAAGTTTACCACAACAATCATTAATTGAGTCCTTTTTACAATTAATATATACTTGTACATCATATGCGTAAATGTGGATATCGCTGTGTGAGAGACAATTTGGTAAATCATTTATGTACAAAGTGGACAGTAGTGGTCCAAGAATAGAGCCCTGCTGCACACCTTTAGACACAAGTAAGAGAGTTGATACAGTTTCGCCAGCTGAAACAGACTGGTATCGATCAGTAAGATAGGTTTTGATTAGCGATGTTGCACTTAAAGAAAAATGGAAAATGGAGTCGTATATCTTTTTTCGAAGTATATCATGGTTTACATAGTCAAACGGTTTAGAGTGGTCTAGAAGTACCAAGAGTGTAGTTCCACCATTATCGATGTTGCATCTTTTATCTTCAGATACACTTAACAACGAGGTAACACAGCTATGACCTGTTCTAAATCCCGATTGTTTACTGCATAGGAGCTGATGGCTATTTAAATATATACTAATTTGGTTGTGTAACAGTCGTTCAAATACTTTGGATAAAAATGGAAGTATTGATATAGGGCGATACTCGTTTGCAGACTTGGGCACAGGAATCACATACAAAATGTGCATGCAGATTTTTGACAGATAAATTACGCATGACGCGCTAATTTAGACTGTATAGTCAGGCGCTTAGCTCATAAAGTGTAGCAAACGTAGTGATTAACTTTCGCATTTGGTCAGGCGACGGACTTATGGAGGAACACGCGGATTGGGGGCAATAGCGTATTCACGTTGATTGGTTTTTATTTTTCCTTTTATTTTTGTTCGTAAAACTATTGTTTTAATCGCAAACAATAAGAAATATTTCCTGACTTTAGGCGGTTTATCGTGCCTTGACCCTACAATAAGTTCATTAATGGATTTTTGTACAGCCTATGTTTAATTCCAAAGGGTGGTTAAATTTCAAGGGCCGATGTTGATTTTGAATAAAACACAAACTATTTCGGAAATTAATGTATTTTTATTTTATTATGATATATTGGTATTACTCAATTATGAATGAAATAAAATATCAGCCAAATGAGCGCCGCGACCACGGCGGCACACCTCCATCCGATGGTCCAAATTTTCGATTACCCTGAGGTATAATGGAGGTTCTATGCCGTTAATATGCCGAATTATCTCATCCTTTAGCTGTTGAATTGTTACTGGCTTATCGACGTACACCTTTTCTTTCAAATAACCCCAAAGAAAGAAGTCCAACGGTGTCAAATCACATGATCTTGGTGGCCAATTGGCATCGCTATTACGTGAGATAACACGGCCATTGAATTTGTTGCGCAAAAGAGCAATTGTTTCATTAGCTGTGTGGCAAGTGGCCCCGTCCTGCTGAAACCACATATCGTCTACATCCATATCTTCCAATTCGGGCCATAAAAAGTTCGTTATCATCTCACGATAGCGAACACCATTCACAGTAACTGCCTGACCGGCCTCATTTTGGAAAAAATACGGCCCGATGATGCCGCCAGCACATAAACCGCACCAAACAGTCACTCTTTGTGGGTGCATTGGTTTTTCGACAGTCACTCTTGGATTCTCATTCGCCCAAATGCGGCAATTCTGTTTATTGACGAATCCACTGAGGTGAAAATGTGCCTCATCACTGAAGATGATTTTCTTCGAAAATTGATCATCATTTTCATAATAAGTCTGGATAACTTTAACACGTTGTTGGATTGTGTATCTCTCCATGGTTCATATTGAGTAAGTCTGAAATAGAGAAATGTCAAATAAAATTCGGAAAAAAAACTTGGCGTTTAGGTGTGGTTCACAGTCAACATCGGCCCTTGAAATTTAACCACCCGATACATTTTGCTGAAATATTTTTAAAATTGAACCAGTACCCTGAAGGAAGTATGGGGTTAAGTGTATCCATGTCAACATTTGTGGTGTCTTTTTGGTGCCACTGTCAATAAATTTTTTTTTCCTGTATCTTGTTCTTGATAGATAGAGAATATTTTTTGTCAATAATTTAATTTGTTTTTAGAATTTAAAAAATAAAAAGTGACATAAAAAGGTAAAGGTAACTAAAAAGTGCAAAACTAGTTAAATATTTTATAATTATTGGCAATCACTATTTCTTTTACTATTGATATTTTCTACACGTGGTGACAGCGTCTATAAAGAATCAATAATATTTTACTATGAAAATTTCCCACAGTGCGGAAATATCGTCGAAAGTAAGTCAGTACAATCTTACTATTGACATTTTCTCCATATGACCCCACAAGAACTAGCTAGTCAGTATTGACGCAGTCTACTGGTAGATTTCGTAGGACAAGCCTGTGTTAAATGTCAATAGCAGTTAGCAATAGTAAGGGTACAATTTGTCAGTAGTATTGGTGATATCGTCAATAGATAATCACTATAGTTTTACTATTGACATTTCCTGCAGGGTAATTCCAGAGGTTACCTCTTACAAACGTACACACACAAACATTTTCTCTTCATAATATTAGTATAGATAAATGATACATTAAATACAAATTAATAATTCAGGAAGTTTAAAACCACACATACACTCACTCCTACCAGCATTTAAATGAAATTTTAATTTATTAACTCCATTTACATATACAAAGTAAAAATTCTTCTTTGAAATAACAATAAATATTTTGAATAAAATCCCTAAAAACCAGCTTAATATTGAGAAATTTATTCAGAAAACATAAAAAGGACAAAAAACCAAAAAACAAAAGCAAAATAAATAAAAAAATATATGACACAAATGGCAAATAATAAAAAATACAACTCAATTAAGGAAACAAGCGACAATATCAAACCAAAAACGGGTTGAAGAGAATAAAATTAACAGGTAAATAAAAAACTTGCCCACATTTACAAACATTATACACATACACACACTTATGCACTCACCGAAATTAAAAGTTATTGTAAATAATTATACAGTAGGTACGAGTATACTGTTTAAAAAACTCCAACATTAAGAGTGCATAACCAAATATACATTGACTTAATGACAAAGAAGAGCAAAGCTGGCTTCACTGGCCGTCTCCTTTAAAAACAATTACATGCGTAAATGATGAAACAGAATACGTCCGCAACTTCAAGCAAAATCGACTCTCAGAGAAAACAGGCACATAATTGAAACTACGGCTGTAACTTCACAAACTGTCATTTAATCTTCTTTTTTGTTAGGTAAAAAAAGCTTTTTCTTTTATTTTAATTTTTCCTCACAGTAAAGCTTTTGAAGCTTTGGTTTTGTTTACAAAATGTATGAAATTTACTAAAAGTGTGGTAATATTGATGAAAGCTTTTCTGCTTCAAAGTGAGAGCATAAGAAAAATCGCTGCCAAAATAAAATAGATTCTATTTTACGACCGCATTCTCTGGCGTTATTTCATGCCATATTGTATGGAGAAAAACGTCATGCCCTAGTTCTGTTTCATCATTAACATTTTCTACGCAGTTCTCATTAACTCATTAACTCTTGTTTGTTTTAACAATCACTTATTCCACTCACACATACAAAAGCTTGCAACAATTACAAATTAAATCACAATACGGGTTTAAAGCCAGAAAATTAACCCTTTTTTCCAAAAGGGCGAGGGAAGAAGAATTTAACTGGGATGTAATGAAAGAAGATTTACTGCCAGAACCCTTTTCGAAAGAGATTTTTAAAACCAAAATATAATTATTTTATTAATAATACAAGTATAATTTAAATTATGATGTCAACAATTTGGCAGCAGTACAGTAGTTCGTCGCAGATTAATTTAGTAATTTTAACAATGAACAGCAATATTTTGGATCCTATTGAATATATACGAGTAAAATCGTTAATTTTCAAAACATGGATTATAAATTACGTATGCAAAATATTTTGTTTAAAAGAAGTTATTGTTAAATCCTATAAAAACAAAGTGTGTGAGGTTTACACCGTATAACTTTAAAACTGATGATATGATGTCAGTTTATGTAGACGGAATACCTATAAGAGAGTCAAAAACAGTAAAAAACTTGGGTAATATTTTAAGTCAAAACTTGTTATCGGATGATCACATACAACATTTAAACATGAAAGTTTCAAGATGCACTGCAATACTTTATGAATTTAAAATTAAATTGGAAATTGGAACGAAATTACTAATCTACCAAGCTCTTGTACACTCCCATTTAAATTATCTTCCTTCAATATCTGTACTACACACGCAGGAAAAAAGCAAATTCGAATATTCTTGTGGCAACGTCAGTATTTACTCTGTTGTAATGTGAAATATCGCCGGTGGCAGTGTGTTATCGTTTTTAATATAGTTTAATCCACTCTAAACATAGTAATATTGATAATTCTACATTTCTATTGTTATATTTCTATCGTTTTAAAATATGGTTGAATACAATAATAATGTTTTAAAAACTTGTTTGAATACAACAATAGCTTTTGTAGTGTACAATAATAGATTGTTTGCACAACCAATATACTTACAGTGTTGTTTTTATGAAAATATTTGACAAATGCATTTATAATAATAAACGAATCAGTTTTTTGTGTGCATGTTTTTTTTATTTTAAAAATATTAAAAGAAATATAAATGTATATTATCTGGTGCAAATAAATGTAAATTAACCAAAACTTTAAAATAAACATTTGAAATCAAAAAGGTTTGTATAATAATTGGTATTAAAAAATATATGTTGTATATATGTGTTTTAATGTTTTTGAATATATATAGCAAAAATGCAGCAATTTTTGCAAAACAGCAAGATCTTGCAAATTATTTTGGATGTGTGCTACTTATTTTTGAAAATAATGTTTAAAAAAATATATTGAAATTTGAAATATGGTTTAAAAAATATATTGAATAAATTACAAAAATCTGGTTTTGATTATGGAAATAACTTATGAGTGTGAATATATTTTATCATATAATTTTGTGAACTTCAACACTATTACTATTGAACGTGACAATATAATTTACAATGTTTCCATAATATGGGTAGGATTACTAATATTATATGGTTAGGCAAATATATGGTAATCAAATATATGGTTACGCAGTTTAATTTTGGTTCGTGGCTGTACTACGTTCTGTAAATAACTTTTAGATTGAAACCATATTATATTTTTGTCTTCGACCATATAATTCAACAATAGTATTTTGCCCTTAAGATATTGTCATATCAACCACATATTTTTTTCTACGTGTAGAACAAATACTATTTTAAAACGATTGCAATCTGCTTAGAATAAAGCGCTAAAACTGGTTTTAATTTACCTGTAAGGTTTTTTACTCTGCAATTATTTCAAAACTATGCAAAAGATATTCTTCGGATTAAAGGGTTTTTAATTTTATTTTTGATCTTGGACTCAGGAGATGACCTCTACATATGCAGTGCGTTGCTCTGGAACTGGGAAAATAGGTTATGATGAGGAGGAAAGAGGGAGTAGTGTTTGTGGAGGCTTAACTTTAACAATAAAAACACGAAAGACCAAAGGAAACTTTATTACAGTATTTAAAATGTTGGAATTAAATTAGTCCAAAACCTTCCACACTACAAAATAATGAAATGCATTTAAAATAAATTAATAATCAACATATATAGAGAAAACACGGACAATGATGAAAATGGAGAAATATAAGACATGTACACATCTTGCTACCTATTCCGGTGTATTTTGGTTTCATAGGAAATAAATAATGAACATACATATATAAACAACACGGACAAAGAAAAACAGTGAAAAAATTAAAAAAAGAAACAATTTGGTTTCATACGAATTTAAATAATGAACATACATACATATATAGAAAATACGGATAACAGTAAGGCTGGACTCATCCATTGTTTCCGAACAAAATTTTTGTCCGGCCAAAATTTTTTTTATATGTAGTTTGACGTCTCTCTTCTTGAGAGGGCGAGAAAATATTTTTTACGAACAACTCCCAACTTGAATTGGTTTAATTTTATATTTTGTCCGGACCAAGGCGACTTTATACAGGTGAATGCAAGCGGAAAGGCGAATTCAGTACTAGGTATTTTGTTATTGCAAAACATATCGTGAATGTCATAATCTAAATTCGCCTAAGATTGCTCAGCAGAGAAAAAATTTTATATAAACATAAGCTTTTATAATTGTTTGTAATTAAAATCACAGAAAATATTAGTTTTTCACTTTTAAATTCACACAAATTTCTTGAAATTGCACTAAATCATGCAAAAACACCTTCAGATTAAAATGGCGCGAAAAAGTTTGTAAACAAAAAAAACAAAATTTGACAGTCTCATTGGAAAAAATGCGAGAAGCAAAAAATAATCACCTGTGCTGTTAAGTTCACCTGGTAATGAATTCGCCTTGGTCCGGACTATATTGAACTGAGATACCAATACGATACATACAAAATTGTATTGAGTTGCCCCATCGAATAAAAAATAATAGTAATTTTATTCTGATGAAATTTTTGTCCGGACACAAATTTTGTTCGGGAACAATGGGTGAATCCAGCTTAACAAAAGTTTTTAACAACAACAAAATAACCTGGATATCATATCCAGGTTATTTTTTTGATATTTATGTACATGCATACAAATAATTTTTTCAGACAAACATTTTTTTGATTTTATTTTAACTATAATTTTTTCTGTGTATAAAAATATAAAATTATTAATGAATATAATTATTTAAAATTATAATTAATTAAAAAAATATATATCAGGGCGAATTGTGAAGCTACCTATCGCTAGATGGCAGCACAAAAACAAATTTGTTTATTTGTTTTCGAAATCGCGATCTGTCAAACGTCAGCTCTTAAAATTTCACCCAAAATCATCGATTAGTTTATTTGTTGTAGTCGTTTGAAGTAAGCAACTTCTGTGTTTCTTAAAAAAAACGATTCTTTGAAAGGGAAAAAGACGAAAGAGACAAAAAGATCAATACACACTATGCTGTGTCTGCTGGGTTGCTGAATTTAAGCACGGCTGAATAATCACTGCCAAAATATCATCAAAAGGAAGGCAAAAAGAGGTGGTTACTGAAAAAAATATCAAGAAAAGCCTCGATATCGTTATGAATGATCGCCATGCCAAGTTACGTGAGATTGTTAAAATGGTGAACATATCATATGAACGTGTGTTCAACATTTCGCATGAACAATTGCAACTAGAAAAGCTACCGGCAAGATGGGTGCCGCGTTTGCTCACTGTCGAGTTCGACAGACCACTTCACAGCGATGTTTGGACATGATAAAGCGTAAACCTGTTGATTTTTGGCGTCGACTAATACTTGTTAATGAAAGGTGGGTCCACCATTACACACCTGAAACCAAAATCAATCGAAACAATGAGTGGAGGCTGGTGGAAGAACTCCGAGAAAGACGAAGACAGTAAAATCGGCTGGCAAGTTTATGACCATTGTATTTTGGGATGCACATGGAATATTGCTCATCGAGTATCTTAAAAAAGGATCCACAATCATAGGAAAGCATTATCGGGCATTAGGGGATCAATTGATTGATGCAATCAAGAAAAACCGACCACACTTAAAGAAGAAAAAAGTGCTCTTTCTTGAAGACAACACACCGGTTCACACGGTATTAGACACGATGCTAAAATTACGTTAAATACTCTTCGAATTGGTGGATCATAAACCTTCAAAAGCTTCTAGTGAGTTTTTCCTGTTTCCAAACTCGAAAAAAATATTAATCTCCAAGGAAGAAGAGATTACCGAAAGTAACGCCAATTTTGAGGGGTTCCCAGAGTCATATTATTCAGGTGGTATAAAATACTTGGAATATTGTCTCACTAAGTGTATTGAGCTAAAACACACATAGTGTTGAGAAATAAATGGTTTTTGAAAAAAAAATGTTTTCAATATTAATCCGCCATATACAACTGCATATTTTATAGGCCAATCTTAGTGATTTTGTAGATAAAACCGCCTATCCGGTAAAAGAAGTAGTTTTTTTTTTTTAGCAGGATGGCGACCCTAAGCATACATACCAAATCCTGAAAGAATGTCTCAAGGGTAATAATTTCCGACCTCAACCCGATTGAGAAATTGTGGTTAAATGTGATGGGATGGTTAGTACAATACCAATCACGACAAACTAATTTGAAAGAGCTTTTGCAACGAATTCTTTATGAATGCGAAGGAATTTAAAAAAAAGGAGTTCAGATATTAACAAAAAATACGCCGAAACGTATAGAAAAAGTTTTACGCAAAAAGAGATATTAGACTAAATACTAAAAACACTACCATTCCCTAAAGTTTTCAAATGGAGCAAAATCGGGCGAAATGTTTCGTTTGGGTATGTTCTCTAAGAATATAATATAATTTTTATTTTGCTTGTTAGGTCTTAGGAGCGATCAGTACAGATCGTCAAGAGGACGTATTAGAAATCTTAGCAGATGGATCCAAGTCGGATTCGAACCCTGTATGAGAGGAGAAATATTTTTTGGCTGTAAATTAAGTGTAGCATAGCGTAGGCGGAATTCACGGCCATACTGAGGGGAGATAGCTGGTTAAGGTATTACAGGATATACTCCCCGTATATATACGATTATTCCCGTTGATATACGAATTTGTACTAATGGTAAAGCTGTGTTGTATGCACTAGCTGGGGTTTATATGACGCTCAGGTTGGTTCGTAAATGCTGGATATTTCTAATCGCGATAGGGAGGCATTCGAACCTGAAGCATTTCTGGGTACTTGTCATATTTTTCAAAATATTTGAACATTAAGAAGATTTTTAAATTAAATAATGCCAAATATATAATTGAAAAATGCTTACTGTTAAATAGAAATATTTTAGCTTATTAGAAAAATAAATGCCAACTTTAGTCTCATAAATGTCAAAATTAACAACTCTTTTGTAGCAATAACACACTCTTTAATAAATTACAGTTGTTTTTGCTCTTTTAGCACAATATCATTAAGTAGATTCGAAAGTTACCCAGATTAAATTCCATGCAGATTTTTAAGCAACTTTATTTTAAAGAGCTACGGTTTTTAATATTTTCATTAAACAATTCTTATTCCTTTCCTGAAGTTGAAAGTATATAGAGATGAAGGCTTAAATATGCACTAGAGTCCAGTGTTGTCAACACGGTGCGTTTCGCACCATTTTTGGTGCTTCTTAAAATTTTTTGTGCGAACAAATTTTTAGTGGGTGTGTGGTGCGCTTTTTTAGATTTTCAATGCGCTTTTTAATTTACGGTGGCACTAAATCAAATTCAACTCAACTTTTTATTATACCCTTCACAAAAATGTTAAGGGTATATATAATTTTGTGATTCCGTTTGTAATTTCTACAGTTTTTTTTTGGCGACCCTATAAAGTATATTAATGGAAAAGTCGATTAAGCGATGTCCGTCTGTCCGCTGTTGAAATACCGTTTCTGAGAAAACCATTAGACTTAGAAACTTTTTTCTTTCACCATTCTTTTACCCCAACGATTCATGGGTTTGCTATTGAAATTCAGTAATATCGGTCCACGTATAGCTGAGATATATTCAAAATTCTGAAAAAAGCCATTTTTTTGCAGTTTTGTATGAAAATTTTTGAAAACAAAAGTTGTTTGTTTAGCTTCAAACTTCACACACTTATTAAAGGCAAAAACTTTTTTTTTCAGAACTTGCGGCCTAAGCAAACTTAAACAACTTTTTTTGCTTAAAAGCAGTTCTGGTAATAAAATAAGGTTATATAAATATGGAAAATGAAAATTTCCGATATCGGTCCATATATACCCGAGATATAGCCTAAACCGGGTTTTTCATGAAAATGTCGCGCAAGCGAACTTAATCAACTTTGTTTTGCTTAAAAACAGTTCAGGTAATGAAATAAGGTTAGATAAATATGGAAAATGAAAATGCCCGATATCGGTCCATATATACCCGAGATATAGCCTAAACCGGGTTTTTCATGAAAATGCCGCGTAAGCGAACTTAAACAATTTTTTTTTTAGAAGCAGTTCTAGTAATGAAACAAGGTTATCTAAATATGGAAAATGGAAATTTCCGATATCGGTCCATATATACCCGAGATATAGCCTAAACCGCGGTTTTCATGAAAATGTCGCGTAAGTGAACTTAAACATCTTTTTTGCTTAAAAACAGTTCTGATAAGGAAATAAGGTTATATAAATATGGAAAATGAAAATTTCCGATAACGGTCCATATATACCCGAGATATAACCCAAACGGGGTTTTGCATAAAAATGCCGCGTAAGCGAACTTAAACAACTTTTTTTTCCTTAAAAACAGTTCTGGTAATGAAATAAGGTTGGATAAATATGGCAAATGAAAATGCCCGATATCGGTTCATATATACCCGAGATATAGCCTAAAACGGGTTTTTATACGTGACTATTGTGAAGGGCATTTTAGATTCGGCCCAGCCGAATTTACCACACTCTTACTTGTTTTTATCTAAATTTTACGTTTCATTTTGCAGGCACAATCAGAACACGGAGTTACTCGTATAATGTGGAAATCTATGCTTATCATAGGCACAAAATAAAACAATCTTGCTGTTGTATATTATACAACATATACATTTCGTTTTATAAAATTTGCTACTTTTAGAACGTGTTTTACTATTAAACGATCAAGCCAAGTTTGTCAAAACTACAATAAATGTAGGCACAGATTTATGATGGCACGTCTTTCGGTAATCGATAAATTACTAAATTATTAATTATATTGTAAAATTTTTCCAAAATTTTATCTTTTATTTGTCACAATTCTGGCAAATTTTCGTATATTTCAATAAATTCTTTTAAAGACATTCTCTCTAGCCAACAAATTTTCGTTGTTCGCTTATGAAACCTCAAATGAAATTCACACGGTATTTCATAGAATGCTATTAATCGAGTTTGATGGCTTCTAGTGCGAGTCTGTATCTTTTAATCATCCAATAATCGTAAGCTTTTTCGACATATTTCATCTCTCGCTGTAACGATTGTATGCTTCTGCAATATAGTTTTAACGACCGTAAGCCGCTGTTGTTATGTGGCAGTAAAAGTAACAGGTTATTTTGATCGACAGCGAATATAATTAAATAATATTGCTGAATAATAAATATGATAAAATATCGTTATAATTATCTTAATAAAAGTAACAGAATCGTACTAGAGGCCAAGTTTGGCAAACACGAGTTCTAGCTACTGAATGAGTTTGATGGCACGCCATCTGGTGATCCCAGATTCGAGAGTATAAGAGCCGCGTTAAAGGCTGTTCCATTATCGTCTTTTTAATATAAAAATATACCTTTTATAATCTAAAATGGCTTTTTAAAAGTGAAAAGAAAATTTCTTGCAATAACGCGCTTTGTTCCTGATTTTGGAGTGTTTTGCAATTCACAAAGTTGACAATGCTGCTAGAGTCCCAATAATTCGTAATTGCAAAAAAAAAAATATATTGAAAAATTTAATTTTACTCCCAAATAGCCGTAATAGAGTTTTTGCTCACAAAATATAAGAGTTTATAACATCTAGTTGGGATTTATAAAAGGTAAAATAGAAAAGGGTTTGAAATGTGGGGAGTAGTTTTTACGAGTTCTTGAGATTTTTAATTAAGGTGAAGAGGGGGGGGTGAATTAGCGAGACTTTACTGTTTCTTCGAACTCAGCAAAAGCATTAATATATTTCGATAAAACTAAAAGTTAGCCAACTGATAGTTTAGAAAGCAAGTCTATATATTTTCTCCGAGACTGCTAAAAAACAAAAAATATGTCGCTTTTATTCAAATAATCCGAACCACGGTCTGCTAAATGAAATTTTTTTTACTTTTTTCTAGCATAAACGTTTCATACGAGTATGTGTTAATTAAAAACAACTTTGTTGTTTTATTCTTCATATACTCGTATGGTAATCACCACAAGTTTTGGGTTAAGAAGATAAGAGCTTAAATTAAAAACCAGTACGATATGATGGTAATTTTAAATACAATCCTCAAGGATTTACTAGATGTAATTACCACAATTAAACCATCTGTGACAATTGTCAACAGCCAACAACCAACCAAAAAATATTCTTTTAATATGTTTGAAAAAACAATTTTCCTCGTTACAGCCTGGAAACATGAAAACCGCCTCACGACCCCATCAAAACTGTTATTAAAAACATGAAATTCAACTTTACTCATCTCTTACATTTTTTAACACACATTAACAGAAAAACAAAACGAAAAATCCCTCAAGACTTTTAAGTGCTTTGAAACACATTAGAAAACAAAACAAACAACAAGGACTATTAACCGCATCTTAGATGATAATTTAGCAGTGAAAGCAAATGTATTTCTCAGCCAGCAACCCTGTCTTGCCGTTTTCTTCAATTTTCCTTGCCTGCTGCAACATACTTATTTTAATATCAAGGAAAGAAACATTATGCCTTTTAAAAATCAAGAAACAAAAAAAAAAAAACAGGTCTTAAGTAGGTTGTTATTTTTTCACATTTAAAACGAGCTGCTTTGCCTGCCTGCTTTAACAGTTTGAGCAACTTTTTTTTTTTTAAATGATTTGTGGCATATCAAGTGTCATAATCGCTACTTAAGAAAAACGCTTTTTTTAAATATCATTCGCATTTGGCATACATTTCATACTTATGCATTTTTTCACTTTGTTTGTGTTCATTGCGAATCTGAATTTTGGTTTAATTTTAAGATTTACGAGTATTTTAAATTTTATATGCTAATCCCTCGTTATCAAACGATATTTTCACTTTTATATTTTCCATTCGTTTTACTTTTCTTTTTAAGCTTAAGAAATTTATAAGTATCTCATTCAAGGATTTTTATGACAAAAAAAAATTTTTTTTTGAAGAATTTGCAAGATTGATATCATTATTTGACAATTCCCGACAAACGGATAATAATAAGAAAATAAAATTATTTTATGGGGTTTTTATTTCCAATTGCAGTGTGAGACATAAAAAGCCGAAAAATGTTTTAAATAAGTTTGAAATTTAAATAATTTAATCAGTAAAAATAATCGAAATACTTGAAACTATTAGAACTGCAGAATTGATACAAGTATTTTTTAATCTGGAACCAACAGAAACAATAGCAAAAGTTTAGATTTTTGAATTGGATTTCTTACAGGCAGTTGTAGTATTGAGTTGGCAACAGTGCTACATTTGACAACCCATTCAACGGCTGATAGTTGTTTTCTGTTCAGTTTGGGTTGGCATTGAATTGGGTGGCATGTCATAACCTCCAGTGACATAAAGTCCATGGACGTTATGACACACTTAAAAGTGTCATAAGGTATATGGTATATATAAAGAAAACTGTTTTATGTATTGATAGTAATATTAAAAACCTCAGATACTGATATATGTATGTCTAGTGTCCAATTGCTGATCAAGTTTTTGGACTTGATAATCTTTATTACTTTGCATTGGTTGATCACTCATAAAGGAAGTATGAAGGAAAAATCGGCGCCGATTAATAAAGATTATCAAATCCAAAAACTTGATCAGTAAGTGGACACTAGACATACATACTTTTTTTTTAGTATCTGAGTTTTTTAGTATTATTATCAATACATAAAACAATTTTCTTTCATTTGATTGCTTATCAGATAAATCAAATTGGTTGTCCTTTATACTATTATAATTTCTTTTATATTCATAGTTCCTTTATAAGTAATCAATCAATGCAAAGACATACAGACTATTAAATAATAAAAAAACAAGATATTGGAGAAGAAAGCGATTCAGAAGCAAAAGATATCGAAGAAAATGCTGTCAACATCAATAGTCAGGTGACAGAAATCTTAAAATGCGTTACATGCTTGGCAGGGCTAAGAAATGCAGATATTTTACAATTTGTTCTCCTGGTTTTCAAAATTTGGACACTAAATCTAAGAAAGGTAATTCAACCTTGCTTTGCCCTTACTATAGAAAAATTTTTAAACGTAATATACTCCAAATATATCTAAATAAGCGATTATTTATTTTGATAATAAAGTACTTTTTACTTCTGTGAAAACTCATTTCAGTAAAAATCCTCAATTTTTTGGTTTTTGATTTTTCAGGGGAATACTAGTTCGTAAATTTAAAGAGAATATAAAAAAAATGTGAGCCAATTTGATAATGGGAACGGTTTTTATTGGTTCACATTATCACTGAAATATACGATTATTTTCATATATAACTTCTTTTCTAATATGACATTTTTAAAAATGACATAATGTCCATTTTCAAAGTGTCACTATGCCCATGGACACTATGACTTTTTCAAAAGTGTCTTAACGTCCATGGACCTTATGACACTTTTAAGTGTGTCATAACGTGTGGACTTTATGTCACTGGACGTTACGACATGCCACCTTGAATTGTATATAGAACGTATACCAAAACGAATTCATAACAGGTGAAATTGCGAGCTGATAACTTCTTTTTGTATTTTATCTTTCCCGGATGTCAATGGAATAATTAAAAGAAACTTGTAAAAAACAAAACTTTTTTTTAAACTATTGATGTATTGCAGCTTGCAGCCTGATATTATCCAGAATCTTCTCTAATCTGGCTGACCATTTTACCTTTGCAAGCTAAGATCATGCAGATTTAAATTTTCAGGAAATAATAAAAAGTTTTTTTTTTTCTTGTGAATATTTTTTTATTGTATTTTTTATCAAATTCCTTTTTTCCCCTGACATTCACAAAATATTTGTTTTTTGTAAGATTGTATTTATTTCTCCTGCAAATGCAGGGGGGGGGGGGGGGGGGAGGGCAGATTCCGCAACTACGAATTTGTTTTGCCAGTGAACACTCAAAATAAAATTCACTGACAGACACAGTGTTCACTATTCATTAAAAAGCGATTCCGTAAAAAACAATGAATTTTATTGCGCTGAATGTGTTTCTTCAGGCTGAATGATGTGATGATTTGTCAAATTAACTGTGTAACACAAGTTTTTGAATAGATAATTTTAATTTAAATACATAATCCTTTTGTTTATTTTTTTCAAATTCAAAATATTTTACAACAAACTAAAATACACCGAAGATTTTTGAGTGAAAAAATTATTATTAAGTGGTCACTTTAAATGTCAAAATTATTCATTCTCACCATTGCAGGCTCAAAAATCAAAAGTGAACACTGAAATTGGTGAACATTTCAAAATTCATCGTTGCGGATATTGAATATCCATTCAAAATTTTGCCCCCGATGTTATGTTGAATAGGTATATAAGTATATATTTGTCGCTTTTGTTCCCAATAATTTTGTCGAAACACCATTTCATTGTAGGAACACGAGTAAAAATTGTTTGGTCAGCGAGTTAATATAGGGTTCCGCTCTAAAAATTTTTTGATGAAAGAACAATTTCATGTTATGGTTCAATTAATTGGCTACCAAGATCATGTGATTTAATACTCAGCGGCAAACATTGACAAAACTCCAAGGCGAAAAACCGAAACTCTTCGAACAACTACTACAGCTCCATGGTACATAAAAAACTCACAAATTCACAAGGATCTGTGTGTTCCGTTAGTCAAAGTGAGCGGCACGGTACATCAGTAAACTTACTGATTACTTTGCCACCATTAGAGTGTTGAACGGGTGATTTTACCGATATATTTCGCGCAAAATAAAACTTTTTGTCTAGCATTGGCTGGATTTAGTTAATTTATTACGTTTAGTATTCAGATTCAGTTATTGTTAGTTGACGTTGTTCCGATTCAATATATAAGTAAAAGCTAAAAAAGGAAAACTGTTGTGTTTTTCGAAAGATTAAAATTAACGAGTTTCAAATTATCAAGAGTCAACTGCATCCGCAGGTATGCGGTGTTAGAAAAAATATTTTGTTGAATGCGACTTATACTGGACCATAACATGGCTGCGAAAATGATTCTCCAACGCTTCAAACCATTAAGCAATAAGTCCAGTAGATTGAGATGGCTGGACTAACACTACTAAAACAAATATCTGGACGTCTTATAACGTCGAAGGAAACGGAAACGGATAAAATAAAGCGAGTGTGAGCATCTGTTCGAGAACAACCCAACTTTTCTACTCGTAAGCGGTCTGTGATTTTAAATATGCCTCGATCATCACTAAATCGTAATTTACAACAGGATGTGGAAACATGTCTTACTTCAAACGATTTGTTGACTGCAGTTCGTAAAATTTTGGTCAAATAACTATATCGGAAATAGCTAACATTAACTGGTGGCCCCGATTTGTCGCCAATGGACTTTTTCTTTTGGGGGTATCTAAAAAGAAAAGTTTTTAGTAACAGACCGACGACAATTAACAAACTACAGGAAAATATACGCGAGGAAATTCAAAACAATTCAACCGATACTTGTAAAGCGCTCATGGAAAATTTCCAGTTTAGGTTGCACCTAAGGGTTAGAGTGAACAAGGATCGCATTTAAGTGATGTAGTTTTCAAAAAATAAAACCCTAGTAATGAAAAAACCCTATTAATGAAAATATTTATTACGGAAGAAAATGATACTTCCGTAATAAATAAACAGTTTTATAAACATGTTGGTATTTGTTTTCTATTGATCATTTCAAAAGCTGAGAGGCTTATGGTTCACCCTGTATTCTTTGACATTGCTCCCCCGCAACTCATTTTCCAAAGGAACCTCTGTTTTTCACAATAATTTTTTTTTATATTGGACCAGTACTCAGGAGATGAACCCTACATATGCAGTGCATTGTACCAGAACTAGGAAAATTGGTTTTGAGGAGGGGGAAAGAAGGAGTAGTTTGTAAATATTTGACTAGAACTTTTCAACGTTATAATAGACAGGAAACATGTCTGCAGGCAAGCGTACGGCTGAAAAACGAATTCTCTCTGTAATACGTAGTACGATTCCCCGGGCAATTGACCACAAATGGGTGAGCTCTGGACGATGAACGCGTGCTATGTAAAAATGTGCGCATTTCGGGAACAAGAAAGCATTGTAGTAACGATAGAACAGAGTAACGCACCCCACTCTGAGTCGATGCTGCAGTGAGTCAATAGAGTTGGATACCCTACTGTCACCGATGAGCTTCTTCGTAATCTCCTGCACACGGTCGACTAACCCCAAAAAAGGCTTTGAGGCATCGGCGCAAACATGAGAGTTGTATTCCATTTTCGGTCGGATGTAGGTGGCATAAATAGTAAGGAGGTCGGATGGAGTGAAGTGTATCTTACACCGTTTCCAAAAACCGAGGCACTTGAATGCTTCCTTAGAGACATGAAAAATGAGGTCAGTCCAGCGAACATCACACTGTATCTTCATTTCAAGAGCATCCGATTCCTTAATATTTATACCATCCATGAGTACATATGAAGCAGCATTTGCAATTGTTTGTGTGTGAATAGGCAACATTGGTTCTTACGAGCGTTGAAGGCGACCCTGTTTTTACGACCCCCGGTCGTAAAGATTAATAGAAGATCACTATTCAATGAATCATTCATATTTAGCCTCTTGGCAGCGATCTCGGAAAGGCTGGGCCTATAACTAAAAGAGTACGAGTAACAAATACTGCTGTCATCCGCAAAAGACGGCAGACGGTTGGAAGTTTGATAGAAAAGGAAAATAAGAAATAAGGTAGGAGAAAGAACGGAGCCTTGCGGTACCCCTGAATTAATCTTGAACTCGTTTACTTGCAATATTCATTATAGAAAGTCATACATTCATCATCTCTCTAGATTATATAGGTAAGATGAATTGACACTGAGAGACGAATCAAAGGACATTGCGGTAAAGGTAGTGAACTGATACGTTATTCTTCACCTAAATTCACGCGAGTGTGCATAAAAGTGAAAACACTAGAGTTTCATTACAAAACCGCAACCAGTCTATACTTGAATATATATAATAACATTTCATTTTACTTTTGATGGGTAAACTAAATCAGTTATTTTTCCTACTCTATCAAATATTTCATTATATTAGAAGACAAACCAATTAGTTAAGCAGCAATAATTATTTAAGGTAAATTGTTACATCCGGCGGTAATATTAGCAGTCAACACGTTTTTTTTACAATCAAAATACCGTTTTGTGGAAAAAACCCCTACATACAAAAACCATATCGGAAACATTTAAATCATAATAAAAAAGTTTAAAAGGCTAATTATTTAATAACTTTATAAGCTAATTCATGAAGAAAAAGCCTCGAAATGACAGCGGTAACGACCTTAACACGCATACTTTTAATTAAGGGTGTGAACACATGAAACCAACACAAACTCTCGTGCCGTTATGGACTTTTACAAATGCTTTCATACATATTGAAAGGAACAATAATATTAAATATTTAGTACACACACGCTAACGGTTTGAATCCAATGGAAAGTTATGGGGTACGAAGAAAAAAAAAAAAAATTGGGGTCGTAAATAAAAAAATTTGACTCATTTTGCTAAGGTTTTAAAAAATTGTTAAAAAAAAAATCAACTGAGAAGCTGGCACTGGTATGAACAAAACATATTTCGATATGCTTGATCCAAAACAAACAAGCGGTATTTCATTACTGGCTATTGAAATAAAAATTTATTTGAGGTACAAATATACGGACTTTGTAGCTTTATAAAAAGCAGGAAATGTGAATTTCCTCGCAAGTATAATAGGGCACTTACATCTACCCAAAATCTAGTAGATTTGAAAGAAAATCTTCAGCAAAATCTTAACCGTTTACACTTCCGTTTTTTGGCATCTAACCAGATTTCATTTTTTTATTTTATTTTTTTGTTTGAAATCACACCTTTCGGGCAAATTAAACGTGCTCCCCAAAATTCGATATTGTTGAAAACTTATAAATTTCAGATAAACACTAGTAGAAATATTATTATTGGGTACAGTTAAAGTTTTACGGCCTTATGTATAATCAGAATACTCATGCTAACTAACTAGCTGCTAAGTTTTTTGTGTGTAAATTCCCATAAGTGAATGATAGCAACAAGTTAGTTAGCATAAGTTTTTTTTTTTATTATACATAAGGCCGTTAGTAATTATTTCTTATGTGCAGATAACACAATAGCATAAAATCATCATAATTATTTGGGGAGAGTTTTTCTACAAAACTAGAAACGCAATTCGAGTTTTGTGTTTTTATTACTGCAAATTACCGGCATTTATCTTAAACATCAATATATGCCTGCAGAAAAGTTAAGTTTCCTACATAAATCAAGCGTTTGTTGTTGCACCGATATGCAGAAATTAATAATTGGTAACAACAATGTTGATTTTTATGGCCATCAAATAAGAAATTCGTGTTATTACAAAAATATGTATAAACAAGAATACAGTTTTAATTACACAATTTCTCAAGCGAATATGGATAATTAAATACTTAAATGTAAAAAACAATATTTTAAAATTTATGTCTTGAAAAATTATTAACTCGGGGAACGTAAAATCGTTATTTTTTTGTTAAACATCTTTAAATGTTTAATCATATGTTCAATGCAAAGAAGCAGGGGCAATATTTTCTTTACTTTCCTCAATCTATATACATATATATGTACAGGGTATTTTTCTAGAGTTACATAAGATTAAATCATAATAAAACAATATTGGGCATGTTCATAAAGATTTATATTTTAATTCAAAAATTACATTCAAAATTTTATTCCAATTCATTTCGAATACATTGATAGAAAAACCTGCGTAGATATAACGATTATGTCCGTGCCTCATTTTGGCTACGAATATTGTTTCATTATATAATTAACAATCGTAAATAGAATGAAATTTGTTCTCTTATGAAAGATGAGTCTGTAAGAGTAATAGAATCTGCTACATCCAGACTGTTGGTCAAGCACTCTACCAAGTCAGCCATCGAGTAACTAATGAAAGTTTTACAGTTATATATTGACATATGCCCATTATTTTAATTACATTTAAATTAATACAGTAAAATTCACTCATAGTTCACTGCTTCAAATGCACGCTTTTTGTGGACTATAAGGCGAATTGGACTATAGTTAGATTTTTGTATAAGCCACTTTTTGGCTTATAAATCTGAAAGCAGATATTTCATTGCTCTCATTGCCAAAAAAAAAAACACATTTAACACTGCAGACATGTGTCAAAAATGAAATATGTACATATAAAAAAGTGTTGCATTTTTGTGCATCGTTTTTGTCTAGGAAAATTTTTATTAAATTTGCATATTGGATTATACCTTTAATAACTTGCATGAAATTAAGATTTTTCAAACCGCTAACGGACTATGTAACAAATATTTTACAGGTATTTGAAGTATTGATGGCAAAAAATTGCACATTTTGGACTAAATCGCTAATTCTACTATAAGCGGCGTGGCTTATAAACGAATTTTACTGTATTATGAAATATTTTTATTATATTTACTACAGTGTTTAGCCTGAAAGCCAAATTGATGATCCCCTATGCACCCCACATTGTGCAATATTGGACTCAACTTCGCCATTAACAATTTTTCGAATAGTTTTGAAATTGTTGGTAAAATACTTATTGTTCTATAATTGATACCTTCCACTCTGCAAGTTAATACTCAAGGCGTAAAATAGCGTTAAAAATAAAAAGTAGAACTCTTCTAGCTACACGAACTAACTGTTCTAGCAATTTGTCTGGGGTTTGTATTACCGATAACGTTTTCGACATCTTGAAAATTAAGTCAATAAAAACGTTTCTCAAATGATCGACATACAATATCCCCTTTTCAGAATCGCTTCTTGCCCAGTCGCCAATTGAAGTTCGCAAAGGCGGCTTACTTCTTACGGGTCTTTTTAAACCTTTTGTCGCTTTCCACAAGGAATAATCAAATTGAGGAGTACCATCACGGCTTTCCAAATATGTTTTAAGGGAAGCCATTCTACGGACTTCAAGCAGATTTCTTAACTGAGTTATGCATTCCCGTAGCCTAGTTTTAAGCTGGGGAGATCTGCGAAGTTGCCACTCTCTTCTGATATAAATAAAACAAATTTTTTTAAGCGTTTTTTATTTACTAACTAACAATAAGAATTCAAATCTTAATACTAAATATAAAAATAAAAATATAATTTTTACTTAAGTCCGGCCAATGCTAGACAAAAAGTTTTATTAGGCGGGAGCAATATCGGTAAAATCACCTATTGACCGTTCTGATGGTGACAACGGTATCACTTCTTCTCAACCGGGTGTTTACTGACATACCTTGTCGCGTACTTGAAAAATTCCTCTTTTAGCGGAACACTCAGATCTTAATGAATTAATAAAACAATGATGAAAGAAACGGTTTCATTCCCATAAGAGTGTACATTTACAAATTTTATGAATATACACCTATATATATAATATCAATTAAATGGACTTTTTTGAATAGAAAATTCTATGACATTAAGGTTAACGATGATTTCGGTCATGTGGCAGCTACGGCTGATATATTCAACACGAAATCTGCGGCACCAATTTTCAGTTCCCCATGGACAAAAACATTTCCACTATAATTGCTTTTAAAGGTATATAGACTAGTAACTCAGCCTATAGAGCGCACCAAAGAGTAGTTATTATGCATGTAAAGGGTTTTCAACAAAAGATTGTGCATTATCCTCATTCCAAATGCGACAATTCTCCTTATTTGTATAACCATCCAATTAAAAATGGCTTTCTTCAGGGAACAAAATTTTCAATAACAATTCAGTATCAATTAACGAACATAACCATTATTTTAATAATGAATTTCAACAGTTGGCAGGCATTGCTCCGGTTTAAAAACGGCTTCTCAAATAAAGCGGCGTTGCCAACACAAAACCTTGAATCTCTAAAAAGCACTCTTTATCTACATACATATACTCTTAAGACATTTATGCCAAATTTTTTATCAGCCCGTTACAATCTTGTTAATTTAAAAGCAGCAACAAAATTACAAAATATTGGCTTGTAATTTGCAACATTTATCACCTTTACAACACAAATTCCCTAAAACTGCTAAAAAAAAAATATTTAACGAATTGTGCAAACGAAACGTAACAGAGCTAAAAATTAAAAAAAAACCAATTTAAAAGCGTAGTAACAAACAACCTGAACAAAAAATGGAGCATTCATTAGGCAACTCTTGTTTACCACATTTAGCACTTAACGGCTCGTAAAAAAAAACTGCCTAAATGTGGTAAAACAATTGTTTATTTATGCAAAAATACAGTGCAAAGGGTAACTTACTTTATCCCCTCCACAAACAGAGCTGAAACGATAAAACAAATGCAACTTAGTGACGCGAGTTGGCTCAGACAACAAACTGCTAATACCGAAACTCATTCATTAAGTTCGCAGGCAATTAATGAAGAAATATTGCATTTTAATGACATGTGCGCGTTTCAACAAAAAATGTGCAAAACTATTTTGTTAACAATGCGATTGTCAAATGTGTTGACAGCTCTTTAGGCAAAATAAAACAAATACAAATTCAAATTCTTCAAATATTTTGCATTATTGCATGCAAGGTGTACAAAAAATAATTAATAAAATAAATCAGTTGTACGATCAAATAATGTTAGTCGTCATCGATGTTCGTGTTCTGGCTGAGAATAATTGTCTGTTGATAAATAATCAAAAATTGTATTTATACTCAAAAGAATAATAGTGCGCTTCCATTATAAACAAATTAAGTTGATTTGAGGAAAACATTTCGAAGTATTTCCATTATGTTGTAAGTAATCTTCTCTTCGAATTTTCGAAATCAGTTTGACGTTTGTATTGTTTGATTGGTATTGATTTCTAAAAAAAAAACAAAAAAAAACTTTTAGGCATTTATTTCTGAATTGCATTTTTAATCCAAAATGCATAATACGAATGCTGCTGGCATTTACTATTTATTTTTTTAGCAAGTGAAGGTAAAACATGTCTTTTTACCATTCAAGTTTTGTAAACTCGCAAGAAATACGTTTGATTAACAGAACTTCTTGGCGATTTCAAGTCGCCTGGCGTCTTTGAAAACTCGTGAGTATGGGAATATGCCTGTTAATATAGCAAAATAAAACCATAAAACTGGAAAATAATGCACATTTACTTTATTATTTATCTTTACATGAATATTTTAAATTATTATTATTATTTTGTTTAATTTGCGTTTACTTTCTATACAGTGTATATTAATACAAAAATCGAATTGTAATTGGTTTCCATCTGGAAATTTTTTTTTCTCTATACCACACTATTTTAGAAATCGTTGTACAGGGATCCTGTTTAACTACTGGTAAAATATTACATAATTTTCGCTATTCTCTATCAAAAAAATATAAAAGTAACATTAACGTAATATTAAAAAAAAAAACTATTTTTTGCCTCTACTGAAAATATTTAAATTTTGAGTTGGCGTTCTTTAGGGGAACCAGTTCGAAATGTAGCATTGATTGATATTATAACTTTCACTTATACTGGGTGGCCCAGAAAGACCGAAGTGGTGTGAATTCCTTATAACTTTTTTATTATAATTTTTTTTTCTTTTCTTTTCAGTATTTTGTAAAGAAGACTTGGATAATTTATAATGGAGCAATACACAATTGAACAACGTGCCCAAATTGTTGAAATTTACTTTTCAAATGTGTTGGAAAGAGCACATTTGTGCGAAGCAGAATATGGCCACCACTTGCGGGATATCATTTTTAATAACTAATCCAAAAATATTCCCCACAAATTTAATGTATTTAAAAAAAAAAAAAATTAAAAAAATATCTCTTAAATAAAAAGTTATAAGCAATTCACACCACTTCGGTCTTTCTGGGCCACCCTGTATCACCATTTTAACTGGCAACTGGGCCACAGTCTGTTCAGCAGTTGGTATATCGTCGTTGCACAAACCCACTCTTTTAACAACGGATGAAAAGTCAGCATCCAAAAGTATGCCTCCATCACATATGTCATCAAATGCTAAACGGTTCCTCACATTCTTCTTTAGCATCAAACTAATAGAATCGTACAAGCGTTCGTTCAGCGCTAACAATAGTATCAATTCATTTTCATACGCCTGGCCTATAACAGAAAAATAAATCCAAATTCGACTTGTAGACGCATGTCAAACCATCTAGCATAAAAATGTCAGTTTGGAGCAATGTGTCTCATTGAAATGTTTCTTTTCAAATGGTTTTTGTTCCTTCCCGGTATCTTTTTGCCGTCATTGTCAATTAAACACAAATTATTGAGTTTTTTTTTAAATAATATACCTACATTGAACGCGACAAGGAAAAACAAAACTTTCCGTAAAATGAGCGATTTTGATTCGAAATTAAATTTCACTTTTTCGGATTGTAACTCACCAATAATTGATACCCTAGTGTTGCATTTCTAAAAATAACAGTAGCGCAGTGTTGCAAAGACAAATTTCGACTTAAAGGCCCAATCAGACTATTATACAAGTATAAATACTTTCATTAGATTTTGAGAGATAAAAGTCTAAACACATTTCTTGCGACTGTCAAGAAGTCTAACGTAAATTAGATTTTGCTTGATATAAAACAACATAGATGTGCCATCGTATGTATGACCGATTACATTCAGACTATCAGACTTGCACGTATTATTTGAATTTTTGACAAGTATTAATACAAAGTATAATAGTCTGAACTGGGCTTAATTTGAAACAAATTAAGTCATTTGAGATAATTTGGTGCCCATGAAAAATGTATGGGAAATCATGTAGCAAATTATTTAATTTGGGCAAATGAAATGATTTGTCCCAAATTGCCTATATGGAAACGTACTATAAGAGTATATTACACATTATTATAACATCAAATAAACTTTCAAACACTCTGAAGCTCAGTATATCGTGTTTACATTAGGTGGCGTGACATTATGTCCAGTGTCATAATGTCCATTGACATTATGACGCACTTTAAAATGTCATAATGTCCAAGGGCACTATGACACTTAACAAATCGACAGAACGTCCATGGATCGGAAAATCGGCATCGATTTTTTCTTATTTTTCCCTCTGACTTTTGCTTTTACCACTAATTCTCCATCCCAAATTTCCAGTAATTTTCTTTTTTAATATATAACAATGTCATTTATTTAAATATGTTTATAATCTGAACTATTTTTGAACGTGTTCATATATTCCGCCTAATTCTGATCCACAAGTTTATCTATTGCATGCACAGATGACAAAATCAGTTGCCAGTAAGCTCAAAGTCCACAGACCACTTAATGGTCTTAAGCGCTTTCAATATTCCGTCTGCATCATGGTTATCTCCACATCACTCCAAATTTTTTACAGTGGTCGCTCCACATGAATGTACTCAAGAATTTTTTAATTGCCTATCTGAAATAAATATCATTCAGATTAATTGCATACGAAACAGCAATATGATGAATCCGGTGCATAAAATAGTCGAATATTTGTGTTTTAAGCGTACAGATTTTGGTTGGCTTAATCAGTTGCTTTATAATATTAATTGGCCTGAGATTCAAGTGTATAAAAACGATGAAAGTAATTTCGAGTAACTCATAAAACAATTTTAGTCAACTCTTAATGATTGTGTTACGGCTAGTACTCCAGTAATGAGAAAAGTAATGAACAATAGCCCTCCTTGGTTTAATAAAGCATTAGCTTATCTAAAAAATAAACGTAATCGCCTTCATAAGAAGTTTAAAAAGGTAATGGACCGCAGCTTTTATCTGGTTGCAAGTAGTCACTTTCATATTGAAAACAAAAAATGCTATGAAAGTTATATTAGCAATGTGAAAAACAACATTAAGAGCAATCCAAAATTGTTTTTTAACTTTGTAAATGCTAAACGTCGAGTATCATCTTATCCTTCAACTATAAAATTTAATGGTCATACGTATTCTAATGATGATGACATAGCTGACACATTTGCTAAATTTTTTGCTTCTACATTTTCTACGTTTAATTGTTCATCATATCCATATGAAATTTCATTAGCGTCGCCAGTTTGCCTTTCATCATTAGATACATCAGTTGTGTTGCAAAATCTTAAATCGATAAAAGTTTCATACAAACCCGGCCCTGATGGTATTCCGAGCAGTATTTTAAGAAATTGTGCTGAAGCATTAGCCATTCCCTTGACTTATTTATTTAATGTTTCATTGAAGATCGGAGTATTCCCACATTGCTGGAAAAATTCATTTATTATTCCCCTACATAAATCTGGTAATGCAACAAATTACAGAGCCATTGCAAAATTAAGTGACATTCCAAAATTATTTTTAAAAAATCGTAACAAATATGCTTAAACACGAAATATTACCAATAATTTCTGTACAACAGCATGGTTTTTGTAGAGGTAAATCGACTGTAATGAACTTAATGGAATTAACGTCTTACATTAATGATAGTTTTTATACTAGTCAGCAAACCGATGTAATATATATGAATTTCAGTAAAGCCTTTGACATGGTAAACTAAGAAGCTTAATTCAATTGGATTTACTGTAAGCTTCCTTCGTTGGATAGAATCTTTTTTGAAAGACCGTAAACAACGGGTAATCTTTAATAACTCAAAATCAGAATACATTGATGCTATTTCTGGTGTTCCTCAGGAAAGTCATCTTGGGCCCCTTTTATTCCTTATTTTCATTAACGATCTTCCAAACGCTATTGAATTTGAGAACATTCAACATAACAAATGCTGATTTAAATAGATTATTTAATTGATGCAAAGTTAACCTCATGGAAATAAATCTAAGTAAATGCAAATCGATGACTTTCACACGATATTCACCTCTTTCAACTAAGTACTTCATTAATGGTACAGAACTTACAACTGTTGACACTACTTTAGATCTTGGAGTCTACTTTGACAAAAAACTTAATTTTAACTCTCACGTCACTTTTGCTGTCAACAAAGCAAATAATATTTTATATTTTATTAAACGCTGGGCGAAGGAATTTAAAGATCCTTACATCACCAAAAATCTGTTTACTACACTGGTGCGACCTATTCTTGAATACTGCTCAGCAATTTGGGATCCGCAGTATAGCTTTTATATAAAAAATGTGGAATCAGTCCAAAAACAATTCCTGCTGTTCTGTCCTGATCATCTCCACTGGAGCTCAGCAGTGAATTTACCATCATATCGCAGCCGACTAGCTCTTATTAACCTCCCTACATTGAAAAGCCGAAGAATTACATCAAATATATTATTCTTTTTAAAGTTATTACAAGGGGATACTGGTTCAATTCATCTTTGCGATAGAATAAACATCAATATACCTAACAGACAGCTAAGATCATACGTTCCTCTGTATCTTCAATTTAAATTTTGATCTTTTCGTAGAGTTTGTGGCGAAGTAAACAGATTTTATGATCTCATCGACTTATCTGACAAAATTCATGTTATAAGAGAAGACTTCTTTTGTATTTAAACTCTAGTGATTATATTTATAACTGTTCATAGTTTTCTAATGAAATTTTTGTTATATTAATTCTATCTATTTCCTTGTTATACTGATTTCTCAGCTATTATTAAGCATTTAGCTGAAATAAATAAATAAATAAAAAATAAATAATATATGTTCTTTAAATTGTTAAAAAGCAAACAATTAAGTTACCTTTGTCATCCATTGTTTTTCAAAATATTTTACGAAATCTAATTCGAAACTTCGTTTTTAGAATAAGAAAGGTTGCCTCTATTTGTTCGGGAGTTACTAAAAGAAGACTTAGTATTTTTCGGTACCAGTCGCCGCAGTCTTTATTAAAGCCTAACAGAAGTATTACCAACATCGCTTCAATGCTGCGTCAGGAAAAACAGTTTCAAGAGCACTTCTTAAAGCTATCTCAAATTTAAACCCAAAGTGTATTAATTTATTTGTGCAGCAATGTTATTGCGTATGCGTTGTCCAACTTTGAACATTTAAATTGTTCTTCTTGATCTGCTACATTATTTTCTTCAAAGTCATCTGCTACAATTTCGTCACAAACGTTTATTATTTGCATTTATTCCACGCAAGCATCTAAACCGACTTTTTAAAACACCAATAGAACGTTAGAACAATGTTTCGGGCTGATGCGTGTTTTCAATTAAATTTCTGCTCTAAACTTCTGGCCACTATATTTTTATATGGTGTAATCAAATATGGCTCTAAAGACCGGGGCACATAGAACGCGTCGCACGTTATACTTTGCCTTTCTCAACTGACAACTAAGTTGAAATACATGTAGTCTTATGAGCTTTGCCACATTCCGTACATCTCCGTCAACGCAAAGTATTAAAGTTGAGCAACTTTTAACTTTTAACGTACGTTGAGAACTTTGACAACTATCAGTTTATATTTTTTGAATATTTTGAGTTAATTTTTCACTTATAAATATAATAAATTAACAGCTAGTTCGCCGATGTCGAAAGGATAAGTTCATTCGTACTCTAGGCGAAAGAAATTTGATTTGAGTTTTTTCTATCTTTATTCAATTAAAATACATAACGCTCTTTTATTGTAACATAGTCATATCTCAAAAAAGCTCGCTTCGAGAAAAACGCATTTAAAATTTTTAGTTTCCATACAAGTCTTAGCAAATTTTTTTAGAAAATATCTCCTAAAGGAAACAGTTTAAAAACATTTTGAATAAATTTTTGGTACAATATGTTAATAATTCTGCATTGTTAACTCGAAAAGCTCATTTTTTGAGATATGACTATGTTGCAATAAAGGAGCGATAAGCTCATGCAAACGAACAATACTGACATAGACAAACACAAATTGATTCGAATGTGAATGACTTTCGCATACATTTTCATTCGATATCGTCGAACACGCTGTAAAAACAAATTGCATTTGATTTCTGTGCTGTGTCTGAGAAATTAATCAAACTATTTTAATCAAATTAAAATAAAAAATAGTTGAATTTATATCCGATAACAAAGTACCAATTGTGTCAACTACATACTTCGTATACGTTGATGTCAGTTAAAAAAGGAGACGGACGAAGTACAACGGTTTCTATGTGCCCCGGCTTTAAGCCATAGCCGGAATCTCCCAACAGCCAAGAATTTTTATTGCCGTTTAAATACTTGTCAAGAAATATGTTTCTTGACCTACTCATATGCCAAATAAATGAGTCGTGACACGATTCGGGCCTGCAAACATCAGTAGCACGTATCTGCATTTTTTAATCACATATTTGAAAGAAAAAAATTGATATTATTTTCAGCAAAAAAAAATAATAATAATTTGAACACTTACGATCATTGCATTAATACTAAATGTCCCTTTTCTGTTTAAATACAGATATTCATCTTCAAATGGTTTACAGAGCTTGATGAGCGTGCCATCAATACCTACAACCTATCACTCCCGGTATTTGAAATTTCTGGAAAAAAATGCATCTTTGAGTTTTCTATTTCTAATTCTGTCATCTTCAGCTTTAACCAATGCGGGCATAATTTAGTAACTTGAATCAAACGCCAATATATAGTATCTTGAATCAAAAAATTAAATTATTTTCTTGAACGTTGTAGCTCTGTTATTTTTTTTATTAATCCATTTTATATTAAAACAATTTGACTAAAAAAACAAAAATAATCATAAAAAAAACTAATTTAAATTAAAGGTCACCACCTTATCTTTGGTATTCGTGATTAATTGCCTACCTTCTATAAAATCAGGCTTGATTCTGTCAATTGATATATTCTTAATTTCATTTCCCATCTGAAGTTAAAATACTTCGCATTTCTATACAAAACCTCAAAAGGTCCAAAATAAGGACAACATAAAGCTGGTTTATTCAACCTCGAGCCTGGGTATGAATATTTTAATAGAGTTTCCATGGTGTCCAATACTAGTACGAAAACTGCTATAATACTTCCTTACCTTATTCAAGAAGTCTGAATTATCAAAATTCTTGTCAGAACGAACCACCATTTCACTCGGTAGTCGAAGATACTGGCCATAAACCATTTCTGCGGGTGACGTTTTCAAATCTTCCTTTACTACCGAACGTAACCCCAAAAGAACAAAAGGAATTTCTTCTGACCAATTAGAAATATTTCGCCTATCCATAATTGACGTTTCCAACTGACGATGAAACCATTCTACCAAACCATTTGATTGGGGATGATAGGAAGACGTTGTAATATTTTCAATGCCCAGAAACCTTGAAAGTTCCTTATACACAAACGAAGTAAATTGAGCTCCCTTATCACTGGTCAACTTAAGAGGAACGCCAAATCTGGGAATGAATTCATTTAACAGTGTTTTACAGATAGTTTTAGCAGTTAAATCCCGCAGAGGATAAGCTTCAGGCCACCGTGTTGTTCTGTGTACTAGTGTTAGGATATAGCGATATCCATTTGAAATAGGAAGCGGGCCAACAACATCAATATGTACATGTTCAAACCTACCTTTAAGTATTCTAATTTTTCCTATCTCAGATTTCGTATGTCTAAAAACTTTCGATTTTTGACAATCCAGGCAGTTTGTTACCCACTCATTAATATCTCTATTCATTCCCGGCCAAAAGTAGCGAGAAGCTATTAAGCGCCTAGAGGCTCTATTCCCCGGATGCGAAATACTGTGCAATCTATAAAAAATACCTTTTCGCATTTCACGCGGAATGTAAGGACGAAACTTGTCACTTGATTGCTCACACCATATGGAAGCATTTCTCGTAGGAGCTTTAATCTTTGTTAATTGATATAAACCATCACCATCCTTAATTAGCTTACTTAGCTCTAAATCCTTATTTTGCTTCTTCTGTAGGAAAGTAAAGCCTACTGCATCTACTTCTGGAGTCCTAGATAACGCATCAACGGCAGCATTTGAGTCTCCTCTGATATATCTTATGTCATTTGTAAACTCTGCAACACACTCAAGATGACGCGTCTGTCTAGGACTGCGTTCAACTAGTGAGCATAATGCATGCGTTAGGGGTTTATGATCTGTGAAAACAGTAAAACATCTACCTTCTAAAAAATGTCTGAAATGTTTTATATTTGAATATACAGCTAAAAGTTCCTTATCGAATGAACTATATTTCCTCTCAGAAGATGTAAGTTTCTTCGAATAAAATGCTAATGGTTCAATACAATTACCCTTTCGTTGCTGTAGCACGCCACCAATAGCAATATTTGACGCATCCACAGTAAGTGATAAAACAGAATTAGGGTCAAAGAAATTCAATAACAAATTCGAAGAAAAGCTATCCTTAATTTTAACAAATGAATTATTAGAATCTTCTGACCAACTCAATAACTTGTCCTTACGCTTTAAAGCATCACTCAAGATTGAATGTATTGGACATAATAACTCAGCTACCTTTGGAATAAACCTGTGGAAATAATTAACCATTCCAATAAACTTCTGTAACTGTTTTACTGATTTTGGTTTTTCATATTCACGTATCGATTTTACCTTACTATCTGAAGGCTTGATACCACTATGTGAAATGTTATTTCCCAAAAAATCTATATTTGCTAGCCCAAAAATACATTTACATGATTTAATATTAAGTCCATGTAGTATCTTGAATCAAAAAATTAAATTATTTTCTTGAACGTTGTAGCTGTGTTATTTTTTATTTATTAATCCGTTTTATATCAAAACAATTTGAGTAAACAAACATAGAGCTAAAAACAATTCAATAGTTTTTCAAACAAGTAAAAATTAATACAGTTAAATTCATTTCGTTACTATGGTACCATCACTACAATAAAATGTGTTCTGCTGCATTTATTACCCTCCACATCAAAGTTGAGATCGTGCTTCTACCTAAATTAATATCATTGTCTTCAGCTGAAAGTAATACAAAAATTACTTGGTGTTAAAAATGTTTATAATACTCAATTACACCTTGAAAGAAGCCTGTAGCTAAAAATCGCAGTGTGGTGATCAGTTGTATAATTGATGGAAGGGAAGAGCGTTTAAGTTGAGGACTCAATTTATTTAGAACCATTGTAAATGCTTCTTTGTTTAACCGGTAATAGCTTATAAAACTTAAAATATATGTGTAATTACTTAGGTTTAAGTATAACATAACAGCAAAAGCACTTACGCTTCCTCTGGGCAGGAAAGTGGCTCTGAAGCATAACTTAAACTAGAGTTGAAACCAAAGCTCAATTATCCTAATGAAAGCGTCCAGAAGAGCCAAGACCGAAAAAAACACGTCAAGTTCGGTCAAATGTGAAGGTTTTGCTCGCTGTTTTCTTCGACTGCAATGGCTGGTGTATCATGAATTCTTGCCGGCCAATAAGGAATACTACTTTGAAGTTATGCTCCATTTGCATGAAGCAGTTCGTCAGAAAAGCATAGAATTGTGCAAAAAAACAATCATGGATTTTACACCATGATAACGCATCGTCTCACAATTCGTTACTTGTGCGTCCAGCGTATTTGGCCCCCGCTGACTTTTTCCTCTTCCCTACGATGAGAGAAAAGAGTTTTGCTACGATTGAGGAGATAAAGAAAAATTGAAAGTGCGTTTTAGAAGTGTTTCGAGGATTGGGAAAAACGCTGGCATAAGCGTATTATATCTGAGGAGGATTACTTTGAAGAGGACAAGATATTGATGAATAAATAAATAATTTTTGAAAAAATATTAAATAGCGGTTATTTTTTGGTTATTTGCACGTAGTCATAATTCAATAAAGAAACCTTTTTCTTTTAGTTTCGCGTCGAAACAGACTACTAATCTTCCCGTTCTCCGAAGAACAAGTGGCGGATAGTATATAGAAATATCATAAATGTAGAAGTAAATCTGCCTGATTGCTTCAGCCGGTTTTAACAACTCATAATACACTAGTGCGAGCTGGTACCACCAATTACTGAATATAACCTTGGAACCGATAATATTCGGTTTAACCATCGATGTGCAAGCATGGTTGGGCTATTCCCATGCTCTTCTGCGCTTGGGATTATCGTATTGAACCCATTTTTCGCCCTCAATCACAATGCGATACAGAAATGCCTTCTGTCTTTACCTCACAAGCAGCTGTTCACAAGCAAACAAACGGCGTTAAACATCTCCCGGCTTCAACTCGTATTCTCACGATTTTCAGTGGTTTGGAAATGGCTTGTTGCTTCCAATGATCCTTGATTGATACCTCCAATGTTCCTGCTTGTTCCTGTTGCGTTTGCAACAAGTAATGCCTTCAATACTACATATTCTCTCTTCCACCGCCATGATGGTCTTCGACGACAAAACCACCATTTTTGATGCGTGGAAACTACTCTCACTACTTTCTGTCACAATAGCGGCCTCACCATAGGTATTTGAGAACATTCGATGAGCTTCAGCCGCAGATTTATTCATATTAAAGCAGAAAATTAAAATCTCACCGCAAATGGCGAGAATTTGGCTCGTTAGCTGAAGTGTTTAATCGAGAATAACTTTATAATGCAGACATAAGTCGACTAACATATTTGATACAATCTTATTGTATGAGTTCTACGATCTATTTATTTCGACTACCACTTTCCGCTGCAGCCATCTATTGCAAAACAGCAGAAGCAAAGATGTACACCTAATATTAAAAGCGGACGAGTATTATATATTTTTCTTCCAAATATTATCGAATAAGGGCTTTGCAAGGCTTTGTATGAGTCAAATAAAGGATATACGGTTCAGTAATTCACGATTTAAAAGACCCTCTTACAATTCTTGATATCCATTAATATCTCTATGATTCATATAAGCGAAAGAATCTTACATAAGAATCAGCACATTTAACAGTTTCATCTGCGCGAGAGATTTTCAACGATTAAAACATGCGCTCGCATATGGTCTAAAGACGATCTTCATTTGGTGACCAGTAGAATATTCGTCACTAAAACGTACTAATTGGGGATATTACAATTGAATAATTTCTTACGCAATTAAAAAAAAAAAAAAAAAATAAAGCCTTATGTTTAATTTCTTATCTGGTTTAAGTAAAGTCTTGATAAAAGTTCATTTAAATATACCAAAACGTTTTCCAACAGCCGATAATTTAAAATGTCTATGAAAGGACATACATATGTAATTAAAATGAAATGTTTTAAATAAAACAAACGATAAAAATGACGCATTATTGGTCACCAAAAGAAGAAAAAACAAAATTAAATGAAAATGCTTTTATATGCTAATAGAGGTGAAAACAAAAAACAACCAAAAATTATCACATTTTAAAAGGATGGCAAATGTATTAAGGTCATAAAAAAGGACATTAAAATGTTTTCTAACATTCATATTAATGAATTAAAATGATACATTTAATTAAAAATGCCACCACTAAAAAGCAATAATATTAAAATGAATAACAAATAAATAAATAAATTAAGAATGAAAGCAAATTAAGATAACCAACACATTAACATACATATGAGCCAAAAACGTATAAGCATGTGTGTGTGTATGTCTGAGGACATCCCAAGCTTCCAGGATGTTGTCGACCACTTTATTCTTAGAATGAACATAACAAGGTGGTTTAATTTATTGCACTGAAGATAAAAGGCGGTGTATTGCGAAATGATATTTATTTATTGACGCGATGAATTGTGTTTGATTCATCCTAGGTATCGAAAGTTACGAGTATGTTCAGTTCATATTTTCGCATACTCAAAGCTCTATTCTATCCAGAGTATTCGTTAGGCCTAGCTGACATTGTCAACTGGGTATACGGTATGTTTTTTATTTGACTCTTTTTGGCGTGTGTGTTTTAATATTAGAGGCAATTAAAATAAAACATCCAAAAAATTGTTAGATAAGCCCTAATTTTTAAACAAAATTCAGTCTTTATGGCAGCAGAACATTATTCATTCTCCGTAAGAGGGATGATAATGTTTGAATTGATCAAAAGGTAAAAGGCCATTTGGAGTGAAAAAATATTATTTCAAATAACTTATTTGATAATATCACGTTTAAAAAAACTAAAGCGAATTGATAAAAATAGAAATAGACATTATTAATCTTTGAAATGTGTACGACATTTAACGTAATAAGGGCTGTTTACATGTATGACTTTGCTGTTTATATGTATGCATATGCATACGTGAATAAATAAACAGAAATTAATTTCCATTTAAGAAGAGATTCAGTAGGAAAATATACTGTTGGAAACAAGTTATAAGCAGTCAGACAACCTCCATCCCGCAGGTCTGAAATTATATCGGGAATTTTTGCACTATTACTGGGGATGATTTTGAAAAATAACTATGTATGGCAGTTTTTTGAATTCTGAACTTAACACAAACAATTTCAACGTATGTATGTCAATTTAACGCACAACGTTTAGTTCCAAGAAATAATTCAGTAAAATTTCATAAGATCTAAAACATTTTTCACACTGGTCACACTGATCTGGCTGCCAGGACACGAAGGGCATCACGGCAATGAAATGGCTGACATGTATGCCAAGAAAGGAGCAGAGGGGACTTTTATTGGACCCACTCCAACTTTTGGCTTCAACAAGGGTCTCCTGAATGAGGAGATAAAAAATGGACGGTGTCCATCGTTGAACAACAGTGGAACGAGACAGCTGGTCTCGAACACTCCAAGAAATTTTTAAACTTTGATAAAAAGAGGGCCGAACGTGCTCTAAAACTGGACAGGAAAAGTCTCAGAACATTGACAGGTGCACTTACAGGTCATTACAACGGCTACAAGCACCTGCACAAGATGGGAATATCCAACACAGACGTTTGCAGATTCTGCGGTCAGGAAGAGGAGTAAATGGAGCACTTAATCACCCACTGTGGAGTACTGGGACACAGAAGATATAGACTACTACAAGCTTATATGTTAAGTGAATGTGACTTAATATCACTCCCTATGAAGGAGATTGTCCGTTTTCTTGACATACTCAACCCATAATGGGGCAAGGGGACGCACAATAGATCAATATTGGTCGCAGTGCAAATGGCCGATGAGGGCCATATCCCATCCACTAATAATAATAATAAAACATTTTTGATGACAGCCATTATGACGTCGTCAGGGTAACCGAAACGTGACCAAATAAATACGTTTCAGATGATGCGATAAGATTGAATGGTTTTCAAGTTTAAGGAATGATCGTGCTTGGTCAAAAGCTGGAGGTGTGTGCCTTTACATTTCTGATAAGCTCAAATGTAGTGTTGTGTGTGATTTTATGGAAAAAGGCAAAATTGAAAGACTATTTATTGAGATATCCGTTGATAGTGTTGAAAAATTATTGGTCGGGATTATTTACCTACCTCATGGTAATTTTAGCGACTGTGAAGACTTGTTGAAGTATCCAAATTAAATAATAATGGGAGATTTCAACACAGATTTGTTGGCGGTTAGAGACTTCTGTGTACGTGCGAATTTGTCCTTAGTGCATCATTGCATCCCAACACATTTTAGCCGAGTTTATGAAAGTTATTCATTGATAGACTTTTTCTTAAGCGGCGTTGTGCAAAATACCCATTATCAAATACCGGCTTTAAACTCTACTCTTACTTCTGTATCCTATCGTCTGGCTGTGGCCAAGAGTGAGCTTGAGTATTGGTATAGAGACTATAATGTACTTGATTTAGATAACTGCCTCCTACAACTGTGTAATATCGATTGGTCGACCTTATATACATCTGTTAATATTGAGAAACAACTTGCATTTTATATCCAGACTGTTTTGGAAATATTTTGTGGCTATGTTCCGCTTAGGAAGTTTGTTCAGTGTAAACCAGATAAATTGATGAACTCTAGACATATTAGGGACGCTGTATCAAATAGAAACTTAGCTTGGCGGGCGTGTTGTGAAAACAGAACAGAAAGAAGCCAAAGTTGTTTCAATAAATACCGTAACAAGCTTAAGGCGATAATTAGACGCGAAAGCTTGTCTTGAGAATTTTGAAAGGTGCTCGCAACAGCAGATATGGATAGAGCTAAAGTCAAGTGGAATTACGGGATATAACCAAAAGGTGTATGATTTTGATATCGAATAGTTTAATAGCAGCTCTATTCTTCCGCCGGCAGGTCAAGATATTAATATCCCTTCGATTGATAGATTTAATAATGATGGGTTTACATTTCGTAGTGTAGAATGAATTGGAAGCATTTGACGCTTTAAAATCCATTAAAAGCAATGCCATCGGCTTGAACGGCGTTCCTATTAAGTTTTTGAAACTTGTATTTGTAGGTATTTCTAGAACATTGACTTTTTTACTGAACAGGATTATAACTACTTCTACCTTTCCAAGCTCGTGGAAAATTGCTAGGATTGTCCCAGTGCCAAAAGTAAAATCACTTCATTTAATATCGGATTTTAGGTCAATCACTGTTTTGAATGCTACGTCTAAAATACTATAAAAACTATAATACAACTATGTGGAGTAGATAAGGAGCAACTTGGATAGGAAATTGAATACTGCTTTGGTTTTTTAGATTTTACTAAAGCCTTTGATTCGTTGAACCATTTTATGCTGTGTTGTAAACTGAACGATCAGTTTAAGCTTGGCTCAGCGGCGGTTAAGCTTATTTTATCTTCTTAACAAAAGAGCTCAATATACACATTTCTTCAACAAGACGTCCTCCATAAAAAAAACATATCGCGGTATTCAACAGGGATCTATTTTGTGTTCGTTACTATTTATGATTAACATTAAGTATTTTTGGATACTTAGAAATTTTTTAAAATTAATCTGTTATTAATTTGTTTTATTTATGGTTTAAAGTAAAAATTAAAATTCTTAGATATTTTGAAAGATGCATCTGTATAAATTAACTTGCATTCACATATAAATACGTAATGTAATTTTTTATTTGTTACGTAAATAAATATAATTAATTATGCGATGAAAATATACGTAGAAAAAAATATACGGCAATATTCTAAGGGCACCATACTATTGTTGAATTATATGATTGTACCCAATACCAGTATATAGTTATATTTAAAACATCATAGCACACCATAGTATTGCAAAAAACATATTTGGGTTTAAAATGGTTATAATAATAACTAACCATGGAAGTATTTAAAGTTACCAAGTAATTGCCATGGTCAACCATATAATTATACTAACCATTCATACTTTGGTCAAATACCATCATATTACTTTTGTTATATTCATACAATCATGTCGAAAACTTTATCGGTAGCACAAAGCCCAGGAAAACTCCAGGCATTGATCTAATTATTGATTAAATGCTTGAGCAGTTAGCTCGTGTAGCTAGAAGAGTTCTACTTTTTATTTTTAATGCTAATTTAGGTATTGAGTATTATCCTGCAGAGTGGAAGGTCTCTATGATTACTATGATTACTATGATATCCAAGCCAAGGAAGGATCCGACTAAGCTAGAATTATATAGACCAATAAGTCTACTACCAACAGTTTCAAAACTATTCGAAAAATTATTAATGGTTAAGTTGAGTCCAATATTGAACAATGTGGGGTGCATACCTGATCATCAATTTGGCTTTCGGGCTAAGCACAGCACCATACAACAAACGCACAGACTAGTCAATGTCATAAGACAGACCTTTGAGGAGAAGAAGTATTGTTCAGCTCTATTCATTGACATTTCTCAAGCTTTTGATAAAGTGTGGCACGACGGCTTGGTGCACAAAATAAAGTTAAACTTGCCTGCAAATACACACAAGCTTCTGGAAAGATACTTATATGGGTGGAAGTTTCTTATCAGAGAAGGCGATTTTATAAGCCCAACTCAGCCAATCGAGGCAGGAGTTCCCCAAGGCAGCATACATTATATTTGATTTACGCCTTTGACATGCCAACAATATCCGGAATCCACACTTCAACTTTTGCAGATGACACAGCGTTCTTGAGCGTTCATGAAAACTACCAATTAGCTTCACGAAATTTACAGGAATATATTTCAGAAATGGCTGAAACTTTGGAAAATCAAAGTTAATGAACAAAAGTATACTCATGTCACATTCACACCATGTAAACAAACATGTTCGCCTATCCAAATTAACAACTCAGCTATTGCGCAGCACAATGAAGTCAAGTACCTTGGCAAACACCTCGATCGTAGGCTAACGTGGCAGTCTGACATTGAAGCAAAGTCACTCAGTTGAAACTAAAAGAAGCGCAACTAAATTGGCTTATGGGCAGAAATTCGACATTTAAGTTGGATTGCAAACTTTTGTTAAACAATGCAATTCTAAAGCATATATGGTGCTACGGAATTCACTTATGGGGCACCGCCTCAATGTCAAACATTGAAAAAATTCACAGGCGACAAATCAAATTCTTCGAACGATTACTGCAACCACACTCGGTTGAGGGGATACCGTTGCCACCATCAAAGCGATCAATAGGTGATTTTACCGATATACAGGCATGTTCCCACACTCGCAAGTTTTCAAAGTCGCTAGGTGACTTGAAAACGCTAAATTTATTCTTAGGTGTTCTGTGACTAACGCGTTCTGCTTACGAGTTGACATAGTTTGAATACTAAAAAACACATATTTTACCAAAGAAAATAAACTAAAAAATAAATTGAGAATGCCAGCAGTATTCTTTTTATGCATTTTGGTTTTAAAATGTAATCAAACATTGAATTTAAATAAATTCATTTTCGGAAATACATAATGATTTTAGGTCCCGCGTTTTAAAAAAATGTTTTTAAATTGCATGTATTTAGCAAAAATTTTATGAAAAGTCGTTTAGTTTTTATTCTACAAAACAAACCAAATTTAATTGAATATATACGTGATTTTATTATTTGTCTAGGATCTTATTTATAAAAAATTTTTCATGTTTATTAAGCTCTTATTACACAAATTTTGTATAGAAATCACTGCATGAACAGCTTAATAAACTTGAAAAATTTTTATAAATAAGACAGTTAATGTTTAGGATAGTGTTAATTCATTAGTTCACTTTGGTATACTCTTGTGATTTGAAAACGTCAAGTGTCTGGCGATTGCGATTTACGGAACACTTTTCATGCGAGTTCAAGTCACAGTTGCAAATGTCATGCGAGATGCGAGTGTCAGAACATGCCCGATAGTTTTTGGCCTGAATTAAGTAAAAAGTACATTTTTTTTATTTTTATTTTTGTATTAAGATTTGAATACTTATTGTTAGTTCATTTGGAAGATTCAATAAATAAAAACACGCTCAACAAAAAAAAAATTATAATCATAGTAATATAGTAAATAGCTTTATTTTAATATTGTATAAATATATCTTTCTTATAATTTGCATCTATATAATTTATTTTAAAAAAAAGGCAGAGTATATAATATAGTTTTATAATTATTATTGTATAAACAATTGAGTTTCTATTCGCTATTCTAGCTTCTTACTTTTATACCAATAAAAAATTATAAATAGCTTGTTTTCTATGTTTCCCAGCTATCTATATGTCGACATTTCATAGGAACCACCCTAATCATCAGTAGACTTTGGAAATGTTAGAGACGTGTATAAATGAAAAATCTTGTTTTTTGTGTTTTGACGGGTATTATTAGAGCATTTTTCTTTTTAAATTCTCAGCAATTTATTTAGATTGTTGGGATATAAAGTTGAATGTTTGAGAATATCCTTCAAAAATTTCCAAAGTCTACTGATTATTAGGGTAGTTCCTATGAAATGTTGACATATAGATAGCTGGGAAACATAGAAAACAAACTATTTATAATTTATTATTGTATAAAATAAATACAAATAAAAAATTGAGTTTATTCACTTCATTGGTTTTTAATAATATACCAATCAAAAGCTTTTTATAATGAAAACGCTTGTAAAATAATGTAAAAAAAAGTATCGGGTTGCATTTTCACCAAATAAATGGACAAATTTTTTATTGGAGTCTGCTATATACATTAGCTGTAGCAAAACAAATAGTTATTAAGTATTAAATATTTCTTTTGCGATTGTAGTTTTAAAACTCATATATAACCATATTAATATGACTGCATTTATTATTGGATTCTTCATATATTTTTTATGTTTACATCTTAATATTAAACATACTTACCTTTTTATTTTCGCGAATACTCAATATATAACTTTTCGACTATTTCACGTTTTTTCTTTTTTTTAAATATAGCTGAAACATATCACTCCTTTATTGCAACATAGTCATAACGCAAAAAAGCTTGTTTCGAGAAAAACACATTTCAAATTTTTAGTTTCCATACAAGTCTTAAAAAAAATTTTTAGAAAATATCTCGTAAAGGAAACAGTTTAAAGGTAATTCAAATAAAATTTTGGCACAATATAAAAGGTAGTACTGTTAACAATTCCGCATTGCTAACTCGAAAAGCTCATTTTTTGAGATATGACTATGTTGCAATAAGGGAGCGATATGTTACGTGCACTTAGACTTAAGTTATGAGTCAGTAATTGACTACACGGGTCTTGCCACATTTTATAGTTAATTTTTCAGCAGGTTTTCGAAATTATTAATATTGATCACAATTAAAAATATTCGTAATTATTTCAACTTTAAGTAAAATGTTGTTGATTCCTGGTAAAATTGGACTTTGTTTTGCCCGAAATGCACTTATCGATAATACTTAAGATATGAAGTCCAAAATGAATAAATAAAGCTGTGTACAACTTTTAAGGACTTTGCTAAATAAATATGTACATACATATGTATATACTCGCATACACCCGCTTTTAAAACACATAAAAAACAAACGAAAAATAAATTATGATAACCCATAACAACTTGCATCAAGGAAAAATCATAACCGCTCATGTAGAAAAATGGAAAAGAAAAAGCAGTAGTAAAAATCAAACACATACTACGAATAAGTCGGAAAAAATGGGCGCTATAACGCAGCTTTTGTTGTATTGTATTTCATTCTACATTTTTATTTCCATTCTCACAATGCAACTGAAGTGAGAATTTTTATTTTAAATCCAAATCGACTACAAAGGAAAGTCATCATTTACGATTAAAATTTTCTAAAAAGAAAAGCAACAGCTTCAACAACAACGACAAAAAAAACGTTAATAAAAAAAATAAAACATCAAAAAGGCGAAACTTAGCAAAAGAATGAATGAAAGAAATTACTTTTCAAACGAATGAATAAATATGGATAAAAAAGTGATCAATATTTTACTTCTGTTTTTTTTTTTTGTTTGTGTTGTTATTTTTGCAATTTCAACAACGTAAACATGTAAATGATGAAAGAAAAATCAAATGATACAAACAAAACAAAAATTTTCAAATGAATGAACAAAAAGCAATTGAAAAAAAAATCTAGAAAAATTATCATCTGAAATGAAATATTCTTTTTGAGTACTTGATATTTGAAGAGTGTTAAAAGAAACAGTTCAATTAATTGCTGAATGAGTGAAAAAACTTCTAAGTCATAACTTTTTAAAGGCAAAATTATTTTCTTCAAAAATATTTAATAGAAAGGCTTTTGGAAAACATAACATCTAAAGCAGATTTTGAAAAGTTGTGATTTAAATATATACAAAGATTTTGGATTTGTTCAGTTTATTCCAATATTCCCACTGGAAGAAGATATTTTTGACATAAAATCGCTACCCGTTCCAAGTACGATAAGGCCACTAACAGCATTAATATGGTTGGGTGTAATATAGTATGATTAATCAGAACAGTAGTTTGCCTAACCATAAAAATTTTCTTAAATTAGATTTTTGGTTTGTATAGGGTGTTTTTTTAAGCCCGATAGAACTTGAAATTGTAAAAAATAACACAAAAAATTAAATTGTAATCAAAATTTTTTTTTTATTCGAAAGATCAATACGTGACATTAACATTTGAAAATGATTTCGGGCATATGGGCACCGCGGCTGTTCTTGACGAAGCGCATTCTGGACGTCCAATTTTGGGCCACTTTTTCGAGCACTGCTGGCCGTATGTCACGAACAACACGAACAATGCTGGCCTCCAAGGCGTCAATTGTTGCTGGTTTATCAGCATAAACCAGTGACTTCACGTAGCCCCACAGGAAATAATCGAGAGGTGTCAAATCGCACGACCTTGGAGGCCAATTGACAGGTCCATTTCTCGAAATCAACTTATCGCCAAATTTTGATTTCAGTAAGTCGATGGTTGCGTTCGCCGTATGGCACGTAGCGCCATCCTGTTGAAACCACATCTCCTCCGGATCAATGTCATCCATATTTTCAAACAAAAAATCATTGATCATGGTGCGGTAACGATCTCCATTGACCGTAACGCGAGCTCCGGCCTCATTTTTGAAGAAATAAGGTCCGATGATGCCACCAGCATGAAAACCGCACCAAACAGTGCATTTTTCTGGATGTAATGGAGTCTGTTGGGTCTCTTGTGGATTGGTCTCACTCCATATGCGGCAATTTGCTTATTAACAAACCGTTAAGCCAAAAATGCGCCTCATCGCTGAACACAATTTTGCGATAAAACAACGGGTCTGATTTTCAAAGTAAATTTGGATAATTTCGTAGCGTTGTTCAAGCGTGAGTCTATTCATGATGATTTGTCAGAGTATACTGAAACAAATAAAAAAAATGTTTCATCAAAATTTAATTTTTTGTGTTACTTTTTACAATTTAAAGTTCTATCTAGCTTAAAAAAACACCCTATACATATGTATTTCGGATTTTAATTCAAGTTTTTCCTTTCTTAAGTTTTTTCTTAAGAACGATTTTTTACAATACAAATCTGCTGTGATCAATAATTTTTCATTGAAGAAGACAAGAAAAATAATAATTATTATTATTGTCCACATGTCCTTGAAAATCCATTATTTACATCATCACCTCTACTACTTCAGCAAACAATTGGCTACCGAATCTGATGAACAAGGTGAACGCTATCATCAAGTTGCTATTCCATTTGAAATGAGGTAATACTGATTTTTTATTTTTTCAAACTCATTTTTATAAAACAAAAACTTACAGATATAGAGGCAAAAAGTCGCCGAGTGCAATAATTGCGGAAATTTGCTGGTGTAGTAAGCTTGTGTGGCAAGACAAGGATGATCTTGATGATAAAGAATTTTCAGGAGATGCAGAAGGGCCAACAGTGGAGTCACACATTCACATTATGTGTGATTCAGAAACTGATGATAGCGATGAATGCGATGCCACTAGTCCCGAACAACCACCATCGAAAAAGACTAGGCAATATTTATTGAAATAAATAAAAATAAATAAAATAAAATATAAATAAAAAATTATAAAAAAACATCAAGATAAGGAAAAAATTTAAAATGTCATAAAAAAAACTGACACATACGAACGCCAAACACTTTGAGGGTTTTACTATACTGACCTAGTACCATCACCCTAATTTGGAATTTCTCACCCCCCAGACAATAATCCCAAAAATGTTCCATAGTGTAATCAAATCTTTAGGTGGGGGAGAACTAGCTGTTTCGCAGTCGCTACTCAGCATCATTCGGATTTGAAGTCGGGTCATGACCTATCATGAACTGCTGCATTAACCAACGAGCAATTTAATTATTCTCTACCTATATTCTATCATATTGAATCACATATGCATTTTGTTAATTGCCCACATTGTTTGTATAGCGTTTGCTGTTGTGGTTGTGTCATTGGTTGTGACAGTAGTATAGCTGGAAACAACTATAATATGATTAGCCGGATACAACGTTAACTGCATCACAGTACTATTAATTTATGTTATCATCTCAATATATAAACTAACATTTTGATTTCTGCTAGCACTCAATACGTATTTTTTATACGAGGGCGAATTGATATTGAAGAAGGAAAATATTTTATTTTTTCAAAAACCATTTATTTCTCAACATAGTCTGCTTTTAGCCCAATACACTTAGTAAGATGATATTCCAAATTTTAATACCATCTGACCAATATGATTTTGGGAACCGCTCAAAATACGCGCTAGTTTCGATAATCACTTCTTCCTTTGAGATGAATCTTTTTCCTGCGAGTCATTTTTGCAAGTTTGGAAACAGGAAAAAGTTACTAGGAACTAAATCTGGACAAAATGGTGGATAACCAACCAATTCGAAGTGTATTTCACGTAATTTTAGCATAATAACTAATACCGGTGCGTTGTCTTGAAGAAAGAACATCTTTTTTTCTTTAAATGTGGTCGTCTTTTCTTGATTGCTTCAATCAATTGATCCAATAATGCACGATAGTACTTTCCTGTGATTATGGATCCTTTTTCAGGGTAATCGATGAGCAATATTCCGTGTGCATCCCAAAATACAGTGGCCATCACCTTGCCAGCCAATTTCACTGTCTTCGCCTTTTTCGAAGCTCTTCGACTTCACCCATTAATTCGCTTGATTTTTGGTTTCAGGTGTGTAGTGTTGGACCCACGTTTCATCAACAGTTATATCTCGAGGCCAAAAATCAACAGGATTTCACTTTGTCATGTTCAAACATCGATGTAAAGTGGTCTCTCGAACTCGTTTTTATTCGACACTGAGCAAACGCGGCACTCATCTTGCCCAGAACTTTTTCATATGCAAATGTGCGTGAAAAATGTTGAACACACGTTCATATGACATGTTTACAATCTCACGTAACTTGACTCGGCGATCATTCATAACGATATCGAATATTTTCTCCTGTAACCACCTCTTTTGGCCTCTCTGTTGATTGTATTGTTGCAGTGATTGTTCGGGCTCGTTTAAATTCAGCACTCCAATATTTTTGTGATCTGAGGTAGCAGACTCACAGTAATGTTTATCGAGTTTTTCTTTTGTCTCTTTCGCCGTTTTCCCTTTCAAATAATAGTGTTTAGTCGCTGTACAAAATTCACTTTTTTCCATTTTTCAAGACACACAAAAGTTGCTTACAACAAATAAACCTATCGATGAATTTGGACGAAGTTTTAACAGCTGACGTTTGAAAGATTGCAATTTCAAAAAAAAAAAATTGTGTTTGTGCTACCATCTAGCGCTAGGTAGCTTCAATACCAATCCGCCCTGTTTTTTTTACTTTCTATTTACATCAACATATATTTCTTCCAAAAACGCTATAAACGGGATTATTCACGAAAAAGTATGACATGTCAGTCAAGCACTGAAATGTGTAACTGGTACCCAATATAATAGAATATCAAATGTCATAGAATATAAAATTCTGCTTTTTGTAACCGTAATAATATTGGAAATAATTTTTACTTTCCGGTCAAACACTGTTTGCTTTCCTAACATTCGGAAAGAGATTCAGTCCCACTTAGAATAGTTTTCCTACCTTATAGGATTTGGTCCGCCTAGGGACCAGGTTTTTTCTTGGTGTATACCAAATCAGGGTACTCTGCTTTCTGGGGCATAGAGGGGTAGGAGTTCGACGTTGGCCGTAGCAAATAAATCTCTACGAAGCCTGTTCGTTCTTCGGTCCTCCTCAGAGAGCAGGTTTTTTTCTTGGTGTATACCAAACCACGGTAATATAATTTTTGGAGCATAGAGCGATAGAAGATCCTCGTTTGCTGTAGCAAACGTGTTGTGTTGGACTTCCGAAGCCCTTACCAAGGGTTTATTGGCAGGATGGGGATCGCCAAAGCGCCCAGGTCCTAATTGCAGAACATCTCAGCGCTGATCACTGATCTTGAGGTGTCTACCTTCAATGAAACGTTCTGGTTGTGATTTAAACGTAAATTCGTAGGAAACGGAATTAATTTCCCTAATATTTATGGTTTACGCCGGTTTTCAGGGGCTAATAACCCTGCGAGGTTCTGTTGTCTTTCAACAGATACCTGTACTGTAAGCAACCAGTAGTGTTGATTAGGCAGGTGAGTTGGTTTAACGACAGATTCTCTTAAATGGGTCTCGGTCTATCAACTCATTAAGCTTTGTGTTCCATTGAGTGCTTGAAATTGCAAACAGGAGTGATTAGAAGGTCCGAGCTCTTCAGCAAGGGGTTTGTATATGGCTACAAATTTATGGTAGAAGTTGTGACCTATGTGAGCCTTGCAAGTCACACGGGCGCACTGGGGATTAATTCCATCATCAGATAAAGCTGTCAAGGCAAGTGCTGAAGTAATTGAATGACACTTCTTGTCCAGGCTTTGGGCAGGTTGGAAGACTTTTTGTTTTTGCTCCATAGAAGGCCGTATTCTAGCTTCGCTTAGAAGGGATTTCCAAATAGCCAGCCTCCATCGGAAACCGAGATTCTTTCGCTTTACACCGTATTTTTCGTCTTTTTATATTTTCTTAGTATTTTTGTGATAGTTTAGTTATTTTAAAATTTTTAGATGATATTTCATTTTTCTTTTGTTTTCAGAAAAATGGACCCAAAACTTAAAAATTAAATTGATGACAAATGTTTCAATAGAAAACACTATCTGGCTCGAGGATGTCGTTTATCATGGGCAAATGTGATTTTACAATTTACTATATTTTATTTAAAATAGAATAAATATTGCCTTTTGTAACTTTCAACTTTGTTGCATACAACTACGAGTATGTAATCAAACGTGTGTAGTTTAAAACAGAAAGATATTTCTTTCAGGTTTTTATTATGTGGCAGGTAATTTACGCTCCAGGTTGTTTAGTTTGGAAAACCAAACTTCAGAAGGGTGTAAAAACACAATTTCAAACACGTATGTTACACAATAAAATCGTAATAAAATTGAAAAGTATAACACACACACAAACATACATTTTCAATGATCGTTATTCTATTAAATAGAAAAATATGTGTTTAATAGTCTATGACGAATATCATTCAGAATTGTTTCTTCATTTTAAAGGACCAGGAGTAGTTTAGACAAACACTTCTTACTTGTAAAGTAAATAAATGTTAAACGAACGACCAAATTATCAGGGACTACAAATTTATGACTTTTTTTTCTTTTTTGAAAATAACATTTGATGAAACAATTTAATTAAAAAAAAAAAAAAGAAATGAAAAACAAACCACGTGGTGAAGAATATAAATACTCGTACAACAAATTTTCTTCCTTATTACATGTAAGCCATAATTCTTGTTCCACTAACATTAAATCTATTTGTTAAATGCGATTGATCTCTTTAAAAGTTGCTTTCTTCCGGATCATCTGCTTTTATAACGACTAAAGTTTAATCAACTCATAAATCATTATTTTTACAACGTTTAATTGGGGTTTGTTTGTTTTTAAGAGGGTTTAAAAATACTCGTATTGTAATATTGCTCCTGTTAACTTTTTAATTTCTAATACCACAACAACGTGGCACAACGTACGTAATTTCTATGGATATGTTTTATTTTACAGTTTTTTGATGTCATATAACTTTGGTTCACCTTTAGTGACATCTTCTTTATGTGCAATTTGTTAATTACACACATTGCATTTTATTTCATTTAAGTCTGTCTGCCTTTAATATTATTTTAGAGTTTCTTTTTCGAGCTATTTCGTGTTGTTGGCAGTTGTTCATCACTTTGAGTGGTGGCACATTTGGCCGTCCGTTGTTTGCCTGATATTTAAAGCAGGAATACACAATTTGCCTTTTTGGTTAAAACAGTAGTTGTTGGATTTTTGCGTTGACGCATATCATTAAATTGTTTGCAAAAGTTAAAATGTTAATTGGCTTAAATGCATTTGGCATGCACAAATGTAGAGTTTGAGCCAGTTTAAGTAACATTTTTCGTTCGTTTTATTGTGGCTAAGTTGTTTAAATATAATTTTTGCTTTGCAGAGTAATTAAATAATTATATATTAATTGAGTTATTATTATGGTGTCTAAAATTTCGCATTGCGTTGATGGCGATAAGTGCTCAGATGTTAAATGTAATGATCACTGTTTGTCAAGTCATTAGGAATTTGTATTAAATGGGTTGCATGCTGCCACACACGATAGTTTCTGTTATAGTCATAGTTTTATATAGAGAGTGGTTACATATACAAGCACGTGCATACATATGTGTGTATATATAATTCACATTATAGTATGTTTTCATTATATGCAAATTAAGTTGATTTGAGGAAATCATTTCGAAGTGTTTCCACTATGTTGTAAGAAATTTCCTTTTCGGATTTTCGAAATCAATTTCACGTTTGTGTTATTTGTGATTACATTTTTTATCACAATAAATATTTTATAAAAAAAATGTTTTTAATAAACATTATACAACAAACTATGGCATTCGAAAATAAACACCAATGAACAAGTTGACGATGATTTCCATTATGTGTTCTTTTTACTGGGACAAAATTGTGCCAGGACACGTTTCATCGGAGGTTGATGCCCGACTCTCTTCTAAAACAGAAAAAGCGTACAGAGAGCCTTGAAGTTAGTTTAGTTATATTAAGATAGGGGATAGGTTTTCCATTAAATTTGCTTCGTATTTCTATTAAATTGGCTTCACCATGGGAGAGTATCCAAACCACAAAATTTCTAGAATTCACATATTTAGAATTTAACTTGACTTTATTACAAATGATTCAGCGAATACTACAGCGGTAGACCGTCTGTGTCTTTGAGATTTAATTTTCAAGATGTCGAAAACGTTATCGGTAACACAAACGCCAAAAAAGCTCCAGGCATTAATCAAATTACTGGTAAAATGCTTGAACAGTTACGTCGAGTAGCTAGAAGAATTCTACTTTTTACGTACTATTAGGTAAAATAAATGATACTGTTAGCTAGTTTTTTAAATCATATCGTATCCCTGTTATCAGTTAAAATTAAAACAAAAACAGATATTTCTAATTGTGGCTAAAAAAAAGTTCAAGGAGACAAAATTTGCTACATTTTCGGAGTCTTCCAGCTGTAAGTACGTGTTACAAATTTTCGTAGCTATCTAGAAAAACTTAAAATATAATAGAGCAATTAATCTTACATTCAATTGTCTTTAAAGAGGTATCCATGGAGAGCAGGTTTTGACTTGGCATATTTCCACCAGCAACACAGCGAGGTGCTATTGTCTTTTTTTTTATTGGACTCAGGGAATGACCGCTACATATGCAGTGCATTGTACCAGAACTAGGAAAATAGGTTGTGAAGAGGATAAAGAGGGAGTAGTGTTGTGAACATTTGACTAGAACCTTCCAACGCTATAACAGACAGAAAACACGTCTGCAGGCAACTTATTCCACAGACGAAGCGCACGGCTGAAAAACGAATTCTCTCTGCAATGCGTAGTGGGATTCCCCAGGCAATCGACCACAAATGGATGATCTCTAGACGATGAGCGCGTGCTACGTAAAAATGTGCTAGTTTCGGGAACAAGATCCCTAATCTCGCCAGAGCAAAATCCATTGTAGTAAGGATAGAACAGAGTAACGCCTTATGTGATACCCAAGTAACTGAGAATGCTGATCTAAATGACCTGGGTATCAACTTTTTTTTTCCATTGCGGCCCTGTAATTTATGTTCGCAATGAAGTTGTGTTCGAGTGCCAGAAACCATTAGGCATGCATGATGCTGAATTTGCCTGTCTCTGGGTTAAATTCAATATCAGGTCACTTTATACGCATTTCGGGTTTCTATACAGAAGTCCAAATGCGGGAAGGGATATTAACTTTTCTGGTTTCGACGCCCTTTCCGATTCCATATCGAAAATCCTGAGGAGTTGTATCAGCAGTGAAATCATTGTTGCTGCTGATTTCAATGTTCACAATTTATCCTGACTTCACCATTCAAGTCATACAACTCCAGAAGGGTAATATGTTGACTTATACGCTGCGCACAACCACTTAGCGCAATTAGTGAATGAGCAAATATCTGCCTCCTTTTCGGTCTCTGAACTTCGTGACGTTTCTTAATCAGATACGAAAAGGCCAAAATTTATTTACGAAAAGCGTCACTGGGTCGTGCTCAAGCAATTTTACGACATAAATACTTTAGCAAAAATGGTCGACATATGATTTTGTTAGGGATGAAAACATTCATTCCCTCCAAGTAGATTTCGGTTAAACCAAGAGTAAAATCTTGGTTCATTCGCGTAAGCGAATTTAAAAAAATTGTGTTTGCTTAAAAGCAGTTCTGGTAATAAAAGGAGGTTAATAAAATACAGAAAATGAAAATTTTCGATATCGATCCACATATACCCTAGATATGGCAAAAACCGATTTTTTCATGAAAATGCCGCGTAAGCGAACCTATACAACTATTTTTGCTTAAAAGCAGTTCTAGTAATATGAAGAAGTTAGCAAATAGAGAAACTGAAAATTTCCGATATCGGTCCATATGTGTATGTATACCCGAGATATAGTCAAAACCGATTTTTCTATTGTTGTGGTAATAAAATGAGATTACTAATATATAGAAAATGAAAATTTCCGATAGCGGTCTATATATACCCGAGATATAGACTAAGAAGGTTTTACCATGAAAATTTCTATGAAAGATTATCTTCGTATTTAGCTCAAATTTGTTATATACGAGGGCTGATCAAAAAGTAACCGTTATTTGAAATTTTTTCAAAACGTAATTACTTATTCATCAATAGATAGATAGTGTTTTGTCTTTCGTTCTGTACACACGTGTTTTTCATTATCGTCCATTCTATACCTGTACTTATGTTTATTATTATTTTGTAAAACACGAAATTATACCGGAATAGGTAGAGTTTTGTTTTGCATCATGTGTACTCGTGTTTTTTTTTTTTTTGTAATATTTTTTACTGCCGTTTTTGTTCTCTATTTGTTAGTATTAATTTCTTTTTTATGTTCCTCCTATGTATTTTATTACCCTACGGGGTGCGCGGTGTTCAATTAATTTTTGTTAGTCTGAGCAGTATCGAACGTATATATACTGGGCACTGTTCAGTTTTAACTAATTTAATTTCAACATTTTAGATGCTGTGATAATGTTTGTTTTGGTCATTCCGTGTGTTAAGTTCACAAACATTACTCACCCTTTCCTCCTGCTCATAATCGATTTTCCTAGTTCCAGTACAATGCACTCCATATGTAGGGGCTATCCCCTGAGTACTGATCCAAGATAAAAAAAAAAAATTATCTTGTCCGCTTTAAAGTAATCCCCCTCAGATATAATACACTTATGCCAGCTTTTTTTCAATCCTCGAAACACTTCTACAACGCGCTTTTTGGTATCGCCAACAGCTACTATTTTGATTTTTCTTGTATCCGTGTGATTGGCACTTTTTTATAGCACAAGTTCATTTTTGCAGCGATACGAAATAATTAGATATATTTAATAGCCGTTGGCTCTGCAACAACGTTTAAATTTCTTTTATTTTATTAAGCTTGCTTGCAGTTCCGTCCTTTAATAAATTTTTGATCGCCTTGCATTACATATTATTCAAAAAGTTCTTAAAGGTTGGAACTGCAAGCAAGCTGTATAAAATAAGAAAATGTTTAAATGTTGTTTCAGAACCAACGGCTATTAAATATTTTTATTTGTTTAAATTATTCTGCTAACGAGAATCCCTTGCATAGTAAAGTTACTGAAATTTTCGTTTTATATGGAGTTACTCACTTAAAACACTCTGCCACACATTCCTTTTTTTAAGTTTTAACAAAAGTGTGTGCAAAATTTATGCAAATTACGTTCGTAAATCATCTAAAACTGTAAAAGCAAATCACAAAGTTATGTTCAAAATATAATTAAAAACCTATTTTTTCAATTTCGAATGCTACAAAATTAATAGTCCTGAAAATTTATGCAAAACATTTATTTGTAATACACACAAACATAAAACAAAAATAAAAGCCACTAATGTCAGTTATGGCATTAAACCAGTTAACAAGTAAAAAAGAAAGGTTAAAAATTTTATGCTCATTAATATCAATCAATTGATTGATAATGTAGACATAAAACAACAAATGTTTTGGAATAAACTAATTTTGCATTTACGAGTATGTAATTTACAAAAAAAAAGTAGAAAAAAATATCACTGCACAAACAGTTAATAATTTCCAAAGAGATGTAAATCCCTTTTCGTTTCTGATAAATTAGAAAAAAGTTTCATTAGATTTAGAACCAAAACTCAAACTCTGTTGGCAGTCATTTCTGCTACCCCTAATCATTTATAATGACGTATATACGAGTGTAAAGTCGTTGTTGATGCTGGAGCGACATTAATAAATCCTTTGACAATTGTTACATTTAATGTCAATAAGCAACCACAATAGTAACACACTTACATTTCCTTTATCAAATGTGATGAGTATTTAGATATTCATTTCAATTTTATAATAATGGTGTGTATAATATTATTTGCTTACGAGTCATATTGTTGGTGTTATTTTGTGTTTGAAGTTGTTGTGTTTTAATATCAAATCGACATTAAATGCACCCCTTTTGTTTTCATATCCTTGTGTCAGTCACTTCCAGTAAGCGGAGAGTTGTGAAGATGACGACGATGATAAAAATAATTTGGTTGTTATTGTTGATCCTGCTGAGTTTGAAGTGTTTAATTTTAATGTCATACTACTTCTTCTCTGCAGTTAACAAATAATTGAACATAGCAAAAAGTTACAAACAAATAGTAAAAAAGGTTGAAGCACTTTTGATGTAAGTGTAGTAGTCCTTTAATGTACCCTACAGAAAGCATTTTTTAATTCGTAAAAGGTTATACAATTCACTTTATTCATAAACTTTAAGCCAACAAAAAGGCCAAGTTGATTATATAGTTTATATTATTGACACTTATAATTATGTATGTATATCAAACTTTAAGCTTCCTATTCTATTTACATCTCTGCTCTAAAATAGTGGTTTTACTAAAGCAACTCATGGAAAAAAATTGCCAAAAAAAAACCATAATTCCTGTATAACATCATGTATTTGAACGGATTCATATTCTTCTACAAGAAAACAAAAATTCACACAATATCATAAATACACCATCATTACCAATGAGAAAAGGGAAACCAAATATTTAGAGGCATGACAAAATTGCATATCCAAATTCTGAAAGCGAATGGGAAAAATGTCTGTCAGTATAAGGTAAAATTGAATTCCGAATTCGACAAAATCTGACCACAAAAGATCTCTGCATAACTTGAGAGGAAAATCTGGGACACATTAACGTATGAGATCTGGAAGAGTTACAAAAGTCAAATCTGGATAAAATATAATTTGCTGAACCATATTTGAAAACTTTATAAAATATCATCATCAATCTGAGTTTTAAGAAATCATCAAAGGAACAGGAAATATATTTGTAGTCTTCCAATATTGGACTCAGTGGTTCCGCTATATATCTCTAAGTCATAGAGTAAAACTGGCATGAGCGTTGCATGTGCAACAAGTTTACGAATATTTAATGGCAATGAACAATTTAAATTATAAAGCAGTCCAAAAGATAATCGGGGAAACACATAGTTTAGTTGATGGTTAAATGTTTTTTTTTTTTGTTGGACCAGTACTCAAGGGATGACCCCTACATATGCAGTGCGTTGTACCAGAACTAGGAAAATAGGTTGAGAGGAGGGGGAAAGAGGGAGTAGTTTGCGAACATTTGATTTCAACTTTTCAACACTATAACAGACAGGAAGCGTACGGCTGAAAAATGAATTATCTCTGCAATGCGTAGTACGATTCCCCGGGCAATCAACCACAAATGGATGAGCTCTGGACGATGAACGCGTGCTACGTCAAAATGTGCGCATTTCGGGAACATGATCCCTAATCTCGTCAGAGCAAAATACATTGTAGTAACGATAAAACAGAGTAACGCATCCTACACTGCGTCGATGCTCCAGTGAATCAATAGAGTTGGATACCCTACTGTCACTGATAAGCTTCTTCGCCCTCTCCTGCATACGGTCGAGTAACTCCAAAATAGACTTTGAGGCACCGGCCCAAACATAAGAGTTGCATACCATTTTCGGTTGGATATAGGTGGTATAAATACTAAAGAGGTCCGATGGAGTGAATTACATCTTACACTGTTTCAAAAAGCCGAGGCACTTGAATGCTTCTTTAGAGACATTAAAAATGTGTTCAGTCCAGCGAACGTCAGACTATATCTGCATTCCAAGACCACCAAGAACATCCGATTCCTCAATATTTATACCATCCATGAGTACAGATGAAGCAGCATTTGCGGTCGTTTGTTTGCGCGCTAATAAGAAACATTGGGTCTTACGAGCGTTAAAGGCGACCCTGTTTTTACGACCCCACTCGGCGATTAATAGGTGATCATTATTCAGTGAATCTTGGCAGCGATCTCTGATAGGCTGGGCCTATAACTAAAAGAGTACGAGTGACAAATGCTGCTTTTATCCGCGAAAGAGTGGACAGGGTTGGAAGTTTCAAAGAGAAGGTCGTTGAGGAAAATAAGAAATAGGGTAGGAGAAAGAACGCAGCCTTGCGGTACCAATCTTGAACTCGTATGACGAGACCCCATCTATAACAATTCGTATAGTGCGGTCTCTGAGAAAGCTCGATATAAGCCGAGAGAAGTCATCACAGACACCAAAAGCAGTAAGTTTTGCCAGTAGTGCACCATGCCACACTCTGTCAAACGCTTTTGAAATATCCAGAGCCACCACCCTACTTTCACTGAAATGATGGATTGAGTGGTACCATTTCTCTGAGAGATATGCCGTAATATCGCCAGTAGAATGACCCTTACGAAATCTATATTGACGATCACAAAGTAGTTTATGCGACTCATAAGGTGACAGTTAACCATGCTTTCCATTACTTTGGAGAGTGCAGAGCAATTGGGCGGTAATTTTCAGGGTTATTTGCCTCACCCTTTTTGGGAATTGGTGTCACATTAGAAACTTTCCAGCAAGATGGGAACTCACCAACATGGTAAATAATGCTGAAGAGGCGTGCCAATGGACGCGCAAGCGTGGAAGAACACTGCTTCAAGGCCAGTGCTGGGATGCCATCCGCTCCAGGAGTCTTATTTATATCGAGGTCGGACAAAAACCTTTTAACTGCTCGAACCCGGAAAAATATCTTTGGCATAGTGACAGATACTATTTTGGGCTCGGAAAGTGGTTGACTGCTTTCCGGCAAGCAGGAATTGCTTGCAAAAATTTCGGCCAACAGGTTAGCTTTGTCAACCGGTTCGGAATGCTTGGTCATTCTTTAAGAGAGTGGGAATTGATGAACTAGCACTGTTCTTTACTCTCTTAACGAAAGACCAAAAGGTCTTACTGGCCTGGGGAGCTGCAAGGACCGTGGCACGAAGGCGCTGTTCGTGAAGAAACTTTTCACGCCAAAGTACCTTGGCACACGAAGATCTTGCCTTTTTGCGTAGCAAATCAGTGTCTTGGTTTTTGTTTAAACGCCAATTACTGAATGCTTCCTCTCTGGATCTGACTGCATTTTTGCACATCTGAGCCTATCATCAATAAAAATCCCAAGAGTTTTGATATATTCCAGTGGTGATTTCTTCACCACACATAAATATTTGAGGCATATTGAATGCCGCAGCATTGAAAGGTTCACTACAATAAAATTTTCATCACACCATCTTTCAATTCCATGTAAGTTATTATGAATACCAGCTGCTAATGCATAAACATCACTGTTTTTCGAAAAAAGCAACAATTGAAGGTCATCTGCATATAAGTGGCAGAGCTATAACAGCTTTCCTACAAAAACTCAGATCGAAAAAGCTTCGAACGTACTCATAAAATCACATCGTTATGTGGAACGTAGACATTTTAGGGGCAGTAAATACCCTGCCAAAATCGTGACTACTCCTTACATACCTGTAAAGAGTACTCTACAAGGGACCAGAACTAGTCCAAAAGTAATCCGAATATATGGGAAAAACATGCTCCATTTTACATTACAATGTCCTAGGAGAGGACCATGTAATCCAAAAAAACATTAGGTCAGAGTAATCCAAAAACTAGTCCAAGTAACTACTCCATAAATTATTGACACAGGGTTAGTCTGGAAAATACTTCATGTCACTAATCCACGGACTACCACAGAAAACTAGTTTAGAAACCATTTTTAAATTACTCTGATTTAAATACTCCATGGAACACCACAAGATACTACTTTAGAAACTATTATTTTGTAATATTTTATGGAGCACCTTTGGAGTGTTTTAGCAAAAAAAAAAAAAAAAAATCAAGTGAAATATAATCACATAATTTTTTTTCGTATAAAATTTGTTCTTCAATTATTAAAAAACTATTGTAATAAACAAAATAAACGCATATGAATGTTTTATTATAAATAAAAAAATAAATAAATAATTCCAATAAAGTAGTAGTAGTAGACAATAAAAATATTCATCGTGACCTTAATATACCCATGGTTAAGGATGAAATTAACAAATCCTGTGATAGGTATTTATTTATTAATAATAATAAAAGAAAATCATTCGGCTTGTCAGAAAACGCAATAAACAAAACATGGCGTAACAGTGTTACCACAGTTGTATTTTTGTAATAATGTGTTGCGAGTATTGTCAAATATCTTTTTATTTAAAACGGATCATGTACTCCAATTATTTCTGCAGGGCACTTATGCAATAAAAGATAGGCTTTAATAATATTGTAAATGATTATAACTCGTAAGCGTTCTTCGATAGTGGTCAAGACAAGTCGGCTTAAACTTGTCAACTTGTTTGCTTATCATTCCATTCAAACCATCTTCAACAATACACACAGTCTTATTGCTTTTGTTGTATATTTGTCATCTGTTTCAAAAGTTAAAGGATACTTGGCAATATGTTGTCATTTTATTTCGCCATAAGCAACAATGAAACGAAAGAGTCAATCAGCAAGTGACTGAATAAGAGACCGTCCGTCCGTGTTGCTGTCTGTTGTTAGACTTGCCCAATAAAGTCATTAAGCAAACGACAAATGTACGAATATCAATTTAACAACAATAATCTGTCAAAGTTAAAATATCCTATAAACTTCACACATTTTAAACGAAAATATTTGTGTTCTTCTGTCTGATGTTTTGTTAGACAACGGTTGTGGGTTATCAATCAATTTAATTTACTTTGTCATAATCAACTGACAGTTTGGCAAAATAGAAAACTTGTTTAAAACTGCCCGTAATGATGAATTTTAATGAACTAAGTACTTTAAGTTAAATGATTAAATGTTAATTTTAGAAAAAATACCCACAATAATCCCATTTTAAATAGACAGCACACACAAGCTAAAAAAAAATATATGTAATTTTTTTGCCGTAGTAGATACATTTTTTCTTAATTTAAAAATAACTCTGAACATTTTGGAAAAAGGTTGAAATTTTTTTTATTTTTTTTTTTTTATTATAAGATAATTGTACAATAAAATATATTTTACATAGAATTTATTGGGCCTCAGCGCCATAAAGGCATTATATTAAAAATAGTTATTTTCAAAGTTTAGAAAAATTAATTTCAATACAACTTACAATAGCGTTTCAGTTGAATTACTTAAATATTCTTTACATAGTTTTTTATATAGTGATATACTCATGACAGTTTTTAATTCTGAAGGTAAATTATTAAAAAGATTACCACCTATATGGTCGATACGTTGTTTTGTTCTTTCAAGTCTACATCTAAAGATCCTTAAGTTTGAAGAATATCTGGTATTAAAATGTGCCTGGTTTTGGATAAATGGAATTGTATGGTTATCTATATTGTGCATACTTTTCAAAACGAATAACAGAACTTGATATCTAAAAATACCATTAATTGGCAAAATATTTTTAGGTATATATTTATATAATGTTACTGTGGAATAAGTTCTTTTTTTTTAAAGCATTTCATTTGTTTACAGAATCTGCGAAATATGAACTTGCAATAAGTTCGAGTATACAAATCGAAGAAAGTACAATAGTTTACAATGATTTTTTCTTAAGTTCAGCCAATGATAGACAAAAAGCCATTTTTGCAGGAACTATGTTATTATAATCGTGTATTTAAATATAAGATACTAGAAAGTACATATTGCTCCTTTATTGCAACATAGTCATATCTCAAAAAATGAGCTTTTCCGTATTATCATTTATATTATGCCAAAAAATTATTCAAATTGCTTTTAAATTGTTTCCTTTAAGAGATATTTTCTAAAAAAATTTTGCTAAGACTTGTATGGAAACTAAAAACTTTAAATGCGTTTTTCTCGAAACGAGTTTTTTGAGATATGACAATGTTGCCATAAAGGAGCGATATATCACATCTTCTCTACAGAGTATGGCCACCCAGAAGTTAGGTGCAAGAATATTTAGATGAAGTTCAAGTTTATTAAAATTCATCTTTTACTAAAGGAATATATAAGTCTTGTGAACTTTTGTGTTTTTGCATACCACTGATGTCGAAACAGTGCCCTATAATAATCCCATAGCTCCATATAGGCTTTAGGATTGCGTTGTGCAACAATAGTTTGCAATCCAAATTCAGGTTAAAATTTCTGCCGACAATTAAATTTAGTTGCACGACTTTTCATTTAAACTGAGAGACTTTCGCTTCATGCATTAAACACATTCAAGATAGCAGGCTATAGACTTCAATCAACCTGTCAAAAATTATTATTTGGAAAACAGCAAACCAACACAGCTGCAGGTTATTGTCCATGTTCATTTTGTTGAACATGTACAACAACTTATTTTAAATATAAATAACATAACTTCTCCATTTGTGAACCAATTTTCAAAACAATTCTTACATATGAAAAACGACCAAAACGAGTAATCTTTCTTTGGAGGAACGAAGTTATTGCAAATTGACAACCCCAATAATTAATTGTAATATTTCCATATTGCCCACTGCTTTCAAAAACATACAAAACTCATATTAATGTCGAGTGTTGGAATTCCGACAGATCAATTAAGAATATCTGCAAATACGTAACTAAGGGCTCAGATATGGCAGTATTTTCGTTGCACAATACAGACAACTGTGAAAATGATTTACATCAGTACCTGCCTTGACGGCCTAACCTGATAGGCCTAACCTGGTAGACCAATTCCACGGAGTGAATTTTTCACGATTCACCACCGCCCCCGTGTGGCTGACTAGGCTCACACAGGTAGCAATTCTTGTTATATGATTGCGGTCATATGAACAACTTCTTGTTGAGGAGTTCGGGCTTTCTAATCCCACATGTATGCAATTTCCCAGCAATCAACGGAAGACAAGGCTTAATGAGTTGGTAGGCCGAAGCCCACTAAGAGCATCAGCCCTTAAACCAACTCACCCGTCAAACCGTCACCACTGGTTCCTTACAGTACACGTATCTATTGTATAGGCAACAGCTCCTCGGGAGATTGTTAGTCCTTGAAAAAAGCCATCACCAAACAATTATCAAGGATACTAACACTCCCTTCCTGCGTTTTAGGTTTAAACCACAGCCAGAACGTTACAGACAAGGTAGACAACTCAACCATGATCAGCCCGGGTCGAACCGCAAGCAGAACTTCCCGGGTGCCATGCTGATCGGCCTTCTGCCAATTTCTACCCTTTTTAAGGGTTTCGGAAGCCAACACAACAAAAGTCATGTGGCTTCCTAGAGTTTTGTTTGCTGCACCAAATGAGGGACCCCTTCCCCTCTTTTCACCGAAAAACAGAGCGCCTAGGTTAGAAATACGCCAAGGCAAAACCTTTTCCCCAGGGGGAGCAAAATACAGACAATGATATTACACAATATCAAATGACCCGATAAATTAGCAGCCATAAAATTATAAAAATTATAAAATAATATTGCATCGTTCGGCATATCAGCAACACTTTTGTATGGTAGCTGAACAGCGCATTCGGCACATAAATTACCTCTACGATACACACACATACAATATTAAAAAAACTCTTCTCAATGGGTAAAGAGCTGCAAATTTGTAAGATCATAGTATGGGATGAATGCACAATGGCCCACAAAAAATCACTAGAGTCTCTTGATCGCATGTTACGAAGATTTTAAAAGCAACAAAAAATTTTTTGGAGGAGCTCTAACTGAGTTAGCTGCTAATTCCTGCCAAACATTGCCTGCAATTCCACTCATGATGAGCTTATTGCGTACCTTAAATCATATCTTCTTTGGCACCACGTTGAAATTAATAACAAATATGCAAACGGCAACATGATGCTTAGGCTACCCGATTGCCAAAACAGTTGTTAGAACTTGGAAATGAAAAAATACCAGCAACAAGCTGCATTATCTTTCCATCTAGCTTTTGTAATAAGACACAAAGCATTGAATAGTTACTTAATTGTCTGTTTCCAAATGTCGAACGCAATTTCATAAATGAACAATGTTTCCGTGAGCGAGCGTTACTTTCTGCCTCAAACACTGATGTCAATTCAATAAACAATACAATTCTAAATAAAACCAGCGAATCTACAGTTACATACAAATCCATCGATATCGTGATAATAGATGAGGATGTTGCTAATTATCTTTCCGAGTTTTTAAACTACCTTCAGGTTCCACGACTTCCACCATATATGCTGCAACTCAAAACCAATTATTCTACTGCGCATCATCCATCCACTACATCTTTGCAATGGTACTTGACTTGCAGTCAAAAAGCTGGGAAGCAACTTAATCGAAGAGACCATTATAACGGGCAAAAATAAAGGTGATATTGCCATGAATTCCAATGATTCCAATCGAGCAAAATTAAGGGGCTGTTGCCATGAATTCCAATGATTCCAACCGATTTGCCAATTGATTTCAAAAGATTTTACCTTTCTGTTCGATTAGCGTTTGCAATGACAATTATTAAAGCTCAACGTCAATTCCTGCAATCCCTGTTTGTGGCTTGAATTTGTCAAGTCCATGTTTCTCCCACGGACAACTTTACTTTGCTTACGAGGGCGGATTGATATTGAAGGTATCTAGCGCTAGATAGCAACACAAACACATTTTTTTTTGAAATTGCGATCTGTCAAACGTCAGACAATAAGATTCCATCCAAAATCCATCGATTAGTTTATTTGTTGTAGTCGTTTGAAGTAAGCAATTGTTGTGCTTCTTGGAAAAACACGATTCTTTGAAAGGGAAAACGACGAAAGAGATAAAAGAAAAGCTCGATAAACATTACGCTGAGTCTGCTCCGTCAGATGACATGGCAAAATATTGGATTGCTGAATTTAAACGCGGCCGAACAAGCACTGCTACATCAACAGGAAGGCCAAAAGAGGTGGTTACTGAAAAAAATATCAAGAACATCCTCGATAGCGTTATGAATGATCGCCGAGCCAAGTTATGTGAGATAGTTGAAATGGTAAATATATATATGATATGAACGCATGTTCAACATTTTTCATGAACAATATGAAAAAGCTATCGGCAAGATGGTCGCCGCGTTTGGTCAGTGTTAAACAAAAACGAGTTCGACGAATCGAAAAATCAATCGAAACAATGGGTAGAAGCTAATGGAAGGGCTCCGAAGATGGCAAAAACAGTAAAATCGGCTGGCAAGGCTATGACCACTGTATTTTAGGATGCACACGAAAATATTGCTCATCGATTATATTGAAAAATGATTCACAATCACAGGACAGCATTATCGTACACTATTGGATCAATTGATTGATGCAATCAAGAAAAAACGAACACATTTAAAAAAAAAAAAAGTGTTCTTCCCTCAAGACAACGCACCGGTTCACACAGTATTAGCTATTATGCTAAAATTACCTGAATTCGAATTAGTTGATCATCCACCTTCTAGACCAGATTTAGCTTTTAGTGACTTTTTCCTGTTTCCAAATTTGAAAAAAAAAACACGCAGGAAAAAGATTCATCTCAAACGAAGAAGTGATTGACGGAACTAAAGCGTATTTTGAGGAGTCCCCAAAATCGTATTATTTAGATGGTTAAAAAAGTTAGGATACCGTGTTACTAAGTTTACGTCTTACTAAAGTACGAATTCCGGATTGAATCAAATCTAAAATTCAGGAATCGGCCGCATTTTAAAATTGATTCAGTCCCAGTTTTTATCAAATCAGTCTCATTTTCGGCTTATTTCAACTACAGATATGGGCTTAAATATGTCTACAATTAAGTATTTAAGGCCATACGCAGAAAAAAAAAACTGAAGAAAGCTTGGTAAGCAATTGTTAAAATAAGCAATTAGACCAGTACTCAGGAGTTCACGTATGTAGTTAGTGCATTGTACTGGAACTAGGAAAATAGGTTATGAGGAGGAGGAAAGACGAAGCAGTGTTTTTGAAGATTTAACTTGAACAATAACAACACGAAAGCCCAAAGCAAACTCTATTGCAGAATTTAAAATGTTGGAACTAAATTAGTTAAAACTGATCAGCGCCCAGAGTATATACCTTCAACACTGCTCTTAGACTAACAAAATTAGGCCAACGCCTTCCAAGCTACAAGATAATCTAGTACATACATAAAGAATACACGGAAAACGATGAAAAAAGAGAGAAAAAAGAAAAGGAGACTGTGTTGAGAAATAAATGGTTTTTGAAAAAAATATGATCAATATGAGACAAATATAGATAAAAAAATAAATAAAAACTCGGTGGCTGACTGGCCGTATTGAAAAATTCAACATGTTTACATGGTACTGAGTTCGAATCCTAGTGGGTGGTGATGAGCAGTGTAGCGACTGCGAAACAGCTAATTGTCGCTCAGCTTTAGTGTATTCAATTATTTTTTCCTGTCTTCTTTGATCCAGAGCTATTGATGGCGGCAATTATTGTTATAATTAAAAAGAGAAATATTTCTTGACTAAAGCCAGGTTTGAACTTGAGCCAGACGAATGACACCATTATATAATATTGGAAAAAATAATTGTTTTTTTCCTATTTAGGTAGCTTCAATGTCAATCCGCTCTCGTACTCTCGTGTTGGAAAAACTAAAGATTTATGTATTTGTTTATAGACCTATTAAAAATATTGTATATCCTAGCTAATGAAATATTTTGTTTAACTATATAAGCATTTTTTATTTAATTTTATAATTATGGAGTAGCAAAGCTTAACCCGGTGTAAGCTAGTATAAAATAAATTTCATAAAATTTCTTTTATATAATTTACAAAAATAATTTTGGAAAACTCATTAAAAGTCTTTCTATCTTTGCTTTTAATACTAATTTTCTTTAATTTATTTTTCATATTTTTTCTTTATCTTGTTGTCTGCACACATTTGCAGTGTTACAAAATACTTTAGAAAAGTAAATTGAAAAACTAAAGTTTTCTTCTTCACTTTTACGCAAATGACAGACAACAAGCAGTAAATACTCAGTGGTACTTTTTATATTAAATTTAAAATAAAATGCAACAAATTTTATGGTGATGATTCTTTTTTTTCTCTCTCTCTCTTTCTCTTCCAGAAAAGGAAATAAAAACTAATAAGATGCATGCAAACTCTGAAATGTATTCTTTACATTATGCTTTTATTCAAATGCATGTAAATCGTATGTGTTGAAATGTGTGGAGTGCGGGTGTGTTTGCATCTAAATTGTAAATAAACTGTAACAAGAAAATTTTACAGTAAAAACCCAAAAGACTACAAATTATCCAGAAAACAGCCACAAAATGGAGTTTCTCACACACATACAATTGCATTCCTATACTGGAGTGTGTATCACAAATCCTTGCAGTACATTAGAAGACACTCTGCCATAAATAAACTTTTATTTCGATTGGAAAAAAACAACAAAATCTTTTATATATTTGAACTGTAATAAACTCTTAAATTTAGTTTAGTAAAACACATTTGATTTTTGAATGGGAATTCTAAAATAGGTGGCAAATTGAAGTGCGATCAGTCTAATATCACTTTTGACTTGTCAGGACACTAGTAAGATGGTTCTAAGAGAGACTTTGATTTTCATATTTATATTCATAAGTTGTTTTAGCTTTTATTTATTTATTGAATCTTCACAATCTGAATTAGCAATAAATATTCCAACCTTAGTACTAAATGCTAAAAATTAATTAAGTCCAGCCAATGTTAGACAAAAAGTTTAATTTTGCGCCAATTATATCGGTGAAATCAGCTGTTTAAAGCTCTGATGGTGCCAAGGCTATCCCTTCTTCTCAACCGAGTGTGACCGCTAAAATTAAGTATGTTTCATGCAAGAGGGTTTGGGTAAAGTTCCAATTTGCTGATATACCTCATCGCATACTTTGAAAATTCATCTTTTACCAGTGGAACGCTTAGATTCTGGTGAACTCGGAAGTTTTTTACATACCATGGAGCTGCAGTAATCGTTCGAAGAATTTTGTTTTGTCGCCTGTGAATTTTTTCAATGTCTGACGCTGAGGCGGTACCCCATAACTGAATTCCGTAGCACCATATAGGCTTTATGGTTGCGTTGTATAATAAAAGTTTGCAATCCAACTTCAAGGTAGAATTTCCGCCTATAAGCCAATTTAGTTGTGCTGCTTTTAATTTCACCTGAGTGACTTTTGCATCAATGTGAGACTTTCACGTCAGCTTACGGTCGATGTGAGTACCAAGGTACTTGACTTCATTGTGCTGCGGAATAGGTGAGTTGTTAGTTTGGATAGGCGAACATGTTTGTTAACAAAGTGTGAATGTGACATGAGTACATTTTTTATCATTAACTTTAATTTTCCAAAACTATAGTCATTTTTCTTATATCTATATATATTCCTGCAAACTTCGTAAAGTTAGTTGATGGTTTTTATGAACGCTGCAGAATGCTGCGTCATCTGCAAAAATTGAAATGTGGATTCCGGATCTCACAAATCACATATAAAGTAAGTTCCAGTCTGCTACCTTGCGGAACTCCTACTTCGGTTGTCTGTGAGAGGCTTATAAAATCGCCTTCTCTGAAAACAAATTTCCGTCCATATATGTAAGTAGCTTTCCAGAAACTTGTGAGTGTTTGCAGGCAAGTTTAGGTTTGTTATGTGCACCAGCTCGTCATGCCACACTTTATCAATAGCTTGAAAAACGTTAATGAATAGAGCTGAAAAATATTTGTTGTCCTCAAAAGTCTTTCTTATGACATTTGTTAGCCTATGTGTTCTATGGTGCTGTGTTTAGCCCGAAAGCCGAATTGATGATTAGGAAAGCATCCCATTCATTATTGGAGTCATCTTCGCCACCAATAATTTGTCCATGCGACGTTGTTTTGGTTCAAAATTTAGTAAACACAAAACACGACTAACCTTTTTATCTGTCAAAAACCAGCTGACAATCCGAAATGGCTGATATTGTGAAAATCGAACATTTGTAAGTCACGAAATTTGAAAATAACGGTTATTTTTTGATCAGACCATGTATTCAGTCCAATTTGTGCTGTACAAAAAGCATTGGTAATATCATCTGTATGTTTCTACCATCTAACTGCCAAAGAGGTTAAGCATCATATGGAAAAATTATATCTTTTGAAAAAAATTTAAGCTCAACAGGTTAGTGTGCAACCAATCGGTATTCGGTTTCATGGTTAATAATTTATGTACATTTTTACGATTATTTCAGTTATTGACTCGCACATTTGTAGAGAGAAACTATGAAAGCTGTCTAGAACTTTTAAACGCAAAAGCTTTCCCCACAGTTACCGTTAGTCAGTTGGCAAGTTAATGAAGCAAATAAAAAGATATATCGTTGGTCTCATGTAGAAAGACCCTAACAAACATAATTGCAATTTTACAGGAGAAGGAAAAATCGTTATGAAAACTGTATACCTAGATCAGTGTGGAAAAATTTATTTTGCACTTGTGATAGTGAAATAATTTGAGAGTAATTTAAAGTATAGTGACAAGCAAAACTAACATAAACATTTTTGTACTAAATAAAAAATAAACGACAAAAATTGTTGAATATAGTCAGCACAAATTATTGCCGCTAGATGGCACAAAATAAGTTTTTCTTGAAAAATTTATTTGCAAAAACTATGAGTTCGAATGCGCAGCAAAAATACTCGCCAAAGGATTTTGTACAAATTTGCCAAACACATTTTGGTCGAATTCTCGAAATTTAAAGGTCAAAACTTTGATTTTCTTCAATAACTTAAAAATAACGGTACTTTACTTAATAGTGGAGTTATGAAAGAGTCACTAAACAAAAGTTACTGCAAAGATCCTACAAAACCATTTTCAACCACAACAAATTTATTTTTTTTTCGCAAATATTCTTTTGGCATATTGCTAAACATATCTAAATATAATGAAGTATTATGGTTTGCCATATCTCTTGTCCGAAACTAATTTTCACTGCACTTTGATTTTACAATATCACACATTTGCGCTTTTTCACAATTCTTAATACAAAGTACTTGTATTAAAGACTGAAATGTCCTTAACATGAAGAGCTGCTAATGCAATTTTTCTAACTTTTATTCTTCCCACTCTTCTTCGAACAATATGTCAGATTTACAGTGTCCAAATTAGTTTGGACACTGTGATACACACTCCAGTATTTTATGTTTATGTATAAATATATTAGTATATATTTTCTTATAACAATTATTAATTTTAAATTTGCCTCATGAATTTTATGTACCATATAGTTACCAATAATACTAATTTGTTTAATAATTCCCTTATACTTACCACTTATTTATTTGAATTACCTACTTATCTATACTCACCATTTTGTAAAGTTCTTCGCACTGGCAAGTCAAGTCAATTGAAACTTTCCAAGTGTCAAAAAATTGGTTTTACATCGTTTCCGGTAGATAAATTATCCGTTACATATCAGCTTCAACGAGAGAAAAACCAGTGCGATCAACCTTAATTTTTGACTCATCGATTATTATTTACACTCAGGTGAATAATTAATAAAATACTTTATATTTTATTACAAAAAAAAAATTTTTATTTCTTTTCCCCAAAAACCCCAATATAATTGACTCACCTCGAGTTAATTATATTCCCAATTCTGCTTTGGATAAAGCAGAATTGGTTAACTCAAATTATGCTTTTAGCGCCCAAAAAAAAAAAAGAAACACATCAATTTGTTCACACAGCTCGTGTAAATACTGCAATATAATTTTTTCAGTTTAAAAATGCATACAAAATATTCCTAACAAATCGAAAAATTTTTTCTCGAGTGTAGCCAGCAACACAATGTCGCAACACACTTTTCCATATAATGCAAGTACAAGGCAATACTAAAAGAATTATATTGTGAAAAAGCAAATTTGAATTTTTTAAATTAGTTTTGTTAACTTTTTTTGCACATACAAACGAACATATTGTATTTTTCTATTATTATTCGGTTAAAATATTGCAAAAGTCTAAGCTGAAATGAAGGCAAAGAAGGGCATGTGTAGGTGGTAGATGTGTACAGGAATGTAAAAATAATTCCATATCCTTGAATATGAAATAAGAAAAATAATATCGTTTGTCTGTGAGGTTTGCAAGAGTAAAATTTCTTGTGTAAAAATATCATAAAATTTTCAACATTATAATCAAAACACAAAATGATATATGTATAAATTCCTGAATGGCATACACATCACTTACATACACACGTACAACACATTTAAATGCTTTGTATATGTGTATTGAAGCTATTTTAGTTTCGGATTATTTTAATGACTTTTTACCATATTGATTACAAAATTTGTTTTAAGCCTACCAAAACGATAGCGTTAAAAATAGTTTTTAAATTAAATTAGAAATAAAAAATTATAAATAGCTTGTTTTCTACGTTCCCCAGCTATCTATATGTCGACATTTCATAATAGCTACCCTAATCATCAGTAGACTTTAAAAATATTTGAAAGATATTCTCAAACATTCAACTTTATATCCCAACAATTTAAATAAATTGTTGAGAATTTAAAAAGAAAAATACTCTAATAATATCCGTCAAAACACAAAAAACAAGCTTTTTTATTTATAAACGTCTCTAACATTTCTTTACACCTTTCAAACAAATGAACAACCGTTGGTTGCTACGATTTGTTTTTTGAAAGTATCGAAAAGCAGAGAACAAAAATTCAAACAATTGAGTTTTTATTTGCTATTTTAGCTTCTAACATTGATACCAATAAAAAATTATGAATAGCTTGTTTTCTATGTTTCCCAGCTATCTATATGTCGACATTTCATAGGAGCTGCCCTAATCATCAGTAGACTTTTTAAATTCAAGGTTCAGCAGTTGCTGTCTACTCAGATGACGATCATTTTCATTCCGGAGTGAATAGAGCTTCCTCATAGTAAAATGCTCATGCAATATAAAGCCAACACGTTCTTTTGATATCCTAACTCATGCAACTTCACTATTCGATCATCAAAAATTGTGGAATTTTTTTGTTTTCTGGTGTTACCACCCCATCTGGACGTCTACTGCGTTGTGCATCATCGGTGCCTCTACGACCACGTTTGACGTCAGCAAACCAACGGTTTATTGTTGTTTCTGTTTCTCAGAACGCCTTTCAAGCCATTGCTTCGCTTGAACGTTATTTTTTCCCATCAAGAAGCAGCGTATTAAACACGAAATTGTTTCTGATCCATCGTTTTGAACATAACAAAAGTAGAGTCACTCTTAGCACAATACCTCACAAACTAATGAATAGAATATCATGAAATTTTAACAGCTGTCTTTTAAAGGTTAGTATTAACTGAATAAAATGAGACTGCAATAAAACTAGTGCTATCGATGTGTTAGCGCCGGGACTCTTCAGCCCATGTAGTATGTTTACAGCTATCTATGTGTTAGCCCCGGGACTCTTCAGCCCATGTAGTATGTTTACAGCTGTTAAACAAAAGTTGCTTGAAATATTTGAAAGTAAAAATATGGTCTGCACACATCGTAAAAAACAGACCTTAAATCGTCAAATCGTCAAATCGTCAACATGCTATTTTCAGCACACAAAGTCGTCAAAATAACGATAAATTGTAAAGTATGGCAGCAGTGTATATATAGTTCAATTTTGTTTATGCTTCTTTAAAAATGGAATACCTAAAAAGCCTCATTAAGGGAAAGTATTTAATTTTACAAATCAGCCGTTTCCGAACTGAATTCAGCAGTTTACGAACAAAGAAGAAGAAATACTTTCACCTCTTAAATATACAACTTCGCAATAAAAATATATTTGGGATTGAATTTCTAACAACTTACTTCAAAAGGGTCAACGGATAGATAGTATCAGAAATCAAGAAACGTGTCACAAGTTGCAAAATCTACAGTGAAAATGGCCAATTTTTTTCAGCATCTATTTATTTATTGGGTCTTCAAACTAAAATAATCAAATATTAATACTAAGCACAAAAAATAAAGAATAAGTTCGACCAATGCTAGACGAAAAGTTTTATTTAAAAATTACCTATTTAATGTTCAGAAGGAGGCAAGGGTAACACTTCTTCTCAACCAAATATGGCCGCCAAAATTAGGTATATTGCGTGCAGAACGATTTGGGTAAAGTTCTAGCTTACAAATATAACTTTATATATACGTTGCGTACTTCGAAAATTTGCCTTTTTCTAGTAAGTTTCTTACGTCCCATGAAGCTGCAGTAGTTGTGCGAAGAATTTGGAGGCATAATTGAGTTCCGTATAGTCTTTAGGATTGCGTTGTATAACAGAAGTTTGCAATCCAATTTTAAGGTAGGTAGGCCCATAAGCCAATTTACTCGTAGGTTGGCTGCTTTTAGTGTCAACTGAGTGATTTTCGCATCAATGTGAGACTTCCACGTTAATCTACGGTCGAGGTGCAAAATAAAATAAAATTGATAAACTTATTGCTAAAACTTGAGTAGGCCAATATCTGGCTCTAGATAAGTAGAGTAGCGACTATGATGCAGCTAATTGTTCTTAAGCTAAAATGTATCACAAATTACTCTTCTTCTCTTATAAAAAGTATTGATCACAGCACATACATATGTAACAAATTAAAACAAAACTTTTTAATTTAAGAAAATATAAAAAAACAAATGGGAGCCTGTTTACACTTACAAAACGAAAGGATTTGTAATTAAAACAATTACAGCCAGTTCACCGATATCGAAAGATTATGTTCGTTTGCAGTCTAGGCGAACTTATTCTTTCTAATCCAAAGTAGTGGCAGAATTACAATAAATACAACACCAAAAAACGTAATATGTATATTGATGGTAGAAATTACGAAAAGTTGTACAATTTTTTTTACTTTTGTTTGAAAAAGCGAAAAGTCTATGTGGTTTTGACATATTTACGCAAAGTAAACGAAAGACAGATTTGCTTATACCACTACCTGAACCTAGTACAGCTGCCTTGGGTTCTTCTAACTTTATTTTGTGAAAAGGATGTATCAAAATTCAATTAAAATACATATGTATGTACGAGTGCGAACGAATAATAGTAAGAAGACAAACCCAAACTGATTCGAATATGAGTGATTAGCTTTCTTTGGCATACATTTTCTTTCGATAATGGTGAGCTGGCTGTTGGTTTGAACGAAATTGTATTCAATTACAGTTCTATAACTAACTAGCTTATTATACCTGCGACCTGCCTGCAGAGAACAAGTGTCCTCAGTAAACTATTTCGGCATGAAACGCAAAAAAAAAAAATAAAAAAAATAATAAAACTTTGTTTTATTTTTAGCCCGTTGACAAAATCTTAAAAAAAATATCGAAAATTGGTTCATCAATGGTGGAGATACTCAACAATTTTTTTTTCGGGCGGCTTGTCTTATCTCTTATTTTCAGTGACAAATCCTTTCAAGAAAAGAAGGTATTTTTAAAAACCAGTTATTAAAATTTTTTTAAAAATAAACTTTTTGTACCGCCATTTTGAGAAAACTTTCAGAATAAAAAAATTTGATTTTTAGATTTCTAAATATCTGCATTTTGAATTCCACCGCGGCTTAAGCAAACAATAATACTTTTAGATTTATAATATTAATAAGGATAACATTGACAATTTCAGGTCTTATAAGCTTACAAAAAATCAAATTTATATAAAACATTAATATATACCTAATAAAGTACAAAAAAATTAATTCATAATTAGATCACGCCATCATCCCCATTTTTAGTTTTTGGTATTCAAACAGTTGTGAAATTTATTTACATCAGCACCTGCTTGGCGGCCTAATCTGATATTGACGGCATGGGGTGAATTATTCACGATTCACCAGTGCCCCCGTTTGGCTTACTAGGCTCACATTGATCGCAACTTTTCGCTATAAGTTTGTAGCCCTATAGACGAACTCCTTGTTTAAGAGTTCGGGCCTTCTAATCCCTCCTGTATGAAATTTCTCAACAGTGAATGGAAGTCAAGGCTCAATGAGTTGGTAGGCCGAAGCATATTAAGAGCATCAGCCAGTGTTGCCAGGAGATTTTTGTGAAGTTTCTACCATAGCGCATGAAAATCGTTAATTTTCCCTACTATGATTTTTATGTTTACTGTAAATTCAAACTGGTAGAACTTTTTACTAAAAGGTAAATTAGCGTAAAAAAATATAACTTAAACGATTCATTTGGTTAAAAATGTATGTATATGCTTAGCTATATAAATAAATTCTTTTAAGTGACTTGGTCTATATTTTAACTCAAGCTGGTATATGCGTTTTGTGATGCAGTAAGAATATCACAACGTTATTCCAACTCCTGCAACTTTGCGGGAGTTGGAAAAAACATGGCATCATCAATGTGCGAGATTTATTGTATAATTTCTTGTAAAACCCGTTGTTTATTCCATTAAAACTTCGCGACAAGGTACATTTATGTGAAATTCGTTAAAATCATTAACAACCTGAGTTCGGGAAAAATGCGAGTTAGGGCCTTTCTACTGAGACCAACGATATTGTGATATCCAATCATTTAATATGCTTAGTTAGGAGATCTTTGTGGCTCAAATTTTTCAAGGAAGTTAGGGGCTGTACATCTAAAAAAAATTAAATTAATTAAAAAGCTTGCAAATGAGATCTGAGAATGCATATGGAATTCGAACCTTCACGGTTTAGTTTTTCCCCCTCCCATCAGTCTTAATACGAGTACGATTTTAATAATTTTTGGCGTAATTGGGAAATACTTATTGCTAAATCATTTATCGTTGTATATAAATTGGATGAAAATACATCGATATCTAATTTGGGATGAGTTTTCCTCGTATATTATATATAAAATTATAATAGTATAATAATATTAACCATATTATAATAATAAATAACAATGTTAGTCAGAGTCGGAAAAATTATAATAGTACTATAATAAATAACCGTTCGTGATAATTCAATAATTCTCTACAATAAGCCTAATCATACAAAATCTGTCCTTTTTTCCCTATATGTGGAAATAAACAACTAAATCTGTACAATAAGAGGAAAAATCGCTACGCTTGGCAACACTGGCATCAGCCCTTAACTAATTCACTCGTCTAACCATAACTCCTGATTCATTACACCACAGGTATCTGTTGCACGACAACAACACCTCGGAGGGATGTTTCCCCCCGAGAACCGGTGTGCACCAAAGTTGTCAGGGAAAATAATTCCCCTTTTAAGCCACAGTCAGACCGCTTCAGCCAAGGCAAGCAGCTCAACCATGATCAGCACCAAGTGATCTACAGAACAGAATCTCCCGAGAACTTTGCTGATGCCCATTCGTCCAATTTTAACCATTGGTACGGGTTTCGGAAGTCCAACACAACGTAAGTCTTGCGGTTGGTTTGCTCCAGAAAACAGTGTGCCTTGATTTGGCAAAACTTGTCTCCACGCAGAAAAAATTATAGTAAAAATAAAACCAAGAAAATTTTTGTTTGAAAAAATTAATTTGTTTGTATGTATATTACAAAAAAAAATATGCCTTGGATATCGTCTTTTTTTTTTTCTTGGATATCGCTTTCCAGCTTACTGATATACCTTGTCACATACTATGAAAATTAGCCTTTTACTAATGGAACACACAGATCCTTGAAAGTTCGTGGATTTTTTTATGGACCATGGCGCTGCAGTAATCGTTCGAAAAATTTTATTTTGTCGCTTTTGATTTTTTTTTTTCAATGTTTGTGATCGATTGGACTAAGAGGAATTTTCCTCGGGAGCAACCAAGCTCAAAAGAGAAAAACTCCTGTTATTCATAATTTAGTTCTTTATAATTTTATAGGGCATTTACACCAAAGTAAAATTTAATAAATTTGAATGAAAATCTTCAACAAAATCTTAAGTGTTTACACTCTCATTTTTTGACATCTTGCAAGATCTCATATGCATGAAATTTATTTTTGCAAAAAATTTGACAGAAAAACTATATCATAGATAATTTGTCTTGAATAAGTTTGGTTTTTTATTGCAGGGTTGCATTTTCACGTACTGTTGTGAACAAATCCCAGTTGTGTAATAGAGTACTTATAGAAATCTAAATGTCGTCGAAATGGAGGCGCAAAGTATATTTTATTTTGTATGGGAAATCTCGTCAAAATCAACTAGATTTACCTTGAAATCCCGTATATACTAGATTTGGTTTAGCTATAGATACCCTTTTAACTAATTCAATTCTAATATCTCAAATTCTGTGATAACGTTTGTTTTAGCCTTTTTCGTGTTAGATAGATTCAAGTCAAACTTGCACAAACACTACTCCTTCTTTCATCCTTCTCATAATCTATTTTTCTAGGTCCAGTACAATGCACCGCAAATGTAAAGGTCATCTCCTGAGTCAGAGATAAAAAAAATTGTGCTGATTATGTGTTGTATATTCTATGGCTTAAACTGTGATAGAATTATTTCTTGTCATTAAAAATATGAATATTTGCGGCGGCGAAGTGTATTGTACGTTGTACGAGTACACCTTCAAAAGAACTTTCATAATAAATCGCAAATTGAAATACATATGTATAATATATGTAAGTTCATATGCTTTCTTCAAATGAAGTCTGTCAGTTTTGTATTATTTCTTTTTATATGTCACATAGCATATAAGAAAATATTAGTACTTGTAAAATATAATTTATTTGCCGCAGGACTTTCTTTCTCAAACAAACAAAAAATTATTTATATAAATATGATATGTATGTATGTATATTAAAAATAAATATACATTTTACATAAAAACAAAACCATACAAAAAGGCCAACTAACACACTCGTACAAAATTTTGCTCATGCAACAACACAACACATATGTATAAGATTTATTTTTGTTTCTGTGGCAGCTTTTCTAAAAGAAATTACAAAAAATTGGAATATCAATCATGGAAAAATTAAAAAAACACACATTGAAATATTAAATAAAGTTGAAACGAATTTTGAATGTACTCGTAATGAAAAGTTAGTAAACTGTAAGGACAAAAACAGTAACGCCATCGTCATCATCATCAGCTAAATAAACATTTTCTTGTCACGGAAAATATTAAAATTAGCTGCGATTTTTTTTATTCTTTGTGATGAAAGCGATTCTACTCGCACATAATACAATTTTTTCAACAGGAGTAGATTAGCAAGTCATGCTGTTGGTGAGAAAATAAAATCAAGAAAAACGTTCTTAAACATGTTGTCAGAAACAAAAAGAAATGTCAAACACTCAGTATTTAAAAATGGTAGAGAAAGTAGGAATATAAAATAATGTTCCATGCGGGCAAATAATAATGGGATGGGAAAGCCACCGCCTTTACGAAGTATATTTTTAGGTATTTCAATTATTTATTGAAACTTCAAAACAATACAAAACAAACATATTTATATACCAATGGTCTTAGGCATATCTTCCGGAGAAATGGTGCCACTCAATTCATCAAAGTGGAAAGTAGTGTGGTGGCTCTGGATATTTCCAAAGCGTTTGACAGAGTGTGGCTTGCTGCACTACTGGCAAAACTTACTGCTTTTGGCGTCGGTGATAACTTTTCTCGGTTTATATCGAGCTTTCTCAGAGACCGCACTATATGAGTTGTTATAGATGGGGTCTCATCAAACGAGTTCAAGATAAATTTAGAGGTACCGTAAGGCTCCGTTCTTTCTCCTATCGTATTTCTTATTTTCCTCAACGACCTTCTCTATCACACTTCCAACCCTATCCACTCTTTCGCGGATGAAAGCAGCATTTGCCATTCGTACTCATACAGAGGTTGCTGCCAAGAAGCTAAATATGAATGATTCACTGAATAGTGACCTGCTATTAATCTCCGAGTGGGGTCGTAAAAACAGGGTCGCCTTTAACGCTCGTAAGACCCAATGTTGCTTATTAACCGCAAATGCTGCTTCATCTGTACTCATGGATGGTATAAATATTGAGGAATCGGATGCTCTTGGTGTTCTTGGAATGCAGATACAGTCTGACGTTCGCTGGACTGATCACTTCTTTAATGTCTCTAAAGAAGACTCTGTTTTTTGACACGGTGTAAGATGTACTTCAATCCATTCGACCTCCTTACTATTTATACCACCTACATCCGACCGAAAATGGAATACAACTCTCATGTTTGGGCCGGTGCCTCAAAGTCTGTTTTGGGGTTACTCGACCGTGTGCAGGAGAGGGCGAAGAAGCTCATCCACGACAGTAGGGTATCCAACTCTATTGACTCACTGGAGGATCGACGCAGTGCGGGGTGCGTTACTCTGTTCTATCGTTACAACAATGGATTTTGCTCTGACGAGATTAGGGATATTGTTGCCGAAACTCGCACATTTTTACGTAGCACGCATTCATCGTCCAGCCGTACGCTTCGTCTGTGGAACAAGTTGCATGCAGACGTGTTTCCTGTCTGTTATAGTGTTGGAAAGTTCAAGTCTCTCTTTCCCCCTCCTCACAACCTATTTTCGTAGTTCTGGTTCAATGCACAGCATATGTAGGTGTCATCCCCTGTGTACTGGTCCAAGAAAAAAAAAGGTCTTATATATACATATACATATATAAAAAAACAAATAGACTTTTTTTTGCGTAGTGAAGTATTAGATAAAAAATTTTGCAATGCCAGTAAAATCAGTTTGCTAACGCTTTGAAGGTGGTAAACAATTAGTTCTTTTTAAATCGAGTGAGGCAGCCAAAAACTACGTATATTTCGTGTGATGGGGTGAAATTTAAGTTTTTCATATGCTTGTCATGTTCTTCGAAAATTCATCTTTAACTATAGGTATACATACATACATAGATCCTTGTGAGTTCGATCCATATAGATTTTATAATCGAGTTGTACACCAAAAGTTTACAATCTAGTTCCTAGCTGCGAATTTGGTTATCAGTTTTGGGTATCAGTTCTTATCCAGTTTCAAGTTAAATTTATCAAGAGTGGCTTACCTGTAATGAACCTTTTCAAATCTCCTGCCGGTTTCTACAAAAAATAATCGATTTGACAATTACCATTAAGGCCTTCCAAGTATGTTTCAAGGAAAACTATTCTTTGGAGTTCAAGCAGGCATTCTAGTTGGATTATGCATTTTCTTAGTGTGATATTAACTTGCGAAGCAGCCAACTTTCTTTTATGTAACAAAAGCTATTCGATTCCTAAGGAATAATTTCTATTATTGACATTTATAAAACTTATTACGTGGTAAGAGATAGCATGTTGTACACTTTACTTAATGTGTTTAGTTAATTGGCACATCAATATTTTCGAGCATTCCTAAAGCGAGACTTTCCATAGACAAAATTATGAAATATTTTTATGTACAAGAGCGGATTGATATTGAAGCTAACTAAGTAGTTTTTTTTCAAAAACCATTTATTTCTCTACATAGTCTCATTTTAGCTCAATACACTTAGTAAAACGATATTCCAACTTTTTTATACTAATTACTTATTTGTTTGGCATAAGATTTTTTCCTGCGGGCCATTTTTTCAAATTTGGAAACAGGAAAAAGTCACTAGCATCACTTTTTTCTTCTTTGAATGTGGTCATTTTTCCTTGATTGCGTCAATCAATTGATCCAATAATATACGATAATACTTTGCTGTGATTGTGGATCCTTTCACAGGATAACCGATGAGCAATGTTCCGTGTGCATGCCAAAATACAGTGGACACCTTGCCAGCCGATTTGACTGTCCTTGCCTTCTTCGAAGCACTTCCACTTCACCCATTAATATGTTTGATTTTTGGTTTCAAGTGTGTAGTGGTGGACCCACGGTTCATCAACAGTTATTTATCGACGTCAAAAATCAACAGGATTACGCTTTATCATATCGCGGTGAAGTGGTCCGTCGAACTCGTTTTTGTTAGACACTGAGCAAACGCAGCACCCATCTGGACGATAGCTTTTTCATATGCAAATGTTTATGCAAAATATTGAACACACGTTCATATAATATGTTTACCATTTCAACAATCGCACGTAACTTGACTTGGCGATAACGATATCAAGGATTTTCTTGATATTTTCTTCAGGAACCACCTCACCTTTGGTCTTCCTGTTGATAACATTGTTGCAGTGTAACTTATCAGCCCCCCCTCGGATTCCAACTCGGTATCATGTAAACATGATGAGTTTTTTTAATACGTCCACTTAACTTTAACTATTCTTCGCCTATATTTATCGCATATAGATCACATAGGCAATTTGTTATAGTCTCAGTTGTTTGCACATCATTCTGCTGTCACTGAACAAACAGTTAGTTTTTATTTATTTCTGAACATATATACGAGGTCTGATCAAAAAATAACCGTTACTTAAAATTTTTTCCAAAAGTATTTATTTATCTTGTCCCTTTCAAAGTAATCCCCTTCATATAATACACTTATGTCAGCGTTTTTTCCAATCCTTTTAAAAACGCGCTTTTTAATATCGCCAACAGCTCCTGTTTCGATTTTCTTTATCTCCTCAATCGTATCAAAATGCTTTCCTTTCCTGGTGCAAAATCCATGATTGTTTTTTCCACATATATAATTACTTCACGCAAATGGTGCATACCTTGAAGGCTGTATTCGTTATAAAGAATTCATGATGCATCCCACCATTGCACCATTCACATTTGACCGAACTTTTTTCGGTCTTGGACGCTTCCATTGGGATGATTAGGCTTTGGCTTCAATGCCATAGCCATACATCCATTTTGTCACCAGTTGTGACCTTATTGGGGAAATCCGGATCGTCGTTGACGATGTTCAATAGCTCCTGAGCGATGTCCATGCGACGTTATTGTTGCTCAAAATTTTTCAATTTTGGAACAATCGTCACTGCCGCACGTTGCATGCCTTAAACGCCCGTTTTGTTGTAAAGTGTGTCATTAAGGCCCCCAGAAAAGCTAGCTTAGTACGTACTCGTATGTTACAAGTATTTTCAGTTCACAGATAGTCTTGGTCTACTAACTATTGATGAGTGTATCTTTAAGTGCATGTTATTTATATTTATTTATATATGTTAGGACAGAATATCTAGATGAAAGAACGTGCAAAACAATAATAATAATCTAGCAAATTAATAAGATGCATTATAACCGGTTAAACTCGAAAGTGTTTCAGTTCCTGTACCAAAAAGATGGTTCAAAAAATTAAGAAGTATGATGTCTTCGATAAATATGGAAAAAGTTGGCTCTTTTTACTGGAACCAGCTTTTATATGTTTCGTCTAAGAGCAATCGCCATTTATCAATCGCATCGAATTGCAACGCTTTATATAGATGCTCAATAATATTTATGGTCGGAGCAGATCCAGCAAATCAAAAATTTCGTTTCAGAACAGTGAATTAAAATTATATCTAATATGTACACTAATTTTAAAATTCAATAACTAATCCTAATATACATACATACATCTATAACTCTGCTTTTATGTAAACATACATAACACATAATTATGTAGACCACCATGTGCCACTAAAATGGAATGAGATTTGTTTGGGCATTTTGAAAACTTGGAAAATTGCAAACAAAATAATCTTATAAACAAACAGTGCAACCTAAATTAAGGCGTAGAGCGCAATGTAATTTAATGCTTTGATATTACGCTGTAAAAAGTTACTTATGCAAGATTCATGAACAGTATTGTTAACTAACCTTGTTTAATAAAAACCACTAAATAGAAATAATAAAAAATGATAAAGTCGCTAAATTAGTCTGAAAGCTCTAATTGCCGCAGAAAATTAGTACAATTTGTTTTGAATCATAGTTGTGGTGCCTACCTTGGCTGGAACGTTCTTGCTGAGTTTTAAACCTAAAAACGCAGTTTCTCGGATAATTGTTAGTGAATGGCCTCACAACAGATACCTGTACTGTAAGGCACCAGTGATGATGTTTGACGTGCTGATGCTCTTAGTGGGCTACGTAACTCATTAAGTCTTGTCTTCCATTGATTTTTGGGAAATTTCACAGAGGACGGATTAACAAACATTTGTCTTTATGCCTACAAAAATATGGAAAAAATTGTTACCTGTATGTGCTTAGTCCGCCACACAGGGGCGCTGGTGAATCGTGAATAATTCACTCCGTGGAATTGGTCCATCAGCAGATAAGGCCGTAAAGACAGGTGCTTATGTAAAGCTTTTTTCACTGCATACTATGGACATACATATATAAGCAAAAGACAGCATATTACACAATAGAGAATCCAGAATTGTAGGTTTAATAAAATGGAGCCACAGGTCACACAGCTGCTTCACTTTTGACTCTCCTGAGCATAAAGTTTCTTATGCGTCAGGCTATATTTTATAGAGTGTTTAAATATCTTTAGAAGCCCATATTTTATACCGCTGCAAAAATCAACGTAGGGTACTCACTTGTGAACTAGAATCAATTGCACAGTTTAAGTGCTGCATAGGTTTGTGAATAGAAGTACGAAGAGTCTGCAGATGCTCTATAAACCAGAAAAATAAAATAATGAAAAATAAGCAGAAAAAACAGATCTTAAAATGACACAACAAATAAAGAGAGCGTTAGAAATGTTTGTTGTCAGACAATTTTGTACATTCCACATCATAAAAATTATGATTGGCTTTTTGTTTCTGCTCTCAGCCATCTCAAACAGCCAACCCAGCAGCCACCCACAAAACAACCCCACAACCATTTTCTTTTCAACTAAGTTTTGTTTGATGTCTGCTTTTGTAAATGTAGGTGATGGTGTAATTTTCTGTCAGTTATGTATACTATATACGTATGTATGTGTGTATGTTTGACGTTGTTTCCTCCCCATTTTGCTTACCAGCAGTCTAACAAACCTTCAGTTTTCCAACAAAAAGGAATAAAAAGGAAAATTAGCATATTTATGAGCTGATGATTTGCTTTTGGCATTTATGTGTTTTTTAAGTAAATGAGGTGAAATAAAAAAAGCTGCAAGTCTTTTTAATTTTTTCTTGGTTTTCTTAATCTTAATTCTATTTGTTTTTATTTCATTTCTTATGAAACTTATGTTTTATTTCATAATTTTTTCTTCTTTGTGGGAATCTTTTGTAGCAACACTAGAAGTTTACGTTTTTGAGTTACGTGAGTTCTTTTACAATTTTTGTTTGTTTTCGTTTGGAATAAAATATTTAAATTAGATTCTTGATTTGTTTTTTAAGTTAGATATTTTTTATGTTTTATTCTGTGTCTCATTCAACTTGATTTCATTTTTGAAGGAGATGAACTTTTATAATTTAAAAACTTCATCAGTAGAACTAAAATACAGGTAACTTTGTAATTGGTTACGCACAATGTAGATATATCATTTAAGTATATTTTAATAATTTTAAATTAAAAATTAACAATAGAAGGTATACTACTTTACATTGCAGGTGTAGTGAAGTAGACACGTGGCAAATTTATTATGGAAAAATATTCCATAAACGAACGTGTTTTAATTTTTAAAACATTTTATCAAAATCAATGATCGATTACAGTGACGATGAGAAAGTTATGTCAACATTTTTGGACAAACAACGTGCCAACAAAAGGCACTATTAGAAGTGATACACCCAAGCATGGACCACGATATACTGCAAGATCAGCTGAATACATTACTGCTGCTCAAGAAAGTGTTCAAAATAATCTATTAACCTCAATTCGACGCAGTGCTTAGGAGTTTGGTTTACAAAGAGCAACTTTGGCCACAATTTTTCATAACAATTTGCATTTGTTTCCATATAAGATTCCGTTGACAGAAGAGCTTTTTCCACAAGACAATTTACGTCGCCAATAGGAAGTTACAGCTTGCCCATGAAAAAATCATTTCAATGGGAATGTGAATAAACCGATTAGCCATTTCTGGGCAATGGAAAACCCTCAAATTATTCATCAGTCACCTTTGCATCCATTAAAAGTGACAGTCAAGAGGAATCATTGGACCTTACTTCTTTGAATATGAAAACAGCGTAACGGTAACTGTGAATGGGGTGCGATATCGTGACATGACTGAAAACTTTCTTTTTTCTTTTTTTTTATTGTTTTAATCAAAAATTATCTTTAAACTATAATAAACACTAGTTAACAATATCAATTTCTTTAATTAAGTTGCACAATGTCTCTGAAATGAACGCTTTAGTATTATCATATAACGTGTTACTAATTTGCTTTTTAGACATATAAAAAATTATGTATATTTACAAATAGTTAATATAAATAATTATTAAAATATAGTACAATGAAAAGTATATACAAAAACATTGTTTGTATATCAAAAAAAAAAAAAGTTTTTTGGAGGTTAGTCAAGGAAGTAAAAGAGGATAATCTAAGAATAGAAAAACTTTATTTTGTTAACCACCAAAACATTTAGGCATTAGGTTTTTGCGCTAATTTTAGGTCCTTTTTTAATGTACTTGTGTTGTGTCTCATATTACGCTGTCTTGGATTACAATCGATTGTTTTCATATTAGCCCGACTAAAGTTATGGTATATACATGTGGGGAACGCCACTGTCAGTTTGGATATTGTCTTTACTATCTAAGTATACAAAAGCTTCTGGTGGGACAAATCCATTTTCTAAAGAATTAGTTATATACTCATAGCTTGTGTATTAAGGAGCCATTATATAATTATTTTCAGTACAATTACAACTACGTACAATATGATTTCTTATAAGGTTAATGATACAATTATCTATACGAATTATATTTGCTTTATTGTATTGTTTGAAATATACTTTGTGAATCCGCTTTCTGCAGATATGAAGTGATGTGCATGATCTTATGAATTTCCTCTCAAATATCCTAATTTTTTCCATATAAGATGGAAAAATATTGAACCAAATCGGACAAGCATAAGTGAGTATATGTCTTATCAGCGTTTGCTACATTATTATCTTCACTTTTTTATTAATATATTTCGAGTGAAATAGAGCTCTGTACAAAAAATAAGCTTTGATAAGGTTTTCTTAATGTGAACATTAAAATACTGAAATTTATCAAGGTAAACTCCTAAATATTTTACCACTTCCTTAAGTGGTGTATTGCAATTATATATTTTAGACTTAATTTAAAATTTTTTCCAATTCTTTTTTATATCGTAATTTCATTTGTTTGATCTAAATAGTATAATTTCACATTTTTGCGCGTTTATTTTCAGATTCCAGTCAATAGCATATTGTACCACTTTATCATATGCGCTTTGTAAAATAGCGTTAATTTTTTCAATTTTATCGTCGGGATGGTATATTATAATATCATCTGCAAATGCAATAATGTTATCTATCTGGTTAAGCAGACCTAAGATATATAAGTTAAAAAGAATGGGAGAATTTACAGTTCCCTGTTGTAACTGTAAATGGGGAGCGATATCGTGACATGACTGAAAACTTTTTAACTCCCCAACTACATGCTTTGGGCTTGATTCAACAAGCCGGTGCAACGTCGCATGCAGCCAGGATTGCAATTGAATTACTGCGAGACCTTTGATATTTGAAAAGCATGATTTACGCAAACAAACCAGAAACTCGTGAACAACTCAACGAAGAAATTAATGAAATACCGCGTGAAATGTGTGAGAATATAATGGAAAATGTGCTCAAAAGGGCTCGCATTTTTGAGGCTAACAGAGGCGGACATCTATCTGATATTGTATTCCATATATCATTGCCGACATTAAATAGAACATTTATCAATATAAGATCCATTCTCTATCATTTAATTAAAAGTTATAAACAAACAAAGTAGTATGCCTTTCCAACGGACACCCCGTACAATAAAAAATTTTTTTTGAGTGTTGGAGATCTTTATATGAACATGTACAATTTTTTTTTTATTAATTGGAAAAGATGCAGTTAATTGGAAAGTTGGCCAGTGCTGTGACATATTTACAACCAAAATACAGTGGCCGTAACTTTGCTGTTTTCGCATTCTTCGGAGCACTTCCACCACTCTACCCATTGTTGCGATTGATTTTTGGTTTCAGGTGTGTATTGGTGGGCCCACGTTTCACCAATAGTTATTAATCGACGCCAAAAATCAACAGGATTACGCTTTATATGTCCAAACACCGCTGCGAAGTGGTCTGTCGACTCGTTTTTGTTCGACACTGAGCAAACTTGGCGCCCATCTTGCCGATAGCTTTTTCATATGCAAATGTTCATGCAAAATGTTGAACACCCAAACACAGTAAGCACCTCTTTAGGCCTTCCCGTTGGTGGTATTGTTGCAGTGGTTTCTCGGCCACGTTAAAATTCAGCAATCCAATATATTACCATATAATCTGGCAGAGCAGACTCACCGTGATGTTTACCAAGCTTTACTTTTGTCTCTTTCGCCGTCTTTTTGCCGATTTCTTGGCTTTCAATTTTTAATTTTTGACGTCACTGGCTTTTTTCTGTTAGGCGGTGACAATTTTGTTTTTAACTTGTCCATTTTTTAAATACTTTTATTTAGAACCAGTTTTGGCCTTATTTGTAATTTTATTCAATAGAGACAGTTTCGAAATCACAAGTGCATTTTAATCACGTTACTTTGGGAACAGACCATATACCATAACTTTTCTGTATAGAAATTAGGAATTTTTACAGAAATTATTAACATAATTATATGATACTAATACATTTTACACAAAAAATAACTATGCCTTTCTTACAGAATGTAAACAAGCACGAGTAGTCACAAAATATTGCGCTTTTCTCTAGTCTTATCATTATTTTTATTAAAATTTCTATTAATTAAGAATGTTACGAAAATTATTATTTTTTCAATATTTACATTGAAATTACGTTCAAGTTTTAGTGCAATCGTATAAAGTTAGAGAGCTCAACAGTTTCATATTTGCTTGCCAGAAATTTTGTGAAGCACAAATTTATATTTATAAATACCACCAGCAGCAAAAATATTTTAATATTTATTACAAATATAAGTTTCAGTTTATGTCAGTTGAAAGATTATAATCACCGAGTGCATGATTGCTGTAAACAAAAAAGATATTAAACTCTTCAACAACTGTTGCAGTTCAAAAAAAGTGTAGTGACCAGTTTTTTAACACTGAAATATTTTGTTTGTTTAAGATTTACAGCACAAGGCGGGGGGTTTGAGTATATACTGATCAACATATTTTGTGATTTGCTTAAAGTACCAGTATCCAGTACATTTTATTGGAATTCAACAAAGTACGAAATACATAATTGTCAAAGCAATTTTTTGGATTTGATTTGTTTAAAGATACCTAAAGGGAAATGGACGAATACCAACAGCTGCACTTATACAAATCTAAGTCATCTTTCGAATAGAGAAGTATACCAATAATTAAAATTCTGATCGCGTTTAGAATAAAAACAGTTATTAAAGTGCAAAAAAAAAAATAATTAAGAATACTAATCCTAATCATCCAGAGTCTAGCTTCGATAGTGAACGTATGTGTTTGTTTTTGATCAGAAAGTAATAAAATAAAACCGAAATAAATAAAAACCGGAATAAGTGAAAAGCGTGAACTTATAAACAAAAAAAACTTTGTTATAATTATTGTTATATACTTTCTAGAGCAAATAATAAAAAAAAATTGCATGAGGGTAATTCTGAGAAGATTGGATTTCTGATGACGAATCTGTGAAAAAATACTTGGAAAATCTCCGATCTCTAACAGATAGGAAACGCCCATATTCGTGTTCACCAAATTTTGTTATTACAACAGAAAGCGAAACATCTTCCAGTTTAATTATTAAAGATAAGAAATTTTATTAAAAAGAAATCATAAACTAAATTTTTTAATGGATAGCATCAAATAGGTGTTGTCCGAATCAACGAGAACTATTCGTTGGTTCTGACAACAAGTCTGTTTAAACGGAGTTTGCGTGATAAAACCCAATGTGCATTAACTAAAAAATTCTTTTGAAGTGAAAACAACTTTATAGCTGCATTCAAATACATTAAATAATATGTACATTAAATAATATATATATACAGTGGGGAGCAGAGATGAGTAAATGTTTGTAGTTTATAGACTTGCAGGCGCATAACATTTTTAATTATAAAGCGATTTAAATAAAGAATAAAAAAGTACTTAAAAATATATTACTTGAAAATAGTTTTCGTAAGGACCTTGTTTACAAATTAATTTGACAATATGATAGCAGAAATAGATCAGACGTTAGTATAGAAACAAAAATATATAAATCGTTAGCTTATGTAGGTACATAAGCTGAAAGGTTACAGAATTCTAGTATATTTGACAAAAGAAGATATAAAATGGCACACAAGATTTATAAAACCGTTGGAAGATTATTTAGTAAAACAAAAGATAGAATTAGTAAGCTAGATAAGTCGAATTTAGTGTACAAAATACCTTGTAGCTGTAATGATAGTGAACAATGTGACAAGGAACAACGAAAAATAAATTGAAGACTAGATTAGCAGGACATAAGACAGATCAGAAATATAGAAATATTAATTCGTCTCAGAAGACTGCTTTGTCTATTCATTGTCGGGATTTAAACCATAACCCAGATTTTAATAGTGTTTCCATATTGAATACAGAAAATAATTATAGGAAACGTTATATGTTTGAGATTTTCTTCTTTTTTTTTCATCCATTTATTGAATCTTCAAAATATGAACTTACAGTAAGTATTCAAATCTTAATACTAAATATAAAAGTTATTTAAGTCCAGCCACTGCTAGACAAAAAAGTTTTATTTCACGCGAATAATATCGGTAGAATCACCCTTTTAACGTTCTGATGGTGGCAAGGGTATCCCTTCTTCTCAACCGAGATGCTGCAGATAATTAATGTACCATTAGCAAATAGAATTAATTTTAGAAAAGATACGAAAAGTTTACCTCAGAATTATAGGCATCTAATTTATAAAAATAAAGTAATAAATTAGCATATTAAGAAATCTATTATTATGTTAATAACATTATGTTAAAAATGTTTTTTGTGTATTTTAATTTTTTGTGACACTTTATGTAGAATGTATTTATGTATGTATCAAGGCGAATTCATAACAGGTGAAATTGACAGCGCAGCTGATAACTTTTTTTAAATGTTAACCTGTTTCAGATGTCAATGGAACAATTAAAACAAATTTGAAAAAAAAAATTTTTTTAATTATGTACTGTATCTTAAGCGCCAGGTATCATCCACAATCCTCCCCAATCTTTCCGGCCATTTTCACCTTTCCAAGGTCTATGATATGAGACTTAAATTTTCATGAAATAACTGAAAGTTCCTTAAATTATTAAACTTTTTTCTGTTCTTGTAAATTTTTTTTAAACAAATGTGGAAAAAAATTTTTAAACAAATTTTTAAATTATGTATTGTACCTTGAGCGCCAGTTATCACCCAGAATCCTTCCCAAATTGGCTGGTTATTTTCTCCTTTCCAAGCGCTATGATCTGAGACTTTAATTTACACGAATTTATTAAAAGTTTTACGAAATAATTAAAAGTTTTCTTTTTTCTTTTTAATTTTTTTATTATACTTTTTTGTGAGTTCCTTTTTGTGTTTACATTTTTCCGTTGACATTTGAAAAAGATTTATTTTTTGTAGTGTTGTATATATTCCTCTTGCATTTACCTGGTATGAATTCGCCTTGGTATGTATGTTAATAATATTTTCATTTCCTTTCAAATAATTTATAAACAAAAATCAAAAAAATTTTCATGAAGAAGTCTTCCGAAGGAAGACGAAATATTGAATTAAATAAACAATCTTTTTTAAAATTTTTATAAAAAAGACCTCAAGCTTGACGATCATTACATCTTAATAATAAATATATATACAAATACCTTAAAATTACAGTCCGGCCAGTTCGTCAGTTCTAGTCCGATTCAGCTCGAATACCTGGGGTCTGCAACTTTGTTGCCGCGCTGCCCCTGGATTGCTACTACGGCTCGTGGTACTCCCTTCTGCCGACTCGAATGTGGCTGATTGGCTCACTTTGGTTGGATCTCGTTTTTTCCTATTGGTGGACAAGTTGGACCCCGGTGAGTTTTTTATAGTTTTATTTTGTATCTACATATTTATTGACTTTTTTTGTTATTAGGTTTTTTAAATCTTTTGTTTTTTTTTATGTTTTTATATAGTACACTACTTAAAGTTTAGATTTTTTCTTCTTAATTTCTTTGTCTTTTCTTTTATTTGTATTCAATTACTTTATACGTTTTCTTTCTTTCAACTATTTAAATAAAAATAAAAAACCATATAAACTTCACTACACCGTGTTTCTTTTTATGTAAAACTTTGATTTCACAGGTGTTTTGTATTTTTTTGTCCTTTTTTATTGGCCCTTAACCTTTTCTTTTTTCTTTTATTATTAAACCCTTTTTTCCAAACTGTTCTGGGTTCACCAATTTCTTTTGCCAAAAATTATATTTTGCAAAACTTTTCTTGAAAAAAAAACGCTTCTGTCCTCCGGTACTCAACCTCACCATCACTGCCATTTCGAAAGATTTTGTCTCCCATAACTGTCAAAAAACTCCCGGCATAAAAAAAACCCCCATCAAATTTTTTTCATATTCAGTAGTCTAATACCCCCCATTAAAGCTTATACCTCTTCTTCTTCTTCTTCTTCTTTTTGACATTTGCCCTGTTACCATTTCAAATATAAACAACGGTGCACACGACAATCTTTATAATTTATTAAGAAGTATAAAATAAAATGAATAGGGCTTTTTTTAAGTTGCTTTTGAATGTTTTCGGACTCTGAATAAACGAATCAAAAAATATGGAGGGAAAGAGAATATGAATGAATGAATAGAAAAATAATAGGGAAATATTTCACTCTTTCACTTGAAAGAATCATTCAACTGAAGTAACTCATTGATGAATGGCACAAGTTTAGATATAAAAACATATTTTTAAGAAAATAGCTTAAGACAAGGCGAATTCATTACTAGGTGAACTTGACAGCTCAGCTGATTATTTTTTGCATCTCGCGTTTTTTTTCCAATGAGACTCTCAATTTTTTTTTTTTTTTATTTACAAACATTTTCGCGTCATTTTAACCTAAATTTTTTTTTTGTATGATTTGGTGCAATTTAAAGAAATTTGTGTGAATTTAAAAGTGAAAAACTAATATAATCTGTGATTTTAATTACAAACAATTATAAAAGTTTATATATAACGTTTATATAAAACTTTTTTCCTGCTGAACAGTCTTAGGCGAATTTAGATTTTGACATTCACGATATGTTTTACAATAACAAAATACATAGCACTGAATTCGCCTTCCCGCATGCATTCATCTGCATAAATTCGCCTTGGCTTAAGAGCAATAAGGTTTAAAATAATCCAACATGGTTCGATGTCAAAATTTCGTATGGCGAATCATGTTGGTTCAATCAAGATTGTGGCGCGAATCAGCAATGACAGAGCGAACCTCGGATATAAGCCTTCATGTGAACATGCTATTAAACGCGTCTCTATTACCAACCTGCTTTGCGCGAGGCAGTATTCTTCGCTAGAATGATTTGCTTGACAAGATTTTTCTCTTCAAGTTTTTGCTCAACAACATTTTCTTATATGTAGCAATTTCTAATTTGTTTAAATAGCTCACTGCTGAATTAAATTAAACAAAAACTTTAACTTTTTTTCGTAGAATACTAAAATTTAGTTTTGACGATTTAATTAATTAAATTTTACGATGCTTTTCATACAATTTTAACGGTATTATACTTTTTTTATCTGGCAACTACGATTATTTTTTTAAATGCTTTCAGTAAAAAGTAACAATATATATGTAGATACAAGTATACGGGGTGTGTTTGTTTGCTTTGCACTGGTTTATTAATACATATATAGAGGAGAATCTCGGAAAAGCTAACTCGTGTAAAAATTAATAGCACGGATTTATTAACTCCTCGGTTAATTTTTCAGAGCCTCAAAACTTTTGTGGGATGAATTGTGTGGTAATAAATAATGGATACATTTTAAATTTACACCGAATGAATGAATGAGCAATGAAAATGAAAATATTGTCGTTCCACAAAATCCTTAATAAAAATTTTATTTTTCATCGGTTCTTTTTTCAAATTACGCTTAAAATCCTGGTAATTAAATAAACTGTTTGGTAAAAGAATAAAACATTTCAGATCTTTACTACAACGTAGAAAAAAAAAAAGGAAATAAAAATGAAAAATTTTCAAACAAACGTAAAAAACAGACAAAGTTTGATGTGCCATAACTCAGCCATTTCCAGTCAGATGGAAATTCCTATTATATCGATGGAAAAGGCATTCAATTACCTTTTCAACGATATGCTATTGCTTAGGCTCTACAAGGGTTTGAGTGGGACCATACACCGAAAAATACAAAAGTACCGTTATCTAAAAAACGGTACTTAAAAAAGAAATTACAGCGTTTTTCGTGTTCAGGAGGTCTGAATTAAATTATCTAGGTACGTGGCGTTCTTGGTATTTTTTGGCTGTAAACCAGTGTAATATTGGCATTATCGTTTTAACATTGAAATTTCAGAAGATAACGATGTTATTGAAAAGTTTAGTGAAATTTTCTTGAAACTCATGGTCCAGATTATTACACCACAGAAAAAAAATGCAAACAGTTCTCAATCGTTTCTTTAAACCAAGTTCTACAAGTTAATATATAGTTTCTATGTACGTAAATATTCAAGAGAGGCTATGAACTTACCGGTGTAGTCTTAAGGCCTAAGTATAATGATCATAAACTGAATTAAGCTAGCTTAAGAAACTGTGCGACTACATATATTCAAATATAAACACCTATGATGAACTTGAATGAAACTTTTCGTTAAATTTCGTCTAATATCCGTTGCTTAAGGGAAGTACGAAACTCAACGCACTTTTTGTACGGAATCATTTGTTTTCAGAAGTTTGTTTGAAGTATTACAAAAGTTATTAAAATAAAGGAAAACATATTTGTATTTAATTTAATAGAAATCTGTTTAGGCTTTCTTTATATTTTTAACTAAACAAATTACCAAAAAATTCCTTTTGTTTGGTAATTATTAATACTTTGATGTTATTTTCAGTACTTTTTTATATAATGTACTAAGACACGGTTGTCAATTTGGCGAATTTCGCGCTAGTTTTAGCGCCTTTCAGTGCACTAAAATCGAGGTTTTTTTATATTCGCTAAAATGGTGCTTTTAATACGCTTACTGTTAGCATACGATATCTTCAAAAGTCTGTAGTGAATTTTAATAATTTAGAAGGTAATATTGACTTTGTATTGAATGAATAGTATTATTTGGTATATATATGAAGAACTCTTCCGAGAAATCGGTATTCAAAGTTCTGAAAAAGAATTATTAAAATCTTTTACAGAGGCTAATAAGATCAAGAAAGGCATCCATATATTTTTTAGAGCATATGTATGTATATATATATATATATATATATATATATATATATATATATATATATATATATATATATATATATATATATAGATATATATATATATATATATATATATATATATATATATATATATATATATATATATATATATATATATATATATATATATATATATATATATATATATATATATATATATATATATATATATATATATATATATATATATATATATATATATATATATATATATATATATATATATATATATATATATATATATATATATATATATATATATATATATATATATATATATATATACGTATTTCTGTTGGCTTATGTTGTCACAAAATTTTACTCACAATCTGGGTTTTAGATGCTCTTTTAAAAATAAGAGCTGATCAAAAAATTTCCAACCTTCTGCTGGCTCCACTGCTCCTTGGCCTGATTTTGGTTTTTTCCGTTCACGGTTAAAACAATCTCGCAGGGACTTCCATTTTTTCTTACGAATTTCCACTGCAAAAGACCAAGCTTGACTTTTAATGATATGTTATTTAATTCAATAATCTTACCACTCATTCCCATCTCGCTTGCAATTTTTATCCATGCTTGCATTTTCTGCTTAACATTTTTGTACTCCGGATGCTTCAAATTATACAAAATATCATATTTTTTAACTAATTCAATTAAAATTTCTGTTGTTTATTTTCCATTTTGAAAATAAAAAATTTTGACAAACAAGGCAGTGTCGCGCTACAAAGTTCGGGACTACATGTATTCTATGACATAATATAGTTGAGTTCATGAGCTCTTTTGAGAGAGTGCTCTTTTTAGTTCAGCTCTTTTTACTGAAATATGTCTTTCTTTTAGTTCAATAGTTCAGTGCTGTATAAATAATATTTTCAATGAAAGGATCTGTTTCGGCTTTCATGATAAAAAAGAAAAGCAAAATAAAATTGATGTCAACAACTGAAAAGTACTATTATAAGGATTAATTAAAGGTGAGATTAGAAATATTCAGGTGTAAAAATAATTATATTGAAAAGAAAAAAAAACCGATTTATTTCTCGATATTTTTATATTCATTTATGGTCGCATATCACGTCATTTATTTTTATAATACAAAAAACCACAGCATTTTTGTAAAACAAAATTGTGTTATCTAAATTTCTGAATAGTTGTATATAACATAGGTATGTCCGCCAAATTCTGGCAACACTGTTTGACTTCTTCCGTATACATATGTACCAGAAAGAAAGAAACATGAACAAAAAAGAAAACTTGAAGACAAAAGAAACAAGCATGAACTACGGAGCTAAAAGAGCTCGCAGAAATGATCGGCTCATTTAGCTCCCTGAAGTGAATAGTTCAGTGATACTAGTTCGTTCGCAAACTACCCAAATTTAATACATAATAATATATATTACTTCATGTGATGTAAGTCAAAATACTTATAAGAAATATTATATTCAAACAGTTTTATGACTAGAAGATAAACATGATTTGAAAACTAGCAACTGTTGATCATGTTTTAATACTTCATATTCCAAAATATTGATTAAGTGGCCCTACCTTGCATTTTATAGGATTTTTTATGTGGTTTAGCATCAGAAATTAAAAAAAAATCTATTTTAAGTATAACAATAATTGCTGTAAAACAATACGACCAAAGAAAAAGAGTAAAAATAGTTGAATACTATAAACTTCACAGCAATTGTTGCTAAATTAAAAAAATCCCTCTTCTTGACTGAAGTTGGACTCGAATAATGTAATAACTAAAAGTTCGCTTATTAATGATTTATACATACAAATGCGTCTGACAGGAGAATTATTAGTAAATATAAAATTAAAAAACTGTTAGTTCAGTGACAGAAAATCCTGTACAAACAACTGGGGTTATAAAAATTGCATATATGTGACAAACATTAACGTAAGAATAATTAAAGAGCTCGATGGCTAAGTTGGTTTAGCGGCCGTATTAAAAACGCATCATGTTCACATGATCCCGACTTGAATCCCAGTGGGTGCTGATGAGTACTGTAGCGACTACGAAACAGCTAGTTGTCCCCCACCTACATGTATTGAATTATTTTTTCTCTTTTTCTTCTTTGGTCTTATTGTTTCACAGCAATTATTGTTATAAATAAAAACTATCGCTCTTCTTGACTGAAATTGGACTTGAACTCACAACTAATTAGTTAATATCGTACATAAGTAATAGCTAAAAGTTCGCTTATTAATTAATCAATTTTAAAATTGTTTTTAGAATTTATTTTTAAATTTTAAAATTTTTGTATTTGTTGTTTTGCCTAAATCTTCGTTTGCACTCGTATGTTGTTTTTCTTGCGGTTTTTAGCGCTTTTTTGGTAGGTTCACGGTACGGTTTGGTTATAAATAGTTGGCAACCCTGTACTCAGAAAAGACACAAGTATTAGGTGTGTTCCACGTGAATAACAAAACAGTCCGAACTAGTCCAAAATAGTCCAAAAGCGTTCCACGTTACAATTTTTGTGCAATTTTGAGAGAAAATGAAAGAGTAATTTTTTTCATTTCCTGTAAAAATTAGCCCGAGCGTTTTCTTTGGGTAACTTCGGACTAGAATTGAATAACCAGCTGTTTTATGTTTACATATGTATGAAACTGCAAATGTGATCAGAAAATTTGCAAATTGGAAAAAAATTTTTCTTTAAAAATTAGTTAACTTAATGTTTACACACGCAAGTGCAAGTGCAAAAAACCCAATACATTACCATTTTTTTACTAATACATACACACACCTGCAAGTAGTAGCCTCACTTGCAACTGATTTTGGTTGGCAGTGATTTTTTCACTTGCATGCAAGCAGAAACAAACAGTGTTGCCCATAGATATTTCATTTTCACTTTAATAGGTATTTTTCAATGAAAAATTTTTAAAATTTTAATATTTTTAGTTATATGCCGAAAACATAATATAAAAACACAAAAATAAATAAACATCTATAACTTATTTTTTCTTTGGATTACAAATTTATTATTTATATTGTGAAAAATTTATGTACTTAATATAATTCCCCTGTAATATTGCTAGGCTAAAACTTTGGCAGCACAGACATCAAAAGCGCATGTAGTACAAAGGCGTACAACGTTTGTCTTCGACGACATTTTGAAAATGAACTTGCACTTGCGTGTGTAAACAATCGTGGAAATTGCAAGTGTTTTTATTATTTTTTTCGATGTATTGGTTGTTAATATGTACACGCTACTTGTAACAAGTTACTTGCACGTGTAAACTTAGTGTAAAAGCAAAATGGAAGGTTGTCCAAAATAAAATTAACGTTGTGGAGTTGGAAACAGAACATGCTATAGCTATTTGGCTTTTCATTTTATAAATATGTACTTGTTACGGCTGTAACGAAAGGCTATTGAAGACAGGAGGTTTGCGTTTTAACGTGCATCTAAACTAATATAAAATAGCTGGCGGCTGTTGCAATATGTGTGTTCAATGCGTTTGTTTATTCTATAAAGGTACAAATTAAATACATAAACTACATTACATATAACAAACTATTACCGCAGTTTTTGCACCTCCTTCTTCGGCAATGAACAAATATAGATTAAAAAATGTCTACTTAACAATTTTGCTCAAATTATAAGTTTGAATAAGAAACATGAAGAAAGAAGAATGCAAAAACGCGGTTTACAAACAAATGTCAAAACAACATAATAAAATAACAGGCGCTTTTGTTGGACACAGGGTGTTCTGGAACAGTACTACAAAAATCAACTGAACATATTACATTGCTTTTAATTTTACAGCTGTTGCCAATAATACAAATCATTTGTTTATATGATGTTCTGCGTTTTAAGCGTCTAAAACCACTAAAATATACTTTAATCTAAAAAGTAAGCAGCACTAGTATTGCAAGATGTACAATTGTGGTTTTTTGCGTTCCAGCAGTTTTCGATAAAATTTCCAAATTTAGAGAGTAATTTGCTTTTTGCTCTCATAAGTCCGAACTAGGCCGAGATCTCGTGGAACACACCTATTATGAAGTTGTGCACCGATGGGTTTAAAATTATTAAGTTTATTGCTTAAGTACATTATGGCCAACTAAAAGTCGTTTTAGATTCACATATCCATTTGACAGGCTTTACGTTTAATATTGACATAAACTTAAGCCAATCAATGCACATTATGGTTAGACCTTCATTACGCATGCAACATTTCGGTAAACTTTGTCGAAATTCTACTGTACGAGTATATTTATGTCCAGACACATTTATAATATTAATTAGCTGCATACATACATACTTCTATAAGTACATACACAGATATCTAGTTAAGCATGCAAATGTGTGAGCATACATTTAATTTATTTTGCTTTTTTAAGCATTTCATTTGCAATTAGTCCCATAAACGATGCAAATAATTTTTATTGCTTCAAATCTACACGTACCGTCCGTCGTATTCGGTTTTCATTTTTGTTGGGTTATGTTGTAAACTCGCTCTATTCGTTTTTCGGGTTGGGCCAGTTAAAATATAATGACATGTCATTTAATATTCATACTTGAAATTTTAGTGGTTGCTTCTTTTAATTTTTTTTTTTCTTTTCTTTTTGTTTTTGTAGTTTGCTATCACAGTTTACTCGTGTTTAGTTTTAGGCTGGTGGTTAAATTTCTATTTGTTTTGTGGTCTTATCTTAAGTCAAAACAATTTTCATATTATTTTTTGTAGTTGTCATTTCTTGATAAACCAACAAACACACGCAGATACTCAAGCAGGATATTTAAGTTAAGTATCAGAGTAGGCTGTTATATTGAAGTTTATTGTTGTGTAACATGCTAAAGAACAATTAGCAATATACAAAGTAATTTGCACCATGGGATACAATTCATTTCTATTTCTAGGATGGGTTTGTTAACGCTTTTGTTACAACTACATACGAGTACATAACGCCAGGCATTTTTGTAAATTTATTTAAATACAACTATGTAGATGTTTGCATGAGTACTCGTGCTGCCTTTTGATTTTTAATTTGAATTTTATTTAACATTTTAGTATGACCTTTTGCAAGCAAAAAACTTGGCTTGTTCTAAATTTTTAGTTGGCCAGCAATTATGCTAATTTGCTAAACGTGAATGTCATTGGAGATACTACAATCCTAAATTGGTTTCTTTAGCATGACAACTGTTTCACTTCTTAGTTAAGTTTATTTTAATTACCAGAAAACGCTAATTATTTTGTACACCCAAAATACTAATTGTCTTTTTCAGTTTATTCTCCTGCTGCAATAAAGACAATTACATAAGTATTTGTTGGGAAGGAAAAACAAAGTTGTTCATTTATGTATGTTGCCTTCTATAATCGGTTCAAAAAACTTTGACTTGCAGGACGATATTATTTAAGTCCTTAACGAATTAAAAGTTCAAAGAAATAGAAACTAAGTACCAATACTGAGTTATGAAAAAAGAGGATACCTTCTCAAAGCCAAAATTATCTAAATTTAGAAACGTCTGTATGGCCAAAAAGCAATTTTATCTGATAATGGACCAAATCCACGGGATGAATTATTCACGACTCTCCAGCGCCACTACGTGGCTCGCCAGATTCTCGCAGGTCACAACTTTTGCGATAAGTTTGTAGCCAAACGCACAAATCCCCTGCTGAAGAGCTCGAGTTTTATAATGCCTCCTGTATGCAATTTCCCAGATAACCACTGGAAGACAATGCCCTTAACCACCGCTCCCATCTAACCATCACTACTGGTTCCTTATATTACATGTATGTATTGTAATACACCAGCACTTTGAAGGTTATTAGCCGCCGGAAACCGGCGTTTAACCGTAGTTATCAGGGAAAAAATTAAGTCACGATAGTAGCGAAAAAGATTTGCATCAGCACCTGCCTTTACGGCCTTATCTGAAGATGGACCAATTCCACGGAGTGAATTATTCATGGTTCAGCACAGTTATCAATTTTTGTCATGTGTTTGTAGCCATATGAGCAACTTCTTGTTGATGAGTTCGGGCCTTCTAATCCCTCCCGCTACAAATAGCTTGCAAGGCGTACAAAGGTCGCAACTTCTGCCACTAGTTTTAGCCGTATGGACAAACCCCTTGATGAAGAGTTCAGTCTTTCCAATCCCTCATGTATGCAATTTCCCAGCAATCAATGGAAGACAAGACATAATGAGTTGGTAGGCCGAAGCCCACTAAGAGTATCAACCCTTCCTTACAGTATAGGTATCTGCTGTAAAGGCAACAGACCCTCGGGGGGTTGTTAGCCCCCGAAAAAAGCCATGCATCAAACAATTATCAGGGATACTAACTCCCCTTTCATGCGTTTTAGGTTTAAGCCTCAGCCTGAACGTTTCAGCCAAGGTAGGCACCTCAACCATGATCAACCCGGACTGAACTGCAGGCAAAACCACCCGGGGACAATGCTGATCTCCGTTCTTACAATTTATACTCTTGGCAGGGGTTTTGGAAGTAAAACCAACATAAGTCATTAGGCTTCCTAGAGTTTTATTTGCTACAACAAACGAGGGACTCCATCCCCTCTTTACCCGAAAAACAGAATGCCCCGGTTTGGAATACGCCAAGACAACACCTGTTTCCCGGGGGTAAATTAAGCCACAACCAGAACGTTTCACCCAAGCTAGGCACGTCCAACCAATTAATCAGCATCGGGATGGTCTGCAAGCAGGACCTCCCGGGGACCTTGTCGATCCCAGCTTTGCTAATTAGCCTTGGTAGGAGTTTCGAAAATCGAACACAACACATCTCAAGCTGCTTTCTAGAGTTTTATTTGCTACAACAAACGAGGATTTTCTACCCCTCTATGCTCCAGAAATTAGAGCGCCCCGGTTAGGCGGCGAAATATCAAAAAAGACAAGACAAAACAATTATCTATTAAGGGTGGTTTTGTAGAAGTATAAAAATTTAAGTTGATAACAATTTTTTGACTGGCTTCAATTTTGTCATCTGTTAAATGATTATGTTTAGTTGATTTGCACTTTCAGCTAGAATAGACTGACACCTGAAAAACGCTTTAAATTGTGCAAATTCATTTTGAAAATAATAGTTCTGTTTTTTTTATATATAAATATTTATTAATAATTAAGAGTACAATATGTTCATTTAGTAACAGCTCCAGCACCTTAAAGGCATTATTGGAGCAAGTCGGCAGTCTTATTAGCTTAATGTACAGATTTACACAATTGAGATAATTGAAAAAGATTGAAAAAAAGTTTATACAAATAAAAATAAAACTGAAATTTTCCGATAAAAGTTTACACAATTCACAGAAGTGTTTCTATTTTATTTGACAGGTATCCTTTACATTAACTTTAAGTTAGCAGGTAAATGATTAAATTTCGTACTACCCGTAAACTCCACACGTGGCTTAGTTTTTTCTAGTCTACATCTTGGAATGCGTAAATAATTTGCATTTCTTGTATCAAATTGCGATTGATTATGCATAAAACATACAGTTACATGACCGACATTATGTAAAGATTTTAACACATATTTCAAAACCTGATATTCGTGAATCCCATAGATTGGCAAAACTGTTTTACAAATATTTTTATATAAACAAGTTGTAGGGTATAACATTGGTAAATTATAAACTATTTTTAGAGCTTTATTTTGAAAACGCTGAAGTGATTTCAACATTGCACTGTTTTTATTGTATGCATATATAGATGCCATATAACTAAGATGCGAATGTATCAACGATTGATACATCATCAATTTAGTTTTTACGCTAAGTATATTTTTGAACTTGTAGTACATACCAATACCTGGAGCAATCTTCCTTTAAATGTCTGTTATGTGTAAATCCCATGTAAGGTTACTTTGCAGTGTAATTCCTAGGTACCTAACTGACTCAATGTTTACACACGCAAGTGCAAGTGCAAAAAACCCAATACATACCCATATTTTTACTAATACATTCACACACCTGCAAGTAGTAGCCTCACTTGCAACTGATTTTGGTTGGCAGTGATTTTTTCACTTGCATGCAAGCAGAAACAAACAGTGTTGCCAATAGATATTTCATTTTAACCTTAATGGGTATTTTTCAAGGAAATTTTTTTAAAATATTAAAATTTTTAATTGTATGCCGAAAACATAATATAAAAAAACGAAAATAAATAAACAGCTATAACTTATTTTTTATTTGGAATACAAATTTATTATTTAAATTGTGAAAAAATTGTGTGCATAATATAATTCCCCTGTAATAGTGCTATGCTAAAACTTTGGCAGCACAGACATCAAAAGCGCATGTAGTACAAAGGCGTACAACGTTTGTCTTCGACGACATTTTGCAAATGAACTTGCACTTGAGTGTGTAAACAATCGTGCAAATTGCAAGTGTTTTTATTATTTTTTTCGATGTATTGGTTGTTAATATGTACACACAACTTGTAACAAGTTACTTGTATGTCTAAACGCAGTGTGAATTTATTTCCTCTAAAATTGTGTTCCCAATTTGTACCGCGAAATTATTCGAGCATGTAAAATTAGGTCTAAAACGAATTAGCTTTGTTTTACCTGGGTTGAGTACGAGCCGATTTAAGCGCACAAATTCAAAAATTAGTACCATGTCACATTCGATGTGCGTTCTTAAAACAAAGTCATCCATAAATGGATAAAACAGGTATACATCGTCCGCAAACATAAATATTTGCCCCGTTAGATTTAGATTTCTGAAATCATTAATATAAATAGAGAATAAAAGTGGGCCCAATCCGCTTCCCTCAAGCACTCCATAGTTCACAGCACCAATAAAACTGCTGGTTTCATTAACCTGCACATGTTGTTTTCTATTTGAAAAATAATTTTTAAACAACAGCAATTCACGTCCTTGCACTCCATATAACGACAATTTGTCAAGAAGTATTTGATGATCCACAAGATCAAACGCTTTGGAAAAGTCTAAAAATACACCAGCTACACCTTTATAACCATTGTATATATATTCCTTTGCAAATACATTGAATTACTTTGAAAACTGCATCCTCAGCCGCACAACCTTGCCTAAAACCAAACTGATAGCTATAAATGATATTGTTTTCATTCATGTAATTTGATAACTTATCATAAATAATCCTTTCAAAAATTTTATCTATCGTCGAAAGTAATGCAATTGGACGATATTTTTCAACCATACAAGCATTAGTAACTTTCGGTATTGGAATAATCTTGTGAATTTTAAGGGCATCAGGGTACATAGCGGTTTGTAACATTTTGTTGAAAATATCACGTAATATTGGTGCAATTATTTCTGCACAATTCTTAACAAAGTTTGGCGATATATTATCATAACCAGGGCTTTTATTACTTTTGATGTTAGCAATAACTTCTAAAATATTAATTACGCTAATATTTTCAAGATGAAAACGAGAAGGTAATTGATGTATTGTTCCTAACGAACTAAAAGTATCACCTCGATTAATCTTAATTTCTCTCTTCAGATTCTCAACAGAAGTTAAAAAATAGTCATTAAAGCAACTTGCTTTACACCGATCTGAGTTAATATTTTTCCCTTGATTGTCTATTAAACTTATCGTATTGGTTCTACACCGGCCGAGAGTAATATTAATAAATTTCCAACACTTTTTTGGGTCATTTTCAGCCTTGCGTATATTCTCAATATAGTAATTATCCCTACATTCTCTGTTTGCAATTTTTATAATTTTGCTTAAGCGTTTAAGAGTATCTTCAAAATTTCTTCCACTTTTGCTTTTACGTCTTTTTTCAATATTCTTTGTTTCAAAATTGTTAATTCTTATAAATTTTTATTTATCCAAGGCATAATTTCAAAACGAAGTGAAGTTTGCACACTATATTAATTTTACGGGCTTATGTTTGAATAGAAACGTGAATAAACAACAAACTGGAATATTTGAAGCAATGATAAGCATCAAGTGTTCCCGTATGTGGAGGCGCTGTTACATCGAGAAAAACTGACTGTTTTGTGTACTTTATAGGCTGGTCATTGAAAATTGAACATTCAGATTAGACTGTCCGAGTTAATCATAGCGGTCATATGTCAAAGGTCATATTTAAATTATAATGTAAATTTCGCATTAATTTAACAAATTCGTCCTTGTTTCATTCCACACGTTGAAATATTTTTTTCTGGTTGATATGACAATATTCTAGGGGTAACATATGAATTATATGGTTGAACCTCATAACACTATATTGTTAATTACAAACGCCATTGATATGACTCTCCATAGTATATTTTGGTTCAATATCATTATAATAGTAAGCAACTATACTATTAATTGGCGTTACCATATTAGTGTCATACTCAACCATATTGTGATACTAAGAAACCATATTTTTCTAATATTCACATTACCGCAAGGCTCCGTTCTTTCTCCTACCCTATTTCTTATTTTCCTTAACGACCTTCTCTATGAAACTTCCAACCTTATCCAATCTTTCGCGAATGACAACAGCATTTGTCACTCGTACTCTTTTAGTTATAGGCCCAGCCTATCAGAGGTTGCTGCGAAGAAGCTAAATATGAATGATTCACTGAATAGTGATCTTCTATTAATCTCCGAATGGGGTCGTAAAAACAGGGTCGCCTTCAACGCTCGTAAGACCCAATGTTGCTTATTAACGCACAAACAAACGACCGCAGATGCTGCTTCATCTGTACACATGGATGATTTAAATATTGAAGAATCGGATGCTCTTGATGTTCTTAGAATGAAGATACAGTGTGATGTTCGCTGGAATGATCACATTTTTTATGTCTCTAAAGAAGCATTCAAGTGGCTCGGTTTTTTGAAACGGTGTAAGACGTACTTCACTCCATCCGACCTCCTTATATTTATACCACCTACATTCGACCGAAAATGGAATACAACTCTCATGTTAGGGCCGGTGACACAAAGTCTATTTTGAGGTTACTCGACCGTGTGCAGGAGAGGACGAAGAAGCTTATCAAAGACAGTAGGGTATCAAACTCTATTGACTCACTGGAGCATCGACGCAGTATAGAGTGCGTTGCTCTGTTCTATCGTTACTACAATGGATTTTGCTCTGACGATATTAGGGATCCCGAAACTCACACATTTCCACAGCTCAACATATATGGTCGATTACCCGGGAAATCGTACAACGCATTACAGAGAAAATTAGTTTTCAGCCGTACGCCTCGCTTAAATTGCCTAGAAACGTGTTTCCTGTCTCTTATAACGTTGGAAAGTTCTAGCCAAATGTTCACAAACACTACTTCCTCTTTCCCCCTCCTTATAACCAATTTTCCTAATTTTGGTACAATGCACTGCATATGTAGGGGTTATCCTCTGGGTACTGGTCCAAGATAAAAATAAAATAAAAAAAATATGTATTTATATTTGCGCTGTATAGTATTACCTAATTATATACACTTCATTCAAGTTTGTTATCTTTGTTTGCTGTTACTTATTGTTTTGAATGAATCTTAATTAAATTACATGTCTTTTCTAAGTCACAGTCGAAATGTCATTAAAAACTTGACATTGCATGTTTTTTTTTTGCTTTGTATATACTCGTATGCAGTATTTAGAATTTATTGTAGTTAAAAGCCACTCCTGTTTGCGTTTATAGACCATTTGATGATTTGGCATTTGGTTTAATGTAACGCGCATGTTATCAATGTTGTTTGACACCAACATTAATTTGTTTCTTGTCTCCTAGTGTTGCTTTCTAAGCTGACGTCTGCTGTACAAATGCGAGTACATTTTATATCAATTCATTTAGTTTAAAGAGTGTCCTTAATAAAACAATTATTTTAATGATTTCAAAAACAGCTTTTGATGTGGTAAATAATTTACAGGACAAAATAGTAGATAAAAGGATTTTTATACTTCACATTATATAAATATTTTCAAGTTTTTTGTTTCATAAACAACAATAATAAATTGGAATTTCATTATCAAGTCAACTCAATAATATCTAGAGTTTCTTTCACTCTGCAGAAAATATACCATTTGGCTATTTTCATTTTATTTATTTATTTATTTATTTATTTATTTATTTATTATATCCCTACATAACAAGACTTAGTCTTATAATTACAATGCAGGGCTGTATAATGTACAATAAAATCGCCAAAATAACTTATCATTAATTACAATTAACATTAAAAACAAAAACATAATTTAACTCATTTTTATTAATAGAGTAAAACATGCATATTTAGATATTTGTGAAACATTTAAGACATCTAGTCAAAATAATCGAAAAGAAAGTTTTTAAAATGTGTTGCATTGCTATTAGTTTGTTGATGCTGTGGAAGAGCATTCCAAAGACGAATAGCATGCAGAAAGAACTGCCATTCAGAAACAAGGCACTGATACTTGGGAATTATTATTTTTTTACCCCTTAAAGATCGAGCAAATCTAATTTTTTCAAATAAATATTTTGGTTTTTGGATGTGTATTACTTTGTGGAGAAAGATTAATGTTCTTATCTATAAGAGATTCTCAAATTTTACACCATATACTGTTTTGGCATATAACGCAACATGGTCGCGGCTCTTGAGATTATAAATGTATCTTACTATGTTATTGAATAAAACTTCAAGTTTCCTCTTACTAGCACTATCACAATTAGAAAACAATTCACAGGCATATATGACACATGGTATCAAGTAAGTTTTAGCCAGTAACATTCTTACTTTCACAGGTGTAAAATATTGAACAGTCCATAGCGTCCTTAATTTTACATACGATTTAGCCACCAGCGCATTAACATGATCAGTCCATGTTAAATTATTATTAAAAATAACTCCTAAATTTTTTGCAGAGTTTACTACTTGAATATTTTGTCCATTGACTGCAATATCAACTTCTATACGAGGACGAATAGTTTTTTTGTGGATCACCAGACATTTAGATTTTTTAGGATTCATCTGTAATCGATTTGCAGATGCCCACATATAAATATTGTTTAAATCATAATTAATTTTGTTTATGCTTTCGCTGATGCATTCAGCTGGGCTACTGAGCCATAGCTGCACATCATCTGCATACATGTGGACATTGCAATGTTTTAAAGTATTAGGCAAGTCATTGGCGTAAATTGAAAATAGCAGAGGTCCCAAGATTGAACCTTGAGGAACACCTTTCTCAAGCTCAACTGGGTTGGAAACGGCATTGTTCACACACACTGACTGTGTACGATCTGTTATATACGACAATATAAGTTGTGCGGCTGTAGACGAAAAGTTAAACGAAGATCTAAGCTTGTTATAGAGAATTTGATGGTTAACTGTGCAAATGCTTTTGTATGATCGAGTAGTATTAATATATTAATTTTCCCGTCATCTAGTTCACGCCTAATGCTTTCTGTGACATCCACTAAGGCAGTTACACAACTGTGGTTTGGTCGGAAACCTGATTGTTTGTCAGACATCAATTTATTACTCTGAATATAATGGCTTATCTGGAGGTGCAATATTTTCTCCAATGCTTTAGAAAGGTAGCTTAAAATAGCTATTGGCCGATATTCATTGTTAGTTTTCGGAACTGGAATTATTTTTGCATGTTTCCATTTGAGTGGAAAATAGCTTGTGGTTATGATTGTGTTAAAGAAATATGTAATATATGGCAGAAGAGCAGGTAAGATTATTCGTATAAACCGGGGATGTATATTGTCAAAACCTATAGCATTTGATTTTATCTGCGCAAAACTTGATAGAACGTCAAGCTGAGTGATACACTTGAAACCAAACATACTAAATTGGCATCTATTAAAATTATTCATACCCGAATTATTATAATCTGAAGTACCACTTCCTGACGGTATGTTAGCAAAAGTGTTGTTGAGTTCATTAACATCAACAGAACAGTCTACAGCAGTATTTGACTCACCAATACCAATTTCCCTAATAGTTTTCCAGGTCCGTTTGGATTCAAGAGCAGTACCAAACCTGTCAGAATAATATTTAGTTTTGGCCAATTTTATCAATCTATTTGCATCCCTCCTAGCTGAACGGAAACCAAGCAATAAATTATTTGTTCGAAAACGCTTCCACCGTGAATACGCTAAATCTCTACGTCGGATAGACTCTTGGATCGCGGAATTAAACCACGGTCTCCTTGTTGCTGTTATAGTCTTAGACCTCATGGGTACTGTATCATCAAAGAGTTTTAGGATGTTATCTTCAAGAAACGAAAGCTGATCATCAACTGATATCATGTTGTAGATACAGCTCCAGTTCACTTGTAGAAAGTTTTCATTAAGTATATGAAAATCTATATTTTTAAAATCACGAAAAGAATATGTTTGCTTCCTATTTCCAGGCTCAAAATCATATGCCGCATACACAATATCATGCTTAGAAAAACACGAGGCAGAAATTTGATCATAACGTATTATCTTTGTAGCATTTATTATAAAAATAAGATCTAAAAGAGTGCTATTATTCTCTGTATAGTGTGTAGGAAACGTTGTGTTCACTGGAATGAGGCCAATAGTAGCCATTTCATCTTTAAATGCTGATTCTACAAAAAGGTTAGAATTAAAATCACCTGCAATAATAACATCATTGTACCGTGTCCCTATAGTTTCAATACTAGTCATAAAATCACTGTAGTTAACAGTTCTGTTAGGTCTATACACACAACCAATCAAAGCCTTTCTACCAAAAGATGAAATTTCAACAAAAATTGACTCAATTCTATCACCTGCACCACTTTTAGCGCGGAACTTGCAAGTTATGTGATTTTTAACATATATGGCAACGCCTCCACCTCTCCCAAATGTACGGTCCGACCTAAATATTTTGTACCTGGATAAAGATATAAGCCCATCCGAAATTGAGTTATCTAGCCACGTCTCAGAAATACATATAATGTCAACGTTAGAATTCTCAAATGTCCATCTAAATTCATCAATCTTAGGCCTTAAACTCTGGGCATTTAAATGACATATTTTAAGACCTCTTTCCTGTACGGCTAGTATTTTCACAATGCTACGCGTTATATAATTGGAACTCTCCTCGTAGTTTGTACTATTCATCAACACAAAATATTAAGTAATTTAAAAATTTACCTAATCGCAACACAACATTTTTTAAAAGTAATGATGATAAAAATAGAGTGACTTTGCAATACTGAGTAATTATAAAAGTTTCATGATTCCTAATGTTTTTCGATTTATGATAGTCAATAATAATATGCTACAAGCGACAGAAATGTTCATAAGAATATACAAAATTTAATATTAGTGTAATAGAATTTAACATTGAAATAAAAAGTAATAATATATGAGTGTTCCAAATAGCAAGGTTCAAAAACAAAAACAATAATACATAGTACTGAAATACAATATCATGTTGGTACATTAACATTAGATGAACTAGATGGTTGTACAATATTATGTCCACGAAAAAGCTTTTGTAACTCATCAATGCTCGCAACACGTACTGGCTCATCTGAGTTTATTCGCTTTACATATACTAGCCGATAAATGTGAGAAAACGTGTAGCTTTTTGTTTGTGTTTGCCTCTTTTCTTGAATGGAGTTGAAGTGCTTTCGGGTACATCTCAACAAAATATTTCTGAGCTCAAACTTTGCTTCAACCGAGTTATTCGTTTTATATATGACCTACACTATAGTGATCATGTGTCTTCTTACGTAGTAAGAGCGTTCGGTTTCGGACTTTTCAACTTTTATAGACCAGCGACTTATGCTGCAGTTTCATAGAATTATTAAATATAATAAACCGTCATACATTTTAGAAAAATTTGCCCTCATTCCACTTTAGTGCTGAGCAGATCTTTTGTTGAAAGAGTAGCACGAATTTGGAATACAGTAATTCCATATGAAGAATCCAATCTTTACAAATCTATTCCTCAGTTCAAAAGTTTGCTCAAGCAGTATTTACGAAGATTTTCACCATTTGAACCATTCTTCTTCCATTTTTAAGCAAACTTCATTAAAGATACGGTTAAGCAGTTTTAAATTATATTTTTTAGTATTTTTTATATTATACAATTGTAATAACTATTTGAAATTCTGAATTAAATTGGCCATGAAGGCTTGTAGCTCGTAATAAATTAATAACGAAAATTTTACTGAAGCAAAACTATAAATATCATCTCTATTTTTATACATGTATACTATCGACTTCAAATACCATAACCTGTATTTTGGTCGCCCCTGCATGTAACATAGTAAAAACAATAGTTTAGTTGGGATCAAGATCTTTTCAGTTGATCTAGATACCAATAGCTATATCAGGGCTACATTTGTGTTTTTAAGAGTTTTCTTGACATATTGAATATGGGTGTATACTGCAAGCAGCTGCCGTGGTCTGCTGGCTTCAGTGTGTTAAATGCTTAATAATGTTTTTCCCGAAAACATGTATAAGAAAAAAATTTTTGAATTAATATGGAAATTTTGAAAATAAGTTTAAAATTTATTTGGGTATAGTTTTTATACCCTTCACAAAAATGTAAAGGGTATATATAAGTTTGTGATTCCGTTTGTAATTTCTACAATTTTCATTTGCGACCCTATAAAAAAATATATATTCTGATTCAGAATTAATGGAAAAGTCACTTAAGTGATGTCCATCTGTCCGTCTGTCGGCTGTTGAAATACCGTTTCTGAGAAAACTCAGAAATTTTTTTCTTCCACCATTCTTTTAACCCATCGATTCATGGGTTTGCTATTGAAATTCAGTAATATCGGTTCACATATAGCTGAGATATATAAAAAATTCTGAAAAAATCAATTTCTTTTGCAATTTTGTATGGAAATTTTTGAAAACAAAAAAATTATTTTTTGGCTTCAAACTTCACACACTCAAAAATCCAGATATCGGTCCTTATATACCCGAGATATAGCATAAACCGGGTTTTTCATGAATTTGTCGCGTAAGCGAACTTAAACTACTTTTTTTGCTTAAAAGCAGTACTGGTAAAAAAAAGGTTATATAGATATGGAAAATGAAAATTTTCAATATTGGTCCATAGATACCCGAGGCCAATTTTTCCATTACCATTTTTTTTTTTTTTTTGCTGAAAAGCAATTCTTATTATAAAAGAAGGTTACTAAAATACAGAAAATAGAAAATTCCGATATCGGTTCATATAACCGAAATATTGGTAAAACAAACTTTTGAAAATGTCCATGAAAGATGTCGTTTTTGGAATGGCAAAAATATTTTTCCCCGATATCGGTCCATATTCAGTTCAAATTTGTGATATATATATATATATATATATATATATATATATATATATATATATATATATATATATATATATATATATATATATATATATATATATATATATATATATATATATATATATATATATATATATATATATATATATATATATATATATATATATATATATATATATATATATATATATATATATATATATATATATATATATATATATATATATATATATATATATACCACACTCGTACTTGTTATATTTTTTGTTTCCTTAAAAATAAAAGTTTAAACCTTTAGTCTATCCAGGATAAGATATTATAATGAAAAACTCACTACAGTGATAGTTTTACGTAGTCCGTTGAGAATTTTTTCATTCAAATGTCTCTATAGATACAACAAAATCAGAATAAATAAGATATAAGACCCGTCTTCAAAACAGTGAGGTCTAAAATTGTTTGCAAATGTATATGTCTAGCGTCTATATAAGGAAGATAGAATAAAATTTTAAACGATATGGGAAATTCCTGTTACCAAAAAAACGAGTACTAAATTTGTGTGCAATACATAAATATGAATGTAAATTATTATACAAGTGGGCACATTTTCACTCTTTCTGCATGAAAAATAAATGTTTACTTTATTTTTGCGTTTAAGATAGAATTTGGACATTCGTAAAGCAGCTCTTGGCGGGGGAACAAATTCGCTTATCACATAAAGTACTTTCAACGCAACGTGAAGCGAAAAGTTCTCATCTTGCTACGCGTTGAAGTTTTTTCTAATAGCTTTAAAGCTTTATGCACTAAGAAAATAATTAGAACCAATTTCTGTAGTTCCAACAATATTTCTAACTTCATAAGAAATAATTAAATATTCAAATTAACAACCTTTTTTTTATTTTGAATTGTTATTTGTTGTTGAGCTAGTGGTCTTCTTGATTGGTAAAAAGTACCAATCAAGAAAAGTTTTTATTGTGACATACACCTTTTGCTTTGAGCTTTTCTGTTAAAGTTTTAAACGTCACGCAAACGACAAAGTGTTATCTGACATGGCCTTTGCTCCGCTCATGTTGTGCTTCCAATAGTTTGCAAATTTATTTGCAACTGTATAGTTAATAGATAAATAAATAGAGCTTGGAAAACGGTTAATAACGAATTTGTTTGCCTTGTGTTTAAATTTGGTTGTACACGGCTTCACTGACACACTTGTACAACGAATTATGAGCTATAATGATATGTCTCTATATATTCATCCACTTCAGGTTCGTTATATCGAAGGTTAACTCTAATGCGTTTGGCTATGAGCTTTCAAGAAACCCTCTATTGGAAAGCACAATAACTAGGCGAAAATTTATTAAGTTCAGCAACCATTAAAGCTTTAAGCTCTCAGTAGTCCTGCGCAATTGACACAATAAAACTTAAAACATTGACAACATATGAATACGTTATTGTACGTACGAATATGTATAGATATGTGAGGTTTACCTACGCATTAAAAAAGTAGATATCCTCTTCTCCCACACACACATGATAACTTAAGTGATTAATTTACAGAAAGTAGAATATACGTTTCAAATGTGTATGCGTAGGATGTTTTTCTTCCGCTGACGTGATATGTGAATGCTAACCACATTCTCTGCAGCATCCTTGCTGCCAATTATGTTATCCTTGTGAAAATTCTACTACTGCAGAGTATGTGTATACAAAATTGTATACATGTGTGTAAAAATTCCACAATTCTACTTCATTCGAATACAATATGTTTTATTATTTTGTATAAAAATGTAGTAAACAAGAGCGTGTAATCGAAAAATAACACTTTTACACAAAAATGTCGCAAGACCAGATTTTTTCTACACACAAGCATATAATTTTTTTTCGAATGAAGCGATGGTGTTTAAACATTTTTGTACGGCCCTTTGAATATGTAGGGGAGTTTTCTTTTGTAAAGTTTTTTTCTGCTCGCTTCTGTTGCCTCCTCTTGCTGCAGCAAAAGGGTGTTTTAAACGCAACCCTTAGTCAGGTCAGCAGCCCACATATTTTCGGTCTACACAATGTAACCAGTACAGTAATACGATAACTACTGATTTTGCTGTTCGCCTATTCTACTAAGGTTGTTCTTAGTTACGACGTAATGTAATACAGCCAATCAACATTGTTACATGAAGGCCATTCGTTGTTTAATGTAGAATTAGAAATTTAAAACCCCATTAGTAAACAACGTCATTAATGAAAAAATAATATAAATAAAAACCTTTTGACTCATTAACATGATTTGCTTCTCGGCACAAGCAAGTGTGAGAAAATACGAGTATAGGGATGATGCCGACGAAAGTGAAAAAAGAAGGAGGAATAATGATTGCCTGTTAAGAAGGGCCTTTTTTCAAATCTTTTCATACATACTCGTAAAAAGAACTCGTATATTGGAAACAACAGAAGCAAAAATAAAGTAATAATATGGAATGCGTGCTGCATTACTCTATAATGTTATATTGGCGCTGAGATAATAGTGAATTCTATTTGAAAATAAAAAAGCAAAACCTCAACGCGTTTAAAATTTATTGGACATTACACTTCTATTTTCATGTGACAGTGAAAAAGTCATTCACTTTTCATTATAGAATGTTAAATACGTGATTTTACCGATGAACTTCCCGTAAATTTAAACTTTTTTGTCTGGCATTGGCTGGAATTAAGTAATTTTTTAATGTTTAGTATTAAGATTTGAATACTTATTGTTAGTTTATATTTTGAAGATTCAATAAATAAATTAATGGAAAACAAATATTTCATTATAAATTTAAAAAAATACATTTATTATTTATTATCAATTTAAAAAATTGGTGGATACTTTATTCAAGTTTGCCTCAACAAATACTGATCTATCTATCAAAATGCTTAGCGGTGCTTGAGCACTTGAGCGACAGTCGTTTAGTCGTGTAGCTGTGCTGTCGTCAATATATTTATTCTCATAAGAACGCGTGTATATTAATTTTAAGCTTTTGTAGTCGGTAGCCTGCTGTCTCGAATGTGCTTAAAGCATTAAGTACTATATTCTTACAAGCTTTATCAAAAAAAAAAGAAAAAAAGAACAACAACCCTGCAGAAATTATTGGAGTACATGATCCGTTTTAAATGAAAAGGAGTAGTTACAGCGCAGCCCGATGTAATGCAAACATGGACCATGATAACGAAAACAAGATATTTTACAATACACGCAATACATTATTAAAAAAATACAACTATGGTAATACTGTTACGCCATGTTTTGTTTAGTGTGTTTTCTGACAAGCCGAATGATTTGTTTTTATTATTATTAATAAATAAATATTTATCACAGGATTTGTTAATTTCATCTTTAACTATGGCTATTTTAAGGTCACGATGAATATTTTTATTATTCACAAACCATGAAGCCCTAGTTATCGTTCTTAACATTTTCATCTGGAATCTCTGCAAGAATTTCAAGGTTTGAGTTACTAGTAGGTCCCCAAAATTGACTTCCGTAAGTCCAGGTATATTCTATGTTATGCTTGCAATTATTTATTTATATTTTTATGTTATGTTTTTGTTTATAATAGTCTTTTAGCAAATGAAAAAAAAAATTTGTAGAGTACTCTTTACACATACATATGTAAGGATTAGTCTCGATTTCTGCAGGGAACGTTAAATTAATTGAGCCATTCTGTGCACAAAGTGATAAACTCCACTTTTTGAAAAATCTTAAATTTAAATGCCAAGTCATAATTTTTTATACTTATTAAAACTTTCTAGAATAATAAAGATTAACAATATTAAGCAACAAAATTTATTTGGCCATTAAAAAATAAGTAATTTAATTCAGAAGCCATTTTTATTAAGTCCATCTTATGTAAATCGTTTCAATTCAAATGCATCGCTATTTTGTCCAACTCAGTTTGAATTCAATTTTTTCAATAAAACCAACTTTTATAGAATAAATACTTAAAAATAATACTATAGAGAGAAATAATGCATATACCACACGTATTAAAATTTGATGATAATGTTTTATGGCGCACACAAAATATGTAACAAAAAGAAAACATTCACAGTTTGTTGCTGTTTTTTTTTTTAATTACGATATATTTTTGGTTGTTGAAATTTAGACGGTCAAAATTGTAAAGGAAACTCACCTAAAAGAGGCAAAGCGGACTCGAAGTCAAATTTCGTATTTTCTCACACACACAAACTTTTAAAAACAAACGATTCTTCTGTACAAAAGATGCGTTCTGTTTCGTGATTTGCTTAAGCAACTGCCATTAGACGAAACTTAACGAAAAGTTTCTTTAAATACATTATAGTCAAGGTGCATTAACGTATACACGGTGGCAGCGCTAGAGCAAAATTACAACAATACAACAAAAACAGGCATCTGGTAAGCTATGTTTATCAAAAACATTTGTAAATTTTTTTCACAATTATAAACTATGAATGTACCTTTTCATAATTATAAATTATTTTTATTAAAATTATTTTTATGTTCACAAAATAATTTGTATATGTTCAATTCAGAATAAAACACTAAATTCACTTTCAAATATGTAAGCAATACATTTGACGTAAATAGCTTCCTATATTGCCAGTAGCAAAAAATTGTCACATGGCGTAGTGCTGCCACCGTGTATACATTAATGCACTTTGATTATAGTTATACATATTTGATTACATGAATTCGTACAGTTGGTTAAAGTGGCTTGAGCCAGTCTATGCACATTATGGTTAGGCCTTTAGCTTTTTTCGAAACTGACCACATCTGTATCTTATTAAAAGCAAAATTTATATGTTTATAACTTGGATGTCATGAGCTCAGTAAAAAAATAGGCCACATGTTGTTTGGGCAGAAACTGAAGGATCTCTGGGGTATCAAGAATGTCATCGTGTCTAACAAAGTGCATAAAAACTTATGCTGCAAACTCTGAAAAATTAATAACTTATTCAGATTCGTCTACCGCGCAAAATAGAAATATTAAAGCTGCCTTAAAGGACATGTTACACTATCATACACGATCGTGCGATCTACAAAATAAAGCATGTGTGCTGAAAAAGTACTAAAAATGCAACCGTGCAACAGACTTTCTGACAAATCGCGTGATTTGAAAAGTTTTATGAAACTTTTAAAAACATTATGGTTTCTGTGCGATCAGTGTGATATATATTGTGAAAAATATAAGAATATTGTTGGTGCCTCAAGAAAAAAATTTAGTTAATGTAAAACTATTATGTTAATAAGAGTTTTTAATTGTTTTATTGTGTATATAAATTATTTCAATCATACTTGTGTAATAGTGTGGCCTACAACGCCACTTTGAAGCGATTTTTTTAAGTCGGTCAGACTTTTGAAACAGTTTCCTGTGAATGAATCGTACGATCGTGTAGGATAGTGAATCAGGACTTAAGTGTATTGAAACTTGTTGAAAGTGCGGAAATAAGAGCTGAGTCAATTGAGATGGCATTTTTGATAAGTGGTCACAGCTATTTACCTAATGACTCAGATTTTGACATTATTGTGTCACATGCGAAAAAAATTCAACACATTTATTTGCCAACTGATTGGCACAATATAATAAAAATATGTTAAAAGAAAGCGCCCATTTAGTCCAAATGACAGACCAAGATTTTTTTTAACAAAACCTTTATAACAATCAATTATTAACAGAAAAGTAACCATCACAGAATTGCCAGTAAATTGGCTTAAAATACGCTGCATAAAGTTAGAACGATCCAAAATAATTTAAAGAAATTAACACAAAGGTTGGTATACCTATAATATGCTTTATAAATATACAAACAAAAGTGTTATGCCTGCGACTAGCAACAGAAACTACAAATGTTTTTGCTTCTATAGCGGTACACGATAACAGTTAAAAAAATGCCCTTCGGAATTTTCAACGAACATCTGTCATTGATGAAAAAATGGTTCCATACTCTGGAAGGCATTCAAGTAAAATTTATATAACGAATAAGCCCATACGTTTTGATTCCAAATTTTGGATACTTGCTTCATAAAATGGATAAACGAGTATGTATAGTTATAAGTCATATGTCGGTTCTCAGCAATCTTATAATAAGGAAATCGGTCTTGGAACTCACGAGGTCTTGAGTTTGCTGGTAAATGTAAAGAACCCAGAATGACACTACATATATTTCGCCAATTACGTCTTTTCATCTTATGTGATTTCTGACCACGGGTGCAGTTGGTATAATAAACATAAAAAATGACAAACATTTAAAGAAGAGTGAGTACGATTACATGTTTGATCGCGCAAACGAAATATTCGTTCTAACTTGGCATGATAATGCAATTGTTTCGTTGGCGCCTAATTTTGATACAATCGATCCTCTTACAACTGCCCGCCGTTATAACCGAAAATGTCATAAGTATGTCAATGTTGAAGAGTCGTACTTGATAAAAAATTATAACTTGCATATAGAAGGAGTTGATACAGCAGACTATTCTATATCCAACTACCGCATAAATGTGAGAGGCTGAAAATATTCTCAAATGCTGTGGTAAATGCATGGGAATAGCACTGCTTGTCCAAAGCTGGGAAAGTTCGAGGAAAAACACAACTTGAATTTCGTCAAAGCTCTCCCAGTTTCTGAGAATGAAGGCATTCAGTATGGAGAATCTCAAGTGCCAAATACCGTTTCTGCGAAAACCATTAGACGTAGAATTTTTTTTCTTTCACTGTCCTATTATCCCATCGGTTCATGAGTTTGCTATTAAAATTCAGTAAAGTCCGTTCACGTATAGCTGAGATATATCCAAAATTCCGAAAAAAGCCTTTTTTTTTGCAATTTTGTATGAAAACTTTTCAAAAAAAAAAAATTGTTTTTTATGCTTCAAACTTGACACAATTATTTGGCATGGCGAAAATAAATTGCTCCCCGATAACGGCCGATATATACGCGAGATATTGTTTAAACCAATTTTTTAATGAAAATATGGCGTAAACAAATTTAAATACTTTTTTTTTTGCTTAAAAGCAGTTATGGTAATAAAAATAGGTTACTAAAATTCAGAAAATGAAAATGTCTGATATCGGTCCATACATACCCGAGATATAGCCAAAACCGATTTTCCATAGAAATGGAAAACTTAAAAAAATTTTTTTTGCTTATATACCCGAGACATAGTCTAAATCGATTTTTCCATGAAAATGTCGCGTAAGCCAACTTGAGATTTTTTTTTTGCTTAAAATAAGTTCTGGTAATAGAAAGAGGTTACTTAAATACAAATTAATGAAATTTTCCGATATCGGTCCATGTATACCCGAGACATAGCTTAAACCGATTTTTTAATGAAAATACCGCGCAAGCAAATGTAAACACTGTTTTTTTTTTTGGTTAAAAACAGTTCTGGTTAAAAATGAGGTTACTTAAATACAGAAAATCGAAATTTCCGATTTCGTTCCATATATTCCCGAAATATAGACCAAACCGATTTTTCCATTAAAATTTTTTCTACTGCTTAACAGTTTTCGTTATAAAAGAAGCTTATTTAAATACTGAAAATTAAAATTTCCGATATCGGTCCATATATACTGGAGATATAGCCCAAACCGATTTTTCTGCGAAAATTTCCATGAAAGATTACCTCTTTGGCATGGTGATTACAAGGCAAAAATTTTTTCCCCTGATATCGGTCCATATATAACCGAGTATATTTAGTTCAAATTTGTAATATGTACTATATATTTCCGTGACTATTGTGAAGGGTATTTTAGATTCAGCCCACTCTTACTTGTTGGTATAGATTTTGAGCTAGAGGCACAATTGGACACTAGCTTTTTGAACATAAAGCTGACCAAGCAGTGACTGTTACTGGTGTTCTATATCACGAGTGTATTTTCTCGTTTCGATCATCGTAATTGGGCATCTAGATCGTGTAATTTAACACCATTAGATTTCTTTTTATGCAGGTCTTTTTCAAAGCCCATAAGCACCCGTGCCTTAAAAGAATAGATCCAATGCTACATCAACGAAATTCAGCATCATTTATTCGAAATTATTGTGTGCCATAACAAAGAAGAAAACATACTTTTCTTGCATTTTGTTAACGACTATAAGGTATATATTTTGTTAAAAAATAAACTAATTAATGAATCGCATATTGGGCGTCGATCATACATTTGAGAGCCGACGGGCATTTATGGTGAAGTTAGAATGTGCGTGCCAATTTTTTAAAAAATAAAATATTTGTGTATGGCAGCCTCCTAAAGGAGTAGAGATGGGAGGTATGTTTACATATATCTTTACACAAAACGTTGGTTACGTCTGGTGTAACACTTATGGGACATTTTATAGATGTTATCATCTTTTTCTTTGAATGTCGTTTGTCCCCACCCAACAGTTAAAAAAGATAAACAGTTAAAAAAGAACAAAATGAAACCTATTAACACGAATTGAGGCCCCTGTGCAACAATCTATGAAAGAAAATTTGCCGTTTTTTGACTGTGAAGGAAAGATAATAAAAAGAACCCTCAACGAATACATTCTACTACATTCAAACATGAGAATGAGAGAGACACACCCTTATCTGGGTTAAAGCGTAAATATAGTAAAGGACGTGTTGAAAGCAAAATTTGAACTGTTCTTTCATTGCTGTTTGCCTGGTAATCCTTGGGCGTTACCTTAAGAAGGGTTAAGATTCTGATGGACACGTGTCTGTTTTAAATCAGTGCTGCTTAAAAACTGCCTTTTTCCATTTACGCGGAGAGATTTTTACTTTGCATACCTATTACATGTATTTAATGTTTAAAAAAATTAAAATCATTTAAGGGGGACTTTATTTTATTCAGCATGGACAAATAATTTCAAGTGGTTGTTACAATAGAACAAAAAAAAAATCATCCAATAAGTGTTAATACAAAAGTAATTTAATTCTTTTTGAAAATTGCGTCTTTTATAGGATTAACAAACAAAATTTGCAGCAACCACCCAGTGGGAGGAGGGTTTAATGAAAGAAAAACAGCCGATAACTGTACGTAAAATATGGCATAGAGTTATTTAAAAACGTTACCTACTGTCAAAAACTCACCCTGAATACACAAAATTTTAATCTCTTCATAATGAGTAAGTAAGTATCAATGTGTTTGTGAAGTGTACGTACCTATGTGTTTGTGCGAATGTATGCAAGGGTGTTGACGCGCAGTTCCCATTTGTGTAACATCACAACTGTTTTCTATAACTTCGAGTATGACTCATCTTTAAAATATGTGGTTACATATTATTACACCTAGTTGATTTACTGTTCCCCTGGTATGAAATTTTGTTAGGAATTTCCTTCAGTTTCACATAAACTACACTATAATTACTATCGATGGGACGGACGTACGTTATATCATGTATATTTTTAGCAGATTTTTCGATTTCAAAAACATTCATCCTGTTGTTTTGTATGGTCAGGTTTAATGAGGCGTCCTCTATTGCAGAGTAGGAACACGAGTGATTATTAAAATCTTAACTGAAACATATGTTCACAATATTGCGCTGCAATCGTAACATTGAGTTGGGTGCCGGTTCGTGTCTTTAGTTATAGCTTTCATGCCATTGTGAATAAAAATTATATCCATAGTTATTACAAGGGATTTGTCCTGACTACTGAATAAAATGTAATAGAATAAAATATTACATATTGACTTGGAGTGGGTCATCGTCGAAGACAAAAACCTGTGCAGAAGTTCTAATGAAATAATAAAATAAATAATAGTTGTGTTCATTTACTAACATGTTTTTTGCAAATTTGTAACAATTGTTACTAGAAAGCGTTCATTAACCCAAAAAATGTGCAACGAGAGAGCGTCAAAAGAGCGTACAAAATTGACAGACAGGAAAATTCTTGCAAGTTTTTACAAGTAAAATTTTTATTCAAACAGCTGTTTTGCGTTTGCGTTTACAAAACAATATTTCTAAATTAAGTTAAAAATAAAAATATTTTGGAAAATTTTGAGAAATGGTAAACTTTTAAAACGATAAAAACTTATTTTTGTGTAACTTAGGAACAATAGAGATAAAATAAGACGTCTAATGGAAATGAACTAAGCAACACAGTATCTGGATATCAGTAGCAAAGGATGTTCCGTAAATTTACTTGCTCGAATGTGTTTAAAACTAGGGGGAGCAATTAAATTGACACTTAGGTGCTTCCATTTTTAATTATATTAATATTTTTCTAGTTTTAACCTCTGAAATGTTTTTTGTTAATGTTTGTTTGGTTAATTTTTACAGACCAGCTATTATTTTTAGTATTGTAAATATTATGATTACATAGGTACCGTTTAGCTACACTTTGAAACTAATTTAAAATAAACATGTTATGTGTAGGCAGGCTGTTATAACGTATAAAGCGGCCCATACACGTTTCAATTTAATTGTCAATTGAGTATTTCAATTGAATTGGTTCTTGGCCACACACTTCATAAACTGATTTGAAATATTTTCTTTCGTGCCACTATCACATTCAATGAAAGTAAACACAATTTTAAAAATATTTAACGTTTCCTTTGCAAACAAAAATTAAATATATTAATTTGACTGCTGATACACACACAGTACAATCGAATTGAGGGACTTACTAGCCAACTTGAAAAATCAAAATCGTTTGATTTTTCTTCAACCAACTCCACAACGTCTTGATTTACACAACAACCGACTCAAATGCAAATTGAGTTGAAAAGTGTATAGATATTTTATTCAAAAGTATATAATCACCCTTATAGTGTTTAGCGTATTTCGACTACACCTAGCACAAGATTAAATAAAATTGTAAAACTTTTCATTATTCTATTATAAGCAGTACTCGAAAAGCGCCAGTCTCGATAATGCTGAATATAAACGACAATAATCATATTTTTTTTATAATACACATATGTGTATGTATAATTTGTGCAAAAAATGGGTAGTTATTAAATACTCATATATATCTATACATAACAACACTACTCGAACTTGCAAATTTTAGCTAGTAAAGTGTTCATTTCCTTTTCACATTTTTGAGGGTAATTTTTAAAAATTTCTTCTTACTCCCTCGTTGCTAATTTTTACTAGTAAAGTAAATGAACACACCTAATAAAATTGTTTTAATAAACTTCTGAAAACAAATGATTCTTCCGTACAGAAGATGCCTTCAGTTTCGTACTTTGCTTAAGCAACTGCCATTAGACGAAACTTAACGAAAAGTTTCTTTAAATACATTATAGTTACACATATTTGGTTACATGCATTCGCACAGTTGCTTAAAGTTGCTTGAGCCAGTCTATGCATATTATGGTTAGGCCTTTACTCGTATGCAAGAGGATTTTAACACAAACTGGGTGCCCGAGAACTGAAGGTCAAGCCGAAATGGTGTGACAGGATTGATTGTAACCAGCATGAGAAAAATCAGAAAAAATCTATCCCATGCAGTTTGAAAATTATTACAAACTGCAACCATTTTTCGGTTATTGTGGTTAATTTTTTTATTAGTTATGTTCACTTACACTTTGGAACCGTAACCCTAAATAACATTTCTAGAACCACAGTCAAAAATAATGACTCTATTGCCCAAATTTTCTAAAATTAAGATTATTTGTTAAACTATGAATTTACAATTTATAAAATTTGTCGACTTTGAGAGGTCCTTCTGTAAAAAATGCACTAAAGTGCTTTAGCAAGTGTATAAAAGTTTGCACATTTAATCAGTACATTGGTACAGTACCTGTTAGTTTCATACTAAAATAAAAAGAGTAAATCTGTACACCAGGAAAGAGAGTTGGTTTGCTTGTTGGTTTCATCTTTTTCATTTTAACAGGTATTATTAGAGCATTTTTCTTTTTAAATTCTCAACAATTTATTTAGATTGTTGGGATATAAAGCTAAATGTTTGAGAATATCTTTCAAAAATTTCCAAAGTGTACTGATGATTAGGGTAGCTCCTATGAAATGTCGACATATAGATATAGATTTTTCAGAAAAGATATTACAAAGTATATTGGGTATAAGTAATGGTTTAAATAAACAGTCTATGCCAACATAAAGCAAATAGCTCAGCGAGATCAAAAATAAGTATTAGTGTAGCATGACTGGTCCTTTCCTTTTAAACCTTACAAAACTGCTTCTAGCTAATACTATTTTTCGCTATGTTCTAAGTAGAACTCCGACGAAAACTTTCTCTGTTTCGTGAACTGAAATTTGTCATCAATAAAAAATAATTTTAAAAACCTGCTACGTCAATATATTCCATAATAATTTTTAATATTTTACCCGCAATAGTTTATATGCTATGCGAGATTTGGCAACCCTGCAGTAAAAAACATTTTGAAAGTACTTCAAAATTTAATTTATTATATGGCACCCCATATGCGTTTCAACTCAGTTGGCAACTGAGTCGGTTGTTGTTCAAATCAAAGCGTGTGTGGCTTTGTCCAAGGCAAATTCATACCAGGTATATGCAAGAGCAATAAATACAGCACTACAAAAAATAAATCTTTTTCAAACGTCAAGGGAAAAATATAAACATAAAAAGGAATTAAAAAAAAACATAATAAAAAAATCTTTAATATTTAATTATTTGATCTTGTTTTGGTAAATATTTCTTATTTTTGCAGCAAAAGATCGTTTTATTTTATATAAAAAATTTAACAATATTTATTTTCAATATTTCGATAACAATTTGTTATCATCGTCAGGAAAATTAATATGTTATAACATATTAATTTTCCTGACGATGATAACAAATTGTTATCGAAATATTGAAAATAAATATTGTTAAATTTTTTATATAAAATAAAACGATCTTTTGCTGCAAAAATAAGAAATATTTATAATAAAAAAATTTACAAGAAAAGATAAACTTTTAATTATTTCGTGAAACTTTTAACTATTTCGTAAAAATTAAAGTCTCGGATCATGGAGCTCGGAAAGGTGAAAAAGGCCAGCCAGATTGCGGAGAATTCTGAATGATAGTTGCAATACAAAACTAAAAAATTATTAAAAAAAAAAAATTTTTTTTTTCAAATTTCTTTCAAAAAAAATTTACAACAAAAGAAAAACTTAATTATTTCGTGAAAGTTTTAATTATTTCGTGAAACTTAAAGACTCAGATGATAGAGCTTGAAAAGGTGAAAATGGCCAGCCAGATTGGGGAGAATTCTGGATGATACCTGGCGCTCAAGATAAATAATAATTTAAAAAATTGTTAAAAATTTTTTTTTCAAATTTCTTTTAATTATTCCATTGACATCTGGAAAAGAAAAGAAAATTAAAAAAAAGTTATCAGCTGCGCTGTCAATATCACCTGTTATGAATTCGCCTTGGCTTTGTCAGTTGATTAGTTTGGCAGTTGTCGAGTTAGTTGAAGAAAAATTAAATTGTTTTGATTTTATCAAGTTGGCTAGCAAGTCTTTCAATTCGATTGTGTTGTGTGTGTTCGAGTCTCCTGATCAGGTCTCAAAACATATATTTGTAATGTTTTTGCAAAGAGAACGTTATATATTTTTATACATTATATATTATATGTATGTCTATAATTTCATTGAATTTAACAGTTAAAATAAAATCTTTCAATTCAGTTTACGAAGTATTATGGCCCACTTACTTCATAAACTGAATTGAAAACTTAATTCACAATTGAATTGATTAACGTGTATGGGCCGCTTATTTCGTTATCAAGGCAGTTTTAATACGGTATTGGTATAAGCTTAGCTATCTTTCGTTTCCTTTGCGTAAATTTGTCAAAAACAAATAGACTTCCCGGCTTTTTCAAACAAAATTTTGACAACTGTTCGTAAATTCCACCAAGAAAATACATGTTGGTGTTTTTTGGTGCTGTATTTATTGTAATTTTCCCACTATCTATTAAAGCTGCCTTGTTATTATTATAGATCAGTAATTTTGTGCAGAATTTTATAAAATATGGTATAAAAAAATATTATTATTATAAAACTATACGTGAGGTGTATTTAGAAGCTTAAAGTGCAAACAAAAAATTGTTTAAAAACTCGAAGTAAATTGTAAACAAATACAAGTATTATTTTCAGCACATAAAATCGTCGTAATTACGATAAATCGTCAAATATGACAACAGTGCTTTAACTCATTATTAAAAATTTTTTTCTACCTATTCTCTTGAAAACCCGTTTTGTTTTAATTTTTTACCACAGTTCGAGGTATTTGGAGGTACTCGAAAAAAAGGATCTAAAAAAAGTCGTATAATCGTGCACCCTAATCAAGAGGCACTATTTATCTAAAAGATATGACAAAATATCTCCAGTCGATCGACCTCTGCGAAAACCATATTGAAGTTTGTTCACTAAGTAATTTATTCGATCCTTCACAAGATGGTAGTTAATTATACTTTCCAATTCTCTGGAAAGCGAAAAGAAAATTGCATTTGGGCGACAACTGGCATTTCATTAGCTAACTTCCAACATAATGGAAACTCATTAATATAGTAAAATGAGCTAAAAATGCGTTCTAATGGGCGCGCAAGCGTAGAAGAACATGGCTTCAAGGGCAGTGCGTGACTGCTATCTGGTTCAGGAGACATACTTTTGTAGAGATCAGCCAAAACATTACTTGAATTCGGAAAATAAAACACCTAATGCATCAGTGAAGTTATATTAAACTTCTTGTTTATAGCTTTGTGGGCTAGAAATGCAGTGTTCATGGTAAATTGCTAAACAGAATAGAGGCGAAGGTAAGTACACACTTAAATTCCAGCAGAAAAGAAAAAGTGTTTTAAAATTTACTATAATTACTCAACTACTAATCTCAAAGCTAATATGTAATTAGTTTCTTAAAATACAAATATTTACAAGTAATACAAAAATCTAATTAAAATTAAATTTGCCCTTTTAATATCTGTATTACTCAATTTTTATCAATTCCAAACGAAATGAGTTTGTGCCTGAACACACATGTATCAAGTCAACACCAAAGTACTAGTTAAAGTTAATAAGAAAAATGTCAACGATTTCAACAAAGCATCAAATGACTTAAGACTTCTTCTTGGCTGTTTTCTTGCAGCCGTTGATTAGTAAAGAGTCGAGAGGGGTGAGTCACAGATGTAACATGCGGCAACGGCTTATTTGAAAATCTAAAATGAAATTATTTCCACACAAATACGTTGATATAAATATCGCCACTCAAATTGACAAATAATCTAATTAGCTGCCAGCGATGAGTGCCAAGCGTCAAAAAGGCGGATGGACCCTCTTACTTGTTGCTGATGGAGTATGAGGAAAAATATGGAAACTTTGTAAGAAGAAATAATTTTGTTTGTTGTAAAAACACACAAAATTAAAACCATAAAACAATCTACTGTAAATCCCTTATAAAACATGTAGAAAACACACAACATTATGTCAAAATGTCAAATAGTGAAGAAGGTAATAAATTGTTTCATCTTTGTGAAAATTTTAAATTACACCGTTTCTCTTTAATAGAGTCAAAAGCAAAGCGCAGACTATACTATGGGTATTTAAGAAGTGAGCTTATTTTATTTTAAGATAATACTTTGAAAAGAACTGATTGGTAATATGAAATTACTAAAAACTAGTTTGTTGTCTAAATACCTTCTATATCTAGGAGGGTGGATTGATATTGAAGCTACCTAGCGCTAGATGGCAGCACAAACACAATTATTTTTTTTGAAATTGCGATTTGTCAAACGTCAGCTGTTACAATTTCACTTTAATTCATCGATTAGTTTATTTGTTGTAGTCGTTTGAAGTAAGCAACTTTTGAGTTCTTGAAAAAAGTGAATTTCGAGTTTATTTGAAAGGCAATATGGCGAAACAGACAAAAACAAATCTCGATAAACATTACGGTGAGTCTGTTCCGTCAGATTGCATGGTAAAATATTGGATTGCTGATACCATCAACAAGAAGACCAAAAGAGGTGGTTACTGAAAAAAATATCAAGAAAATCCTCGATATCGTTATAAATGATCGCCGTGTCAATTTACGTGAGATCGTTGCAATGGTAAACATGTCATATGAACGTGTGTTCAACATTTTGCATGCTCAGTCAAACGTCGAAAAAGTTCGACAGACCACTTCACAGCGATGTTTGGACATATTTATTTATTGAATTAACTATACAGTTGCAAATAAATTTGCCAAGTATAGGATGCACAGCATGGGCGGAATAAGGAAGACCTTATGCCCACGATGATATTGACAGTAATTTGCTGCGGCGCTGTGACTAACTATAACGACTTATAAATAAATAAGTTGGCGCAGGGTTAAAAAAGAAATACTTCAAAAAACTGTAAACTAATACAGCTAGTTGAGGTAAACAATTAACCGTGAGAGCCAGACGCAAAACTCTTGAAGACCGAACAACAAACACAAACCTGATCTTGGGACACACGCGGAATATTGCCCAACGATTATCTTGAAAAAGAATCCACAATCACGGGAAAGTATGGTCGTGCATTATTGATTGATTGATGTAATCGAGAATAAACGAACACATCTAAAGAAAACAAAAATTGCTCTTTCGTCAAGACTACGCACCGGTTCATACGGCATTAGATTCGAAGCTAAAATTACGCGAAAAACACTTCGAATTGGTTGGTCATCCACTTTATAGTCCAGATTTAGCTCCAAGTGATTTTTTCCTGTTTCCAAACTCGAAAAAGTGGCTCGCAGGAAAAAGATTCATCTCAAACGAAGAAGTGGTTACCGAAACTAACGCATATTTTGAGGAGTTCCCAAAGTCTTAGTGCTCAGATGGTATAAAAAAGTTGGAATATCGTCTTACTAACAGCCATACCAAAACAAAAACGGCAAGCGGTGAGTTTCACACCGCTAGTCGCTCATAGTAAAGCGCTATACCTAAATAAGAGCGCCAGCGCTGTGTCACCAATAAAACAGACATGTCATAAAACCAACAACTTTGTATTGTGTTTGAACAGGCTGTTTCAAAAAGCGTATTTAGCAATTTACTTATATATGTATGTACTTGTTTTATATTTATTCGGTAAAAATCTGTGTACATGTATGTGCGAGAATAACACACGGACAAGTAATTTTGTTGCACACTACAGATTTTTTCACATGACATAGAAAATTAATTTTTAATTTACTTTTAAAAATAATATATTTCCTAAGAACACAATCTTACCGTGATAGCGCTCTTAGAAGATGTACATATGTAGTAATTTTGGTACGAAAATTTTGCTAGAAAAATTACTCATCACTATTGTTTATGAGAAGAAAATTTACAAAGAAAAAACTAAGCATCGTCTTTTGCCGCTTTGTTAAAATCGGAATTTCGAACCGTTCAACGGCAACACCAAGAAAACGCAGCCGCTTTTGTTTAGGTGTGGCTGTAAGTGTATTGAGCTAAAAGGAGACTATGTTGAGAAATAAATGGTTTTTGAAAAAAAGGTTTCTCCCTACTTAGGTAGCTTAAATATTAATCCGCCCTTGTATATAACAAAAAATTTTGTAGTTCATTGCTCGCACACAATCAACACAGTATATGTTATATCTCATAATGATAGTAAGATATCGAAGCAGGTCATTAATTCTGGATTCTTATAATTCCTAGTAATCTTCATAGTAATCTTCATAGATCCCGCCTACTATGGGATATAAGCTGCCGAGTTCGTTTCTCGTCAAAACGTGGCGTGTGCCACATGTAAAAAAATTTGTTCCAGGTAACCTTAAGTTTAAGGTTCATAAAAAAGTTGAAAATTTGTTCCGAGAACGTGAATTCTGAAACCGCATTGCATTTTGAAAAACGCTTAATTGATTTTTAGGTGTTCTGAGGAACGCGAGTTTTTTCCGAAAAAAATACAACATGTGTTTTACATACGTATATATGTATGTGGTAGTAATATAAAACGAAAAAAAATTTGACAACAAATAGAAAAATTTTTCAATTTAGTTTTCTTCATGAAAATGTGTAAAATTCTTTAAACTTTTTATTGAAATAAAAAGAAAACATACTAAATTTTAATTGTGAATAATTTTATTGCGTTTTGCAAGTTCTGTTTTAGCAAATTCAATCAGTTCACTTCAATATATACATGCGAGTTGAAGTCGCAAATTTTAAGCTACTTATATGCGTTTTCCAGAACACCTATCTGGCGGTTTCAAATCGCAAAACCATATTTCTTGCGTTATACGTTTCTCAGAACACCTATTTGGCGTTTTGAAATCGAAAACGCTAAATTTAAGCGATTTGCGTTTCTCAAAACATGCACGTTAGTATAAGTACATATACTCGTATTTTAGAAGGATGAAATCAAATTATAAATTCGTCGATATTTAGAAAAACTGGAATAGATAATAAATTATTAATATGTATTATGATTATTTGAAGTTTGTTAAAAATCAATTCTTGTTTTGAAAATAACAAAAGTATCTTCAATCTTAGCACAATAACTCACAAACTAATGAATATCATGAGAGGTTAGTATTAAGGCAGAATTAGTTTGTACGTTCTTTTCCGTTCTGAGTCAGCTGTTTTGTTTCAGTTCAATATAAACTATATGTGCATGGTTTGTTTTTACTTTTTCGTTCTGTTCTGTTGCGGACTAATCTGTTGAAAATAGAATTCAACGTTAAGTGACGGCCAGACATGTGTATGTTTTACTTTTTACAGGTATGGAAACATTATTTTTTATACGAATATATATAATAATTAAGTTTTTTATTTGCTATTTAAGCTTCTAATATTTATACCAGTAAAAAATTATAAATAGCTTGTTTTCTATGTTTCCCAGCTATCTATATGTCGACATTTCATAGGAGCTACCCTAATCATCAGTAGACTTTGGAAATTTTTTGAAAGATATTCTCAAACATTAAACTTTATATGCCAACAATCTAAATAAATTATTGAGAATTTAAAAAAAAAAATGAAAGCTATTTATAATTTTTTAATGTATATATTTTTTTTTTTTTTTTTTTTTGTAGACAACTAAAAAAATTTGTTTCAATTAAAGATTTTTAAAAGTTAATACATTTTTATGAATTAAGCAGCTATGGATGGTCAAAATAATATTATTTTAGCGAGTAATAAATTATATTTTGTATAAGAAGTGTCATAAACTCTGCAGATTGTGAGAAAGAAGTGGGTAGTTTGATTACTATTCATAAATTATTAATGTGTTCCTTTTTTTTTGTGTTTTCACACAAGATAATATTTATGTACATATTTTATTATTCATTCCAATGTTTTGCTTTTTATTTCTGCTCTACTGTAAAAAACAGCTGAATATTTTTACGGAAAAAGTAATTGTAAAATATTTTCCACAGAAAAGAACGGCAACAGAAAGTAAAAACTAATGAGGCCTTTAACCGAAAAAAGGTAACTGCAATAGAACTTGCGCCATCTATGTGTTAAGCCCGGGACTTTTTAGCCCATGTAGCATATTTTTTTTAGTCTAGTTTAGCCTTACAACAAATTTTAATCTGTTTATAAAAATAAAAATATATATCTGTATTCTCACTGGAAATGATGTTACCACGTGTTTAATTTGATTTTCTTTTTTTAATTTCGATAAAGCATCTGTTTGTTTCTCCAATGTCATGTGGTATTTATAATTTGTTCTTGCTCCACATGTACATACCTACATACTACAGAAACCTACATATATGTATGTATGCATATGTAGTGTGGTACAACAGAATTGGTGATATGCTTAAAAAATAAAATTCTATTTATTCCACAAAATATTTTCCATCTCCCGCCAACCAAAATCACAATTCAACAAATAAATACGATTTGTAAAGAAGAGAAAGCTGCCATTCATTACATTTTCCATCGAGTATCTCGACAAGACATAATGAGACGAGCAAGACAATTTCTAATTAGTTACATTCTTCATTAACCACCGTGCACAAATTAAAAAAAAATGTATGTTTATGTATTTGTACAAAAACGAATAAATAATTAACTTTCCCTTAGGAGACGAAACAAAGCACTCGAGGAAGTAGTTGATGTTCCTTCTAGGCGTCATATTTGCTTGTCGCTGTTGTTCTTAAATTGAGCCTCGGTTAATATTTCATAATTGAGCAATTTATTTACGCCTTTTTTGACAAGATCAAAGTCGTTTTGCCGCTACATAATTCTTAGCATGATTCTGACTTAAAATATTTTTCTTTTTTCCCGGCGTCTGTTTACTGCGTGTCTCTGTGTGGTTTTGCAAAATGTTTGTAAATAAATGAATGCGCAAATTTAATGCTCAGTTAAGTTTTTGAATAATTTATGTTGTCAAGAAAACTATTTTAATGATTGAAATGAAATTGACAAATGGTAAAAATGGTGAAAGAATGCCTGAATTGATTATTTTTTTATTTACAATAAAAACATTAGACAAAAAAAATTACACATGTACATATGTATGCATGAGGGACTGTTTGATAACACAGTGTCTATTTCTTTTCTAAGACTGTTGCGCAAATTTTGAAGGTGCAAATACAGGGTGCCACGGTAATTCCATTGTAATCCCGGTTGTATGCAATGTGGCACCGTCTTGTGGATACCACATGTTAATTAAGCATGCAGTTGTAGCGTTAACAAGTTTTTAATCATACCACGATTATCGCTGCCCAAACACAGTAGGGTAATAATTACTCTTGACAAAATTGCACACCAGACTTCTTTTTTAATGGACGCAAAGGTGACTGATGAATAATTTGAGGGGTTTCCATTACCCAAAACCGACTATTCTGTTTATTGACATCCATTCAAATGTGCCTCGTCACTCATTATGATTTTTTCATGAAAATCGATGATTGATTTTGGCAAATTATTTTAACGATTAAAACATGTTGGTTTATCGAATATTTTTCCAAAATAAATTTGCTCCGTGTCTACTTCACGACTGTCAAATATGAACTATCAAGACTAATGTGTGCCACTCAATCCATCATTTCGGTGAAAGTAGGGTGGTGGCTCTGGATATTTCAAAAGCGTTTGACAGAGTGTGGCATGGTGCACTACTGGCAAAACTTACTGCTTTTGGTGTCGGTGATGACTTCTCTCGGTTTATATCGAGGTTTCTCAGAGACCGCACTATACGAGTTTTTATAGATGGGTCTCATCAAACGAGTTCAAGATTAATTCAGGGGTTCCGCAAGGCTCCGTTCTTTCTCCTATCCTATTCCTTATATTTCTAAATGATCTTCTCTACCAAACTTCCAACCCTATCCACTCTTTCGCAGATGACAGCAGCATTTGCCACTCGTACTCTTTTAGCTATAGGCCCAGCCTATCCGAGATCGCTGCCAAGAGGCTAAATATGAATGATTCACTGAATAGTGACCTTCTATTAATCTCCGAATGGGGTCGTAAAAACAGAGTCGCCTTCAACGCTCGTAAGACCCAATGTTGCTTATTAACACACAAACAAACGACCGCAAATGCTACTTTATCTGTACTCATGGATGGTATAAATATTGAGGAATCGGATGCTCTTGATGTTCTTGGAATGAAGATACACTGTGATGTTCGCTGAACACATTTTTCATGTCTCCAAAGAAGCATTCAAGTGCCCCGGGTTCTTGAAACGGACTAAGATGTACCTCGCTCCATCCGATCTACTTACTATTTATATCACCTATATCCGACCGAAAATGGAATACAACTCTCATGTTTGGGCCGGTGCCTCAAAGTCTATTTTGGGGTTACTCGACCGTGTGCAGGAGAGGGCGAAGAAGCTCATCGGTGACAGTAGGATATCCAATTCTATTGACTCACTGGAGCATCGACGCAGTGTGGGGTGTGTTACTCTGTTCTATCGTTACTACAATGGATTTTGCTCGGACGAGATTAGGGATCTTGTTCCCGAAACTCGCACATTTTTACGTAGCACGCGCTCATCGTCCAGAGCTCATCCATTTGTGGTCGATCGCCCGGGGAATCGCACTACGCATTACAGAGAGAATTCGTTTTTCAGCCGAACGCTTCGTCTGTGGAATAATTTGCCTGCAGACGTATTTCCTGTCTGTTATAACGTTGGAAGGTTCAAGTCAAATGTTTACAAACACTACTCCCTCTTTCCCCCTCCTCACAACCTATTTTCATAGTTCTGGTACAATGCACTGCTTATGAAGGGGTCATCCCCTGAGTACTGGTCCAATATAAAAAAAAAAATGGCGGTAAAACAAAGTAGTTTATCTTCCCGGCGGACACCCTGGGCTTTCTTCGGTCAATATGTTGTTTAAAATATGCTTTAGGTAATAACCATATGACATCCGCAATATTGCTTGATCTGACGGACAATATAAGGCAACACGCAAATGATTGCACAGTACCTGTGCTCGTGTCACTTGATTTAAAAAACAGTTAACTCTTTAGACTTTTACATTATAATAGTATTGTTCAGAGTAATAATATTGTTAAGGATTTTTATCACATCTAACCACCAGTGTACAGCTGTTGATCTGCTTGTTATAAAGGTACAATACTTAAACAAACATGATTTAAAGTACGTAAAATTCCAAGTAAATCTACAAATGGTGTTGTTGTTATTCTTGGATTCTTGGCATTTTGTGGTCTTATTGTTTCTTGCTGTCACTTGCTTATTGTTCGCAAGCATGTGTGTGAATGTGTATATGTCGTAAGAATTATATTTATACATTTTATGAATGGCTAGAATGGTCTTGATAATTGTAGAAGTTGTATGTCGGCTTGTCAAAAGCCTTTTTACCGTTGTACGTGGGCTTGTCAAAAGCCTCTTTCCAAAATGAAAGACGATTGTAATTGTGAGCGCTTGTCTAAAGCGACCTTTTTATTTTTGAGTTCAGAAGTAGACTGACTAAAAAATTTTCTTTACTTAAAAATTAAACTTAAAATTATTACAGAGTTTTTTGTATTTTTCTGCTTACTTGCTGAAACTTAAAATTATTGGGAAACTCATTTCCTCAAGTCAGACGTTGCATGAAATGATGTGTTTGCATTTATCAGCGCAAACACAATTTTAAAATAATTTCGCAATTTACAAAGAAAAATAAAAGAACAAAAAATTAATAGCGAATTGACTTTTTAGGTCGCCAACCTGTATCATGTTAATTTGAAATATTTCGTTGGAAACAATATTAAAAATGATGTGTTTGCATTTATCGATGCAAACACAATATTAAAATAATTTTCCAATTAACAAGAAAAAGAAAAGAACAAAAAATTAATAACAAATTGGTCACCAACTTGAATCGTGTTAACTCTTCCCCCTTTAAAAACGATTGTCCTCAATCGTTAAAAGTAGGGTAGGTCGTCAATTTTTTGTGGCTTTGATTCATGCAATTTGTATTGGGCAATCGCTTCTTGCATTGTCTTTATGTTCGGGGTTACTGTATGAACAACTAATTTTTCCCCTTTTTTTGCAAAAAGTTTTATTAGTGCCAGGGATATGAGCAATAGGGTAAATAAAGATAATGTAGTGTATTTTGTGATTGCAGAGTCTGACTTAAGTTCATGTATACTTTTAGTGTTATTAATATGCAAGTGGTTAAGCATTTCCAAAGATAACAAGTTTACGAATTCGTCTTCGACTGGTGTCTGTTGGATTAACGGCGGCGAAACTTCCAGACGGGGAGCTTCCAAATTTCTGTACAATTTGTCATTTATTTTGAGCGTTAGGTTATGGAATTTGATCAAATATGTTCCGTTAACTGTTTCATTATTTATTTTTCCGTGAAAATCATTAAGTAAGGTTACACCAGGAGAAATTGTCTCTACGTGGGGTATATGATACCCGTGGGAAATTGGACAAGACGAACTCGTTCCACTAAGAAGCGGTGGGATGCAAGTATCGTTGGATATGTCGACCAGTTGGTTCATTTTACATATTTTAATATTATTTACTTTAGAACATTTATCTGAAATGCCAAATGTCTTACGATTATTTTTCATTATTTCTTTAAATTTAATGTTTACAATTCTTTCATTTCTTCTTACCGGTTTAATGATAATATTGACATAATCTTCATTACTAGTGAGAGGGATTACAATGATATAGAGGAGTTTTCCCTGATTGTATAAGACTTTAATATTCGAGAGTTCGAGTGCTTCTTCTATGGATGAAAACAGAAGTTTATCTTCTGCTAATTTATTCAATGCTATTTTTATTTCTTCTTTATTCAAAAGGACTGAATTTATGATATTTTGTTTTGCCCACTGTATGGCATATTTTATATTGGTTAATTCCTCTTTCATAAATCTTAACTTTATTTGCATGCTGATTGCAGCCTCATTTACAAAATTACTGTCTTTCTTAATTGCATTATTTATTTGATTTGTTATCTGTGTGAGATTTTGCAATCTTTCGGTAAAAATTTCATTTATAATTACTTGCTGATTATTATTTTCTATAGTTTTATTTAACAATCCTGTTACTAATTCAAAATCGTCGTGATCCGGAGATCCGGCGATATATTTCCAAGCGGTTCCTATTATGTCAATAGCTCTCTTATTTCTAAGTTGCTCCTTTGGTTCTATGAGCTCGAGAATATCATAAATTTGGGATAACTCGTGGTTGAGGAGTGGAAAGAATGGATGGGATTTAGGGATAGTACGTCTTATCTGCGATTGCACGTCGTCTATGAAACTTTTGTATTTGTTCAATTCTACAGTGTGTATCATTTTGAAAGTACCGTTCTGAACTTTTCCAGGTCCATCGTTAATTGTCACGAGATGAGATAAAGTGTAATTGAAAATTTGGAACTCGTTGGCAGAAAGGGAATGAAGGGCTAGGAGGGTTAGTAATATTAAAAATGCTGGTCTCATTTCGGTCTTCAAGGGTTGAACTGGATTTGTTGATGTGCTGAATTTTCCCAAGGTGTTGGCGGTTGTAGTTGCTTTGAGATTATTTTTAAATTCTCCTTTTGAAGATGTTGACGGTTGTTGTCACTTCTTAGATCCTTTTTTAATCGAAATCTTGTTGTTTTAAAGTCACTTGTTGATTTTTGCTTTGCAATATTAGCTTTTTTCAGTTTAGTAGATTTGAAAAAATTTTTTATAATACTTTTGAATACTTTTTTTGTAGACGTAACGTTTTACTATCCAAAGTCAGTTTGTTTCACTTTAAAGTTTTAAGTTTTGTTTTTTTAAATGTTTTTGTATTTCTCCGCGGGCGTAACTTTTTACTTGATGCAAGAGTTCATTTGTTTATTTTTAAAGATTAAATATTTTTTCCGATGTTTCTATAACTTTTTAATTCATGAAAGAGTTAATTTGTTTAACTTTCCTTAAATTAAAACTTTGGAACTTTATAGTCGTTATTCGCGGGTAAAGCGGCTTACGTTCTACGCGTCCTTTTTTCCGAAAAGGATACTAAGGGGCCTCTTTCTTTACACGTATTCGCGAAGTACACGGGTAACTTTTAAAAACTTCACTCGGGCGCCAGTTGTATGTCGGCTTGTCAAAAGCCTTTTTACCGTTGTACGTGGGCTTGTCAAAAGCCTCTTTCCAAAATAAAAGACGATTGTAATTGTGAGCGCTTGTCTAAAGCGACCTTTTTATTTTTGAGTTCAGAAGTAGACTGACTAAAAAATTTTCTTTACTTAAAAATTAAACTTAAAATTATTACAGAGTTTTTTGTATTTTTCTGCTTACTTGCTGAAACTTAAAATTATTGGGAAACTCATTTCCTCAAGTCAGACGTTGCATGAAATGATGTGTTTGCATTTATCAGCGCAAACACAATTTTAAAATAATTTCGCAATTTACAAAGAAAAATAAAAGAACAAAAAATTAATAGCGAATTGACTTTTTAGGTCGCCAACCTGTATCATGTTAATTTGAAATATTTCGTTGGAAACAATATTAAAAATGATGTGTTTGCATTTATCGATGCAAACACAATATTAAAATAATTTTCCAATTAACAAGAAAAAGAAAAGAACAAAAAATTAATAACAAATTGGTCACCAACTTGAATCGTGTTAACTTAGATGTTAATGAAGTATAAATATTAGCCTGTTCGGCGGCAATTAGTGAGTTAATTTTTAAGCTTTGCGAAAGACAGTCATAAGTCAGAAAGTAGGAAGTCTGGTGTTTTGGTACACAGTGGTATCAAGTGTAAATAAAGTTGTAAATTAGTTAAGTACATTATTATTTGTTGTTGATTATGGTTTTTATATTGAAAAATTTTCCTGAAGAAGACACACAACGGAGGGTCGAAATATTGAAAATAAAAACCATAATTTTTACCAAAACCAAGAAGACCACTAGCTCAACAACAAATAATAATTTTAATAAAAAAGTTTCGAAAAATTTGAAGCAAGCAATTTAGTTAAGTACTGTATAACGCACAAGAGTGAATGTCATTATATAATTTACAATTGAAGAATCTGCAAAAGCATTTTTAGAGGCAATAACGTAATAACTGGTGTAATATGCAAATGTTCATGCAAAATGTTGAACATACGTTCATTAATCTCAAGTAACTTGACTCAGCGATCATTCGTAACGATATCGAGGATTTTCTTGAAATTTTCTTCAGTAACCATCTCTTTTGGCCTTCTTGTTGATGGTATTGTGCTTGTTCGGCCACGTTTAAATTCAGTAATCCAATATTTTACCATGTAATCTGACGGAGCAAACTCACCATAATGCTTATCGAGCTTTTCTTTTGTCTCTTTCGCCGTTTTCCCTTTAAACACTATATGAAATTCGCTTTTTTCATTTTTCCAGAAACACAAAAGTTGCTTACTTCAAACGACTTCAGCAAATAAACTAAAATAAATCGATGAATTTTAGTGAAATTTTAACAGCTGACATTTGACAGATTGCAATTTCAATTTTGTGTTTGTGCTGCCAACTAGCGCTAGGTAGCTTCAATATCAACCCACCTTCTTGTTTACTTTTTGCCATCACTATTAACCATTTCAAATATTTTTCATTGGTTGAGGTGTTGAGTGGTCGATATCTGTAGTTATTTGATGCTTTTTCGCCATTTCACTTTTAGGCTCGTTATTTTCATAATTGAAATACATATTTAATGTGCACCTGCAAATTTATTTGCTGAAGAAATTAAGAAAAAAATCAGATTCTTCATTTTACTTTCTTAGCTAATCTATTTTCCCCCTCCTACCAAAATATCAATAACTAAACTTCTGTAACCTCTTCGCACCTCATTGCCAAGCAAACACAAGGATATAAACCCAATTAAATCACTTAAATTCCCTTGTGATTAGCAGTTGTAAAATAAATTAAGTATTTGTACATTCGTTTATTCATTCAGAAATGCCCAACCAACCAACAGCATTTTAATTCATGGCAACATCAAATATTTACAGCATTTATTACAAATTAATTATTTAGACGCCTTGTTATCCATAATGACAAAAAGATGAGCGAGAGAAGAAACGAAAAAAATAAGACATTGTACTCGTTAAGGCTCATTGCATACCACATACATACATGTACATATTCGTATATGTATGTAAGCGTAGATGGAAGCATCTTTGTGTTCCTACCCCTAAGGGAATTCGTTGCTGGCTTGCCCAATACGAGACTATTTTATGCGATGTACTCGCATGCAAGTTATAAAATTAAACCGCTTCCCCTTAAGAATTGTCATTAATGTCTTCAGTTTTATGAGTATTTTTATGCCACTTTTTAAAGAAGCGTGAATTAATTGCATTTTTCCTTTTTATATTTTTTTAATGTACTTTTAGATTGTAAAAACAAGTAGTTTCTTTTGGTTGTAAGTTCATTTTAATTAATTTATCACCACTTGGGGGGGTTTCAACCACAAAATCAATTTCCTTTTAATGATGTAAACGCCTCATTGCTACGAAAATTAATGTTGTCTCTTATACGAGTATGCAGCAAATATGTCGCTGTAAAAGCCAAATTATTAATCAAACTTCTTTCCTATTCTCCCAATTGGTTCACAACCAATGAAAATTGTTGGGACATATTTGTCGTATTATGGCGATATAAATCTTGTCGAAACATACTTAACATACTTTTGCGGTAATAAAAGAAGAATAATAGAATGAAAACAGCATTTCACTTACAATTTAGAAGATTTACTGGGAACAAGTTCAGAAGATCTTAAATTTTGTTGTTGTTAATATAGATATGTTTTGTTATTGCCAGCGCAAGGTTGAAGATTTCGTTTTATTTTTGTTCATAAATTTAAACAAGATTTGTTTTTTATAATATTTCTTTTTAAAATGTGTTGATTTACCTGTTGATCTATACACATATACTCTTATGACACCCTACACACAGCAAAATACTACCAATGGAATTGAGAATACTGAAAACGCTGTACTTTTTTTCGACTTGTAGAAGATTATGTGTCAAAAGTTGTTCCCGCTTTACACACATTCATGCTTATTTATATACTTATGTATAAAATTTCTTTACAAATTTTTGACACACGAATCGCTTTATCAAAAGCTTGTCATTTCTCAAGCTTTTGATAAAGTGTGGAATGACGGCTTGATGCACAAAATAAAGTTAAACTTGCCTGCAAATACACACAAGCTTCTGGAAAGCTACTTATATGGGCGGAAGTTTGTTATCAGAGAAGGCGACTTTATAAGCCCATCTCAGCCAATCAAGGCAGGAGTTCCCCAAGGCAGCATACTGGGGCCTACTGTATATTTGATTTACGCCTCTGACATGCCAACGACATCCGGAATCCACACTTCGACCTTTGCATATGACACAGCGTTTTTGAGTGTTCATGAAAACCACCAATTAGCATCACGAAATTTACAGGAGAAATGTTAGAGAAATGGCTAAAACTTTGGAAAATCAAAGTTAATGAACGAAATGTATTCATGTCACATTCACACTGTATAAGCAAACATGTCCGCCTATCCAAATTAACAACTCACCTATTCCGCAGGTCAATGAAGTCAAGTACCTTGGTATAAACCTCGACCGTAGGCTAACGTGGAAGTCTCACATTGAAGCAAAGGTCACTCAGTTAAAACTAAAAGCAGCGCAGCTTTTTTGGCTTATGGGCAGAAATTCTACATTGAAATTAGATTGCAAACTTTAGTTATACAACGCAATACTAAAGCCTATATGGTGCTACGGTATTCAGTTATGGGGCACCGCCTCAGCGTCAAACATTGAAAAAATCCAAAGGCAACAAAACAAAATTCTTCGAACGATTACTGCAGCTCCATGGTATGTGAAAAATTCACGAATTCATAAAGATCTGAGTATTCCGTTGGTAAAAGAGGAATTATTTAAGTACGCGACAAGGTATGTCAGTAAACTGGAACTTCATCCAAACCCTCTTGCGCGTCATATACTTAATTTTGGCGGCCACAGTAGGTTGAGAAGAAGGGATACCGTTGCCACCATCAGATTGCTCAATAGGTGATTTTACCGAAATAGCTCCCGCAAAATAAAACTTTTTGTCTAGCATTGGCGGGACTTAAGTAACAATCAAATTTTTTTTTCATTTTAGATCACATTTTTTAACTTTAAATTTAGTATTAAGATTTGAATACTTATTGTTAGTACATTTGAAGATTCAATAAATAAAAAATGCCTAAAAAAAACCAATCGCTTACACAACAATGCAACACCATGTGCTTTTGTTTGGTAAAAAGAATTCGCCTTGTTTGTAAGTTAGCAATCATTGATCACAAAGTGTTGCACACATTATTGAAGAGATGCAATGTTATTTTCCAATACATTCACAAAAATATACGTATAAAATATTTTTGAGAAAGTGTTAGAAGAATAATCTCACGTACAGGAAACTTTCGGTAATTTTCTTCATATTCCTTTAAGAACTTGATAGAAACTTGTGAGTTATGTTTCGGTCAACCATATAGGTCAAAGGACCTATCATTTGACCGTTACTGTTCTTGTGGGGATATGAAATACACATAAAATTTTAATCTTCTTCTCTAATATTATATGATGGTATCATTCGTCTGGCTCAAGTTCAATCCTGGATTTAGTCAAGAAATATTTTTATTTTCTAATTATAACAATAATTGCCGCGATCAATAAGTTTTGATCAAAGAAGGAAAAAATAATTGAATACACTAAAGCTGGGGGACAACTAGCTGTTTGTCACTCGCTACACTGCTCATCAGCACCCACTAGGATTCAAACTCAGTACCATGTAAACATGATGTTTGTTCAATACGGCCGCTTAACCAACTCAGCCCCCGAGTTCTTATTCATTTAATACACAAACTACTTACAGAACACTACATACTCGTACACAAGAATGAATACATTTGATTTCATAAAAACGCGGTGCAACATTTGCACCTGTTTTGAAAAAATTTAAATTTTTGCAAATTTGAGCTTGTCGTTTTACGAGATTTTACGTTTGCTTTAAAAAAAAAGTTGTAAACGATGTAAGTAATGCCGGCCATACACAGCACAAGTTCAGTGCTCAAGTCTGGCACTGCGCAAATGAAGCTTGCGACTCACAAGTATATGTATAAATACTGCCCTTTTATATTGCTTGCTGCAGCAATAAAGACAAAGAAAAGAAAAAAATGGAAGAAAATTGCAAATTTCGTCTAAAAGTGAATTTAAGAACTATGTGTGGATGACCAAAACTTCTTAACTTTTCGCTTGCTTGAACATTTTCAAGGTTCCTTCAAGGAACTCTGTTCAGAATTTTTTTCTACACTCAATTCTTATTGTTTCCATTTTAAAACACGCCACACAACTGAACATCTTCAACATACACTACACAAATTCACTGAACAGTTTTTCAAACTTGAGCAAATACTTTTAGTTTTATTTTTGCTCAGTTCACTGCGTAACCAGCGCAAACACCTCCTTACACTGCACAAAACATTGCACCCCGCTAGACTTGAGTACTGAACTTGTATAGCCGGCTTAAGCTAGACGTAATCGTTAAATCTCAAACAAGATCCCACTAACTCCTTTGCCAAGAAGTTTGAGATCATCTTCCCAACAAGGAAAGAATGGGGCACATACCCCTGTGCTGTGGGATGGATCACAAAAATGGTACACGGATGGATCCAAAACACTCCAAGGAGTTGGGGCAGGAATAGTTGGGCCTAGAGCACGCAAGTATTTAACTCTTAGTAGAGATACCACAATCTTCCCAGCGGAACTATACGCAATAAGGGAAGTGGTAAGAATACTCTGCCATAGGTGACACAAGGAAGTACTTATCAAAATATTCTCTGATAACCAATCATTACTAAAAGCCCTGAGCACTTCACGTCCAGGTTAGTACTGGAATGTCACAACAGGCTAAATGAACTGGCAAGCCAGAATCAGGTTGCCCTAATCTGGATGCCCAGAATTGAGGGGCACTATGCCAATGAGATGGCTGATATCTACGCCAAAATAGGAGCAGAGGGGACTTTTATTGGCCCCACTTCAACATTTGGCTTCAACAAGAATCTCCTTAATGAGAAGATGAAGAAATGGACGGAGTCCATCAGAATTAAACATCTGGTCTCGAATATTTCAAGAAATTTCTAACTTTGATGTCAAGAGGGCCGAGTGTGCTCTAAGACTGGACAGAAAAAACGTTAGAACACTGCCAGGTGCACTTACAGGTCATTATACCTGCCTTAAGCACCTGTACAGGATGGGCATTTCCAACACAGACATTTGCAGATTTTGCGGTGAGGAAGAGGAGACAATGGAGCCCTTGATCACCCACTATGGAGCATTGGGACACAGGAGATGTAGGCTGCTACAAGCGCATACGTTAAATGAGTGGGACTTACTATCACTCCCATAATGGGGCAAGGGGACACACAATAGATCTACAAAGGTTGCAGTGCAAGCGGTCGATAATTGCCACATCCTATCAAAATAGTAAAAATAATTAAACAATACAACAAAAACAGGCATGCTTGTCAAAATATATATGCTTGTCAAAAATATTTGTAACTTCTTTCACAACTATTTGAATTATTTTTACATTCACAAAATAATTTTTAAATGTTTAATTCCGAATTAACCGCTAAATTCACTTTCGAAAATGTAAACAATACATTTGACGCAAATGGTTTACTATATTGCCAGTAACAAAAAACTGTCATATGACGTAGCGCTGCCAGCTTGTAGACGTAAATGCACCTTGAGTATAATTATGAATATATGTATCTGATCATCACTGAATTAAATTATGCATACCATGATAAAACAATATCCGATTGGTAAAAAAGAAGGAGTAGCAGGCCTTCTAGCAGGGAGAAGTCATTTTTACTTGATTACATATTCATTTATTCTTTTACATGCTAGGCAGCCAAGGCCTGTCAAACTTCCTTACACAGTATGTCTTTAGCAGTTCTCATGAAAAGTGTAGTTTAGTAGGCCTTATTGCCGGGTTTCTTACGAGTAGCAGGAATACTTCATTCAGGGGTTTCTTAGCAGGTCTGAGTCAATAATTAAATAAATGATAATACAGTGAAATTAACGAAAACATAATGATGTTTTGGAAATTTATTTTGTTCAATAAATGAAATGCTCCGCACCAGCCTACTTTTTTTTACTGAATTATTTCTTACACTAAATGAAAAATTCGTGTCATATCTTGTGTCAAGCTGTATGACATTTAAATTGTCCGTACAATTTTGATCTGTTTGGTTAGCTTCTTTACTAATGCGACTTTTGATTTCCGTTAGATACTTTTCGCTTTCTAATTTTAGTAACCGTATTTACGTTCTTTTATTAATTTTTTAGGCTTTATTTTAAAACTTACCGCTTAACTGTTGAAAGTTAAATTAGAACTACTTATGTAAATCTAATTCTGGTTCTCTTCAATTTCTGTTTTTTGTCATTGGAATCTGATCTTATTATTGTAATGGGGTTTCCACAAAAAATTTTTTTAAACCTTCCTGTAGTAGGAAGCTTGTAGAACTTCTATAAGATCTAAAATTATGTCTTAGAAGCCCTTTTTACAAAGACGTTTTGAAGTTTTCCGCTGCGACATCTTTCCATTCTTAACTTTATTTGGTAATATTTGGATAACTATATAGGGATACTTTCAAGTCGACCTCTACATATTTGCTGAGAAAACGTTTTATTGCATTTCAAACGGAAGTAATTTAAATTAAAAATTTGTTTATGATTTTCTTTATTTCAAACAGTCAAGAACCTTCCCCACACACTCTTTGAAAGATTTTGTGATCTTCCCGCCTGTCAAATCTACGTTTGTATGTATGTGACAGCAGGCCTGATTGTCTAATGTATATCATCTACTCGTACATTTGTATATGAGTAACATTTCTACACTTGCAACAACAAAAATAAACGTTTTGTTTTAAGACTACAGAAATATATTTGAAAAAAAAAAAAATAATGAGCTCTTAAGTGTTGAGTTATGTATGTTTTAATAATTTTGTAAGGTGCTTGCCAAAAATGTTTTTTCTATTTGGGGCTTTGCGAATATTCAACCAATTATTTTAATGACATTTTATGATTGTCGTTACATTTTTCTCAATTAATATTTAATGTTTCTTGTTGTTGTTAATGAGCATGTCTTTTGTTGTTGTTAATAATTTTTCAAAATTCTTATTAAGGTTAATTAGAAAAATTTAATATTTTAGAAATTTTTATCAATTCGTCATATGAATGAAATTCAAAGTATTTGTTCTTGTTAAGTGTAAAAAAAGAGTTTATTATGTGAAGAATTCAAACACAAAAGTGAAATATTATTTTTAAAATATATAATTAAGAACTATAGACATGGAGATGAAAAATACAAACATCCATATACCATATATGGTTAAATAATATAACACAGTGGCTTGCATTACTGCAGCTGGACTAATTATCTAAAGTGAACTAAACTTGTTATCGCTGCAAGCACAAATCATAAACAATCAGTTTCGTTTTAAGAGTTTAACCGATAGAAAAAGAGCAATCAAAAATGTAGAAACTGTATGTTGATACCGGAGTGTTAACATTGGCAGATCGGGAACTTTTTTCGAAATGAGGATAAACAAGTAACAGTGTAGTATATTCGGCTGGGTCGAATCTAAAATACCGTTCACAGTGGTCAGGTAAATATTTGTATATAGTATTTATTACATATTTGAATTAAATATGCTCGGTTATACTATATGGACGATATTGGGGGAAAAAAATGTTTTTCATTGAATTTTTCATGAAAAAATCGGTTTAGGTTTTATCTCGGATATATGTGGACCGATATATTAGTAACTTCTTTTTATTAGCAAAACTATTTTAAGCAAAAAAAAAATTAATTTTGTTTTAGTTCGCTGACACGACACTTTCATGGAAAAATTGGTTTAGACTACACGGGTAAACAAGGACCGATACCGGAAATTCTCATTTTCTATAACCTCTTTTTAATACGAGAACTGCTTTTAAGCAAAAAAAAAAAAAATGTTTAAATTCGCTTCTAAGCGAAGGTTTTGTGCGATTAACAGTGGAAAAATGTCCATTTGTAAAGTAAATGGTTTAGGAAATTATAAATAACGCTAATAATAACTGTCAAAACACAAAAAACAAGCTTTTTCATTTATACACGTCTCTAACATTTCTTTACACCTTTCAAACAAATGAACAACCGTTGGTTGCTACGATTTGCTCTTTGATAGTATCGAAAACAAAAATTCAAACAATTGAGATATTATTAGAGCATTTTTGTTTTCAAATTCTCAACAATTTATTTAGATTGTTGGGATATACGAGTAAAGTTGAATGTTTGAGGATATCTTTCAAAAGTTTCCAAAGTCTACTGATGATTAGGGTAGTTCCTATGAAATGTCGACATATAGATAGCTGGGAAACATAGAAAACAAGCTATTTATAATTTTTTATTGGTATCAATGTTAGAAGCTAAAATAGTGAATAAAAAACTCAATTGTAAATGATTTAGTTGATATACAAAAAAAAAAAAAAAATAATTTAAATACTTACGTTATTATTCATGAAAAATATTTCATTTTTATACTTTGTAAGGAAATTGGTCTAATAAGAGCCTTTTAAACATAAAACGTTTCTTTTTTTAAATATAAATAAGGCAGTTTATTATTTGCAGTTGAATTTAAAATATAGTAGATAAATACGACTTCTTAACAGATCCAGTATGAACATTTTTACATTAAAACTGAAATGCTAACATTGTGCCATGTACCGCATACACATGTTTGTATGATGCTATGAAATAACCTAGTGAAAACTTCTATTGCTATTTTTACGTGTTAAAGTATTAAGAAACATACTATTTAATACTTCAACTTTTGTATTTTAAGTCATTATTTTAACATGGCAATGTCATTGGAGGCAAGTACTTACCGCTCTCGAATAACTATTTGAAAATGTCAATACAAAAAAGTCATTAAAAATCTAATTGTTTATATTGTGTATTCAGGTTGAGTTTTATTTAGAGAGTGAACTTAGCCTAAGATTTAAATTTGAGTTTATCACTAGTGAATGATATATTCAGTGAATGCTTTACTCATTAAGTATTATAATACAACTTATTATACAGGGATGGAAATTTGCATAAACCTACAATATACCACAGCTTAAAAGCGCTTGATTTATGCGTTGGAGTCGATAAAAACTATCAAAATGGCTGAAGATGTTTTGTGTAAATGCACAAAAAGTAACGCATACATTTAAATAATATAAAAAGAACATGACTTAAAATCATGGTAGCTTACCATGATATAAAGTCGTGGACATGACTTTAAATCTTATCTTATTAGCTTATAAGTCCTTGATTTACGAGTTGGTGTCGACAAAAAATTTTAAGATGTCTTGTGACATTGTGTTAAAAATTTATAGTAAATACATTATATAATACGAGCCTGGCGCGCATATGCAATGTTAACATCACGTTTACACTGGGTATTCATAACCTTTAAGTCGTAATGGCAGCAAAATAAACGACACGAATAGTAAATTTGCCAGAACAGCAAAATTTATATAAGCAAATATTGATTTACTACATTTTTCATTTTGTAAAAATGTTTAATCCTGTTTCTATCACCTTATCTTAAGTTTTAGCAAATTCAAGTGTTACTCAAATTATTTCATTCAATTTTCATTGCAAATTTTGCACTGTATTGTATATATGCCAAGAACAACTACTTACATACGTATATATACAACATATATTAAACAAACCATTATTTAACTAATTATATTTAATGCAGGCGGTAAATAACTATGCTATTGAAAAAAGTATTCTAAGGTAAGTGCAACCCACACTTTACCAAATTTTCGCTGGGATGTTCTAATTCCCAAAAACCAAAAAAGTGGGGATATTTCAAACTCTACTTCATACAAAATAAAAAATATTATTGATGTAAATGCAAAACAACAAGCAACAGTTGTATTTCTTTCAACATTCTGCAAACAAAATAATTATAAATTAAAAAAAAGACATGTTTAATGATGTAGAAATTGTGAAAAATGCAATTTAATTGCATGGCCTGCATTAACAAAACTGAAAAACCAAAACGAAAAGAAGAAAAAACTTACAAATATATAAATGAACGAATCAAATACTCAATAGCAGAATTTTATGAATACGTAAATACTCGTATATGAAATATTTTATATAATACAATTTTGAGAGGGGAATGGAACAGTTTCGCAAATCGTCTTATTAATCATAAAAGCTCATGCGTTAGTTTTAGGGAAAAAGTTCGGTATAACATTTAGAAAGAGGAGGGGCACAAGAACCAATATTGAAATTTCTATTTAAACCGATGCCCTTTGCAGCTAATGCTCAATTTCGTTCATAGTAATTTACTATTTCTAAGTTGTTTAGTACACACAAGTGCATTAAAGTAGAGACAAATCGTTAAGAGTGTTGAGGCAAAGTAAAATAAATATTTCATTTTTTTCTACGACTATCATGTACTACATACAACGAGTATGTAGAAGTACCTTTATGGTTTGAATATTCAATAACTCTTTTACTTTATCTATCTTCTTTAGTTTTATTTCAGAACTTTGTGAAGACTTGGGGAATTTAGCAATCAAAGGTCAATAGTTTTGATGCAACGTATTTATCTTAATTTTTTAATGTGAGTACTGGACATTCAGCACCTACAATAAGCCGCCAGGTTGCAAATTTTCGACAACATGATACAGTAAGTCACTACACCGGAAAAGGACGTAAGTTCCACATGCAAGAAAATATCCAGCGTGTTGCGGATAGTGTACAGTATTATTTTCCTCAATGACTTTCTCTATGAAACTTCCAACCCTATCCAATCTTTCGCGGATGACAGCAGCATTTGCCAATCTTTTAGTTATAGGCCCAGCCTATCCGAGGTCGCTGCCAAGAGGCAAAATATGAATGAATGAATGATCTTCTATTAATCTCCGAATGGGGTCGTAAAAACAGGGTCGCCTTTAACGCTCTTAAGACCCAATGTGGCCTATTAACACACAAACAAACGACTGCAAATACTGCTTCATCAGTACTCATTGCTGGTATAAATATTGTGGAATCGGATGCTCTTGATGTTCTTGGAATGAAAATACAATGTGATGTTCAAGTGCCTCGGTTTTTTGAAACGGTGTAAGATGTACTTCACTCCATACGCCCTCCTTACTAATTATACCACCTACATCCGACCGAAAATGGAATACAACTCTCATGTTTGGGCCGGTGCCTCAAAGTCTATTTTCGCGTTACTCGACCGTGATGTAAAATTAATACTATAGATGTAAGGTTCTATTTTAACCATCTCTAAAAATAAAACATTAAAATTTACATGTTAACTTGTAACAAAATCTAGATTTTTCCTAAATAAAGAGAAAAAAAAAATTATAAACAGTTTGTTTGTTACGTTTCTCAACTGTCTATATGTCGACATGTCATAGGTGCTACCCTAATCATCAGTAGACTTTGGAAATTTTTGAAAGATATTCCAAAACATTCAACTTTATAGTTAGATGCATGATCCACGACAAAAACGCGCCCGAATATGAAAAAACCGGCTCTAAACTGGTTAGCGAAATGATTCCGAATTTTTTTGGTATTTCCAAAATCGGCTTCAGGAATCTCCAAACCCTCCACTTCCCCGGAAGCAATTTTCGCACTAAAGCAGCAACACTGTATATACAGTTTTATGTACCTACATATGTAATAATCTCTCATATGGCAAAGGTTTCCAGTGTTGCAAACATACAAACAAATAAACAAACATACAAACTAATATAAACGTGTTGAAAACAACGCTTTGTAATAAATATGTAGTGCTTCCATACTCCCCGTGCAAAATTGATGCCTCTTCCAGCAGGTATGTGAGCGAATCTCTAACATTTCTCTCTTACCAACCTGCTTCGCACGAGGCAGTACGAGTATTTTTGGCTGGGATGTACGTACGTATTTTTTACATTTTTGTTTATAAGCATTAATAAAAATTTGTCAATTTTAAATATACACTCATATTTCACTCATATTTCACAATAATCTTCCTGCATGTGTCTTAAGACTTTCCTTCCAAAAATCTTTTTTCAACATTTATTAATCCAATTTATGACAGTGGCACTTATGGGATGTATGTAAATGTGTGGTTGAGAGCGAATGAACACCCGCCCGCCATCCAGCCAATGCCATCATTATTTACAATGATAAATGTCTTTAGTTAAAAATCAACTTGTAAATCTGTCACGCGTCGTTGTAAATCATCACAGCACCGAACCGCACAAAATAAGAAAAACTTGAGGAAAAAATTTAATTTTAATCTGTAGTCATATTCCATGCGGTGACACTTATTTGCTTTCAAAATTGTTTCTTATGCAGATGTTCTTTCTTTTAATTTTCTTTGCTAATGAAACAGGGAAAATGTTTAAGGTTCAGTGTTTTCAGTAGTTGGCAGAAAGAAATTGTCATTACGAGTATTTCCACTTATGATGCAATTTCTTTGAAATTTCTTCAAAATGAAAGTACTTGAGAAATTATTTGAAATGGGTGTTCCCTTAACAAATCTATTACCAGCAACATGCTTAAGAGCGGGGTGGGTGTAGGTGTGAATGATTTAAGATGTTAAATAAGGATTAAAAGGAGGTGTTGGTTACAATAAGAAAATGCTTAATTAAAAGGTTGGGAAAATTCAGTGTTAAATGTACAGATGTATTCTGTTGTGCTCGTTTGTTAAAGTGATATTTTAAGCGATAATTCAAAAATAAAATTCAAATGTTTATTTCGCGATTTCATCAATTTGTTTTTACATAAATTAAGTTAAAAACAATTGACTAGATGATATGAGTAGTCAGTGGAAATCTAGCGCTGCCAGCTCAATGTATCGATGCTTTACTTAAGATGTGAAAATCACGATATATAAATAGTGCGAACCAAGACGGATTTTGATAAAGTGCCAACACTAGCAAATGCTTACAAAACTTACTATCAACCAAGCAATAAACAATAGCTCTACTCACAATCTTTTGCACTTGAGATTGTGTATTTCTAGAATTGCAAATATGGTGCAGCTACATTATACTTATATTTAGTTAGTCTAAAGTAAAAATATATTCATATATTTTGCAAATGCAATGATGCAAGACCAGTTGCATAAGATTGTGAATAGGGCTAATAACTTTGAATCAGAAGCATTTACAAAATGGACGAGTATATTTTTACTATACATTTACAAAACAAACAGAAACACACTTGTAACACTTTTGCGCAGTAGTTTATGTATACGAAGGCTGATCAATAAATAACCGTTATTTCCAATTATTTCAAAAAGTATTTATTTATTCATCAACAACTATCTTGCCCCTTTAAAGTAATCCGCCTCAGATATAATACACTTATGTCAGCCAACAACTTCTGTTTTTCTTTATCTCCTCAAAACGCTTTCCTTTCATCGGTATCTTATGACCTTTTTAAGGAAATCTGTTTCGTCGCTGACGAAGTTCAACAGCTCCTGAGCGATGTCTGAAGTTGTGTTTGTTCAAAATTTTGTAATTTTTGAAGAGCACACCAAAACACAACAAACCTTTTTACCTGTAAAAAACAAACTGACAATCCGAAATGGCTGATATTGCCAACATACATAACAGACATGTGTACCAACATAACAGGAAAAAATGCGAAAATCGAATTTCATCAGACCATGTACACTATAGGCATATAGGATTGCAAAGAAATATCTGGTAATAAGAAAACGAATACGATCAACAAGAAAAGCAACTCACCCTCGAGAGCAAATGCTTGCAATTGCATAAGTTTGAAATCTTAAATACTCGAAGTTGTGAATACCGCTGTTATCAGTTTTATTTAGATTTTTCGGATATAAAGTTGAATGTTTGATAAAATCTTTGAAAAATTTCCACAGTCTACTGAAGATTAGGGTAGCTCGTATGAAATGCGAAACATAGAGAATATAAATGTTTTGATTGGTATCAATATTAGAAGCTAATATAGCGGATAAAACTCAATTGTTTGAAAATTATTTTTCTATAAATATATAAGCACAAAAGTTAAGAGATTAATCTCTTATAAGACCCGTCTTAACTTACGGTTGCCAGGTTTGGTTTAACATTTCTCCCTCATATGTGCAAAAACTGAGAAGTTTCGAATGGAAATATGTAAGTAGTTTTACTGGTTTGTACAGAACGCACAAGAGTGTTTATAGAAAATATGTTTCAGACAAGAAACTGTTCAATGTAGTAAGAATAAGCAGAATAGATTCATTTATAGGTAATTTAATAAGAGAACACATACTTAAAAGCACTACAGTGTGTGAAAACATTTTTATTTCGGCACTTTACTATGTGCATGAACGCAGACGCATTTGTCTTTCCTGATAAACATGGTCGAGAATGCGATAGCTACTCCTATATTCTTCCACATATGATCAAAATATCAGATCAAAAAATAACCGTTATATTAAATTTTTTCAAAAAGTATTTATTTATTCATCAATAACTATCTTGTCCTCTTTAAAGTAATCCCCCTCAAAGATAATACACTTATGCCAGCGTTATTTCCATACTTCGAAATACTTCTGAAACGCGCTTTTTGGTATCGCCAACAACTTCTGTTTCGATATTTCTTTTATCTCCGTAATCATAGCAAATCGATTTTCTTTTATCGTTGTCTTCATTTTTGGGAAGAGGAAAAAGTCAGCGGGCGTCAAGTCCGATGAATACGGTGGTTGAGGCGTGATAACGGTTTCATTTTTGGCCAAAAACTCACGCACAAGCATCAATATGTAAGTTGGTGCATAATCATGGTGCAAAGTCCGTGATTGTTTTTTCCACAATTCTGTGCGTTTTTGACGAATTGCTTCGCGCAAACGGCGCATAACTTCAATGTATGTATTCAGTGAGCAAAACCTTCACAATAGACCGAACTGGACGCTTCCATTGTAATGATTGGGCTTTGGTTTCAATGATTCGACATCTGTTTTGACGTTTTTGAGGAAATTTGAATCGTAGCTGACGATGTTCAACAGCTGTTGAGCGATGTCCATGCCACAAAATGTAGCTATTTTTGAACAATCGTCGCTACCGTACGTCTCATGCCTAAAACATTCTTAAAAATTTGCTTGGTATTAGCCGAACGATATGTCAATTTCATCAGCCACCTCTCTGATACTGAATCGACGATTATCTAAAATCATTTTCTTCACTGCTACAATATTTTCATTGGTTGTTGACGTGCTCTGGCGACCAAGACGAGCATCGTCATTGACATCTTCTCGGCCTTCCTTAAACCGGTTATACCACAGTTGAACTTGTGTGCTGCTCATAATAGACTCACCACAGTCAATATTTCAAATGTCCTTGCGCATTTAATTTCATGAAAATTTTTCTTTACTTTTAACCTATTGGTTAATAGTAATTCGATAGGCATGTTAATTAATAAGAGTAATAGTCAGTCATTTTTATATGTATACAAAACGTGATATTATTTACTAAGAAATAAATAAAACTAATATTAAGCCAAAACATCAAAAATTTAGTATTACAAATAGTTTTTGTAAATTTAGTTTTAGTTTCCCAACGCACACATTTGTATGATGTATACATATATGTATAAGTTTTAACACACCGTCAGTCAGCCACCCTTTCAGATTCAACAAAAATTGTTTGAATTCATGTTGAAGGGCCATATAAAATGTTGATAACAAATCGCGAAGTAATGCACTGAATTGTTAATAAAGTGACACCACAACACATTTTCTACATCATAATATTTGCCGCTTTTCTAAATTCGTTTAATACAAACAATGTTGTCCCCGTACAAATTTTCGCCCACAAATCTTGCCACAACCGCTTAGGAAATAAAAACAAACAGAGGCAGGATCACAAGCAACAAACATCATTGCTTTTAATCGAGCTCCTATTTAAACATTAAAATCACCCTGCAATCGGTGGAATTTATTTTAATCTTAACATCTAAGCATTCAAATATGTATAACATTAAAAATGTACACAAAAATACGTTTGTTTTTCTACAAATAAAATTTGATGGATTTTAGTTAGAGGGTCTTTTTTTATTATACTCGTAGACAGAAATTTTAAGGAATGAAAAATTTATCTTGTTACATACTCTAATGCGAAAGCCTAAAATGTTATTATATAAAATGTAAAAAACTTAAGAAAGGAAAAACTTGAACTAAAAACCTGATGTACATATGTACAAACCAAACAATTTTTAATTTAAAAAATTATAAAAGTTCAACAAAAATTTAACAAATTAATATTATATAAAATATTTTTTTGAAGGGCCTGGACATAAACACGCGAAACGTAAAAAAATAAATAAACTTGGTGTATTGCTGTGAACAGTATTACTTTGAATATTGAATCATAAAGTACTCGTATATATATTGGAGAAAAAATTCAACACATCCGTAATTAAAGCTCAAAAATTTCAAATTGATTGAATCCCGAAACCGTATTTAAAATTAGCCGAAAATGAAATTGATTTGAGAAAAACTGGAACCAAACCGGTTTTAAAATGTCTTCCATTAAAGATTTTTAAATTTAACTCGAATTTAGTTCAGAATTGAAATATGTTGAAGAAGATTTTAATAACACTCACATATTAATCTAGAAGAACAATTGAGCCTATGATTATATACTCTTTTAGCTACATATATTTATAGCAATCGCAAAATATACATACCGTTTTCATGTTTTCTATCTGTCTATATGTCGACATTTCATAGAACCTTCTCTAACCATCAGTAAAATTGGAACCCTTTGAAAAATATTTTCAAAAATTTAATTTCATGAAAATTATTAATCATTCTAAAAATTAAATCATCTAAAAATTTAATTATTGAAGAGAATGCTTTTGTATCATTCGACTGTGAGAAGGCTTATGCATTCAGTGCATATTTTCAAAACTCTATTCAAGAATATGAATGACAGCATTAATGCATTAAAAACGCTAACTCGTGCTCCGATAAATTTTAATTTTAATAAAATTGATAAAATTGTTTAAAACTTGCTCAACATGTGGCTTGTTGAGCAAGTTTTAAACAAATTGGCCTTACGTAAAAGCCCAGATTATGACAATGTCACTTCCAAAATGTTATTGGTGCGTAAGGAAGCGATATCCGAAATTCTTGCTAAGATATTTTACAATACAATAGATGAACTTCAATACCCTGCAGTACTAAAAATACATAAAATAGTTCCTACTTTGGTTCTAATAAAATTGAAGACTTTCGGTTTTTGAGAGAATTCTCTTCAATCAAATTTCTAGCTACTTAAATGCTATCATTAGCATACGCTGTTTCAAAGACAATATGGTTTTGAAAAAAATTCTGAAACACAGGAGGCTGCGGTAAATATATTAGATTACATATGTAATGGTCTAGATGAAGGACATAAAGGAGTTGCAGGAGTATTTTTTGACTTATCTAAAGCTTTTGACTTAGTTGATCATAGCATTTTAATTAAAAAGTTGGAATATTTTGGGTTTTCACAGAGTACAATAAATCTTTTAAAAAACTATTTGGAAAATAGAACGCAATTTGTACAAATTAACGAATCAACAAGTGAACTACTAGATGTATTGCGTGGAGTACCTCAAGGACAATAATGGTCCAATATTGTCAAAATTTTCATTAATGATTTGAAAAATATAAAATTTTTCGGTAAACTATTTATGTTCGCAGATGACCTAAGCTTGTTTTATTATTATAAGGATGAAAAAGTCTTGCAAGCACAAGTTGAATATGATGCCGCTATATTACTTGAGTTCATCAGATTCAATAAACTTATTTTAAACGCCAATAAACCGAAATTCGTTAAATTTAAGCCATATGTTTCAAAATCAGATATATGTATGCACATTAATATTGATGGAAGATTTATCAGCGAATCTGAAAGTGTTAAATATCTCGGAATTCACTTGGCTCACAATCTGTCATGGGTTCTTCATATAGATTATTTAAAAATGAAGGTCGCAAGTGGAATCGGAATTTTAAACAAATTTAAGAATAAGCTAAATATCAAAACTAAGCTTCTGCTTTACCAATCATTGATTCATTCACACCTCACATATTTACCAATGATTTATGGATGCACAAAGAACTCATCGCTGCAAGCACTTCAGCCTGCACAAAATAAATCCTTTAAAATTGTTTTCAACCTACCCATACGCTACAGCACTTTAGATTTATACAATAATTGGGCAAAAGGAGTACTTCCTATTAGAGGTCTATATAAGCAACAGTTGCTGATATATGCGTTTAAGTCAATAAGGAATATTGGCTTGCATTCCATTGAATTTGAACATAACATCTATACAGCACATAGAACAACAAGGCAGTCGAGTCATTTAACCATCGCAAGGTGTCGTCTTGAACTAACAAAACAAAAGATTCGCTATTCCGGGCCTAAAGAATATAATTTATTACCGACTGCTCTCAAAAATACACAAATTTTATCAACTTATAAAACCAAACTGAAAGACCATTTGATAGCAAATGTCGAAAGGCTTCTTATATTATGAGACATATAAATTGTATCTTATATAATCTCATTCTATATTATTTTAATCCTTTTATTTTTATTGATTATAATATAACATGAACTAGTTGCCTTTAGCCTCTAATAGCCTTATTTGGCACTGAGACATAATTATTGCTTTGTAATTGGATTTTTTATTTACTTGAAAAATATTAATAAAAAAAAATATTCCATTATTTTCAATCAAATAATGAGAGCTTCAAACTCAAAACAAAAGAAACAAAAAATAAAAAACTGAATATTTCTCAAAATATTTTTAACTTCTATCTCTTACCAACACATTCATAGATTTTTGATTCAATACTTTTTTCTGGACTCAAGAATTTTATACTCGTTTGAAGATATCAAAGGATGTGTTTTCTTGAACAATCCCATTTTCGCCTTATATGAAGTGTTATTTGCAGTTAAATTTTTGAGTACGGTTCGTAATAAAAGCAGGTAGAAAAAACTTAAACTTTGTACGAGTTTTTTCTCTCTGTGTAGTAGAGATGAGAGAAGTGAGGAATTATTGGTACAGAGTTGCTTGTACTGGGATATTGGTTTGAATTATATACGACATTTCTTTTGAATAATTTAGCAAAGAATATAAAAAAAAATTTGTTTCGAAAAGCAAAACATTGCTAAGCAGTTAATTATTGACGCGGTTATACAATATTTTTCTTTGACCATTTTTCCCGAAAAAGAAAATATTAGAAGAGAATAATTAAAATATTTAACAGCAAAAGTAGACGCGTGTAAGCCGGCCACGAAACATGCTTCTGTTGTATTTCTTAGAAGTATGGAAAAAATTTCGTAATATTTTGATTCTACAAAATATAGGCGTACCTTAATCATGATCAGATAAATCGTCTTTTTTTGTCTCGGACCAGTAGATACTCAAGGGCCGCTACAAATGCAGTGTATTGTACCGGAACTAAAAAAATAGGTTATGAAGAGGATAAAATAGGAAGTAGTGTGTTTGAAAGTTTGACTTGAATTTTCTAACTTTGTATGTAGCGGGAAACACATCTCTAGGCAAGTTGTTCCACAGATAATTCGTACGATATGAGTTCTCTCTGTAATGCGATATGCAATTCACTGGGCTATCAACCACAAATAGATGAGATCTAGACGATATGCATACATCGTGTTAAAGTATGTGGACTTCAAAAACAAGCTCTCTCCCCTTCCTCTTCAGAACAAAATTCATTGTAGTATGGATAAAAATGAGTAATGCATTCTACACTGAATCAAGAGAGATGGATACCCTGCCGTCACCGATAAGCACATTCACGTTCTCTTGCGCACGGTCGAGTAACCCGAAAATAGACTTTTAGGCGCCGACCCAAATGTGAGGGTTTATATATTTAATTTTTGGTCGGATACAAGTATAGGTAGTATAAATAATAAGGAGATCGGGTGGAGTGAAACTCATCTTACATCGTTTCATAAAACTGAGACACTTAAATGCTATTTTATAGACATGAAACATGTATTCAGTCTAGCGAACATCACTCTTAATTGTCATTCCAATAACATCAAGAGCATTCAATTCCTCAATACTCATGAATACACATGAAGCAACATTCACAGTCATGTGCTTTGTTTTGTTTTTTTTTTTTTTTTTTTGCTTCATAAACAACACTGGGTCTTAGGGTCGTTGAAGTAGATTTTGTTTAACGACGCTATTCGGAGATTAGACTCAGTTAGTCATTCATATTTGTCCTTTGGCACAGATCGCGGATAGGATGGGTCTATAACTGAATGAGCACGAATCGCAAATGATGCTGCCATTGGGAAAAGAGTGGATATGGTTAGAAGTTTGACATATAAAGTCATTAAGAAAAATAAGAAGTAGAGTAGGAAAAACAACTGTGCCTTGCGCTATCAATAAATTAATCTTGAATTCACCTGAATTCCATCTATAAATACTCGTCTATGAGAAAGCTCGATATTAACCGAGAACACTCTTCACCGACATCAAAAGCGATAAGTTTTTACAATAATGCACCACACTCTGTCAATTGTCTTGAAAATATTCAGAGCTCCACTTTACTTTTACCGAAACGATGAATCAATTGGCGTAATTTTTCCAAAAGATATGCAAACAGATCACCAGTAGAGTGACCTTGCGATATTCATATTGACGGTCAAAAAGCAGACTGTGAAATTCTCACAAGGTGTTAGTTAACCATTATTTCCATTACTTTCAAAAGCACAGAGCAAATTGCAATTGGACGCTAGTTTTCAGGATTATTTGTTTCACCATTTTTGGGTATTGCCGTTGCAATGAGAACTCACCAACATGGTACATGAATCTAAAAACGCGTGCTTAAAGACCAGTGCTGGAATACTACCCGGTTCAGGAGACTTATTTATGTCGAGGTCAGACAAAACTCTTTTAATCGCGTTCAATAATGAAATTCGTTGAATCAATTAATAAATTGTTTTATTGCGGACCTGTAAAGGAATTCGTGGATTCAAACAAAAGTTTAGTAAAAATAATTATTGATCGAAAACAACAATTTTTTTAAACAACAACATAATATGATATCCAAGGTTATTTTTTTGATATTTATGCATAAGCATACAAGTTATTTTTTCAAACAAAAATTTTGTTGATTTTAATTTTACTATAATTTTTTCTGTATGCTAGAGCTCTGAAAAATATATTCGGCTTAGTTACAGATACACTCTCGAGTTCGGGGAGTTGTTGACTGCTTTCCGGCAAGTATGAAGTGCTTGCAAAAATTTCATCCAGCAGATCAGCTTTGTCAACCGGGTCTGTGGATGCTTGATCATTCTTTAAAATGTTGGAATTGTTAGAAAAGCGCATTTCCTTACCATCTTAACAAATGACCAAAAGGTCTTATTGCCCCGAGAAGCACTAACAACTTTGACATGATTTTAGTTTGAACACCAAATGCTAAATATTTTCTGTCTCGATCTGACTGCGAGGTTGCTTGAAGGAATGTTTTCATAGCTGGCAATGTGATATTTTCAACCATTTTTTCCAAATCACATACATATCGCTCCTTTATTGCAACATAGTCATATCTCAAAAGATGAGATTTTCAAGTTACCAATGCAGAATGTTAACAGTACTACGTTTTATATAGTAACCAAAATTTATTAAAATTACTTTTAAACTGTTTTCTTTAGGAGATTATTTCTAACATCTTTTCCTAAGACTTGTAAGGAAACTAAAAATTTGGAATGCGTTTTTCTCGAAACAAGTTATTTTTAGTTATGACTACGTTGCAATAAAGGAGCGATATATCGTTATTAAAAAAGCAAATTTTTTACAGGTTTTACAAATATAATTGCGAACAGCATCCGCAAACAAAAAAATTTTGTTTAACCTAATTGTTTCTGCCCTTTATTTAGAACCTTACAGAGAAGAAGATTTTCTGTACTTTTTAAGAATTGCTTCTTTTTAAACTCAGAATTTTTCTTTTTGCTTACTTTTCTGTTACCGTTTGCTACTTAAGTTAATCTTTTTTATGCATCAATATTTCACTATATGGCTTGATATATTGTGATTGTTGTACAGAATTTCTCATTTTGTTGTTTTTGATTTTTATTTCGTATTGTTTTTCCCTTTTCTCCAGCAAAAAGCATCAAAAAAGAAACAAACATTCTAATAAAATATTCATGTTGCAATCTAAATTCGTGTGAGTACTTCTAAATATTTAATGTTACAATACATTTTAGCTGTTTGTCGTAGTGTTGTTTGGTATTTTAGCGAATGTGTTATTTACACAAAACAAAATTTTTTTTTTTAGAAAATATGTTATTTTGTATTGATGATTAATGATAATGCTATTGCTGGAATCTGTTATGTGTAAATATTAACAAAAATTGCTTTTAGACAAGTGTACAAGTGTTTAATGATTTATGGCGAGTGTTTAACGGGAACCTATTTTAAAAGGAATATGAACTCTAGTGGATTCTAATCGATGTTCGCGTGTTGTTTTGCTAGAGTTGCCCGTTTAGATTTGTAACACGTGTTTTTTATACTTATTTCCCCTCATTTCAAAAGTCATAATCGTCATCACATAAAATCGAAATGAAAAATTATCGCTAAATACTCTCTTTTGATAAGTATTAATTAATATGTTAACAAATATTTGCAGCCTTATGTATAATCAAAATCCTTATGCTAACTAGCTTCCTGCAAAGTTTTTTGTGTGTACATTCCCATAACGGAAAGATAGCAGTTAGTTAGTTAGCACAAGGTTTTTTATTATACATAAGGCCGTTGGTATACTGAACGCCCGGAAGAATTGGTAAACATTAGATTGTTGTGAAAACCTTTATCTTTTCTCTGGCCAAGAAAATATGTAGTAAACACATTACAAAGCTGTTCCTTTATTTCAGTTTTGTTTTGCTAATTGTTAATTTTGTATCACCATATTGTTTCGCTAAAGTTGTCGGTTGCACTTGAGCTTTTTAATACCCACAACTTGGCATGATTACGGTGCTTTCGGTGCCACAATTTAAAAGTGGATTCGTATAGATCTCGACGAGACAAAACAACTAACATTTTCCGATATCTCTTTTAGTTTTCGGGACATGTTTAAAAATCAAAAAATTTTGTTTTTAATTTTGAAAAAGGAAAGGAAAATATTCCCGTGGTAAGTTCTGGGTGTAATAATGATATCTATAGCGAAATTCATCTTCTTAAATATTTAACTATGAAGGATAGCCGGCCTTCGGATTTTATCCTGTATGGTATAACAAACACCAGCTTCGCTTCATACTCAAACACCGGCTTCGTTGAGTCGGTGTTTGAGTATAAAAAACACCTCCGCTGACTAAAATATCTCTGCATAGCCGGCCTTTGGGCGGGCGGGGGGTTTTGGTTGTCAAATCCGAAATTCATTTTAAATTGTTCAGATAACAAAAAATGTAAGAAAAGCATAAACATGAAGAAAGTAGTCAAAAAGACCATACAAAAAACAAAAAATAATAATAATAATAATAATAAAATAAAAAGCGTGATAAAATAATTAAAATAAATGTATGTGCATTGTATAATAAATAAATTTTTATTAAGCGACAACTAAAGTTTATTAATTCAACATTATTCCAAGATTTTTACCAAACAAAGTAAACAAGTTTGATAATTCTTATACAAATACACCGGAAGCAAAACAGTGAGCAAAAGACAGTAAGTAAAGGATAAATACGGGATCAAGAAGTTTTTAGCTGAGTTGTCCACTTCACTTAGTATAAATTCGTCGTGTTATTGACGTTGTCCCTCGCACACCTTAATTAGTTATACGAGAGTTTAAAGTATAAATTCTAAACAAATATCGTCAAGGCGAATTCATGACAGGGGAAATTGACAGGATGAGATGCGGACCTCATCGGCGACTTGCACTGCGACTATTGTAGAGCTATTGTGCTTGCCCTCCCCATTACGAGTTTAGTACGTCAAGAAACCGAACAAGCTGCTTCATTGGGAGTCATAGTAAGTTCCTCTCACTCGATGTATGAACTTGTAGCTGCCTATATCTTCTGTGTGCCCATGCTCCACAGTGGGTGATAAAGTGCTCCATTGTCTCCTCTTCCTCACCGCAGAATCTGCATATGTCTGTGATGGAAATGCCCATCTTGTACAGGTGCTTAAGGCAGGTATAATGACCTGTAAGTGCACCTGTCAGTATTCTGAGGCTTTTCCTATCCAGCTTGAGAGATAAGCGCAGACAACTTTTTTTTAATTTTAAGCTGTTTCAGATGTCAAGGGAATAATTAAAAGAAATTTGGAAAAAAAAAAATGTTAAAACTATTTTTTTTTAATTATGTACTGTAGCTTGATCACCAGGTATGATCCAGAATCCATCTCAATCTGGCTCGCCATTTTCACCTTTCCAAGCTCTATGATCTGAAACTTTAAGTCTCACGAAATAAATAAAAGTTTCACGAAATAATAACTGCCTGGCTCACGATGTTGTTTCGTTAACGTTTGCTAATGTTTTACATTAAAGATAAGTGACTTATAGTCAACTATTATACAACTAATGGATATATGTCTCGGAGGTAGACAAGGCTAGGCTAATGATACAATATCAAAGTTTATACAAGTTTATTAACGGCACCGGAATAGGTTTTTTTACCTTAAAAATTATGACGAACGTTTACGAAACGACATCGTGAGCCAGGCAGTAAAAGTTTTTCTTTTCTTGTACATATATATTTTTTTTAATTCCTTTTTTTGTGTTTATATTTTTCAATTGACATTTGCAACATATTTTTTTTACTGTGCTGTACTTATTGCTCTTGCATTTACCTGGTATGAACTCGCCTTGAATATTATGGTCAAATCCATTTGGGAGCTAACTGGAAAAAAATGTATACAGTTTCCAAATTTTACTAATTCCGATTAGGAGATCACCAATTCGATTAAAGAAGTTTGATTTTAAGTAGCTTATTAATCCACTTAATCTCTCTGTAACTTCCATTTATTTCATTTATTTAATCATATACTTAAGAACATTTTTGTCCAATTAATTTTAATTGAATTGATTAAAAACTTACTTATGTTCAAATATTTTATTTTAATTTTTCTCTCATAAATACAAATTTGGTGTCAAAAATTATATTAAGTTATTATTTTTTAAATACCTGACGTTTTACTCATATGCAGTTCAAGAACACTACAATGTAGGCAATTAACAAAACGCATATGTGATTCAATATGAGATGAATATAGAGAGATAATAATTAAATGGCTGGTGGCTGAGCGGTTAAAGCAGCAGATCATGATACGTCAAATCCCTGTGGGTGCTGATGAGTAGTGCAGCGACTACGAAGCAGCTAGTTGTCCCCCAGCTAAAGATTTGATTATTATTTTTCTTGTCTTTTTCAATCAATAATTATTGATCACAGCAAATTTGTATTGTAAAAAATCCTTCTTAAGAAATGAAAAACTTGAACTAAAACCAGATGTATAGGGTGTTTTTTTAAGCCCGATAGAACTTGAAATTGTAAAAAATAACACAAAAAATTAAATTGTAATCAAAATTTTTTTTTATTCGAAAGATCAATACGTGACATTAACATTTGAAAATGATTTCGGGCATATGGGCACCGCGGCTGTTCTTGACGAAGCGCATTCTGGACGTCCAATTTTGGGCCACTTTTTCGAGCACTGCTGGCCATATGTCACGAACAACACGAACAATGCTGGCCTCCAAGGCGTCAATTGTTGCTGGTTTATCAGCATAAACCAGTGACTTCACGTAGCCCCACAGGAAATAATCGAGAGGTGTCAAATCGCACGACCTTGGAGGCCAATTGACAGGTCCATTTCTCGAAATCAACTTATCGCCAAATTTTGATTTCAGTAAGTCGATGGTTGCGTTCGCCGTATGGCACGTAGCGCCATCCTGTTGAAACCACATCTCCTCCGGATCAATGTCATCCATATTTTCAAACAAAAAATCATTGATCATGGTGCGGTAATGATCTCCATTGACCGTAACGCGAGCTCCGGCCTCATTTTTGAAGAAATAAGGTCCGATGATGCCACCAGCATGAAAACCGCACCAAACAGTGCATTTTTCTGGATGTAATGGAGTCTGTAGGGTCTCTTGTGGATTGGCCTCACTCCATATGCGGCAATTTTGCTTATTAACAAACCCGTTAAGCCAAAAATGCGCCTCATCGCTGAATCGTCTATAAGTTGCGCGAATCGACGTCTGATTTTCAAAGTAAATTTGGATAATTTCGTAGCGTTGTTCTAGCGTGAGTCTATTGATGATGATTTGTCAGAGTATACTGAAACAAATAAAAAAAATGTTTCATCAAAATTTAATTTTTTGTGTTACTTTTTACAATTTAAAGTTCTATCTAGCTTAAAAAAACACCCTATACATACGTACAAAACAAAAATTTAATTTCAAAATTATAAAGTTCAACAAAAATTCAGTACAATAATACGTCAAGTAAATTTGTATGAAAATGGCTTAAACTTTTTTTAGTGTATTTCATACTAAACTGTTTTATTTTATTTTATTTTATTTTATTTTATTTTATTTTATTTTATTTTATTTTATTTTATTTTATTTTATTTTATTTTATTTTATTTTATTTTATTTTATTTTATTTTATTTTATTTTATTTTATTTTATTTTATTTTATTTTATTTTATTTTATTTTATTTTATTTTATTTTATTTTATTTTATTTTATTTTATTTTATTTTATTTTATTTTATTTTATTTTATTTTATTTTATTTTATTTTATTTTATTTTATTTTATTTTATTTTATTTTATTTTATTTTATTTTATTTTATTTTATTTTATTTTATTTTATTTTATTTTATTTTATTTTATTTTATTTTATTTTATTTTATTTTATTTTATTTTATTTTATTTTATTTTATTTTATTTTATTTATTTTATACGCATTGCTATCATGTTTTAAACTGGGCATCAAGTAATTTTTTTCTACAAATTGGTATTTAATAATGCTGTTGGACTTATTCCATGATCTGGAACTTAAACGTTCGTAAGCACTTTGATGGGCGAATCTCTTATTTGTCATCTACTTTTAATATAAAATAACGTTACATAAAGTGTTCCAATGCATCACGAACGGTACTATTTTTAGGTTACAAATATACTTATTTATCCTTTCAAAGGTTTGCGAACGAAACGTTCGAGATCTTGAAACAGGCCGCTCAAGTTAAAAAAAATAAACTGCTTAAATTAACTCAAACTATTTTCAAACATTAGATTAAATTCTACAAGTACATTTGCTGAATTCACATACTCAGTCGTATCGTGTATCGATGTATTTGGGGATAAAATCTCAAACACAAAACTTCAAAACAAAAACAATTTTCAAGTATTTTTTTGCAAGTTTAATGTTTGTGTTTGAAATTGTATTTCCAAATATAACATCGGTACACGATACGACTGAGCTTGTGAATTCAACAATTATTTTTAAAATTATCATATACATACGCGTACATATGTAAGCATGATTAAATATTATTTAATGTTTAATTAAAACTAATAAAAATTGTACTAAAAATTATAAACATTTAATTGTTTCCAATCTTTTCCTTTTCAAAAAAAATTTATAAAAAAAAAATTCCGGCTCTGCTTAAACAAAAGCTTTCTGGGGGAAAAAAAGACAAGCGACCCAAACCATGTTTAAAACAAAAGAAGATAATAGAAGACACCTGCAAAAAATAAACTTTATAATTGAAGTGTTAAAAAGTTTTTCCTCTTTTTAACACACTATTAAAAACTTAATTACTTTGAACAGTTTCTGTTGTTTTACACAAAACATAATAAAAGTTTTTAATTTATACTCACTATCAGCCATTAAAATTATTGTCCCCTTTTTCCATTCCATTTCCATAAAAAAGGGAAAAAGCCAGGACGAAAATAAGAAAGAGCAATTAAAACATCAACATTTTCATCACACGTCATTGTCATTGCCATGCTCATCATCTTCATCTTATTTAGCATCAGCGAAATCATCAAATGCTGAACTTAAAATTAAATTCATATTGTTGAACTGCAGTCATAAAGACGCAACAATAACAAAATTTTATTGGAATTTTAACACTTTTGTTTTTTATGGAAATTTCAATCACTTAAAAAAATTTTATTTGATATAACATGTAATATATTAGGCAGCTGTCGAGGAGGTTTCCAAACTTAACCGAAAAATTTTTATAATAAAATTTAACAAGAGTTGAACAAAATCGTAAATTTCGAGTCATTTTATGGCTCATGTAAAACGAATACCGAACGATGACTGGATGTAATCAAAGATTTTGTCATTATTTTGTTTGTTTGTGTTTCATATTCTATCAAAGTAATTTGAAAATGCAAATAAATACTAACTTTTTTGGAATTGCAGTCACAGGTGTCCTAGAATATTTGCTTTTTATTACAAAAATCAAAACTTGATGATAAAAATTGTTACGATTTTATTGAATTAATGAAAAATATAACTAAAAATTACTAACTTACGGCATTTTCTTTTCTAAAAACGAAAATATTTTATGTGAAATTTTTTAAGAAGTGTTGCATAGATAATTTACATTGACAAAAGACCACTATTGTGAAGAAATCTTGGCAGAAACTTCAAAGAGCTTGATAAGATATAAATATATAATATGTATAAACATACACTAATTTTTATGGACCACACAATCATCGAAATATGCAGAGAAAAAAGTTGAAATAAATAAATTGTCTTGATTCAATTTTAATTACTTTTAAGCTTTTGGATAATAGTAAACACTCATGCTCGTATTAACAAATTTGAATCATTAGAGCATGGCAAATACACTAAAGAGGCGTTTCCAGTTCGAGTAATGTACATTCATACACATATATATACTCGTATAACACTGTACAACACACAATAAAATTACAAGGTCGGACCTATAAATTTTGATAGAGAAAACCAAAAAAGGACAATGTATCCAGCGTTTCCAGGCGTATGAATTTTCTCCTTTTTGTACAGATTTATTTGTTAATTCCCACATGTAGGGAAAAAGGACGGATATCGCATGATTAGGTTTATTGTAGGAAACTTTTGAATTATCACGAATGGTTAACATATTCACATATTATTTGTTATTGAACTATTATAATATTTCCGACTACGACTAACATTGTTGTTTACTATTATAATATGGTTAACATAAGTATTTATTAATTTATTGAGTTTTTGTTGAACTTTATAATTTTTTTTTTAATTAAATTTTTGGCTTGTACATTTGTACAACGGGTTATAGTTCAAGTTTTTTCCTTTCTCAAGTTTTTTCTTAAGAAGGATTTTTTACAATATAGAGAATAATTAAATGCTCGGTGGCTGAGTGGTTAAAGCAGCAGATCATGATACGTCATGACCCGAGTTCAAATCGCAGAGGGTGCTGATGAGTAGTGTAGCGACTACGAAACAGCTAGTTGTCCACCAGCTAAAAATTTGATTATTATTTTTCTTGTCTTCTTCAATAAATAATTATTGATCACAGCAAATTTATATTGTAAAAAATCCTTAAGAAAAAACTTAAGAAAGGAAAAAACCTGAACTATAACTCGTTGTACAAATGTACAAACAAAAAAAAAATAAAAATAAAATAAATAATTATTTATTGTTATACTATTATAATTTTTTTTCAGCATATCACACAGTGTCAGAGCCCTCCGTCGTGGGCATAAGCGGTACTATCCCGACTGACCTCTTGGCCGAAGAGCGTAAAAAGCTGTGGAGAGAGCGAGGACAAACTGGCGAGGCAGCAACAGCAAGATCAGCACGGGCGGACACTATGCGGAAGTGGCAATAAAAATGGAACAAGGAATCACGTAGCAGATGAACAGCGAGATTGATCATCGATATAGACAAGTGGATAAACAGAAAGCATGATGAGATAGATTATTATATAACACAGATGCTTTCTGGACATGGGTATTTTCTGGAATACCTCCATAAAACGGAAAAGACAGATATATCTATCTGCCCTTATGGAAATGACTGTGTGGACGATACGGAACACACACATCTTCAGATGTGACAGGTGGAGGCAGGAAAGACATGACTGAGAGAAGAATGTTGGTGAAATAACACCGGAAAACGTTGTAGAAGCTATGATGGAAAGTGAGAGGAAATGGTGTCAAATAGCGACTTATATTGAGAAGATCTTACAACACAGGAAGTAGCATATAGACGTGGGCATGGCACATGCAATCCGGTAGGAACAAAGGAAGAGCCCCATCCTGAGGCAATGCGAAACCGGTACCAGGGTGGTGACAAAACTCAAAGAAAATGGAGGGGTGCATGCCCCACAGACCAGATACTGTGTGGTCACAGTAGGCATTTCCCCTCTCCAACCGAAAAAAATTATACTTTTTTCGACTATGAGGAAAAATCGTTGCGCAAATTGGATATCGATGAATTTTCTTCCAATTTATATATATGTATTTATATATAGCATCAAAATATTTTAACAAAATATATTTCCCAAATATGCCAAAATTATTAAAATCGTATTGAGACTGATAGGAGGCTGTTTTTCTATAACTACCAACGGACGTACAGAAAAAACTAATCCGTGATGTTTCAACTTCCATATGCATTCTAAGATCTCATTTGCAAGCTTTTTCATTAATTGCTTACATTTACCTTAAAAAACTTTATTTTTTATTTATTCTGTTTTCAATGTCCCATGCACAAGACTTTAAGTCTCATATTGCAGCATGGAATTCAGTACATGTACACACAAAAGAAAATATATTGATTTATGTTTATTTATGCTATCAATCTTCACTTCCGCAACTAAAGATCCCTGCCAGTTCTACACAAAAAGCTCAACAGTATTTATCCTCAATGTTCCGCCAACAGCCTGTTAGTATCCTCAGGAAAATTAAATGTTTTGATAAACATTTCATCTTCTCCACGACCCGAAGTATTGAAAACAAACACTGCTGAATGATCTATATAAAACCAACAAAACTCTCAGCTGTAAAAATAAAAATCGATAACATAAACAAAATCAAATAAAATAAATATTACATATACATATGTTAATACAAAAATATAATTGGAATTTAAAACAAATATAGAGTGAAGTCTATGAGGAAAAAAATAAAATAAAAAAATATAATATATAATAAAAAATAAAAGTAAAACACAAAAACATAATTATTAAAAACATAATTAGCAAAGTAAAAAAACTATTCTCATAGGTATTATATATGAGTGTAAAATCAATCTAAAGATTGTTGTTAATGGTTTTTTTTATCACTTTAATCATAACTAAGCATATTAAATGATTAGATATCTTAATATCATTAGCCTCAGTAGAAAGGCCCTAACTCGCAATTTTCCCGGAGTTGATTTTAAAAAATTATGTAAAACGGAGAACATTTTTGTAGAATATGTTAACCTTCTAACTCCTCAAGGTAAGGGTCATTTTGTCTTCCTCTTACAAATGGGCAAACCACACAATTAAGGCAATAAAATGTTTCACAAAACTATTATCTGTGAAAATTTACTAAAAGTCCCTGAATACACCAAAAGTAAAATTCAACCAAAAAGCCAGATATATACTCGTAAGATACAACCAAAGAGGGCTTATGGTTAATTCCGCATTTACTAAGAATTTTACTTTTAAGTACCCTAAAAATTTAGAATGAAAAAAAAAAATAGTTCAAATAGCCTTTTTTTTTGTCTTCTCTATCAAAATTTATAGGTCGGAATTTGTAATTTTTGAAAAAATTTGATTTTGTTGTACAGTGTAAAAGAAGTACGCACATTATGATTTTGCTCAATGAGATATTTATAGAAATAATTTCTTAAAGCACATGTACGTAACATGACAATATATATGTAATAACTAAATTGGATTGATACCAAATCATATAAAGGGTATTTTTATAGAGGCATAGAACTTGGAAGTGGGCGAAAACAAAGACGATTTTTTAACACCTTATATTAGTTTCTCTTTTATGTTTGTTTGTAACACTCGAATCCAATGCCATATGTATGTAGGTACATTACACACCATGCGACGTTGTTTTTGCTCAAAATCGAGTAAATTTAGTAAAAAACCGAAGAGTACGCCAAAACACGACTAACCTTTTTATCTGCTAAAGCAAACCGACCATTTGAAATGGCGGATATTGCCAACATACATATATAACAGACATGTGTACCAACTTAACTGAAAAAAAGCGAAAATCGAACATACGTAACTCACGAAATTTGAAAATAACTGTTATTTTTTTATCAGACCTCGTATATGTATATTATGTGACATAGTTAGTTGTAAATAAATAAAATAGTATCGTTTATCAAGGAATATCTTTTATTTATTTAATATGGTGAAGGATGACAATAATATGATTCTATGTCAATAATGGTATTTCTGGTTATACACTGAAAGAAAATTCTATCCACCCGTATCAAATTAATCACAAGCGATGTCAAAAGTAAGGTGACTACGGATTTTCTTAAATCAAGTACGCGTTACTTGGTTCAAGTACGGAATATTCAAGTACTAAATACTTACTTTTAAACATATTTAATACCGAATCCGTACTTGAAATAAGCCGAAAATTGAACTGATTTAAGAAAACCTGAGATCAAATCAATCTCAAAATGCGATTTATTCCAGAATTTTAGAGTTGGTTCATACTGGAAATAAGAAGAATTGAGTTAGATCAACATCGCAAAAACCGTGCTGAAGTTCACGCGTTTTTTTAGCAAAAATAAGTGCAAAATTTCATAGCACTTGATTTTGTATGGGGAAAAAACTAGTTGTGCCATCTGAAGTCGCTATTTTTAAAGTAAACAAATGCAACTATACAGTTGCAAAGTAAATTTATAAGAAAAGTATAGGATGCAGAGCATGGGCGGGGTGACAGAGACCATATGCCCAAGATGGTATTAACAGTACGTTTGTAACGTCGCTGTGACTAAGTATAACGACCTATGCCCCAACACAGGAAGTTACAGCGTGGTTAACACCGAATTTCATGCCTCTAGAAACTGAAATCCTATACAGTTAGTTGAGGCAAACCGGTAACCAGTGCGAGTGAGACGCAAATCTCTCGAATACCGAACAACAAAAACAGCAAGCCTGACCGCACTTCCGCTAGGAACACAACTGCGACGACTAACGAATTTCGCTCATCGCAACGAATTCGCCAGCAAATATTCGTTGTATAAATTCGTCGTGTGTAGCATGATACCAACGAACTTTTGTGTAGATAACATTGTTTACGTATAAATATTAAGGGGACCATATTAAGTCAGCCTATATAAATCCCATTCGGAAAGTGGATTTTTGAACAAATTATCTGAGGTAAATTCTATTTTGAGAACATCTTCATTAATTTTTTACTACATGGATTAATATAAATATAAAAAGTGTGATTTCGTGAAAAATATTTTTTTATATAAGAAACCTGGCCACCTAATACATTTTGTTCATCGTTCGCTGACGAAACAATTAGAAATAAATCCATTTCAACTTTCGCTGAGTATGACGAATTTCGACCATCGCCACGATTGTGTGCATTTTCATATACACCATGTGTTTTATTATTGGCGACGAATGTTAGCGAACAAAAATTCGTCGTTCGTCGCAGTTGTGTTTCTAGCATTAAGAAATAATTATAATGACCCGAGAGCTGTTCTTCAGTCCAGAGCTGCTTTACGACTAAAAATTTATTTTTATTAAAATAGATGAAAATTATATATTTGTTTGATGAATATATAGAACACGCTAAATTTTATTTAGATCCGGTTGAAAGGCTTGACACTTATAGCCAGTTTACCAATCTCGACAGCATGCTTGTGTTCGCAATCTAAGCGAAGGAAAATTGATTTGGGTTCGTCTAACTTTTTTCTATGCGAACAATGTGTAAAAACCCAATCAAAATACATAAGAATGAGCGAACGAATAGTAGTGAGATAGACAAACCCAAATTGATTCGAATGTGAGTGACTGGCTTTCTTTCGCATTCATTTTCTTTCGAAATTGGCAAAATAGCTGTTTATATTTGGTGCAGTGAAGCGTTGCCAGAACAAAGATTTTGCCTTCATTTTGAAGATTTTTTAAGCAAAATAAGATTTTTAGTTCTATTTTTTTCTTGAAACAGTTGCCATATTTCTATTCGATCGTAAAGAACACATTTTCCGATCATGTATGGAATAAAATATCAGTTAAATAGCTCCCGCAGCTCTGATAATAGGAACTGTTTTTGTCTTATTTGTACAAGCCAGAAACTTCAAAAAGTGTCACAGAAAAAAAAAAATAGCTTGTGGTTAAATCGAATGACCTTGGTAGCCAGGTATCATTAAAATTTCTTGAGATAAAATGTTTTGATAGCCGTAGTTGCAATAATTGATTTTTTCCATATGTGATCTAGCAGGTAGCGCTGTTGCAGACATCTCATCGTCATCCCCATACATGCCATACAGCTTATGGTAGAAGAACTCTGCTACCATCTTCCTATAACGCGCCATTCACAGTCATTGCAATTTCAACCTCACGTTCGAAAAAGCAAAACTCAATTACTTCGTCTGCCCAAAATCCGTTCTTGACAATTGCTCGTCTTTAGTGCATTTATTTCTCTCGTATGATATGACTATATTCTGAGCTCCAAGTTTTACAATTTTCTGTATTCATGAAACCTTACAAATGGAAACCCGCTTCATCAGAGAAAATGATTTTTCCCTCGAAATTTTTTAAATAAGATTTCACAATTATCACGCTTTTTACTTTTGTAGGGTACTCCAGTAGAACCTCAGGTTCTACTGTAGAAATATCTGCCTATTTATTTACGGCCTTATTCATAAAAAATATTTTATGTTTATTAAACTGTTATTTGACAAATTTCTATGGGAAATTTGTCAAATAACTGTTTAATAAACATACAATATTTTTTATGAATAAGGCCATTATTGTATAAATATTTTATAATTTCAATGTAGGTAAGTATTTTTGTAAAATAATTCAGTCTAATGAAAACTTTTATTGAAAAAACGAGTTGGAAACGTTTTTATAAAAAATCCAGACTAAACGTTAATTTAATTAAAAGAAGATTTTTAGATACTTCTTTTACTATACTTAAAAAGTGAATTTCTACTGAAACACCCTAAACTTGGAAATTTTATTAAATTTTTATGTTCTTATTAAAGTAATCATCTTTGTAATAATTAACTATTTGATGGCAGAAAAGTCAAAAGCAAAAAAAAAAATCTACTAAAGTCTTCCAACTAAAAATCGTTATTTCGTTACTTTTTATAAAAAAAGTTTTAAAATTTTTATAAAAAACAACGGTCTTCATCAAATAATAAAAAAATTGAAAAAATTAAGATATTTTATCTGAAATTAAGACTTGGTTATGAAAAGTAAAGATTTTTTAACGAAAATTTCTGACACCACTGTTGCAGTGCCATTCGTTCAAAGTGAGCGAGTGAACGAAATGAATGAACGGATCAGTATTTTAAGAAATGCGGAGAAGATGTCAATGACGATGCTCGTCCTGGTCGCCCGAGCACGTTAACAACGTTGAAAACATTGGAGCAGTGAAGAAAATGATTTCGGATAATCGTAGAGGTTTCTGATGATGTTGGCATATTTTTCGGCTCATGCCAAGCGATTTTTACGGATGTTGCAGGCATCAAACCTGCGACAGCGTAGATTGTTCCAAAACTTGTGCGTGAGTTTTTGGCCAAAAGCAAAACCTTCATCATGCCTCAACCACAGTATTCACAGGACTTGGCCCCCGCTGACTTTGATGTTTTCCCAAAACTGAACACACTGATGAAAGGAAAGCGTTTTGCTTCGATTGAGGAGATAAAAGAAAAATCGAAGCAGGAGCTGTTGAAGATACCAAAAAGCATAAGTGTAGTATACTTGTAGAATAGGGGACTTGCTGTTGTTATATCTTTTTGAAAATCAAATATTTCCGAAATTAGATTATACAATTAAACATAAAAAAAATAACAGTTACATTATTAAGTTTCTTACACTTTTACACAGCTCTTGATATCACTTTATACATAATTTTTTGTCATAAGCAAATTTTTTTGCACTAACAAATAGCTATTTTTTATATTATTGTTGAACCATATGTAGTATGTGTTTGTGCTTCACTTAAATAGATAACACACGATCATGATACAAAAAACAAGGTAGCCGCTTCGCTACAACAATACAACAATAAAAAAAACAACAGGTATTTTGTTTGTGTAAAAAGGCGAATTCACACTTAAGCTGTCAAAAGTAGTTGATAGCGAACATGTACAAAAATTTAAATGGCGCCGAAAAAGGTAAACAAAACTTGACAGCGAAGGTGCCGCCATATTAACCGAATTCGCCTGAATTCGCCGATGCATCCACCTAATAATTAATTCGCCTTGACACACGATATGTCTTTAGCAATGAAGTTGTAATTTTTCCCTCTGTAAAATGCCTACATGTCGCCTGTTACCTTAAAAATATTGGTTCTTTAAAAAACATGAACAATGTCGTCTGACAAAATGTCTAATAGAGTGTCTTCTGAATCTTGAGAAAAACTCAGCGGCGGTAGATCTTGAGCGGTATCATAAGTCGTCTGCAGCAGTTGTGAAAAAGATTTCCATCAGCACCTGCCTTGCGGCCTTATCTGATGATGGACCAGTTCCACGGAGTGAATTATACACGATTCACCCTCGCCCCCCGTGTGGCTTGCTAGGCTCACACAGGTAGCAATTTATGCCATATGTTTGTAGCCATATGAACAACTTCTTGTTGAAGAGTTCGGGCCTTCTAATCCCTCCTGTATGCAATTTCCCAGCAATCAAAGGAAGACAAGGCTTAATGATTTAATAGGCCGAAGCCCACTAGTAACATCAGCTCTTAAACCAACTCACCCGTCAACCATCACCACTGGTTCCTCACAGTACAGGTATCTGTTGTAAAGGGAGTTTGTTAGTCCCCGAAAAAAGCCACGCCAAGCAATTATCAAGGATACTAACAACCCCTTCCTGAATTTTAGGTTTTAACCACAACCAGAACGTTTCAGCCAAAGTCGGCACCTCAACCATGATCAGAACCACTCGAAGGCCATGCTGATCTCTGTACTGCCAATTTATAGCCTTAGTAAGGGTTTCGAAAGCCAACACAACATAAGTCATGCGGCTTCCTAGAGTTTTATTTGCTACAACAAACGAGGGACCCCTTCCCCTCTATACCCGAAAAACAGAATGCGCCAAGGCAAAGCCTATTCCCCGGGGGGAAGTCGGCTGCAGCAGTAATATTTTGTTATATTTTAAAATAATCTTTTACAATAATTAAGAATTATTAAATTGTTAGCTATTCTTAGCAATTCCTAAATCGCTTATAATTTTTTTATACAAGCTTAATATTATCGCTTTGAGGGAAGGAAAAAACTGCTGCAACATCAATTCCTCTGTGTCGCAGGCAAGCACTTTTCGATGTCAGCAAGCAATCTTTGATTAGCACGACTTTGATACTCAAGTGTAAAATCAAAATAAACGAGCACAAACAAGGTCAGACGTAAATGTATATGTACGTTTGTGAGCAAATAGTATAAAAAATACAATTTTAATAGAAATGGAGACATATAAAAAAAAAAAAAACAGTAGCAAAAACATATCAGGTGCCTTTACAAAAAAAATCAAAAAGTTTAATGGCATCCTATATGCTTTTCGTCAAATCGTCATCTTGATAAATTTGACCATAGAAATCGTTAAAATGGCGACTTTTCGCTATAGTTGTAAGCTATCTTCAAATTTCCAAGAGGACAAGGATTCACCCTGCAGTAACGACACAAATCATGGCTTTGTACTTTTATATTTTAAAATTTTTCTTAACTAAAGGGTGGTTGAATTTCAAGGGCCGATGTTGATTTTGAATGAAACACAAACTATTTAGGGAATTATTGTAATTTTATTTTATTATGATATATTGGTATTATTCAATTATGTATGAAACAAAATATCGGCCAAATGGGCGCCGCGACCACGGCGGCACACCTCCATCCGATGGTCCAAATTTTCGATGACCCTGAGGCATAATGGAGGTTCTATGCCGTTAATGTGCCGAATTATCTCATCCTTTAGCTGTTGAATTGTTGCTGGCTTATCGACGTACACCTTTTCTTTCAAATAACCCCAAAGAAAAAAGTCCAAAGGTGTCAAATCACATGATCTTCGCGGCCAATTGACATCGCCATTACGTGAGATAACACGGCCATTGAATTTGTTGCGCAAAAGAGCAATTGTTTCGTTAGCTGTGTGGCAAGTGGCACCGTCCTGCTGAAACCACATATCGTCTACATCCATATCTTCCAATTCGGGCCATAAAAAGTTCGTTATCATCTCATGATAGCGAACACCATTCACAGTAACTGCCTGACCGGCCTCATTTGGGAAAAAATACGGCCCGATGATGCTGCCAGCACATAAACCATACCAAACAGTCACTCTTTGTGGGTGCATTCGTTTTTCGACAGTCACTCTTGGATTCTCATTCGCCCAAATGCGGCAATTCTGTTTATTGACGAATCCACTGAGGTGAAAATGTGCCTCATCACTGAAGATGATTTTCTTCGAAAATTGATCATCATTTTCATAATAAGTCTGGATAACTTTAACACGTTGTTGGATTGTGTATCTCTCCATGGTTCAAATTGAGTAAGTCTGAAATAGAGAAATGTGAAATAAAATTCGGAAAAAAACTTGGCGTTTGGGTGTGGTTTACATTCAACATCGGCCCTTGAAATTTAACCACCCGATATCAATCAAAGTTCAAAAATTCGTAGGTAATAGTTGCATTTATTTCGTTTCAAAGTCTATCAATTTTTTGTGGCATGTAAATGGAGCATTTAAAAAAAATAGTAATAAATACATACATATGTATGTACACATGTATTTATGTATCAAAACAAAAAGTTGTTCTCTTGTTTATGTATGTTGCCACCCACATCAAAAAAGTCTGCTTTAAAATAAATAGATAATTAATGTTATTAACATGTCGTATGTTACCAAATTAAATCGTTTTTAAAAAGATTTGAGTAAATTTTGTTTGTGAAATATTTCTGGGGCTTTTCAGCCTTCCAAAGAATACGAATACGCAGATCTCGTACACAAATTTGCTCGTTTTTTATTCTATGCGTAATTTAATTTGATATTTATGGATTAAAAACAAAAAACTAATAAAAAAAAATAAAAAAAAAACAGTTCTTTTGAATTTCTCATGATCATTTAGAGTTGAAAAATCAAAACAAAAAACACGCACACACTCTCACACATGCTGAAAACGATTACAATTTCTGGCGACAAATTGACAAAGAAAAATTGCCTTAATGTGTTAAATGTTTATTTAATGGCAACACCATAATAAAAAATATGAATTTTAATTAATTTTAATACTTTTTGAATGGAAATGTAAGAAATGAAAAATAAATAAAAATGAAACATTAAATTTTTGTCATTTGTTTTAAGTCAAGCGTTGAATGGCACAGATTTCTTTCAATATACATATGTATGTATGTATGTATACATGACAATACAAATGTGCATATGGGCAAGTAATAATTTGCCATGTTTTTAGCATATACATACTTACCAACCGGTGTGACCAGATTTTTTTTTTATCTGGGACCAGTACTCAGGGGAGTACATATGCAGTGCATTGTACTGGAACTAGGAAAATGGGTTGAGATGAAGAGGAAAGAGGGAGTAGTGTGCGTGGAGGTTTAACTTAAGATTTTAAAATAACATTGAACTAAATAAAATTGGTGTGAAACTAAATCAAAATACAAAATAAAATTTTAAGTCAGACATTAAAGCTAAACATTTTATATAATTCAACAGGGATTAAAGAAAAGGCTAAAAGAGCTATAATAAGTTTAAAAATGGACTAAAGCTACATAAAAATTTTAATGCTCAATTTACAGCGTTTTCAACTTTGAAATTTCAAAACGCACCAAAATGAAGAAAAAAGCGCGTCATTTCAACAAAAACGCACCGAATTTTGAATTTTTCTTTCCATTTTTAAAAACCTATTTTGTACTATAAAAAGTATACTATTTTTATATTAAAAAACACGATAATGAAACAGCCTTTTAGGCGACTATTACACGGTCAAACTGGGTCTGATTCGTCAGATAGCATGCCATCAAATTCGTTCAATAGCTAGAGTTCGTGTTTGTCAAACTTGGCCACTATCTGTTACTTTTATTAAGATAATGGTATCTTTACAATAATTATAACGATATTTTATCAAATTTATTAGTCACCAATAATATTTAATTCTACACGCCGAAATTACTTTTACTGCCTATTGTCAGGTATACAAAACTACAGCTGCTTACCGTCGTTAAAATCGAAGAAATTTACGATTATCTGATCATTAAGATAAGATACAGAATCGCACTACAAGCCATCAAATTCTATTAATAGCTATTCTATCATATACAGTCTAAATTTTATTTATGTTTTCTTAAGCGAACAGTGAAAATCAGTATGGTGTCTTAAAAAAAATTTGCCAGAGTTATAACAAATAAAAGATGAAGTTTACCAGAATCAATATTTAATGCAAACTTTTTGGAAAAACTTTATAATTTAATTAATAATTTATCAATTACCAAAACAGTAACGAATTCACGTGCCATTATAAATAAGAACTTCACTAGCTGTGTCTGCTTTTATTGTAATATTTGACAAACTTCGGTTTATCGTATAATAGCCAAACACGCTCTAAAAACAGAACATTAAAAAAGAAAAACGAAATGTTTAGCTTTCTTTCGAGAATATGTATAATTTAGCAAGATTATCTTACTTTGCGCATATAATCTGGCGCGTTTTTCACATTATAACTCTGTGTCCTGATTGTGCTCTACAAAATGAAACGTAAAAATATTGGACACTTGAATACTTTATTTTTTATTTTTTTTTTTTGTTAAGCGTTTTTATTTATTGAATCTTCAAAATGAACTAACAATAATAGTGAAAGGCCAATGTAAGCGGCATGCGGCAGCGGGCGGCAACAATGTGACCCATTTACAAAAAAAATTATATTTTTTTTTTAAATACTCGTACAATAATTTCAACATATTGAATTTAATTTGGCAATGTCGTTAAAGGCGGCCGAGCGGCAATGTTGAATTCAGTTTAACTTTTTGTTTTGCTGCTTCAATTTGTCAAAGCAAAAATGTAGGAAAAAAATAGAAGACAGAAATTAATTTTGTGCTTTGAAATTTCAACAATTGAATTTGTTTATTTATTTTGGCTTAAAAAAAAATCAAAATGTTTTTTTGTTTAATTTTCGAAGCACAAATTTTTCTTCAATTAGCCTACAACAAATAAACTCAAGCGGCAAATAGAACAGGTGGTTGCCGCTCGTTGCCGCAAGCTGCTTACATTGGCCTTTCACTATAAGTATTCAAATCTTAATACTAAATATAAAAATAAAAGAATTAATAAAAAAAATAAAATGTGCTTTTTACTTACATCCAGCCAATGCTAGACAAAAAGTTCTATTATGCGGGAGCAATATCGGTAGAATCACCTATTGAACGTTCTGATGGTGGCAACGGTATCCCTTCTCCTCAACCGACTGTGGCCGCCAAAAAATTGTTGTTTTTCTTATATTAAAATAAAAAGTTGTGTTGAATTTGATTGGGTGCCACCGAAATATAAAAAGCGCACCGAAAATTAAAAAAAAGCGTGCCACGCACCGACTAAAGAATTTTTCGCACAAATGATTTTAAAAAGCACCAAAAACCACCGAGTTGACAACACTGTCAATTTAGCTCATATACATAGACGTCTATACGTACGACTTATTTGCAAATAAGAACGTAAAATATTACCGTCTAGATTTTTTATTGTGAGTTACTAGCTCACAAAAATAACGCTCTTATTTGCAAATAAAGTATGACATGTTGCCACCTTCTTCAAAAGTTTCAGTGTTATTATTTATTGTAAATGTCAATCATGAGAAATATGACATTGTAAGAGAAAGTTCATTCTGCGAAAAAAAAATATTTTTATTTCAGAATTCGTGTTTTCTCCAAATTTTAACAAGTCAAAAGTCATAATTACATGACTTTTGAGCCTTCTTCGGCTGTATAAACTGTGAGTTAGCTATGCAAATAGTTTTTATGCGCAAATAACTTTTACGTATAAACGAGACAATAGTCGCGTTGTTGCCAGTATTAAAAAATAATAATATGATTAAGAAGAAATCCAGTTAAAATTAATATGCCGTTTTGTTTACCCAAAAATGGTTAAAAATTTTACTCAAGGTGCAGCATATGAGATGACTAATAGAGTAAACTAACAACTCTTTCCTTAAGTACTTACAAACTTTTTAGTGCAAAAATTTCTTGCACTTAGAGTAACAACATGGTAAACAAACAAATTAAACAAAAGAAATATTTTACCATGTTATCTGAGGGAGCAGACTCGCCGTAATGTTTATCGAGCTTTTCTTTTGTCCTTTTTGCATTTTTCCCTATCAAGAAATAGTGTTTAATGATTGCACGAAATTCACTTTTTTCCATTTTTCTGTCAGATTACAATGTAAAATATTGGATTGCAGAATTTAAAAGCGGCCGAACAAGCACTCCAGCAATACCATCAACAAGAAGACCAAAAGAGGTGTTTACTGAGGAAAGTATCAAGAAAATCCTCGATATATTTTCTATGATCGCCAAGTCAAGTTACAAGTTTGTTGAAATGGTAAACATATCATATGAACGTGTGTTCAACATTTTGCATGCACATTTGCATATGAAAAAGCTATCGGCAAGATGGGTGCCGCGTTTGCTCAGTGTCTGAAACCAAAAAACCAATCGAAACAGTCGGTGGAAGCTGGTGGAAGAGCTCCGAAGAAGCCGAAGAAAGTGATATTGGACACTGTATTTTGGGATCCACACGAAATAATGCTCAAGGATCATCTTGAAAAAGGATAGATAATCACAAGAAAGTATTATTGTGCAACTGATTGATGCAATCAAGAAAAAACGACCACATTTAAAGAAGAAAAAAAGTGCGCCCTCTTCACACAGCATTAGATATGGTGCCAAAATTACGTAAAACACACACCTTTTATAGTCCATATTTAGTTCCTAGTGACATTTTCCTATTTCCAAACTTAAAAAAATGGCTCGTAGAAAAAGATTTATCTCAAACTAAGAAGTGATTACGAAACTAGAGTTTCTCAAAATCGTATTATTCCGATGATATAAAAAAGTTGGAATTTCGTCTTACCAAGTGTATTTTTTTTTTAGTTTTGTACCAGTACTCAGGGATTGACCCCTACATATGCAGTGCATTGTACCAGAACTAGGAAAATAGGTTGTGAGAAGGTGGAAAGAGGGAGTAGTGTTTGTGGACATTTGACTTGAACTTTCCAACGTTATAACAAACAGGAAACACGTCTGCATGCAACTTGTTCTACAGACGAAGCGTACGGCTCAAAAACGAAAGCTCTCTGTAATGCGTAGTACGATTCCCCGGGCAATCAACCACAAATGGATGAGCTCTGGACGATGAACGTGCTACGTAAAAAAGTATTGAGCTAAAAGGAGACTATGTTGAGAAATAAATGGTGTTTGAAAAAAAATATATATTTTTCCTACTATAATGCCTTAACTCAAAATGCTTACAAACCCTGTGGTTAAGTTTATATTGAGATATATACAAAAATTGATTTTTATCTAAAAAAGAAACAGCTTGACATATAAGCATCTATATCTTTTATATAAATGCCTATCAAAAATGGTCAATATGCCTTAAAATGGTACTTCCGGTTTTTTTCTAAGAAAAACCACTCACTCTTAATTCGAACGCATATAGAGTAAGCAGGTAAATATCCGAATTTCCAGACAATTATTCCTAATAAATATTCCATTTTTCAAACAAACCACTAATTCACTTGGTTTTATTTTCTTTTCTTTCTATCAGTCCATCTGTAATCGAGGGTTATTTTGTGTCAATGAGCTAAAGAATTTCCCTCCATTTCAGCACAGCGGCTCAGACAAAAACTTACTTCTTCCTTTCACTCCAGCCTACCATCCTTTCCAAAAACTGAGTTAATCAGCTATTTAGCTAGCTTCAATACCAATCCGCCCTCATATACACCTATGAGCGCGGTTACATGGAGCATAATGTGATCATCAAAATTTTATTTACTAAGGCTTATACATTTTTTATATTTTTCCGTTCAAGTACTCTGACCACCTACCAGTTCAAGGAAATTTAAATAGTGACTTTATCAGGTGTAGTTTAGTTATGCTGGACTATAAAACGCAAATTGGTTGGCGTTTCAAGGATACCTAACAAGAAAAACTATTATACCTGAAATTAGGGATATAAATATTTTCTGGCCATATCGATGTAGGTATACCAAAAAAGTTACCTTTTTTTAATCTATGAAAAATTACATACAGCAAAGAAATGCCCATCGGAGAAAATGGCAACGATATCGTTGCCTAATTGATTTATATAATGTAAACATTCTGAATAAAAAAATTTTTGAGGAAATGGAAAAGCTAAAAAAGCAGGTATTGCTCTCATTTATTGGCAACTTTAGACAAAGGAATCTAACAAGAAATATAGGGAAAAAAGGCAACTCAATACCAATTCCGAAACCCAATGATTCTAGATTTACTACAAATGCAGAAAAATGTTATAATGTTATGGCACAAACGTTCGCATATACATAATCATTCAATATCTGACAACTTGTGTGACGTCGAAACAAGTAAGTTAGTAACATACTTCAATCTTTCCGATTAACCGCTACTAATATATCCAACTATATAGTAATAAATAGTAATAAATAGTTTTTTAAATTACTAGAAATATTAAGAAGAAAAAGTGCAATGAACTATTTAAATATAATTTTAAGATTAAAATGTAAATATTATTTGTTAGAATAAGAAATTGAATTGAAAATACTTTTATAGTTTTTCGAAAAATTTTATCCGATCTCAGATTTATCTATTACAGTCAATAACGATAATCGTCGTATGCACAGTAAAAGGTGGTCAAGTTTTGACTAGTTACAACAAGCGTAGTGAGCTGAGGAGTGATATAACTAAAAACTACTTAACAAACTGACTGACAGAACTTGTCTATTCAGATCTGTAATTTTAGCAGCTGTTTACTAACGTTTACGAACTTTTACTAATTTTCCGTTCGAGAACTTTTTGGGCCAATAAAGTTTTCTGAAACAATTGTTGAACAATTATTAATTTATTGCATTTTACTTTAAAGCATGCGAATAAACCTAATAATGCCTTCAGTTCTTTTTCATTTCATATAATGTGAAATTTTGTATAAATGACTCAGTAAATGAAGTTTGTTTTAAAGTAGAGTGATGCTAAATAAAATTTAGTTGCCTCCTGTTTACAGTTGGTTTAGTTAAACAATGGGTTAAAGAAATCAATGATCCTTGACTTACTAAATGTACACTCCTACATATGCAGTGCATTATACTAGAACTAGAAAATAGGTTGTGAGGAGGGGAAAAGAGGAAGTAGTGTTTGTGAACATTTAACTTGAACGTATCAACGTTATAACCTGCAGGAAACACGTATGCAGGCAACTTATTCCTGAAAACGATTCTCTCTGTAATGCGTAGTACAATTGCTCGGGCAATCGACCACAAATGGATGAGCTCTGGACGATGAATACATGCTATATAAAAATGTGCGCGTTTCGGGAACAAGGTCCCTAATCTCGTCAGAGGAAAATCCATAGTAACGATAGAACAGAGTAAAGCACTTAGGGTTGGATAATTGAGCAATACAAAATTTTCTTCCGGAGAGCTACAAGTTTCAATTAAACAAATGATGTCCGTCATCATGACTATCGGATATGTCGAAATATTTTGGTGATGAACTTGAAAGCTTTGTATATTTTGAAACAGTAATCTCAATTTTACCAATCTTAATGGTAAATTTATTTTGGCCTTTGCGATGTTTTAAACGATTATTTTTCAAACACGACATTTTCATTTGGGCTGTATATGAACCGATATCGGAAATTTTCATTTTCTGTATTTTAGTAACCTCTTTTTATTACCTCTGTTGCTCTGTAATTGTGTGTATACATACACGTGTGTATATTAAAGCGCACAGCCTATAGCTAATTGCTTTTACAAGATATATGAGCACCAAGCGCATAGGGCTTGGGCACTCCTGTTTTGAGCTATATCTTAGATATATATGGACCGATGTCAGGGAATTTTTTGTTTTGCCTTGTAATCGCCCTGCCAAATAATATTATTAAGTTTGAAGCTAGAGAAAAACAATAAGTTTAAAAATATTTTTAAACATTTGACTATATACTTCATTTTTGAAATAAATTAATGAGAATTCATAAAGAAACATTTTCTAGAAATATGTATTTCTCTCCCATAAAATTAATATTTTTCTCAGAGATCCTTTTATTCCTATCTCTCAACAATTCATTCGTATACATTTGTGCATTTTCTTTGATTTTTTACTCCGCTTAAGAATTCTGCAGTTGATTCAAGAAATTTATACTTATATTAAGATATTGTCGGGTTGGTTTTCTTGGGCAATTCCGTTTTCGGCTTTTTTTAAGTACACTTATTAGTATTAGTATTATTCGTTCTAATTTTTTTGAGTACGATAGAAGGAGATTTTTCTTTGTGTGTAATTGCGCAATATTGAAAATTATTTTCTTGAGATTTCTAATATTAATTTAGTACAAATATCTATGAAATTCAATAAAATAACACAGTTGAGTAAATTAATATAGAATTTCATTAATTAATTTAATTATACCTACACTGAAAAGAAAATTCAATCCATCCATAATTAAATCAATCCCAAGCGGTGTCGAAAGTAAGGTGCTGCCTATGAGTTGTCTCTCCATGTTGATTCGTTTGGCTTTTATCGTAATGACTTTTTATTATATGAAGAGACTAAGAATTATTTGACTCTTTCTCTTATTTTGCATTATGTTAAAAAAAATTAAAATAGGTTTAACGGTATTTTATTTTCGATAATCGATATTTGTTATCATTCTGAGGATAATAACAAATTGTTATCGAAATACCGAAAATAAAATACCGTTAAACCCTTTTTATAAAAAACAAAAAATTAATCAAAAAATAAATAACTAAAAATATAATTAGGTCCATTTGTTAAAAAAAGAAACTATTAAGATTATTTAGCTGCCTAAAATTTATTTAAACATTAAAAAAAACACGGTTATACCTAAATAAGTACGCAAATTAGCAATAACAAATTTTAATCATATTACACTAATAAATCATGGTTAATTGGAAAATTTGTTTTACCAAATATAACAACTAACAAGTAAGAGTGTAGTATATTCAGCTGGACCGAATCTAAAATACCCTTCACGATAGTCACGAATATGTATAGTATATTAAAAATGTGACCTAAATATGCTCGGTTATATATGAACCGATATCGGAATTTTCTATTTTCTGTATTTTAGTAACCTTCTTTTATAACAAGAATTGCTTTTCAGCAAAAAAAAAAAAAAATTTTTTTAATGGAAAAAACGGTTCAGGCTATATCTCGGGTATATATGGACCGATATCGAAAATTTTAATTTTCCACATAACCCTATATCATTACCAGAACTGCTTTTGAGCAAAAAAAAAGTTATTTAGCTTCGCCTATGCGACATTTTCATTAAAAATTCGATTTGGGCTATATCTCGGGTATATATGGACCAATATCTGAAAAAAAAATTTTTGCCTTTTAGTCACCATGCTTAATAAGTGTGTGAAGTTTGAAGCAAAACGAACAACTTTTGTTTTCAAAAATTTTCATACAAAACTGCAAAGAAAAATGGCTTTTTTTCTGAATTTTGAATATATCTCAGCTATACGTGGACCGATATTACTGAATTTCAATAGCAAACCCATGAATCGATGGGGTAAAAGAATGGTGAAAGAAAAAAGTTTCTAAGTCTAATGGTTTTCTCAGAAACGGTATTTCAACAGCGGACAGACGGACAGACGGACATCGCTTAATCGACTTTTCCATTAATTCTGATTCAGAATATATATACTTTATAGGGTCGCAAAAAAAAACTGTAGAAATTACAAACGGAATCACAAACTTATATATACCCTTTACATTTTTGTGAAGGGTATAAAAAAAAGAATACTAAAATATAATTTGCCTTTTGCAATCGGCTATAAAAACAAACAAAAAATCATTGCGTGTCCTCTTATACCCTACACAGCAAATCAATCTAATTTAAAAGTTCATGCTAAACTCTCATCAGCTTATAGTCCCAATGGCCAACATTCGTTCTCTATAAATTTAATATCCAAAGCAATTTACAGTTATGAAAATAAGTGTAACATAACCGCAAAGCAATATTCTACTCGAAAAAAATTACTCTCACACAACCTTAAAGTCAACGTAACAACAATAAAAGCATAGAAAGAATATGCTGCAGAAGATGATGAAGTAACTTGAATACCACCGCCTTGAAAACTTTCATTTCATACCCCCTGAGGACACTTAAGACTCAGTTGATAGTTATGACAACAGCAGCAATGGCAAGTATTCATGCAGTAAGTGGAAATACAAAATTAAATTGTCCTTTTTGAGAAAAAAAAAAACAACTAGGTACATGATTTAAAATTACACACAAAGGAAGTGTAACCAAGAAAACAACAACAAATACAAAAACCAAAAAATAAAACAAAAATAAAAATCCTAAAATCCGATAAAGTTATAGTACACCAAGTATAGGTACTTTACAGACTTTTATTTAAATGAGAGAGCATTATGAAGCTTTCTTGCAAGCAGCCATATTGAAAATTAACGTTACAAAAACAACAGCAATAACATAAACCTTTGTAGTCTCAATTGAGCAGAGAAAGCAAGAGAATAAGAGGAAGCTACAATTGTTTGTATATTATTTGAGTGCTTCAGATAATTGGTTGTTCACAAATACACTCAAGGGTGGAGCTTAGACAAATATGCTCAAATATAAATTTATCTGTTGCAGCCTTTTTATAAAAGGGGAACTTCTCTTTGAGAATTTGACGAAAAGAGCGAGGAGTAAAATTTGTTGTATGCGCTGGGTATGATGAGTACCAAATAGGGATTAAGAGCATGTCTATAATTTAGTAGTTCATATTGTTAAAGCTTTTCCTGGAGTGTTGTTATGTATAATAATACTTTCACAGTGTTCTATCAGAGATTGAGTTGTGAGACCGCCAAACATCTACCGTTTTTAAGTCGCAATTGCTAGTAGCCACAGCGAATCTGTTGCCATCGGCTTTATTTTTTGTTGCTTGATAATTTACTTGGCCAGACAACACATACACATGTATATGTATGTATATTCGCTACAAATATTTGGTTTAATTTAAAAAGGCCTCAACTCTTTTTTGGTCACAGCCACAGTTTTTGGCGCATTTGCCGATAATGGAGAAGCGATTTTGAAAACAGAATGACTCTTTATAATAGGTTTTTCATTAGGTACATATGTATAGAGTGTCCGCCGGGAAAGGTGCCAGATAAATCTGGTTTAAATTTTTTTTTTATTTGTTTGTTTTATTTCATTTGTTTAGCTTAAGCCAAGGGTGCCTAAAAGTTCTTTATGGAAGAGCAAACATCAATACATTTAAGGAAAAAACTACTTTTATATAATATTTTTTGTTGTAAAACGCTAAACATATTTACAAGAACAAAATCTACACTGATAATCGATGTCGTCATTTTTTACCAGCAAGTCTTGCGAAAGTTTTGTTGCTTTGATCTTATGTGTGTAGAGTGAAGAACGAGAAGAAATACATACGACAAAGTTCTTTTTGTATTTTGCATTGCTAGTGCTGAGTGCACTATGTGTGTATTAAAGAGCATAGCGCTATAGCTAAGGGCTTTTACAAAAACAATTGAGCATCTAGCGCATAGGGCAAGGCACCTCTGCACTAAAGGTATATTGTATCATGCAAGCATATAATAACGCGCTTGCGAAAAGTGCCTTTATATTAGGTAGTTAAAGAAAAATAATAGACACTAATACGAGTATACGCACTTGTAGATAATTTGGAAAGAAATTTAATTTAAAATATATCAAAAGTGCCACAACTTTGGTCAAAATATTCTTATATAAATCTTTAGATTTACATCTATTTTCTTAAAGATTTTTCAGAAATATTTTTGATTATTGAAATTGACTTTTCTCAAAAGCATGGTTTGCTACTTAGGCGGTTATCGCTTGTGACCTCAAATTTATTGTTAGCCACCACTTAATGTTGAAGCTTCATTTACTTGTCTCATGTTGTTTATCTATTGTTGTTGCCTTTTAGAATTCAGTTCTGTGCTTTTAATTGTTCTTCTACTCGTTAATGGCAACATCAGCGATGCAATGATGCAAATATCTGTAGTCATTTACCGTTAGAATGTCAGCTATTTATGTCAATTAACACTTTAGCTGTTTATTCTGGTCGACTGACTAAAATGAAAGGTTTCGTTATAATGAAACTGCAATGAATGGGTTACGTAAGCTTTGTTTGTAAGTTGTCTGATCTCACAATGTTGTTAGAAAAATGTGCAGAAAATTTCTAGCAAATGTTGACCGAAAAAGCATTTTCAGATCATTGTTTTAACAGATGCCTTGTCGTTTTTTTAGGGGGCGGGGTGCAGAAAATAAAATACGTAGCAAATAAATAAAGTACAAAAAGGTGGTGGAAATTTTATTTGAATTAAACATTTCTTAGTTTAAGTAAGTATATATAATAATTTAGTAAAGAGTGCTAATATCTTGACTTTGTAAACAAGGCAATCATTTTCAGTACGTTAATGTCAGTAGGTACCTATATGTTGATTGGCAGGTATTATTATTGTGATGGTTTGTTATTATGCGCTTGTGTGTCTTTATGGTCTTGTTTTCAATTTGTGCTTTACTGAATTTTAATTTCATGTTTTCTGTAGAACTTCTTTAAAGGTTTAAATAGCATATCTGAAGCAGTAAATACACCGTTTTTTCTTTGAAAATGTACAATAAATAGCACCATTTGAACGACAGCGCCATCTAGTGCTAGTTTTAGATAAACATAAGTTTTAAAAATGAATTCTTCGACACCAAAAACTGTAAAAGATCACAACTCTCCAGGATAATAAAAATAAATAAGCATTATGTTGCCAAATTTTCATTGATCTTTCCTTGTTAGACAGCGTTAGTAACTCCAAACAACTTTAAGTGCGTATAAAAAAAATCTCACATTGAACTGGAAAATCCGGGCTTTAGATATGACTTTATCCAATTGGGGTTATCGTAATGTACCTATTTTCATCGCCAGTAATGCAATGTAATAATTATTTATTTTTGTAGCGTTAAAGCATCATCTCAGACATGAAAATCGCCTTTCACCATCTCTCGACTTCAATTTATGTATATGGGACCTAATTTCCTTGCTTTGAACGAGTCCCAATGCTTTCAGACATTGGCTACTGACTTGTTGTGTGACTCCCAATGATAATGAAAGTTCTTCTTGCTTTTGTCAACAATCTTCGTCCAGTAATGCTTTCATCCTCAGTCGTCCAGGAATGTTTCCATTCCTCATCTTCCAATATTTTCGGCTGAGCAGGCCTCGCATTTGCTTCTGTGTCAAAATCACCACTTGTGAAGAGCGCAAATATGGTTTAGAAGATTTTTGAGTTGATGCATGTTGAACGTAAATTTCTACCGAAAATCTATAATTTCAGCAGCCATTTTCTTCAAATGAAAGAAAGTTATCAGACTTCCCCACAAAATATCCTTTTTAGGCACAAAACTCGACATTATTATAGCGGTTGGAAAAAAATGTGTACTTAAATTTTAGCTTCCATCGAACGCTAAATTATAATGACAGATGTTTATTCTTCAAAAGTATTTATTATTGACACAAACCATATGTGATAGCTACTCGTATGTGTGTTATGTGACATAGTTATAAATCAATAAAATGTATTTTTAACCAAACATGTCATATAATTATGATAAAAATATGGTTCCACTCGCATAAAACGAATATATTAGTGACATTAATATGGTTCACAATGACAGTAATAATACAATATTTTATAAAAGTAATGGTGTTTAATTAAATAATATAGTTGGGTGGAACAGTAATATGGTGACCTTAGTTAATATAGTATAGTTATTTACAACATTTTATGTATAGTTATTTATAACATTTTTTTTACAAAACTATGGTGAGTTATATTAATTGAGTAAAGCAATATAATACCATCAGTAACAACCATATAATTCAACACTAATAAGTTGCCCTTATAATGTTGTCAGCCATATATTTACTACTACGTATATTTTTTCACGCCTACTCGTATATTAGCTTCACTCGAATGTCTGTTTGTATGTTTGCAACACTCGCAAAGCAGCAACAGTGTTGAAATGGGGGGATTTTGGGGAATTACGAAGCCGATTTTGGGAGTTCTCCAAAAAAATTCGGAACCGCTTTGGAACCGGCTTTTCATATTTGGGGCGCGTTTTGCCGTGGAACATGCATCTGAAAATGCGATACTTGAAGCTGTATTGTTTCTGAGGAAATTCGGGGAGTTTGACTTTTCCTCAACCCGACTTTGGGAATTGCCAAAAAAAACTCGGAACCGCTTCGCAAACCGAATCAGAACCAGCTTTTCAATATTCAGTGCGCGTTTTGGCCGTGGAAGGTGTATCTGAACTACTAACGGTAATTCGATTTACTACGATAATTACAGTTGCCATGTTTTTTCTGGAGAAGTGGCGGATTTTGGCGATTTCTGAAAAAAATTTTGGGCATAAAGAAAAACTCTGAACGCGTTATAGATATAAATATCTGGTTCTATGGGTATTTTAAGATTAAGCTTGAACAATTGTTAATGAAAAATTCGAAATTTGATGCCAAAGCGTGTTTTTTAGTTTTTTAAACAATATTTATTATTATGTTTTGTTAATTGGAACAAAATTTAAACCATTTTTGTGTCTTATACACAAAAGCCTGCTATTTATTTTTTTTTGCTGGCTGTAAAGTGATTGAATTATAAAACAAGAAAACAAAAACTTTATTGTTCTGCAATTATTTGCAAATAGCCTTTGTTGTGGCTTATTCTCTAATTTCTAGTTAATTATTAAAACACATTCTGAATTCTTTTATACGCATCTAGTCATTATAAATTCATCACGTTTTAACACAAAATAAACAAATCATTAAATTTCCTCCCATTTTACTAAAATACTGCTAAATACAGAACATGTTTTTTTTGTGAAAGCCCCGAAGGAAATGAATTTAGAAAATTTCTCGTTTCTATTTGTTGAACGGCCATTTTTCAGTTAGTTTTTTTTCCTCAACAAATTGCCAAACATTTTACACTTAAACACAATTTCATTTTGAGCGTTTATTTTTGTATTCCGATCCAGTTTAGTTTCCTCAGACATATTGGCTGGTCGTTTAGCAAAATTCAATATTTTGCATAATTAATTGCATTTAGCACGTTTCTGTTTTCTCTTCAGCCCTACACAGCAGCAGAGAATGAAAATAGTGATTTTTTCTATTTCTGAACACAATGGTGGTGCCTAATTTTTGTACAAATGTGCAAAACTTTCTATGTATTGGTGTAGGCGAATAAATTAAAGTTTTGTTGCTGTTCGACCTTTTTGGCATTAACAAGTGAGTGTTGCCATTAAAGCAATCACCGTGTGGAACAACAAAAACATACACAACCATGGCGAACAAACTAACGCGAAAATCGTGAACAAGTATTAAAATTTTTGTGTTCTAATGAAGCGCATCGTTTTACTTTCAAACACCACTAATTTTGTGGAGGTGTTTTTGCGAACGTATTGGTGTGTAATTTCATGTTCAATTAGTACAATCTAGTGTGTTTGTGTGTGTGTGTGTGTGTGTGTGTGTATGTGTGCTTGTGTGTATGTATGAGCGCATTGGTGTTGTTACATTTTTCTAATTACTTAACTTGTTAAGAGGACTTGTTTGCCTACGGTCGTTGGTCGATGGTCGATGTTTTCGAAAAGCATTCTAATGATGATGGCGTTTTGTTGGCTCATTATTTCGACTGTTTGTTTATGTTTAGTTAATGCCGCTTGGTGTGGCGCGCAATTGGCAATTGTAAATGAAAAACAAACATCCGAAAAGAGACAACAAATAAACAAGTTAAAGGCATTTTCACAACGATGCATTTGTGTATTGAAATTATTACATTGCAAAGATATGTTTTAAAAAGCAAAATAAGTAGGCACAAGGAAAAGGATCATTACAAAACATTTTTGCAGCAATAATATAATTTTTAGTGCGTTTTATTATAGCGAACAACGTATTTCAATTTTTAGTTTAGTTTCGTCGGCTTAAGTATGCTTTGACTCACTAAGCGCTTAGTTCATTCGTTGGGTGGCTAACTATTGACATTATTAATAATGTAGTGAAACTGAGGAATCAAAATAAGTTTATTTAAAAATGTTTTGTACTATCCCAGACCATTCTTTATTTATTCTACTGCAATCAAATTGTCTTAGTCTAACTGCAAGTTAAACACAGATAAAAATAGGGAATTAAATAAAATTTTCCAATTTTTAGAGAGATGTCAGAACAGAGACAGCAAAAGAACGTTATTTTTGTACCCTTCATAAAAATGTAAAGGGTATATATAAGTTTGTGACTTCGTTTGCAATTTATACAATATTAACTTCCAACCATATGAGGTACACATATTCATAAGCATCATTGGTAGAGAATTTGATTAAGCGATGTTCGTCTGTCCGCCGGTCCGTCTGTCCGCAGTTGAAAACCCGTTTCTGAGAAACCCATTAGACTTAGAACCTTCTTTCTTTCACCGTTTTTTTTTACCCCATCGATTCATGGGTTTGCTATTGAAATTCATTAATATCGGTTCACGTATCGGTGAGATATATCTAAAATTCCGAAAGAAGCCATTTTTTTTTTGCAATTTTGTATGAAAATTTAAAAAATAAGTTGCTTTGCTTCAAACATCACACAATTATTAAACACGCCTATTAAAAGGCAACAAAAAATATTTCCCCGATATCGGCTATATGCCCGAGATATAGCCTCAACCGGGTTTATCATAAAAATGTCGCGTAAGCGTACTTAAACTACTTTTTTTGCTTAAATGCAAAAAAAAAAAAAATTAAAATTTCCCCGATATATAGCCTAAACTGATTTTTCCATCAACATTTTTTTTTTTTGCTGAAAAGCAATTCTCGCTATAAAAGAAGTTTACTAAAATACAGAATATAGAAAATTCCGATATCGGTTCATATATAACCGAGATATAGCTTAAATAAACTTTTCCGCGAAAATGTCCATGAAAGATTTCTTTTTTGAAATGATTATTACAAGGCAAAAATATTTTCCCCTGATATCGGTCCATATATGTATATCCGCGCATATTTAGTTCAAATTTGTAATATATACCACACATATATATATATGTAACTATCGTGAAGGGTATTTTAGATTCGGCCCAGCCGAATATACCACACTCTTACTTGTTTTTCTTCTACTAATATATACTTTAGAGCAGTGGTGTCCACAAAAATAGCACTCAGTATGTAAATATATAAGATCTATTACCCTTGAGGGCATTGCGTGGTAATCAATATTGTAGAGGCTTATATACACAAAATGCTAAAACTTGTAATGCTCTCAAATAGTTAACATACACCATCTCCTTTTCAGAATCGGTTATTGTCCAGTCGCCAGTTGAGGTACGCACAAGTGGCTTGCCTCTAACGGATCTTTTCAAATCTTTTGTCGCTATCCGTAGAGAATAGTCGGATTAAAGAGTACCATCAAGACTTTCTAGATAGTTTTTAAGGGAAGCCACTCCACGGATTTCAAACAGATTTCTCACGTGCATTACGCATTCCCGTAGCCTGCTTTTAAGCTGTGGAGACCTTCAAAGTTGCCACTTTCTTGTAACTATTCTTTTTTCCGAAAGAAGGTGTTCAATTTCTGACGAATAAGTCCTATCGTTCGCATTTCTAAAACTTATGTGTGTAGTGGTAGCATGTTGTGCCGCTAGGTTAAGGTCTTCAGAAAAATCTCTAATTGACACATCAACATCCTGAGGCATTCTCAAGGTAACATTTACTGTACAATGAGTACTTAAATATTTCTTATATTTTATTGACGCTCAACGCTAAGCCACTAAACGGTGAGCCAACCTCCTAGGGAAACAGAAATAACAGTAGCATCTGTAAAGGAACAGTTTTGCAACTATAAAATTTATAACATCTTGGATACTACGTCGGTCTAACGGTCAATAATTGGGGTGTCCGCTTGAAATCGCATATAAGCCCATTTTTGAAACTGTGTCGAAAAACATTTTCAATAAAGGAATGATAATTAAAAATGTTCTAATAATATTTTTGATGTCTTACTGTCTTCAATATAATGTCTGTATATCGCTTTATTATATTTTAATTATATGCGAGAAATTATTCTCTTTCTTTACCTTGTAGTTTTTTATTTATTTTACTCTACGCTCTCATTATATTTGTTATTTAACTAACGCCGCATATGATGACTAGGTGTCATCAATATGGTGTGTAATATTATAATTCATACATATTCGCCTTTGCTTACACAGTACTTGCTATTATTACAAATTTACATTCATATTACGTATTTTTTCAACTTCTTACAAACCCATTTAAATTAAAAAAAATTAAAAAATAATAACATTAGCAACAAAATTCCATTTCAAAAATAAATATAAATTATTATAACACTATCCTTTTTAAAAAGCAATTTTGACAAATTAGATGTATATAATTATTAATAAAATTCATCACTAAATTGATGTCACCATAGTTGTAGTATTGATGATACAAAGTTATCTGATGACTTTTGTCATTGAGATTTATGTTAGTTTTCACATTACTGATGACAACACGCAAAGAAAAAGCAGTTTAAAATATGGTTACAATAGCATTAGTATATATGCTATAACCTTATGCGTTATTGATAAAAACAGTGTATTCTCAATTTGATTATAGTTTATTGCTCTAAAACTATGCTATTGTGTGCATTTCTGTAATGCTATTGCTGCCGTCTATAAATTTCGAGATGTGGTTGCACACAATAATAGCATTTATGAAAATTTTGTTTAAAACAACAATAGCTTTTATCACACCTACTATCAACAAATTTGTATGACACGCTAACTCGCATGCAACATAACTAAGCTAACGCAATAAACTTACTATTGCTATCATTAATGATACTTTCATTCTCGTCGCTAACATAAAATATTCTTTCAGTCTTAGTTTTTGTTTGAAATTAGAAAAATATGGTGTGTGTCGTATCATTTAAAGAAAAATATCTCTATAAATGTACATATATTAACGTAAACAAAGAAGATTAATATTGTACAATAAACCCCGTTTTTTATATATGATGATGACGTTGCCAATCATTCTTCCGGCTAACCATATTATGATGTACCTAACCATAATATTGTTACAGTCATTACAATTTCTATAGTCAACCATACTATTGTTGTGATCAACCATACTATGTTACATCCAACCATACATATTAATATGGTCGTAATATCGCAATTTCAACTTAAAAACTATTTTTTTTTATTACAGCTAATAGATAATTCAACATTAAATTATTTCTAATTATTTTATATCAGGAAAATATAAATTTATATTTTAGCTTTAATTTATTATCATATGTATATTACACTATGACCAAAAAATGTTCCTATTAAAATAAAGTTATTTGCAGCATTAGTATAGTTCTTTAATGTACGTACTGTGATTATATATGACGAAAATATGGTTTCTTAGTATCACAATATGGCTGAGTATGACACTAAAATGGAAACCCCAAGTTGCTTACTATTATAATAGTATTGAATCAAAATATAGAATAGTTATTTACAATATATTTTTTTACAATACTATGGGGAGCCATATCAATGGCGCTTTAAATTAACAATTTAGTGTTATGAGGTACAACTATATAATTCAACAATACTATGTTGCTCCTAGACTATTGTCATATCAAGCATATATTTTTTTCTACGTGTGAAGTGATGTCACAATACTGATGACACGCCGTTACCAATATGAAGATTCTTTTTTCTATGAGTGTATAACACCGCATACAAATTTTTATCTGTAATAAAACTTTTTCAAGTGATAACAAATGTTTGTAAATAGCAATGAATATAAACATTTTTATATATTTACGAAAGTTACAAATTATGATATGTATAAATTTTTAAATGTAGATTGTAATACATAGTACAAGTATAGAATTTATACGTAATATCATACATACATACAATTTTCATATTAATATGCTATTACGTATACGCTCTCTGCAAACGAATATTTCGCATGAACATGTGTGCAATAATAATTAACGCGCATTGACTTTAGACGCTCATTAGTTTAATTAGGATACAAATTAACGAGCCTCATTGAAACAAATAAATGAACGACGTGCAACCGACCGAATAGCCAACTGAAAGAGCCAACAAACACAGCAGCAATACATGATACACATACATGCAAACAAACTTGACCGAATAATGGGGCTAACGGGCAAAATTAAATGCGTAAATAAAGCTTGGCAAACAACAAATACAATTATATAACAAAAACAGACAGTCAGATCAAATTATATGTACTCGTATATAAAACATATATTTAAACACATAAAAAATAATTCAGTTTATAAAGTAATCAAATAACTGTTCAAATGAAGAAATATGAAATTACCATCTTAGATTTAAAATAAAGTTTTTTTCGGTAAAAATTAGCATACACTCACTTATATTTGTCTACGTTTCGTGAACACTTATGAAATCCGTTCCTTAACAAAACAATTTGTTTGGCTTCTACTAAATGGTCTTTGAAACACCAGAGCAATTGATCATTCAAATCTTAATACTAAATATAAAAGTTATTTAAGTCCAGCCACTGCTAGACAAAAAAGTTTCATTTTGCGCGAATAATATCGGTAGAATCACCTATTGAACGTTCTGATGGTGGCCAGGGTATCCCTTCTTCTCAACGGAGTGTGACCGCTAAAATTAAGTTTGTTGCGTGCAAGAGGACTTGAGAGCAGTTCGAGTTTACTGATATACTTACCTTGTCACATACTTACAAAATTCATCTTTTACCACTGGAACGCACAGATCCTTATGAATTCGTAAGTTTATTTTATGTACGTACTACGGAACTGCAGTAGTCGTTCGAAAACTTTGGTTTTGTCGCCTTTGAATTTTTTCTACGTTAGATGTTGTGGTGCGGTGTCCCATAATTGAAAGCTGTAGCACCATACGGTATTTGGAATTGCGTTATATAACAACAGTTTGCAATCTAGCTTCATTGTAGAATTTATACCCAAAAGCTAATTTAGTTGCACTGCTTTTAATTTCAACTGGGGCTTCCACATTAGCCTACGGTCGAGGTGAATAACGAGGTACTTGACTCCATTATGCTACGGAATAGGTGAATTGTTAATTTGGATAGCCGAACATGTTTGTTTACGCAGTGTGAATGTAACGTGAGTACAGTTTTCTTCATTAACTTTGATATTCCAAAGTTTTAACAATTGCTCTAATATTGAAATATAATCCTGCAAATTTCGTGAATTTAATTGATGGTTTTCATGGACTCTGCAGTATGCTATTTAGTCTGCAAAAGCTGAAGTGTGGATGCCGAAACTCGTTTTCATATCAGAGGCGTAAATCAAATAAAAAGTAGGTTCTAGAATGCTACCTTGGAGAGCTACTGCTTCGATTGGTTGTGCGGGGTTTATAAAGTCTCCTTCTCTGATAGAAATTTTCGGCCACACAAGTAGCTTTCCAGAAGGTGTTTGCAGGCAAGTTCAGCTTTATGTTGTGCATCAAATCGTCGTGCCACACTTTATTAAATGCATGGGATATGTCAATGAATAGAGCTGAAAAAAATCTTGTCTTCAAAAGCCTGTCTTATGACGTTGACTAGTATGTGTGTTTGGTCTATGGATGATTAGGATGATTAGGAATACATCCCACATCATTCAATATTTTAGTCAACTTCGCCATTAATAATTTTTCGAACAGTTTTGAAATTGTTGGCAGTAGACTTATTGATCTATATGACTCTAATTTAGTGTGATCTTTCCCTAGCTTGGGTATCATAGCAATCATAGACGCTTTCCACTCTGCAGGATAATACTCGAGCGTTAAAAAAGAAGAATTCCTCTAATTACACGAGGTAACTTCTCAAGCATTTTACCAGTAATTTGATCAATACCTTGAGATTTTCTGGGCTTTGTGTAAGAAATAATGTTTGCGACATCTGGAAAACAAAGTCTCAAAGACATAGGTGGTCTAACAGCATATGATTGTAGTTCGGCTGTATAATTCGCTGTATCAATTGTGGTAAAACCAAATTTCTCAAATGGTTAACATACAACATACCTTTTTCAGTTTCGTTTCTTGCCCAGTCAGAACTTTTGTTGCTTTGTACAGAGAGTAGTCAGGTTTTAAAGGAATCCAATCTCTGGATTTCATGAAGATTTCTTAATTGAGTGTCGCAATTGGCTACGCTAACTTTAAGCCTGGGAGACCTGCGGAGTTGCCACTCTCGTCTAACTCTTCTTTTTCCTGAAAGCAGTTGCTTAATTTCAGACAAATATGTTCTATTATTCACATTTCTGGATCTTGTATGGCTAGTGGTTGAATGTTGTATGGCTATTTTAAGGTTTTCAGAAAATTCATTAATTCAATATTCTCGGTGGTTCTCAAGGCAATATTTTCCATACAATGAGATCTAGGATCTCTTTTCGGACTGACGGCCAATAATAGTGGAAATCATGTCAAAAAGTACGCGGTCTTTCTGGGAAATAAAACGTGATCCACAAAAAGTGTGTTTAGCATTACAGTCGCCAGCCGCTAAAAATCGAGGCCCAAGTGATTTGAAAAAATTTGAATGTTGGCTTTCTGTCGTGGCTCTGAGTAAAGCGAAGGAATAACAATTTTTTCATGAAAATATTCAATGCTATATTTTTTGCTTGGAGATACTCCTCACGTATTTCGTTTAGTAACTAGTGCTTAATTCTGGTTGTTGTCAAAATTTCTGAGCCTCCAGAGAATCGATCATCCACGGGGCTCTTTTGTGTCATATAGTAGTAAAATTTGAAAATAAATTTTGGTTGTCAAATGAGTTTCAGCAACCATCATTCATAAAGATGTCTTCAAGTTCATTTTTGTTTTGGCAGATGCCTTTTGCATTCCAGATACACATTTTAAAACAACTCATTTGAGACTTAAGCTCCTGATTCAAATTTTGTATATATGATTTAATCACATTAGCATAAGAAACATGTTTGAGGTTTTGCATGATTATGTTGCTACTTGACTGGCCTATGTGGGGAAAATTTTTTGATAGAATTATGTTTGACTGCTGCAGTTGCTTATAGGTAATTGATGATCTATTTGTCATTGACTGCTTAAAATGAGTATAGACCTATATCTATAGATATATAATATAGCCCCTGTAATTTGCAGTATGATTACCTCCACAGTTACTGCATTTTTTAACACTCGAGTCCATCTTTCACTTTTTGCACTGTGTTGTACCGAGAAGCTCTCCACATATAACACAAGCTGCGGGCTATTTACAATAGGCCTTAGTGTGGCCAAATTTTTGGCAGTTTATTCTATGCGGCTCTTCAACTGTAACCTTACGATCAGCGTTGTCAACTTTGAAATTTCAAAACGCACCGAAATGAGGAAAAAACCGCGTTATTTCAACAAAAACGCACCAAATTTAGAATTTTTCTTTTCATGCCCATTTTGTATTAAAAACGGATAATATTTTTATATTAAAAACATGATAACGAAACAATATTTTAAGCGGTATCTTTGCAATACTTATAACGATCTATCTTGATCCTAGTTGATTCAGCCTTTATATTAATCAATGTTTGCAATAAATTTGTTCAGCTCAAGGTTTTATTGTTTTTTTATGCTTCTCCTTTGGAAAACGAAATATTTAAAAGTAAAATAAAAATTTTTACAAAAAAAAGTTATCAGCTACCAAAATACAGCTACTTACCATCGTCAAAATTATATTGCAGGAGCTTACAGTCGTTACTGCAAGGGATGAAATATGTCGAAAAATTTACGATATCGAATTATTAAATGTTACAGAATCATACTACAAGCCATCAAACTGGATTTAGAATTTAGTTAATAATTTGGTCATTTATTAATTACTAAAACAGTAGCGAATTCTCGCGCCTTTATGAATACGAACTGCACTATTCAGCGTTTGCTTTTTTCGTAATATTTGACAAACTTAGATTGATTGTTTGGCAGCAAAACCAACAAATAATATAAAGCGAAATTTTTATTTTTTTCTCGAAAAAGAGTATAATATACAACAACAAGATTGTCTCACTTTGTGTATATAATGTGATACTTTTTCCAGATTATTACTCCGTGTTCAGATTGTGCTCTACAAAATGAGATGTAAAAATTTTAGCCACTATTTTTTTTACATTAAAATCAATAGTTGTGTGGAATATGATTTGTGCCACCGAAATTAAAAAGCGCACCGAAAATTTTAAAAAAGCGCACACCGCATCGACTAAAGAATTTTTCGCACAAAAAATTCTAAAAAGCACCAAAATCGGTGCGAAACGCACCGAGTTGACAAAGCTGCTTACGATGTAAAAGAAAGTTAAAGTAATAAATTGGATGAACGTCATTCTTTTTTAAGACAACATCTCTTGGTTCCAATTCAACCCTAAACATGGGGTTTTTCACGGGTTTTAATGTTTACTAGGTGTTTAGTTTTAAAGCCTTTGCTTTGCAATTCGATTTTGACTTCATCCGTATTTATAAAAGTTTCAATACCTTTTATAACGACCTGAAGACCTTTAGCACTTTTAAGTTGATATGTGTAAAGCGATCGTTTTTTCTTCACCAGAACGTCACCTGGATTTTCGTTTCATTGATACTGCCGTGCATAACTGATGTTACGTTGAGAGTGTCTTCGCCGATTGCCGTAATAAGTTGTTTTACCAGCTCACTAGAAGTAGGCTCTGAGAAATATACTGGTGGCGGTTTAAATGTTTTTTTGGATGTTGTTGGCTCATCAATCCAAAGGACAGCACACCTATTTCTATCCGTTGCCGTAGTCCTATTATCATCTTTATATATTTTCGATTGAGATGATATTTGAGCGGATTTGGCGCTTTGCTGACGTTTAACCACGGTTACATACCTGTTCATGTCTATTTGTGTTTTCGGCTTATCTGCAATAACTAAACTGGAAGATGTTTTGTCTTCTGCTGTAACAACTATATGTGGCGAACGCGAACACGTGAGGTTTCTTTCTGTTAGTGACAGTAGGTCGTACATGAGTTTTCAAAGATTCTTCTTAAGAAATCGAAGGGTTTTTTTCTCGTGGCGCTGAGCTCTTTCTCGGAATTATATCTGATAGGTACATTCATGCAATTTCTTATTTTATTTTCACTTTAATTTATATAACAATAAATGTCTTTGTAAGATCACTCTTCTTACTTATTCCGGTTTTCTACTTATTTCGTTATTATTTTATTACATTTCGACCGAAAACAAACCCGTCCGTTCACTATCGAAGCTAGCCTCCAAATGAGATAGACTTATTTAATTAAAATTTCAATGATTTTCTGTAATACAATTTCTAAATTAACAATAAATTGTTTTACAGACTGCCAAGAAAAAGCAAACAAATAAAATTGTGTACAAATAATTTAATTAGTAATAAATTATAAAATGATGACAGGATTAAAATGTTTGTAATGGATGCAAAATGGTTGTCGCAGATTTTAAACTCATTTGCATGAATAATTAATTTGTAAATTAAAGCAAACATAAACACATACACAAATGTATAATTAATATACAAACAGACATTAAAATAATACTTTTTGTATAATAGGATAAGTAAATAACACAATATAGATTTTTTTTTATAATAAAAACTTAATAACACCGTTAAAGGATTTTGCATTATGTTAATTTAAAAATATTAGTTATTTAGGGTTAATAAAAAAAGCTATTATAATATACTATAGTAAACGAATTTTAGTACGATTTAAACCTAAAGATTTGAACCTAACTGAGCAGAATATGAAATTATTTACGAGTCATTTTTAATGTTATAAAAAAATATAATTAGAAAATGAGAAAAAAAATTTCATGCCAGTATTAATTTTCCACACAAAAATCAACTCAATTTGAATTTTCGATCACAAAACTTCTTTGCATGCATAATAGAGATAAGAATAATAAAATATTTTAGATAACGGTATCATCTTTAATGATGAAACAGAACACGACCGCAACCTCAAGCAAAAACGGCTCTCGGAGGAAACAGGCCCATAATTGAAATTACGGCTGCAACTTCATAAAGTGCAATTTTATGTTTTTATGTTTCTTGTTAAGAAAAGCCATTAAAAATTAAACTTCTTTAGTTTTTTCGTTTCGAACAAATCCATAGGTTAAGTCATTGGTGTTTATCAATAGGTTTCTTCCCTTGACCCTCATTGATTTAATATTCGTAACCCGATTGGAATTCCCTGTACGGAATTCTTTAATATGTCACACATTTTCTGCCTTATTGAAGACCATATGTGATCTACGAGGAAATCACACACAGTGTGCCTTAGTGTTCAAAACGAGTAATAAATCGATTTATCATTGCCTCTTTTCTTATAAAAGATAAATTCTAAAATTGAAATATTCTTCCAAGAAGAAGCGAAGTTTTTGATGCAATGGTCGTCCAGAGGTTCTGATATAACTGAGGGTGGAACAAGCCAAAAATTCCCGGCGAGTAGAAAAGTGGCCACATTTACGAAGAAATTTCTGTTCATACGAACAATCTAGTTCGGATGATAGTCTAAAGCACTATTGTTTTAAAATAATTTGTGATGTTTCATCAACAGTTAATTGTAAACGTCATTCGATATCGATGTAAATACCAACACATTTAGTTGTTAAAGGTATGATTCTATACCAAATGCTTACGAAATGCAAAAACTGCCGTCTTTCTAGCGTCTAACGTCAGAGAAAAGTTTTAGTTCACATTTGTGAGATTTTAATGGAAATCAATGTTGTCGTCTGTCTACGCTACTAAGTTTTCTTTTCAAGTAAGATTAATATTTCAAAATATGTATAAACATAATTTATAATAATTTTTTTTAATTAACCAGGACAACAGCAAAAAATTGTTGTAAAAGTAAAATACTTAAACAAAATATACTAATCTAGCTCTTCTTCATTGCTCCAATCTCTTAGAAGGCAGATGGTTTAATAAATATATTTCAGTGCATCACCATGAACCTCGCCAATTTTATTATCGCTGTAGCGGTCCACTTAAATAGTGATCTCAAGCAAACCACTACGCTGCGAAAAATGCTGCCTCGCGCAAGCAGGTTGGTAAGCAAGAAACGTTTGAGATTCGCTTACATACCTGCTGAGAAATTAAACACAGGAAAAAAGCAACGATTCGAAGCGCTCATATAATGTCTGAATTTGTGTATTATTATTTAATATTCCTTGGAGCGCTTAAGTCGAAGTAGAAAGCGCTTGTTTAAATGTTTTTTAATTTCTCATATAATAGTTGAAGTTCTTGTTAATATAACAAATTCTTTATTTATTAAAAAAAACACAATGCAAAAAAAATCTTACTTGAGTATTAACGCATACCTTAGTTACCAAATACGTTAACACTACCATCCATTTGTTAAAAAGTTTATGCAAAAAAAAGTACGTTAACTTCTAATAGGCCATTTACACCCAAGCTAAAACTACTACTTCCGGGATTTCGAATCAAATCTAGTTGATTTGGACGAGGTTTCTCATACAAAATGATATTTACATTGTGACTAGATTTTGGCAAAATCTGGTAGATTTTTGTAAGTACTCTAGTACACAACTGTGATTTTGTTCAAATAAATACTTTAAAATACTACGCTTCATTAAAAAAACTATACTTTTAGATGATGAATTAATTATAATATAGTTTGCAAAAAATAGATTTTATGAAAATGAAATTTGGTTAGATGTCAAAAACCGGAAGTCTCTACAGTCAAGATTTTGTTGAAGATTTTCATTCAAATCTACTAGATTTTAGTAGATGTAAATGCTCTATAAATGTAATAAGTCTGCTTTTACATTTGGATAGACGATGGGCAGACAGACGAAAGTTGATGGTGCTGTAACGAAAATTGTCGGTGGGGGAGAGTAAGTAGTCACGACTCTCTGTACTAGACATTTGTGGACATTCTTTGTTTCTCTTTTTATCTTTTCGCATTTTTATGTTGTTGGTGCATATCATTATTCTCATATTAACATTAACTTCTTATAAGCACAACAAAAGAGAAACGAAAAGTTTCTGTCTGTCTATTAATTTCTTAAATGTAAAAGATTTGGGCACGGCCACAAGAGACATGAAAAAATGTCTTCCCATCTTCTGTCTAAATGTAAAAACGCAATAAGGAATTAAATTTTTTTAATTCTGGCAATGCTGTTATGTTCAGAAGTAATTTTCTAATTGTGGTGCAAAAAAATAAATATTATATTAACCCGAAATTAAAATTCAAAAATAAAAATTTGTATTGTTACATAAAAAAATACATTTTTGACAAAAATTTCCTGGATTTATCTTTCTAATAAATGATGAATATATGTACATATAATATGTAAAATATAATTTTATAATATGTAAAATTATATTTTACATATTATATATTCATCATTATAAATTAATTACTTTCTCGTATACTAGAAGAATCTCTATTATTTGAATACCATTTTTCGTTTGATTGAAAGTGCATCGCTTATATTATTTTATAGTATTAATATATTAAATTCGTATGCAATGTAATGTTTTAATTTCTTTATTTAATAAACATAATACATTGTTTTTGTTAGCAGTTTCCCCAAATTATGATCTTCAAAAAGGATTAAAATCAACAATCAAATGTCATTTTAACGTATAGTTAAAGTGTACCCATTTCAGTAAGATCAGGCAAGGCGATTTTAATTGCCGAACTTTTTAGCAATTTTCTTTTGGAATTGCTTTCTTGTCCACACACAAAAACTTTTTTGGCTATTCTTGAGCTTTCTCTACCTTTTATTTCATACAATTTACATTGTATGTGCACATAAATACGAGTATACAAACATGAGAGAAATGTAATGAATGGCTGAGAATAGCCGAATACCGGCAATTCCTTTTCCCCGAATTCTTGACTTTATAGAAGCCGAAAGCTTCTATAAAGTCAAGAATTGCCTAACTAAGGTAGCTGTGTCTGACCTGGCACTTATCGAGCTTTGTTAAGTTTATTTTGCATACGGCCGATATGGTTGACTAGCTGTAATGTTCGCTCTTTGTAACCCATCCCACTCTAAACGTCATCACTCGTTCACTGTTTCCATTTTCCATTCAAATCAGCATGACCTGTGGCGGACACATCTTAAATTCATTTGAATAGACGTGGCGCCAACTGCCGAGAATTTGTCGTACAAACAAATCTTCGTATGCTCATGCGCAACAATTTTGCTAAAGATCACCACATGATCAAATGCATAGTTTGCGATTCTATAAACGATATACAGAAAACATTCCAAAATAATTTTTAATACATTTATGTAAGAAATAATTATCTTTTTTATTTGCAGCTTTAAATATTTTTTATATATAAAAAATAACTTTTGTGTATTAAACTTTTATTAAACAAATTTCCATGCAATATTTGTTAAGTAATTGCTTCAGACACCCACAGACGATATGTTTTTACATCTGTTTTTTTTTAAATGTAATTCTTCATGTATTTTTTCATTCTGCCAAAATTTTCCACATTCACAGACGGTTTTTAAAATTTACTCACAAACGTACATGTACATTTACGTCTGACTTTGTCTACGCTTTTTATTATTATAAAAAATAATTATTTAAAACATACTAAAATATTATTGCGTTAAAATTTCTTCAAGCCGACTACTTATACCGTCCAAAAACGGCTGCTGAATTGTTCACAAGGCATAGAGTTCTAATGTCAGATGTTTAAACATAACAAAATAGAACATACTTTATTTGAAATTTTGTCAGGCGACTTTGCTCATGTTTTTTACAGACGATATTTTTGAGGTAACAGACGACATGCAGGCATTTTACATTGTGAAAAATTACATGTACGTTGTTGAAAACATATCGTGTGTTATCTACTTTAATAAACAAGAACATTTTTTACAAATAAAACTGGATATGTGCTCGCATATTTTTTTATTGCATTTTAAAGAGAAGTTTCCAAGTACACGTCAAGAGTGTCGGTTTTTAATATTTTGATTTTTTTTTTAATATTTCTAATATTATATGATGATGGGTGGGTATCATTCGTCTAGCTCGAGTTCAAGTTAAGCAGCCGTATTAAAAATACATCATGTTTACATGGTACTAAGTTCGAATCCTAATGGGTGCTGATGAACAGTGTAGCGACTGTGAAACAGCTAGTTGTCCCCCAGCTTTAGTGTATTCAATTATTTTTTCCTGTCTTCTTTGATCAAGAGTTATTGATCGCGGCAATTATTGTTATAATTATAAATAAAAATATTTCTTGGCTTTAGCCAGGATTGAACTCGAGCTAGACGAATGATACCCACCCATCATCATATAATATTAGAAATATTAAAAAAAAATAAAAGTTTGACTATTTAACATTAATACATACATATTTTGATTGTTGTAACGAAACATGATCGTATATATAGTATTTCAGCTCTTTAAAATTCGTGTTTTTAAGAATTTTTTTTGATGAGCACAAAGTGTGAATCCATCACTAGCAAATCCTACATATGTATAAATGTTATGTTAAATAGGCATAAAAAATCAAGAGAGGTAGCTCTTCAAAAAGCTACTCGTATGTTTATTGAAGGTATGATAAATATCAAACAGTCGGTTTGTTTTTTTTTTTTCTAATAAAATTCCTTTACACTGAAACTTTCGTAGATATAACAATTTTTTGCATTAATGTTTTGTCGTTCTTTTTGGGCCAACGTAAATTTTCATTCGCTTATAAATATTATTCCATTAAACATTTAACTATCGTAAATAGAATGAAATTTGTTCGCCTGTAGCAGAAAGCGAACCTGTGACCTCCAGACTGTTGGTCGAGTACTCTACCAAATCTTACTTTAAAATATATAATGATATGTACCCATTATTTTAACAACATTGTTTTGTGGCGGTTACGAAAGTCTTACGTTAATACAGTGAAATATTTTCAAATATGGTTATAACGAAATTCTTACATTTTCAGCAAAAGTTCCTTAACACGAATGAAACAGTTTTCGTAACATTAATGAAGTTTTAAACAATAATAAAGTGGTGCTACGCAAGATTAGCATCCAATTAATGAAGCTTTCATAACAGAAATAAAACTCTTTATGGTATTAACGAAAGAATGGTGAACGAAACGGTTTCATTCCCATAACGAATTGTTTTTCTTTCAGTGGGATTGTAGACATATCCAGGTTTCTCATAACACAGCTATTTCTGATTTCATTCAAGTATACCTATCCAATTATTATTAGAACAAGTTAAAGAAAGTGTTTGTGGTAGAAATTTATCAATAATTTATCATTAATATTATCCAATTCAGTTATTAATAACATAACACCTTATTTAACTTATTTCTAGTGATTAATTCTGTTAAATTCTTATTAGACTTTTATTAACGCACCATTAGACCATAATTTATTGTAGTATAGTTCATTTAATTACCTTCGTCTTAGTAAATTAAGGTTAATTATTAGCAAAACCATCTTAAAAAAGAATAGAAACGAAGGGTGTCAGCCTGCTTCTATTAGCCGATTGGCTTCGCTCTCTAATAGACAGCATCCAAGTACACAATTAGAATACATTAGTTTTATTTATTCTTGCACTTGTGAAAAAATTCATATTTTTTCAGTGTAAAGTAAACATATACTTTACCATTTTGCGAGTGCTATGATACAAGGCCACTTACAAAAGAAACTGAATGGGAATATTACTCGTATGCTTATTTCTAGATCACTAGCTCACTTGCCGAATTTTTCAAATTGAAGCTAATACAGAAATCTCAATCCCTGATTTGAAATTATCATCACAAATGTTTAATATCATATACTCGTAACATAATATAATCATCAAAATTGTTGTTGTGTGGTGTAATTAGAGGGGGGTCGCTCTAATGTACTCGTGTATATAATTATAGTTAAGTCATTAAAGCAATATGCCCATATTATATAGTAAGTGTAATGTGATATGATACTGTGTGTGTATATTGTGGAAACAATAACAGCCATTTCATTTTATTCTTTTTTCTTTCTATAATGTCTACCCGAAACACTTAAAATAAATCTCTGCGTAAACAGTGTGTTGTACATATTGTATATATCAAAGAAAACACATGAGTGTTGGAGTGTGTATCGTGTGCTTTTTTTTAGTAAAACAGCTTTTTACTTTAGCACGTGCTGTAATGTATATTTTAATAATGAATAATGACGAGACAAGCAATTTAAATAATTTGCGGTTACAGTATGCGTATGCGCAACATTTAATAATGGCATGTTAATGTAATTAAATTTTACAGCATGAAAAATTGTTTGCGATACACCGAAAAATTTTATATGAACACCAATAACAAAGCATTAATTTAGTCAGAGTAGTATCGAAGGTACATATACGAGGGCAGTTCGGAAAGTTCTTAGCCTATCAATGAAAGAGAATAGTTAGTTTTTCAAAAATATTTTTATTTTTCAATATAATCTTCTGAAACTACAATACACTTAGTCCAACGCTTTTCTAGCAATCATATCCCTTGATTAAACTAGTTTTCCTCAAGGTCCTCAAAACAGTGGTTTACAACTGTAATGCATCTTCATTGAGGTAAAACGCTTGACAGCAAGGAATTTTTTTAGATTTGGGAACAGGTAAAAGTCACTGGGAACTAAATCAGGAGAATAAGGTGGGTGGTTAAGCAACTCGTACTTTAATTCATTGATTTTAGCCATTGTTAAAACACTTTTGTGCGCTGGAGCGTTGTCTTGATGAAAAATTATTTTTTTGTGTTGTAAGCCAGGACGTTTTTCTAGAATTTGTACATTTAATTGATCCAAAAGGTTACAATAGTACTGTGGATTTATTGTTTTACCCTTTTGCAGATAGTCATTCAATAAAATACCTTTGAAGTCCAAAAAAAACTGTTGCCATAAGCTTACCAGCCGATGGAATTGTTTTTACCTTCTTTGGGACACTTCCTCCAGCTTCAGACCATTGTTTGGATTGTTCTTTTGTCCTTGGAGTATAGTGGTGGATCCATGTCTCATCAACGGTTATGAAACAATGCTTAAAATCCATTTTATTTCGCTTAAAACGATCCAAACAAGCCTGAGAAATGTTCGTTCTTACTCATATGCGTTTTTGGTCGACTGTTAACAAATGCGGCACCCATCTTGCAGAAAGCTTTTTTATCTGTACTTCTTCATGAAAAATTAAATGGACTCGATCATTTGAGATGCCCATGATGTTAACTATTTTACGCACTTTTATTCGTCGATCATTTAATACCATATCATGCACGTTGGCTACAATTTCTGTTGTTGTTGCTGTTTTTGGACGTCCACTACGTGGTTCATTTCCAATGCTTGTACGACCACGTTTAAATTCAGCAAACCAATTGTTCAAAAATATTCTACTGTTACATATGAAGAAGCACTTTCACCTAACACATTCACCAAATCATTATGAATTTCTTGTTCCCGTAAACCTTTTTTATGTAAATATTTAATGGCACCACGCATTTCTAATTTCTCCATTATAAAAAAATCGCGGATGCGTCTTTTGTGAGCACCTGTTTCTATATGAAGGAGTTACCAGATGGAAACAAAATTTAACATGTGTTCATAGCAGAGATGGAAGTTTCCAAAACACTTAACTACTTTCTGTTTATACCACACTTTTTGTGTGTTTCCGAACCGCCCTCGTATACACTGGCCACCGATCAGTTTTAACTCATTTAATGCCAACACTTTAAATGCTGCGATAAGATTTTTTGCCTTTTCATATTGATAGGTCCAAGTTAAATGTTACTTTTTTCCTCCGTATAATCAATTTAGTTCCAGTACAATGCACCGCTTATGTAACGGTGATCCCCTAAATGCTGGTCCAATAAAAATAAATTAAGTTTAAGTTTCCAAACCAATAATGTTAAAAGTAAGTACAGTTTTGATCTGATTTGTAAAACATTGAACGGAAATTTTAAAAAATTTTTGCCGTGTAGTTTGAAAAAGCCTCCCAAATCATTCATCAATGGAGGCCAATTAAAATAAGTGCGACAAATATTGTTGCAAACAAGTGCGTTATATGTAAAGAAATAAGAAGCTAGACATGAACTAAAGTTCGCATACATCCATCTCACACCCATACAGCCATAAATCTGTATATACATATACATATTTATTTTAAAGCTACTAATTATAATGGAAAATAACGTAAAGGAAAGTACACACAATGAACAAACTGAACATTAATAATGTGTCCCCACTTAGTGGTTAATTATAGAAAATGATGGTCTCATTAAAAATATTACAAAAAGAAAAGAAAGTAAAGAACATAAAACATAAATAAACGAGGAAAACATAAAAATATAAAAAGGTAAAAAGTGTGAAATAAGAAAAATAAAATAAAACAACAGAGGATATAAAGCAGGAGAACGCCTAACGTACACTAACACATATAAATTTACATGCAAACATACATGTATATAAGTTATATATGTATGAGTATACTAGGGTGATTCATTTTTTCAGAAGATGGTGTTCATATTCGTGTTTTGCTAATATAAATATTAAAGAATTGCATTCAAGATTTTGAAAAATAGCCCAAAAACTAAAATTTTTTGTGTTAATAATTTTTATTTGAAGAGCTACTCGCATTAGAAAAACAGCCAAAATTCAAAAAAATGTTAGGACTAAATTAGAAGATTAATAATTAATAGAACGATGCAGTCTCTTCTTTTGTTCGTTTGGGAACGATTTTTTGTTGCTCTTCCCTTACCGATTCCTCTAAGTTTGTTTGTATCATAGAAATTCTTATTTCCGGTTTGTACTTTTTTCTTTGAGTGAATGAGATATCTTCAAAAAGTATCATTAAAGTATTCTTTGCTGATATAGATCTATAAAATGCTAAAGAAATTTTTTGTTTCAGTGCTTAAAAATAGCTCATCGTTTTATCGTCAATATCAACATTTCCATTTTCCAATTTTTTATAATATTTTCTTTATCAGATTGAATAATACAATCGTTACCTATCTTGCATATTTTTTTTATATCAGACATCAAAAGGATGATACAACAGCATTATATGTAAATGGCACTGCAATAATAATATCGGGTAAAGTCTCCAGTTAAATTATATGGAAAGAGTTCTACTCCATGCTCTGAAATACTTTTTCAAGTGCAAAATTTAAATTAATGAACACAAGCCACAATTTTTCCTTTCAATAAATCCCCCGAAAGGATTTCTATAATCGTCTTATCGCTAGGTGGAACAGAAATACCGCTTAAAAACTTCATGAAATAACTGGGAGTTGTTTTCTACAAAAAATTATGTTTTAAACAGCATATCACGTGATAAAGTTATACAATGTAGCAGAGCTCTCTTTCCGTTACTGAACCGAAAATCCAAACTTAAGTGGAAATAGAAGACATTATAAGATATGTGTAACATCAATGAAGACTTATGGGTATCAAGTTGCGCTAAAACATATTTAAAACAAAAAAAGGCAGATCGTACAATAATCGTATAACAACCTCAAGATTATGTTCAATCCACCTAACAGGTACTCGACAAACAGTCTGCATTCAAACTACAAACAAAAAATGCTTAATTCAGTAATTACATTAAACAAAGTTTTAAAAATCGCAACAGGTTTTCAATTAATGCCCTTATAAGAAATTTGTAGTGTTACTATATTCCTCAAATTTCCTGTAAAACTAAACAGGTACGTTATGTCCTACAATTATTTCTTAAATTTTTTTTTTAAGTATTTATCTACTTTCTCCCGCTTTCACTGTAAATAATTTTTAATATACACAAGTAAATGCACATGTTTACATTTATTTGAATTACTTTTAAGTAAAAAGTAAAACTTTGTAAATAATAAAATATGAAACAAATTTTAAATATATTGATGAGAGATTTCTTAAAAAATCTATACCGATGTTTCTTTCTACCAAATGCCAAAAGTGTCTTGCCAAATATGCAAATAAATGCTAAGAATCAAACATCATATTTGTTGAGAGTCTATTAATTTATAGTGGCGTCATGCTAAAACTCTTCTTTGCTTCATGCAGAATAAACACATACGCGGTTACAATTAAAGCACAAAAATCTGAAATCTAACACACGGAATAACAATAAATAAGGAAAATAATGAGAGTAACATATATGTTTTATTTTCTATTAAACAACAAAAACAACACAATACAATACTTTTGCTTTCTCTCCTAACAGTTTTGTCTGAAAAAACCAAGAAACGTTTTCTTCTATGAAAAAGCACAATAATTTTTTTGTCTTGATTATTTGAGTGTGTTAGAGCAAATTCAATCGACAGCATGCAATGTAAGTTTAGTACCAATATCAAACAGTTTTCGCAATACTTTCTATTACACTTTTGCGCGTACTTAGTAAGAGTTCCTGGAATTCTAAAAACTAGAACTGTTGTGCACTAGCTTCCTAAGTAAAGAAGACATAGTAGCAACAACTATTTATCTAGTTGGGTTTTTTCCTTTAGTATTGTCGAGTAAACTACCTTTTAAAATCCACATATTTTGTATATTTTCAAAAATATCAATGCTTGACAACGGTATGACATGCTGTACTCATCAGAGATTCCTTTCAATATAAGATCATGGGTGTCTTAACGGCAAACTCCAGCTCAATTCTGGCACATGTGCCATTAAATTACCACTGTATTTGAAGCTGCAGTATTAAAAAACAGGCCAATTATTTTTATTACGTAGTGCATATCGGGTCACTTTCCGAAGAAGTACTTGCACCATCAGATTATGCCTTTAGGGCAACAAGCACGCCAAGCATGTGCTTATAATACTTTCTACTTCCACAACATATGATCGAATTAGTATAGTAGAAATGGTAATTTCTCAAACATAATGGCGTTCACAAGCGCATTGCATTCACGTGGTGACCGTGGGGAAATTGTTTTCACTACCTTGCACAACTGTGCACAACTCACTACTTCAAAAATTTAATCTTCGATACATATTTTTATTTTTTATTTTCATCTTCGAATGCCCTTAATAGCAGCTGGAAATACACAAAAGTTTGAAACATCATAGCCAAGGCTGTTGTCAGCTCTTCTACTTACTTTTCGAATAGAATGCTGCTTTCAGCTCATTTTATTACTGCTTACCTGTCTTTTCAGCCAACTTTTGGTACTGTCTATACAAATTTTATATGTCGCCACTTGTATTCATTTTTGCCTAGCCGGAATATTTGCCTTCCTCCACACATCCTGTAATTTAGTACTTCTGCACTTAACAGTAACACAGAACAAAATGGATGCCATATTGATAAAAAAAAAATTGCACTATTTTTATCAAATTTCCTGTGAAAAAGATTTTTTGCCGGATTGATAATTCAAATTATAAAGTAGAAATAGCTTTTTCACTTAAAAGCAAAAGTTATTCAGTTGAAAAAAATTGTTGTTAATATGTAAAATATACTTAACAAAAAAATTGTTAAAGAAACAACAGGTCTTCACTGTTATATGACAACCTTTTACATTTATTTATTGGATAACAATCAATAATTTGGAAAACTTTTTATTAATTGCAGTTTATTAAGAGATATTTCCAAAAATTCATTATTAATAATAATTTAATTAAGTCAATGCAAATTTTATTAAATTGATGGTTTTTTATTAATAACATAACTTGATTGAAAAAAAATCTCATCTATTTTTTTCTGTGTAAGGGAAACTGTTTCTTTCACCTCCTTGTGTTAGTAAATTAAAACTAAAAAGCGCTTGTTCTTTTGAAGACAAGCCAGCTACCAAAAAACTGCCAGTGGGAACTAGAGTGGTTCGAAAAAAAATGGTGTGAGCCACTCCTAGGATTAAACATAATGTGAAAACAATTTGAATATCAGCTTCTTTTTGCCGCATCCAATTTTTAGTCCGCTCATAATGTTTTATATCAATGTTCGCGATGCTGTAAAGGCCGAATTTAACGACAGAAATGTAGCCCTTCCAGAGTCGTGAACACCGATATATAATATGTTATAATCGGAATAAAAATGGCGACACAGTGAACAATCTACTATTGGGGCGGTATTTGTAGGTGTGGCAAAAAAATTAAATAATTAATTTTCAAATTGTTTTTATATTATCTTGAATCCTAGAGGGTGACTGTCAAACAAATTTTTTTTATATGGAAGGCGACTGTGTGGGCCTAGTCAACCACACAGGCATGCTGGTGAATCGTAAATAATTCACTCCGGGGATTGATCCATTATCAGATAGGGCCGTAAAGGCAGGTGCTGATGTAAATCCTTTTCACTGCTGTATGGAAGACGAACCACTCTAGTGGGCACCTGTTCTAATAGCCAAGTTTTTCTGTTTGTTATCATTTTGTATAAGACGTATTTAAGTACCGCAGTCAATTTGAAAATGTATATGCAAATGTTTTTCTGTTCTGTTTCCACATAGCGTGAGTAAAATCAAAATTGGTGTCACTAAATTATGTAATGCATTAATATAAATAATAATTCAATTTGTTGATTTCTATGTGTGTTGGCAAGCTAAATATAAAACAATACAATTACTAACTATGGAAACTCGTGTCGAGAGCAAACTCTTAAGGAAAACGACATTTTGTAAAAAACGGGTCACCCTAATGTATACAAAATTATATGTTTTCTTTGCTGCAAACGTGCTCTTTATAAAACACTGAACTTTTACCTTTACATATATACGATTTTATGACCAACAGTTTTTATTCTTCGTTCTCTGTTATTCATTTATTTAAGAAAAAGTTTCCAAAATCCCTAAATGGAGCAGTATGAAAGGAAGGCTGTAGACCACTATAAAACTTTACGTTGTAGTTCATTAAACAAAGAACATAGATGTGACTTGTATATATTAATTTTATGTGTAAACCAGTGTTACCAATTCTGCCTGGCTTTAAATGGTCAAGTATAGAAGCAATGGGCCATAAAGTGGCTTTAATTTAAAAGTATCCGAAAACATGGCATTGTGTGTATACATTATCTTTAGTATACTGATAACCAAAAGGGCAAAGAGAAGACAAGAAAACAAAGAATAATAATAAAACAATGAAAGTGATTGTAAGACATATATAAAGAGAATAGTTATTGTAGTTATTAAAGATTTTAATACTTTGCTCTAACACAAATTTTAATATTGACTATAAATATATTGAGTATTATACATGTTTCACGTCCTCCCAAGGTATAATATAGTGTGTATTGGCAACTCTCATACATACCCTTTTAATACAACTGTTAGCATTAAGAAACATAGAACATAAGAAATACTAAAGAAAGAGACGAAAGACGCATTTCATGAGTAGAACCTTGACAAGTGTATAGCTGCGTCATAGATGTATTTACGTATCTCTTCATAATTATTATTTTTTAATTGAATCTTAAGATAATATAATGCATAAAAGATTTATCACATATGATTTTACAATAAAACACTTCTACCATATCTAAAAAATCATGAGATACTTGGAAATTATGCAAATCGGTGGGCTAACAAAATTTGCCATAGAAAATAATCAACCTGCACAAACTTGATATTTGTGCAGGTTGGGTATCACATAGTAGATTTACAGTTGCACTTAAATAAAAAACTTAATTATTGAAATGCGGATTTTATGTTTTAAAGAGTATGTTATTATCCAGGTGTTTTCCATCGAGTAGAACGCGCAGATGACAATGAAGCCTTGTACAATTCAGCTGATTTCTCGGCGAATATATTCCTTAAAAGCCACAAAATATTGGGAATGCTCACTGTAAATCCTCTCTTTGAGGTAGCCCCACAAAATACACCAAAGGAGTTGGATCGGGCCACTTAGGTGTCCCCAAAGCGGCTGATCAATTTTTGGGGGAAATTTTCTCGAAGCAAATTCATCCAAGCTTTGACTGTGTGTCCGTCTGTCGCCTCATCCTGTTGAAACCACGTGTGTGCAGACTACGTTGGATAAGCCGGCAAGCTTGGCAAAACGAATTCGGTAATTATGCGAGGATAATTTTCACCATTGACCGTTGCCTGCCCTCCAATTATCTCATGCGTGGATAAAGCACACTAAACAGTTAACCTGGGGTAATGCAATAGTTCTTGATATTTCAATTCAGGGTTGCCGATTTTTGGAGACCAGTAACGGCAGTTTTGCTTGATAAGCTGGCCGTTTAAATAAATATGAGCATTGTTAGTCCAAAAAATAGAATTTACTGTGCGAAAACTCTACAATATCGTTTCACGAAAATGTTTGCGTAAATTAAAGTCACTTTCTTTCAGTTCTTGAATGATTTGAATTTTAAAAGAATGGAACTTTAGATACTTTTTTAAAACTTCATGAATAATCGTCCCATTGAGGCTGCTCCTTTTCGTACTGAAAGTCGTTGATTTTCAAGTAAACTGCTTTAAACCACTTTAATGTTTTCCGGAGTCTTTGAAGACTGACTGGGCCCTGGCTGTGGGACATTCATAGCCGAAGTAGTTGCGTGCAATCTCTGCACCCACAAAAGAAATAAATTTACACTCGGTCCATCATGTATTCGCCGAATACAGAACGCAGAACAAAATTGTCGACCAGCAATCACGTAAGAATCATTACTCTTAAAAAATGTCTGCGACATTGTTACTGACAAATGCACACAATCGATAATTCCAATATATAGTCATTGTGCCACATAGCATATAGCCAGGATTACAATGTTGATACCACATGTTTATCAAGCCCAAAACATGCAATTGTGGCGTTGAAAAGTTTTCAATCATATCACGATATTGCTCCCGATTCAAGGTTACCGTTACGCTGACCAAATTGTACGTACACCTTTTAACGGATGCTAAAATGACTGATGAATAATTCGGGAGCTTTCCATTACCCAGAAGTGTTCCATGTGGCTTGCCAGGCACACACAAGTCGCAATTCCCGTCATATATTTGTAGCCATATAGGCAACTCCTTGTTTAGGAGTTCTGTATGCAGTTTCGCAGCAATCAATGGAAGACAGGCTTAATGAGTTGGTAGGCCAAAGCCCACTAGCAATATCAGCCCTTAAACTAACTCATCCGTCTAATCATTACCATTGGTTCCTCGCAGTACAGGCAACTGTTGTAAATGCTGCAGCACCCCGGGAGATTGTTAGCCCTCGAAAAAAGCCATGCACCACACAATTATCAGAGATACTAACTACCCCTTCTTGCGTCTTTAAATTTAAACCACACCTAGAACATTTCAGTCAGGGTATGCGCCTCAACCATGATCAGCCCGCGTTGAACTGCAAGCAGAACCACCCGAAGTAATGCTGATCTCGGCTCAGCCATTTTACAACCTTGGTAAGGATTTCGGAAGTCATGCGGCTTGCTAGAGTTTCATTTGATACAACAAAAGAGGGGATTTTTACCCGAAAATATGCCAAGGCAAAACCATATGCATGGACGTTGAGTAGGTATTTATGATTTCGTACCAATCCTTTACATTTTTAATTATTTTCGCCCTAGATCTTAAAAAAAATAGCCTCATATAACTGAAAATATATAAATTGCTGTCAATGTATTGATAGTCATTGCAATCTTTAAAATAATAATATTGCTATTAACAACAGTAGAACTTATTCTGCAAATATATTTATGTTGCAGGTAGCTAACCATACATAAGAGTGCAATAAAAATTTTATTGTTGTATCTAATAAACACTATTGTTGAAGCCGTAAAATTTTTATCAAAACTGTTCTTACATTTAATTATATTTTACCTCTTATGTACTGTAGGATATAGTTACTTAAAAGAAGGTAAACAAAGACGGCAATGAAACGTACTATTGAAGGATACTTTAGATACTTTAGCTGGTATGTGACTACCAACGACTTCGTTTGTAATAAATCTATACTTCAGTAGCATTCCAAAAATGAAGTGCAAGCCTCTCTCTGCATTTAGTTTGTTATTTTATGTGGCTACAGCTACAATTCTTATCAGAAGTTGGAAGCTTGAGTTTATATTTCTTATGAAATAAGGTAATTAAATTGAAAATTTCCGATAGAGATATATCCTTTCAGCGATAAAATATGCAAGCCAGTGCTTTAAATTACTCGTATGTTTGTACACAGTCGATATATTTAAATAAACTAGTTTTTGCCTGCTGGCAAAATTTATGAAACTTTTCAACAATAAACCGCCTCCCATTGCGATTTTATTCCGTCGGCGACATTGTTAATCTTGACATGTTTGTAAATTAAAATGTTTTTTAAACTTTTAAATACACACTAAAAAAGCCAAAACAAAAAAATTAAAAACCGAACATTAGCAGATTTTAAAATTTAAAGGAACTTGTGAAATAGAATCAACGCTTATACACCATTATGTACCATTTTTTATGTGTACATATATGGTGCAACCGTTTATCTCATACTTCAGCCAACATTAACAGAAAAAAATACTCCAAACACATACATACAACAACAGAAACATTTATGATTTCAGAAAAGATATCAAGCATATAAACCGCAAATTGGAAGCGATATTAAATTGTTCGTGCTAAAAAAACATACGATTTTTTCTCTTTACCATCAACTACAACAATAATAAAGTTTAGTCAATTTAAATAATATTCAACAGCAAATTGAGTACTAGAATGAATCCTTTGCTGTGAAAAATTCCCTTTCCCCAAACAATCTGTTCATTTAACAATATTATAAAAAAAAAAAAAAAACTCAAAAGAGAGAAGACGATTTAACTCTTGCGCATGAGTGAGAATGTAATAGAAAAACACACGACTATTTCACTTCCTATTCAACATTCCATTCACTCTTTCTACTTCTTATTACTCGTCTTTAGTCAGCATAACACACGTGTGTGCGAGTGCATTTATCTATCGGATTCATAATTGTAATGTATCTTTTGGATTAAAGTACTCGTATAAGTGGTAGTTGTTTGTTTGTAGTATTTGTTCGTATATTGGTATCTTTACACAACCATATCAATATGTATAGAATCATGTGTGTAAAATAGATATGTATATTTATTTGTATATATTAAGTACTTTTTAAAAATTGCTCTCCCCATTTTATATTATGAAGTACAAATAGTTTTTCAGTATTTTTGTTGTTTTTCTTTTCCTATTTTTCTACAAGTACTTGTGGTAAAATGAAATTGCTTTTACCCTCTCTCTTCTGTTATTGTTCAACTTCAGTAATTCACTAAATGCTGCAGTTTATAAAAAAAATAATAATTTTTTATTTTCTTTAAATTAGGAATAACAAAATTATATTAGGGTTTCCAGAATCCGCAATTTATAATAATTTATAAAATGAGAACGGTTGGGCCGATTCCTGTAAAAGTTTTAGTCAGTTGAGAGAAAATTTTGGAAAACCCTACAGAAAAGTCGGAAAATTGGAAAAACCGAAAATCATGTTTTTATATGAAGTTTTGTGTGAAATTATTCCTTAATGGCTTTCCAAATCAAAGATTAGAAAGTTCTTAGTGTAAATCATGGGAAATTACGGAAAATGCGAAATGCGGAAAATTGCAAAATCTCTCCGCAAAAGTCGGAAACTTGGAAAAATCGAAAATTGGAGTCCACTAGTTTAATATAAATATAGAATATAATTAAAATGTTTGTAGTGGAATATTATGGAATTTTTATAAATTCCTTAATTATTTTGGTATGGATTTATAATTTCTCATGGGTTTTTTTTGGCGCTTTTTTCGTATGTCAAATTGAATTACCAAAGAAACGAAACTTGTTCAAAATATTGAAATTGATAAAAAACTGATCCAGAGAATAAAGCAGATACGCCAACCTTCTTTGAAGCCGTTTACTCTTCTGTCATTGAAGTACAGTAACCCAGCGATTTTTAGATAACTAAGCGAGAATATCACTTAAACGAATTCCTTTCATTACCTTGATAATACCTTTAATTACTTCAATGAGGGTATTATACGATATTGTTAGTAACAGCTTCTTCGGGAACGTTAGTCGAAATCTTTAAATATGTTTTAACTAATTTAACAATCTTTGCTTAACTGATATTTAGTCAATTCACAAGCTTGCATTTTTTCTCAATTCAATTATTTATTGTATCTTCTAAAAGAACTAACAATATGTATGCAAATCTTGAAACTAAAAATCAATTAATTAATATAGAAAAAAATTAATCAATATTGAAAAATTTTATTTGCTTAGGTCCAGCCATTACGAAAAGTTGCTTCTTGCGTGTATTTTGTTGTTAAATCACCTTTACAACGCCCTGATAGTTGCAAGGATGTGTGGCCGCCAAAGTTAAGAGTACTACGTGCGACAGGATTCGGGTGAGAGTCAAGTCTGTTAATGTACCTTATCGCGTATTTTGAAAATTCATCTTTCACTAAGTGTATACCTAGATCTTTGTGAATTCGAAAGTTTTTAACATACCATGGAGCTTCAGTAATTGTACAGAGAATTTTATATATTATTTTTTCTCAATGTTGGATGCAGAGGTGGTACCCTACAATTGAATTCCATAGCTCCATATTGGCTTTAGGATTGTCTTGTACAACAAAAGCTTGCAATCCAACTTTGAGGTATAATTTCTGCCGATGAGCAAATTTAGTTGCATTGCTTTTAATTTCATCTGCCACACTTTGTCAAAAGCTTTGTAAACGGCAATTAATAGAGATGAGCAATATTTTTTTATCTTCGAACGACTTTCTGATAACATTCACAAGCCTGTCTGTTTGTTTTATGCTAAGCTTAGCCCTAAAGCCGAATTGATGGTTAGGAATACACCGTACTCGTACTTCACTCAACATTGGGGTCAACTTCGTCATTAGCAATTTCTCCAACAGTTTTGTAATTGTTGGCACTAGAATTATTGTACTTTTGTAGGATCCTTTTCTTGATGGGAACAAGCTCATATTAACGTCATATAAGTTGTGTTATCAACTAATTATACAGTGTTGTATTTTGTTCTTGGTAATAAACAATTGAATTTTATTTCATTTATTGAATTTATGTTTTGAAAAATGTTATATATCTAAGGGTTATATATTTTAGGGGCCGATATTGAATGTGAACCTCACCTAAGCATCAAGGTTGTTTCTGCATTTCATTTGACATTTCCCAATTTAAGACTAATTCAATTTGGGGACATCATCGGGCCGTATTTTTTCCCAAAATGAGGGCAGTCAGCCAGTTAATGGTATTCGCTATCGTGATGTGATAATGAACTTTTTATGGCCCGGATTGGAAGATATGGATGTGAATGGTTAGTGATTTCAATAGCAGGGTGCCACTTGTCACACAGCTAAAGAAACAATGGCTCTTTTGCGCGACAGACTTAATGGCCGTATTATCTAACATGGTGGCGATGCTAAAAATTTTAAGCTAAAAATTGTACAAATTTGTATGTAAGCGTGTGCTCATATTTTAAAGAAAACTAAATTTGAAGATGAGTTCAAAACTTTAGCTCCTATAAAGCCTTACAATATTATAAAAGAAGACAGTGTCTTTTTTCTAACATAATGGAAGAGCTTTCTTATTTCATCGAAGAATTCAAAAGACAAGAAACTTGGAAATTAGTTTTACGATACAGATAGAAAAATTCTAGATTATTGGAATAAAGTATCAAAAAATTATTTTTTACTAATTTATCCTTCTATGGTTAAGTTTATAGCAAAAATATTATTCTTATTGTATTCTGGAAATGTATGAGTTTACATCCAGGTACGTGGAACTTAACAAACCTAAAGTGAGAAATTAGTTAAAGAGACTATTTTCGGAAAAAATGTTGTATACTAAAGACCACGTAAAACTTTGCAACTGTAGTTTTTATGACTTAGATACGACGATTTTGACGATTTTTTCCGTAGGGTTTGACGATTTTAATCCAGATTTAAATGGCATTTATGGTAGTAACTTCGACAAGAAGTTAATTATATACATATGTAGGTATATCAAGCATGCGCAATTTCTTAAGCATATAACAGGTAAGGGCAGACGACGTAAAACAAACTTAATATAATAACGGTGCAGTACAACGTTTTTTTCAATTCTGTTAATGAGGCATATATAAATTTTTCTGCTACACAGAAAAAAAATTGTGAATTCAAACACTAGCAAATTTAAGATCATTAATTAATAACAATATTTTTGCTTAGAAAATATCAATGGCAAGAAAAATATTAGCTAAGAGCAAAACATTGCAATAATCATTGTAACTTAGTAATTAAAATGAGGATAAATGTCTGCTTATAATTTTAACCAAAGATTTTCTTGAATCAGCGAAATTCTTTATTGATTGTAAAGCAAATTCATAGTCTTAGTAAATTCGTGTGTAATTGTAAGGTTGTGTAAAAAACCCTAAATGTAAAGTTAGACGTGACCATTAAAATAAACACAGTTTTTAGTCGAATAACGCTGCTATAACCGTAAACAGTTGTCATAAGTTTGTACCCGTATATAGGCGCGTAAATACAAACAACAATAAAAACAGTGTTGCCTAATATGACAAATTTGAATAACGGTATTATATATTACATTAGTTTTATTATACATATAATTATACAATAAACAAAAATAACGCAATACAAAACAATATGGTATTGTTTTGCTAAATAAATGGTTGAAAAATATTTAAACGGGATACACACGGTCAACATACGTGCTGTAAACTTCGTGTACGTGTGCTTGATATATTACAATTTGGTGTTTGGTAGCCCTCAAATATTCATTTTAATTTTGATTATACAGTGTTCATTAGGTAGGCAATGGTCGGCAAATTCAACAAATAGCAAATTATGTTAATTATCATTTTCTCGCATTTATATATTGTAAGAATATTTTTCTCACTAAAAAAATAATGTAAGTTTTGTTCAGCTTGCAATTCAATAGATTCTCTTTTGTTACTTTTTACTTATTTTCTTCTTTTTACTTATTTCAATTCCCCGACAACCATTCGCAATGAAAACAAAATCATAAGAAAAAGTTTTTCGTGCTTGATGGCTTTCACTAGATACATCCAAGCATGCCAGAAAATCAAAAAGTTTTGATTTTCCATCAAACATGCAAATTTTCACTCATACTCTTACCATGCTTATTGAACATGTTGATCGTGTCTATCTGCGTTTAGAGATAACTTTTACATAAAGTCGCAGGACACTTTAATTAGCAAATCGGCTCAGTCAATTAGTCAAAAACTTTTGATATAAGTTTTAATTTTAGAACTTAAAACTGACTTATTTTCCTTTCCTCAGTTTTTATAAACACATTTTTAAGAAATTAGAAATATTTTTAGAACTACTTGTTAGAAAACGAACATATGAAAAGCAAAAAAAAAAAAAAAAAAAAAAAAAAAAAAATATATATATATATATATATATATATATATATATATATATATATATATATATATATATATATATATATATATATATATATATATATATATATATATATATATATATATATATATATATATATATATATATATATATATATATATAAAATTACTGTAAAACAGAATTTTTTAATAAAAAAAAGAGCTATCTTTTAGAAACTACAATAATCTCTCTAAAAAGTTCTTTTTTTATATTGGACCAGTACTCAGGGGATGACCCCTGCGTAGTGCGATTCCCCGGACGATCGACCACAAATGGATGAGCTCTGGACGATGAGAGCGTGCTACGTAAAAATGTGCGAGTTTCGGGAACAAGATCCCTAATCTCGTCCGAGCAAAATCCATTGTAGTAACGATAGAACAGAGTAACGCACCCCACACTGCGTCGATGCACCAGTGAGTCAATAGAGTTGGATTCCCTACTGTCACCGATGAGCTTCTTCGCCCTCTCCTGCACACGGTCGAGTAACCCCAAAATAGACATTTGGCCCAAACATGAGAGTTGTATTCCATTTTCGGTCGGATGTAGGTGGTATAAATAGTAAGGAGGTCGGATGGAGTGAAGTACATCTTACACCGTTTCAAAAAACCAAGACGCTTGAATGCTTCTTTGGAGACATGAAAAATGTGTTCAGTCCAGCGAACATCACACTGTGTATCTTCATTCCAAGAACATCAAGAGCATCCGATTGCTCAATATTTATACCATCCATGAGTACAGATGAAGTAGCATTTGCGGTCGTTTACTTTTGTGTTAATAAGCAACATTGGGTCTTACGAGCGTTGAAGGCGACTCTGTTGTTACGACCCCATTCGGAGATTAATAGAAGGTCACTATTCAGTGAATCATTCATATTTAGCCTCTTGGCAGCGACCTCGGATAGGCTAGGCCTATAGCTAAAAGAGTACGAGTGGCAAATGCTGCTGTCATCTGCGAAAGAGTGGATAGGGTTGGAAGTTTGGTAGAGAAGATCATTTAGAAAAATAAGGAATAGGGTAGGAGAAAGAACGGAGCCTTGCGGAACCCCTGAAATAATCTTGAACTCGTTTGATGAGACCCCATCTACAACAACTCGTATAGTGCGGTCTTTGAGAAAACTCGATATAAACCGAGAGAAGTCATCACCGACACCAAAAGCAGTAAGTTTTGCCAGTAGTGCACCATGCCACACTCTGTCAAATGCTTTTGAAATATCCAGAGCCACCACCCTACTTTCACCGAAATGATGGATTGAGTGACATCATTTCTCTGAGAGGTATGCCATAAGATCGCCAGTAGAACGACCCTTACGAAATCCATATTGACGATCACAAAGTAGTTTATGCGACTCTAGATACTTCATAAGGTGATGGTTAACCATGCTTTCCATTACTTTGGAAAGTGTAGAGCAAATTGCAATTGGGCGGTAATTTTCAGGGTTATTTGCCTCACCCTTTTTGGGTATTGGTGTTACATTAGCAACCTTCCAGCTTGATGGAAATTCACCAAAATGGCTTCCAGCTTGATGGAAATTCACCAAAATGGTAAAGTATGCTGAAGAGGCGTGCTAATGGACGAGCAAGGAAAATACCTTTTTGATACAAATATGGAACTATTTTTCTTTAAGTTTGATCTCGACTATAAAGTATCTAAAACTACATTCTTATCTTTATTAATAAAAGTAAATTGTTTGGTGAATAAAAATAAAAACTAAAATTTGTTTGGAGAGCAGGAAGACGAGTGAAGAAATTAATATATTAATAAATTGTTTTTTATATTACATTATAAAATAAATGAATGAAAGAAATTGCATAAACAAATAACTGATTTTATTATTCACTATAATACCATATAAAATTGATACGTATAAAAAAATTATAAAGATGCAAAGAAAAGTAGAGAGGTGAGAAAGGTGAAAAATAAAAGTTTGTTATTTTGCAGTTTTTGACGGGTATGGTTAAAGCATTTTTCTTTGTTAAAATTCTTAATATACTATTTAGGTTATTGGGATATAAAGTTAAATGTTTGACTATATCTTTCAAAAGCTTCCAAGTCTACTGATGATTAGGGTAGCTCCTATAAAATGTCGACATATAAACAGCTAGGAAACAAAAAACAAGCTATTTATAAAGTTCAAATTATTATTGAAAAATATACCAATAAAAATTATAAATAGCTTGTTTTCTATGTTTCCCAGCTATCTATATGTCGACATTTCATAGGAACTACCCTAATCATCAGTAGACTTTGGAAATTTTTGAAAGATATTCTCAAACATTCAACTTTATATCCCAGCAATATAAATAAATTGTTGAGAATTTAAAGAAATGTTAGAGAGGTGAATAAATGAAAAGGCTTGTTTTTTGTGTTTTGACAGGTATTATTAGAGCATTTTTCTTTTAAATTCTCAACAATTTATTTATATTGCTGGGATATAAAGTTGAATGTTTGAGAATATCTTTCAAAAATTTCCAAAGTCTACTGATGATTAGGGTAGTTCCTATGAAATGTCGACATATAGATAGCTGGGAAACATAGAAAACAAGCTATTTATAATTTTTATTGGTATAAATGGTAGAAGCTAAAAATAGCGAACAAAAAACTTAATTGTTTGAATTTTTGTTCTCTGCTTTTCGATACTTTCAAAAAGCAAATCGTAGCAACCAACGGTTGTTCATTTGTTTGAAAGGTGTAAAGAAATGTTAGAGAGGTGAATAAATGAAAAGGCTTGTTTTTTGTGTTTTGACAGGTATTATTAGAGCATTTTTCTTTTAAATTCTCAACAATTTATTTATATTGCTGGGATATAAAGTTGAATGTTTGAGAATATCTTTCAAAAATTTCCAAAGTCTACTGATGATTAGGGTAGTTCCTATGAAATGTCGACATATAGATAGCTGGGAAACATAGAAAACAAGCTATTTATAATTTTTATTGGTATAAATGGTAGAAGCTAAAAATAGCGAACAAAAAACTTAATTGTTTGAATTTTTGTTCTCTGCTTTTCGATACTTTCAAAAAGCAAATCGTAGCAACCAACGGTTGTTCATTTGTTTGAAAGGTGTAAAGAAATGTTAGAGAGGTGAATAAATGAAAAGGCTTGTTTTTTGTGTTTTGACAGGTATTATTAGAGCATTTTTCTTTTAAATTCTCAACAATTTATTTATATTGCTGGGATATAAAGTTGAATGTTTGAGAATATCTTTCAAAAATTTCCAAAGTCTACTGATGATTAGGGTAGTTCCTATGAAATGTCGACATATAGATAGCTGGGAAACATAGAAAACAAGCTATTTATAATTTTTATTGGTATAAATGGTAGAAGCTAAAAATAGCGAACAAAAAACTTAATTGTTTGAATTATTGAAAAATATTAAATTATTATTGAAAAAAAAAAAAAAAATGATAAAAAATGGAAAAATAAATTAGAATCAAGATAATATGTAAATACATTTCAATAACATTAGTAGTTTTACAAACGCGCCGAAAAAGCAATGTACATTTTCATTATGATTAAAAAATCTTAAACGGCAATATTGACAAATGTGTACTGCCAAAAAACAACAAATCATTGTATGAGCTCTTTAAGGTTACGGCATTAACTAAAATTCATTTGCTGTGGTTATCCTAAGGCGAATTCATTACTAGGTGAACTTGACAGCTCAGGTGATTATTTTTTCTTCTCGTGCAATTTCAAGAAATTTGTGTGAATTTAAAAGTGGAGAACTAACATAATCTGTTATTTTAATTTACAAATAATTATAAAAGTTAATATTTAAATATTTTCCCTGTTGAACAATCTTAGGCGAATTTAGATTATGACATTTTCAGGAAGTTTTACAATAACAAATACATAGTGCCGAATTCGCCTTTCCGCTTGCATTCACCTTCTCCTTTTTTCCCAAGGTACATTAAAGCCTACAATGTGGCAGCATGTGAAAGTTTTTTGCTACTGGTAACATCGTTATAAATCAACGCCAAATATAGGTGTGTTCCACGTGAATAACGAAATAACTAGTCCAAAGTAGTCCAAACGCGTTCTACGTAACAATTTTTGTGCAATTTTGAGAGAAAATGAGAGAGTAAACTTTTTCATTTAGCCCGAACTTTTTCTTTGGGTAAGTTCGGACTAGAATTAAATAATCAGCTGTTTCATGTATACATACATACTCGTAAGAAACTGAAAATGTGATCAGAAAATTTTAAAATAAATTAAAATAATGTTATGAAAATAAAAATATACAAATAAATCAAGTTATACTTGTGCAGAGTACTTTCATAATTTATGATTGTGAGAAAAGTTTTGACAAGCTTACTACATGCCTGCTTTTGTTGTAATATTGCTCTAGGGCTGCCATCTTGTAGACGTTTATGTGCCTTGGCTATGACTTTATGGTTATGGCAGAAATAATCGATTAAATTGTACCCTTAAGGTAGGCTGGAACAGCTGTTTTCCCTGTCTATGGATAAGTCACGTCCAACTAAACTTTAAACTTCCCAACTGTATTGTAAATCAATTGACTTAAATAGCTTTTATTTTGAACGTCATGTCAGCCAGTGTAATTAATAATTATATTTTTAATTTGTATATTATGAAATACTCGTATAAACGGTTTTTAAATATTTTGCATAATTTTACAAGGGATCGTCTGCCACTCATACATGCATAGTTGATTTTAATGAAAGCAGAACATTTTAATGGCATCTAATTAGTAAATCAATGCAAATGGTCCTATTATGTTGTTGATGCTGTTACTGCTCCTACACAAGAGAAATCTATTTGAATTTATACCAAACCAAATAACACAATAATTAATTAGCGAGTGACTTGAAGTACAACGACAAGAGCAAATTGCGTATACATACATTCATACATACATACTTACATATACATGTACATGTCTTAAAAAAAAAACTTGGCAAAGAAAGCAAAAGAAACGAAACGAAAAAACAAATTGCAATCATGCATATATGACTAACCACAAACCAGCCATTTAGAAAAGTATGAAAGAAAACTTGGGAACTTGTTTACATTGTCTTGTACTTATGTTTATGTACTTGCATATAGTATATCGTAGAAAAAATCGATAAAAAGCAAAGAAGTCTTAACAGTTCTTTCGTAATACATCTATACTTCTATACTAATATATAAAAAAAAGGAAACGTTTGTAAGTTTGTATGTTTGTACAAGATTTTTTTCGAGTGAAGCCCGACGGACATAGTTTATATAAAAATTCATTAAAGTAATTAGAGTAGGGTTAAGAGACGGTAAACCGCCTAAACCCAAGAAATTTTTCGTACTGTTTTTGAAGAAATCTATCAAAACAATAGATTTAGGAACCAAAAAAGGAAAATAAAACTCAACCAGCGTGAGGACACTATATGTCCTCCAATATGCATGTTTTAACGCATGTCTATCCCCTGACCAAATGCGGAAGTCAATCCATTTGTTACGCTTTATAAGCTAAACGGCTGAATCCATGAAACATAGATCGATCAGAGTACAACGGAATTCAGCAAGTTTATGTTGTTGCAAAATCAGGACCATGTGAAGCCAAGGGTACTTTTTTTGCCTGCAAAATTATCTAAGCTGACGTTTAACGAATTCCAAACATAGATATAACTACGACTAAAAAACACACAGGCTATATACTTTTACAAAGCTAAAACAAAGTGTGCTTGGCAAGACAGTTTCTTATTCTACTGAGCTGTCTAACCTACTTTGATGAAATTAGAAGCAAAAATGGATACACATAAATATGTCTAAAATAATAAACTTTTTTAAAACTAGGATCGATTGGATAGTAAATGGAAAAAAATCATCTGCTTTGCGTTCAAAGAAATACAACAGCTTTAAATTGTAGCAAAACGTTGACCGACAGGGATTAGGAGTAAGTTTTTGTCTGCAAAGCTATGTGACTCTTTTCTATGAACTACAAAATATAAATATATGCGTAATAAAAGAAACGCAGCTTCTAATTTGTTTAAACGAACATTTGTTTAAACAAACATTTTTTGCCATAAACACTATTGAATTTTAAAACTTAGACAGTTCTAAGGAACAAAACTTGCACGAATCTGATTCGCGAATTTACTAAACTGTGAAATTGATATTTTTCCGTTATAAACATAGCAAATGAAACTAAAACGTGTTTTTTTAAAGCATTTTTTATTTATTGTATCTTCAAAACGAACTAACAATAAGTATTCAAATCTTAATACTTAAATTAACATTAAAAAATATGCTTTTTACTTAAGTCCGGCCAATGCCAGACAAAAAGATTTATTATGCAGGAGTTATTTCGGTAAAATCACCTGTTGAGCAATCTGAAACGTGAAAGTAATGTAAAAGTAAAACGTAAAAAAAAAATTAATTTAAAAATCTCCTTTAATTGTGAAAGCTGTGGGCTGAATGTTGAAGAACATTAGGAACACTAGCCCAATTATGGGTACAGTAACTGTTCAAAACTGTTATAAATATTGGCAATATCAGCCGTTTTGGATTATCAGTTTGTGTTTGACAGATAAAAGGGTTAGTCGTATTTTGGTGTGCTCTTCGATTTGTTACTACATAAAATGGTTAAGAACTGTATTAAGTTTTGTGTAAAAAATGAAATTATATGCGCAAGGACATTTGAAATGTTGACTGTGGCGTTTGGCGAGTCTACTATGAGCGGAACACAAGTTCAATTGTGGTGTAACCGGTTTAAGGAAGGCCAGGAAGATGTCAATGATGATGCTCATCCTGGTGCCAAATCACCGCATGCCATATCGAGCAATATTATGGAAACTTTTCGTTTTGGTATCGTGGCATACGACATCGAATGAATTGTTTTGCAATAATAAAAAAGAAGTTAAACAATTTCTGTTTTGTATTCGTACTTTTAGAAAACATATGGTCTTGAATCTATTATATTTTGTTTAAAGTACGAAATACGCACCGTTTGCCATAATCTTGACGTATCGTAATGTTATTCGATGCGATTCGATTTTGTATGCGGTGATTATACACTTGATCTCCCGAGCACGTCAACAACCGATGAAAACATTGAAGCAGTGAAGAAAATGATTTTGGCTAATCGTCGAACTACTATCAGAGAGGTTGCTGATCGTTCGGCTCATGCCAAGCAATTTTTACGGATGTTTTTGGCATGAAACGTGTGGCAGCGAAGATTGTTTCAAAATTGCTATATTTTTAGCTAAAACAATATCGCGTGGACATCGCTCAGGAGCTGTTGAGCATCGTCAACGACGATCCGGATTTCCTCAAAAAGATTACGTATGGCTATGACATTGAAACCAAATCATCCCAATGGAAGCATCCAGAAGATCCAAGACCGAAAAAAGCACGTCAAGTTCAGTGAAATTTGAAAGTTTGTTCTTGAAGCAAAGCTACTCTACCTTGAAGATATCCGCCGTCAGTCACGCACAGAATTGTGGAAAAACCAATTATGGATTTTGTACCATGATAATGCACCAACATCGATGCTTGCGCGTGAGTTTTTGGCCAAAAACAAAATCTTTATCATGCTTTATCAACCCTATTCACCGAAATTGGCCCCCGCTAACTTTTTCCTCTTCCTAAAACTAAAGACACCGATGAAAGGACAGTGTTTTGCTAAGATTAAGGAGATGGAAGAAAAATCGAAACAGGAGCTGTTGGCGGTTACAAAAAGCGCGTTTCTAAACGTTTCGAGGATTGGAAAAAACGCTGGCGTAGGTGTATAATATCTGAGGGGGATTACTTTTTCTTTTAATTTAAAATAACGATCGTTTTCTGGTCAGATCTCGTATATGTGAAATAACGTAAACCTAAATTACACAAAACATATATACACGAGTAAGTCATGATTTGAAAATAAAATACTTTTCTTTAATTTTGGTTTCGCTTCGAAACAGACTACTGACTGTTTGCCACAGAAAAAGTGGCTACTAAATACTTGCTAGTATTATTATATAAAAAAATATCCAGAAATTGTCACAATTCAGAAATATAGAGTTGTTCTGATATGGGAGCGCCTACTGCACTTGCCGAGTGATTGGTGCGTATCAACAATTTTTTTTTTTATAAATTTTTTTGGTTTTTATTTGTCTCGAAAATTGGAATTTTAGGCAAAATTTTGACGCAATACGCTTTTTAAATATGCTTGCAAATTTTTGAACATATCTGTCAGTTTGAGCCCAAATCTACTATCATAAAACATTAATAGAAGACAGTATTTTTTCTTATAAAAATAAAGGAGCTTCGGCCCTTAAGTTTGCTTAACTGTTTTGATAACCAAGACTATTAAAAATATAGAAGTGCGGTAAATTAAAAAAAAAAAGAAAAAAAAACTTTGAGAACATACCTCGCGGCGTAATATATCTAGTTACAATAGAAACATCATTGATTTAAAGAAAAAGTCAGCAAAAAGTAATAAAGAAATGAAATGAAGCAATTTTCATTTTCTAACCAACCAACCGTATGAACAAACAAATTTTGCGCTAAATAATTTGACAATTACTCACATCTTCACTTCCCCCCAGAGCAAACAATGAAACCAGCAACAATATCATAAAATCACACAAATAAACAAATATGAATACATAAAGCAAAATGAAAAGCTTTAAAGGATACAGAATGGCTGTAGTGGCGTTAAGTGAAGAGCCAGAGAAAATTGAGTTTTTAATATACTTAAGTGGTAGTTTATGGAAACGGAGTAGGAGACATAAGCGGAAAACCTTTAGCTTAACGAGGGGTAAAAAACAAATTAAATCATTTAGATTGTGATAGTGATCCTTTTAAGTAAAGTGTAAGTAACAATTTGGGGGAAACAACTACAGCACCAATACTAACAACAAGCACATACATATGCATACATACACGTCCTAGCATAATGTTAAAAGTACGCAGCAACTTTTGATGTGGTCATTGGGGAGAGTGAAAAGTGGCAAAGCATACTTCGTTACTCTCGTCAAGAAAGGAAATGGAGTGCTAAGGATTTTATGCACAAAAATAATATAAAACGCAGGAGGTTTAACCACAAAAAGGAAAAAGGGAGAAGTTAAAACTAATGGAGCTGGAACATTAAATTGACGATTTTATAAATTAACAAGAACAAAATTTAAAAAAGGAAGACAACAAAAAACCAGCTGAGTTTTTTAACAGCAAAAAGGGAGGAGTCTTTTTAAAGAAAATAAAATTGAGAAACAGAGAGCAAACACATTAATTGAGCTAAAACATTTTCAACCCAAAATGTGTAAATTCCGTTATACGACTAATTAGATAATCAACCCTCTAATTGGTCTTCCGCCTCAAAGAGAACAGATTGAGTATTTTGTTGCTCTCATTTTAAGCAGCATCCCTGTGTGAGTTAAATTTTTTTCATCTCCGTTTCTATATCTCAACTATATTTTCGCTCAGTCTACACTTGTGCTTCAGAAATGAATACATGTGCGCTTTTCAAATATAAGATTAATTCGACAGAAGGGAAAATAAGGGAGTACAACTGCTGAATCGGAGTCTTTTTTTTTATATCACATCAACCCTTGGAAGTGATTAGTTTTAAATAGGATTATCACCCGCTATGAACAAACGGATGTTGCCGACAAAACAGTCGATTGGTTGACTTAAAAGTGATAACAACTTTGTGACGGATACTTTTCTTTAAAATAATTCAATCATAAATTCAAGAAAAAGTTTATAAAAAGCTTTAAGCAATTCCTAAATTACAGCTACAAAAAAAAGTGATACCCATATTGGCAAATATTGTTCTTAATATCCAAAGTACATATATTTAGCTTCACAGCATTAGAATACAATGTTTACAAATTTAGTGAAAAAGTTTGTGTGAAAAAAACAAAGTGAGAACAGTGATTGTCAATTACCAAATGAATCAAAACGATTAAAATACTTAAGATATATTTGAAAAACCAAAACAAATTGAAAAATGGTGATGTTACAACCATCCAATTCAAACACGGATAATAGCCCGTCTTCTTTAAGCGGCCCTCAAATGAGTCCCAACTCTAATCCGGATTCTCCCAAATCAAATACATCTCCAGAAGTTACCAAAACAAATGAAAATATTAACTCTAATTCCGAAATAAACTCGCCAACGGCGAAAATCCCCAAATTTATAATTACACCACAAAATAATCAAAACGTATCAAATAATAACAATAATGCGGTTCTTAAAACAAATGAAGAAGGCCTAAGATATTCTATGGAACGTCTTAAGCAGTTGACTGAACAACATCAGCAGAGACTTTCCCCAAACGCTGAAGAGATAGAAAATGAGTTTCTGAAAAATGGCACCAGAGGATCACAAACACCGCCAAATATTCAACTACAAGCACAACGCAAACTTATGGATATACCTAGTGTTAGGCATTTAGCACGACCGGAACCTCTGCAACATCCCCATGCTGCTTTGCTACAACAACATCCACATCTCTTGCAAAATCCACAATTTTTGGCCGCTGCCGCTCAGGCACAACAACAGCACCACCAGCAACAACAGCACAATTCTCAACTTCATCATCATCACCAACACCCATCATTTCATCAGCATTTACCAGCTGCTGCTGCAGCGGCAGCATTTCATTTAAGAGCTCCCTTAAGCAACAATACCACAACAACGTTAACATTGCCTGCACCAGCCAGTTCACCATTATCGCCACCAACATCGCCTAATCAAAACATACCAACGCCACAGCAGCCATCAGGACAAATAACACATTCCGAGCAACAGCAACCGCATGTTCAAACTGGCTGCTCAACTAATCCCTCATTACAACTGTCAACAAATTCCTTGCAACCCTCATCATCCTCAACAGCCACAACAACGTTGCTGCTAAACACACATGGTGCTGCTGTAGCTTCCACTCATTTAGTCAATGGTCAAATATCAATACCTCCACCTCTAAGCACCACACATTTAGCATTAAGTCCTTCCTCCTCGTCGACCACAATTTCATCGACCTCATCACAACATGATATGGATTTAGAGAAACTTAAATTGGTTGCTCAGGCCCAAGCGGCTGTTGCACGTTCAACGGCCGTAGCGGGAGTAGCATTAAACGGACAACAACCAACTCGTCCAGACTTAAGTGATTATGGATTTAGAATACAACTGGGTGGTCTGGCAGCAGCTGCTGCGGCGGCGGCTGCCACATCCAGACAAATTGCCGCCGCTAATTATGCTCGCAGTGATACAAGTGAAGAGCTAAATGTCGATGGCAACGATGAGGAAAGTAATGATGGATCTCAGGGAACACCGTCGGTAAGTTGTATGGTGTTTGACTTACTATGTGATATTGGTGTTGATATAAAAAATCTGAAAAATAATATAACATCCATTTATTACGCAGTATAACAATATTATAAAAATCAATTTAAATACGAGTAATGTATAGACCGAAATTGAAAACTACTATGATCAGAAGTTAGAAGTAATAAAAAACCTGATAGTAATTAAAGATTTATTTCTATAGTAAGCAGTATACGAAATATAACAAAAATTACCATTGAAATCGCTGAGTTGGCAGAAAATTAATGTGATAAGTGGCGTTGCAGTCGTGATAAAACTGCCCCCTTCCAGTTAATGGTCGGCAATTTAAAAATAAATTCAAATTAATACTTATTGTAAAATATTTAATTGAACGCAATTGCTTCGCCAAATAAGAATATATATATTTTTTTATTTTATTAATAGATTTAATAATTTATTTACAATTCAATAAAAGAACAATAAAGTAATTAATTCATTCAGCGTTATTGCTGTAAGCCAGGTTGGCAGTGTATGTTTAGTAATGGTGATATTTTACATAATAAAAGCAGATAGACTGATAATATAATATTAAAATATTATGAGTTGGCGTCAACTATTAAATTCATTCAGTATCAGAGATCTGTAGTTTAGGCATGTTTCAATATATTTGTGTAGTGCGTGAAAATTAGAACCGTTTAAAATCTTCAATACATCGTTGTAGCATAGAGTAGACTGGCGAAATTCTCTATAAACAGGGCAAATTCCGATGTGGTGGTAGGTGTTTTCGCGGGCACCTATATTACAAATTGTACATATACTGTCTGTATTACTTTTAAAGCACCTAGAGTTTAAATCTAGTAGGCCATCTATGGCTTTAGTAATTAGACTTGTTGAAGTTAAGTAGCGCGTAAAGATCATGAAACTGTGAGTTGGTGGCAAAAACGGCTAAATCAGTGTTTTTTTTCAGGAGGTTGATAATATTTTTACATAATGAGCACATAGGTACATTGGGATTAGTAGGAGTATACTGCAGAGAGTTACATAAAAGTTTCCAATGTTTTACCCAAGATATATCTAGCTTTATTATTTTGTCTGTTTTTGTGATTCCAGTAATTAGTTATTTTTTCTATTTTTTATTAATTTTTTTAATTTTTTTTTAACTTATATGCGTGTACATATATAGTATCTGCCTGGAGTTATTCTCCATAGGCACAAATTAATAAATACATAAAAATACTCGGGACAGTCTATTCGGAATGACAATATCTTATTGACGTAAAGTTGAGACGTACAAGGACTTAAATCCAGTTTCTAAATATATCATGTAGTTAGGCGTAGTAGTGGGCAAGTATAACAGTTTTTTAAAAAAGAAGTGGCATAATTTTTCGACAACATCAAACCTTTTGTAACCCCAAACTTGTGTGGCATAAAACATGATAGATTTTGAGCAAGCCTTGAATATTTGAAGTTTGTTATTTTTCTTAATATACTTCACCCATGTAGAAGCAATAGCTATCTTGGAAATTGATAGCTTAATGTATAGATATTTTTTAAACGATAAGTTATAGCATAGATTGACACCAAGATACATTTAATTGTTGACAAGTTCAATATTTTCCTTTCCATAATGCCACTTGAAATCATTTGAAGTCCTTGGTCCGTTGCGAAACACAACAATTTGGGATTTCATCAAATTAAGTCTTAAGCCCCAGGATGAGGAAAATATCTGTAAATAGTCAATCATTTCCTGAAGACCTTTGGAAGAGTCTGAAAAAATTACAATGTCATCTGCGTATAGCAATATTTTAACGTTAACATTCGCAACATGTACACCACCAGGAAGTGCGTCAGGCAAATCATTCATAGGGCCATTTTCACAATCTAAAATTAAGTTGCCATTAAAAAATTATTAACTAATTGCCGGTTTGCTTAACAGGCACTATTTAACCGACACCACCATTAGATTGCACCATCTTTCGGTTACTTAACAGAAAAAAATTTTAAAAGTATGGCAATGTTACTTGTATTTGTTTACGAAAAATAGTGTATTGACGAACACAATTTTTAGAAAGAAGCTTTTTTCATTTCTGCGGCTTTCAATTTCAATAATATTTTTCAAAAAATGTTATTAAAAAAAAATGATGAACGGATAAGTTCATTGCTCGGAAAATCAGCAAGTCCTCTTGCGAACTTGGCATTTTTATAAATTTTCTTGACAGCTTTGCAAGTGGTTTTGAAACCTTTTTTACAACGCGGCTAGCTGCTGCAATTGAAACCCCACAATAATCACCTACAACTATCAGGAAGCTGCCTAAAAATCAATAATTATAACCATGATACGTACAGATGTCGAAGTTTATATGATGTATCTCACCTAGTTGTTGCTGTCTTTATATCAGCATGTACGAGCTTGGTAATGTATAGTGTTGCAGGCTTTGATAATATATCTTTGTGTAAATTCTTCATCACATGAAGAAAAATCATTTCGCCACTTGCGAAGCATTTTTATAATTAAAAATATTGCAATAATATAAATGTTGATTTCAATTCACGTCCATTTTATTATTGTTTGTTTATTCTTTATTTGAGTTCTGATTAACTTTTTAACCGGCGAATTTTGATCGGTTAAGTTTAACAGCAACTTTTTTGTTAAATAGTGCCGGTTAAGATTTAATTATACATTGTGAAATACATTTTGCTCTAACCAGCAGTTAGAGACTTTCTCTATTAAAATATAATCAGATTTAGTGTAAATGGCCGATATAAGTATAATGAAAACAGTACTGAACTTAGAATACAACCTTGTGTCATGCCGTATTCAGAAAATGTGGATCCATCCCAAACACGATCCCTAGTATTTTTATATAAAAGCATAAGTATTCTTATGAATTTGAGCGAAACTCCCAAACACGATAATTTGAAGAAGAGGTATCATATCAAAAGCGCAAGAAAAGTCTACGAATAACGCATATGTGTGTTTATATGTTAATTGGTTTATGCTTATAATGTTGACAAGATTGAAAATATTATCCACTGCCGAATATTCTTTTCTAAACCCCTCTTGAAATTCAGTCAAAACGTTGTGTCTGGCTAGCTAATCCAACAAACGGATTATTAAAATGTTACTGAAAATTTTGCTACTGAAAAAATTGCGAAATGCTTCTATAATTTGGCACTACGTTTTGATCACACTTTTTGAATAAGGAGATTAACAAAGAACGCTTAAAAGAATATGGAATTTTTTCTTGTAGAAATGTACAATTGAAGACTGATAATAGTTTTTCTAAAAAGTTTACGGTAGCATTTTTATAAAACTCATACGGGGTCTCATCTTCTCCCGGTGACTTCCAAATAAGGGTACAATAGTCAAAAGGTTCATTCATAGCTTTAATTTCTCAACCTCGTTTAACGTAGTAAACCTAGATATACAAGTATATAAAATACATACAATTAAGTTTTTTCTTCGCTATTTTTAGCTTCTACCATTTATACCAATAAGGAATTATAAATAGCTTGTTTTCTATAAAGAAATGTTAGAGACGTGTATAAATGAAAAAGCTTGTTTTTTGTGTTTTGGCAGGTATTATTAGAGCATTTTTCTTTTAAATTCTTAACAATTTATTTATATTGTTGGGATATAAAGTTGAATGTTTGAGAATATCTTTCAAAAATTTCCAAAGTCTACCGATGATTAGGGTGTTCCTATGAAATGTCGACATATAGATAGCTGGGAAACATAGAAAACAAGCTATTTATAATTTTTTATTAGTATATAAAATATATATAATGAATTATAAGTGCTTGCTCGATAACCGCATCCCTCGATTTATGAAGCACCCCAATGATCGTGACTGCCAAATGTTTCTGTTACTTACCATCAGGACTGCCAGAAAAATGTGGAAGAAATCGTCAATATCCCGATAATTTTTTGAAATAACGTCATTTTAGTTTTAAAATATCGTCAAAAAAATCGGACATATAAAACTTCAAAATTTGTAATATATGTATGTATTTTAAATTTTCATTAAAAAATATAAAAAATTTTTCATACAAGCTTTTGGTCAAATTTGCACATTCGCAAAAAAAAAATACCTGACTCTATTAAAGAATTTAGTTTTTAATTATTTATACTTACATACATACATTACATATACATGATATTAAAACGCAAATACACTTTGATGCACTGAATTTTCGAAAAATTTTAGGAATAGGATTTAATTGTAATATCAAAAAAGTTGGATTTAATTTTAATTAGTCTTTATAATAAGGAATGCCTTTGAAAATAGGAATTTTTGTTTTATTTTAACTAACTTGGCGGAATATTATGTCCACGTTGCAGAAAAACAAGGCAATGTTACTCGATTTTAGAATTATTTTGAAAATATTTGAAACGCTCGAATTTTAATTCATATTTTTTATGTTTACAAAATCCGCCTAAAGTTGTTAGTTGTTTTTTAAAAATTGCTTCAAAATATAAAAAAATGAACTCTTGATACTCGGAATGCAGATTTTGTTTTTCATATTATTTATAAAATGAGAAAATTTCAGATGGATTTCTGTAGAAGAACTGACGTTTTTATTGACAATATTACAAGTTTTTTTTTTCAAAATCAAATAACTTCGAAACGTGTTTCCCCAATTCAACGTAAAAATTTTACACAACTTTTATTATTAAGTTTCTTACATTTTACACAGTTCTTGATATCACTTTTGCATACTGTTTTATTTTTGCTGCCAATTACTTTTGTCATAAGCAAATTTTTTTCACAAACATTATCCTAGTTTATATTAATTTATTGAATTTTTCTTGATTTTTTTATAATTTTTTATATTAGATTTTTGGGCCCGATGTACAAGGGCTTTAGTTTAAGGTTTTCCTTTCTTAAGTTTTTTCTTAAGAATGATTTTTTACAACGCAAAATTGCTTTGGTCAATTATTTTTGATTGAAAAAGACAAGAAAAATATTAGTCAAATCTTAAGCTGGGGGACAACTAGCTGTTTCGTAGTCGCCACACTTCTTATCAGCACCCACTGGGATTTGAACTCGGGTCATGACGTATTATGAACTGCTGCCTTATCCTAGTTTATATTGTTGTCGAGTTCGATTTACTTACAAATATGTATATATCGTTTAGCAAAAATCGTAATTCAAACGTAGCAACCAAGGGTCTTTCATTTGTTTGAAAGGTGTAAAGAAATGTTAGAGACGTTTATAAATAGAAAAGCTTGTTTTTTGTGTTTTGACGGATATTATTAGAGCAATTTTCTTTTTAAATTCTCAGCAATTTATTTGGATTGTTGGGATATAAAGTTGAATGTTTGAGAATATCTTTCAAAAATGTCCAAAGTTTACTGATGATTACGGTAGTTCCTATGAAATGTCGACATATAGATAGCTGGGAAACATAGAAAACAAGCTATTTATAATTTTTTACTGGTATAAAAATCGTAATTTTTAAGACAACAGTTTTATAGTTTAACATAGAAGCGTAGGTTAAAACAATTAGATAATGTGATTTTCGGGATTCAAATGGTGTCATATCATGCATCATGTGATAAAATGTTATGACAGCGTAAAAATCTTTTCGTTGAACTTTGACCAAGAAAGTAACAAACTGTGTTTTTTTGAATTGCAGTAACTGAACCATAAACATCTCAGCTAACTGAAATTTAAAATAACACACTAAATTATGAGACCAGGCTAATAGCAGTCATATTTGTTCACGCGATTATTTTACGACTTATGACGCTGAATACCATAAATATTTTTATTAAAAAAAAGTTGCTTTTAAAGCTAATGTTACAACTTTAAGACTGTTTTACAGTCAGATTTTTGTTTTATTCTATTTTATAACATTTTATTTAAAATTTTTGAAAATTTGCTACAACAGATCTTCTAAGAAAAATATTGCTCATTGAAAACACATCCACCCCTATCGTGTATTACAAGTAGAATTTTTGTTCATGTAAAACTTTAACTCCCCTCGAGGTAAAAAATGCTATCGTGAATCTGCCGTGAAATTTCTTCACCAATTATCCAAGATGAAATAAGCTATCAGTGCCTACTGATTGTACTCAAACAAGAATAAGCTTAGTGGAATTTTAAAATTTTCTGCCGTCCTCAGAACAATCATTTGGTGTTCGGCCCATAGTTAAGCTAAATGCTTTCTCACGGTTCTTACCTGAGGACAGTCATGAGAAGAGGGTAGCAAGAGACTACAAACTAGAAATGACACAGACAACTTCTTGTGAGGTTCTCTCACAATTACTAAATAGGTTAGAACAATAAACACATTTATGGCCAATGTATAACCTATCCATTGGTGGAAAAAATTTATTATGGAATAATATATTTTAGCTAAAAGAAATTAATACGTTGCATGTTACATACAATTCACCAGCAAAAATGAAATGAAGGGAAATGGGAAATGTGAAAATATTGCAAGGCAAAGAATTATTCACGATAAGGGGAACTGAGTTCCATTAAGAAGTATATAATAGGAAATATTTATTAGAGGGAAAATTTATATTGTTGAATAATTTATACATATACTATTGAATAAAACAATAATTGAACATTTTTGATTCAACTTGCATAAGTCAACAACCAGACGAATCAAATAAAACAAGCTAATTACACAAAAGTTTATTCTGGAAGCAGAGTCTGGACCAGAGGACCGTTCAGTGTTCTTATTTAAGAAATATATTTATGGTAAATAGTCAAGTTTTTTTTATTAAATGAGCTATTTTTAGTACTACATTTGTCTGATCAAAAAATAACGGTTATTTTCAAATTTTGTGAGCTACGATGTTCGATTTTCGCATTTTTTCTGTTATGTTGGTTATATGTTATATATGTTGGCAATATCAGCTATTTTGGATTGTCAGTTTGTTTTTGACACATAAAAAAGTTAGTCGTGTCGTCGAAAAACTGGATCAAAGAAACTGTACTCAGTTTTGCGTAAAAAATTAAATTAAATGCGCAAGGACATTTGAAATGTTGACTGTGGCGTTTGGGGAGTATACTATGAGCAGAGCACAAGTTCAGTTATGGTATAACTGGTTTAAGGAAGGCCGAGATCAATGACGATGTTCATTCTGGTCGCCCAAGCACGTCAACAACCGATGAAAACAATGAAGCAGTGAAGAAAATGATTTTTGATAATCGTCGAAACACTATCAGAGACGTTGCTGTTAATGTTCGTCTATCCTTCGGCTCATACGAAGCAATTTTTAAAAATATTTTAGGCACGAAACATGTGGCAGCGAAGATTGTTCAAAATTTGTAAATTTTGTGCAAAAACAACGTCCCTTTGACATCGCTCAGGAGCTGTTTAAAATCATCAACGATGATCCAGATTTCCTCAAAAAGGTCATGACTGGTGACGAATCATAGATGTATGGCTATGACAGTGAAACCAAAGCCCAATCATCCCAATGGAAGCGTCCAGAAGAGCCAAGGTCGAAAAAAGCACGTCAAGTTCGGTCATATTTGGAGGTTCTACTCACTACAATGGCGTGGTGCACTATGCTTAGTTGCATCATCATTCTTGTCACAAGGTCGTACGATCAATAAGGAATACTACCTTGATCTTTTACACCGTTGGCGCGTATCAATCCGTCAGAAATGCACAGAACTGTGGAAAAAACAATCATGGATTTTGTATCATGATAACGCACCAGCTCACACATCGATGCTTGTGCGTAAGTTTTTGGCCAAAACCAAAAGGCATGATAACCTCAACCACCGTCCTCATCGGACTTGAAAAATTCTAACCTCCCCCCGGGAACGCCCCCGGGGAAAAGGTTTTGCCTTGGCGTATTCCTAACTTGGGCGTTCTGTTTTTCGCGGAAAAGAGGGGAAGGGGTCCCTCGTTTGGTACGGCAAACAAAACTCTAGGAAGCCGCATGACTTATGTTGTGTTGGCTTCCGAAACCTTTACCGAGCGTATAAATTGGCAGAACGGGGATCAGCATGGCCCCCGGGGTAGTTCTGCGTGCGGTTCGACCCGCGCTGATCATAGTTGTGCTGCCTACCTAGGCTGAAACGTTCTGGCTGTGGTTGAAACTTAAAACGCAGGAAGGGAGAGTATCCTTGATAATTGTTTGGTGTGTGGCTTTTTTCGGGGACTAACAATCTCCCGAGGATCTGTTGCCTATACAACAGATACCTGTATTGTAAGGAACCGGTGGTGATGGTTGACGGGTGAGTTGTTTTAAGGGCTGATGCTTTAGTGGGCTTCGGCCTGCCAACTCATTAAGCCTTGTCCTCCATTGATTGCTGGGAAATTGCATACAGGAGTGATTAGAAGACCCGAACTTCTCAACAAAAAGTTGCTCATATGACCGCAATCATATGGCAAGAATTGCTACCTGTGTGAGCCTGGTAAGCCACACAGTGGCACTGGTGAATCGTGAATAATTCACTCCGTGGAATTGGTCCATCGTCAGATAAGGCAGATAAGGCCGTAAGTGCAACTGCTGATGTAAATCTCTTTTTCCCTACAGTCGGCAACGCTATTTACTTCTAAGCATGAAAAGCAAATATCAAATTTGATACATACACATCATGCTGAAATCGATTTCAATAATAAAATTAATCATATTGATGTTTAAAATATTTTTATTGGTGCAAAAGCTGAAAAATAAATTTAAAAAATATGGACTCGAACGAAATTTTAGAGGTTAAACAACAAATACTGAATTCATTCGTGTTTAATCGTGAAGACATTACAACGTTACAAATAATTACTCCTTCTAATGTTTTGTGTAAAGAAGACTTGCCTATATTGCCCCTAATTTAAAATTTGTCCAACCTTGTTGGTTGTGACCCTAATATCATTATTACACAGTAGTATTTGTTGCGCTTAACACAAGTGAATCTTTCCGCAGATTTAAAGTTTGATTTATTTTGGAACCAAATTAATTCTATTAAAAACGAAAACATAGTTCTGCAGCTGCTGAACGTTAGTTTTCAACACTTTCTTTAATTAAAACAACGATGAGGAATAAATTTGAAATAAATACAATTAACACACAATGGTGCACGCATTGTGTGGTCAGCAAAAATAGATTTGTATAACAATATAAAAAAAATAATATTTTGAGGCAACGAATGGCGATTAATTTTTACTATTTGTTTTCATAACATAACGATTACATATTGTGAGTATCAAACGTCAAATAGTCAATAGTAATTCTATTTGTATACAAGCGTTGTTAACTGAATTTTTTCTATGTTCTGATATTCTTTGTTCTCGTTATATTACTGTAATTTTTGTTATTTATTCTATAATTTAAAAAGTTATACTCTATATGAAAATACATGTTTGTTTTCAACATTAAAAAATGGTCTTTTCGGAAGGATTTTGGTGGGTTTTAGATCCAAGTTTGGTCCGATTGAAAGTTTTTGATTCGCAACCCTGAAAGGAACTACGAGGCAAAAAGAAAAAGAGTAGTTCCTCCTACACAACATACACACACAGACGCTATATTGATGACAGTAAGTCATCACAAGTATTAGAGCATTTTTAATTCTCACCTATTTCTTGAAATATGGAAATATAAAGTTACATGTTTGAACATAATAATAATAATAATAATCTCATTAAATTTAATCGGAGGTCTAGTTGATGATAGCTTGTCATGGTACTGATGATATTTTGTCATAAAATTTACTTAGTAATTTATCGGATGTTAATGATTTTTACATCAAATTGAATCCAAATTATAGTTAGCCAGATGTTGGTGTGCCAGTCTATCGATAATATTTTGTCATTATATGAACTTCATTTAGTCATTTCCTCGATATTAGAGTGTCATAGTACTCGTATTGATCACATGCTCACATCAAACGTATTCTGATAAAGCATTCCTATATTATCAGTATGACATTTCATTGATGAAATAATTGTCATTATAGTCGCTAATGATAATTAAAGCAATTCATGTAATAATAAATTGTGAATCAAAGTTGTTGATAAAAGAATAAAAGGTTAAATAAAATGAAAAGTAAAAATCGGGTTAATGTTTCATTGTTAGCACCAAATCCACCTCAAATTTATTATACTAAGCCAATACCAATATAGGGAATTGCTGATATTAAACTAATAAGATCTACAGTAAGATCCCCAAAAAGATATTTGTCCCCAGGATAATACATAAATTATAAAAGCAATTCCTAATGTTAAAAATATAATAATCACAGCGATATAAAGTGACATGTGGTCAAAAATTAAGATATTTGGCATTGTTTTGATATTAAAATACATCACGGGTTTTCTATGAGAATAGTTTTTTTTTTTTTTTTTTTTGTAATGTACTGGCAATAAACTGATGATGACCCGAAATACAAGATTATTGCGAGTTAGCATATTTACAAAATACTTCATAAATTTTATGTCTGCACGTAGAATAAAAAATAAAAAATATTGATATGACAATGTTTTAAGGGCAAAGAAGTATTATTGAATTATATTGTTGGTTGTGTTCAATATATGTTCAATATAAAAAACATAGTATGGTTTCAATCCGAATTTTGTTTACAAAATTAAGTATAGCCAAGAACCATATATTTGGTAAAAGTCGTAATATTTGTTTTATGACAAATACTGTTATGGTAAAAATTAATAATTTACTGTCATATCCAACCATATAATATTATCATCCCCGCCAATATTATTGAAAAGTTTTAAATTCTATTGTCACAAGCAATTGCACTGTTGTTGAACGTCACAATATTATATGACGACATAATATATACACATACTCGTACATATGAATACACATACAACTTCTACAATTAAAACAAAATGTTTTTAATTTATTAAATATATTTTTTTTCAATTAATATTTTTTAACATTTGAATACAAACTATCGAATTTTACAAATTCTTGGTGATGGAGAATGATTGATTTTTTTCGTCTGGTCCATACACTCGTATATATCTGTAAAAATAAATAAAAACACATAAACCTCAAGCACATATATAAATGCATTTGTCGAGTTAAGTTCTTGTACCAACCTTTTGTCTTCCAAATATTTACTTCTATGACCATTTTTACGGATTAATATTTATATACTCTTTATTATTTTTCATATGATTAATATTGAAAAAACACATATAAATACACTAATTCCTTCAAAATAAAAAATGAAATAAAAATATGTATACATACTCGTATGTTTAACAACAATAGTTAGTTTAACGCACATGTGCTGCTGATACATAAATTAAGCATACATACGTTAAAAACCATTCTATGATTGTACATAACAAAAGCTATTGTTGTGTTCGAATTATTTTCTTAAACATTATTATTGCGTTCAAGCATTTTTTAAAATAGTAGAAATGTAATAATAGAAATGTGCAAACTTCAACACCGATTCATATTCATAGAGGATTAAACTATATTAAAAATGAAAATATGCTGCTAGTGGCAGCAATACAAATTATGATGGAGTAAACACTAATGTTGCGACAACAATATTCCAAACTGATTTTTCTTTGCCTGTATAATAATAAAAAGTAATATATTTTCTTATTATATCTTTCTCTAATATATTAAAGGTATGCCCTGTCGATTTGACCCGTTCTGTGCCCAATTCCAATGTTACTTTAACCAACACTTCTCCAACCTCAGCAACCTCTTCAACAACAGCAACCAGTGATAAAGAAACTACAAAACGTTTAGCGTTTTCAGTAGAAAATATATTGGATCCCAATAAGTTTACGGGAAAAACTATACCGCAGCATTATGGCAGTCAAAGATGGAGCTGTAGTGGCAGCAGCAATTACGATCGAGATGAGGAAATGCATGATGATGAGCACAGTGAAGATATGTCGGGTAAGTAGATTGGAAAAATTTACTTTGAAAAAAAAAAAAACTATTCCAAAAATACATTTCTACATCTAATCTTAACATTTCACTGAGATATGTTATATACATTTTAATTGATATTTCTACCCAACAAATATTTTTGGTTTCATGTGATTTTTTTTTTTTTTTGCTTTCTAAATATCTGAGTATAAACGCAATTAAATTTCTGGCCAGTTTATAGAGATTGGTAGCAAAACAAATCAAAGTATTAAAATTTAGAATAGAAGTTGTTTGTGAAAAAATATGTATGTATGAGTGTATGTATTTCAATCAATTTCTATTTGGTTTTAATACAAAAAGTAAAACAAATAAAAACAAAATATGCATTCAAATACAAATACTCGCACAAATCAAATGAAAACAAAATTTATGTATGGTACATACATACATACATATGAACTGGGTAAGAACGATAAATTTGATGCAGGATAGAAAAAAAAAGATGTACACACTCACACACATTCATGCATGTACATTTCAGAGTTGCCACTTTGTTGTGATTGGACTTTAGATTGTGAAAAGTTTGGTAGTTTGGTTGGTAGGTAAGCTTTTTTTAAAGTTTTAGGTAGGAAACTTCTACTTTGAAATTAAGAAAGAAAATATTATAATTGGTCAATTAAATAGTTATAATAAACATTTAATAGGTTTTGGAGGTGCTTTTTTTGAAACACATTCAAATATTAAGCTTTTCAGCAAAACTTTTTAAGTAGAAAATGTTTTGCTTGCATATATATGCACGTTGAAGAAAAAACACAATGATGTTTCATCTGAAATTTATTTTCCGAACCAAACTGTTCTACATAAACAAACTGGACTCTTCGATGGCTGATTTGGTGGAATCCTCGACCAACAGTCTCTAGGTCGCAGGTTCGATTCCTGCCACAGACTCTGGTTGTTACTGCAGACAAGCTAAAAAGCTTCGAAGTCTTGTTAGGTTGTACAGGTCGCCAGTTTCATGAAACCAGCCCACTTGGGTCCTTTTGGTCCCGTTGTGTTCGAAGTCTTGGTGTTTGATAAAATTTATTATAATTGCATCATGCTTAAAACTGTTATTGAAAAAACTAAAATTAAATTGTCACGTCCAACCATATAATATATTTACTCCCAACCATATTATTAAAACATTGTAAATTGGACTTTACAAAACTTCTATCTATGTACATTCCTAAGGATTATTAATACAGAGTAGAAAGTGAAGATTTCTTGGACACAATCACAATATTAATAGAAAATTACAAGATGAATGGTAAATGTCTTATATTAACATCATTTTGTAAATCACAAAAGTGCAATTTTCTAAATTTACTAATTTTTATTTTAAAAAAAAATGTTCGGTTTCCCAATATCATCGTAGAAGATTTAAATGTTGACTGTCTACAACAATCAGTATTTAGAAATATCACAAATGTGCCACCCAGTTTCAATTACCAAACCAGCCATAGTTTCGTGACTCGTCCGGTATCAGGAACATCTATTGATAACGTCTATAGTAATATAATAGAGAACACATTTATTGATACAATAGAATGCTCTATAACTGATCACAATTTTATATCTTATAAACTCAAAAGCCAAACTAGTAACTCAGAATATATCGAATCAATTAGTAAATTATGTAACTATGCACTTGTGGGAGTAAAGCTTAGTAATTCTCTGCAAATATTTGGGTTAACTGGTAATATCTCCATTGATGTTTCGGAAATTCTGGGTCATATTTTAAATCCTGTATTGAGCTCTACCACAGAAAGACGAAATAAAATTTTGATTACAAATAAAATTACTTCGTGGATAAATACAAACTTACAAGCTTTATTAATGTATAAAAAAAATCGTTTGAAACATAGAAAAAAGCGAAAAGACTTAACTTAAAATAATAAGTAATATTATTAGAAAAGCTTGCAGAGATTAAATGAACTATTACTTAGCAATTTAAATAACATTCAACAGCAACCAAAAAAGTGATGGAAATTTCTGAATGAAACCTTTTTTATAAACATAAAAGTAAGATAAATGTTAGGAACTTTGATGGACTTATTATCGATGATCAAGTAGAAAGTGACATGTTGAATAAATATTTTTTGCAAAAATCAAACATTTTGATGTGAACAGCAAACTTATATTGCATCATGCGATTCTTGCAATGGACTTCGAACATTAAATCAATACAAACATAGATTTAACTGTTGTTTGAATGCAGATATTTACTTATGATACGAATATATTCAATATGATACGAATATATTCAATACTATGATTGATACTACAGTATATCCAACTGATTTAAAAACTGCAAAAGTAATTTCTATACCAAAAGGAAGCAATGCTAATCAGATAGGAGAATTTCGGCCGATCGCTTTACTTCTTGTGATTGATAAAATTTTTGCAAAAAATTTTACATAAACTATTACCATCGTATTTCAATGAGAACAATTTTCTATACAGATATCAGGGTTGTGGCACTGGAGAAGAGGTGGTAAATGTGGAAATAACATATGTCAAGGATTGAAAAGGTCTTATTTTATGACTTCTCGAAGCAATTTGATCTTGTGGATCATAAAATAGTTATACAAAAACTACAATAGCATGGGGTAAGCTCAGGAACTATATTTTTGAAATAAATGGCTGTAAAATTTATGTTGGGGAAGCTGAATATGGAGTTCCACAAGGAAGTTTGTTAGGCCCACTTTTATTTACTGCTTATCTTAATGATATAATGCATCTTGGTTAATTTGGGAATCTCTGTTTGTATGCTGATGATGTTTGCTTGTTTCATCCTTATAAACATGAAATAGTTTTAAAAACTTACGTTAGTGTATATATATATATATATATATATATATATATATATATATATATATATATATATATATATATATATATATATATATATATATATATATATATATATATATATATATATATATATATATATATATATATATATATATATATATATATATATATATATATATATATATATATATATATATATATATATATATATATATATATATATATATATGAAAGTAGTAGAAATACCTTGGTATTCAGCTGCAAAATTACTTATCATAGCACCTTCATATAGAACATTTGAAATCGAAAATTAATTCAGTAATTGGAATATTGTATAAGTTCAAAAATTAGTTAGACACAAAAAGAAAATTGATTATTTATCAAGCGCTGATACATAGCCATCTAAACTATTTGCCTATAATTTATGGTTACAGAAAGTGTACTGAGTTTAAATCATTACAAAGGGTGCAGAATAAAGCCTTGATAGCCGTATATAATTTGTCATCACTGTTTTCTTCATTAAGTCTATATAAGGATGTTGTCCAGTGTATAGACTAAATAAAATGTAGCTACACGTTTTTAAAACCCTACATGATATTGGTCATCATACCATAAAATATTCCAGAAATCGAACTGTGTTTAACACCAGGAACAATATGAACCTACAAGTAGCTTGGTGTAGGCTGGAAACTATTAAACAGAGTGTGGAGCATATAGGTAGCTTAGAGTATAAATGGAAGACAGAGATATTAATAGAATTTCTTTATTTAAATACAATTAAAAGAATATCTTTTCCAAAACTTGGAAATGCTTCTGTTGTGAAATTTGGTACACTTAATTATATTTTATTATTTAAATTTAAACAATTAAGTTTTTTATTCACTATTTTTAGCTTCTACCATTTATACCAATAAAAATGTCGACATATAGATAGCTGGGAAACATAGAAAACAAGCTATTTATAATTATTATTTAAATTTTTTATAATTATAAAATTTTTATTACTTGATTATCTTTCTTTTATATGTTTTTTGCCAACTCGTCTCAATAATGTCCAAAGCGCGTGGAGGAACAAATCATTATAAAAATTATGGTCTCCTTTTTCCTAACAAATAATAAAAAAAAAATTTCAGATTATTATTCTACGTACCATTATGTAATTGATCGAGTTTAACGTGTTTTTAGAAGTTTTCAGTTTTTTGGATTCTTAATTATCTGGCAATATATCGCTTTTCTTTGGATAGCTTCTTCAGGCCAAATAATGCTATTCAAAGAAAGCGAAATATTGCCAGATAATAAAGAACCAAAAAAAAACCGAAAACTTCCAAAAAGACCTTGAGCTCGATCAATTACATAATATTAAGAAGAAAAAACAAGGGTCGAAATAAAGAAATAATAAGATTATTATTCTATTCAATTATGTTTTAAAATGACTAAAATGTGAAAATAGGAATGTAAAGATTTCAATACTAATTTCATTATACTAGATCAATCTATATCAAAAACGAAAATACATTACTAGCGTCAACAATACAAATTGTGACAGAGAATATACTAATGTTTTCACAACAATATTCCAAATTGCGTTTTCTTTGCGTGTGGATTTACAAGTACGTATGATAAATAACTTGCTGGTAAGCAAAATTTGAATAAATTTTGCCATAATATCGGGAAGCTGCCACAAAAATCGCAAAAAATACTCTGACCAATCGTGTCCTTATAATAAATCTTCTTAAGCTTTTGTTTGTATACTATTTGGAGTGTTTTATTCATTAAAGTTTTTAGTTAGAAACTAGAAAAAGCAAGTTTTGGTAGAACATGAAGATAGTTTTGGTGGAATTTTTTGTTTGCTTCTGGCAGCCCTGATACATACATACATATTATAATACTATCCCTGCTGTGTAGCGAAGAGTAGAATTTTTGTATGAATTTAAAAAAAAAGAAAAAATTAAAACTACAAAGCATATATTCAGCCCCAGAATCAGTCAGCCATACCAGCAGTAGTAATTCCTTCCATCATATTGATTGAAATCTTTCTTTCCAACCTTTTATACAACTCTTAACTTTATGTGCTCGTAGGAGGATTTTTTGTTATTTTAGAGTAAGTGTGCATGTGCGTGTCTATGTGCGAATGTATCATAAAAGCATTTTAAAAGAATTGGTATTAATATACACGTACACAACTACACATGCATGTTTTTGTGTACGATCATGTGAAACTAAGAATTATGTTTTTATTATGAAAGCTTCAAATAGAAATTGAATTGCAGTTACTATAATCTATAGCAGATTTATTAAAAATTTGTTTGTGTTATTTGCACAGCAGATAGTAGCTTTAGTAATTTGTTGAATTGTTTCCACACTACTTTTAAAGCACAGCTTAACTACTTTTAAACGAAAGAAAAATTAAAAAAATTTCCTCTTATTCTAAATCTGAAAAAAACAAACGTTGCTGAAATATGTTTAAATACTTTTTCTTTTCAAATAAAATTTTTCATTTGATAAATTTTCTTTATTAATTAATTTAAGTAATTGGCAGGCTTGAAAATATTATACAAAACTTTGCTTCATAGTCAGCACGGCTTTTAAAGGTCAAAAATTTCGTTTCAGAATTAATGGAGTCGCAGACCTCCCAAACTTAATACTGCTAAAAGCGCAACTAAAGTTCGATTTATCCAGCTTTGTTACAAAGTTTTTGGAAAAAGAAAAACTGAAAAATTTGCGCAGAATGAACTTATTTTCAACAAAAAATATCAGCTTCATTATTGATATTTAAGATGATTTTTTATTCCGTTTAGTCCTGGATTAGGTTTAGACAAAATGAAGAATGCGTTTTTTATTTCTAACTAAACGACTAATATATTTTATTTCCTGAGCTGCTGGCCATTGTAGCTAGTGCTCTTATAATTTAATTTAATCTAAGAATTCATTTCTTTTAGATTAAATAAAACAATAATAATAATAATATTTTATTTCTTAAAATTAAAAAGGTACAACTGTTATTATTATCCACCGTCCTGACAAGAGCATGAGCATGACGTGGTTTTTTCTTTCTTATTCTTCTTTTTCATCGCTGCTTATTTTGGTAGTATTCTATCAACTCATATCGGCCAACTGCCACTAATTCAAATTGAGTTTCGTTTACGAACCGAATTGAACATTTTGACACGGATAATTTTGAAAAAATGTAGGTAGCGAAGTTATTTAAGACCTATTCCAATAAGTTTTAAAATATGTATCAGCAGTAAATACGAGGGCGCATTGATATTGAAACTACCTAAGTAGAAAAAAAAACTTTTTTTAAACCATTTATTTCTCAACATAGTCTCCTTTTAGTTCAATACATGTAAGACGATACTACAACTTTTTTATACCATCTGAATAATACGATTTTGGTAGCTCCTCCAAATATGCGTTTTCTCCCTTTGAGATGCCTGCGAGCCATTTTTTCAAGTTTGAAAACTGAAAAGAGTCACAAGCAGCTAAATCTGGACAGATGATCAATCAATTCGAAGCGTATTTCATGTAATTTTAGAATCGTATTTAATGATGTGAATGAACCGGTGTGTTGGCTTGAAGAATTAAAACTTTTTCTTCTTTAAATGTTGTTCTTTTTTCTTGATTGCATCAATCAATTTAACCAATAATGCACGATAATACTTTACTGTGATTGTAGATCTTTTCTCAAGATAATCGTTGGGCAATATTCCGCGTGTATCCCAAAATACAGTGGCCATAACCTTGCCAGCCGATTTCACTGCCTTCGCCTGCTTCGGAACACTTCCACCAGCTTCTGCCCATTGTTTCGATTGATTTTAGGTTTCAGATGTGTAGTGGTGGACCCACGTTTCATCAACAGTTATTAATCGTTGCCAAACATCAACAGGATCACGCTTTATCATGTTCAAACACTGCTGTGAAGTGGTCTGTTGAACTCATATTTCTTCGACACTGAACAAAAGCGGCACCCACTTCGCCGATAGTTTGATATGCAACATACACGTTCATTTGATGTGAAATTCAGCAATCCAATATTTCGCCATGTAATCTGATGGAACAGACTCACCGTAATGTTTATCGAGCTTTTCTTTTGTCTCTTACGCCATTTTCCCTTTCGAATAATAATATTTAATCACTGCACGAAATTCACTTTTTCCATTTTTCAAGAAACACAAGAGTGTCTTAAGCTACGTACACACGGTTGTTAAATCTTACAATATTGCTAGTAAAATTGTCTGAAAATGTATTACAATCGTGTGAACTGCCAATTTTCAACTTACAACGTTGTCAGAAAAATCATTGTCAAATAATTGTAAGACGACAATGCTGTCAGGCATCTGACAATCGCGAGAACACTCTTCGTCGACATTGCCAGATAATTGGCTGGTATTATGAGCTCAGTTTTAATTGTTAGATGTATAAAATTAATGCACCTAACAATGGCATCATTGTCAGAAAAAAGTTTGATGACAAACACTGCCAAACAGATCGTTGTTGATATACATAAGTGGCAATGCCTTACAATATGTCTGGCAATTTGTTTTATCTAACAATCTGACAACCGTGTGAACTGGCAATTTTCGTTGTCAGATGAATTATTTGTCACACCATAGTCTGACAATGAAATTGTACGATTTTCTTACGATCGTTTGAACACACAATTTACTTTTGCGGAACAATTTTTCATTGTCACTGCATTGTCATCATGTTGCCAGATCTTACAATATTGTAACATCTGACAACCGTGCTTTACTTTAAACGACAAAAACAAATCGACGAATTTGGATAAAATTTTAATAGCTGACGTTTCATAGATCTCAAAAAATTTGTTGTGTTTGTGCTGCCATCAAGCGCTGGGTAGCTGCAATATCAATCAGCCCTCGTAATTAAACATTACATAAAGCTTTGATTTTTATGAAGTAAAATATTGCATATATTCATTTATTTGAGTATGAAACAAATCTACAGGAAAACTAAAATTAATAACTATTTATTCTATTTACTTAAACAGATACTTCCGGGCAAAAATCGGATTTGTAACTTTTAAGTTCTTTAAGAATTTGAAAATTGAAAATAAACTATTGTTTTCGATAATAAAAATTGTAGAAACATTAACAACAATATTAAATGAACATTAACGTAAACAGCGGTACTTATAGTTATCATTCGGTAAACATTGGGACGCTTGATTGAGTTGTAAAAGCAAATTTGTCCATTGCTGCCACATTTAATTGAAAGTAAAAGATGTTGTTTCCAAAATCTTTTTGTGAAAAAAGTTAAATTGGTCTGAGCAGAATTTTTTTTTTTTAATGTGATGCGCTGAAAATTTGGAGACATTGTGTCATATAAACACTTATTTACTAGGCCTACAATTTAACTTATATATTATATTAATTTAATTTTTGTATCATAATATTATGGCTTGCCATCGACGGCTCATTTTTAGTTGAATTTAGGAGTAACAATTTCGGTGCTGTCGCTATCAAATATCAACGGCAGATTGGCGTAGACGGGTATAGCCGTCTCGACGCATGACTCTGGTGTTCGCCACTCCGACAGTTTTTCAAAATTTAAACATTTATAAAGCAGTGATGTATTTAATTTAAAAGAATTTGTATAAAAGTAACAAAACACCGAAAAAATACTTCAAAATAAAAATTTAAAATCAGTAGAATACAAAAGAAAAAACGTAATCGGCAGTTTTCCTCAACCTAAGTTCAACATTCGTCTGGATTGAAACTTTTAAAAGTTTGATTGTAATAGTAAAAAAAATACGAGAGAATAAAAACTTAAATGCAAAATTGAAAGAAAACCTGATCATATGACGCTTACGTAAATTAAGTGTTAAAATCGCTTAAACTGAACTCTTCAATAACAATACTATTTAAAAATTATTTAGAAATTTTTCTAGATAATTTTTTTGTTTTTTCGTTATTAACTAGTACGTGTTGGCATACATACTCGTACGTACAAGTGAGCTTATATTAATACAGGTTCATAAAAACTTAAAATAAATGTTAATAATGTTCTATATGAAACGTATAAAACTCTTTCAAATTAATTTTGTCCACAGTTTGTTGGACAACATTCTATTACTAGTTAAATTCAGTCAGTCGTAATAGCGCATTTACACCAACTCAAAATCTAGTAGATTTTAATTGAAATCTACAACGAAATCTATATCGTTTACACCATCGTTTTTTGACATCTAACAAGATTTCATTTGCTCAAAAATAATTTATGCATGCGGGTTTGACAATACAATATTATCAGAGACTGAATACACCAGCATTAAAGTGTATATTTTTAGTGCCCAGAGACTGCATACACCACATTATAGTGCAATTTTTGTTGCAGCGTAGTATTTTTAAGTACTTTTTGCAAGAAATCACAGTTGTATCGCTTCGTACTGAGTAGATTTCAGGAGATTTCGTCGAAATCTACTCATAAAGTAGATCTAATTTTGTATGGGAAATCTTCTCAAAATCTAATAGATTTGGCTTGAAATCTCGAATAGGCAGATTTCGCTTTGGTGTAAATAGGCTATAAAGCAGCTCTCATTTGGCGAACATCGTAATTATATCTTAAGTGCGTTCAAGCTTGTCGTTGTTGTTTAGCCTTCGAGAGTTTTGGGTCTCACTCTCATTGGTTAATAACTGTATTAGTTTATAGTTTTTGTGCAGTATTTCCAGGGCTGGGCAAAATAATCACCTAATGTATTTCAAATACAAGATACAAAATACTTTCAAGTTGTGTATTTCAATTACAAAATACTTTCAAGCTGCGTATTTTAAATACAAAATACAACTAAAAGAAACGAATACATTTTTATATTTCGATCTCATAAGAATATAGCTCTCTGGTTTTAGATGCATATTTTATTTTACATATTTTTTTTTTTATCTTGAGGATAGCCCCTACATATGCAGTGCATTGTACTGGAACTAGAAAAATAGAGTATAAGAAGGAGGAAAGGGGGAGTAATGTTTGTTAACTTATCATACGGAACGACCAAAACAAACATTATCACAGCATTTAAAATGTTGAAATTAAATTAGTTAAAACTGATCAGTGCCCAGTTTACATACCTTAGACACTGCTCAGATCAACAAAAATTAATTAAACACCATAGGATAATAAAATACATAGGAGGAACATAAACCAGAATTTAATAATAACAAATAGAGAAAAAACAAATGACAGTAAAAAACTAATATAATAAAAAACACGTGCCCACATGATGCAAAACTCTACCTATTACGGTAAAATTTCGCTTATTACAAATTAATAATAAATATATGTGTAGGTATAGAAAACACGGACGGCAATGAAAAACACGTGTGTACGGAACGAAAGACAAAACACTACTCCATATGCAGATAAACTAAGTTGTGTATAGTCACCGAAAACTTAAAAGGACGTAACTGGCAAAATATTGAAAGCCTATTAAAATTTTCGGTAAAACAAATATTTCCTTTAATAAAAACACGATTTTTTAATGACTCATGCGACAAACAACCTCTTGTTGGTCCTGAAGAACATAAGCTGCTTCCAAATAAAACAATAAAATCCTCATCATCTTGGCTGCAACTACTACTTCTTCTGCTACATGCACTTTTGGTTTGATGTTTTTTGTAATTTTTCTTCAAGGTATCTATTGCAATGGTTTTAATTCCTTGCCTCTCTTTTAATGAGACGCTTTCTAGTAACTAGCGCATTTTGAAACTAGGGTGGAAACATGATGCCAATATGGCTCTATTTATTTCACGTGCCAACATGAGAAACTCATTAAATATCTTTTCCAAGCTCTTCATTAGTTTTGTTAAAATACAACTGAAATGCCTCAAATTGTTATATTTGCAGTCGATCTAATCTGTTTTTCACAGACAAAAGTTATCAAAAGTTAAACAAAAGTTTTCCGTAATAACAATTATTTTCCTGTATATAATTCAAAGCGATGTGAAAAAGCTGGGGCCAAATATATAGAAATTCTTATTGATATCACCTGATTAGTGTAAAATCAATTTGCTCTCGACAAAACAAAAAATGCTGAATTGCAGTTTTGCAAAATGATAAACATTTTAATGGTCGTAGTTTCTAGCAATTTTAGCTTTTGTATGAAATAACTTATTTTGAATTTACTATAATAAATAAATGTATTTTGTAAAAATGTATTTTTGAGCCACATGTATTTGAAACACAAAATACTTTTAAATTATGTATTTGAAATACAAAGTACTAAAAACTTTCAGGTCGTGTATTTGAAATACAGATAAAGAATACGTATTTGTATTTCAAATACGTATTTCAAATACAAGTATTTCGAATACTGCCCAGCCCTGAATATTTCGTTGTTAACCACGCGGCAACTTCCGCCGAAGGCATAGGTCAGTACAGTTAGTCACAGCGCCGCAAAAAAATACTGTTAATACCATCGTGGGCATAAGGTCTACGTTACTCCGTCCATGCTGTGCATCCTATACTTTCAAATTTATTTGCGACTGTATAGTTACAAATACAATACAACACTAGTTTGATAATTGTCAAAAGCATATCGTTGGTCTCATGTAGAAAGGCCCTAACAAACATGATTGCAATTTTACAGGAGAAGGAAAAATCCTAGTAGAAACTGTATAAACAGGTACATCTGAAATTAACTTTTTTTGCTCAATTGTTTGTACGAGCGATATGCATGAAATTATATAATTAAATCTTTGTGACCATGTGTACTTGTTGTGTGAAACGTAGTAGAATCCCTAAAATACTTTCTACGTGAGACTAACGCTATATATCAAGTTTTTCTTTGTATGACCGTACTTACGTCTAAATTCTATTAAACATTATTGCTATATTCCATGACCACTCTGTTCCCGTCGGCTAGCTTAGCCTTTTTTTTTATTTTTGTTGTTTTTTCCAACTTGTGGCAGAAATTTAATTTCTTCAGTTTTAGGCCACTTTTGGTATGTATGGGTTCCTTTTTTCTTCTGTTGTGCTATAATTTTGTTTTTAACACAATTGCTTGGTATACGGCCAATTTTATGTTTGCTTAATTTAAAATTTCTTCCAATAAAAGTGTTACCTCTTTAATAAAGCGCAGATCATAATTAGTGGCCACCAACTGTATACAATAGGAACATCCTTACACACCTAATTTTGCACTATTGTTTGCGCTAATAAAACACAATTATCTGCATCAATGGCGGACTTGAGTAAACACAAACATTGGAACTTAACATGCTTGCGCGCACAACTACATGTTCAAACTTGTCTAGATACAGACACACATATATGTATGTGTAAACATGAAAATAGTACGCAGTAAAATAGTGAAAGTAAACACTTACATAAGCGCGTAACTTCTAATGGTGCTAGAGGTAAAGTAGAAAAGTTGAAAGGCCTTTTAGAACGCCTTTTTACAAAAGTTTTTTTTCAAACACAACATAACTCTTTAAGTGCAATGGCACTATAACTGAATCTTTTAAAAAATACTTTTTAACTGTAAGAATGCAGTGAATTATTCGATATTTTAAGAAAGTTTAGTTGGTTTATTTAATTATCAAATATATAAACGCTTGCTGAATATAAGCAATATGCCATAGAGTGTATTGGCAGCTTCATAAGTGAGCATTATCATGTTTCTTATGAGATAGTAAAACAACATCTGTTTTAAATGTGGATATAACAGCATCGTTTAGAAAGCCCTGTCAGTATCACCGCTGGCAAATCAAAAGAAAAATAAAAATTTTTGGAGTTTTAGAAAAGAGTACACACATACAATTTCCGCTTTAGAGTGTATGTTCGCGTAAAGCTACGTACCTACGGTTGTTAGATCTGACAATATTGTAAGGTCTGACAATGTACAGCCAACATACTGAAAATCAAAAATTTATACTCGTAGTAATAGGTAAGTTGTCAGTTCAGACGATTGTAAGAAAAACTTACAATTTTATTGCTAGACAAATGTCTGACACTAAATGCGTCTGCACGCAGAATGTGAAAACACACGATTTTCAGACTATTGTGTGGCAAAAATTGTCAGAACAATTGTGAGAACTTTCAAAACATAGAAATTTTTTTTTTTTTTTTTTTATCTGGGACCAGTACTCAGGGGATAACCCCTACATATGCAGTGCATTGTACTGGAACTAGGAAAATAGGTTGAGATGAAGAGGAAAGAGGGAGTAGTGTTCGTGGAGGTTTAACTTAAACAATAACAACACGAAAGACTAAAACAAACGCTATGGCAGCATTTAAAATGTTGGAATTAAATTAGTTAAAACTGATCAGTGCCCAGTGTATATACCTTCGACACTGCTCAGATTAACAAAATTTAGTCCAACACCTTCCACACCACAAGTATTACAAAACATACTAAGTCGACATAACATTTTTCAATTCAATTAAATTTTTTTTTGTGAACTTATATTCAATAAATTTTTGATAGTAATCGAACTATAAAAACTTGTACTTACATACATTTAAAAACCTAAAGTTTAAAAACCTCCCTTTTATATGTTGAAAGTATATTTAGCATGATTAGCTTGTTATAAACTAATAAACTGAGAAAACGCCAACAAAAATATGCTAAAGTATGCTTAGCTGTGATATACAACAAATTTATAAAATTCAGATAATTAAAAAAATCTTTATGAATTATCTCAAAACTAACTCAACATGTTTCAGAATAGAGCAATCGATATGTATTCGATAAGAAAACAAACTAAAAGAAAACATCTCAGCATGAATATTAAGAATATTAAATGAAAAAAAAAAATAAATAAATTCAAAAAAGTAAAAATGTCTACATAAATTGAAAAAAAAAAATATTCGCGCTGGCACTTTAAAATTGGCTTTGTTTTCGTATCTGTTGTAATACACTATATTTTATTCTAGATTCTTTATGTCATTTAATAACAATGCTCTCAATAATAACATGTGTGTGAAATTCGAGATGTTTATACTCAGCTCTATCAGCATTGCGAACACTTGGCCGTGTTTCAACTTCTTCAATGACTATGAAAGTCATATTAGTCAAGGAACTATACAGATTCCAACTTTTTCTGAAATGGTTTTAATTTTTGTCTTGAGTTTTTCAAGCTTTAGATTACTTAATATTAGATGCATGTGCATGCATTTAAAACAAATATCATAATTTAATTCTCAGATATATAGTTGAATTAATAAAAAAAATAGATTTTCATAAGATGTGTTGAGAAAAACATATTAGATACATCACAAAGTTTTATTAAATTTAACACCTTTATTTTGTTTCAATAGAATATTTCTCTGACAGTGGTTCTATTGTCAGATACATTAAAATACATGCAACTACCAATAAAAATGAGTTTACAATGTCTGGCAATTATCTGACAACGACTAAGAATAGTGTTCTCAAGATTGTCATGTGTTTGACAATATTTTAGTCTTACAATGAACTGACAATGTTTTTTCTGACAACGTGGTAAAACAAAAATTGGCAGTTCACACGGTTGTAAGACATTTTAGTAATATTTCCACAAGCTTCTGGAAAGCTACTTATATTGGCGGAAATTTGTTATCAGTGAAGGCGATTTTATAAGCACAACTCAACCTATCGCGGCAGGAGTTCCTCAAGGTAGCATACTAGGGCCTACTTTATATTTGATTTACGCCTCTGACATGCCAATGATATCTGCAATGCACACTTCAACTTTTGCAGACGACACAGCGTTTTTAAACGTTCATGAAACCCTCCAATTAGCTTCACGAAATTTACAGGAATTTATTTCAATATTAGAGAAATGGCTAAAACTTTGGAAAATCAAAGTTAATGAACAGAAATGTACTCATGTCACATTCACACTGTGTAAACAAACATGTCCGCCTATCCAAATTAACAACTCACCTATTTCGCAGCACAATGAAGTCAAGTACCTTGGGATACACCTCGACTGTAGGCTAACGTGGAAGTCTCACATTGAAGCAAAAGTCACTCAGTTAAAACTAAAAGCAGCGCAGCTAAATTGGCTTATGGGCAGAAATTCTACATTGAAATTAGATTGCAAACTTTTGTTATACAACGCAATACTAAAGCCTATATGGTGCTACGGAATTCAGTTATGGGGCACCGCCTCAGTGTCAAACATTGAAAAAATCCAAAGGCGACAAAACAAAATTCTACGAACGATTACTGCAGCTCCATGGTACGTCAAAAATTCACGAATTCATAAAGATCTGAGTGTTCCGCTGGTAAAAGAGAAGTTTTCTAAGTACGCGACAAGGTATGTCAATAAACTGGAACTTCATCCAAACCATCTTGCGCGTAATATACTTAATTTTGGCGGCCACACTCGGTTGAGAAGGAGGGATACCGTTGCCACCATCAGAACATTCAATAGGTGATTCTACCGATATTGCTCCCGCATAATAGAACTTTTTGTCTAGCATTGGCTGAACGCAAGTAAAAAGCACATTTTATTTTTTTTATTAATTCTTTTATTTTTATACCCTTCACAAAAATGTAAAGGGTATATATAAGTTTGTGATTCCGTTTGTAATTTCTACAGTTTTTTTTTGCGACCCTATAAAGTATATATATTCTGAATCAGAATTAATGGAAAAGTCGATTAAGCGATGTCCGTCTGTCCGTCTGTCCGCTGTTGAAATACCGTTTCTGAGAAAACCATTAGACTTAGAAACTTTTTTCTTTCACCATTCTTTTACCCCATAGATTCATGGGTTTGCTATTGAAATTCAGTAATATCGGTCCACGTATAGCTGAGATATATTCAAAATTCCGAAAAAAGCCATTTTTTTTGCAGTTTTGTATGAAAATTTTTGAAAACAAAAGTCGTTCGTTTTGCTTCAAACTTCACACACTTATTAAGCATGGTGACTAAAAGACAAAAATTTTTTTTTTCAGATATCGGTCCATATATACCCGAGATATAGCCCAAATCGGATTTTAATGAAAATGTCGCATAGGCGAAGCTAAACAACTTTTTTGTGCTCAAAAGCAGTTCTGGTAATGAAATTAGGTTACATAAATATGAAAAATGAAAATTTTCGATATCGGTCCATATATACCCGAGATATAGCCTAGACCGGGGTTTTCATGAAAATGCCGCGTAAGCGAACTTAAACAACTTTTTTGTGCTCAAAAGCAGTTCTGGTAATGAAATTAGGTTACATAAATATGAAAAATGAAAATTTCCGATATCGGTCCATATGTACCCGAGATATAGCCCAAATCGGGTTTTTCATGAAAATGTCGCGTAAGCGATCTTAAACAACTTTTTTTTTTTGCTCAAAAGCAGTTCTAGTAATGAAATAAAGTTATATAAGTATGGAAAATGAAAATTGTCGATATCGGTCTATATATACCAGTGATATAGCCTATACCGGGGTTTTCATGAAAATGCCGCGTAAGCGAACTTAAACAACTTTTTTGTGCTCAAAAGCAGTTCTGGTAATGAAATTAGGTTACATAAATATGAAAAATGAAAATTTCCAATATCGGTCCATATGTACCCGAGATATAGCCCAAATCGGGTTTTTCATGAAAATGTCGCGTAAGCGATCTTAAACAACTTTTTTTTTGCTCAAAAGCAGTTCTGATAATGAAATAAGATTACATAAATACGGAAAATGAAAATTTCCGATATCGGTCCATATATACCCGAGATATAGCCCAAATCGGGTTTTTCATGAAAATGTCGCGTAAGCGAACTTAAACAACTTTTTGTGCTCAAAAGCAGTTCTGGTAATGAAATTAGGTTACATAAATATGAAAAATGAAAATTTCCAATATCGGTCCATATGTACCCGAGATATAGCCCAAATCGGGTTTTTCATGAAAATGTCGCGTAAGCGATCTTAAACAACTTTTTTTTTGCTCAAGAGCAGTTCTGGTAATGAAATAAGATTACATAAATACGGAAAATGAAAATTTCCGATATCGGTCCATATATACCCGAGATATAGCCCAAACCAGGTTTTTCATGAAAATGCCGCGTAAGCGAACTTAAACAACTTTTTTGTGCTCAAAAGCAGTTCTGGTAATGGAATAGGGTCATATAAATATGGAAAAAGAAAATATCCGATATCGGTCCATATATACTCGAGATATAGCCTGAACCGATTTTTCCAATAACATTTTTTTTTTTTTGCTGAAAAGCAGTTCTTGTTATGAAAGAAGGTTACGAAAATAGAGACAATTAAAATTTCTGATATCGGTCCATATATACCCGAGATATAGCCTAAATCGGGTTTTTCATGAAAATATCGCGTAAGCGAACTTAAACAATTTGTTGTGCTCAAAAGCAGTTCTGGTAATGATATAAGGTTATATAAATATGGAAAATTAAAATTTTCGATATCGGTCCATATATACCCGAGATATAGCCTGAACCGATTTTTCCATTAAAAATTTTTTGTTTTTTTTGCTGAAAAGCAATTCTCGTTATAAAAGAAGGTTACTAAAATACAGAAAATAGAAAATTCCGATATCGGTTCATATATAACCGAGCATATTTAGGTCACATTTTTAATATACTATACATATTCGTGACTATCGTGAAGGGTATTTTAGATTCGGCCCAGCCGAATATACTACACTACTTGTTACTTGTTATATTTAATATTAAGATTTGAATACTTATTGTTAGTTCATTTTGAAGATTCAATAAATAAAAACGCTTAACAAAAAAAAAAAAAAAAATTACTGACAATATTGTCAGATATACCAACCGTCTGTTAGCTTTGTCAACTTTGAAATTTCAAAACGCACCAAACTGGGAAAGCAAGCGCGTAATTTCAAGAAAAACGCACCGAATTTTGAATTTTTTCTTTTCATTTTTAAAAACCTATTTTATATTTTAAGAAGTGCAATATTTTTATATTTTATAAAACACGATAATGAAACAGCGATTGTTACACAATCAAACTGGGTCTGATAGTACCGCCCGATGGCATGCCATCAAATTCGTTCAACAGAATTGTTTGTCATCTAGAAGTGTTTGTCAAACTTGGCCTCTAGTACGACTCTGTTAATTTTATTCAGATCAATTCCAATAATATTGGTTTCTACGACACCCCTGATTAAGTGTTACTTTTGCAATAATTATAACGATATTTTATTAATTTATTATTAAGCAATATCATTTAAATGTATTTGCTGACGACCGAAATCAGCTGTTACTTTTACTGCCTGTTATCAGGTACACAAAAATACAGCTGCTTATATTGCAGGAGCATACACGATTATCGGATTATTTAAAGTTACAGAATCGCACTAGAAGGCTTCAAATTCAATTAATAGCAATTCTATCAAACACAGTGTACACAAACATACATGAAGTTTTCGTAAGAGGTGTCTTTAAAAGAATTTATTGAAATATACGAAAATTTATGTAATCAACATTTAATGCAAACGTTTTGGAAAAACTTACAGCCAGTTCGCCGATGTCGAAAGGATAAGTTAATTCTCACTCTAGGCGAAAGAAAATTGATTTGGGTTTTTTCTAACTTTATTCTATGCGAACAATGTGTCAAAATTCAATTAAAATACATAAGTTCATGCGAACGAAGAATAGTGACATAGACGAACCCAAATTTATTCGAATGTGAGTGACTAGCCTTCTTTCGCATACATTTTCATTCGATATCATCGAACAGGCTGTTATTTTTTTTAAATTTATTTAATAATTTCTGAATTACCAAAATCGTAACGAATTCACAAACTTCGCTGTCCAGAGGCTGCATTTATTACAATATTTCACAAGCTTGGCTTAATAGTTTTATAGCAAAACACTAAAAACAGCAAATTTTATAAAACGAAATGTTTTTTTCTTTCGACAGCAAGATTGTCTTACTTTGTCTATATAACTTGGTACGTCTTCCATGGAAATTGAAACGTAAAAATGTTGGTCACTTGATGAAACTTGTTTCTTACATTAAAACAAAAAGTTGAGTTGAATTTAATTTTGTGCCACCGAAATTTAAACAAACGCACCGAAACTGTATAAAAAGCGCACCCCGCACCAACTAAAGAATTGTTCGCACCAATAATTTTAAAAATCACCAAAAACGGTGCGAAACGCACCGAGTTGACAACGCTGCCGTCTGTACATACGAGTAGCTTAATTCAAAATCACTGACAAATCTATAAATTGGCATTAAGTATACGCTAAAGTGCACTTGAATCAGAAAACAGAATGGAAAAGTGTTGATTTATTATCGTTTTAAAAATGAATATAAGCGCAGTAGGAGTTTATGTTCGTTTTTAAGCGCCACATTTGTGGAATCGCTGGCCATTTCATAAGTATTTTAAAATAGTAACAGATTTTTGGTTTTGCTGCCTGGGCAATAACACACAGAAAACATATACATACTTTTAATACTTTCTAATAAAAAAAAAGTCCATTGAACAATATAAAAGAACAGCAACAACTCGGCAAAGTTAACATTAATTAGCCAGTTTGTTAATTAGTTCAACATCTATTGCTGAAAAGCAGAGAACAAAAACAAATTTTGAATGCACGGTTCAATGTATGGGTAAATATGAAGGCATGAGCTTTTGTTTCCTGCAATGATGTTCAAATTTTTTGCACATGCGCTGTAAATTTTATGCTTAAATGGCGTTAAAACGATAAATTATATTTTATTGTGTTTTTAAGGTGTTAAATGCTTATGTGAGGGTCTTTCATAATTAGTTGTTTTGGGAGGTTGGACGACCCCCGTTTGCCATTGTTATAGTTGAATGGATTGTAGGTTTTATTATGTTGTGCTAAAATCTTCTTTAACTTTATGCTGGGATGTAGAAGGTTGTGAAGGGTGGCGATTTAATTTAAATAGTATGACTTAAAGCTAAACAAACCATAATTATTGTTTAGCATAAGATATTGACTGTATGTATCTGTTTTAGAGCTATTGTTTTGGCGATAATAATTAATGCATGCACAGTTATTGTGTACAAATTGATGTTCGGGTGTTAATTGTTAAACAAATGATAAGATATTATAATGAAAACGTTCTTTAATAGTGACTATTATATAAAGTTTATAGTTTAAGTCTTAAATTAGGCAATTAATTAAAAGATGAGCCGCGGGAATATAAGTTTTCCTCTTTTATGTTTAGAAATTCAAAATATTTTAGCGGATATCTAAGCAGTTTGAAGATCTTATAAAAACTTATTAAAGCTAACATTTATTTTCAATTGAGTTGAGTTCAAAGAAGGACGTCAAGAGTTTATGGTTTAGTTTTAATTTTACTGAAGAGCAGCGACAACGATTTTTGCAGTTAAAAATGCAGGCTATGTAATCATATATATAAAATAATAAAGGGTGAATCGGAATGATTTTCGTTTCTGAATTGAACACTACGGGTCAACTTCAGGTAGCAGGGGCAGGGGAGTGATCTCAATCTCTAGGAAGACTTCTTAAGTTTAGTAGACATTAATCGTTTAACGGGAGCAAAGCGGGTGGTTTTCGTGCCAGCGTTTTATAAAAACAACGATTCTTATATTTCTACAGGATACATTTTAAGTTAACAAGCTTAAAATATTTGTCAAGTGCCAATTTCATTAAGCATTGGATATGCAAGCTTGAAAAGACTGGGAATACAATGCCGGAGAAATCGTCTGTGCACAAAATATCAAGAACGAGCATGAACGTCGACCGCATTCGCCAGTCTGTTGTGGACGACCCTCGACATACGTTGAGATTGCGCTTAGCTTCTCTTAATATGAACAAATCTGCTTTTTATCGCATTATTTCGAAAGACTTACATTTTCACCCGTTTAAAAAAAATTGTTATTGTTCAGGCAATGAAGCCTAATGATCCTGATAAGCGAATTGAATTCTGCAGGACAATAAAATCCCATTTTAGGAGTTTCAATAACATCTGAATCTTCCATTAATCGAATTTTCACGTCACTTGAATAAACAAAATTGCTTCCGATAATCCGTTACAACTGCATCAGAAGCCTTTGCACTCGCCAAAAGTTATTGTTTTGGGCTAACAAGTCAAAGAATTATCGGCCCATATTTTTTTGAAAATGACCGAGGTCAAACTCAGTACGTTAGTTTTGATCGATATTGCCATATCATCCGGACTTTTTTAGCCACAGAAATGCAAACCAAGAAGGCTACAACCGCAACACCTTTTTCCACCAAGATAGAGACACTTTTTTTTTATATTGGACCAGTACTCAGGGGTTGACCCCTACATATGCAGTGCATTGTACCAGAACTAGGAAAATAGGTTGTGAGGAGGGGGAAATATTGAGTAGTGTTTGTGAACATTTGACTTGAACCTTCCAACATTATAACAGACAGGAAACACGTCTGCAGGCAAATTATTCCACAGACGAAGCGTTCGGCTGAAAAACGAATTCTCTCTGTAATGCGTAGTGCGATTCCCCGTGCAATCGACCACAAATGGATGAGCTCAGGACGATGAGCAAGTGCTACGTAAAAATGTGCGAGTTTCGGGAACAAGATCCCTAATCTCGTCAGAACAAAATCCATTGTAGTAACGATAGAACAGAGTAACGCACCCCACACTGCGTCGATGCTCCAGTGAGTCAATAGAGTTGGATACCCTACTGTCATCGATGAGCTTCTTCGTCCTCTCCTGCACACGGTCGAGTAACCCCAAAATATACTTTGAGGCAAAATAGATAAATGAGAATTCAGCTGCTTTTCATGATTTATTCCCTTGAAGAGTGATAAGCCGCCGAAGAGATATCAACTGGCCACCATGCAACTCTAATTTAATCCTGCTGATGTTTTCCTACAGGGCTACCTAAAAAGTAAAGTTTACAATCCATTGCCACCTAAACTGAATGTTTTGAAGCAAAGAATGACTGAAGAAATCAACTCAATTCCAAAAGCGATGCTCCAGCGAGTGATTGAAAATTTTAGCTCCAGATGAAATGAGTGTGAAGAAGCGAATAGTGCGCTGTTTCGTAAATAAATTTCAAGAACTGATCTTTAATTTAGCAACAAATAAAACAAGTTTTAATTGATATTGTTGTTTTTTATTTAACATCTAAAAACGAAAAACATTCTGAGACACCCTTTAATATACTTTTTCTTATCTATTTGAATCTGCAGACCAGATTTAAGTGCCACGTTGGCACTTCTGCTGTTTAGTGTAAGATTTATTAATTAAAATGGAATAATACCTAAATAAATAAATAATAATCTAAAGCAGCTATGGGTACTTAGAGCAAGTTGAGTTGGAAAATATACAGAAGGTCTGCCGGGAAGGTTTACTACTTTGTTTGTTTACAATTTTTTATTAAATAAAAGAGAATAGATCCTATATATAAATGTTAGTATAAATGTGAGTTCTTATGAGCATATTTTTCATTACATTCTCGCACATTTCAAGCGGTATTTCAATAATTTCATCATGAATATTTTCTTTGAGTTACTTAAGCGTTTCTGATTTGTTTGCACAAACTTTGCTTTTAAGATATTTCCACAAAGAGACGTTCGGAGCAGCCGAATCAGACGACATTGCTTGAAATAACTTGTTGTGGAAAGTGATCTCCATTAATTCCATTGTGATGGCTGTAATCAATGTGATACCGTCTTGTTGATACCACAAGTTAATCAAGCAAAAGCATGCAGTTGTGACTTTAAAAAGTTTTCGATCATATCACAATAATGCTTCCCATGCACACTTACCGTTACGCCGTTTTCATTTTCAAACAAGTAAGGTCCAATGATTCCTCTTGACCAAATTGCTAAATTATCACTTTCGATAGATGCATGATTATGAATTTCGATGGTGACTGATGAATACTTTGAGGGGTTTCCATTGCCCAGAATGGACTATTCTGTTTATTTACGTATCCATTCAAATGCGCCCCGCCAATCATTATAATTTTTTCATGGAAATCGGAGTTGTCACGTGCGAGCTATATTGCATATGTACAGCAGCGTAAATGGTCTTGTGGATGATACTTTTGTGACAATTGAATCTTAAATGGAAATAAATGAAAATCGTAGTGCAAAATTGTGGTCTTCTTTGAAAACCAAGCTCCTGAACAGCAGTAATGTTTTCAGCCGACCTTGCAGAACGTTGTCGTTCATGCTTGTAGCTATTTTACTAAAATAAATTTGCCACGTGTCTACTTCACGACTGTCAAATATGAATTGTCAAGGCTTATGCTTACTAAAATAATATGCCTTCCCGATGGACAGTCGATACAAGAAGGTTTACAGTTAAAAAATTTAGAACAATCTACACAAATACATACTTACATAAGGCTGCTTCATTCCATACAAGTTTTATTTTACGAGTGTAAAACAACAAACAAGAGTAAACAAAAAAAATAATAAAATTTCGCTTTACTCTTGCTTCGTTGAAGGACAGTAGACTCATGAATCAATTTGTATGTTTTCCTCTCGTTGATACTAACATTACTATTTATGCATAAAACAAGTAACACAATATGATCTGTTGTACTGTTTGTGGGCATGATAACTGAGTGAAAATGGAATCACACTAACACGTCACTTTTTTAAAAATTATGTTATTTTATGCTATAACTGCAAAAAATCGCAGGAATCACTTTTCAATTTACTTGCAGATTGTCAGATTATAAATTTTCGACTCTAAAAAGCAGTGAAATAGAAATCGTGTAAAGTTTGTTTTCAGAAATATTTCTAATATTATATCATGATGGGTTGGTATCATTCGTCTAGTTCGAGTTCAATCCTGGCTAAAGCCAAGAATTATTTTTTATTTATAATTATAACAATAATTGCCGCGATCAATAACTCTTGATCAAAGAAGACAGGAAAAGATAATTGAACTCGAGCTAGACGAATGATAAAACCCCATCATTATATAATATTAGAAATATTAAAATAAAGTTCGACTATTTAACATTAATACATACATGTTTTAAGAAATTTTAAGTACCATCTTGGTAAGGATATTATTAGTTTTGTAGCGATTCTGGTTAAAATTTAAATTTTGAGGAATTGCAAATATTCAAACAACTTCATAGTTCAGGCAAACCAGTGCCCGCCTCTGGAATACGGTATACCGATATCTTTAATAACATTTAAAGAGATTGCTCTAGTACCAAAGACTATGAAATCTCAACAATATCTACACCAAAAAGTTCAACGTCTACCGACGAGCTTCAAGACTAAGGTATTATACATTTTCGTATCTGATTTTGAAATACTAAGAGTTCTTTTATGTTTTTTATGCTGATGAATCTACCATTATTGTAAGTGGAAAAATCTCCGTTTGGCATATGGCGTGAAGACCGACATTAAAAGAGGCCAAAAAAAATAATGATATAAAAAGACAGGTTTTAGTTACCCGCGAAAATTCTCCACCAATCGTCTACACGGAAAGTTCATCAGAAAACGATTAGCATCGTTCTCAATACACTAACACTTAGATTACTTAGACAAATAAAGACTCTCAAGTTTTGCTGTAAAAAATTGAGCCAACTTCATAATCTTTGCGAAGATTTTACGTAAGGGATAAAATATTTTTTTTTAATTAAGGTTTTCTACTATCTTTCCATCTTAAGCTATAATATCCGTATACAAGTTAATAATATAGATTTTTTTGCTTAAAAAATTAATCAAAAGAATTATCCACCGTTAACCACTACTTTTCCCATATTTCTGGTAGCATATGGACGTCGCATCAAAAGAACTGCTTCGGTTTTGAGGTAAAGAATAACTCAAGGTAATTTCTGATACTGAAGTGAATCATATTCCAGTAAGGGCGTTCTGTATCTACCGGAACTAATGGTAGGCAGAAAAAGGTAGTTCTGTGCTATAAATACATCCCACCTACGGTTATCGACATAAATTTTTACCGGTCTTGTAACATATGAGCGAGCATTTTCATAATGGGTTTCATTATGGTCTCGTATTTGGTCGAATACTCCTGTGCTTTCTCTTTGATTGCTCTCTGTAGCCAAATCAATCGCCTTCGGTACAGGCCCCCTGTAATCGTCTGACCCGTTTTCAATAGCTCATAATACAAACACCATTCGGATCTCAGAGCATTAACTTGGCATTACAGATATCCGGCTTCGGCGTTCATTCGGCTGGTAGGCCGAGTTTTGCATATTACATTTTACATTTAGGGTTTTCGAAATGTATTCAGAGTATGATGCAAAAACTACTTCTTTTGTAGCGTTCAAGCGTTATTGCTGACATGCAAAATTGTTTTTCAACGTCTCTCGGCTTCAACTGATATAAAACCCTTAACTTAAACCATTAAAAATTTTAAAAACCAACACACACAAAAAATTTTTCACAAAAAATACTACCAAAACTTCAAAATTCGTGTGTTCACAAAGCACAAGTAGTCCTGTTTGTCTACTCCTTTAAAACAGAACACTCGCTCAAAATAAAAAATAATACAACTTTTATGCTCTCAGCCTTTAAATAGTCGTACGTTTATGTCTTTGCCAGAGTCATAAACTTAATTACAAAATCAGAGAGTGTTAATTACCGGTATCATCATAAACTTTTATATAAAATAACGCAAAACATAAAGACAACAACAACATACATTAGCTGCTGCAGGAATATAAAAGCTGTAAAGAAGACAGCTTTTGTATGGTAATTATGTGGCAAAACAAAGGAAACCAGAGTAGATGCCAGCCATTTTGTACTTTACTGTTGATGCTACTGTTATCGCTCTTTTAACACAGACTGGTAATTTTAATATGGCGTCAATTATGATGATGTTTCATTAAATGAATGGCCCTCATGGGAGTATTTGAGGGTTTTTGGGTTTTTGATTACATGTAAATTATTGATGATAGTCAAGTCATTTTATAAAATGAATAGCATTCGGTATGGTGAAAAATGTGGAATTAAAAAAAACATGGAAAAGCTATAATGTTTCAAAATGTTATTGAGTTTAAAGCGCCTATAAACTGCGATTGAACGCAACATCGCTTATAGCAAAGTCGTCGAAATGAAGCGGCCCTAACCGATGTTAATGAATATCCAAGCATTAACACATTAGAATATCATTTTGGTAGCCTCATCATATGAGCGCATAGAAGGGTGATTGAACGGTTATTATTGCTTTTTTTGGTTTTACTAAAACTGGGTTTTTTAACCAATTGTCTTTTTTTCGACTATCGAATAAACCGGGGTTTTTAATACGGTTAACCGGGAATTTAAAATATAAATGCTATATTCTTATGTCTATTGTAATTCCAAGTACGCTCGTAACTAAAGTATTTTTATGAGAGTATAAAATGAGAAATTAGCTCATAGTTACATATATAATCGTTAATGTACTTATAAAGATTACACTGTGACAGATTCTGCAAACGAACTAAGCAATTCTACTACTTGTGTCCAAAAAATAAAAATCTCTACTTAAATTAATCGTAGAGAAATCTTTTTCGAACGTTACGATTTGAATAACTGTTTTAAAAGATGAATAGTAACGATTTTTTAAGTAATTTGCTATTAAATACGTACTAAGTATACATAAGTACTATATTTTTCGCCTGTGAAGTACGTTTTGCCACTATATAACCAAACACATACCTACTAGGCCTTAGCATAAGCTAAAGGATTAAAGTTCTCGTCTTTCGACATCTACTATAAAACATGAACCCTCTTTGATTATATCAGAAAAAATACACTTTCGTCTTTTATAATACTGTAAGGTTATATGAAAGTTTAAATTTTGAAATTATCTTTAAATCTTAAGTCTCCTTAATATATCAGCATAGGCTGTAAACATGAAAATTTGTACACTTTTTAGCTTATATCTTTTTAAGCACTATTCACATATCGCTGCTTTATTACAACATAGTCATATCTCAAAAAATGAGCTTTTCAAGTTAACAATGCAGAATTGTTACAGTACTACCATTTATATTGTGCCAAAAATTTCCTCAAAAAATTTGCTAAGACTTGTATGGAAAATAAACATTTTGAATGTGTTTTTCTCGAAACGAGCTTTTTTGCGATATGACTATGTTGCAATAAAGGAGCGATATGGTCTTTTAAATACATCCCTAACCTATACAATATGTGTATACTCCAAAATAAATATCACGTATCATTTCAATTCTACATACATATTTACGTTATTTTACTATATATCTCGTTCAGGCAATAAAACGGAACCAAGAAAAGATTCAAATGAGCTGAATTTTATGAAACTGGAAGTTTAACCATTCTTACCAGCATCCATACTCGTAGTTTTGATATTGTAAATCAGAAAACTATAAAATAATTTTGGATAAATACGTGCAAAAAATCTTATATAAAGGGCAACAAATTAATTATGCTATTTTCACTTACATATTGTACTTATGTGCATAATCAGGGTTTCTAAAATAAAAACAAATTGTTTCTAATAGTGTTAAAAAAATATATATATGAAATTTAAAACATTAGTTATGTAGAAAATCGCACTGATTTATTTTTCTCTGCAATCATATTTATTTTCAATATTTTCTTTCATTTGGCATTCGAATTGATTTTCCGCCATTTTTTTTTGTTCGATTCTCTTTGCTAGTACTTCTCATAATATTTTATTTAACCCTTGTTGTTTCAACAACTGGTTGCTATTGCAACCACCCTCACATTATTGTTTGTTGCTGTTATATTTCAAGACATTTGAACAATATCCCCATTTTGAGTTTAAATGGCGCCATGGAGATACTTTTCCTCCATACACTTCGTTCTAGTTGTTTTTGTTTTTACTTGTACTCTGATAGCTTCAAGCAACCCCTATTTCAACTTGAATGTACGTCGATTCCGCAATACCCCACACCATATCTTGGAAACTTTTTAATTTTTGTTTTGTTTAACATGCTGCAGCGCGTCATCAATTATGCATAAGTTTTATAACAATTATTTTTATATGTATATCTACATATGTACTCATATATATATTTTTGTTCCTAAAGTAATGGGATTTTAGAAAATCTCCTTAAATTGTGGGCACTGAGAAAAAAAACAGAATTTGAAAACAAAGTACATTTCTTCAAAAATAATTAAAATTTTCAGTTCGAAAATCATATAATTTTTAATAACATACAAACTTTGAATAGAAAGAAATTTGCCAGATAAATCTTTAATACAAGTAAATATATTTTATGAATAAGGCTGTTGATCTTTATAATAACATATCTTTGGTTTTATAATATACTTAAGTAAAATTAATAATATAATTAAGAAAACATAGATTTTTATTATTTTTGTAAGAAAAACAAACACAAAAACTGCGAGTCTTTTTATTGCTTGTCTGCAGTAACACCCAGGGTCTGCGGCAGGAATCGAACCTGCGACCTCGAGACTCTACCAAATCAGCCATCGAGGAACATATAGTAATTTATTTATTTAATGTAGTCATTGGATATAATTAATACTTACAGTCTGGCATTCAAATATGTTAATAAATCCACAAATAACACAGGACTGCGAAGTTTGATTTTTCCCCCCTTCCAATAATTATGCTAATTTTTAACTATCTAGGTATGTTTAATTTAATTGCAACTTTGTTTTTTTAATTTTTATGAAATTACTAAAGTTAAAGGATTTAAAATAAAAGTTTTACAAACATATGAGTAAAAAAATTACAAACAGCAAAAGGAAAAGCTTGTTTTTTTGTGTTTTGACACGTATTATTAACACATTTTTCTTCAACAAAACATCAATAAATTAATATTAACAGAAATAACATTAGCAATTAACAAAAATGCATATGTGATTCAATATGAGATGAATATAGATAGAAAATAATTAAATGCTCGGTGGCTGAGTGGCTAAAGCAGTAGATCATGATACGTCATGACCCGAGTTCAAATCCCAGTGGGTGCTGATGAGTAGTGTAGCGACTACGAAACAGTTAGTTGTCCCCCAGCTAAAGATTTGATTATTATTTTTCTTGTCTTCTTCAATCAATAATTATTGATCACAGCAAATTTGTATTGTAAAAAAATCCTTCTTAAGAAAAAATTTAAGAAAGGAAAAACTTGAGCTAAACCCCGATGTGCATATGTACAAACCAAAAAATTTTTAATTTGAAAATTATAAAAGTTCAACAAAAATTTAACAAAAGAAATAACATTATTTCTAGAAAATCGCATGCGCTTAGTTTTTTATATATTTTATGTAATCCTCGCCATGGAAAGTATACTGACTAATTCAAAAGCGCAGCTTTTCTAAAACCACTGAAAGGTGTTCTGCACCCAAAAAATTTAGCAATGTCGTCATTCGAAACCGGTCAATTAAACGACTGCAGTTTTTAAATCACTTGCTCATAGATTGTAATTATTTTATTATAAGTTCAATTACAACTGATTAACTACTTGTGGTTTTTACTTATTACTACAATAATTAGTATTTTTTATACAAGAGCAAATTCAAAAATTATTGAAGGCATCACTTTTCTCTAAAGAATTAATATTTTTGCTTGGCAATCATCGTGATTAAGTATTTACTTTTTAACACTCTACACTCTGTTTTAATTTTTTTAAAACACTTTTGGAGTTACCGCGACCACGTGATTTTCAGAACACCAAGAAATCATCTCTATTATATTAAAACTGTTCGTTATTTAAAATCAAAATAGGCCGGTATTTACAAATATTATTAATCATGATAAAATGTATAAAAATATGATTTTACTCTTGAAATTTAGACATCCAATATTGGTTAAAAAACGGAATCTGCAGCCTTACTATCAATCAATTTCACTTGTAAGAATTTGCCTTTATCTTGACTTCTAAAGGCACTTAAAAACAAATGTTTATTTTTTTGCCAATTATTAAAAATGGAAGATACCAAAATATTAATTTATTGATTTTTTGTTGAACTTTATAATCTTTAAATATGATTTTGGGTTTTTGTACATCGGTCCTTAGTTCAGGTTCTTCCTTCCTTAAATTTTTCATACGAAGGATTTACTCACACAAATACAAATTAGCTGTGATCAATAATTTTTGATGGAAGAAGACCAGAAAAAATCATCAAATCCAAAAATATCAAGTAATTTGGTGTAATATTTGATAAATATTTAACGTTTAAGCAGCATGTACTGAATTCATCTCAAAAGGCACTAAAATCCGGAAGAGCACTTTTTCCACTTCTCGATAGACAATCCGGTTTATCGGAACCAAACAAGCTTTTAATATACAAAACGTGCATCCGACCAATCATGACTTACGATTACCACGTGTGGTCTTCTTGACGTGCAAAAACTTATTTAAAGAAATTACAAGTAATTCAAAACAAAAAATATAAAGCTATTTTTAATCTTCCTAGAAGACGACGTAATTAAAAAGTTAATATTAAGATTTGAAGCCAGTAACAGGGCTTCTACTTACGAAACAATAAGAAATTTGTAAAGGCGGCCGACTTTTCCTTCAACTTTCGTCAAAAAGTTGAACGAAATGGTTGACTTTAAAACTCTAAGAGGGTTTTATTTAATTTTTTTACCTTGAATACAAATACTAGTAAAAATTCTAAGCTAATTAATATTTGCAATAAATTTCTTCTGTTCAAGGTCCCTTTTGTTTTTTAAACAATTTTAATTATTTGATTTTGTTTTGGTAAATATTTCTTATTTTTGCAGCAAAAGATCGTTTTATGTTATATAAAAAATAACCACTTAGCCACCGAGCCATGGAATTATTCTGTATCTATATTAATCTCATATTCAATCACATGCGCAGTTTTTATTAATATTTGTTAATTTGGAAAATACCTAGTTTTTTTATATTCAACAGTTTTCCCACTCTTTCCGATTACTTTTTGGTTTCTGTACAAAACAAAACATTTAGAAATTCATTAATTTACATGCGGATGTATAAAATTCAATTTAACCTGTCAATTGTGGTTACTCGCATATCCGAAAAAGCTGCTGTGACGAAGAAACCCCTTTTGAAATGGATACGTTCTATGATACGTATACTTCTCATTCTGTGCTTATTGTAAATTGTACAAAAAAGGGAATTAAAACACCCAATTAACCCAGTCCATTAACAAAATCTGCAAATGGTCAAGGTTATAGCACCACGAATTTTTACGTCATGCCATTTAAACATAAAAACGCAAACATACCAGCAGACACAGACGCGGCTGTTTTTTCATTAAGCAGGCACAAATTAGAGAATTTCGCTAAAGAAAACAAATGTACATTTTGACTCCAGTTTGTTAACACACAAAAACGCAAAAACAGATATTTGCAGAAAGAAAAGAAAAACAATAACGAAAACAATTTTACACAACACAGCTGAACAAAAAATGATACAACTTCACAAAGCCCCATCATTCTAATTATCAACAACAAACGTGATTGCCAACAATAAAATCCAAGTTGCAAACAAACAAATCGATTGTCTGGTCTCACACCTAACCGTATTGGTGTTACCTTCTACTTTCGTTTGAAATGGTTCAACTGGTGCTACTACGAATCCTTTTGTGTGTATTTTTCCATTTGTATTGGCGTATGTGTTTTTCGGCAGCACTTTTGGCGTTTATTTTTTAGGATGGGAAGCTTAAGTGGAGGGGTTTTATGGCGCGTTTATTTATTCCTTTCGAATTTTTTGGTTGAGTTGTTACGCAGACCGATTTTGACCACAAATTCAAATTAAATGCGGTTGAAAATTAGTACTGTTTAACGTTTTAAATAAAGTGTCGCTGTTGTTGCATTGTTGTTGTAAAAAGTAATGAAAATTGCTTAAAAGTTAATAAAAATGGTGTTTTATATATTTTCATAAAAGGATAATTCAGGAGACAAAGTGAAGTTGCGTCCTACAAGAATTTCTTTTATTTGTATAATTTCATTCACTCTGTGATTCTTCAACCGCACAGTCGTGTTTTTAAAAAGTGAAAAAACAACAAACCAAAAACCATTGTGCTAACATATTTTTAAACTCACATACAAAAACAATAATATATTGTATTAAATTGCAAAAACAATAACAAATTATTTAAAAAAAAAACAACGGGAAAATAAATTCCTTACATTTCATTAACTAAACAATAAAATAAATTTCAATAAAACAAGTGCGGTGGCAGTGCATTGTTGTTGTTGTTATTGTGCGTGAAGATTACCTACCCAGTGGGAAAAAAACTATACACTAAAGTTTTGTTTTCTTGCAAAACGGAAAATCTTTATGACAATTATTTTTATATACTTTTAAATTTAAAAAAATATAAATAAAAAAAAAAAAAAATTGCATGAGTGTACCTAGTAGATGCAATTCTGAGAGGGAGCTTAGCTCCACTAGAAAAAACCTCTGGATTTCTGAAGAGGAATCATTGAAAAAATCGTTGGACAATCTCCTGTCTCTAAGAGATAAAAAACGCACGCGTTCGTGTTCGCCAAACATTGTTGTTACAACAGAAGACCAACCATCTACCAGTTCAGTTATTGCAGATAAGCCGAAAACACAAGTAGGCATGGACAGGTATGTAACCGTGGTTAAACGTCAGCGAAGCCCGAAATCCGCTCAGATATCATCACAACCAAAGATATCCAAAGAGGATAATACCGCTACAGCTACGCAAAGTAATAGATTTGCAATCCTCCAGACTGATGAGCCAAATACAGCAAAAAAAACATTTAAACCGCCACCAATATATTTGAGAGAATCTACTTCTAATGAGCTGGTAAAACAACTTATTACGGTAATCGGTAAGGACAATTTCAACGTGACATTAGTTAAGCGCGGAAACATCAATGAAACAAAAATTCAGGTAAACCATGAAAACGACTACCGAAAATTGTCTGATGTCTTAGAAAAACAGAAAAGATCATTTTACACTTACCAGCTCAAAAGTGCCAAAGGTCTTCAGGTCGTTATTAAAGGGATTGACCCATGCGTAGATACTGATGATGTAAAAACCGGATTGGAAGATAAGGGTTTTAAAATAAAAACAGTAGTAAACATCAGGAACCGTGAAAAGACCCCTCAACCCATGTTTAGGGTTGAACTAGAACCAGGGGATGTTCTGCTAAAAAAGAGTGAAATTCACCCAATATATAACCTCAAATATCTTTTGCATCGTAAGGTTACCGTTGAGGAGCCACATAAGCGTTCAGGACCCGTTCAGTGCCTAAACTGCCAAGAATTTGGCCACACTAAGGCTTACTGCAAGTTGCCCGCTGTTTGTGTTGTATGTGGCGAACTTCACGGCACAACTCAGTGCAATAAGCCAAAGGCCGACGCAAGTGTAAAAAAATGCAGTAACTGTGGAGGTAACCACACTGCAAATTATAGAGGTTGCCCTGTCTATACTCATTTTAAGCGGTCAATGACAAATAAGTCATCGGTTTCTCCAGCAGCCCAGCAGCCAAATGTCATTGGCAAAAACAATTTTCCCCAGGTAGGCCATCCAACCAACTTCACAAACACGCAGAATACCAAACAATTTTCTTATGCTAATGTGGTTAAATCCGACCAAAACTTGAACCAGCAACCCAAGCCCCAAATTTCCGATCCAAATTTTAGTAACCTAGAGGCAACTCTGCAGACTCTTGTTCAATCCATTAACACTTTTACCGTCTCTATGACCAACATGATGCAGGAAATGCTAAAAATGCAATCCACTATTTTACAGGCAATTTTAAAAAAATGAATTGGTTAAAAATATGTTTCTGGAACGCAAACGGCATTCGCCAACACAAAAATGAACTTGAGCACTTCCTTATGGAAAAGCAGATCGATATAATGATGATTGCTGAAACCCATTTGACAACTAACAGTTTTTTCAAAATTAATGGCTACATACTGTACGACACAAAAGATCCCCGTGGAAGATCTTGCGGAGGATCGGCAATTCTAATAAAATCCAGAATTAAACACTTTTTAATGAACGAGACACGTGAGGAGTATCTCCAAGCAACTAATATATGCTTTGAATATTTTCATGAAAAAATCGTTATTTCCTCGATTTACTCACCGCCCCGATTTTCAATAACAGAAAGCCAATATTCCAATTTTTTCAAATCACTTGGGCCTCGATTTCTAGCGGCTGGCGACTATAACGCTAAACACACTTTTTGGGGATCACGTTTAATTACCCCGAAAGGCCGTGTGCTTTTTGACACCGTTTCCAAAATGGGCTTAGGTGTGATTTCAAGTGGACACCCCACTTATTGGCCGTCAGACCAACGCAAGATCCCAGACGTTATAGACTTTGGAGTTACAAAAAATTTTCCCTCAGAATGGATGCATGTGGAGCCTTCATTGGACTTGTCATCAGATCACTCACCAACTATAGTTTCTGTTTCGTTCCCCCAGGGGGTTGGTTCCCCGTTTTGTGACTTGGCGTTGACTGTCACTCGAGTTAATTGGTTAAAATATAAAAAATATTTGAGTACACATTGTACAGAAAATATTGCCTTGAGAACCCCTGAGGATGTTGATATATCCATTAAAGATTTTTCTGAAGACCTTAAACTGGCCGTACAACATGCTACCACTAGCCATATAAGATCTAGAAATGTGAGCAATAGAACGTATTCGTCTGAAATAGAGCAACTTCTGTCAGAAAAAAGAAGAGTTAGAAGAGAGTGGCAACTTCGAAGGTCTCCCCAGCTTAAAAGCAGACTACGGGAGTGCATAACTCAATTAAGAAATCTGCTTGAAATCCAAAGAATGGCTTCCCTCAAAAATTATCTAGAAGGTCTTGATGGTAGCCCGCAAACCGACTATTCTCTATGGAAAGCGACAAAAGGTCTGAAAAGACCCGTAATAGGTAAGCCACCTCTGCGAACTTCAACTGGAGATTGGGCAAGAAGCGATTCTGAAAAAGGGATGGTGTATGTTAATCATTTAAAAAACGTTTTTACTGCAAATGATACAGTGGATGATGTTGCTGAATTTCCGCCATATGCTGTTAGACCGCCTGTGCCTTTGAGACTTAGTTTTCAAGATGTTGAAAATGTTATTCGTAACTCAAACCCCAGGAAAGCTCCAGGTATTGATCAAATTACTGGTAAAATGCTTGAGCAGCTACCTCGTGTAGCTCGTAGAATTCTTCTTTTTATTTTTAACGCTATTTTACGTCTCGAGTATTATCCTGCAGAGTGGAAGGTGTCCATGATTACTATGATACCCAAACCAGGGAAGGATCCCACTAAAGTAGAATCATACAGACCAATAAGTCTACTGCCAACAATTTCAAAACTGTTCGAAAAATTGTTAATGGCAAAGTTGAGTCCAATGTTGAACACTGTGGGATGCATCCCTGATCATCAATTTGGCTTTCGGGCTAAACACAGCACAATAGAACAAACGCACAGACTAATCAATGTCATAAGACAGACCTTTGAGGAGAAGAAGTATTGCTCAGCTCTATTCATTGACATTTCTCAAGCTTTTGATAAAGTGTGGCACGAGGGCTTGATACACAAAATAAAGTTGAACTTGCCTGCAAATACACACAAGCTTCTGGAAAGCTACTTATGTGGGCGGAAGTTTGTTATCAGAGAAGGCGACTTTATAAGCCCAACTCAGCCAATCGAGGCAGGAGTTCCCCAAGGCAGCATACTGGGGCCTACTTTATATTTGATTTATGCCTCTGACATGCCAACGACACCCGGAATCCACACTTCAACTTTTGCAGACGATACAGCATTCTGCAGCGTACATGAAAGCCATCAAGTAGCTTCGCGAAATTTGCAGGAGTATATTTCAATATTAGAGATGTGGTTAAAACTTTGGAAAATTAAAGTTAATGAACAAAAGTGTACTCACGTTACATTCACGCTGCGTAAACAAACATGTTCAGCCATCCAAATCAACAATTCACCTATTCCGCAGCAAAATGAAGTCAAGTACCTTGGTATTCACCTGGACCGTAGGTTAACGTGGAAGTCTCACATAGATGCGAAAGTTACTCAGTTAAAGTTAAAAGCAGCTCAACTGAATTGGCTTATGGGCAGAAATTCTACATTGAAGTTGGACTGCAAACTTTTGTTATATAACGCAATTTTAAAGCCTATATGGTGCTACGGAGTTCAATTATGGGGCACCGCCTCCGCTTCAAACGTTGAAAAAATTCAAAGGCGACAAAACAAAATTCTTCGAACAATTACCGCAGCTCCATGGTACGTAAAAAACTCACGAATTCATAAGGATCTCTGTGTTCCTCTTGTAAAAGACGAATTTTCAAAGTACGCAACAAGGCATATCAATAAATTGGAACTTCATCCAAATCGTCTTGCACGCAATATACTTAATTTCGAAGGACACTCTCGGTTGAGAAGGAGGGACACCCTTGCCACCATCAGAACGTTAAATAGGTGATTTCACCGATATTGATCGTGCAAAATAAAACATTTTTGTCTAGCATTGGCTGGACTTAATTAATTTTATGTATTTAGTTTTAAGATTTGAATACTTATTGTTAGTTCACTTTGTGAAGATTCAATAAACAAATGAATGAGAAAAAAAAAAAAAAAAAAAAAAAAAAAAAAATTTGTATAATTTATTGCATTTTTAAAGTACTATTGTATGGAAGAAGACATTGGTGTATATATTTTCGAAAACGAAGATGAAGTTGCATTTAATCTGATTGGAGAGTGAAATAGATTTACATCAGCACCTGACGTTACGGCCTTATCTACAGAGTGAACTATCTACGATTCACCAGTGTCTCCGTGTAGTTTACCAGGCACACACAAATCACAATTCTAGGTATATGCTTGTAGCCTGTATGCAATTTCCCAGCAATCAATGGAAGGCAAGGCTTAATGAGTTGGTAGGTCAAAGCCCACTAAGAGCATCAGCCCTTAAACCAACTCACCCATCAAAGAAAAGTCTGGTGGTGTTAAATCCGGTGAACGTGGGGGCCATTTGAAATCGCTTCTGCGATCACCAAACGGGTCGCGCAGAGCTATTGTGTCTCTTGCAGTGTGGGCTGCGGCTCCATCTTGTTGAAATCATAACTGAGTGAATGGTTTTCTCATGGCTCGATATTTAATAAAATAGATGTTCAAAATATATGATAACAAGAAGGTATTAATCAATAAATAGAAGGAATTATAAAAATTTCTATAAATGTTCTTAATCAATTTAATAAAAAATTAAAAATTCTTGCTGAAGGATCAAAAACGTTAAAAAAAATTGCGCATTTTCAAAGAAATTTGGACCAATGACCATTTCCGACGATACAGTGCACCGAACAGTACATTTAACTTGGTGTAACTGTTTCTGATTAACTATTCTTGGACTCTCCGTAGCCCATATCCAGCAATTTTGCTTGTTTACAAAATTATTCAACTGGAAATAGGCTTCATCGCTTATTATCAAATTGTAAAGGAAATTGCGATCTTCTTCTGCTTTTTGTTGGAATGAAATGGCATGATTAAAAAGCTGTTGGTCGTCTATTGGCTTCAATTCTGAACAATCTGAACCTCTTACGGGAACATGTGTAATGTGACCAAAATCCTCTGAATGGACATTCGCGATAGCCCAAGTTGTATCGAACGTTTTCTTGTTGATGCTTCTGGACTATCCTGTACACTATTTGGATATTTTCTTCCGTGTGGACCGTACGTAGTCTTCCACTATATGGATGGTATCTTACTGTTATCGAAAACTTGGAACTAGGCGGTTTATTATAGGAATTGAAGGTCCAGTAATCACATTAAAAAAACGACGATAAGCAAATTGCCTCAAAACAATTGACTTTTGATATTCAAAATAGAATTCAGCAAGTTTTGATCGCAGTTCTGTTGTATAGTGTTCCATATTAAATTCCTAAAGTCTTCTTCACCAAATTCTGAATTTTTTTCAAACTTTTTTTATTGAAATATTTCTTATTTTTTTAGCTAAAGATCGTTTTATGTTATATAAAAAAATTTAACAGTATTTTTTTTCAATATTTCGATAACAATTTGTTATCATCGTCAGGAAAACTAATATGTTATTAAAAAATTTTTTCAATTTGAAAAATTATTGTAAAAAAATTCCTATATACAAAAAATCTATACACCAAGAAAAATTATTAATTAATATACAAAGAAAAATTCTTAACAATATTATCAAATTGAAAAATTTTAAATTGAAAACTTAAAAAATATCTATTTAATTTACTGACAGAAAATTGTTGGGTTATTAAAAAAATCAAAAGAGAAAATAATATTAATAACTATAATAACAAACATAAAAAATAACATAAAAACCAAAATAACCAAATTCTGCAACCAACACTTGATCTGCAACATGTTGTTTCTCAACTAGCAAAACAAATGTTGTTTACAGAATAAAATGGAAAAAAAAATTATTAACATAATTTAAAAAAATTTAATCCTAACATTCATTCTCAAACAATTCAAATATAGAATTTCTTATTAACTAAATATCTATAATTCTGTGCTAATTTTTAAGTGTCTACCTTAAAGTTAATTCTCTGTGTTGTTGGTGTGTTTATAATCTCTCACATTTCTAACATCCCAGCGGCGAACATTGCCTACCACATTACTTCTCTTCGATGATGTGTGCAACACTTTGTAATCAATGAATGATAACTTACAAAGTGTATGAAAGTAGTATATGGATTTCCCAAAAATGAATTACGTTCATCTTTTGTATCACATTTATATTTATGTTTGTATTTTATGTTTTAGTTGTAAATCAAACGTTCGCCGTCTTTGTCAAACTACGTTGTAAAAATTTTAATTAACAAGATTAGGTAAAAGTGCCTAGAAAACAATTTAAAAAAGGTACAAGAAAGATAAAATATTTAGTGAAAAAATAAAAGAATGCAGTAGACAAAAAACGGAACAAATTTATTTAATGGAATATTCTCAAAAAACTGAATTGCGCAGTACGTACGAGCTGCCTACTGCCGGCTAACAATGTATACGAGATTGTATCCGAGCTGCCTACTTTCGACTTACAAAGTATGCGAGATTGTATTCGAACTGCCTACTGATACCTTACAATGTATATTAGGAAGTAATGAGCTTTTGTTGGATGAACACCACACTAGCTCGCTTACTTTGTGTGGAGGTGGTAGGCGTTCACTCTACAAATGCGGCAATGTGTATGAAAAAGTATACTAGGATCGTATATGAGATGGTGTGCATTACTGACTTACAAGTGTGCATCGGATCATCGCTTACGTAAGCGAAACTTTGACCGCTGGGATGTAACGCTTCTTATAATTATTTTCTGTTCTTAAAATTGAAACATTTTCAAAATTTAAAGAGTGATTAAATTTTGAACAATGATATCCCTATATATTTGATCTGACTTATGTCCTGCAATTCTAGTTTTTAATTTGTTTTTTGTAGTTTACTACAATTTTTTTGGTCATTACCTTGGCAAGGAATCCTATAAACCGAATTTAAAATGTCCCATTTATAAAGTCTATCTTTAGTATTACTAAATAATTTACCTAACGTATTACAGCTTTTATAAGCTATTCTATATCCTTCCTTATTATATATATTACACCTTGTTAATTTTTCTGGTTAAAGATTTATACATTTTGGGTTCTGTTGAGTTAACTAAATTCTGTACATTTCTATTTTTAAACTGACTTACAAATCTATAAGTAAATTCAGCTGGAAAACTGTTGTCTTCTAATATATTTTTAATCTTTATAATGTTCTTTCTATGGAACTCCTTATCACTTATTGTAAGAACCCTTTCCACAAAATTCTTAGCTGTGTTTATTATTATATTTCTGCTATGCTTTGAAAAATAGTTAATTATTCCCCCTGATGCAGTTGGCTTTTGGTACCAATCAATAACAAGTTTGTTATCTCTCCTAATTATCAAAGTATCCAAATATGGTAATCTTGAACTATATTACTTTTCAATAGTAAACTTGATGCTTGAGTTAAAACTATTCAAAGTTGAAAACAATTGCTAAGTCCGGAATAATACAAAATAAATCATCTACATATTTTGTCATTAGTCTTGGTTTTATATCTAATCTCTCTATTGTACTCTTCAGTAGTCTTTCCATTACTATATCAGCAATAATTGGAGAAGCTGGATATCCCATAGGAAGTCCATTTATCTGTGAATATATCTTACCATCATACTGATAATACCTGTTATCTTCTAAACAAAATTTTAAAATGCGCAAAAATAGGCTTTTCTCTATTCTTGTATGTTGGGTTATTACATCCCACTTATCCTCTATTGTGTTCATTGCTAAATCAACTGGTATAGTAGGAAACAAAGAAACTACATCAAAAGAAATTAATCTTTCATCACTATCTATATTTTGACCTTTTATTTTATTCCAAAGAATTTTTAATATTGTATACAGAACTATTCGTAATTTTTCTTAAAATATTTACGATATATTTACAAAGTTCGTATGATGGTGAATTAATAAACGAACAAATAGGTCTTAAAGGAAAATCTGTTTTATGAATTTTTGGCAGTCCATATAACTTTATATAACATACAATTTTGTTCTTCTCAATATTAGTCAACATTTATTATCTGAATAACTCATCAACTAAACTATTATTAATCTTCTGTAATTTACTCGTTGGATCTTTAATTACTAACTGATATTTAGAAATATCACCTACAATATTATCAATTCTTATTTTATCTTTATCAGCTTTTAAAATAATAATATCCTTATTTCTTTTTAAAAACTTCTCTGCTTCATTTACTCTTTCAATCACAAATCTATCTCTACTTGTTAAAGTCATTTTATTCAAATGATTATCAATAACTGATTTAAACCTATTTCCAGCTCTTTCCTGATCTTCCTTGTTATCTAATTTTTGAACAATATCTTCACCCTCACTTATAATTTTCAAAATCGGAACATCTTTCTTTCTAACTGGCAAAGCAAATTTCTGTCCAAGTGAAAGACTCCATTCTATATCCTTTGGAAAATCTAGAGTTGTCTTATTAACATTTTTATTTATTAAAAATTTATTCAAAATAAAATTTATTAAAAATAAAAAAAATATATAGATAAACTAAAAAGTTATTGAACATTAAGAATATAAAGGTAGTTCTGCGCCACCCTGTATAATTAATTTTATGATGGCTGCAGCCACTTAAGCCATTTGTTTTCATTTTACTTTCCGTTCCTACACGTATTTAATTTATTAACCCTATAGAATTGTTTTTATCTTGTCTAGATAATCATTGACTAAACCAAATTAGACAGTTTTCTAACGGCTTGTTTGTTCTATTTCTTTCCTTATTTATAAGTGTTAAATTTATAGGAAAAGTTTTCAGACACGTAAGAGTAAGTCTGGCGGAAAACTTAAATCTAACAATAACCGAAATCACATAAATCTATGTATGTACTCGTATATATACGTACATAGTACGTATGAAGAAACTTTGTTACCTTATCAATGCTTTTTGCTATAAAGAACTGGAATTGAAACAAATTAAGAGGAAAAAGCTTTTATAATTGAATACTTTCATGCGGGTAGTTGCTTATATCTGAAATGGCTGCAGGTTGTTTTTGTTGATGATAACGTTTATGTTGGTTTTGTTAAATGTTCATGTTCTTATAAGCAGACATCCATTACAAAAGTAAACTTATTTATAAATGCGTACATTTTGTTTTAACAGCCGCCATTATACGCTATACGTGAGCAAATATATCATGTTAAATGTACATGGAAGCATAAACAATATGCCGGGGAATACACAGCAAGGCCAGTAGGTAACAGGCGCTTTAAAGTAGTTTGCACTTAATTAAAAAAATATCTTGACTTAGTGTTTTACAAAAGCTTTTTTCTTATTAAAATATAAAAATGTATTTTTTTTAATTCAGAATCACAAAAAGTAAAAAAAGTGTGGAAATATTTAAATTTATGAAGTTTTTTTTTGAACAGAACTATAACAGCTTTTCAAAATTGTGTGAATTAAAAAAATTATTTAGCCATAGGTTTTTTAATTCCAACTTATTGACATAGGGTAGGCACAAGACATGGTGCAATTAACCAGGTGGCATCACTAGCGCAGGTGATATTTTTTTGTTTCATAAAATTGTGGGCGTCAAAAATTGTGGGTGAAAAAATAAAAATATTTTAAACAGTTTGAAAAAGGGCAAGAACACAATAAAAAAGTTTTGAAAAATATTTTAATTACTTAAAATGTATTGAAAACAATTTATAAAAAAAATTATATTAATTTTCTTTGTTCGTTTTTTTTTATAAACGTTTCTTTCTTCATTTTCTTCTGTTTTGTAAACATGGTTTTGACAGCGTCCGGAATTTGTACACAAACAAAATATTATGTATGTAGTACAACAACTCTTATGCTGCCACCTAATAATTGCACCATGGCACAAGACACAAGCAAGCAGTGTTGCCTAAAAATTTTTAAACTGTTCATAAATTTTTGTGGTATCAAAGAGACCTGAAAATGTTTATCGGTGAAATAAGGTTTTGAATATTTTTGCTTCAAAGTACAGTACATAGATATATGGGATCGAAAATACTTCGTATAGAAATTGATTTCTTGTATATATGTTTCAGTGAAACATATATGTAAGGAAATTTGTACACACAGGAAAAAATTCGTTCAAAATGAGTATGTTTTTTTTCCAAATTCTAGTTTAACCAATAATACTGTTTTCAGGAGTATGGAAATTTAAAAGAGAATATTTTGACGAGATCGAAAGCAATGCTGACTACTTTTTAGGGTGATTGATTATTCGACTAAAACCGATTTTCGAATAATTCGATTAGTGGCAATTTTAAAAAACCAAGAAAAATTCGGCTGGCCGAGAATATTATAATATAAAACTAAAATAATTCACAACAAGAATGAATGCTCCCGAACACAAAGCAATATGTCACATACATATGTATGTCTCTAAATGGTTTAATTTCTAAAAACAGAAATTTCTAATATTTTATTACTTGTTATATATCGTTTTGTTGAAATGCGTACAACTGGACATTACCAGCAGATACGCTTTATGGTACTTCATGGGATGATCGTTATGTTTTTTGGGAAGAATATCCATAAAAAACGGAACATTAAGTATATATAATACTAAGTGGTGATGCAAAGAACTACTGTTGAATGTACTCACAGATAGATTCCACTATTTTTTATTGTTCATATGTATGCATGTGTTTGGATATATAATTGAGAAACATACAATGTAGGTGATATACGCATTACATATTGTTAGGAATTTTTATCATATCTAACTCAGTATGCAGCCGTTGATTTGCTTGTTATAAATGTACAGTACATTCACACAAACAAGATCAAACTAGAAACATAATATACAAACAAACCAAAATATATGATTTAAAATACTCAAAACTTCAAGTAAATCAATTAAAAATTATGTTGTTATTCTTGCATTCTTGGGTTTTCGTTTCTTATTGTTTATTGTTGTTGTTACTTGCTTATTTTTTGTAACCATGTGTGTGAATGTGTATATCCGCAAGAATTATATTTGTGCATTTGAGTCTAGAATTATGATTTACTAGAAGTATAAACAGCAGGCAGGTCGTCGGCAACGAGTCAGTTTAATTTTAAACGTTGTGCAAAACAGTCAAAATAGTTAGCAAATCTAGTGTGTAAATACACAGTGGTATTAAGTAAATTATCATACAAGTGTATGAGTTATTACTTCATTTCCAATTGAAGAATCCACAAAGCATTTTTGGAGGCAAAACGTGTCACCATTAGTCCGTATTTAATATCAAATACTTTAAAAATCATGTATTATTAGTTGCATCTGCGAAAATAGTTTTTCAAATATTAACGTTCTAAAATGTTTTCCCTACTATTAATTTAAATAGACAATACAGCTAATAGTTTTGCTTAGACCATTTTCAGAAACTGACACAGTGTCGTATTTATCAGTCCATAAACGATTAATGTGAAAAGTATTTCAGTTACGAGCATATTTGGATTTAATATACATAGATATAAACATATAACATTTACATATGCATGTATTTACATATCCATATATTTCTGGTTTAACAAAAAATTCGTTTTCTTATTCTTAGGAAACATTCAAATCAAACAAAAAAGAAAAACAGATTGTTAGGGGACGAATAATAATTTGGTTTTACTGTGCCTCGTTTCTGTAATATTAGTTAGAAGTTTTTCGCATCGAAAACTATGAAACATAAAATTCCATCGTTTCTCGACTATCGAGAAAAACAGCGTTTCTGTATATTAGATCGAAAAGAGGCAATACTAGTTACGTAATGATCGCTACGTAATGATCGTTTAACTTCCGGCAAAAATTCGTTCACTTAATATTTCTACCAGATGTGGAAGTTATGGCATCCTGCAATTAGAACTATGGGAGTCTTTAATAGGCTAGCTAATGAGTCGGGCTGGGCAGGTTCGTGTTCTAATTTAGTGATGCACAGGTTAAATTACAATAATAAAATTGAGGACTCCCTTAAAAACAAAAGAAATAAAAATGGAACAATTGTAGAGAAAAATCTAATTTTAAGCCCTTGTTCTGGTTTTTTTTTATGTTTAAAGAAACCGAATGAAATAACCTAATAACTATGATCACGTATCTTCAGACTTTAATGACTGTGACTGCTCTTGGATGTTGTTTGAGAGAGTCGTGGCTCTGTACGCACCCTATCCATGGTTCAACTGCGACTTAATTATTCTTTAAGTTGAACCCCAAAAAAGTCTCCTTACGGAATGTACAGCCGGATTCATCTCATCTTTCAAGAAAACCTCTAATAGCAAATCTAGCAATCCATGATCAATCTATATTATCAAATTATATGGAACTTATTACATTATTGTTTGTATATAAATATAAATTGTTAAATTATAGAAAAAGTAAGGCATTAGGAAATGTGATGAATAAATTGTTCATCTATTAATAAAAGATCACTTTCTGTTCTTTTTGTTTACTAGGATGTATTGTATATTTTTGTTCAAGGTTTTCTCTTCAGATTCATGTGATCCTGCTGTAAGATTGCATTCAAGAATTAAGATACTAGATATAGAGAAGAAATTGAAAATGAACTACATTCACTATCTGCCGTATTCATAAAAAAAATAATTTACACATAATAAAGGTTTAATTGACAAATTTTGTATAGAAATATGTTTGTCAAGTAACCTTTTACTAATTGCAAATTAATTTGTATGAATATGGCAATATGTGTATAAATATTTAAAAACTTTGCCTTTTCTATACTTTTGGCATTCATTCTGTCAACTATAGATTTTTTAAATTTATAACTTCCGCAACTATTTTATTTGTGAAAAGTTTTGTCAGCTCTAGTGAGAAACTTCTCACAAAATTTTATTACAGAAATACGTTTACTCACAAACTTCCAATGAATTACGTCAAAAAAGCTATTTTAAGAGATATTTCTCGCTTTTCAAAGATACAGAAACATTTGTGTGAGAAACTCTATTATTTGTTTCAATTCGCAGAGTTTTTCTGTTAATTCCTTTGTTTCTTGTAAGAAATTTCTCGATGCGAGTAATACAGAAACGAAGCACTGGACACAATTCTATTTTTTTGTTTTACTTACGAAAGCATTTACGTTGTTTCAACTCGTACTATTACCTAACCATAAAATTTAATTTTTGTTTACGTACTTACACTGATACAAAAAAGTATTTTAATCCTTAAAAATGGTAGCGGCGTTTATGTACAAAATAAGGAAACAGAAAAAAGGAATAAACAAAAAAAAAAATTGTTTACAAAACTACTGGCTACATATATTTTTGTTTGAACAAAAATTAAACATTTATAAAAATATTATGTTTTTTAATTAAAACAAAAATATAGACAAAATATTTATCTAAGTAAAATTTGATTGTAAAAATTTTTTTTGTGTAAATTGTATTATTTATTCCCTGGCGATTTTTCCACTGTGAACGTTTGACATTTGTGTCGGCACAAATCGTTACACAAAAACACAATTCTGATCTCTGGGTACGGAGAATTATTAAAAATACAAAATAATGTATGTTAATAACTAAAAAATAAATACCGCTTGTTCAGAGACAGCAAACTCTGTACAAACAATGCGGGCAATTATCAAAATGCATATGTGATTCAATATGAAATGAATATAGACAATGGCTCGGCGGCTGAGTTGTTAAGGCAGCAGTTCATGATACGTCATGACCCGAGTTCAAACCCCAATGGGTGCTGATGAGTTGTGTAGCGACTACGAAACAGCGAGTTGTCCCCCAGCTAACGATTTGATTATTATTTTTCTTGTCTTCTTCAATCAAAAATTATTGATCGCAGCAAATTTGCATTGTAAAAATCCTTCTGAAGAAAAACTTAACAAAGAAAAAACTTGAACTAAAACCCGATGTACAAATGAACATGAAAATGAAACCCAAAATCTAAATCTGATAGTTATAACGTAACTGGCAATAATTTGTGCAATTCGCTGCTAAAAAACGTTATCATTCTAACGTGAATGACACGTCTCTAAAACTGGCTGTAAATAACACAAAAGTGTTATTATTGCAATGAAGATAAACTAATAACAAGTTTAATAATGTTAAGTTAACCGTAAGATATTTAATTAATCTAAAATTTAATAAATGTGCAAAAATATATAAGATTTTGTGTTATATGAATTAAGCTAGATAAATATTTTATTTAATCTAGAACTAAAAACTTTAGTTAAACAAAATTTCAATGCAAAATACACGATGATTTAAAAAAATAATAATATGGCAACTCTGATTGCGAGATTACTTTGCCTGATTGTATTATTGAACAAGTATAAACAATTTTAGCAAGGAAAGAACTTTTACATCATCAATACGCTGCCATTAAAACATAAAACATTTTCATACATACATACATACATATAATTATGTGCTTGTCTGGTAATTGTGTGTTTATTAGCAGGAACTGTTGGTCAATAAATGTTTAATATTAAATGAAGCATTGATGTTAATTTACTGATTAATTACCGCAATGTTTACAAAACGCAGGAGAATGCGCGAGCAAATGAGCTCCAATGCCCATCCCGCAACTGTTTAATGAGTGTACAAAAGATACTTACTTGATGGTTTAATGGGCGTACATACATACATACATACATACATACATACATACATACATACATACATACATACATGCATACTTATATGCTAGAGTTTGTGGTTTTGAATGGATGCAATTTAAGAGTTGCAGTCAACAATAACGGCAAAATTGAGTGTAATGATTTAGGTGTAATTGAAAAAGCTGATTATTTGCCTACTTCTAGGCTTTTGTAAAGATAAAAGTTCAAATTTTGTTTATTAGCTATTAGGAGAGACACAACTGCATTCATAATATAACAGTAAACCGAATTATTTCTGTGGCTTATGATTGAGATAAAACAAACTAGTTTTGTGTTGCATTTATTGCAAAAGAAATAACAGTTAAGTTTTCAAATTTTGAGAGCAAGAAAACTCCACTATTCATAATAGGCAAATAGCAACAGCAGTGCAAAATATCGACGTAGAATAAATCAAATCTTTGTTGATGAACTATAACCAAAGTTATTCTCTATAATGTTTTGGTTGACGCACCCTTTCCTTTATGTCAGTCCAAAAATATCTGATCGGCTTAAAGCCAGGCGATTATCAAAGTTACTCAATGAATTTAATATGTTGAATGGAATACATCTCTCATGTGTGGACTGGCGCTTTTAAGTCTATTTTGGAGTTACCGTGTACAGGAGAGGGCGAACAAGCTTATCGGTGACAGTAGGTTATCCAACACTATGGACTCAATGGAGCATGGATGCAGTGTAGGGTCTGTTACTCTGTTACTACAATGGATTTTGCTCCGACGATATTAGAAATCTTGTTTCCGAAACCCGCACATTTATACGTAACATGCGTACATCGTCCAGGGCTCATCCATTTGTGGTCGATTGCCCAGGGAATCGTCCAACAGCGAGTCATCTAGCGCTAGGCAGCTTCAATACCAACCCGCCCTCATATTTAAACTTATTCTTCTTGCACGGAACTCAGACATAAGCAGAAATGCCGAATACGGAATTAGATTATATTGAAGTTGTGGTACTTCTGAATAAGACGTCATAATCGTTCTCTGGTTAACTTTAATAGATATTCTTATAACACCAATAGATATAGTCAAATTCTGTAAAATAACAGGATCTCGTTTGATTTGGTAAACCATTTACAGAAGGTGCCCCTTAAATAGTTATTTAAAATTAAGGAAATTCGCTCTACAATGATATTTAAACTTTCATAAATCCTTCAACGAAAATGTTCTATAAACGATTCGAAGTAACTTATCTTACGCATCTTACTGCATCCCAAAACCATTCCTCAGAAGAAGCTTCGGCTACCGAATTGAGGAATCTCCCCTAGAATCTGGATACTTCTATGTTTACATGGAGGGGTCCAGAAGGGGAGAAAGGGTTGGGGGTGGCGTTTACACACAGGAATTTAACGCTAAAATATCCTTCAGACTAGCAGACGGATGTAGTGTACTTCAGGCTGAAATATCGGCTATAAAGCGGGCAGATGGCTGACGTATCACAAGATATTCGAAAAAGATATCATGATAGTAACGGACAGCAAGGCCGCCATCAATTCCCTGATTGGAATATACACCAATTCTAGTCCAGGAATGACGGACATATTTAAATAAGATGACAAGACATTCTAACATTACCCTAAAATGGATACGTGTCCAACACTGGCAACAACATCGCTGACGAATTAGCCAAAAAAGGGACAGCCCTAGAGGATAGGGATATATACCCCTTTTGCGGACAACCCATATCAGCGTGTTGAAAAAAAATAAAACTCCACATGGTGGAACATGCTCAAGAAAAGTTGCTTACAGAGCGCACATGCTTTATATCAAGGAACTTGTGGCCACACATTAACTCTACGAGAACGGGGGAGCTATTAAAACTTCCCAGATCTCTCCTAAGAATCACGGTAGCAGTCATCACTGGACATTGCCCGTTTGGGAACCATGCCAGGAGTCCAGGCCTACCCTATAACGACTTCTGTAGAAGTTGCCAAGACGAGGAGGTGGAGGAGACAATCCTTCATCTCCTCAGTACATGCCCGGCTTTGGAGCACCATCGTCTAAGATGCTTTGGCGAGAGGAGCTACAATAGCATCTCTGGCCTTGGTCAAACCGACTGCTATAGAAGCAGCGGATGGCTAGTAAATCAGCAAGTAATGCCACATTAAGCCTGTTTCTCACCTTTCCTTTCCCTCTTCTGCACTCCTTCTATATCCTTACAACTTTTATTTTTTCTTCTATTATACCCTAACTTTTTAGGCAATCACAAAGGGAAACCTTCAGGACCCAAGTGAGCTGGAGTATCCAGGTACTCTTTGGAGACTCCAGCGGCCTGCTACCTAACCTAACCTAACTTATCTTGCGATATATTAAGCGTTATTAATAATTTATTTGGTCTCATTAGGCGCTTTTTCTTTCTCTTCTGCTTTTTTTTAACAATCTATTAATGGGAATCAACGTTAAGCTCCTAGTCTATAACAACCTTGTCATAATTTGCTTTAAATTAGCACATGAAAATTGTAAATGTTCTGTAGATTTCAAGAAGTAAAGAACGACTTCAAACCTTTTAATTTCTTGTATTAACAACTTGTTCAGCGACATGTTTTCAAGTCTTTAAAATTTCCCGAAGAAAATTTACAATACTTGGAAATTTCGCACCCAAACGAAAGGAAGAGTTAAATAAAAGTTTACTTGTTAACAAATTAACTACACAACAAAACAATTTAGTTGCCACAAGCTGTAAGAAGTCTGTTAAATACAAACGGGGTTACTTCAAATCTGTAGAAAAAAGGGTTAGAAATGATTGCCGCTTTTTTTCTTAATTTAACAAGCATTATAAAGCGTTAAAAAAATGCACTCGAGCATTAAGAGTAAGATTGTGACAAGCTTGGCAACAACATTGCTTAAGCGTATTCGACGTAATGGTAAATTTTTAGTCAAGTAAATTGGAATCAAATCGTCTACATAAAAAGTTGAGGCCATAGAAAAAGAGATTTATGTTGATGTGCTTGCATTTACACAAAAGGACAAAATAAGGATTTATAAAAAGATATACGAAACACACCCATTCACTTAAATATTCAAATTTTGTGTAAAAGTGTCAACCCTTTTCAAAGTTGAAATAAAAACTTCACAAACACTTGCAAGGGGAGTTAAATTGCGGGCTGCATTTACGAGTAAGTAGGTTGAACATTTTCAAATTATGTGCAATCTAAGTCTATTTATAAGCTAGAAATATCCCAATCTGTATATTAAAACAACAACAAAAAGTAATTTCAGATTACTTTTTCGATTAATTAAGTAAATGTAGGGTAGTATGGCGTCCAGAGGTGTAAGTATCCACGGTTATTTAAAGTTTGCATAGAAATTCCATCTGAGTTTACGCGCCATATCTGTGAACGCCGATGTTTCTGCTTCTGAACTGGTGACCTGCTTATGAAATATTGTATTATTTAATGTGTGTTTGAATGGATTCCATAAACATTAAATAATATAATATTTGATAAGCTTTTCTCGCTGCCCTCGAAAAGTTAGAAATCCGACATAACCCTCTTTGTAGACTTCATGGAATGCATTCAAACACACATTAAAAAAATACAATATTTGAATAACCATTTTTACACGCTAGAAATAACGATCACCGTGTCACACCTAGTCGACTAATGTGGAAGCTGTGTGGAAGTTGAGATTTATTTCTATTTTTGTTCCGACATTTAACAAGATATATACTTTATATTAACCGCCAGGCTCACGATATCGAGCATTAAGCTCCACTAATGTTTTAGAAAGAAAAAAACTAACATAAGGTCCGTGTACATAGAATCCAATCCATCTATCCGTTTTCAACTGACAAGCTGAAATACATGTAATCATAAATTGTCAAAAATGCTATTCCCTTATCTGACTTCTATTCCAATAAACCTAAATTGAACTAGGTCAAGATTTTTCATTATTTGATTAATTTTACTTACATTTGTTGACTTTGGTAAAAACGGCGTCACTATCTGTCTCGCTCGCTAATAACAAATATGTCCACTATCCATCTCATCATTTTGCCGTAAACTGTTCTTATCATTTTGCAAACTGTTTAACAAAAGCCTTAAATCGTTATTTTTCACGAGTATCCGCAGCTAACTTAACCTTTTAATGCTATCCCAAACTCGGATAATTAAATTGCGTGGGTTTCAAAAATTCTAAGGCGATAAGGTTCAACTTATGTTGTATTCTCATTATTCGTAATCGTATATAGAACGGCGTAAAGTAACCTTATAAATTTAATAACTTTTTCGTGTACGAGTATATATACAGGGGTGAACAACATTGCTTTCGACGTTTTTAACCGCAATTCGGGGGGTTTATTGAAAAAAACTGATTATAGAGCTATGATTCAAAGCATTGTCCATCGCTGGCCGCTACTTTCTCCTATCTTTCCTGTGTATGAAATCCGCGATAAAAAAAAACTGCTCATGATTTGAAGCAATTCACGAATCGATGTAGTTTTTTACTTTTTCATAAGACTAAAAGTGCTAGTCAGTCAGACCGTTTGCCATTGATCAAAACAAGTGATAGTCTAAAGGGGCAACGTCTGGGGGATAGGACTTCCCATTTCAACGTTTCCAAGTACGTCTTTACCACTTTCGCAACAAGGGTTCAATCATTATTTTGTTCCTTATCATGTTTCTCGTTGTATCGCGGCCATTTATATTTCACTACTCGGCTCAAACGTATTAATTGAAATGGCTTGTTGTGTCACTGCCAATGATGCTGCAAATTCTTTTTGCGTTTGACACGAGTCTGGATCCAGTTATACCTCAAAGTTCCGCATTTTCGAAAACCTTTTTTTTACCGCCATGCTGATCCACGACGTCAAAATCACCGTTCTTGAAGCGTTAAAAACTCGGCACGTTCTTTCACTTATAACGTGCTCGGCAGTATTGGAGAGCTTTCAATGAGCCCCAGCCACAGATTTCTTTAAAACCTCCCGCAAATTACGAGAACTTGGTTCGTAAGCTGACATGTTTAATCGAAAACAACTTCATGTTTAGTTATAGCTATGCTTATTATGTGACTTCTACGATCAGTTTATTTAGACTATCACCTACCGCTAAAGCCATCTATTGCAAAGCGGCAGAAGCAAAGTGGTACCCCTAATAAGTGGTTAATATGGTAAATATTACAAGTAAATTACACCCCTTTTTAAGCCGAGCCGAGAATAGTTGCCAGCTGTTCAGAAATGAATTGGACAACGCGTTTGCTAAATTTGTCGGCACCCGACTATTGTCTCTGGTGCTATTCGAAGGAGCGAAACAATCCAACAACATTTTTGCAGGAAATTGAGTGCCACCGCTACAAATTTAAAGCAAAAGTTATATATAATGCTCTAAAATAAAAAATATAGGTATATAAACAAAGAAGTTATTAAATTTTAAACATGTACCTTTTGGTCATATTTGGCAACCCAGGAGTTTCTAAGGAACCAGAAATAAGAGTTACATATTAACAATAACCCAAAATTTATCTTCAGTTTATATAACCTTAAAGTTATCGCTTTTTTTATTTAGGACCAGTACTCAGGGTATAACCCCTACATATACAGTGCATTGTACCAGAACTAGGAAAATATATGGAAACACGTATGCAGGCAACTTATTCCACTGTAATGCGTTGTACGATTGCCCGGGCAATCGACAACAAATGGATGAGCTCTGGACGATGAACGCGTGCTATGTAAAAATGTGCCCGTCCGAGCAAAATCTATTGTAGGAACGATAGAACAGAGTAACGAACGTCACACTACGTCGATGCTGCAGGGAGTCAATTGCACGTGGTCGAGTAACCCCAAAATAGACTTTGAGGCACCGGCCCAAACATGAGAGTTGTATTCCATTTTCGGTCGGATATAGGTGGTATAAAAACTACGAAGATATAGATAGAGTGAAGTACACCTTAGACCGTTTCAAAAATCTGAGACGCTTGAACACTTCTTTAGAGACATGAAAATGTGGTCACACCAGCGGACATCACACTGTATTTTCATTCCAAGAACTTCAAGAGCATCCGATTGCTCAATATTTATATCATCCATGAGTACAGATGACGCAGCATCCGCGGTCTTTTGTTTGTGTGTTAATACGAGTAAACAACACTGGGTTGTACCAGCGTCAAAAGTGACCCTGTTTTTACGACCCCATTTGTAGATTAATATTCAGTGAATCATTCATATTTAGCCTCTTAGCAGCGATATCCGAAAGACTGGGCCTATAACTAAAAGAGTACGAGTATGTTGCTGTCGTCCATGCATGAGTGGATAGGGTTGGAAGTTTGATAGAGAAGGTTATTGAAGAAAATGTGAAATAGGGTAGGAGAAAGAACGGAGCCTTGCGGTACCCCTGAATTAATCTTGAATTCCTTTAATGAGACCCCATCTACAACTCATATAGTGCGGTCTCTGAGGTAGCTCGATATACTCGTAAACCGAGTATCACCGACACCAAAAGCAATAAGTTTATCCAGTATTGTACCATGCCACACTCTGTCGAATGCTTCGGAAATATCCAGAGCCACTAGCTTATTTTCACTAAAAAGATGGATTGAGTGGCACCATTTCTCTGGCAGATATGCCATAAGATCGCCAGCAGAACGACCCTTGCAGAATTCACATTAGCGGTCACAAAGTAATTTATGCAACAATAGATATTTCATAAGGTGATAGTTGGCCATACTTTCCATTACTTTGGAAAGCGCAGGGTGAATTGAATCGGCCGGTAATTTTCGGGGTTATTTGCCTCACCCTTCTTGTGGATCGGTGTTACATTTCTAGCATGATGGCAACTCACCAACATGGTAAAGTATGCTGAAGGACCGTGCTTTTGGGATAATGCGATTATAACCTGCATCGAACTCCATTTTATTTTGCTGACAATTTTTATAAATGCCGTAACGAAGAGTTGTTGCACGAACTTCTAATACAGATGCAAATGAAACGCATAAAGTTCTATGCTATGAAGAATGCAGAGTACTCGTAATAAGTTTAGTCAATAATCAACTACATAAGGCGGGCCAGTTCAACAAGTTAACGAACTTGCTAATCTAAGCTAGCCTGTGATAAAAACTGAACCTTACTCCATTGGCACACAAATAGCTTACTTAAATTACATAAGTGCGAAACTATTTAAACAGTAAGTTTTTGATTACAGGCGCAAATGACAGATACATGCGGAACATCTTGTAAAAATTAAGGATAAGCAAGCAAGGCGGGCAGATGTCTTTCTTTTATTCCAAGAGCTACCATTAAAAATGGATATAATAATTGACCTTTGCATTCTCGTCCTATCTGTACTAGTTTTAAGGCACAAACATTTATAGTGCTTTACCAAAATAGGTTATTATATCCTGTAACGAACCTACAGGCAATATTTTATTTTTTAGTAGAAGTAATACCTTCGCCAGTTAGTTCCAGTATAGAAGACATTGAGAATCTGTGTAAGAAGCTACAAGTTTTGAAAATAATTGTGTACCAGCAGCTAATTGCCTATAAGTGTGTCGAAGAAGCGTAACTCTAAAAAGATGACTCTTCTTTGATACACACAATACAATTTAACTCAAAGTAATGAGAATCGTAATTGATATTCGTAATTAAAAAAGTATTATACAATCAGCCTTGAAGATGAAACAAATCAAAATTTCAACAGTCTTCTCGTAATTATTTCATTTGAGAATGTATTTGTACAAAAAAAAAAGAACAACAGGAAACATCCCTCAAAAACACACCAATATCTTTTATCCAATTAATTTTTTCTCACACAATCAGGAAAATATTGATTGAAAACATTTTTGTTCTGTTACGTTTTGTTATTTTCAACGGTGTACCAAACGAGTGGTTATTAGAATGTCAGTGTTTTTCGTTCTTCGTCCTTTTTTCGTTTATGATGACGATAATGAAGAGGTCTGGGGACAAGTGGAATGAAAGTGATGGATTTCAATTTTCTAGGGAAAAGCTGAATCGTGTCCTTTTTGTGTGATTTTTTTTAGCATCATGTGTTCAAGCATTTGCAAAAGGTCATCATATGGTTGAGTGTTGAAGGTGGTCATTTTAAACATTTTTACGCAAAACAAACGTCAACTTAGCCTCTTTCCGCCCCCAGTGATTGATGGTTTTTTTTATTGTCATGTAGTAAATCATTTCTGACTAAAAAAAATGATAATTTATTTTAATTTATTTTAAACGACATTTAATTCAATCGTCTTCCTACATACAAATTAAACAATCAAATCTATTTGTTATTTGCCTCATTTTAGCCCATGATCTTAATGACATGGATCAGGATGACATGTGCGATGATGGCATGAGCGATATTGATGACCATGCTAGTGAGACTGATTCGAAAAAAGGTGGCAGTCGTAATGGCGATGGCAAGTCTCAGAATGGCGGCGGTGGTTCTAAGCCACGCAGAGCACGGACTGCATTCACGTATGAACAGTTGGTATCTTTGGAGAATAAATTTAAGACAACGCGTTATTTAAGTGTTTGTGAGAGACTGAATTTGGCTATAAGTTTGTCGTTGACAGAAACTCAGGTAAGAGATTTATTTTTATAAAGTTGTAATATATTTGTAGAAAGATTACAAAATTAAGAAAAAGTTTTAGTAAACATAATACCTGATCCAACGAACAGATATATAATTCATTTGCGCAGCATTCGCGTTTCGCCCTAATCACAGGGTGGACCAGTTCCATGGGGTGGACTATCTCAAAGCTCAAGTCATAATTTTGCAGCCATATGAACAAAGCCCTTGCTGAAGAGCTGGAACCGGTTAGTCCCCACTGTATGGAATTCCCGCGACAGTCAAAGGCTGGGCTTGGCTTCGCAATGAGCCACAGTTCATAAGGAAGATCAGCCCTTATCCAATTCACCCATTCTTCCACCACTTCTAGTTTATTTCTTTAGAGTTATCTGTTAGAAGACAAGACTACCTCGGGGGCTATAACTAGTTGCCGGAAAACCGTCATACAACACTGAGTAGTGTTTTGTCTTCCGTGCTGTGTACACGTTTGTTCTTATTTCGGCGGCAAGGTTTTTGTTTTGTGTTCTTTTGTTATTTTAGCTTCTTGACACATGTTTTCACAGCGACGCCACTTGATTTAAATTTCTGCCAATGTTGTTATTTGTTTTATTATTTGTAGAATAATGAAATCGTTACTGCACACAACTTTTTACATTGACAATAAAACAATGTCTATTATTGTTTAAAGTTACAGAATCGCACTACAGGAAGAAGTTTGTCTTCATTCCATGCGTACACGTGTTTTTTTATTTTCCATTATTATTAATTTCTTTTGAATGTTCTTGATATTCCATACAGTACCTCGCAGTTTAGGAGGTGTTGGACTAATTTTTGTTTTCTGAGCAGTGTCGAAGGGATGTACACTAGGCACTGATCAGTTTTAACTAATTTAATTTCAGCACTTTAAATGATGTGATAATCCGTGTTGTTATTGATAGCTTTAATAAGTCCAACATGCACAAACATTATTCCCTGTTTCCTTCTCAAAATAATCTATTTTCTTAGTTACAGTACAATGTACTGCATATGTAGGGATCATCCCCTGAGTCCAAGATAAAAAAATTATCAGGGAATAATAATCCCCCCCTTATAATTTCAAATTTAAACTTTAACTAGTATATATCAGCCAAGATGCGAGTAACTCAGCCACGATAAGCACCAGGATAGTCAGCAAAACAGATCCCCCTGAGAGCAAGCTCATCCCTATTTTGCCAATATACCCTTGGATAGCATTTTTGGAAGTTCCAACATAACCTAAGTTTTGCTGGGACTTGCTAAAACTCTGTGTGCTACAACAATTAAGGGACCCCTTTATTTATTTATTTGTAACTATACAGTTGCCAATAAATTTGTAAAGTATAGGATGCACAGCATGGACGGAGTAACGAAGACCTTATGCCCACGATGGTAATAACAGTGGTTTTTTTCTACGTTGTGACTAACTGCTCTGACCTTCGCATAGGAAGTTGCCACGTGGTTAACAACGAAATGCCTCAAAAAAACTGTAAACTAGTACAGTTAGTTGTGGTAGACAGTTAACCAATAAGAGTGAGACGCAAAACTCTCGAAGGCCAAATGAGAACGACAAGCCTGACCGCACTTAAGAAATAATTACGATGACGCGAGAGCTGTTCCCCAGCCCAGAGCTGCTTTACGACTGCCTTTTGTTTTATTAACTCTCCATAAAGACTGCAGGGTGTCTTAGTTGAGAATACGCCGAGGCAAACTTATTCCCCGGGGGATTATGTGTAAAACAGAGAGAAACTTCAAGTTATTTCCTTTGATTCAGACAAAAAGTTTTCTAATTCAGCGAATTATTTAATTGAAACCTTTGGAAATAGCTTTTTATTCAATAACCTGGTGTTTACCTAGTAAATTATTATTTTTTACTAATACAGTCATGCTTTTACAAATTATTATTATTAATTTAATTAATTATACAGTTGCAAATAAATTTGCGGAGTAACGAAGACCTTATGCCCACGATGGTATTAACAGTGACATTGTTGACCAAAACATAGGTCACAACTTTTTATGGGTGTGAAAGTGAGCGGGCCAAAATTGTCTTTCCATAAAAACCTAAGTTAGACCATGACAATCATTAGAAGGAAAAACTTGTTCAAATCATCGGTCCAATCATTCTCAAGTGATGCAATTACCAACGACAATATTGATTTTTATTTAAATAGTAAATCTTATTTTCTTGCAATATAAAATATTAGTTATAGTGTGGAAAAGAACGTAGTTAACTCATTTTCCTTGTAATGTTGCTATGTTAAAACCTTGGCAGCGCAGACATTAAAAGCGCAACATTTTTTAAATGAACTACCACGCGAATTGCAAGTGATGTTAACACAACAAGTAACAAATTACCTGCTTGTATAAACTCAGTGTAAAAGACCGTAAAATTCAATTAGTTTTATACAGGGTGGCTGATCAATTTTAATACATTAAGAACTCAAATAACTTTATGTTTATGTAATTTGTTTTTTATGTAGTTTATTTTTTAGTAATTCATTTAAAAATAATACATTTTTATTAAAGTAATTCATAAATTTTTGAAAATAATTGAATTCAAATGGCCTCCACCCTCGTTGACACGTGTACGACATCTTATTAAAAAGTTATTCACTACTGGCTGGAGTGTTGCAGCGGGAATTGTCTCAATTACCATTCAAATAGATTGCTTTAAATCATGTAAATTTGTTGGCTTTCTTTTGTAAACTTCTTGTTTGCAATAACCCCACAAAAAAATCAGGTGCAGTGAGGTCAAGAGATCTGGTAGGCCAAAGGAATATGGAGTTTCTTGAAATCAGTTTATTGGGAAATTTTTGCCTAAACTCTGTCATAACAGGCGTGGCTATGTGACAAGTGCCCCGTCTTGTTGAAACCAAAAAAAGTGTTCAAAGGGATGTTCTTTCGGCGCAATTCTGGAAATCAAAACTATTTCAACATCTTTAACTAACGCTCTTCATTGACCGTAACAGTAAGACAATGAAACTGGAAGAAACCGCATACTACACTGTAATGCGAAGTAGATGTAATTGCAACTGATTGAGTATCTGCGCGCTAGAATAACTCCATATTCGGCAATTTTGTTTGTTAACATTGACGTTTAAAGCAAAATGTGCCTCGTCAGACACACAACTGCAGTTCAAGATATTTTCATCCTCTGACACTATTTGAATGATCTTCTCACAAAATTTCAAGTAAACTAGAAAGTCTCTAGGGATCAGTTTGTTTGTTAATTGAATCTTATATGGAAATAAGTTTAAATCTTGGTGCAAAATTGCCTGCTGACCCATTTGAGCAGATAAGCTCCTTGTCGAAACTCTGGGATTGAATTGTATGGCAGAAGTTACAGCAGCAATAGTTTTGTGTGTCCGAACTGAGGTATCTCGATGATAAAGCCTTCTTGCAATTGTGCCACGCTCAGTAAAATTCTTCACGAGCCTCATTATAGTCTATCTGCTAGGAGGAGTGCCGCCAAACATGCGCCTAAATACTCTTTGGACGGAAAGAACGGACTCTTAAAGCTTTGCACTATCCAAATTTTTGTTTCATTGTCCCAATTCTCCATTTTATTTAAATTGAAAGATCAATGTATTAAATACAAAAAAAATAAAACAGGTTAGTTACACAGAAGTTATTACGTTTTTTTTTTTACCAGCCACCCTGTATTATAAGAAGAATTTTTATCATCACCGCCGAAGGAAGATTGCCAGTACGAACAATTTAATTTGGAATTATAAAATAAAACCTCAACCAACCCTTTAATCCAGGTGAAGAATTTAATAAACACTTCTTTGTCTATTGACAAGAAATACTAAATAATAAACCCTCTTTTTTTTATTTCTTTTCCCCCAAATCGTTATAATTAACCCATCCCAATTTAATTATAATCCCAATTCTGGTTTATCGAAAGCAGCATTGGTTAGCACAAATTTGCTTGTTTTCAACCTAGCAAATTTCTTTTAATGTTCTCTCGTCTGTGGTGATGTTTCTTGTTGAAAATCAAGTTTCCTTTTTGGTTTACAAAATATCAAAATTTTTTTATGTTTTGCATGTCCCCATTACACACAACTGATGTTTCTCTTATGGTTCCATTCGTATTGAATAAACTTTGAAGGAAACACATGTTTCCTTTAATGTTGCCTCGTCCATATGATGCATTATATTATCTTTCTGCTCATTCTTTTCTACTGTTGTACTAATTCCTTAATATTTATTTTGCTTTATTTCATTTTAGGTGAAGATATGGTTTCAAAATCGTCGCACCAAATGGAAGAAACAAAATCCCGGCATGGATGTTAACAGCCCCACAATACCGCCACCCCCCTCTGGAGGAGGTTTCGGACCCGGTGCTTATGCCAGCAGTCTTTTATACTCCCACACAATGCCATACCCACCATATGGTCCATATTTTCATCCCTTGGGTGCTGCGCATCATCTTAGTCATTCGCATTCATAAAATTGCAAGATGCAACAGAAATTGTTGCAAATAATGGAAATGCGTAAATATCGCACACAAACGAAAGATTAAAGTCAAATAAAAAATGGGGAGTCCCCCATCAAATAAAATGTGATGAAAAAAAAATTTGTAAAATACTTTAAATAAACTTTAGCGACTAATTTACTGTAAAAAAAAGGGCCAGTGCAATGAATTTATTTTTTCGTTTTGCTCATCGTTTTTTGTAAGATAAATAATATTGGAAATAAATTAATTGTATAGTTGATGTGAATTAATTCTAAAAAGCTGGTTGTTCATTCATATATTAATTTGTAAATAGATTTGCTTGTCATTAAATGTAAATTGAAAGAAAAAATTAACAATAATTAACTTTAACTAAAATTTAAGATATTTTATATTATTATATTTTAGAATAAATACTGAATTAATTTTACTTAATTATCAATTAGCACACTGTACATTTCAGAAAATTTTGCAAAAATATTTAAATATTAAAATTTGTAATTTAGCTTAAAAGACAATTAACATAAAATTGAATGAGAATCAAAAATTATGAAAACAATTGAAAAGAATTAAGTAAGACAAATTAATAAACTAAAAAATAAATAAACTTAAACGAGTTTTTATTACAATCAAAAATATACAATTTTAGACTGAGAAAGAGAAGTAGAGTTGGGTAGTTCGCGAACGAACTAGTACTTGACGGAGCTAAGTGAGCCGATCAATTCTGCGAGCTCTTTTAACTCCGTAGTTCATGTTTTTTTTTTATGTTTATTTTTTCTTGTATATATACAAAAAGTTGTATGCAAGGCAGCTTTAATACGGTTGTGGTATAAGCACAGCTGTCTTTTGTTGTACCAGTAATCAGAGGATAACCCCTACGTATGCAGTGCACTGTACCAGAACTAGGAAAATAGGTTGTGAGGAGGAGGAAAGATGGAGTAGTGTTTGTGAACATTTGACTTGAACCTTCTAACGTTATAACAGACAGGAAACACGTCTGCAGTCAACATATTCCACAGGCGAAGCGTACGGCTGAAAAATGAATTCTTTCTGTAATGCGTACTACGATTCGAGGTCCGATAGAGTGAAGTGCACCTTACACCGTTTCAAAAAACCGAGGCCCTTGAATGCTTCTTTAGAAACATGAAAAATGTGATCAGTCTAGCTAGATCATCACACTGTATCTTCATTCCAAGAACATCAAAAGCATCCGATTCCTCAATATTTATACCATCCATGAGTACAGATGAAGCAGCATTTGGGATCGTTTTTTTGTGTGTTAATAAACAGAATTCGGTCTTACGAGCGTTGAAGGCGACCCTGTTTTTACGACCCCATTCGGAGATTAATAGAAGATCACTATTCAGTGAATCATTCATATTTAGCCTCCTGGCAGCGATAGCTGATAGGCTGGGCGTATAACTAAAAGAGTACGAGTGACAAATGTTGCTATCATCCGCGAAAGAGTGGATAGGGTAGGAGCTTTGATAGAGTAGATCGTTGAGGAAAATAAGAAATAGGCTAGGAGAAAGAACGTATAGTGCGGTCTCTGAGAAAGCCGATATAAACCGAGAGAAGTCGTCACCGACCGTTTCCTTTGCGTAAATTTGTCAAAAACACGTAGACTTCCTTGCTTTTTCAAGCAAAAATTTGACAACTGTTCGAAGATTCTACAACAAAATATACGTTAATATTTTTTGGTGTTGTATTTGTTGTAATTCTGCCACTACCTATTATAAAGCTGCCTTGGTTGTATGTAGGCAAAAAGTTGGAGCTCAAATTGACGTAGAAAATACAAAATTTGGCAACAAAATTTTGTTCAACACTGTTTTTTTTTTTTTTTTTTTTTTTTTTTTTTTGTAGAATTAAAATAGGTGATTTGATATGTAACGAAAAAAAATATAAAAACAATCGAAATTCATGACTAGTAAATCATATTTTCTTTTCAATACAATTATTTTTTATGATTAAATATTTTTAATCTCAATTTTAATTTTTTTTCTTGGATTTATATTTCATTTGTTTATACCGATTTTGTTTTGCTTTTCTTTTTGTTTCATGAAAGATGAAACAGAGCCAGAGAAATTAATTTTATATACGGAGCACTCAACTACCCAGCGGCGAACACTGCCTACCACATTACTTCTCTTCGATGATGTGTGCAACACTTTGTAATCAATGAATGATAACTTACAAAGTGGAGTTCCCAAAAATGAATTACGTTCATCTTTTGTATCACATTTATAAGTGCGTATTTTATTTTTTAGTTGTAAATCAAACGTTTGCCGTCTTTGTCAGACTACCTTGTCAAGATTAGTGCCTAGAAAACAGTTTAAAAAAGGTACAAGAAAGATAAAACCTTTAGTGAAAAAATAAAAGAATGCAGTAGACAAAAAACGGAACAAATTTATTTAATGGAATATTCCCAAAAAATTGAACTGCGCAGTACGTACGAGCTGCATACTGCCGGCTTACAATGTATGCGAGATTGTATCCGAGCTGCCTACTTTCGACTTACAAAGTATGCGAGATTGTATTCGAACTGCCTACTGATACCTTACAATGTATATTAGGAAGTAATGAGCTTTTGTTGGATGAACACCACACTAGCTCGCTTACTTTGTGTGCAGGTGGTAGGCGTTCACTCTACAAATGCGGCAATGTGTATGAAAAAGTATACTAGGATCGTATATGAGATGGTGTGCATTACTGACTTACAAGTGTGCATCGGATCATCGCTTCTGTAAGCGAAACTTTGGCCGCTGGGTATTGGACTAAAAGAAAAACATATTTCATTGAAGAGAGCTGAACTAAAAAGAGCATTCTCTTAAAAGAGCTCATGAAACCAACTCTAAAGAGAAGGATAAAATTTTAGATTGCTCGTAGTCAGTTCTAATGGATGCTCAATTCAGAATAAAAATTCCATTCCTTTCTGTCCTTAAATTATTCTTAATCCAACCAGCAAATTATTCAACCAAACTTAAAATGTTGAAGAATATTTACCAACTTCGATGCTACTTTCCCACAATAAAATTTAAACTGCACGAATTTGTAATCGGTTGGTGTTTATGCAACCCTAAATACAGAAAGCTGTATTCTGATTTTTTGAGTGTTATACTGTGCGTTGTCTGCTTTGAAATTTCAAAACACACCAAAATGCGGGAAAATCGCATTATTTCAACAAAAACGCACCAAATTTAGAACTTTTTTTCATTTAAAAACCCCCATTTTGTATTATAGAAAGCATAATATTTTTATATTAATAACACGATGATGAAACAGCCTTTTAACCGACTAGTAGGCAAACAAACAGGGTCTGATAGCGCTGGCTGATCATCAAATTCGTTTAATAACTAGAACTTGTGTTTGTCAAACTTGGCATCTATTGCGATTCTGGTACTTTTATTAAGACAATTTACAATAATTATAATGATATTTTATCAAATTTATTACTCAGCAACTTAAATAAATAATTTTATGATATTCAATTCAATTGCTAATTTTATTGCTTAATCGTCTTTAAAATTATATTGTAGGAATACACAGTCATTACTGCAAGGCATGAAATACCTATATCTTTTTATAATTTACGTTTATCGGATCACTAATAGTTAAAGAATCGCACTAAAAGCCATCAATCTCGTGTAATAGCCATACTATCTAACAAAGAGTAAATTTGATTTCTGTTTTCGTAAGCGAACAATAAAAATCAGTTGGCTAGTGTGGGAGTCTTTTAAAGAATTTATTAAAAATTTGCCATAATTGTAACAAATAAAAGGTGAAGGTGTAATTTAAGGCAGAAGATTTTGGAACAATTTAAAATTTTTATTAATAATTTGGTAATGTATCAGCTTCCATAGCAGTGAGTAATTCACACGTTATCATAAATCTATTCAGTGCCTGCATTTATTGTAATTTGACAAACTTGGCTTGACCGTTTAACAGCAAAAGACTATATAAAAAAGCAGCAAATTTTGCAAACCGAAATGTATGTGAACAACAGCAAGATTAACTTGCTTTATGCATATACCTAGTTCCTTCCCGTTTGTACGGGTGTGAATTATTTTCAAAGTGCGACTCGGTTAGTCAAAGAAAACTAAACATTTTGTTTAACAATATTATAAGGTATGTGTACGGATTGAGAAGAATTGATCACGTTTCATCTGTCTTTGAAAGCCTATATGGGGTTAGTTTTGATAACTTATTAAAAATCCGTACCCTGGTTTTTTGCATAAAATAGTTCACACTCGTATCCCTAACTACTTATATGAAAAACTTCCATTTTTTCAATCGCCGCGAAACCGAAACATTATAATACCTCGATACCAATATCTAGTGTCCGAATGGCAATTTTACATACATGCTACCCGACTTTGGAACAATCTACCACTATGTCAACAGTTGAACAGAAATGCTAACAGTTTCAAAAATTTTTTATTAAATTTTCTTATATAATCATATAAACTGTTTTTATGGGTATTTTTATAATATTTTTAATTCATTATGTTTGTATATTTTTTTATAATTTTTCTTTTCTTTTAAATTTAAATTTTTGTTGTATTTTAACTTAATTTAATTCAATAATTGCGATTTCGCATATACCGTTTCTGTACTATAAATATAAGATTAAATCTTGTTGTACAGAAAATAAACAAATAAAATTAAAAAAAAATAATAATAATATTCTATGTTTTCCACGTGTTCTGATTGTGCTCTACAAAGTGATATGTAAGAATTTTGGACACTTTAATAAACTTTTTGTACATTAAAACAAAAAGATAAGTTGGATATGATTTGGTGCCACTGAAATTTAAAAAGCGCAAAAAAATGTTAAAAAGCATAAAAACGGTGCGAAGCGCACCAAGTTGACAACGCTGGTTACACTCGTATATGGCTAGACACAGTGGCAGAAAGCTAAATGTGGACATTGAAATTCAATATATGTAAGCACGTATGAACATATGAAATCATAGCTTACCTGTTTATCTTTTAAGTTTTATTTAATTAAGGCTTAAATATGATAATGTAGGACTATTTCGGAAGGATCGTGCCTTTTAAAGCCTGATCAGACTATTACACAAGTATAAATACTTTCATTCGATTTTGTAAGATAAAAGTCTAAATACATTTCTTGCGACTGCCAAAAAGTCCAACGTAAATTAGAATTTGCATTCACAACAAATTTGAGTAGAAAAGAAAACAGTTGTTCGTTTTTTTTTTTTACAAAACAATAAATTGTGATTATTTTTCGTGTAAAATTGCAGTGATCAATATTTTTAAAGAAAAAATATGTAAAACTTTTTAGTTTTGTTCAGCAAATAGATGTGTTAACGTAAAACTTTACACGGCATTATAGGTGCGCTATTAGCCGTAGGCGATAGACGTGCCGGCGCTTGAAAATCTTCGACAGTTAAAATAATAATTATGTAAAACAGATCCAAATTCAATAGCACAAAAATATTTTATGTTGCACATATAGAATGAGCAAAATGCATTTATAAATGACAGATAGATTCCAAATTTTGAGCTTTTTTATAACGACAAAAAATACTATCAGTGACGGCACCCCATCGGCTACAAAATAACCGATTACTCAATTTTAAAACAGCTGGTTTGCTAAGGAACACAACCCTTATCCAATGAAAAGTATTATCGTTTCGTAAAGTTTCAAAAAACAACAAAATCGTATGGGATGTCAAATCTATATCGTATTATTTTTCGTAAGTATGAGGGATTGCATTCAGACTATCAGACTTGCACGTATTATTTGAATTTTTGACAAGTATTAATACACAGTATACTAGTCTGAATTGGGGTTAAGCTCTTATTACACAATCTTTGTATAGAAATCAGTGCAATAACAGCTTAAAAAACTTGAACATTTTATTATAAATAAGACAGTTAATTAATAAACAATTTCATAAATACGAGTATGTGGCTATTTGCTTCTTATTGATCATTACAAATGTTAAGATCCATCCTATAGTTTTTGTAGTCTTGCAAGTTGTTGTTCGGTGCGGCTGGTCCGTATTCATTTAACATTTGGAAGCTTTATTAAAGCAAGTCTGCTTATGTAAGATGAAAGACTTACGCCATATCTCTAATTCAGATCACAGCAAACAGCAAAAGCTGGACTAAGCATTAAAGTATTGCTCACCACCACAAAAAACGCAGTATAAAATTCTTTCAGATTATTCCAGAAAAATTTGCTGACGCCACCATAAACAAATGTCAAAACATACATACGTATGTATATACGTACATTCAAATTTACCAATTAATAGACATGCTTACCTTTTTGCGAATTGCTAATGAAACTTTGCACCAATTACCTATGAAGTTGAGAACTTCTTGAACAATCCAGACAATATTCACTTAAAAATTATAATTTATTTGTTAATAAAAAACGTTCATACTATATGCGTTAACTCTTGTACATATAATTATATTTTTCTCCGCAAAACTTTTCGTCTGATCACTACTTAATTTTGACGGTTTCTCAACTATGAAGCTTACAGAGAAAATTTTATGATCAAGCATTTTTATACCGTTATAATTCGCTTGGGGTTTCTTTTTTTTTTAGTAACCAGTAGTCAAGGTGCATTAACGTATACACGGTGGCAGCACTAGAGCAAAATTACAACAATACAACAAAACAGGCATCTGGTAAGCTATGTTTATCAAAAATATTTGTAACTTTTTTTGCAAATATAAACTATGAATGTACCTTTACATAATTATAAATTATATTTATTTGAATTATTTATATGTTCACAAAATAATTTTTATATGTTTAATTCAGAATATAACACCAAATTCACTTTCAAAAATGTAAACAATACATTTATAGCTTACTATATTGCCAGTAGCAAAAAATTGTCACATGCCGTAGTGCTGCCACCGTGTATACGTTAATGCACCTTGCCAGTAGTTATCTGACAATAAAGGTTGCCACATTTTTTGTGTTTTTGCAAGGATTACCACATTTATTTATCAAAATGAGTTCGTACCTGCTTTATGTTGCATATAAATATTTCTGCGTACATAAACATGTTTTTGAAATTTAACACATTGATTATATATGTAAATAAGAGTGATTAATTATCGCATACATTATGCGTTAGTATAACTATGTGTTTACAATAAGACGTTTTTTTCAAATTCAATTTCACTTTATTTCCATACTATTACATTTTCATATAATTAATTTTCAATAAACAGTTCAAGATAATTATCTTTTTCTTCTTAGTTATTAAGTTATTAGTTACAATATTAATAAATACATATTCAATATTTACAAAATTTTTATTTATTTGGAGCTAAAATTTTTCAAAAACCTATTTGAACGTTTAGTTTTTTAATAAAAAGGCTTATCCTAGAAAACAATACGTAAGATAAACTAGCTCATTGATATGTTCAAACTCTGAGTTCTGGCATTTTATACTAAAATTGTTATTAAGTCTGACAATTTCTCGCAGTTGAATAAAACCATGGAAGCTTATAGATTAGTTTTAACAACTTGTTTGTGCTATTTGCAATTCTTTTAAATGACAATTTGCACTAGTCGACCATACAGGGGCTGCATAGTAAATTATGGCATGGAAAATTGATTTAAGTATTATCTTTTTATTGGCTAAGATTAGGGAAGAGTTCCTGTTTAGAAATGTGTAAAGAATTCTTGTAAGTATATTTACTTTATTAACAATGTGAGATATATGTTCATGGAATTTTATTTTCGGGTCTAATATAAATCCTAAAAAATTATAAATAGCTTGTTTTCTATGTTTCCCAGCTATCTATATGTCGACATTTCATAGGAACTACCCTAATCATCAGTAGACTTTGGAAATTTTTTGAAAGATATTCTCAAACTTTTTGTAATAACCAACAATCATATGACAGTTAGAATATAACACAACATCCAATCATGTGTATGTGTGTACTGTGAGCGTTAAAAAAACTAGTACAAAAATATTTCTTAAAATATTGCTTTTATTTCAGCCTTTTTATTTATGATAAAATTTTACTTTTAAGTATATTTAAATCAATATTCAGTTCTCTACCTTATTCTAAACAAAACAGTAAACAATATCTACAACAGAAGTTTTACAACAAAACTAAAAAAATTTCATTGTTTACGCGTCAGAAAGAAGGGTACAAACTAAGTACATATTTTAAAATGAAAGTAAAATCAATTTAGTATTTAGCGGATTTTCCTTTTGCCTTTACTACCGCATTTAGTCTTCTGTACATCGATTCTACTAATTTTGTAAGTTATACTAGGTGAAATTTTCTGGCTTTCCTCCATTATAACGAATTTCAGCATATCCTTATTGCCTGTTGTCCTTTTTCGGATTTTCGGTCCAAATGTTCCCACAAATGTTGAATTGGATTTAAAAGTCCAGTGATTAGAGAAGTCGTTCTCCTGTTGCAAAATCTAAGACCTTTCCAACCCCAATATCTCCACACTGTATATATGTATATATATATATATATATATATATATATATATATATATATATATATATATATATATATATATATATATATATATATATATATATATATATATATATATATATATATATATATATATATATATATATATATATATATATATGCCGATTTTCCAACAAAAAGTATGGAACAACAAAAGTATGTGATGTCATACAAAACGAATTTAAGCAAACTAATTGCAAAGTACTTAAATAAAGATTTAAAAAACGCGCAAATATCGAAGTGTGTACATTGAAAAAAAAAAAAAAATAACAACAAATGGAAAAACATTACGATTTTAATAAATTATGAAACAACAAAAGCAAAATAAATAGCGGCAGCAAGATTTAAAAGCAAAAGAAATTTCATAGAGACAATTCGCCAAAAAATAAAAAAAGCAACGTTTTTACACATATCAGTTTTAACAACTACGACCATGTATAAATAATTGAATAAGTGGAATGTGAATAAGCCTGAATATGTGTATGTGTGTGTTATCATACACTAACGCATAAAAATCAAACACACACACACACACACATCCATGTACGAGTATAATACTCGTTTATGGACGCATAATGGAATCCTTATGCATACATTCAGGAACATTTATTTTTATATGCAAATAAATTTCGCAACGAATAAATTCAATTTAACAGCCACGAAGGGTGTAAATGGTGCAACCAAATTATATCTACAATCAGTATATGTGAGTAGATAAATATGTATGTGTATGTATATTTTTATGCTTTAAAATTCAATTGGATGAAATTAATATTATTTTTGTTAATATTATTTTTGGAATTTGAAGTTTCTGTTAAAATTTATTATATTTGTCGCAATAACAGCATAGAAAAAATCTCTGATCTCTAGACATCTCAACAGTGGGGAATATTGGCCTTTATTTTAAGAGTCGTGAACGTAGTCTCATTTAAATGACGAAGAAAATTGCCCTTAGTTTACTCCTTGGCGAAAAACTTAAGTAAAAAGTCAAAAAGTTGTAAACTTTTTACATTTCCCTACTTTAGGTTTTCTTGGCTGTTTAAAATAAAAATTGCTTCTGCTAAAACTTCTGAAAACCGGAAGTCGTATTCTAAAACAGAAGAAAGGGAATTTACTCCGAACACTTTTACAGTGCATACAACCACGGTTGCCTATTTGATGATTTATAGTAATTTTAATTAGTTTTGGCATATTGTCGATATAAAGCCTTTTTTTGACGACATTTTAACTTTCATAAATTTCAAGATTAAACTATGTTTATATTGTACACACTTTCAGAAGTTAACTTATATAAAAATAAAAGTAATATTTATGGAAAGGCGATAATACTTAAAACTGTGAAATCAATTCGTACTCTACAGTCCCATAAAAATAATTTAGGTACGAGCATAGTTGGCACTAAAATAGATATAAAAATATAACATTTACATTTATTTTAAATTCCCGGTTAATCGTATTTAAAACTCTGATTTATTCGATATTTGAAAAACTGCCATCTTAAAAACCCCGGTTTTAGTAGAACCAAACAAACTGTTAAAAACGGTCGAATAATAATCGTTCAATCGCTCTAATACAAAAGGATTAAGTTTTCAAGATCTAATAGAGGCACAAAATAAACTTTACTCGTCACTTAATTATCTCACAAAGATACTACTTTTTAAATGCTATTCGTCTCTATATAAAAGTTTTTAGAATTCCGAAACATTTTAATTTTGCGCTTTTTATACCTTCTACAAAAATGTAAAGGGTATATATAAGTTTGTGATTCCGTTTGTAATTTCTTCATTCTGACATCCCTGGTACATAAGTTAATGATTTATAAATAATTGGTTCAGAAACATTCCCATTATCTGATCTTCCTCTTATGTTGAATTGTCTTATCAACTTGCAAATGAGTTCATAATAAAAATATTAAAATAAAAAAAATATATACTATGAACAATGTTAATGTTACTACTGTTTAAAAAATTTTTTCTCTATGTATAATTTGTTTTTTGTTACATCAATTTGTTTTCAATTTTATAAAAAATTTTTAAACAAAAATTTTGAAATTTTCCTGAAGAAGACACACAATGAAAATGAAAATTTCCTATATCGGTTCATATCACTCTTTTATTGCAACATAGTCATATCTCAACAAATTATCTCTTCGAGTTAACAATACAGAATTGGTAACAGTACTATATTTTATATTGTACCTAAAACATATTCAAATTACTTTAAAACTGTTTCCTTTAGAAGATATTTTCAAAAAAAATTTTCTAAGATTTGTATGGAAATTAAAAATTTGAAATATGTGTTTATCGAAACAAGCTTTTTTTTAGTTATGACCTTGTTGCGATAAAAAAAAACAATATATACCCGAGTTTTAGCCGATTTTTCTATAAACCAATTTTTTTTTTTTTGTTTAAAAGCGGTTACTAAAATACAGAAAATGAAAATTTCCAATATCGGTCCATATCAGTGTTGCCAGGAGTAGGGATTTTTCTCTTTTTGTACAGATTTATATGTTTATTTCCGCATGTAGGAAAAAGGACAGATTTATTAAATTTTCATTATTATTTATTATTATACTATTATAATTTTGTCGACTATGAAGAAAAATCGTTCCCCAATTTCGATATCGATGCATTTTCATCCAGTTTTTTACAACGTTAAACATTTTAACAACAAATATTTCCCAATTATGCCAAAACTATTAAAATCGTACTAAAGGTGATGACAGTTTTTTTTCTATAACTACCAACGGATGTGCAAAAAGAGAAAAAACTTAAACCGCGAAGTTTCAAATTCCAAATGCATTTTGAAATCTCATTTGCAAGCTTTTTAATTAAATGCATACATTTTAGATGTACGAGTCACCGTACATCTAAAATGTATGCAAAGTTTTAACCTCATTAAAAACCTTAATCACAAAAATCTCCTAACTAAGTATATTAAATGATTGGATGTCTATATATCGTTGGTCTCAGTAGAAAGACCTTAACTTGCACTTTTCCTGAACTTAAGTTTTTTTTAATGATTTTAACAAATTTCACATAAATACACCTCATTAATGGAATAAACAACAGGCTTCCCCAAGTAATTATACAATAAAATCGCATATTAATGAAACTAGTTTCTGCTGTGTTTTTTCCAAATCCTGCAGAGCTTCATTTATGTTAACTTTGTGATATTCTTATTTATTCCATCACAAAATGCATATACCAGTTCGAATTAGAATGTAAACCAAGTCACTTAAAAGAATTTATTTCTATTGCTAAGCACATACATACATTTTCAATCATATAAATCGTTTAAGTTATATTTTTACACAAATTTTTTTTTAGTAAAAAGTTCTACCGGTTTGAATTTACAATAGTTTGAATTTACAAAAAATAAAAATCGTATTAATATAATTTAAAAAATGTAGGGAAATATTTTTTTGATTTGCTATGGTAGGGATTTTACAAAAAATCTCCTGGCGACACTGGTCCATGTATACTCTGATATACTCTAAACTGGTTTTTCTATAAAAATGTGGCGTAAGTTAACTAAAACAATGTAATGAAAGGATTACAAGGCAAAAAAGTTTCTTTCCCCGACATCGGTCCATATATATCCGAGCCAATTTAGTTCAAATTTGTAATATGTACTACATATTTACGTGATTAATGTGAAGGATATTTTACCAAATATACTACACTCTTAAGCATTAAACACATTGAAGCCAGTGAACAACCGACTTCAATATGTCAAATATAGAATACATACATTTATATGCGAACATTTATTTTGACAACATCAATAAGACACGACTGCAGGTTGTTGTCCATACTAATTTCTTTGGCCCAGACGAATTAAACTAATTTTTATTTTTCTTGACTACAAAATAAAAACAGTATGACTAATGTGTATAAAAATATTGGATATATTTTATTTTCTAATATAACATAAGAAAACAACAAAATTTAAATGCTATTTTAAATAAATGAATGAATTTATTGGTACTATATTGTTATATACTTATACCGAAAACAAGAAATCTTAATTTTATTAAATGAGTAGGATGTGGTTAGATACATATATACCAGTTAATTTTACATCACATACGAGTAGTTTTAATTGCAAATTTTTGAAAAAAAATTTAAGAGATTTTGGGTCTACATTAAAAAAAAATCGGTAAATTGACGTAAAGTTTCATTTCTTTAATACAGTTCTCATTATAGACCAGAAGCTATATCCGATTATATTTTCAACTTTGAAGGCCCACCTAATTTGAATTAATAGTAGCAAACGAAAACTTTGTTAAGTTAATATATTCTTTTAACACATTATTTTTTTAGACAGAAGGCCTTTTTCATGAAAATTTGATATAAACAGACCTTGTTCCGTAAATCAATGAAATTTTGTAAAGCTAAAAACTTTAACGTGGCCACACTGATGAATACTTTTTTGAAAATGAATTTATGTTGCTGCCGTGTTAAAAATAACTCAGTAGAGCACTACGCGACTACAATTGCCGGTTGCAGCATATGCTGTTGTGCAGTCCTGCAGTCTGCTGTGTTCTATGTGTTTAAAGCTTTACTTGTTTTTATATTATATTTTTATTAATTACTGTATGTTGTTTTACTGCCTGAAATGTAAAATCTACTATAGTATCAACAGTATTGTTAAATAAGATTAAGTCATGTTGTACATTAATTTTCCAAAATAAATTAATAATTAAATTTTTGGTTTGTACATTTGTACAACGGGTTATAGTTCAAGTTTTTTCCTTTCTTAAGAAGGATTTTTTACAATACAAATCTGCTGTGATCAATAATTTTGATTGAAGAAGACAAGAAAAATAATAATCAAATCTTAAGCTGGGGGACAACTAGCTGTTTCGTAGTCGCTACACTACTCATCAGCACCCACTGGGATTTGAACTCGGGTCATGACGTATCATGATCTGCTGCTTTAATCACTCAGCCACCGAGCATTTAATTATTTTCTACCTATATTCATCTCATATAATATAAATTAATATAATAAATTAATAATCTAAAGATCACAAAACGCTGATTTCAAAAGCCAGTTACTTTTTTTTTTAATATTTTTACCAATAATATTTGTAGGAAACATTGTAAAAAGTAAAATTTTTTTTATGCTTAAATAATTCTGTTATTAAAACAAAGAATTTCAATAACCCTTGATGAATGTTCTATTTATATCCACATAAAATTTTGTTTTTGGAAAGTTTCTTCCGTTGATGGACCCACTCGCATCATCATCTTTGCAGTATTGGATGTGTGACATCGTAAGCTACAAAGGATCCATAGCACATCTTATTGGTGGTTTATATAAAGACCCATGTAGTATGATATAAAGACCGATCTGGTATTAGAAAACATTTCAGCTATACAAGTATATTAAATAAAATATTTTTCTAACGTTTCACAAGGGCCTAAATGAATTTCAAAAATGTGACCACTTTCAAAATTCTTTGTGAAGTGAAAAGAGCTTTACAGAATAGAATCAGTGTTTATTTCTTCGTTTACCCGTAATTTTTATGAGGACAAACACAAACACGTTTATGTTTGTGCGAGTGTGTTTGTGGTTAAAATTAATGCGGGTGGTGTGTGAACTAAGCGGCTTAAAAAATCCATTCATTTTCACATAACTGAATTTGTCACAAGTTGAAGTAAAATGTTTGCTGTTATTTCTGTTAAGCTTTTCTTGTGTATCCTTAAAAGCGATGTAGTTGTTGATTTTACACAAAAACAGAGGCTGTTTATTGCTTAAAGAGGAGAAAATTTTATAATTTTCTGCTTGATAAAATAATTATTGTAACACTGAAAGACTGAAATACTACCACAAGTTCTTGACTTTATTGGCAGCAAAGATTATGAAGATGATCTCACTCTGCTCTTATGTATATTATATTAATGCTTTCAGTTTTCTAAAAATTTCAAACAGATCTGACAACTATATGAACTGTTAACATTTGTTGGCAGATACATTAATAGTTAGACTTTTCTAGAAATGAAATTGTAAGATTTTTTGCGATCATAAATTGATAATTTACCTCTAGGTGGGGCAATATTACGTTGCTTGACTGTACATTCCCAGCAGCGACTTTCATTTTTCTTCAATGATGTGTGCAACACTTTGTTTTACAATATATACTACCGCATGTATGAAGTTCCCAAAAATGAATTTTGTTCATCTTTTGTATCACATTTATATGAAAGAGTATGTCATAAATTTTTGTAGTTGTAAATCAAACATTCGCCGGCGTTTATCAAATGACGTTGCAAAAATTTTATGTAACAAATTTAGGGCTAAAGGTAGGTTAGGTTGTACAGGCCGCCAGTTTCATGAAACCAGCCCTCTAGGTCCCGTTGTGTTGCCTGAGATAGGAATGCAGCCTATGAGACATACACTTCCTCCGACGGTTCAGATTCAAACCAACCCGAAAGCCGGATAAAGGAGTCCAGGTCGTTCACTCCGCATACCGATATATCTGCTAACCCGTGCAGCATCGATCCGCCTAGATACAGCACTCTGTAGAGCAGAGAGCCGGACACCAACAGAGGAAGAGCTCAACACTCTCTTCCTCGTCCTCATCCCTCCAACTTCTATAGAAATCATTAAATGGAAGATTTAACATTCTACTATGCGTCTCTATGTGAGAATGTCCTGTCAGCATTCCCACCAAAGTACGCAACCTTTGCCGGAGAAGACCCCCCAGGACCGTAGTCCTCATAAGAACATACGCAAGCCATGTTAGCCTCGCTACTCAGCAGGTAACCTGACCAGACCAACTGTCCTGTAGAGTCCCTACAAGTTGACACTGCACTTGGTTCCTACAGCTTTTAAGCGGGACTCCTACCATCGTATCCATGTTCCCTCGCTGTAGCCCGGCTTTCGTCAGTTCATCTGCCACGATATTTCCGGTTACTCTACTGCGCTCCAGGTAAAGGTAAGAATGCCTAGATAAAATTATACAAAATAACTTAACGCAGTGTAAAATATTAATGAAATGTAAAATATTTGATGAAAAAAGAAAAGAACTTAATAAACAGAAAATAAAACAAAGTAATTTTAAGGAATATTCCCGAAAAACTGTGCTTGAAGTGCGCAATACGTCTTCGACCTGCTTACAAAGTAAGCGAGATTGTACTCGAGCTGCCTACTGCTGACTTGCATAGAATGCGAGGTTATATTCGAGCTGGCTACTACCAACTTAAAACGTATGCGACATTGTACTTAACTTACAATATGTGCGAGGAAGTAATGAACAATTCACTACCTTGCTTACTTTGTACGCTGTTGGTAGGCGGTCACTCTACAATTGCGGCAATTTGGTTGAAAATGTATACTAAGATCAAACTAGTATATGAGGTGGTGTGTGTTAGTGACTTAATAGTGTGCACGAATCATTGCTCCTGCAATCGAGACTTTTGCCGTTGGGTTATTATAAGATATAACAAACCATCTCTATATAGTTTTCTTTGTCGTATGGTATTAAGATGATCTTTTTATCAAACTTTCTTCTGACAAAGTGTAAATTGACTGAATTGAAAGAAATACGCTTAAACTGAAAATCAGCACCGGTATATGAAAGCGATTTAAGAGTTGCAAATGAGAGCTGAAGAGCGGGAGTCTTAAATAAATAAAATATTACAGACAAATTATAAAATATGTTTCTCTGAAATATAAATTTGCTATTTATTTTCATTCCTTTAAATTAATGCGTGATTATTAAAATCTCCCAGTAGGATACTTCTTTATATTCTGGTATATAATCCTAAAGCATTCGTATACTAAAGAAGCAATAATTGTACTAAATTAAACGTTTTCTAATTCAAGTAATTTCAATACAATTGCTCTCCTTATTTATGTGATTTATGCTAAAACGCCTTTCAAATTAAAAATAATCTTAAAAAATCAAATCAAAGCCAGATCTAAAATCCGTAAAAATCTACGAAAGACAATTAAATTGTTTATGACAGTGTTATCGTGTTTACGAACATTTGGTTTCTCTGCTTCTTTAACACTCCTTCCCTTAAGTCAAACAAACAAAGCTTTTTTATTTTCTGCATCAAGTGGCGGAATTAATAATAAGGCCATATCCATGTATTTTTTGTATTCCGCTTGTGAAATTGGTTCGAGTACATGGAAATGAATTACTTTTTACTTTTCAGTTTAGTTCGTGCCGTTTCTTTGTATGTTTCTTATTTCAAATTACTGCTAAAGCTAAGTAAGGGTGGCAAAAAAAAAGTATAATACTAAAAATATATCATTTGCACCATTGACTTTAAAAGAAAATCGGAAAAAAATAAAAATCAAATTTAATTTGAAATAAAAGCTAAGCAATCACAGACAACTTAGTAGTACGGCTGCCTTGAATTTGGCTTATAGTTAAAAGAAACAGAGTTTCTCATGCCTGAAACTAATAGGAAAATATATGGTTTGGATGACAATATTCGAAAAGCAACAACCTCTTATGCTTAAGAAAACTACACTGCCCGCCACTTGTATAAGGAATCAATTTTTTTTTAGCTTTAATTAAGTGTATCTCCTAAGTTTAAAGTTCAGAAAAAAAATAATTTTTTGCACAACCAAATTTTATTCCTGAAGAAATAAAATATATGCATATTTTGTTATACTAAGATTATGCATTTATTTACAGACATGTATTTTTTTTGGCGCTTTTTTGTGTGTCACTTGAATAAGCAATACTTTTAATAATAAATATGACAGTAAAATAAAAATGACAGGAATTTTTTCGAGCTTGAGGCTCAATTGTTAATTTTTATTTTAAAATTTCCAATATTTCGCTACACCACTGGGTAGCCTCATCAGAGATTTAAATACGAGTATTTTTTTTTTTTTTCGAAAGAACTCTATAACTAACACGTATTTTAGGTGACGAAACCCCCTATTCGCAATTAACTTTTTAGCTCCGGCGCAACATAAATTAAGAAAACGTAGAAACGGATGTACCAACTAATCAAAAAGCATTTTTTTCTTTGGTTGCAAAAATGGTGATTTGCTGCTTCAAACATTTGCGAACGTTAACTTTCGATATCGTGAAACAAACTCTTAATCAAAGTTCAATACTATCATGCAAACAGACCAGCATAACAATTAGTGTTCAATATTTCAATTTTACAGTCGCAGTCATTTCTGTAGCGAATACCAAATATATGTATTTCTATTCCGCAGATATAATATTCGCAAATACTTCAGCATGCCGAGCAATTTTTTATAGTCTTCAAAATATCCATTTATTTTGATACACTCCGGCTTATATTAAAAATCTTATATTCACAAGCCGCTATCTTTTGAAATTTTTAACCGGTTGGAGAATGTTCTATTTTTATACCCTTCGCAAAAATGTAAAGGGTATATATAAGTTTGTGATTCCGTTTGTAATATCTACAATTTTCATTTGCGATCCTATAACGTATATATATTCTGAATCAGTATTAATGGAAAAGTCGATTAAGCGATGTCCGTCTGTCTGCCGTTGGAATACCGTTTCTGAGAAAACCATTAAACTTAGAAACTTATTTCTTTCACCATAAAATCGGTTTACATATAGCTGAGATATATCCAAAATTCCGAAAAAACCATTATTTTTGCAATTTTGTATGAAAATTAAAAAAAAAAAATTGTTTGTTTTGCTTCAAACTTCATATGGCAATTACAAGGCAAACAGAACTTTCTCCCGATATCGGTCCATATATATCCGAGATATAGCCAAAACCAATTTTTAATGAATATGTCGCGTAAGCGAACTTAAACAACTTTTTTTTTTTGCTAAACAGCAGTTCTACTTATAAAAGAAGGTTACTTAATTAGAGAAAATGAAAATGTCCGATATCGATCGATATATACCCGAGATATAGGATCAACCGATTTTTTGACGAACATGGTTTTTATTTTTGCTTAAAAGGAGTTCTCGTTGTAAAAGAAGACTACTAAATTACATAAAATGGAAAATAACCGAGATATAGCTTAAACCGATTTCTCCATGAAAGATTTCTTTTTTGGAATGGTGATTATAAAGCAAAGATGTTTTTCCCCGATGTCGGTCAATATATATCTGAGCATATTAAGTTCTAACTTGTAATATATACTATATACACGTGACTATCGCGAAGGGTATTTTAGATTCGGCCCAGCCGAATATACTACACTCTTATTTGCTTCTTTTTTTTTTCTTTTTTATACCCTTCACAAAAATGTAAAGGGTATATATAAGTTTGTGATTCCGTTTGTAATTTCTACAGTTTTTTTTGCGACCCTATAAAGTATATATATTCTGAATCAGAATTAATGGAAAAGTCGATTAAGCGATGTCCGTCTGTCCGTCTGTCCGCTGTTCAAATACCGTTTCTGAGAAAACCGTTAGACTTAGAAACTTTTTTCTTTCACCATTCTTTTACCCCATCGATTCGTGGGTTTGCTATTGAAATTCAGTAATATCGGTCAACGTATAGCTGAGATATATTCAAAATTCCGAAAAAAGCCATTTTTTTTGCAGTTTTGTATGAAAATTTTTGAAAACAAAAAATGTTTGTTTTGCTTCAAACTTCACACACTTATTAAGCATAGTGACCTAAAGTCAAAAATTTTTTTTTTCAGATATCGGTCTATATATACCCGAGATATAGCCCAAATCGGATTTTTTATGAAAATGTCGCATAGGCGAAGCTAAACAACTTTTTTTTGCTTAAAAGTAGTTCTGGTAATAAAATAAGGTTATATAAATATGGAAAATGAAAATTTCCGATATCGGTCTATATATACCCGAGACATAGCCTAAACCGGGTTTTTCATGAAAATGTCGCGTAAGCGAACTCAAACAACTTTGTTTTGCTTAAAAGCAGCTCTGGTAATAAAGTAAAGTATACCCGAGACATAGCCTAAACCGGGTTTTTCATGAACATGCGGCGTAAGCAAACTTAAAAAACTTTTTTTGCTTAAAAGTAGTTCTGGTAATAACATTAGGTTATATAAATATGGAAAATGAAAATTTCCGATATCGGTCCATATATACCCGAGATATAGCCTAGAACGGGTTTTTCATGAAAATGCCACATAAGCGAACTTAAAAAACTTTTTTTTGCTCAAAGGCAGTTCCGGTAATAAAGTAAGGTTATAAAAATATGGAAAATAATAATATCCGATATCGGTCCAATTATACCCGAGATATAGCCTAAAACGGGTTTTTCATGCAAATGTCGCGTAAGCAAATTTAAACAACTTTTTTTGCTTAAAAGTAGTTCTGGTAATAAAATTAGGTTGTATAAATATGCAAAATAAAAATTTTCGATATCGGTCCATATATACGCGAGATATAGCCTAGAACAGGTTTTTCATGAAAATGTCGCGTGAGTGAACTTAAACATCTTTTTATGCTTAAAAACAGTTCTGGTAAGGACATGAGGTTATATAAATATGGAAAATAGAAATTTTTCGATATCAGTCCATATATGCCCGAGATATAGCCTAAAACGGGGTTTTCATGAAAATGTCCCGTAAGTAAACTTAAATAACTTTTTTGGCTCAAAGGCAGTTCCGGTAATAAAGTAAGGTTATATAAATATGAAAAATGAAAATTTCCGATATCGGTCTATATATACCCGAGATATAACCTAAACGGGGTTTTTCATAAAAATGCCGCGTAAGCGAACTGAACTCAACTTTATAATTTATTCCTCAATTACCAAAACCGTAATAAAATCAGAGACCGCATTTATCACGATATTTAACAAACTTGGCTTGATCGATTTTAATAGCAAAACACTCCCTAAAAGCAGTAAATTTTATAAAACGAAATGTTTATTTTTCTTTCGACAGTGTGTATAATATATAACAGTAAGATTTTTTTACTGTCTGCATATAACACGGTACGTTTTTCACGCAAAATGAAACGTAAAAATTTTGGTCACTTGTAAACAATGTAAAAAATTGAAATAAAAAGATGAGTTGAATTTGATTTTGTGCCACCGAAATTTAAAAAACGCACTGAATATGTAAAAAAGCGCACTTCGCACCCACTACAGAATTTTTCGCGCAAATAATTTCAAAAAGCACCAAAAACGGTGCGAAACGCACCGAGTTGACAACGCTGTCGAACAACATCATCCCTTTTTTATGAACACACTTACATATATTGCTGCTGTTATTCGGCAGCTTTCTTCACTTTCGTTTTCATTTACTGAATGTAAGTATATATATGTCGTGTTTTAGGACTTGTGTGTTCCCATCTTTTCGCTTCAGGCGTTAGAGCTGTTTAATGTGGATGTTTAGTTTTATATAGTTATCACTGGGACTTATCGCTGATGAAAAAGTAAAAGTTATTGTGTTTGTTTAATTGAATTTGGATTGTTATAAGCTTAAACATTTTTCTATTTACAAACACACAGCCAGACAAGCACACAGTCGTTACAACACTCTCAAACAAATAACGCTAACAACATTAACTCTGTAGGCCTGGGTATAATAAAGAAGTTAAACAACTGATGTGTGTACTACTATCAAATTTATTATACTAATATTATGACTTGGATCAATCACGGATTGTGTGCATAAAAATGAAAAACGCTACTATCCAGATTCTTAATATTCTAGATTTTTTTTTTGTTTGTATCAACAATTTGTTTAAAACTATTTTACAACTTCGTATTATGGAATATTCTAAAGAAAATTTTGAAAGGAGATTTTCTTTTGCAAACTCGAAACAATTTGTTTCTGAAAATACCTTTAATATATTTAGATATTTAAGATTTACTTATTAAACTGTTACCTAGCACAACACGATGATATCTTATACATGACTGTGCTAGTGCGCAAGTAAATATGTATATACATACATATGTATGTGTGTTATAAATAAAGCGAACATCCCATTTATTGGCCGTCAGATCAACGAAGATCCTAAACGTTATAGATTTTGGATTTGCAATAAATAATCCTTTAGATTGGATGCAAATGGAACCTTCATAAGATTTGTCATCAAATCACTCACCCACATATAATATAATTAGGGTACCTTCCGCCAAGAAGTTAGCTCCCCGTTTAGTGACTTGGACTTGACCGTCACTAGAGTTAATTGGCTAAAAAATTGCTTGATGTGTCAATTAACGATTTTTCTGAAGACCTTAAACTGGTCGTGCAACATGCTACCACTAGCTATATATGAAATACATAGCTAGTGAAATGAGAACAATGGAACTTATTCGTCTAAAATTGATCAATTTCGGTCAGCAAAAAGGTGAGTTAAAAGAGAGTGGTAACTCCGCAGGTCTTCTCGGCTTAAAATTAGCCTACGGAAATGCATAACTGAATTACAAAATCTTCTTAAAATCCAGGGTTTGGCTTCCCTTAAAACATACATGGAAAGCCTAGAGGGTACTCCTCTATGAATATTCCTTGTGGAAAGCGACAAAGAGCTTAAAGAGAAGAAGCAAGCCATCTTTGCGAACTACATGGGCCAGAATCGATTCTGAATGTTAATCATTTGAGAAACGTTTTTGTTACAAATGGTGCAGCTGAACTACCGCCATATGTTGTTAGACCGCCTATGTCTTTGAGACTTAGTCTTCAAGATGTCGAAAACATTATTTGTAACACAAACTCCAGGAAAGTTGCAGATATTGATAAAATTAATGGTAAAATGCTTGAGCAGTCACCTCGTGTAGCTAGAAGAATTCTTCTTTTTATTTTGAGCGCTATTTTACGTTTCGAGTATTATCCTGCAAAGTGGAAGGTGTCTATGATCACTATGATACCCAGGCCAGGGAAGGAGCCCACTAAAGACCAATAAGTTTACTGCCAACAATTTCAAACCTGTTCGAAAAATTGTTAATGGCGAAGTTGACTCCAATCTTGAATGATGTGGGATCTATCCCTAATCATCAATTCAGGTTTCGGGCTACACATAGCACCATAGAACAAGAACACAGACTAGTCAATGTCAGTAGACAAACTTTTGAAGGTAAAAAGTATTGTTCAGCTCTATTCATTAACAGTTCTCAAGCTCTTGATAAAGAGTGCCATAATGGTTTGATGCACAAAATAAAGCTGATTTTGCCTGGAACCACTCACAAGCTTCTGGAAAGCTAATTATACGGCCGAAAATTTGTTATCAGAGAAGGCGACTTTATAATCCTGTCACAGCCCAATCGAAGCAGGAGTTAACCAAGGTAGCATTCTAGGACCTACTTTACGCCTCAGACATGCCAACGAGATCCGGAATCCACACTTTAACTTCGATTGCTCGGGAAATCGTACTACACATTACAGAGAGAACTCGTTTTTCAGCCGTACGCTCCGTCTGTGGAACAAGTTACCTGCCGACGTGTTTCCTGTCTATTATAACGGTGAAAGATTCAGGTCAAATGTTTCTCCTCCCCACAATCTATTTTCTTAGTGCTGATACAATGCACTGCATATGTAGGGGTCATCCCCCAAGTACTGGTCCAAGTTAAAAAAAAATTATAATATTACGGGACAGATAACTCACCATTTGATTAATTGCGACATTCTCAAAAGCCTCAGCTAAAAAGCTCTTTTTGACTCGCCCAATTTGTTGATTTAGTGCATTCAAGGAAAAAAACCCATTAAAAGGAAAAAAAAAAACTTAAAATCGGAATTGAGAAACAGTACTTAACATTTTTAAAAATCTGAAAAATTTGTAGTTATCGGTTTTTTATTAAAAAAGATTTTATGCCTGGTTTCAGTTATTAGCAAAATTAATTTTATATATAATATGTCATAATGAATAAAAAATTGTGCCGCATATGACACAAAAACTACAGTTTACTCTTTTATTTTATCTTTAATCCACAACTTCTATACACATAAATCTTGTATTAAACTCAATGTAATAGTTCATGAAAAAAATATTATTGTATACAAGGCAAAAAAATTAAACATATGATTATATAGATATATTTTATTGCAAATCTAACCAATCATCATTTATAACCCATTCACTTATGTTTCAGTTATACGGTTATACATACATACATATGTGTGTGTGTGTGTGTGTGATTTTTTTCTTTTTTGCAACTTTAAAGCCCACAAAAAATACAATAATTTTTTAATCGACCATAAAAACATCAAATTACATTTTATATAAAAAATATGTGTTAAAATATAAAACGAAAATTTAGTATTTTATTGCAAGCAATTTAAAATATTAATAGCCACAAAGGAGATAGATGAATGAACAAAGAAATAGCCAGACAAACCAATATTCACAAACACATTTTTATGAAAAATGAAGCAGAAAAAAACTCGGTTGATACAAACACACAATAAAGTCCCAGGAGAAGGACCAAACGAACAACGAAACTAACGATGGGAAGGACTATAATAACAAAATTTATTCAATATTACATGAGCACAAATTGTAATTTAATCCACAGATGTCACCATTACAATAAACGTAAAATCATGGTGCATCCCCACAGACTCACTCAAACACACACACACACACATCTCTTCTATACTACTTACACCCCTTTTTGGAATGTCATCTTCAATATGTGAAACATTTCGCACAATTCCCGCCACAATAAGTTTTAGTAAAAATATAAAAGTTTAAGTGGGAAACAAAAGGAACTAAAGCAGGTTATCTTCAAATACCGTTTGACACACTCTTTTAGTTAGAAGACAATGTGTGTTTTCTTGCATGAGAAGGTTTAAACACAGACACGTGACTGACTGCTAGTGCAAAAATAAAAATGAGTAGAAAGCATATATGTATGTACATAACCTTGGAAAACACCATTTGGGAGTTCTAAATACTTGAAATCATTTCCTGCAAATGCATAAAAAAACGAATATTTTATCTGGCGCATTTACATTAAATAAAGAGTTCATATTTTAGAATTGTATTTTAATTTCTTTCATATTTCCTATTGATTTGTTTCAAGTTTGTAGGCTAAAGGTTAAGAAAGGGCGCCGAGAAAGCAGCTGTCAGAAAAGGAATATTTATTGAGAGAATAAGGACCTCATAATAATTTTAATAATTTGAGGTTTTTTTATAAAAAATTAATTATTTTTGTTCCAATATTTCGCTAACAGTTTCTTGGCTTCGCCAGTAAAATTAAAAATCGTATAACTTATGACTTGAAGACAAATATTGTCAACAAACTCTGATTTACAACAAACTCAAACTCAATGAAAAAATACTGATATTAAAAAACTAATAATAACGATTGGAGCAAGTTTGAAAGAGAAGGTCGTTTCATAAAGGTCGTTCAGGAAAATAAGAAATAGGGTAGGAGAAAGAACGGAGCCTTGCAGTACCCCTGAATTAGTCTCGAACTCGTTTGATAAGATCCCATCTATTACAAATCGTATAGCGCGGTCTCTGAGAAAGCTCGATATAAACCGAGAGAAGTCATCACCGACATCAAGAGCAGTAAGTTCTGCCGTAGTGCAGCGTGCCACACTCTGCCATACGCTTTGGAGATATCCAGATATCCTCCAGCTTCAGTCCATTGTTTGGATTGTTTTTTTGTCTCTAGAGTATAGTGGTGGATCCATGTCTCATCAACAGTTATGAAACGACGCTTAAAATCAATTTTATTCCGCTTAAAACGATCCAAACAAGCTTGAGAAATGTTCATTCTTATGCGTTTTTGGTCGACTGTTAACAAATGCGGCACCCATCTTGCAGAAAGCTTTTTCATCTGTAGTTCTTCATGCAAAATTAAATGGACTCGATCATCGATCGAGATGCTATTAGCTATTTCACGCACTTTTATTCGTCGGTCATTTAATACCATATCATGCACTTTGCCTACAATTTCTGTTGTTGTTGCTGTTTTTGGACGTCCACTACGTGGTTCATCTTCCTTCAATGCTTGTATGACCACCGAACCCAGTTTTTTACTGTTGCTTTACTCTTTCACCTAACATTATGAATTTTATCATTATGAATTTTATGAATTTTTTGTCCCGATAAACCTTTTTTATGTAAATATTTAATGACACCACGCATCTCTAATTTTTCCATTGTAAAAAAGTCGTGGATGGGTCTTTTGTGAACACCTGTTTCTATATGAAGGAGTTACCAGATCGAAACAAAATTTAACATGTGTTCATAGCAGAGATGGAAGTTTCCAAAACACTTAACTTTTTTCTGTGTATACCGCGCTTTTTGTGCTAGGCTAAGAAGTTTCTGAACCGCCCTCATAAATACATGATCGTTATACGGAATTGAAAAATTTTCAGGTACGTCACAGCAGAAGTTAACTAAATTACATTTATGTTTTAATTGGGTTGTACGATTTATGTTCAATCTGGGCTACAGGGATCATGTTGCTGGTCATGTGATGAATACATTGGGCAAGAATTTTCAAACGCTCATTGATAGAGTTTTACAAGATTATGAAATATACTATACCTACATATCTTTCAGAAAAATTTGTAGTAAGAATGGCGCTTATTTGGAACCAATTGATTCCATAAGAGTCACGAAATTTTGGTAAATCATCTTCCGAATTTAAACGTATATGTATTAATTATTTATAAAGAGTTTATATCTCGGCTAATTTGCAAATAAGCACATGAAATATCGGCGTAAAAATTATAAAATAGTCTTAGTTGTTCATTTGTGCCATAACCAAATAATGATATTTTTTTATTTTATTTTTTTCTATTATATGTATTTGAGTCTACATCAGTGCAAAAGATGGGGGGTTACAATATGGAAAATTCATATATTTACATAATTATTTTTAATTACATATATATAGTTTTTATATGGATTTAATTTATGAACTCACTGGTTGTCATATGATTTCTAGATTAAGTAGGCCTAAGGGCTTGTAATCTTTTTGCTATAAATAAATAAATAAATATACAATATAAAACTTTTATGTAAAAAATACAATCTTTGCTTGTTTGTTTGTTGCTTTTTTAATTAGATCACTATAAAAAGACTTTTCACAAAAAAAGTTTTTTTACGTATGTATGTATGCCAACTGTGCCTAGAATATGATTGCCGTTTTGTAAATAGAAAAAAAATTTTTGTTATAAAAAATGTAAGCAAATAATATTTTTTCGCATGTTGGCAACAAAAAAGTATCATAAATGTTTGACATATACACAATTAGCGTTTTATAAACCCAATTTTTTACGTAGTCGTCTATGCATTGGCTTGTCGCAAGGGAGCTTACTCGAGTGCTATAAATAGACTGTTAGAAAATTTTTTCCTTCACTTTCAATAAATATAACACCACAAAAATAATATTTTTCAAATGTCAAGGGAAAAATATAAACACAAAAAGGAGTAAAAAAATACAAAAAAATATTTAATAGAAAAGAAATTTGTTTAATTATATCCTGAAACTTTTAATTTTTTCGTGATAATTAAAGTCTCAGATCGTAGAGCTTGGAAAGGTGAAAATGGCCAGCCGGATTGGGGAGGATTCTGGATCATACCCGGCTGAAAGCCTATACACTATAGAATTAAAAAAGTTGTTTTAAAATTTTCAAGTTTCTTTTAATTATTCCATTGACATCTGCAAAAAAAATAATAATAAAAACTATCAGCTGCGCTGTCAATTTCACCTGTTATGAATTCGCCTTGCGTATGTCTATATCAAAGTGAAAAAAAATTCACAGCAGGTTTTATACAGCGTGGCTGATCAATTTTGCTCCATTAAGAAACTAAAATAGCTTTTTGTAAAGTTTATGTAATTTATTTTGTAATAATTCATTTGAAAACTAATACATTTGTATTAAAGTCATTCATGAAGTTTTGAAAATAATTGAATTCAAATGGCCTCCACCCTCGGTGACAAATGTGCGACAGACATCTTATCAAGAAGTTCTTCATTGCTATCTAGAGTGTTGCAGCGGGAATTGTCTTAATTACCAATCGAATGGATTGCTTTAAATTATCCAAATTGTGTTGGGTTTCTTTTGTAAACTTCTTGTTTGCAATAACCCCACAAAGAAAAATCAGGTGCAGTGAGGTCAGGAGATCTGGGAGGCTAAGTGAATGTGGAGCTTCTTGAAATCAGTTCATTGGAAACTTTTTGCCACAATTCTGTCATAACACGCGTGGCAATGTAACAAGTTGCCCAATCTTGTTGAAACCAAAGAGTGTTGAAAGTGATTCTCTTTCGGCGCAATTCTGGAAAGCAAAACTCTTTCAACATCTTTAACTAACGCTCTTCATTGACCGTAACCCGTAAGACCGTTTTCTTCGAAAAAGTAAGGCCCGACAATGAACCTTGAAGATACTGCACACTACACTGTGATGCCAAGTGATTATAATTACATCTGATTGAGTATCTGTGGGTTAGAATTACTCCATATTCGACAATTTTGTTTGTTAACATTACCGTTTAAATCAAAATAAGCCTCGTCAGACACACAAATGCAGTTCAAGACGTTTTCATCCTCTGACACTATTTGAATGATCTTCTCACAAAATTCCAAGCGAATCGGGAAGTCTCTCGGGTTTAGTTTGTTTGCTAATTGACTCTTAAATGGGAATAAGTTTAAACCTTGGTGCACAATTGTCTGCGCTAACTGTCTGCTGACACCCATTTCAGCCGATAAACTACTTGTCCAAACTCTGGGATTGGATTGCATGGCAGCAGCTACAGCAGCGTTAGTTTCCTGCGTCTGAACTGAGCGACCTCGATGTTAAGGCCTTCTTATGATTGTGTAACGCTCGGCAAAATTCTTCACGGGCCTCATTATAGTCCATCTGTTAAGAGGAGTGCAGCCAAACGGTTGCCTATATTATCTTTGGACCGAAACGGACTCTAAACCGAGAAAGCGTTGCACTATCCAAATTCTTGTTTCATTGTCCCAATTCTCTATTTTAGGAATCGATATATAATATACAATAAAAATGAAATAGGTTAGTTACACAGCAGCTTATATCAGCCAAAGTAATGAACTATTACTTTATTCTAAATACATTTGTTAGTTATCTTTACATGCTCTATTTTAATTGAATAACTATAAAAACTCATTAGCAAATATTACCCACTCAAAACGTTTTGACAAATGTGACAGTAAGACAAATTAAATTTGACATTTTTTGAAATAAATCTAAATGCCAAGTTTTTTTTTTGTTCCTGTTCTGATTTGCTGTTTGTTTTTATGACAAAAATACACTCAATCAAAAAACAAGTGTTTACAATAAGGACTACTAATGACAATTAAAATGCCTCGTTTAAAAGTCCTTAACATCAAACAAAAAATATATAAACACATACATACATATCTATATATATGCATATGCACACATACTTACACTCACCCTGAATCCTCCTTGTAACACCATCACCACGTACCACCAGCTAGTTCTAAGGGAGAGTGTTTTACCAAACAATTTGAGCTCATATGTTACGCATAAAAATAAATTATACTGTGGAATGACAGAAAAAATAAAAATAAAAGTTGACATAAACAAGGTCCCCAGAGTACTCTTTACAAGAGAATAAAGCACAAGTATCTTAAATACAATAAAAGTAAAAAAGGAAGAAAACAACTTTCTAACAGAAGCAAGAGCAGCGATATTTCGTCGACAGTTATAATGCTGCTGCAGCAATCAGGATAATGATGATAATAGTAAAGCAATGATGAGAAGGATGTTTTTAAGCTTAAGAGTGGGTGATGGTAGTTTGCTGCTTTGTTTGGTATCTTAAAATGTCATTTTTATGACAGATTTGCCGGCTCGATTACAAAATATAAATGGTTTAGGCTAAACAATTATAAAACGAATACAGAACAAAGTAAAAAAGGTTAAATTCGATAAAAACAATTGGCAATTTTTTGTAGCGAATAAAAAGCTGTTGTTTTGTCATTTCTGCTGCACATGTTTATTGACGAGTATATTTTTGCTGAAATGTCACCAGGGGGCCGGAAGACTTGTAAGATATTATGTGTATTATAGAAATGAAAAAAATACCTAAAATTTTAATATTATCGTAGTTATGAGGTTTGCTTGCAGAGTTTTCGAAGGGATAATCTATTGATTATTCGACAAATTTATAAAATTAGAGCCAATTAAATAAAAAATTATTTCCAATATTATAAATTTTGATACCAACCAAAAAATTATAAACAGCATATTTTTTATGTTCCTCAGCTGTCTATATGTCGACATTTCATAGAAGCTACCCTAATCATCAGTAGACTTGGAAATTTTGAAAGATAATCTCAACAATTCAACAACTATATATAGCAGCAATCTAAATAAATTATGGAGAATTTAAAAAGAAAAATGTTTTAAGAATTCCTTTCAAAACACAAAAAACAAGGTTTTTTTGTTAATTGCCGGTAATTTCGGGTATTTATTTATGTTGACTAGCCTTATAGTTACAGTACAGGATTTTGAATATGTGCAAGTGGTATTCAGATGTAATAGAAATTAGAAAATTAAAATAAGAATAACTTAGAAATTAAACAATTTAATTGAATTAATAAAAGAAAATTGCATAAAAAAGGTTATTAAATGAATTAATTAATCAAAAAAATTAAAAAGAAATTTCCTAAAAGATATTGCGTTGTTGGTTGTCTGTTGATTATTTGGAGGAGCATTCCAAAGACGAACAGCGTTAATGAAAAATTGCCATTCAGAAACAAGTAATCTAAATTTGAGAACAATAACAATAAGATATATTCACAGATATATGGACTTCCTATGGGATCTCCAGCTTCTCCAATTATTGCTGATATAGTAATGGAAAGACTATTGGATAGTACAATAGAGAGATTAGATATAAAACCAAGACTAATGACAAAATATGTAGATGATTTATTTTGTATTATTCCGGACTCAGCAATTGTTTTCAACTTTGAATAGTTTTAACTCAAGCATCAAGTTTACTGTTGAAAAGGAATATAGTTCAAGATTACCATATTTAGATACTTTGATAATTAGGAGAGATAACAAAGTTGTTATTGATTGGTACCAAAAGCCAACTGCATCAGGGGGAATAATTAACTATTTTTCAAAGCATAGCAGAAATATAATAATAAACACAGCTAAGAATTTTGTGGAAAGGGTTCTTACAATAAGTGATGAGGAGTTCCCTGGAAAGAACATTATAAAGATTAAAAACATATTAGAAGACAACAGTTTTCCAGCTGAATTTGCTCTAGATTTGTAAGTCAGTTTAAAAATAGAAATGTACAGAATTTAGTTAACTCATCAGAACCCAAAATGTATAAATCTTTAACACATATACCAGGTTTATCAGAAAGATTAGCAAGGTCTAATATATATAATAAAGAGGGATATAGAATGGCTCATAGAAGCTATAATACGTTAGGTAAATTATTTAGTAAGACTAAAGATAGACTTAATAAATGGACATTTCAAATTCGGTTTATAGAATTCCTTGTCAGGGTAATGACCAAGAAAATTGCAGTAAAGTTTACGTAGGAACTACAAAAAACAAATTAAAAACTAGAATTGCAGGACATAAGTCAGATCAAAGATATAGGGATATTAATTCACAAAAAACAGCTTTATCTTCTCATTGTTCAAAATTGAATCACTCTCCAAAATGAAATCTGGTTAGATGTCAGAAAACAGAAGTGTAAAGGGTTAAGATTTTGTTTAAGATTTTCATTCAAATCTACTAGATTTTGCGTAGATGTAAATGCCCTATTAATGTTAACTCCATAGAGAGTACGCAGAGACTTGGTCAAGTTTTTTATTGTTGTTATATAAGACTTCAAATTTCTTCTCACTTTCGCAGTCTCAATTAGAAAATAATTCACATCCGTACTTAGTCTTACGACTAAATATGCGGTTGCAAGTAATAGTCTATTTACACAAAAGCGAAATCTGCTCGTTCGAGATTTCAAGCCAAATCTATTAGATTTTGAGAAGATTTCGCATACAAAATTAAATCTACTTTATGAGTATTTTGAAATCTATTCAGTACCAAGCGATGCAACTATGATTTTGTTCAAAAAGTACTTAAAAATACTGCGCTGTAACAAAAATATACACTTTAACGTGGTGTATTCATTCTCTGGTCAACAAAAATATACACTCTAATCTGGTGTATTCAGTCTGTTGAAATTGTTTTGTCAAACCGCCATGCACATATTATTCTTGTGAAAATGAAATCTTGCTAGATGTCAGAAAACGGTGGTGTAAACGATGTAGATTCCGTTGTAGATTTAAATTCAAAACTACTAGATTTTGAGTTGGTGTAAGTGCGCTATAAGATTCTTACATTCGATGCTGTAAAATATTGTAATAATGTTCAATGTAATTTTGTCCAACCCGTGTGTTAATGTAGTTTGTCCATGTTAAGGTGCTATTAAACATTAGTCCTAGGTTTTTTTTCGTATGTACAACAAAAATTTTTTGTTTGTTTTCTATTACAATCTCTTTTTCTATTAAAGGAGTAACTGTGTTTGTGAATTAGAAGACATTTAGATTTTCGGGGATTTAAACAAAGTCCGTTTTGAGATGCTCAACGATTTATATTGTTGAGGTCAGAATTGAATTTTACTGGACTACTTAAGTTTAGCTGAACACTGCAGTGCGATAAATGCTGCGGCAAGTCGTTAGCATAAATTGAAAATAATATTGGTCCCAAGAATAAACCTCGTGGTACACCTCTGGATAAAAACAATGGACTAGACGCTTTCTTGTTTATGAGATATGGTGATATAAGCTTTGTAGAAGTAGACGAAAACTTATACAGAGAACTTACTATTGACAACAGTATTAGTTGATCAACTGTATCAAACGCCTTGGAGTGATCAAGTAGAACCAAAAAGTTTATTTTACCATCATCAAGCTCTCGCCGTATGTTTTCCGCGACATCGATCAGAGTGATTATGCAACTATATTCAGGTTATTGCAGGTAGCTCAACTTTATAAACCTCAATTATAATAGCAAGTGTTGTTGCGTCAAACATTACTATTTGTGCTATCAGGAAAGTCCAATACTAAGTTAACAATTGCATTAAAAACTAGGGCTTCTGGTAAAAATTTTGCAAGGGCCTAGCTTCTTGCTCTAAAATTTTTTATATCAAAAATGTAGTGCTAAGTTTATTGAAAAGTTGTCTCTATTAAAATAAAAGTTATATGTCTGTGCTAAACTAAACTAAACATGCATCATTATTAGCGAATAAGATACATGAGAAAACAGCATTTGGTAACTGAATAATGATTTTATTTAACACAAGAATATTAAACTTATTTCCATAAGGTACGGACCAATCATTTTAGAAATTGCAGCCTGTGAGCCGATTTTACTGAGTTTCAATAGAAAACTTATGTTTATCGTGTTACAACAGAAAACCCATGAATCGATTGAGTTATAAAATTGTGAAAGAAAAAAGTTTCATATGGCTGATAGACGGGCATCGCTTAATCGACTTTTATAAATACTGATTTAGAATATGTATACTTTATAGGGTCGGAAATGAAAATTGTGGAAACTACAAACGGTATCACAAAAATACCCCATGGAGAACAGGTTTGGCGTGATGTATGTCAAACTGGGGCACTGTGCTTTCTTGGGCACAGATTTGGTTGCGATGTCCTCTTCGATTCCATATCGAAGATCCTGAAGAGTTACCCGAGCCGTGAAATCATTGTTACTGGCGTTGCTCATTAGTTAAGAGTGAGGGTGAACAAACTGTTTATAATTTTTTGATTGGTATCAATGTTAGAAGCTAATATAGTGGAAAAAAACTCAATTGTTTGAATTTTTGTTTTCTGATTTTTGATACTTTCAAAAAACAAATCGTAGTAACCAAAGGTTGTTCATTTGTTTGAGAGGTGTAAAGAAAGGTAGAGATGTGTGTAGACAGAAAAAGCTTGTTTTTGGTTTTTTGACAGGTATTATTAGAGCATTTTTCTTTTTAAATTCTCTAAAATTTATTTAGATTGTTGGGATACAAAGTTGAAAGTTTAATATCTTGCAAAAATTTCCAAGTCTACTGATGATTAGGGTAGCTCCTATTAAATGTCGACATATAGAGAGCTGGGAAACATAGAAAACAAGCTGTTTATAATTTTTTGATTGGTAATAATGAAAAAAATAATACTAACTTAAACTCATTAATAGAAAGAGAGAAATCAACACTAATAATATTATTTATATTATTCTAAGCATACAAAGTTCGTAACAAAGGCTCACGCATTGCATAGTTAGTATCATGAGTGTAAACATAAAACAAAAATACATTGTCGTTATTTCCGTTTAAACTAAAAAGATTATTTAAAGTTTTGCTGGTAAAACAAAAGGCGAGATTACTGGATATACGAGTATTTATTTATTCATTTATTTACAGTTTAGTAAGTACACTAACGTAAATACTCAATAATATCAAAAGCTATAGCAACTAGGCCTTAAGCTTCACTAACTTACTTTACGAGTATTATAAAGTGGTGGCCACATAATTTAAACATTTTTTATAGTAAATTAATTTATTGTTTTGATGGTATATCTGAGATTTTGTTGTTGGTTAACTAGACGCCATTCATAGCGTTTTATTTTTGATCCTCTCTGCAAAAACTGGGATTCGTCACTTCATAATCTATTTTTCCAAAAACTCATTGGTTTCTTAATGTTTTTTCTGGCCAAATCCAATCTGGATTTAAACATTTTTTTTGCAGACGAAAGTTTTTTCTGTACGATGCAACCACGTAAGGCACACTCTTTAAGTTCTAGATGACTCTAATTCAACTTTTAGCTGTTTAAAACTTTTAATTTGGTCAGCTTTTGAGGCACTTACGACTATTCTATTGTCTCTGGCTGTGGTTCTATGTGATTTGGAGGCTCTGGGTACATTATCTGAGTTCCCAAATTTTTCAAAATGATGCATTGCATTATATATTTTCTAGAGTAATTCAGAAAATGCATTCCCTGTGTTCTCGGAGCCTAATTAATCTAATGGTTACCTTTCTTTCTTCTTCGAAGCAACTTGGTCTTTCTCCCATACCTAGTGGCTATTATTGGTAATCCAATTTTTGCAACAAAACGAAATTAGATATTAGAAAAACTTTATTTAAATATAAGAACTGAGAATGTTTTAATTATGTGTCCACTTGAAAAATGTCCATTTCACTAAATAATGGTTTATTATTTAAAGAGAGCAAAAAGTGAATTTAAAAAAAGAACCTTAGCAGTGGAAAAAATCAGTTGAAATAACAATAGATCATATAAAAATCGAAAGAATAAAAGATCACATTTATGTTTTAATTACATGTCCACCACTGTATAATGTGAAATGCCTACATTGATCCAAATACTAACAATAATTCTATCTACACTACGCTAACAAATGAATTGTAAAATAATTGAATTTAATCGAAGCCCTTTTACTTTATTTAGAAATTTAAAACATTTACATATCCCTATCACAAAGGTTAAATTTAATAAAATGTCTATCCAACCTTAAATGTCTATCCAACTTGCCATCCTGCTAGTCTTATTTCGATAACTAAATCCTTAGTTCTCTCAAAGATTAATTATGGTTTGCAATTTTTCAAAAAAAAAGTCAGCTACGCCCCAAAGTCACAAATTAACAAAATTAACGCAATCATTAACTCTTGCATAAGAACTTCATTTCGAGCATTATGTTCCACACGTTTATCAAATTTAAGATATGAATCGAATATAACACACAAAGAAACCTCAAAACACTTTCCGATTTTATATAGCAACGAAAGCCCATTGGAACATATAATTCGAAAATTACAAAGCTCGAAGAAAGTCCCGAAAGTACCTTCTACATTGTCTAGATTAATTCAAATCTACAATAATTTAGATATTCCAATCAATTACTCGGCAAAGATAGGTAATGTGTAGCCAGCATGGTTTCTAAATATATTATCCTCACTGCACAAGTGCTCTAAAAACAATACACCTCCAGAAATTTATAGAAACACTTTTTCAAACCTGAGGCACACACTATCTGACCATAAATAGACTGACGCAGAGGTATCATATAGCATAACATCTGAGAACAAAGTTTTGGAAATATCACATCTTAATAACTAATGCTCCATTTTTTCTACAGAAATCATTGTGATATATCAAGCTTTAAAATACATAAAAAACAAAAGGGGTAAATTCGCAGTTTGCTGTGATTCTCTTGCTCATTAAATACTGTAATGAACATTTCAACTAATGAATATTATGTGTTAATTATAAGAAATATACTGGATTTAAATCGAACGCTTTCCTGATATAAAGGTATAATGGGTCCCTGTCCACAGTGGAATCCCAGGTAACGAATTTGCTGACAGTATTGCTAAAAACGCAGAAAAACAGCCATTAGAGATCGTACACTTTTACACCTCGAAGGTGTAAAAGAAAGAAAGACACCACTTTTAACACCTGCTCCAACTGATATCGAACGATTAATAATGACAGGAAAAAAATATGCGAACATTTGCTGCTCCAGTGTCCTCTATTACAAAACGTACGAACCTCAATATTTTATACCTCAAACCCGTTATTCACTCTTTCCAATCCAACAATGCAAAATATAGCACAACTAACGAAATTTCTTAAAAAATCAAAGTTTTATAATGAAATCTAACCTAATATATAAAAGTACATATAAGTAATAAGTCAATACATGTAAATATAAAATAACGTAGCATATCTTTAAAAATTAAGTTGAGCTGAAAGCCTACGATGCTATTGCTCATTCCTTAAATTTATCTTATAATTTGTAATTATAAGCTAAATATAGGGTGTTTTTTTAAGCTAGATAGAACTTTAAATTGTAAAAAGTAACACAAAAAATTAAATTTTGATGAAACATTTTTTTTATTTGTTTCAGTATACTCTGACAAATCATCATGAATAGACTCACGCTTGAACAACGCTACGAAATTATCCAAATTTACTTTGAAAATCAGTCCCGTTGTTTTATCGCAAAATTGTGTTCAGCGATGAGGCGCATTTTTGGCTTAACGGGTTTGTTAATAAGCAAAATTGCCGCATATGGAGTGAGACCAATCCACAAGAGACCCTACAGACTCCATTACATCCAGAAAAATGCACTGTTTGGTGCGGTTTTCATGCTGGTGGCATCATCGGACCTTATTTCTTCAAAAATGAGGCCGGAGCTCGCGTTACGGTCAATGGAGATCGTTACCGCACCATGATCAATGATTTTTTGTTTGAAAATATGGATGACATTGATCCGGAGGAGATGTGGTTTCAACAGGATGGCGCTACGTGCCATACGGCGAACGCAACCATCGACTTACTGAAATCAAAATTTTGGCGATAAGTTGATTTCGAGAAATGGACCTGTCAATTGGCCTCCAAGGTCGTGCGATTTGACACCTCTCGATTATTTCCTGTGGGGCTACGTGAAGTCACTGATTTATGCTGATAAACCAGCAACAATTGACGCCTTGGAGGCCAGCATTGTTCGTGTTGTTCGTGACGTACGGCCAGCAGTGCTCGAAAAAGTGGCCCAAAATTGGACGTCCAGAATGCGCTTCGTCAAGAACAGCCGCGGTGCCCATATGCCCGAAATCATTTTCAAATGTTAATGTCACGTATTGATCTTTCGAATAAAAAAAAATTTTGATTACAATTTAATTTTTTGTGTTATTTTTTACAATTTCAAGTTCTATCGGGCTTAAAAAAACACCCTATAAATAAATACTTTTACGCCATCCTATATACGAATACGAGTAATGAGAATACAACATAAGTTGAACCTTATCACCTTAAAATTTTTGAAACCCACGCAATTTAAAGGCTTTTGTTAAATAAAGAAATATATATATATATATATATATATATATATATATATATATATATATATATATATATATATATATATATATATATATATATATATATATATATATATATATATATATATATATATATATATATATATATATATATATATATATATATATATATATATATATATATATATATATATATATATATATATATATATATATATATATATATATATATATACAATTAAAGTTCTCGTTGTCGCTCTCTGATGTGCAGATGTTAAAATACTGCATAAGCGAGCATGCAATCAGCTTTTTCAAAACTCTTATTATCCATTAATTAACAGTTCCATCACTGACATAAGCGGGCATGGCGAATAAATTACCAATACAATAATTATAAAATAATAAGCATTAAATTAAATGCGATGGTGAGAATAAAGAAAAGTTGCTAAACTGAAGCATTAAATTGAGAACTAAAAGATAAATTTATTCCAACATCCCAAAAATTTCTTACAAGAAGATATGATGATGAATGTGGACTGCAAAAAGGGGATGAGACTATTAGAATTATATGTCGGTAAAACTACACATAGCAATTATGTGTGCTGACTTTATATCGAAGGCAAAAAAACAACAAAAAAAACCGAATCGTAAAAAATCAATTTGCTATGCCACCGGTTACGTCCGTACGTTCCGTTTAGAATACCGCAAAAAATTTACAAATGGCATACGCTCCCAGCACGTGTAACAATTACGTGGTTAACTGCTTTTAAATAGAGTTGTTTATGTACACAAGTTTGTTGGTCGTTGGCAATCTTTGTTGCGACCCCATCATAAGAGGCTAAACGCTTTACGCGTGGCCTCTAATGTTTTCGTAACGCAAAGTGCAAAATTCTTTCGAACAATAGGGAAATACACGCGCTTTCTCACACAATTTAAACAAAAAACTTTTTTGTTTTGATGAATTGACGGGTTTGTTGTTTGGAAAATCAGTTACACTTTATTCTAATGCTGTCATAAGCGTTTTGGTTGCTTTCTGCGCAAACATTGTTTTGGCTTTAACTTAATGATAACATTTATCCTTTGCTATTGTTGTAATGATTTCTTATATTTGTAGCTCGTACACTTGTAGTTACTATTTTTGTATTTTCCCCTTTAGGCCTTATTATACCGATAAACATAAAAACATCAGCAGTTTGTTTTGCAATTTATCAAATTTAATTTAAATTTAATTTAAGAGCACTTGTTTTCCGCACGAATATTTGTATACGAGTACACTTAAGTTGCAAAGATTTTATCTACAAGCACACTCTTATTTAATTTCTGTCTGCTGAATATTCAGCGGCCTCAAACAGAATTTGGTAAATTGTGGAAATGTTTTTAAATAATACAGTCGAGATTTACTGGCGTTAACAAAACTAGAGGAAAGATGTTTGAAATTTAAATATGTAATAAAATATTATTTACGCTTTCTGTGCGGGTATTAATGAATTACAGAACAAGACAAGAAAAGTTTCTTAAGAAACATATTTCTTAAAATATCAATTGGGTTTAAAGTTCTATGAAGGCTTTTTGTTCAATTAATTTGTGGTTACATGAACAACAATGTATGTATTTCTGAAAATCAAAATTTTCAGGAGAACCAAAATGAGTTCTGCGATCTCAACTTTCTTTAACATGAAGAGAAAAGTATAACCTACTTTAATCCAATTAATTTTAAGGAAACCAATTTCTTAGTGATCAAATGATAAAGAAAAGTAAAGAAAAATCATTGTTGTGTTCTAATAAAAAAAAGTTATGTCAGTGATTGTCAGATCGTAACATTTAACTTTTTCTTGTTTCATTTTTGAGATTTTAAAAATGTTATTTCAAACAAAAGTTTTTTGTGGATATTCCGTATGTTTCTTAAAAAAATAGAAAAAAAAAAAAGGAAAATTAGAGATTTTTGGAAAAACAAATGATAACACTGATTGTTGCCGAACAAAAGTACAACCAAAACTTACTGACTACCAGACGGATGCAGTGTTATAAAGCGGCCAGATAGCTGGCGTTTCACAAGATATTCGGTAGAGATCAGAGAACAGCTTTGAGCGATTGCAAAAAAATCATTCTTGCTCACAACATGAAAAACATTAAATTTCGTTCAAATAAGATTTTGTGACAGATCAGAGAACAACTTTGAGCGATTGCAAAAAGATCATACTTGCTCAACAACATGAAAAACATTACATTTCGTTCAAATAAGATTTTGTGTTCAGCCGCACAAATGCGCAGTTGATTTTTAATCATTAACACAATGAGCAAAATCTTTGCTATGTGACCTAGCGTTTAGACAAGAAAATAATTTCATAAAAGTTGCAATACACTCACACTTTTTCACATTCACATTTTATTTATTTTCCACACAGCTTTCATCGAAAATTTCATGAAACAAATTTTTTGACGTTTTCTGAAAGTAAAATGGCAAATTGCTAAACACTGTTGCCACATACACAGAACTATATAAAGTTGCAGTATTGTAGTAAAATAATAATTATGAAGTTAACTTCTTTTGCATGTTATAAAAAGAGTTAGAATATTTTTTCCTTTTAATGCATACACATAGAAAAAACTATATGGTTGATGTGACAATATTCTAAGGGCAACATACTATTGTTGAATTGTATGGTTGGTGCTGATAATATTATATAGTCATATTTGAAATGCCATTAATATACCTCACTATAGTTTTGTAAAACAATTTTGTTAATAACCATACTACAGAACCATATTTTTATCTCAGCTCACCATATTAATTTACAAGAGGACATCTTTGGATAAACAATACTATTTGATTCATACTATACAATTTACAATATCTATGTCACATAATATACATTTGATAATACTTAATTAATATAAAACATTTATTAAAATATTTCATGATAAATTGAAATAATTAAAAATAATTTACAACATATAGTCGGGTTGCCTAAATGCAAATTATGTCGGATTCTAGCATCTATTAGCTGAAATGAAAATAATGGAATAATTAAAAATTTTTTATACTCGTAAGCATATTAATATGGTTTAATGTAACATAGTATAGTTTTTCGTCATTAAAACTCTTGTGGTTGTAACAATTGTAGGGTTGTGCACAGCCATAATATGGTTGGCCAACAATATGTTTTATAATTGTTGATGTCAACATCCGTACAAATATCAAAATCTTGATACACTAACATACCTTCCAATTTCTGCAAACTATCTCCAATTGCGAAATTTTAATTTTAAGTTTTTTCCTTTTTTTTTTTTTTTTTTTTTTTTTTGATTAGCAAACTTTTTTTTTAATTTAAAACAAAAAAAATATGTTTCCATAACAAAAAACTAAACGAAAATTATATGTCAACGGCTAAAATAAAACAATTGATAAAGCTTGCCATAGTAAGTTTAATCTATAAATTTATATTTGTTACATGTGAACAACCGTATCATGCATATGATAAAAACAGGTATTTTAGTATTGAGTGTAATAAAAACTATTGTCGTTTTTAATAGATTTACAGAAACGTAAACGAACACATAATTATGGAAAAATAAACTCTAATTGTATCGATATAAGGATGTTATTAACAATAATACACAATATTATGGCGTATATAGTAATGTTGTTGTAACCATATTTCAAACTAACTTTTCTCTGCGTGTATAAAGAAAACAATTACAGCCACTTCGCCGATGTCGAAAGGATAAGTTCATTCGCATCCTAGGCGAAAGAAAATTGATATGGGTTTTTCTAACTTTATTCTATGCGAACGATGTGTCAAAATTCAATTAAAGTTCATAAGTTCATGCGAACGCATAACCGTAACAAATTGATTCGAATGTGAGTGACTAGCATTCTTTCGCATACATTTTCATTCGATATCGGCGAACAGGCTGGTAAAGTCTTTTTATAAAAATAATCTCATAAGAACCTTTATAATGACAAGTTTTTTCAACAATTGCCCCTTAAATCTGTATATGTAATAAAATTGGCAACTCTAATTAATAAGCAAATAAAATAAGAATGGAGAGAAGTAGAGGCAAATTTTGTTACTCTTTGCTTCGGCGACATTTTTAAAATGAACTTACACTTTCCTGTGTAGAAGAATATGAAATTTTTAAGAAAGTTGTCTATACTATTGAAATTTTTATTTATAATACGTATACAGAAATTTCATGAAAGTACTTTCCTGTGTAATGGCAGCGTGAATGTAATAATTACGAGTAAAGTGTTCGTACTTGAATATAAATGAATGCGCTACATGCGCAGTGATTTTTTGCGCTCGAGTTTTTGTTTTGGAAGAAAAAAAATGACCAAAAATCATTTGTAGTCCATTTAGTTGGAATTTTACGTACTTTAAATCATGTACTCGTATGTTTGTTTATGTATTATGTTTTTAGTTTTATGAATGTGTTGTACATTTATAATAAGCAAATCAACAGCTGCACATTGGGTTAGATGTGACAAAAATTCTTAACAATATAAATACAAAGAATGAAAATTTCCGATATCGAATATACCCGACATATAATCTAAACCGATTTTTGCATGAAAAAAAAATTCTGCTTAAAAGCAGTTTTGAATATAAAAGACGGTTACTAAAGTTCAGAAAATGCAAATTTCCGATAACAGTTCATATATAAAACCAGTTGTGGGAATAAAAGGAGGTTACTAACACACATAAATTGAAAAGTTTCAATTGAAAAGTTTCAATGTAGTATATTCGGCCTAGCCGAATATACTACACTTTTACTTGTTTTAACTACATTACGAGTATTATAGGAAACTGAATTCTTTAAAATGAATATGAAACCACAAAAGTGATAGCAATTCCGTACTTAAGCCGTACTTAATCGCCGTTTAGTTTGACGAAAGTTAATAATTTCTTTAAAAAAATTCTTTCAGAAATAAATCTAAAACTTTTTGTTTACACTAAAATTACATTTAGAGCAGACAGTAACCACAGTGGTCTTAAATTGCAAAATATTCATTCAGCCTGTCTGCTCAAAGTGTTTAATTAGAATTAAGCAAAAAATTGAAGAAATTCTCTTGTTGTCCTTTTGTAATAACAACCGCGCATTTGCAATTAAAACACTATTTCGTGGAGGCATCTTAATCTTGTTGCTTGTGATTTTAACCACACCTTTAGGATTTTATTTTAAAATGTATTAAAACTGTAGCCACTAGTGAAATTGTAAGAGAAAGTTTTTGTTTTATGAACAGACGGTGGTTATGCTTTGCTGAAGATAAATTAATGGTTTTACTTGGTATTTAAATTGTATTTTGGTGTTTGTTTTCTTGTTTTGCAACAAAAAAAAAAATACCTTTTGAGGAAATATTTTCGTGTTAAATCAGAATAAGATTTAGGGGTGAATATTTGATATAGAAGAACTGAATCTTTAAAAATGTCCTCAAGCCAATATTTATATAAAAAAAGGCATTCAGTAAAATATTCTGTTTACTTTTTGTCTTAATTAATTGAAAACTAATTGTTTTGAATAGGTACTCGTATTCCATTTCTTAACATTAAATCAACAGTTAAAAGGGTTTTATGGTTTTTGTACATTTGAGGCATAAGTGTACTTACTATATCAAAGCGGGATTACTTTGAAGGAGATCAGATCAGATATTAATGAATTAATAAATACTTTTTGAAAAAATTGAAAATAACTGTATTTTTTGATCAGACCTCGTACAGAGTCTGGAAATAATTACTTTTTAAATTTTTAACTGGATTTTGAAAACTGACTTTCTCCATAAGGAGTTATCTGATTCCACAAACGCGTAACTTTAACTACAAAGGATCTATTCATGACAATAGATGAAAAGAACGAAAATGTAATCTTTTTTTTTCTACAACCTAATTTAACGCTGTTTATAATGATGCTACCTTTCCAACTTGCTATCAATCAACCACTTCATTTTCTGATGCTTTCAACATTTCTAAAAATTTGAGAAAACTTAAATTTTTTTACAACGGTGGTCCTGAAAATGGTCCGAGCTGTATATTGATTAATTGTGCGGAAACACTTTGCTGAGCCGCTGACTCGGGTTTTCAATAATTCAATAAAAAGTGGAGAGTTCCCACATTTTTAGAAGAATTCTTTCATTATACCCTTAAAACTGAAGATAAGTCTACTGTTGTAAATTATAGAGGTATTGCTAAACTAAGCGTTATTCCTAAATGTGTGACTGAATATATTTCTCATCACGCGTCTCTTTTATCCTCTGTTCAACACGGTTTTCGGAAAGGATGTTCTCTCAGAGAAATGGTACCACTCAATCCAACCTTGCTTTCGGTGAAAGCAAGGTGGTGGCTCTGGATATTTCCAAAGCGTTTGACAGAGTGTGGCATGGTGCACTACTAGCAAAACTTACAGCTTTTGGTGTCGGTGATGACTTCTCTCGGTTTATATCGAGCTTTCTCAGAGACCGCACTATACGAGTTGTTATAGATGAGGTCTCATCAAACGAGTTTAAGATTAATTCAGGGGTACCGCAAGGCTCCGTTCTTTCTCCTACCCTATTTCTTATTTTCCTCAACGACCTTCTCTATCAAACTTCAAACTCTATACACTCTTTCGCGGATGACAGCAACATTTGCCACTCGTGCTATTTTAGTTATAGGCCTAGCCTATCAGAGATCGCTGCCAAGAGGCTAAATATGAATGATTCACTGAACAGTGATCTTCTAGTAACCTCTGAGTGGGGCCGTAAACACAGAGTCGCCTTTAACTCTCGTAAGACCCAATGCTCTTTATTAACACACAAACACACAACAGCAAGTGCTGCTTCATCTGTACTAATGGATGGTATAAATATTGAGGAATCGGTTGCTCTTGATGTTCTTGGAATGAAGATACAGTGTGATATTCTCTGAAATGATCACATTTTTCACGCCTCTAAAGAAGCATTCAAGTGTCTCGGGTTTTTGAAACGGTGTAAGATGTACTTCATTCCATCCGACCTCCTTACTATTTATACCACCTACATCCGAAATACGGACCGAAAATGGAATACAACTCTCATGTTTGGGCCGGTGCCTCAAAGTCTATTTTGGGGTTACTCGACCGTGTGCAGCTCATCGGTGACATTAGAGTATCCAACTCTATTGACTCACTGGAGCATCGACGCAGTCTGGGATGCGTTACTCTGTTCTATCGTTACTACAATGGATTTTGCTCTGACTAGATTAGGGATCTTGTTCCCAAAACTCGGACATTTTTCCGCAGCACGCCTTCATCGTCTAGAGCTCATCCATTTGTGGTCGATTGCCCAGGGAATCGTACTACGCATTACAGAGAGAATTCGTTTTTCAGCCGTACGCTTCGTCTGTGGAACAAGTTGTCAGCAGACGTGTTGTTCACAAACACTACTCAATCTTTCCTCCTCCTCACAACGTATTTTCCTAGTTCTGGTGCAATGCACTGCATATGTAGGGGTCATCCTCTGACTACTGGTCCAAGATAAAAAAGGTACAAATTCATTCAAAATAAGCTAACTTCAATGTATTTGTATAGAGGGAACAAATTTAAGCCATTAAGTATACATATAACTTCATTTTCATTTAGTTTGGATATTGCACGCTGAATTCATTGTATACCGAAGAAACAGAAACATCTAGACTACATAAGGTACAAATACTAACGGTATTGTTACTAAGGGATTTTGAATTAAGGTTTAATAAGCCACCTGTAGCTTGTGTTATTAAGCTGACTACACGAGGTGAAAAGTTTGAAGAGTATAGTGATGATATATTGTAATCTAGCTTAGCATATATGTAGATCATGAAACTGCAAACTTTTAGCATTTTGCCCACAAGCATTTCGTTCTTTAGTTCTTAGAAGATTTAATAAAAGTTTCCACTTTCTACATGGCATAGTGTTACCGAAGTCGTAGGACTATTTTGAATAGATCATTTATTTTAAATTCGAGTAACAGTGACATTTCTTCAGTGTTCCTACTCAATTATATTGCATTGAAGGTTCCTAATCGTCCATCTAGACACTACGAGTTGTTAACTATTTAATACTTTAGATCTAATTATTCAAATGCTGATCCATTTAGGAGGATTTGCAATAAATTTAACATATATGATTTTTAAAGACTCTTATGTATAGTGTTTGTAATGCACTTATTTGAATGTAATAATTAATGGTAGCAATATCAGTCTGTACGGTAACTACATCCATAGACATCAGTAAATAAATAAAAATAAATACTGTTGCCGTAACAAGATTTCATAATAAATTTTCTTTAGGCTTATATATGTTAGTTTAAAAATGAAATGGTTAAGAAAAGTCGAGAGTCACTTAGTTTTAACAAAGATTATGTTATTAACAACAAATATTTGTTTTTCAGCCACTTTATTAAAAAGCTTTTTTCAGAAAACATTAAACTAAGTATTCATTGAAATTACTTTTCTCTTTGATTTTCCCCCCTCATTATACGAGTAAAGCAAATTTCAAACACACTTAACAACATCTAACCAAGAATATTCTGGCATTGTCACTCGTTTAGAAACATGTCTCTGTAAATGTACAAAATGTAATGAAGACATTTATATTAATACAACCAAAAAGTTTTATAAACACCTTAACAACCTGAAGAGCAATAAAAAGCTCAAGATAATTAAACGTCCGACTCCCGGCTTTTTTCTTAAAAAGTGCTTTGAAAAGTAAAAGAAAACAAAAATTATACTCTTGTAAAACCGCTCAAATGTCATTGAAAAATTACTTAAAGGTGGAACAATTAATGAAGGTGAATGTTAAGAATAATTATAATGCCCCAACTTGACTAAACCGAAAATAAGTTTAAACTGAACAGATACGTACAGCCATACAACAAAAGTAAAGATAAAGTTTTAAATGTACAAAAAGTGCTAGCAATAAGAAAAATATAAAGTTCTAATGTTGTTAATGTTGTTGTCAGTTTAACTAATGTGCTCATTAAAGTTTTCCACTTGTACGAGCCAGTAAAACTCAAATACATTACTTTTTTCATTGCTGTTAGAGAAAAGGAACAAAAAAAAAGGCAGATTTGAATTTGTATTGCAAAACAGACAGGATTAAAAAAAAAAGCAGGATTAAAAAAGCATTGACTGTTAAACTTTAAATGAGCAATAACTGGAAAAGAGATAAGTTTAAAAACGGCAATCAATTTGTTATGCCAACAATATTTTTACACCTGACAGTTGGTGAATTTCTTATTTCATCTTGACGTACACTTTTCATAACTTCCTATTCATCACTTTTAACAATAGATCAAATCCCTGTATTCAACGAGAAAGGATGTTTGATGAAAACAAAAAAAAAACATTGAACTGTTTCCAAATCCACCCATGTGGTCGTTATGGCAATCTTCTTCTATTGTACATATTTGAAAACGCACGGAGAGGATAGAAAATTCAATTGATATAATGGTTGAATTCAAAACGACTTTGTAAGTCCGCTACTCTTGAAATTGAATTCATGAAACTGTTTCATGAACAAAATGTCAATAATTTATAATTTCTTATTAAGATACAGTTGCGACCACCCGAGGTGATTTAAATTTTTAAATTAGTAGGATTGTCAACTTTACCGCTTATCATGCAACTTGTTTACACAAAATTGAGTATTAATTCGATGTGAAAATAATTCACAAAATAAAAAAAACATATATAGGTATTTACTTTCAAATTAACGATTTTTGTACTCAAATTCAATTTTTTACAAGTCAAACACAATGTTTTGCAACACAAATTCAATTTCTTGCACTTCAAATTAAATTCTTTGCACTTCATATTAAATTTTTTCTATTTCAAATTAAAATATTTTTATTTCAAATTAAATTTTTTGTGTTTCAAATTAAATTTATTTAACTTCGAATTAAATTTTTTGTTTATTTGGCTAAAAACTTACAGCTTTATTAACAAAAAAACTCAATAGACGTTATATTATCAGCCCAATTATAAATAAAAATTCCATAGGAATTTTATCACTTTTCCCTTTCCTCCAATTATGAACAAAAATTAAGTATTAGGTTTTTTTATTTTTTCTTCGCTCTATTCGTTAAAAACATTAAAGGGAGATCAACTCTTCAATTCTTAAGGACAAAAAATGTGTTTTTTCTTTAATTTTAATTGAAAAAAGTATTTTATGTTAAATTCCGTGAGGAATAAATTCCGAGAGAAATAAATTCCGTGAGAGTATTCATAATTGGGCTGTATAAGTAAAAAATTTTGAGAAAAGTTTATGAAATAAACTTTATTTTAAATTTGAAAATAAATTGAAAAATATGTTCTCCCGATATTTCAACTGTAATAAATTTCTGTTTTGAAAGACAAGACGATCATTGCTAATTCATCAGTAAATTCCAACATTTTCATAATTTTCCTGGAAGAGTTAGCTATTCAGTAAATTAGCTGAAACCAGCACCGAATGTGCTTGGCTGGTCCTTGATAATGCTAAGATACAAAAGATAAGGTTGCAGAATCCGGGCACATTATAAATTTTCTTCCTCCTTACATAGTTACATAGGTGAGCTTAATCCAATAAAAAAGTTTTTTCCTAAAACAAAACTACCTGCCCGAAATTTATTGATCTTGATATGACCATGAGTTTGTCATTAGCTGCATCTGGAGAACAGTTGCAATAGGAGCCGTCCAAATTTGGTTTAGAAAATTATATTAAGGAAAAATTACGAGTAATGACTTGAACAACAAGTTTATTTTTATTTCATTTTGTAAATTTTTAGCTAAATAAATAAAAACTTGAATTCGAAGTTAAACAAATTTAAATTGAAACACAAATCATTTAATATGAAATAAAAATAATTTAATTTGAAATAGAAAAAATTTAATATGAAATGAAAAGAATTTTATTTGAAGTGCAAGAAATTGAATTTGTGTTGCAAAACATTGTGTTTGACTTGTAAAAAATTGAATTTGAGTACAAAAATCGTTAATGTGAAAGTAAAAACCTATATATACATATATATATAGATCCAGACAAATATAATAATCGAAACGGCTAAAAGTATTCTTCACTTTAACACAATTTAGAATTTTCTCATGTGTGACCATAACCACCAAGAATGATAGAATTGGAACAGAGATTACGACAACTCTCACACAAAATTAAAATCTTCTAAGCATGTTGGTCAAATGACGTCACGAAATAGTAAAAACACAGCCGTAGATGATCAGGAAATACATACTCTTGCATGGGTTAAACTACGTCATCTAACGGGAAATCATGCGCATGGCGTAATATCTAGTTCTATCATTCTTGATAATCACTATTCCAAACTCGATTATTTTTCAGATGGGACGTACTCGTAATGCTTACGACTATAAAATAACATTTTTAAGCACTATACATTTAAGTGCGTAAGAAAGAGAGCAATTTGAAATAAAATTGTGAACTTTTGAAACGAAGTCATAGTAATAGGCATTCTGGCTAAGATTTTTCTTCATTGAAACGACACTAAATCTTAAAAAAAATATGAAAGAAAAGCAACAGGGTGCATACAAAATTTTATATAATTGTTCTCTATGGGTCTCTGGAGTTTGACATCGAAACTGGTAGTAGTCCTTACGGTACAATGAAGTCTGACCGCAAACTTAAATCTGGTACCATCCGGACGGGGAGCTCCAGGAACTTATTCGTGAATAGCTATGGTGCAGCATTTCGGGGAGTAACGCGGGGAAAATTCATTTGAACTCGATGTGGGTTGCCTTGTGCCGAAGTTCGTAGGACTTTTAGAAAGGGATTGTGATCGAATTGGTACTTTTTTGGTACTACAACATATAGGCTTACACCCGGCGTTGAGGCCACCGCGGAGTAAGCCATCATGGCAGGTATCCACGATAATCGTTTTCACATGTATTCTCTATGGCTGTTGGCAAATCAGCTTTACCAGGTATTAGCTGTTGCACAAGGTGGCGTAGAGTCACATTAATGGAGCAGAACTACCGTTATGTTTTGAGCGCTCAATAACTTTTTTAGATTATCTATATTTTTTTTTATTTCACAATAGAACAACGATCAAAAATGTTTTAATTTTATTTGTTTATCCACGAGTAGAGTTATTATCGTTACTCATTCAGCTCGGGTATTCATTCAGTTGTTTTTATTAAAATAGAATATGAATCACTTCGTATTCTATCATGTATGGTACGAAACTTTATTTACTTAGGTCGTGTGCGAAACGGTAGCAAAGTACTATGGTGAAAAATAATTTCTCTGTGGCAAAGCAGTTTCATGTTTTTGCTGTGTGAAAAAATATTATATTTGACAACATAAAATTTTGACAAAAAAGAAAAAAATTTTAACAAAACTAAAAAAACCTAAATAAAAATGAATAAATTACGAAATAATTATAACAGAGCCATTTTTAAATTTAGTATTATTTGATTTTTACACTTTTAATTATAAAGTTTTCAATTATAATTTATTTCAATTAAATTCCTACATATCAAGTATTTCTATCCTATTGTCAACATTTATATTAGCCCCTAGAGCTAGTAAAATTTTATTCACCTCAGAAATGTCAAACTTTTACTTACGAGAGTACTTTTCTACCATTTCACACACGTCCTTAGAAAGCAAATAAGGAAGACAACCATTATTTTAAGTTTTTTTTCAAAAAGTATTTATGTATGTATTAATGTTAAATAGTCGAACTTTATTTTTAATATTTCTAATACTATTTGATGACGGGTTGATATCATTCGTCTAGCTCGAGTTCAATCCTGGCTAAAGCCAAGAAATATTTTTATTTATAATTAAAACAATAATTGCCGCGATCAATAACTCTTGATCAAAGAAGACAGGAAAAAATAATTGATTACACTAAAGCTGGTGGACAACTAGCTGTTTCACAGTCGCTACACTGCTCATCAGCACCCACTAGGATTCGAACTCAGTACCATGTAAACATGATGTATTTTTTTAATACGGCTGCTTAAACAACTCAGCCATTGAGCTCTTATTTATTTTTTCGTCTATATTTGTCTCATATTAATCACTTATTTAATTTGTTATAAACCCAGTTGTTTTTACTGTTTGTACACAATAGGTATTCCACACTTACGAACATAAGCTTGAACACGTTATTGCTTATGTTCAGAAAAAAGTATTGCGAGGGGAGGCGTGCTGTTATCCCTTAGAAAAGAAAGGAAGCTCCACCACTACTTAAGTTAATCTTCGAGTTGGGCCGTAAAAACAGAGTCGCCTATAACGCTCCTAATACCCAGTGCTGTTTATTAACAACAAACACACGACCGCAAGTGCTGCTTCATCTGTACTCATGAATGGTATAAATATTGAGGAATCGGATGCTCTTGATGTTCTTGGAATGAAAATACAGTGTGCTGTTCGCTGGAATGATTACATTTTTCATGTTTCTAATGCAGCATTCAAGTGCCTCGGGTTTTTGAAACGGTGTAAGATGTACTTCACCCCATCGGACCTCCTTACTATTTATACCACCTACATTCGACCGAAAATGGAATACAACTCTCATGTTCGGGCCGGTGCCTCAAAGTTTATTTTGTAGTTACTCGACCGTGTGCAGGAGAGGGCGAAGAAGCTCATCGGTGACAGCAGGGTATCCAACTCTATTGACTCACTGGAGCATCGACGCAGTGTGGGGTGCGTTACTGTGTTCTATCGTTACTACAATGAATTTTGCTTCGACGAGACTAGGAATCTTGTTCCCGAAACTCGCACATCTTTAGCACATATGCATCGTCCAGAGCTGGTCGATTGCCCAGGGAATCGTACTACGCATTACAGACAGAGTTCGTTTTTCAGCCGTACACTTCGCCTGTGGAATAAGCTACCTACAAACGTGTTTCCTGTCTGTTATAATGTTGGAAAGTTCAAGTCAAATGTTCACAAACACTACTCCCTCTTTCCTCTACTGCATATGTAGGGGTCATCCCCTGAGTACAGGTCCAAGATAAAAAAAAGATGGCATTAGAACTTGTTGCACTGAAATATTTCTATGATATGTTTTCAGATATTTTCCACGGTTCGTGATATGCTCAAACCATTCTGCAAACCAAATTACTGATCTAAACTGCTACCAAGCATTCATGATTCGAACAAATGCGCAAAAATTATTTTGCAACATGCTTAGAAATTGCCCAATAATTGTTAAAGTATCACACTGTTTGTCACCCCGTTCTTTGATTGCATAACTTTTTTTCCATCGGCCATACAAGCCACCACTATAAATACTCGTAGATTTGTTGTAGATTTTTTCGTTTTCCTTCTTTTAATGGCAATTAGTTACACAACTCTAATTCTCTGTTTCACAGCTAGTATGGCAAATTTTCTATTGTTACTTTTCACAAATGATCAACATCATTACCAAGTGTGATGTTTTATGTCCACCAAAACGCGAAACCAACCATTAGACAGCGGAATATATTTTTCCTCTTTTTCATAGATGTGTTACAAGCACCGCTTACTTTGTCCAATTTCTGAATTTTGTGAAATTTTTGTCTTACAAATAAAAATAAATAGCTGACATCCATAATCATGATAACTTTGTTATACGCATTAAACACGGATATCGATGCAGCAGCATTTTACCATTAAAGTCATCATTATCGTTAGTATATATTCTGTGGTGGTTATTCTCTGTATTGTTATTGTTGCAATTGTTGCAATTGATACAATACACTCGTATTAATTTGGGTTTCTTTTATATTATTGTTAACAGTTACTATGACAATTTAATCAATTATTTTTTATTAACTAGAAAATTATTATCACATAATTTTTGTAGCCAAAAGGCACTTTCTATTACATAAATTGAATATCTGAAGCAAATTAATTAAACATTATGCTTCGGATTACAAATATGGATTTAAGTTGTTTGTTGGCTGTTTGATTTATTTAATCTGTGTTAGATAAATATTCCATCAGAACGGTAATGTTTTTCATTTGATTGTTTTGGACGAGGAAGCGAAATGTATCAAAAGTAGATATATTAATGGGAGTGTGGAGTTTATTTTGTCTTATTTGCAATGAAAGTGATTTGAAAAAACACTACTTGAAACTTGCATATAACACGATGCTAATAGGTGTGTTCCACGTGAATAACGAAACAGTCCGAACTAGTCCAAAGTTCCACGTAACAATTTTTGTGCAATTTTGACAGAAAATGAGAGAGTAATTTTTTTCATTTCCTGTACAAATTAGCCCGAACTTTTTCTTTGGGTAAGTTCGGACTAGAATTGAATAATCAGCTGTTTTATGTTTACATACATATGAAACTAAAAATGTAATCAGAAAATTTGCAAATTGGAAAAGGTTGCCCATACTAAAAATAACGGTGTGAAGTTTTAAATAGAACATGCAATTGTTATTTAGCTTTTAATTTTATAAATATGATTATGAAAATCTATTCAAAATTTTACATTGCTTTTAATTTTACAGCTGTTGCCAATAATGCAAATCTTTTGTTTATATGATGTTCTGCGTTTTAAGCGTCTAAAATCACTAAAATATAATATAATCTAAAAAGTAAGCAGCACTACTATTGCAAGATATACAATTGTGGGTTTTTGCGTTCCAGCAGTTTTGGGTAAAATTTGCAAATTTGGAAAGCAATTTGCTTTTTACTCTCATTAGTCCGAACTAGTCCGAGATCTCGTAGAACACACCTAATGTTTGTTCAAAGGTCTGTCAAACTTATATCCATACAAGCTTAAAGAGCTTATACGAAAGCTGAACATTAAATAAACCTCTTGAAAAAATAAAAATATGGAACACACACATTACTGGGTGCAGAAATATTAAAAGATTAATGTAAACCATTGATTTTTACCATATTTTTATGAACTTTAGTTCTTTCTTAAGCTAATTGGACCTAAATTTTCCAATGTAAATTAAGACAAATTTATTTACATTTCTAAATTATTACATCCACTGCAAGCTCTCAAACTTATTTTTAATTGACTCTTCAGTTGGATGAAAAGGATAAAAATTTTAAAGAGACCAGAAAAATTGAGAAAAGTCTCAAAAGCCAAAAAGTCGTTATTTATTATAAAAATATACGTAATGGCATTTCAGTTACTTTGTGAAGTTTTAGGTTAGTTGAAGCAAACTTTGTACTCAAGCGCCCATCAAAACTACAGGGTGTTCCTTAAGAGTACTTAAGCACAAGCTTATGTCGTAATAGCACAAGGCAATATAATTTTTACATCAATGAAACAAACCTTTTGGACAGAAAATGTTATGAAATTAATGTTTAACTTGTTATCTTTCACTATTGGCACTCATCATCAATTTTTTGTTTTTGAAGACATGGATTAATAACTCCGCGAGCCCTTTACAATTACTACTAAGTAGTAATCTATTGTGAATGTTGCAATGATGATTAGACAAAAACTTGTGAATTATTATCCTCCCTTCAAATCCGACAATTGTGTTATATAAAATGGGTTTTATCGGAGAGCAAAATTTTAAATGGAAGTTGAATACCAATTCAATAGTATTTTCGTTTCTACACAAAAAGTGCCACCTTGTTTAAAGGTAAAAGCAAAAAATTGTCTGCAATCAGTGCAAAAGTGCAATTTGTTGTTAGCCCGCTTTAAAACACCAGCTATGCAAAAAGGAGGAACTTCCTCTTTTTAATTGGCTGACAGTTCTCTTCCGAAAAAAGAGTTTCGGAAATGAAGAGTTTTAAAACAAATTACACATTTTTGTAGAAACGAAAACGTCATAAGTTTTAATCTATTTCGCAAGACTTGTCTCGTGTAAATTTATTCATACCAAACTAAAACCAAATAAAGAAAAATCAGTTCTCAGCTTTTAAATGGATAAGCCTTTAAAAAAACTACCATTTATTAAAAGACACAACTCTCAAGAGCGAATTATACTTTAATCTAGATTTTTTGAGATATCACTATTATTTTACAGTAATGTCTATGTCGTGTATTAACGTTTCCTATTTTATATAATTTTAATCTCCTTTACTATATTTTAGTTTAACTTTACATAAATCATAAACTTGTATGGCGTCAATGAATTTTGAATTAAAGTTGGGATATACATTGGTGTACAACTTTGTTTACGTCGTTTTTTCCCCGAAACACAAGGCTTTATTTAACTGCTTATACATTTATAATTCAAAGTATTGTCCATTACTGGCTACTACTTTGTTCCATCTTTCGGACAGCGTACGAATTCTGTATTACCCGAACTAGTCCTCTTCTAAAGCGATCCACGAATCTTGAATTTGTCGAGCAAAAGGGCCATTGTGTCGTTAGCTGTGTGGAAAGTCCTTTGAAAGCACATATCGTCCACATTCATATCTACCAATTCGGGTCATAAAAAATTCATTATCATATCACGAGAGCGAAAACCATTGACAGTAACTGCCTAATCGGTCTCGTTTTAGAAAAACTACGGCTCGATGATGCCGCCAGCTCTTAAACCGCACCAAACAATCACCCTTGGATTATCACTCGCATCCATGCGGCAACTCTGCTTATTGACGAATCCACTGAGGTGAAAATGTGCCTCATCACGGAAAATGATTTTCTTCGAAAATTTATCATATCCACCATTCTGTCAATTGAGGACGCTTAGAGTGGTCAAGAGGCTTTATTTCTTGAGCCAGTTGCACCTTGTAAGCGTATAAATTCAAGTTTATATGCATAATGTTCAGCAATGACGACCATGAGGGGTGCAATTGTTGGGCACGACGACGAGTTGAGAGAAACGGCCACGGCTTCAGCCACCCTATCGCGAACAGCAGCAATAATTTCTGCAGAACAAGCTGGACGAACATTCACTGTTGCTTTGTATATAAATCTGGCATTCCTATTTGATCGCATGTTTTCCGTCATTCTGAGTGCTCAAATGATTTATAATGAACTATGTGTCTTTTTTTTGATATTCCTAAAGGCAACCACAGACGACATGTTTTTACATCTCTTTTTAATATGTAATTCCGCATATATTTTTTCATGTCTGTCAAAATTCTAATTTTTACAGACGGTTCGTAAAACTTGCTCACAAACGTACATATACATTTACGTCTGACATTGTATATGCTTTTTATTATTATAAAATATAATTATTTGAAACATATTAACATTATTAATGCGTTAAAATATCCTCAAGGCATTCTAATATCAGATGTTTAAACATAACAAATAGAACACACTCTATTTAAAATTTTGTCAGATGACTTTGCTCATGTTTTAGAGAAGCAATGTTTCGAGGTAACAGATTACATGTAGGCATTTTACATTAAGAAAAATGACATCTACATTGTTAAGAACATAACGTGTGTTATCTACTTAAGTCCGATAGATATCAAAATGAAACAATTAAACTTTAAACTTCAGTTTGATTCTATGAAAGTAGGAAGCATGCATGGTCAACTATTTTCTACAAGTTTTTTCCTCAAAAATTTTAAACCGAATCATTTTGAAAGGCAGATTCTTGCTTACGGTAAGTGCAACCATTGATAGATCGGACTCTTTCCTGCCATTAAATGCAATAGATTATGGCCCTGAATTTGAAACTCAACTAAGGAAGACAAGAATAATTTAACACCAGAAGAAATAAATTATTTAAAAGAAAATTGTCACATATATGAAAAAACTTTTGAAGGAAATATTGTGCCGCTTACCTGCAAACATTAAGCTATTTTAAGTTTTTTATAGAAATTTCAATAACAAAATGCGGTAATGTAGAAAACAGTACAGATCAAACAGATGAGACTAAGATTTATAACCTTTTAGACATGTGCTTTTAGCTACTTGTAAAGAAAGCTTTTTAAAACATACATACATATGTATGTAATTTAGTGTTTTTCATTTATAATATGTAATACTGAGCTCATAGAGCCAAAACTCTTATTAAATAAATATAATATATATGAATTTAAAGAATATAACTTATATATGACTAAAAAACTATGCAAAATCATTTGAAGAGACGTTAAGGGATTTATTGTCTTTTAAAGATCATACAAAAAATGTTGTGGCGAGTTTTGATGGCCAGTTTGGCGGTGGAGGTGGAAAAAAGTCTGACAACCCTGCCTTGCATTTAGAAATTTCAATTTTGGCAGAGCGACACAACTTTACTCTCTTTCTCTCTCTCTCTCTCTCTCATTCGGCAAAGTTAGCTTCAAAAAAAATGTAACTCATATTTTGTGGCGAGTAGCAACCACACTAATTTAGCAACTTTATCACTTTTTAATATTTCTACTTATTGAGCAGTGCTGCTACTACAAAAGAAAAGTTAGCGATTGTGCAAAAAAATTACCAAACTTAAATGACTAATATAATGTGCATTATAATATAATAATATTAATTTAATATATTAGGTTAAAAGTCCCGGGCCGAACAAAAAAAACACAGTTTTTTTGGTTCAAAATTAGCTTTATTCATCAACGTAATCTCCTTCAAAAGCAACGCAGTCATTCTAGCGCCGCTCTAATATTTCAATACCACTTTTGTAGAACCATTCATCTTTGCCTTAAAATAGGCCTCAGTTTCAGCGATAACCTCTTCATTTGTGCGAAATTTCTTACCAGCGAGCATTTTTTTAGATCTGCGAACATCCAGTAGTCGCTGGGTGCCAAATCTGGCGAATACAGTGAATATGGGAGCACTTCGAAGTTCAATTCATGTAGTTTTGCCATTGTTTTGATTCAATTGCCATATGCAGTCGTTTCTTTGTAATTTCGGCCTTCAAACGCTCCAACAACGCTATATAATATTCACTGTTATTGGTATTTCCTTTCTCGAGATAGTCGATGAATATTAAGTACACGACGCACATCCCAACATACCGAGGCCATAATCTTTCCAGACGATTGTTGTGCTTTCGGGTGCTTTGGACGAGGCTCACCAGTTGCTGTCCACTCAAATGACGATCGTTTTGACTCCGAAGTGTAGTGATGGATCCATGTTTCATCCATTCTAACAAATCGACGCAAAAATTCCGATTTGTTACGTTTAAACCTGGCCAAACATTAGTCAGAATCATCAACACGTTCTCGTTTTTGGTCAAGAGTGAGCAAACGCGGCACCCACTTTGAACAGAGCTTTCTCATAGTCAAATGATCATGCAATATAAAGCCAACGCGTTCTTTGGATATCTTTACGATGTCAACTAACTCACATAACTTCTCTTTTCGATCATTCAAAACGATTTTGTGGATTTTTTTTATGTGTTCTGGTGTTAACGCCTTATTTGGACGTCTCTACGACCACGTTTGAAGTCAGCAAACCAACGTTTTATTGTTGTTTCTGATGGAGCGGAGTCTCCATAACATTTTTCAAGCTATTGCTTCGCTTGAACGGTATTTTTCCCTCATCAAAAAGTAGTGGAAAATCAAAACACGAAATTTATTTTGATTCTTTGTTTTGAAAATAACAAAAGTAGCGTCAATAACTCACAAACTAATGAATAGAATATCATGAAATTTTAACAGCTGTCTTTTGAAAGTTAGTATTAAATGAAAATAAGGTGACTGCAATAAAATTACCGCCATATATGTGTTAGCCTCAGGACTTTTCAGCCCATATAGTATGTAAGCAAGCAATAAAAGGTATAGTTTTAAACTTGAATCGCCCGAAAGCTCCCTCAATTCACATGATTTAAAAAATAAGATCTTTGCTCAATCAAGCAGCCGTGTTAAATATATATCAAATATTTTGTGTGATCTTGCATTGGAATAATCTCAAAGTTAAAGTCTATCTAGCCACTTTATTTAAAATTTTGTTTTAAAAATGTGCTTAAAATATCTCTCATAAGTGAACAGAACCGTTGAAAAAAGGCGAGTTAATTTTAAAAATTTGCTCATTTTGCTTGAAACTCACGAACTAGAGTTGTATTTAATGAAACACGCCAACAAAAAAGAGTAGTATATAATTTAATAAAACTGTTCGGTTAATCAAATGGCTTTGATGAACTTTTAAAAGCTGTTGAAAGGTTATACATTAAAGATAACTATATTAAAACATTAAATTTAAGAGCTGCAGTGGAGAAGCCTCTTAAGATCAAATAAATATAGAAATACGTGATTCCATAAATTTTTGTGTTTCAGCTTTAAAACATTTCGCTAACGAAGACTTTAACACATTCCAACATTTTAAAAACATTGAAAGGCATTTTCAAATTCTATAGCTCAACTTGAATTTTTTTCAGTTTTTCAATAAAAGCATTATATCATAAAATATTTGAAATAATAAGTATATATGTACTTTTTGTGGACACCCCTCGTAATCGAACAAAAATCTGCGGTGGTGACTGTCCGGTTATGAGAGGTTTCACTGTATTTATGGAAGAAAAAATTAACCAAAATGAAAAAATATTCCCATATCTACATTGAAGAAAAATATGACCAATTTTGGTTAAAATTACCAACAACGGCTGGTTAATGACCAATACTGTTCATGGCACAACGTTAACGCTCTTATTCAAGTTACTTACTACAACGTAAAATCAAAGCGTTAAACTAGGTTACGCTTTACGTCCTAATTTAGGTTGCACTGTAAAGGTTTCATAGATTGTGAATACTTATTAAGATTAATAAAATGTATTGTATCATTTAAAAATCTTAGATCCAGTAGTCTATCTTATGTTCCGGCAAATGGTACTAATAATGCAAAGAGCCTTTGGTGCCAGCTTTGTGTGCTTTGAATAACGTAAATAATATTGTCAGTATTGATTTTTCCCTATTCGTTAATGAGTTTAAGTTACTACAAGATAATAAGGATTTCGTTGATTAATTATTTAATTAAATTGCTGTTAGCCTGTAAGAATGCTGAATTTCCATAAGTAAAATCAAATAAATATATTTGGTTATATTTACAAGCTTTAATTATGCTTCAAAATGTTGGATAACTAATTGGAAATTGCAATGTGGTGGTTTGCTGATGGTACTCACAAGTTTTATACTGTAGAGCAATATCTAAAAATAATTTTTGAGAGGCGTTCGTTAATAATTAGATATTGCGTTATCAGACCGATTAAGTACAAAAAGTGAAAATTAGCAAACCGGAAGGCACACGGCTTATTAAAACCCCCAAGTAAGAAAATAAAAATGTTTATATTTTTCACGAATAAATTAATCATCATCACTGCATAACAATAACATTTTATCATTCTGGCAAAGTTCCTTTCCAAAACAAAAAACACTTAAAAATTAGTGGATTTCTGAACAAGTCAAGTGATGCGTTAAATATGGCAAAACACCGATAACATATTAAGCTTATTATGTTAACTAGTTAAAAAATAACAATAATAAAAAAGACAAATGGAAATCAAAATAAAACATTTATAAAATAACACCCAACAAAAAGAAACGGCATTCAAATGTTATGAATATAACCACCAAACCAAAATATGTATTGGATGAGGGTGCATCAGGCAAGGAAACTGCGTGTAAATTCTGTTTTACTCACTGGTTTTGTAAAAATAAGGGAGAGAAGGTATTTTTCATAAAACAAATCTTTTTATTTGTAGCAATTTTAAAATTATTTTGATATGTTGATTGCATTCAGTTCAGTGGTAGAACACCCAGAGACAGAAGATCAAGAAAATTATTACTATAATTTCAGTTACCATTTACTACTTTAGTTATTAAAAATAAAATGTACAAGTATGTATGAAAAGAACCAAAGGAACACAACAACATTAAAAATAAAAACCAACTTTTCTTTTTAATTTAGTTGAGCAACAAATACTTTTTGAGGGTAAATTGTAAATTGTACTCGCACTCGTACGTTCACCACGTGCTCAAATTCCCAAACTCTACTTAAGTGTTAAAAGAAGTGTGAGTGACTAAAAGTGTGATGATTCCTTTACACTTTTTTTCTATAAACTTTTTTTGTATTTTGTTTTTTTTTTTTTTTTTTTTGTTTTGATAACACATTCAAAATAATTCCATTTTTTAAAACAGTAAGACTAGAGTTAAAAAAAAATCTGTTAAAATAGCAAATGGAACTTAAAAAATGCCTGGAAGGTGTCTTATTCTTGCGAAATGTAAAAAAAAAGAAAACTTGAAATATTCTTTTTATGCTAAATAAAACCATCCAAAAATAAAAATTACTGAGTATTTCTTAAGCTTCAGATTTTTTAACACTTGCAATTTCAAAAAGTTATTTTTTCAACAAAAAACAGGAAAAAGTATATACATACGAGTATATTCGTTAGTCTTCCTTGCACCAGTACCCCAACATACCACTTTGTGGCTCGGTAAATGTATACATATGTATATGTACGTGTAGTTGGGGAAAAGTACAAAAACAGCAAATACATCTAAATGTGTTTATTTCTGCTTCAATTTATTCCGTTTCTTGTTCATCAGCATCTGCTTTATTAAGAATCTTATCCGAAACCAGATTGCAACATCAATAATGTATACAAATACTCAACTGAAATGAATATATTTCCATGCAAAATTGTTAAGTGTAACCAATTCTTGCCAAACTATTATTTGATTTCCTTTTTAAATACTGAACAAGAATGCGCTCATAGCAAAATGTTAGTACAATAATTTTAATCCAGATAGAATTAGGTTTGTGCAGTTTATGAATAAATTACTTCAACCGAATGGTTCTCTTCAGTGAAAGAATGAAATACTTCAGTATTATTTCTGTATTTCTTTCATTATTCACTTTTTTTCATATTTTTTCATTTGTTCATCTTCAGATATGGTGATTTCTCACCAAGTGTATCTACGGCTGCTAAATTTTTGGTTTGGCGGCTGGCGATTTAAATATCACATAGCGAAATAGTTGGCTATTTTATATTATATTATATATTTTATATATTTTGTATGTTAAATCTGTCATTCCTATTTGATCGCATGTTTTGTGTCATACTGAGTGCTCAAATGATTTATAATGAACTATGTGTCGAAAAAAATCGTCAATTTTTTATATTCATAAGTCCGATAGCTATCAAAATTAATCAATTATCATTGATAGATCGGACTCTCTGACTCTCTCCTGCTATTAAATGCAATAGATTATGACTCTGGATTTGAAACTCAGCTAATGAATACAGTTGTGAAAAAAGATTTACATCAGCACCTGCCTTGCGGCCTTATCTGATGATGGACCAGTTCCACGGAGTGAATTATTCACGATTCACCAGCGCTGCTGTGTGGCTTGCTAGGCGCACACAGGTAGCTTTTTATGTCATATGTTTGCAGCCATATGAGCAACTGTTTGTTGAGGAGTTCTGGCCTTCTAATCCCTCCTGTATGCAATGCAGGAGGGTATTACTAGCAGCATCAACCCTTAAACGAACTCACCCGTCAACCATCACCACTGGTTCCTCACAGTGTAAAGACAACAGATCTCCGGGAGTTTGTTAGTCCCCGAAAAGAGACACGCCCTTCCTGCGTTTTAGGTTTCAACCACAGCCAGAACGTTTCAGCCAAGGTAGACACCTCTACCATGACCAGCCCGGGTTGAACTACAAGCAGAACCCCCCGGGGGCCATGCTGATCTCCGTTCTGCCAATTTAAACCCTTGGTAAGGGTTTCGGAAGCCAACACAACATAAGTCATGCAGCTTCCTAGAGCTTTATTTGCTACAACAAACGAGGGACCCTTCCCCTCTATACCCGAAAAAAAGAGTGCCCAAGTTAAGAATACGCCAAGGCAAAACCTGTTCGCCAGGGGGAAACTAATGAATACAAACATAATTAAATACCAGAAGAAACAAATAATTTAAAAGAAAATCGTCTCATATATGAAAAAAAACTTTTGAAGTAAATGTTATGCCGCTTACCTGAAAATATGAAGATAATTAAAGTTTTTAAAAAATTTTCAATAACAAAATGCGATAATCCGCTAAAGCAAGCAAAGTTTTCCGTGATTCATGATTCGTTAAAACTTTTTATGAGCATAAAATTGTCAGCAGGTGAATATGAGATTCAATGGGAAAAGCTGTGCTATATTAATTAGAGAGATGTACGAGCATTTCAATGAAAAAATAGCTACGAATTTATTTCTTTCTTGGACTAAAGTTTGTTTACAACTACAAAGACACAGCGAGTACGTTTCATCTGCGAGAATTATCTGTGGCTGTATTCAATATGTTGGTTATTCCAACTAGCAACACTTGCTTGGAAAGAGCATTTTCCATAATGAATTATAGCAAGTCACGCTCGCAAAATAAATTTATTGATGCATTAAGAAGAATAATAAATCCTGTGAAAGCAAATAAGATCTGTTGCAGTACGTTTGAGCCAACGAAAAACATGTTAAAAAATTCAATCCTAATGTTATGATGTACAAAACACTACAGATCAAACAGACGAGATTGATATTTATAACCTTCTAGATATGTGCTTTTAGCTACTTGTATAGAAAGCTTTTTAAAACAGACATATGCAATTTTATTTTATTCATCTATAATACTTAATATTAAGCCCATAAGGCCAATAATCCTATTAAATACATATAATAAATTATTAATTAAATCAATAAAATATTTTATATGACTACAAAACTATGAAAAATCATTTGAGGATACTTTTAGGAATTTATTGTCTTTTAAAGATTTATTTTGAATATTTTGGCTATTTATGCCGAATTTTGATGGCCGGTTTGCCGCTGGAGGTGGAAATAATCTGACAAAACTGTAGTCAACTATTTGCTTTTTGAACCATTGTAAGCGATTTTTAAAATTTTTTAAAAACTCTAGTGCTCAGTGTTTATCACTGTTTATGGGTGTGTATATATGTCTGCACAAGTATTTGAAGCGTGTATCAAAAATGTTTGATTTTCGCGCAAAAATCTCGAATCTTTGTGTTGTCTGGCGCTAAGTATGTCATTTCAATGAAGATTTTACAGAATGAAGTGGTGGAAGAAGGACACAAAATGATTCAAGAAAAAGTTTTCTAGTCAGAACATTTACATCCGTATTCATAAAAAAAAACACTAATCAGCATTTTAACAACTTTTTAGTTAAAACAGAATTTTCAGCAAAAAAACACATTTTATAAAAACGTATTCATAAACAGCATTCTAGCTAAAAATAATTTTATTGAAATTTTTTTGTGATTGGCAACGCCATTATATGCAATTCTCATCTGAATCATAGTGCTGCGATAAAAATGGTTTTTTGTTCACATGTCATGTAAAGAAATGTCTTGTATTGTTTTTTATGAAAATCGACTTTAAAACAAATAAATAAATGTTAACTCCATTTCGTCTTTCAATTAAATCGCAAAAAATACTGAGTCAGAAAAGTTTTACTTTGATTCCTTTTGCTTACGCGTATGAAAAAATATGAATAACGAGCTTTTTTTTATTATTTTACACATGACTGATGTACATGGCATTTTATTAACGTATATTATTTTAAATAAATAAAATGTTAGTAATAACTAAAATAATAAGACTGGAAAAAATGTAAAGCGTAATTGCTTATCTGGAATCCAGAATAAAATAGATTACTTCTTTCCCTGAAAGTTTTCTGTTGCCAGCTATTCAAAGCTTGGGTCATATTTTCTATTAAGGACACACATCTATTATTATCAATATCATGGGATTTCTTATAAATATGCAATAAAAATTTTCGCAACATATAAGTAAACAATAACTAAAAAACACAAATATCACCTTAAAATTGGGTGCAATCAGTTTTAAAAATGGTTGACTTAAAAAACTGCTAAAAAGAACATTTTAACGTAAAATTCGTTTATGAATACAGTTTTATCGAATTTTCCCTAAAAATGGTTTGAACGACTTTTTAACTTTTTTATGAATACGGCCGTTAGAATTGTATAAAAGTTTGCCTTCTTTGTAAATAATAAAAAATAAAGATTATAATAACAGAATCGCAAGAAATAGTAAGTATAACAATTTACATCTTGCGGCTAGCAAATTGTCGCAACACAATCGCCATTTACTCGCATTGAAAACAAAAAAGTGATTAATTTGTATTATGTCTGTGACGTTTGTGCACAAACAAAAGCTAATGTGTTCTTAAGCATTGTATGACAAACAGTTCTTAAAAGCAAGTGGACATTTGTTTATTCCTTATTATGTTTGTATGCTGTATCGGATGTATCCTAGTGGGTTATCTTTGTACTTGAGTTTACAATCCACCAATTATGTACATATGTATATGCATAGAAATCCATATCCAAATTTTTATTTTTTTTAATTTTCCAATTTTCACAGCTCTTGATATCACAATAATAAAAAAGTAAATAAATTATTTTTTCATAATAAACTGGATTAACTCTTTTTATATTTTTCCCCCAATTTCTTTGTGCCAATTGTATTGATGTATAGTACTCATTCGTACTAATGTATAGTACTAATTCGTTATGCCAATTGTATTGATGTGTAGTACTAATTCGTTATGCAGCCACCTGAAATGTAGAACAGAAACATTTTCATTCACTCTGAAATATGTCTGACATACTGAAAGATGAAAGAAAAGACTGGGGTCTAATCACGGCAAACGATATCGAATTAATTATCGTATCGAAACCATGACGTGGAAGTGTCAAAGGGTGGGTAGACCTCACACACAACTCGGAATCATTATAGGCCCATAAGCCTAACAGCATTTTAGCTAAAGACAGGGAGACTTCTTTTCTATGGAAAGTTGCACTTATTTCGTTACTAGTGGAGTTGGACTCCATGTTGTTTAAGACTGTACATATATGCATATGATATTGTAGTGGTAGTGTAGGGTAAGTACTCAGAAACTCTCTCACAGTGTTTGACGTCCGTACTGACGATTATAGATAGGCGAAGCACACACAGTGGCCTCAGTATGAATCCACAAAAGATCTTTCGATCTGCCAGGACCTTGAGGATGGTTGAGCTTAGATTGGCGGATAGTGCCCGGAAATATATCAGGATTCCATAGTGTCCAATTCATATCAGATAAGGCGGCTCTTGCTTTGTATCTGCCTCGTAAGGCCATTGGGAAGACCTGGAGTATAAGTCGTCAGAACTCTTGCTAGCTAGTTAGCATGATAATAAAGCCTATATTAACTTAGAAAAACCTACCTATTGCAGAGAGCAACTAACCAGTTGAAGTACTATAATACCTCTCTATAATACCTTTATGCCCTGAATATTCGTATCTGAACGGATAGTAAGGATGCGCTAAATGTGTCTATACGTTGGCCAGTTTGGTCAGAAAACCTTCGAAGTGTTGGAGTTTAAAACTTGGTTATAAAGTTTTAGAGATTTGAAATGCATTTATACAACTCTATGATATCAAGTCATATCCGTTCCTTTATTTTTATTAAAAAGAAAAGAATACAAAAGAGCAATGTCAATAAATGCAAAACCTAATAAAATTCTAACACAAAAATAAGAATTATAATCATGGCAGAGTAACAGAATTGGCAATAATATCGACTGATTTGGTTGCCATTGATTTTACTGATATTATATTTTTATAATCTATGCTATCAACTTAATTGGCTGCAAATTCATGTACTCGTAAGATATTTACTTTTTTATTTCTTTGAGTGTTTGCTGTTTGTAGGTATGTTTGTTAAAGAACACTGCTTCTTCCACTTAAGTGCGGTTGCAAATGTCAATTGCGTTCGAAATCTATCTAACTTCTTAGGAATTTATCGTTTTTTTTTTTGCAGTTTTCCTTTTTCTCTTTGCAAATAAGTTTATTTCTATCATTTATTCCTTCATTCACTTACAAATTTTTAATGTGCTGTGGCGGTGTTGTGTGAGTAGAAAGAGATATACATTTACGTTCATAGAAGAGGGTGGTTTTATTGCGTATGAGATTGTATAAATCGGTGCGTCCCAAATCGAAAATCGATCTCGTTTGCTTTATTTACATAAAAAATCTGTTTGTATTCACTTAAAAGGGATAAGCAATGTCCTTTTAATGGGTTTCAAATTAAATAAAGGATTAAGTTGTTAGTTTTAAAATTGAATTACATTTACCAAGTGAAAATTATTTTCTTTCTTTTTTTATTGCAAATATTTGACAATGGAAATAAATGTTGCTTCAAACGTTTGGTGATAAAGAAAATCTAAGATTTTCTTTGCTTTTGAAGAGAAAACTTTGCATTCCAGCGCCCACAATAAAATTTTACCACATATATCAAAATAGTTTTTCATAGCTTAATATTTGTACCTAAAGGGAATACTGACGACCATCCTTCAAAAGAGTTTATAAATAAACGAGTTCCGATGCTACTCGTATAACTTTCATTGAAATACAATGATATTATCTGCCGGCATGCAATACGATTATGTAATACACTGTTCACCTTTAAATAGGTCAAACGAATTAAACATTAACTCGCCCATACAATATTACATTGTACTCATTTTTATACCTTTCACAAAAATGTTAAGGGTATATATAAGTTTGGGATTCCGTTTGTAATTTTTTTTTTTTTTTTGTGACCCTATAAAGTATATATATTCTGATTCAGAATTAATTGAAAAGTCGATTAAGCGATGTCCGTCTGTCCGCTGTTGAAACACCGTTTCTGAGAAAACCATTAGATTTAGAAACTTTTTTCTTTCACCATTCTTTTACTCCATCGATGCTATTGAAATTCAGTAATATCGGTCCACGTATAGCCGAGATATATTCAAAATTCCGAAAAAAACCATGAATTTTTGCAATTTTGTATGGAAATTTTGGAGAAAAAACAGTTGTTTTGCTTCAAACTTTACACACTCATTAAGCATGGTAAATAAAAGGCAAAAAAAAATTTTTTTCAGATATCGGTCCATATATACCCGAGATATAGCCCAAATTGGGTTTTTCATAAATATGTCGCGTAAGCGAACTTAAACAACTTTTTTTGCTTAAGAGCGGTTCTGGTAATAAAATAAGGTTATATAACATATCGAAAATGAAAATTTCCGATATCAGTCCATATATACCCGAAATATAGCCTAGACCAGGTTTTACATGAAAAAAGCAGCTTTGGTTATGAAATAAGGTTATATAAATATGGGAAAAGAAAATTTTTGATATCGGTCCATATATACCCGAGATATAGCCAAACCGGGTTTTACATGAAAATGCCGCGTAAGCGAACTTAAACAACTTTGTTTTGCTCAAAAACAGTTTTGGTAATGAAATAAGGTTATATACATATGGAAAATGAAAATTTCTGATATCGGTCCATATATACTCGAGATATAGCCTGAACCGATTTTTTCATTAAAATTTTTTTTTTTTTTTTTTTTTTTTTTTTTTTTTTTTTTTGCTAAAAACAATTCTTGTTATAGAAGAAGGTTACTAAAATACAGAAAATAGAAAATTCCGATGTCGGTTGATATATTATAACTGAGCATACTTAGTTCAAATTTTTAAATATACTATACATATACGAGACTATCGTGAAGGGTATTTTATATATATATACCACACTCTTTCTTGTTTGGGACTCAAATCAAAAAAACCTTAGAAGGCTGTTACTTTTATTAGATTTACTTTAGAAAAATAATTCTAATAAAAGCTTTAAATTATTAACATTTTGTTGCATGGGTTTGAAAAATCTAAAATTTTATATTTTGAAATTTTTCTTTCTTTTTAAATATTCCTTTTGATCGACTTAGTGGTGTTTCACGTGTCAATTTTTTTCTGAACTCTGCGGGAAACAAACAAACAAACTTTACGACAATCGAAAGGTTCTAATTTGCAGACTATCGAGATGCTGATCATGGTTTAGGTGCATGCCTTGACTGAAACGTTATGGCTGTAGTTTAAACCTAAAATCGTAGGAAGGGGAATTAGTTTCCCTTGTAAGTATGGTGCAAGCCGGCTTTCGTGAGCTAACAAATCCCCGAGATGATGTTGTCTTGCAACAGATAGTTGTACTGTAAGGAACCAGGAGTGATGGTTAAGGAGGTGAGTTAAGCCTTGCCTTCCATTAACTGTAGGGAAATTGCATAGAAGGATTAGAAAGCCTGAACTCTTAGGCAAGGGTTTGTCCATATGGCTACAAACTTATAACAAAAATTTGTGCCCTTGTCACAAATCGTGAATAATTCACTCCGTGGAGTTAGGTCATCATCAGATAAGACGGTAAAGGCAGGAGCTGATGTAAATCCATTTCACAACCGTTCTTACAAAAAGGAATCAGCAACACAACGGTACCAAAGTTAATACGTGTTTTCTTCAATGGTTTTTAAACAAATGCCAAAACATAAACAAAGCTTATTTAGATATTAAACAGCTTTAAGAGAGGAAATATAAATACACCATACGTAAAGTTTACGTGGTGTTACTGGTAAGATTATAATTTTTGTACCTAAACTTTACGTTATGTTAGAGCATGTAAATGAAAAAGTCAAGTAAAGAAACGACTAATTTCAAGTGTTAGAGTTTTCAGTAAGATCACAATAGAAAAGGAGAAGGATTCGAGACTTCCATATTTGGACACTATAATAATAAGAAGAAACAATAATTTAAAAATGAATTGGTATCAAAAGCCCACAGCATCTGGCAGGATAATAAATTTCTTGTCCAAACATCCAAAAAGAGTTATATTTATCACCGCCAAAAATTTCATAGCAAGGGTTTTAAAAATTAGCGACAAAGATTTCCATAGGAAGAGTAAAATAAGAATCAATGAAATCCTTTATAGTAAAAATTTTCCAGCACATATAATAGATAATCTAATTAGACAAACTGAAAACTCTAAAAACCGAGAAAAGAGAAAACAGCCAATCCAGAAATATACAAATCTATCACATATGTACCTGAGGTTTCAGAGAGATTAGGAAACTCAAAAATTCTAGATAACGCTCACTACAGAATTGCTCACAGAGGTAGCAATACTTTAAATAAATTATTTAGTAAAACCAAAGACAAAATGTATAAACATGACACAGCAAATGTAGTCTACAAAATACCCTGTGGTGGTAACAATACGGAAAACTGAAAAAAAGAGTATGTAGGCACGACTAAGAACAAACTGAGAGCAAGAAGTGCTGGTCATGAGTCTGATCAAAAATCTAGGTACAATTCTACATCACAAAAAAAAACTGCACTTTCATCCCATTGTGCGAATTTACATCACACACCAGACTTTGACCAAACCAAAATTTCAAACTTTGAGAATAATTATAAACGCCGTTACATGTTGGAAATGTTACAAATAATAAATCTTCCAATTGAAAAGTGGATCAATTATAAAACAGACACTGAGAACCTCTCTCAAATATATAGATATTTTGTTAATAAGAGTCAATTCTTTGACAATTAAAATTTAGTTAGTACAGTGAATTCTTTTGGAAAAAAATAATATCCTAATGTAAGTTTGCTTTGTTAGTGTTATTATTCATTATGTGTATATTATATTGATCTTTATTGTGCTTACTTGTAATTTTTATTTATTTCTTATGATCATAAAAAACTGTTATACTTATTTATTGCTGTTTTTTATTTGATATTAGCCCTGATGATGGTACCCAGTAGTGTAGCGAAATACTGGAAATTTTAAAATAAAAATTAAAAACTTGACCTCATCCTTGAAAAATTCCTGAAATTTTTATTTATAAATTCAATTTTAATAAACTTACCATAACTTGACTCGCCATTTTTTCTTGTTTACTTTTTTGACATTTGATTTGCTATTGTGAATGATTTTGATCACTGAACATACGTACAACAGTGTTGTATTTCAAATTGTGCTCAATTTTATAATGATTTCGTGCTAATTGCTCAATAAATTAATTGAATTTTTGTATAAAATATTAAGCTCAATTAAGTCGCTAATTGCGTTAATCTCAACAGTTGAGCATGTCTGAACACGCTATTATTTCAAAGTAAGTTAATTTTTAAAATTAATCTGCCTTGTTTTCATCGCTTCGATCTGCTTATGAGAAATAATATGAGCACAATTTTTTTGTATTTAGTGTCCGCGTCTGGTTGTTAAACTGTCCGGCTGTGCGAAGGTTTTTTTATGGAAAAACTTGAGGAAATTTTAGTTCGACAAAGTTTGTCTGGTTATGGGAGAAGCTTTACTGTACATATGAGAGAAGCTTCACTGTACATATGAACAGAGTCAACAAATCTACATACTAATAGACTAGACCGCACAAAATATTAAACATTCCGTTAACCCGGCTTCGCATCAGAAAATGTAATTAATCGTTTGATTTTTTTTTAAATTCATTATTTTTATTTATTGAATCTACATAAAAAAAAATGTAATGACAATAAGTATTCAAATCTTAATACTAAAAAAAAATTATGATTAAAGTCCTGCCAGTGCTGGACAAAAATTTATTTTTATGCGAATATTATTTCAGAATTCAGTCATCTGTTTAGAGCTCTAATGGTAGCCAAAGTATCCCTCCTTCTCAGACGGGTATGACCACCAAAGTTAAGAATATTAACTGCAAGAAGATTTGGATGGAATTCAAGTTTGTTAATATATCTTGTCGCGTACTTCACAAATTCAGATTTCACAAAAGGTACGTTCAGATCTGCGTGGATTCGTGAGTTTTTAACGTACCATGGAGCATCTGTAATTCTACGGAGAATTTTATTTTGACTTCTTTGAATTTTTTCAACGTTGGATGCCGAGGCTGTGCCCCATAATTGAATCTCATAGCACCATATTGGCTTTAAAATCGAGTTGTACAGCAAAAGTTTACAATCAAGCTTCAAGGTCGAATTTCTGGCTAGTAGCCAGTTAATTTGCACTGCTTTCAATTTCATCTGCGTTACTTTTGCCTCGATATGCGACTTCCATGTTAGTCTACGGTCAAGATGATTACCGAGGTATTTGACTTCACTGTGTTGGGGTATTACTTTATTATTAATAGTAATGGGTGAGCATGTTCCTAGGCGCAGTGCGAATGTAACATGGGCACACTTTTGTTCATTAACCTTGATTTTCCAAAGCTTCAGCCATTTCTCTAGTTTGTCGATATGTTCCTGTAAATTTATTGATGCTTGCTGGTAGTTACTATGTATGCTAAGGAATGCTGTATCATCTGCAAGTGTTGAAGTGTGAACGTTGGTGCTTGTTGGCATGTCAGATGCGTAGATCAAATATAAGATAGGCCCTAATATGCTGCCTTGGGGAACTCCAGCTTCAATAGGCTGGGCGGGGCTTATGAAATCGCCTTCTTTTACTATAAATTGGCGACAATATAAATAGCTTTCCAAAAGGTTATGTATGTTTGCAGGTAAGTTAAACTTTATTTTATGCATTAAGCCATCGTGCCACACTTTATCAAAAGCCTGTGAGACGTCGATGAATAAGGCAGAGCAATATTTTTTATCTTCAAATGCCTTTCTTATGACGTTAACTAACCTGTGTGTTTGCTCAATGGTTCCATGTTTCGCTCTAAAACCAAATTGGTGATCAGGAATACATTCAACCTTATGAAGCATTGGATCCAACTTCGCCTTTAGCAATTTTTCGAAAAGTTTTGATATTGTTGACAGTAGACTTATTGGACGGTATGATTCTACTTTCGTGTGATCCTTCCCTGGCTTAGGAACCATTGTTATCATGGACACCTTCCACTCTGCAGGGTAATACTCAAGTCGTAAAATAGCATTAAAAATAAAAAGAACAATTCTTTTAGCTACACGAGGTAGCTCTACCAGCATTTTGTTGCTGATTTCATCCATACCTGGAGCTTTTTTAAGGTTTAGATTACCAATAGCATTTTCAACTTCTTGGAAATTGAATCTTAAAGACACAGGAGGTCTACTAACAATAGGTGGCAACTCATTTGCATCATCAGACCTATTTGTTTTTCAAATGGTTAACAAACAAACTACCCTTTTCCGAGTCATCCCTAGCCCAGTCACCAAACGGTTCTCGCAAGGGCGGCTTACCTCTAACTGGCCTTTTTAAACCCTTAGTCGCCCGCCATAAAGAATAGTCGGACTGAGGAGTACCATCCAGACTTTCTAAATACGTTTGTAGAGAAGCCGTTTTTTGGTTTGCAAGCAATCTTCTTAGTTGATTTGTGCACTCACGTAGCCTTGTTTTAGTTGCGGAGACCTGCGAAGTTGCCACTCTCGTCGAACTCTTCTTTTTTCTAACACAAGTTGCTCGATTTCTGAAGAATATGTTCTATTTTGAAGGTTTCTGCGTGTTAAATAAACGCTAGAACCAAGTTCAGCGGCTTGTTTAGGGTTTTCGCTAAAGTTGCTTAGTGACGCATTAATATCTTTTGGTGTCCTTAAAACAATATTCTCAGTGCAATGGGTACTCAAAAATTTTTTATATTTTAGCCAATTCACTCGGGTGACAGTCCTATGCAAATTGTTAATCGGAGACCAAGTCTCCTGGGGAAAACGCACTGAAATAATAGTAGGTGAATGATCCGATGACAAGTCTAACGAAGGCTCAGCTTGCATCCATTCCACAGGGAACCCCTTTACCACTCCAAAATCAATCACATCAGGAATCTTTCGCCGGTCAGTCGGCCAGTATGTGGGTAATCGTTTGATTGAGCAATGATCTTCTTTGCAATTAAATTTTATATCAACTTATTTTGAAATAAAAGGCATTATACTTATCATGGGAATTGAGGGACCTTTTGAGCGATACAGGTTTAAAAGTATACTTGTTATTTGTTTCTTACATTTATTCTTAACATAACAAGTAACCTAAATAAGGAAAGGCATCTTCTAATCGTTTAAAGCCAATTTGAAACAAATTTTGAATTCTTGTTTTGTAATTATACTATTTAACCATAATGTAAAAAAATTTTTTGTATTACAATGTAAATTAAAAAAATACTTATTGTTAGTTCATATTTTGAAGATTCAATAAATAAATGATTGGGGGGAAAAATATAAATTAAATTAAAAAAAATGCGTATTAATTTTGGTAGTTTTCTGCACATTTGGTAACTTTTTGAAAAATTTTGGGTTGCAATAATTTTTAGGTCGTGGCAGCACTGATTATGGTATGTGTGGCTTAAAAGATACATATCAGTTCGTAATTGAAACAGTATGTAAAAGATTTAAGGCCTTATGTATGTGCATTAAAAGTACGAATGCAGAAGAAAATTGTGTAACACTTTTATATTATTACGACACAATTCATACGATATCGTATGCCCTGACACCAAACTGAAACATTTCGATCAATCTTGTTCAATATCGTAAGTGAAGACTTGGCCCCAACTTCTTTATTCTTGAAATTGAAGTTCTAATATTCTATAATAACCAGCTTCATTTTTGTACTATATTATTTATTTTATATTTTAGCTATTTTTTTGCTGATTAAATATTTATCGATTTATTTTATTTGCCAACAATCATTTTAATTGGACTACAAATACTAATTAGCATAAGTCCTTTAACTACAATGACAACATGAACAAAAAATAAGTTCCAGACATTTGCAATTAGCAGCATAAATGTTTCAATTACTCACACTCCAGTTTTGAACATTTAAATCTAAAAGTAAAAAGTTTCGTCCATTTCAGCTTTAAACAACACAATACTTAAAAAAACAGCATTTGGAAGAAAAACTTTTGGAAATAAATAAATAAAAAAAAATTAAGAAGTACGTTGAAGAAAACTTTGTCCATTGTGTATGTGAAATTAATAAGTCATTAAATGACCAAATAATACACATACAATGCAAGAATTTATAAGTGTGGCAATATTGGAAAAGAACAGTGATTTATAAAGAGAAAAAAATTAATTAAGGTTTGACAATGTTGACAAGGTTGATGTCTTGCAATTTCATGCTTAATGACCTATCAATAATTTACGAGTATGCTGATATTGTGGTGTTCATTTTTTAGACAAATACCAGTAAATTTTTCTAAGTTCCAAGACATCTTAGTTGTTTATTATTCATTTCTTTGTTTGTTTCTTTTCTAAAGATGTTTTTCTTATTTCAAAATAATAATAAAAGTTTGTTCATGTTTGAAATTTAATAGATTTTTTGTTATTACACCTTGATCTATTTTTTTTTCTTGACAACTACTCTCAATGAAAATAAAAAGTAATAGAAATTTTTTCATGTTTGATGGTTTAAACTAGACACCATCAAGCATGTGACAGCAAACATAACAGAAAATCCAAAATTTTTAATTCTCCATCAAGCACGACGAAATGTACTTTTAAGAAACTAAAAACAATTTATGTTTTATCTCAACTAAGTGTTACAAATTAAATTTTTGGTTTATACATATGTACATCGGGTTTTAGTTCAAGTTTTCCTTTCTTAAGAAGGTTTTTTTTACAATACAAATATGCTGTGATCAATAACTTTTGATTGAAGAAGACAAGAAAAATAATAATTCAAGTCTTTTGCTGGGGGACAAGTTAAGTAAGTGTTACAATAGCTTGAAGATAAAGCTGTGGCAACCGAGTAGCTACTAGTCGAATATATCCAAGAATAGCTTTGTATTCGTTGGCTACATCGCCGCCCTGTAGGATTTTCAATTCTGCCCAACAACTCAAGAGCAAACTGATTGTTTGACCTGAACTCTGTCTCAAACAAAGTTAGGCCAAAAAGGCATGTATTAATACACAAAGTTTTACGTTAACAAAAGATGTATTCATACCGATGAGAATTACATGATCTATTGTTAAAATCAACTTCAAGTTTAAAATACACTTTAGTGGACAAAAAGAATACTTTTAATTAAAAATATTTTCAAGCATAATTATTTGATGACAATAACTGTTGCCTGAATTTCAAGAATACTTGATTTAAAATTCCTGTTACCAAAATATTTGATATATGATTTGGTGATAATTTCGCTTTATTAGGATTTCAACACAAATTAATCTAATTTCGCCATAAAATTCAATATTTTTACACGAAAAACATCCTCAAGTAAAACACTTTTCTATTTTTCCTATTATAGAGTTAGTATATACAAACGAAAATTATAGAAAAATTTAACAAAACAAGCGGGTTTCTAAAAATTTAAGACTTATAGGTTTATACATCTCTGGGAAGCGTAATTCCAACAACAGTTACTACTTCTTTTCTTAATACAGCTAAATAGTTCGAATACCATGATGCTTTGCCAGACGTTTTAAAATGTCCACATTGTACAGGGTGTCTGGTAGCAGATTTATATGTTCTAACTTAAATAAAAATGTAATAATTGACACAAAGTTTTATTGATGATAGAATGTAAATGAATATTTCCCTTTAAAGCCACAAAATGTTTGAGGTACTCACTATAAATCTTCTCTTTGAGATAGCCCTACAAAATAAAATAAAGGAGTTCGTTAGATCGGGCGCTTCAATGGCCTTGGGTTGTCCCCTGATTAGTTTTTGGCGGAAAATTTCCACAAGCAAATTCATCGAAGTTTTGACTGTGTGTGCAGTCACCCCATCCTGATTAAATCACGTGTGTGAAGAGTACATAGATCAGCCGGCAGGTTTGGCAAACATAATTCGGTTATCATTCGCCGAAAATTTTCACCGTTGACATTCGTCGAGAATTTTCGAAACAAAATGGTCCAATTATATCATGCGTGGATGAAGCACACCAAACAGTTATCCGGGGCAATGCAATGTTTTTGATGTTTCAATCCAGAGTTACTTTTAAATAAAAATGAGACTAGTCGGTCCAAAATATGGGATTTGCAGTACGAAAACGCTACAACATCGTTTCACAAAAATTTTTGCGTAAATCAACGCCACTTTCTTTCAGTTCGTGAATGATTTGAATTTTAAAAGGACGGAACTTCAGATAATTTTTTAAAATTTCACGAATAATCGCTCTTGGAAGTCCTAGTGAGGATGCTGTCTACCGCATTGAAAATCGCTGATTTTTAAGCAAACTCTTTTCAACCAGTTCCATGTTTTCAGAAATCCTTGGAGATCGACTGGGACATGGCCCTGGGCATTCATAATCCAAGCAGTTTTTTTAACTTCTATTTATTTATTGAATCTCCAGAATGTGAACTACCAATTCAATTATTAATATTAAATACAAAACTGAACTAAGTCCACCCAATGCTAGTCAAAACGTTTTATTTTGCGCGAATTAAATGCGTAAAATCACCCATTTAATGAACTAATGTAGACAAGCTAAAATGAAGATTGTTTCGGGCAAGATGGTTTTAGGGAACTCCAGCTTACCTTGTCGCATACTTTGAAGATTCATCTTTAACTAACGGAACGCTCACATCCTTGTGAATTTGTGAGTTTTTTATGTACTAAGAAGCTGGTCCATCATGTATTCGCTGAATACTGAACATTAAAAAAAATAGTCTACGAGCGATTACGTAAAAATCATTACTCTTAAAAGGGTCTCCACAGCGAACGCACGATTCTCACTCGACCACTGCGAAATCGTATTTAAACATATAAATTTGATACCAGACGCAGTAAATTTACATTTACTCGTATATTCAAAAAAGTTCAACTGCCTCTATTTAACATTGTCCTGTCTAATGTCCTGCCGCTGGTTTTGCCTTGGTTTGTACCACACCAGGTCACTCTGTTTTCTGAGGCATAGAGTGACAGGAGTTGCTTGTTTGGTCTAGCCAATGCACTCTAGGAAGCCACATGACTTATATAGTGTTGGACTACCGAAACCCTCACCAAGGATTAATTGACAGACCGGGGATCAGCAAGGCCTCCGCGAAGTTCCGCCAGCTGACTGTCTTGGTGCTGATCATGGTTGAAGAGCCTATCTTGGTTGAAAATTTCTGTTCTAATAACACCCGAGCTGCTGTTGTCTTGCAACAGATACCTGCAAAGTAAGGAACCGGAAGGGGTGGTTAGACGAGTGAGTTGGTTAAGTCTTGTCTTCTATTGACTAAATTGTATACAGGAGGGATTAGAAGGCCAGAACTTTTCAGCAAAAAGTAGTGACCTGTGTGAGCCGTGCTAGCCACACGGGCGCATTGGTGTATGATGAATAATTCACGTTGGTCTGTAATCAGGCCAGGCAGGTGCCGGTATATATCAATTTCTCCTATCTTTGTATAAGAGGTACTCGTGCTAAGCAGGTTTTACCTTGCCAGGACACTCTGCTTTCGATGGCTTAAATGGGTAGGAGTTCTTAGTTTTTGTTAGCAAATAAAACTCTAGGAAGCCGCATGACTTATATTGTGTTGCGCTTCCCAAACCGTCGCCACACTGACATACCAGGGATCAGCAAGCCCCCCGGGAGGTTCTGCTTGTACACTATCTGCAACGTGGTGACTGTGGCTTAAACCAAAATCGCATGAAGGGGAATTAGTTTCCGTAATAACTGTGGTACAATGCCGTATTTACGGGCTAATAACCCTCAAAGCGCTGTTTTCTTGCAACAGATATCTACCTGTAATAGAAGCAATGCTGGCTAGGCAGTTAAATTTATGATTAGGCGAATGAGTTGATTTAAGGGCTGATGCTCTTAATCGACTTCCGCCCACCAACTTGCCTTTCATTGACTGTCTGGGAAATTATATACAGGAGAGACTAGATGGACCTAGCCCTTCAGCAAGGAGTTTGTTCATATGGCTACAAACTTATGGCAGAGGTTTCTACCTATGTGAGCCTAGCAAGCCACATGGGGGCACTGCTGAATTTACCCCGTGGAGTTAATCAATTATCATATAAGGCCAACAAAGCAGAAACTAATGTAATTCAAGCCTACTTTCTATCATTGTCTAACGCAACATCATAATGTGCTCATATTTTATAATTATCACAACTTAAGCCGCAGCTGAAGGCCTGTATTTCAACTTTATTTCTGTCAAAATTTTGCACTAAATAATTTTAAAGGCGACAACCATTTTCGTCACTTTAGCAGAGAAGCAACAAATTATGAGCGAACAAACACTCGCACCACTAATATCATAAACATTATTAATTAATATTATTTCCTTGTTTTTAACAGCTCATTAAAAACAAATGTGCTGAAATGTTTTAAAGTAAACAGTTTATGCCTCCCTGAAACTTTGTCTTTGCAACAAAAAAAAAAGCAAAAAACTGAAGATACAAGAACCACTTTTTTTTTAGAGATAATTTTAAGTCTTTGTATATAGACTTAAACAGTTTAAGGTGTCTCTTAGGAAACGACTCTTATAGTGCAGAAATAGAGCCTTTGTTTCATCACAGTCAAGCTGTTTAAATATCTTAAATTTTATTATTCTTCTTGAGCACATGCCAAAATGACCACTTAAAAGTATCAAATAAGTAACAGTTGGCATTTCGGAAGTCATTGTAAAAATCTTAGAAGAGTTTTTAAGAAAAACTGTATGATCTCTTAAACAAACAAATAAAATATTGTATGAAGGCAATTTGAATAAACAATTTGGAAGCAAGAACAGAAACTCATTAAAATTAAATTAAAACTATGTCATTAGTAGTACTTGAGCTGCTCTTTTGAAGCCACTTATAACGCTCCTTATTTCATAATACATTGCGCTAAATGTCAAATGTTATTTCGATGTTTCCTTAGCTAAAGATCCTTTACAGATGGGATAAAAATAGAAACGTTGATTTTTAAGAAGCTTATTACTTGAAAATAAAAAAACATGCCTTTTAAATTTGTGACAACTTTAACCTTTGAGAAAACCTTATTGGTTTATAGACAAAAACTTTGTTAAAAATGTCCTTTTAAGAGTATTTTTATTTTACTTTCCTTTAAGTTAACTAATAAGTAGTCAATAAGAACATTAAATAAAAACAAATTGAGTTTATCCTTGTAATAATGCTTACGTGACATTTTGTGGTCTCCCTGCAGAAGTAAAAAACAGTGTTTTAATCCCATATAAGAAATAAATTTTTAAATAAGTAAGTTCATAAATACTTTTTTATTTCGGTCGGGGTAGAACTCGCAGACACACACACAACATATTGAAGGAATTTGCTTCTATTTTATACGTTTTTTTATATTTATTTCGTTTTCTGGCTGACAGACAATCTTAATCCTTAAAGGATTCTTAAGTGTGATTGTAAAACTCCTTTTTTTTTGCCAAACAAAATTAACCAAAGCCCATTACATTTTTTTTTGCCTTTTTTATGGTATGAAAAGATTAAAAAGCTTTTAGTTTTTTGTATTTTCACCGACAAAAATAATGACGAAAATGTCTAACGTGGTCATTATAAGGCCTGTTGAGTTTTAATTGAGTGTCCAAAAATAGCTTACATTATCCTTAAAAAAGGATTAATTAATACGAGTACTGGTACAAAGGAGGAAAGGAAATATATTTGAAAAAAATACACATAATATCGAATTTTTAATTTCATCTAAGTATAACTCATTTCAAATTGTCGCATAAAATATATTTTATGTTTATTAAACATTTATTTGACAAATTTCTATAATTTGTTTGAAAATATTTTGAGTTTATTAAACATTTACTTAAATTTTGTGCATAAAACTTTTTAAATAAGGTTTTCATAAGCATATGCCTTTTTTTAAATAAGTTGGGTAGTAAGTAAATAAATTTTTGCATCTTTACTGACTAAATATGATTAACAGAAATAGTATTTAAACAAATAATTGGTTCGACAATTTAGTAATTCATTACTCTCCCATATGTTAATAATGTAATAACATATATTCGTGACGAACAAAATGATTATACCATAAAACAATTTCAAAATTTTTCATGGAGTTCCGCCTATTGATTCTTGTAGGAGAGAAAAAATTATGTATACGGGGGCGGTTTGTTATTAGAGGTACCTAAATAGGAAAAAAAAAACATTTATTTCTCAACATAGTCTCCTTTTAGCTCAATGAGACAATATTCCAACTTTCTTATACCATCTACATAATCCAATTTTGGGACCCCTCAAAATACTCGTTAGTTTCGGTAATCACTTCTTCGTTTGAGATGAATCTTTTTCCTGCGAGCCTTTTTTTCAAGTTTGGTAGCAGGAAAAAGTCACTAGGAGCTTAATCTGGACTATAAGGTGGATGATTTAATTCAAACTGCATTTCATATAAGATCACTTAGTGCCAATTTCACGATAACGAAGCTGTTCGTTCGTTCGCACAATTATATTTAAAACAATAACAATATTTTGAATTTTGTTTTTGTTTTAAATGTAATTGTGCGAACGAACGAACAGCTTTGTTATCGTGAAATTTGCCCTTATTTCTTTTATAAATATGGTCGTGTTTTCTTGATTGCATCAATTAATTGATAATACTTTCCTAAGATTGTGGATCATTTTTATAGATAATACTCTGTATGCATCTAAAAAAACAGTGCCTTCTTCGGAGCACTTCCACCAGCTTCCACTCATTGTTTCGGTTGATTTTTGGTTCAGATGTGTAGTGGTAGACCCACGTTTTATCACCAGCTATTAATCGATATCAAACATTTACAGGATTGCGCTTTATAATATCCAAACACCGCTGTGAAGTGGTCTGTCGAACTCGTTATTGTTTAATGCTAGGAACACAACTGCGACGAATGACGAATATTTGGTCGCGAATATTCGTCGCCAAAAATATATGAAAATGCACACAATCATGGTGTTGGTCGAAATTCGTCATACTCAGCGAAAGTTGAAATAGATTAATTTCTAATTTTTTCGTCAACGAACGACGAACAAAGCAGTACAAGGTGACCAATTTCTTACATAAAAAAAGTATTTTTCATGACAATACTTTTTATAATTTATATAGTATATAATCCATATAGTAAAATATGTATGAAGATGTTCTCAAAATATAAAGTACCTGAGATAATTTCTTCAAAAATCCCTCTTTCGGATGGGATTTATATAGGTTTACTTTTAATATGGTAACCTTAGTATTCCCTACAAGAAATAGATGACCGAAACTAATACACTCAAATGTTATTTTCCAACATATACAAAAAATGTTATACGTATATAATATTTTTGAGAATGTGGTAGAAGAAACATCACACGTACACGAAACTTTCGGTCATTTTCTTCATATTGCCCTTAATAGCTTGATAGAAAGTTGTGACCTATGTTTCGGTCAACAATGTCGGTCAATTGACCGGTTATTTGACCGTCACTGTTCTTGTAGGGTTTATATTCATTTTTTTCTTGTTTGCACGGAATGTAAGCAATTTTCCTTGATATTATGCTTCACACGACGAATTTATGCAACGAATATTTGCTGGCGAATTCGTCGCGATGGACGAAGTTCGACGTTCGTCGCAGTCGTGTTCCTAGCGTAACACAGAGCAAACGCGGCACCCGTCTTGCCGATAGCATTTTCATATGCAATTGCTCCTGAAAAATGTTGAACCCACGATCATACGATCTGTTTACCATTTCAGCAATCAGCGATGATTCATAAAGATATCGAGGATTTTCTTGATATTTTCTCCAGTAAGCGCCTCTTTTGATTCCTGTTAACGGTATTTTGCAGTGCTTGATCGGCCGCGTTTAAACTCAGCAATCCAATATTTCACCATGTAATCTGAATGAGCAGACTCACCGTAATGTTTGTCAAGCTTTTCTTTGGTCTCTTTCGCCGTTTTTGCTTTCAAATAATAGTGTTTAATCACTGCACGAATTTCATTTCTTTTCCATTTTTCAAGAAACACAAAAGTTGCTTACTTCAAACAACTACAACAAATAAACTAATGGATGAATTTAGGTAACATTTTAACAGCCACGTTTGACAGATCGCAATTTAAAAAAAAAACTGGTGTTTGTGCTGCCATCTTACGCATGGTAGCTTCAATATCAATACGCCCTCATAAGTACGTCAGCGTTTTGAAAGATCATATCAGAATTTTATTTTAGATGCGGTAATATTTTCCCAGCTTTGGTTTGTTTTTGCAACATATTGGTATATAAAACTATGTTTCTGTACATCTGAGGTGTAGGTTCTGTTTAGCAACTTGGTAGAAAATGTTATGGTAATATTAACTCTCTAAGTCCCCCTCATAGCAGATTTTTTTGGCTTTATTCTAACAATTTAGTTCTGGTTCACAAATATAGATCTGCCTATCTCTAAAGGGAAGGTTTGACATGCAAATACCGAATACTTAGTGAAGCACAGATGAAAGCAAGTATCTGGTGGTTAAATTTCACCAATGTTGAATGTGAACCACACCTAAACGTTACGTTTTTTCTGCATTTCATTTCACATTTCTCAATTTCAGACTAACTCAATTTTAACCACGGAAAGCTACAGAATCGAGCAACGCGTTAGAGCTATTCAGGCTTATTAGGCAAATGGGCGTTCAAATCAAAATACATATCGTGCACTTCGTGATTTTTTCGGTCAATTTAATCGTCGTGGAGGAATGATAATCCAAGAGTGATTGTCGAAAAACCAATGCATCCACAAAGAGTAACAGCTCGGTGCGGTTTATAAGCGAGCAGCATCATTGGACCGTATTTTTTCCAAAATGAGGCCATTCAGGCAGTTACTGTGAATGGTGTTTGCTATCGTGAAATGATAACGCACTTTTTATGACTCGATTGGGAATATATGAATGTGGACGATATGTACTTTCAAAGGACTTCCACACAGCTAACGAAAAAATGGATTTTTTGTGCTACAAATTCAATGGCCGTGTTATCTCACGTGGTGGCGATGTCAATTGACCGCCAAGATCATATGATTTGACACCGTTGGACTTCTTTCTTTGGGGTTATTTGAAAGAAAAGCTGTACTAATGACGTACAGCCAGCAACAATTCAGAAGCTAAAGGATGACATAATTTGGCGGTACATTAACAGCATAGAGCCTCAATTAGGCCTAAGCGTCATCGAAAATTAGGACCAGCCGAGGTTGCGACGGCCATTTGGCCGTTGTTCCATATGTAATTGAACCATACCATTATTATCACAATAAAAATAAACGACAATATTTCCTAAATACTCGTAACACAGTGCAGCACTAAAATCTTGAACCAATTGATACCACCAAAATCGGATAGCCTATTATTCTACCTGGGCTGGGCTTTCAATTATTAGCTAAGGTTTTTGTTTAAATTAATTTGTGAAGCTTTCGATTGTGTGGTGTATCTTAGTACAGTTTTCAAAAAACATATACTAGTTCTTAAGTCTATATCTCGTGAACTGTTGGAAATATTACTTTTTCCCCTTCGGCAAAGTTTTACCTTTTAATTATATCTAAAAGTTTTGCTTTGAGATAAAATCTGAAAAACACAAACATCTTACTCAAAATAGCAAAACTGTCAAAAAATGTTAAATTTCGTCATAGATATTTCTTATTGATGGAAAATTTAAGGGCACTTAAAATATTTTCTAAATCGAGAATAAGCCGTTTTTATTAATAATGCACAATATTATGGCATATAAACTAATGTTGCCATAATCATATTTCAAACTGTCTTTTCTCTGCGTGTAGACTGCGTCAATACTGACTACGTAGTTCTTGTGGACCCATATGGAGAAAACGTCAATAGTACGTTCGTACTGACTTACTATTGATGATATCACCGCACTGTGGGGCATGTCCATAGTAAAACTGTATTGATCGCCTATAGACGCTGTCGTCACCTGAGGGAAATGTAAATAGTAAAACTATGGTGATAACCTGTTGACGATGTCACCAATACTACTGACAAATGTGGTTTGAAAAGATTCTATTATATGGTTGGGCATGACAGTAAAACTTTAGTTTTTACACTAATAGTATTAGGTATAATATAATTACTATAACTTTCACTAAATATATGGTTGTATATTTGAATTTTGATTCTGGGATGTACTTAATTTTGTAAATAAATTTGTGGTTAACGATATAATTCAACAATAGTATTGCGCCCTTAGAATATTGTCATATCAATCATATTTTTTCTTCTACGTGCATGTATTTCTGGTCACTACATTCTTCCCTGAACTCGGGTGTTGAAAATGGATATTTACTTATTATAATTAAAGCTTACGAGTATATAATAATTTACACAAATTATAAAACAAGAAGTATTAAAGTAATTTAAAAGTCAACAGACAAAAATAATCTTTCAAGCTTTTATCTATTTGTTTATTAATGAGCCAATCAAGAAGTTGAAATCTTCAAAATGCTCGTAATTTAATAATTTCAATAACATTTTGTAATCATTTCAATAAATTGGCAAACATTATGGCTGCAGGGCAAATATAATAAAAGTTAGTATGGTGAGGAAAACTTAATTACCACAATTTCCTCTCTCCCTTTTACAGTATGAGTTTTGCTCATTCACTGGGTTCGTTTTGCAGAACGAAAAATGAGTGAATGTTTAAATGTACGAGTAGTGTACCGGGTGAAGGCAAAACTAATTTCGATAATGTGCGCAACATTTTAACATAAATTTTTGTCAACTCCAATTACAATGAAGCATAAGAATTTTGTGTCAACTAATTAAGTGTTGCTGGTGAAAGGGATTTTTGTTCTGTAAACAAAAGCGTAGCAAATTGTTTCAAATAAATATAATTAATTTACTATAGTTTCATGTGTGTGATATTTACTTTATGTTACTTTTAGTAAGACAAACTAATTATACATAATTTAAACATGAAACCACTTTAAGTTAAGAGAAAGATATATAAAAATAAATAATGAAAGTAAAAGATTAACGACTTCAAGAAATGGGGTTTAAAATTTCATTCATTTTGCACGGTTTAATATAAACCACATTCGAATTACAAAGAAAGAAAGAAACAAAAATGAAAATGCACCCTATTGAAATAGTTTCCGCTTTTTTTGAAGCGCTTTAAATTAATTCCGGAAATCAGATATAAGTTAATTTTGAAGAGTTTAAAAAAATCCACATATTACTGTTAGTTTAAAAGAATTGTTTGTTTAGGTATTTTTTTCATTCCACTCATCGTCAAGTTTTTAAAATGACAGCAAAAAGAAAAACCAATATTTTTATGCATTCAGTTCCATGGTGCTTACACGATTGCATTCCTGTATCTAAACTCATTAATTTAAACGAGATTTGACACATCAGCCTTGATACTCGTATAAACTTCAATTTATATTCGCGTAAATATGAAGTAAAAAATATCATCAAACTGAAAAAACAATACAGGCATAGTGAGTTAAAAAACAGCGCCCCAAGAGTGCTTCTAAAAAATGCAAAAGTGCTTAGTTGTTACACTTAAAAATATTTCATTTTAAGTTTACAAATACAAATATACGATTTACTGAAATCAAAAAATTATAGTAAACTCAATTGTTTCTTAATATGTGTAAATGTTCGAGCTTAAGGTCTTTCTTGGAATTTTTAGTTTTTTTGGTTTTTAATTATCTGGCAATATTTCGCTTTCCTTTGGATAGCTTCTTCAGGCCAAATAATTTTATAATTGTTTATAAGATTTATTAATTTTACAAAAGCAAAAATTAAAAGTTTCTTAAAGTTTTTTTAATACGCCTGACAGAAATATTTGCTATAAAAACTAATACTGTACGAGGTGGCCCATTTTACCGTTGGGGTTTCAATTGCTCATACATTTTATATACTCTTCACAAAATGTTATGGGTATATATAAGCTTGTGATTCCGTTTGTAATTTTTATAATTTTTATTTCTGACCCTATAAAGTATACATACATGTATATGCTGAATCCGTATTGACAGAAAAGTCATTTCAGAGAAAACCATTAGATAGAAAAGTCGATCAAGCTATGTCCGTCTGTCCGCCGTTGAAATACCGATTCAAAGAAAACCATTAGACTTAGAAACTTTTTTCTTTCACCATCCATTACCCAATCGATTCATTATTCATTATTTCAATCGGGTTCGCTATTGCAATTCAGTAAAATCGGTTCACATATTGCTGAGGTATATCCAAAATTCCGGAAAAAAATTTTGTATGAAAATTTGTGGAAAAAAATGTTTGTTTCGTTTCAAACTTGACACAATCCTTTGGCACGGCAGTTAAAAGGCAAAAAAAAAATGTTGTAGTTGACCGATAACGGTCCATATATCCGAGATATAGCCTAACCGATTTTTCGCTTGCGAGACATTTTCAATGAAAACAATTTTTTTTTTTTGCTAAAAAGCAGTTCTGGTTATAAAAGGAGGTTGGTTACTTCAATAAAGAAAATGAAAATGTCAGATACCCTAGATATAGCCTAAACCGATTTTTTAATGAAAATATTGCGTAAGCGAACTTAAACACTTTTTTTCTAAAAAGCAGTTCTGGTAATGGAAGGTCCATACGTACCCGATGTATGGCCTAAACAAGACATGCCCAGGCCTATGCGCTTGATGCTCAATTGTTTTTGTAAAAGCGTTTAGCTATTGGGCTGTGCTCTTTAATGCACACATACTGCGCTCAGCACTAGCAATAAAAAATATACTAACAACGTCGTCTTTTATATTTTTTTCGTTCTTCACCGCACACATACAAGAGCTAAGCAACAACACTTTCGCGTGTTTTGCTGGTAAACATTGATGACAGAGATTATCAGTGTGAATTTTGTTTTTGTGAATTGTTTTGCTTTTTACAACAACAATATTAAATAAAAATAATTTTTCCTTAAATGTGTTGGTGTTTACTCTTCCATATAGAACTTGTGGACACCACTGGCTTAACCGAATATTGCATAAAAAAGTTGCGTAAGCGAACTTAAACAATGTTTTTGTTTAAAAGCAGTTCTGGTAATAGAAGGAGGTTACTTAAATACAAATGAAAATATCAGAGCATATTCAAATTTGTAATATATACTCGTACTGTGTATTTACGTGACTATTGCTGAATATACTACGCTCTTACTTGTTATTATAGACTACACATTATTTCCTTGGCTCCTAATCATATTTTACAATTAATATAAAAAATTGTACAGGTCCCAGTGAAGATTTCTAACACTCAAAATAATTTTTTTTAGAAAAAATTATTTTGATAATTAATTATGTGCCACCTTGTAGTACGGAGTAGCCCAAAGTCTTATTGCTTATAAATTTTTTATTACATATTTTTGTCAGAATATTGTAAAGAACACTTGGGAAATTCAAAAAGGAACAGTGCACAATCGGACAACGTACCAACATCGCTGAACTTTATGTCTCAATTCAACCGATTTCATCACGTACGTGTACGCGTAATTCGATCTCCAAAAATGTTGTAAAGGAGCGATTATGTTCCGTATATTGTCTTTATGCTCTTGGAACCGCACTTGCTGCGGCTGAGTTTTCCAACATTGTTTCGATTCGAGCACCAATGTTGAGAAGGGCTACACTGTGCAATTAAAAAACATGAGCCGACAAAACAAATATCACTTAAGTAAATATAATTGTCACTTAGATTTTTTCATTCTCCAGTTTTTTTTACTAACGAACTTCTTTAATTCGAAATGTGCTTTGTCACATCAATTGTGTTCTGGTAAATTTTATACGAGTATTACCAAAGTCTTCTTTACAAAATACTGAATAAAAGTAAAAAAGAAGCTAATAAAAAACACTACTTTTACGTAAACAAGTAACTTACAGTAAGTTCAGTATAAATACATACATACATTCACACATACATACATTCCCCAATTATTGCTGATATTGTAATGGAATAAGCTTGCGCTTATTTGCATATCCATTCAAATGAAAATGTGCCTCGTCACTCATTATCATTTTTCCATTAAAATCGGGGATGTCCTGGACGAGCTGTAACATCCTATTGGCATATGTACGGAGGCGTAAATGGTTTTGTGGAAGAAGCTCTTGTATCAAATGAATCTTAAATGGAATGAATCTTAAACGAAAATCCTTGTGCAAAATTGTGCTCAAAGTTATTATTTCAAGACCAAGTTCCTGAGCACGGCGTCGAATTGAGGTTGGTGGGTTGTTTTGAACACTTTCTTGAGCAGCCGTAATGTTTTCAGCCGATCTGGCCGTACGTTGGGATCCATGCTTAGCTTTATTACCTGCAGACCCCTTTTTTCGAAACCATTCACTACACAACGCATTTTGTTTGCACGTTGTTTATGCAAAAATTTCTCGTAACTTTCTCATCGTCACTCCTCAGGCAACACAACGGGACCAAAAGGACCCAAGTGGGCTGGTTTCATGAAACTGGCGGCCTGTACAACCTAACCTAACCTTCTCATCGTCACAGTAATCCATGATTGATTTTGATAAAATATTTTAAAGATTAAAACACATTGGTTTATTGAGTATTTTTCCATACTGAATTTGCCACATATCTACTTCACGACTGCCATATATGAACTGTTAGCACTCATGTTTACCAAACTAGCAGCAAATCAAAGTAGTATACCTTTCCGGCGGACACCCTGTACTTGCATATTATAATATGTATAATATTTAAAAAATGCTTTACAAGTTTTGAATAAAATAGACGGTACTTGTTTTTATAAGTATAACGAACACTTCTCTATAATGAACAAGGCTGACAAAAATTGGGTTCGTTATATTGGTAACCTACTGTACAATATAAGTAGCGTATATATAAAGTACAGTTCAGTAATTTCACCTCGGTTAGGTGAACAAAAATAAAGGAACGTACACTTCCAACGTGAGCTAGGATTGTGAGCTTCCACTGTATTATGCTTATTGGAACCTAATCAATTGTGTTTTTAAAAGAATTTCTTAAAGAAACCAACTCAGATATTTTAATACAACATTGCTCATAAGTTTCTTTCAGTGTTTTGTGTAATAAATGCACTCTGCTTTTTGTCAACTACTTCATTGCGGTCACTATACAATTTGCTAGACCAATTAAATATGACTTGCCACGAGGACATCAATTTTTATATAAAAAACCATCAGCTAACAAAACACGTCCATAAAAAAAACACCAATAAAAGCTAAATAAAAAAATCCACTAAATCTCTATTTGGATACCAGAAATATTTAAATATTTACTGAAATTTAAGAACACCCTAAAAAATACCAGAAAGGCCTAGTCCGCAGGAAACTTTCGCAAAGTAAATAGAAATATCGTAAGTAGAATTAACAGTTTCCGTAAGTGTTTACACTGGGTTAGAAATGTTGACAATATATAATCGATTTCATTCTCATAAAAAACATGCAATAACAAGAAAATCGGTAATAGATCGCAAATGCAAAAAAACACCTTAAAACACTTCAAGCTACATTTAAACCTTTACAAAAGGTTTCAATTATGTTGTTTTTTTTTTTGGTCATAAAACTGTTTGTTAAACGAAAGGGCTTTATACAAATAAATCAAAATATTTTGTATTAAACATACAAATGTACATATGTATGTATAAAGAATGGTGTATAAATAAACCCTTTGCTATTTTGTAAAGTTGACAAATTTATTTTTTCCCTCTTTAACTGTATCATACGTGAATACATTAGTGTTAAATTTTACAATTATTTTGAATGAAGAATGACAGGGATACCTCACATTAACTATTAATTTTAATACTAATGTTGTATTTTTAACACGCAGTCAAACATGTTTTGGGAAATACTCACATTTGTTTTGTTAAAATTTGAAAAATTTGAATTTTTGCACTTCATTTAATTTTTAAAATTTCCTAAAAGCATCTGTTTTATTGACGCACACATAAAAAGATTTGTTCAAAATCTCTTTTTTTCATTTGTTGGCATTGTTTCTGTAATTTATAATTTATATTCGCAGTATTCAAATACTCGTGGATACACATTTAAATTATTTTTAAATAACAACAGTACAGGAAAGCAGTACTTGACATTAACTCCTCTTAATTGTATTCCGCCAGTTTAACAGTAGACGAAATCAGCCCTCACGTATGTATTTATGTATTAAAGTCTGTGTTGCACACAGTGGTGCGCAAGGATTTTGTTTTAAATAATACTGAATATATGCTTGCACATTGCTAAAATGGTTTTACTGTACAAGTGACCGTCTTTCACAGACATATTTAACGATTCATCATAGTTTTGACGATTTCCGGTGCTGAAAATAGTGCTTTGACGATTTTTTTATAACTTTTGTAGATCACATTTACAAGTACATACGTACTTCCTACCATGTCGGAAGTGAAAATATATGGATAGAAAAAAGAGTAGTAAATAAATGTGTACGTAAATATGTTTGAAACATAGAAATTTTACGTGATATTTATTTGGGAGTATATATATCAATATTGTATATGTTAGAGATCTATTTAAAGATCATATGTGAATAGTACTTCAAAAATTATAAGCTACATATTCTACAAATTTTTATGTTAAAGTGTCTGATCATATTTTGAAAACCAAAACTAGTTTTATAAATCCTGACAGTACTATGAAAGAAGAAAGTGTATTTTTTCTGAAAATTTAAAATTCAAAAAGCTTGTACGAGTAGAGAAAGAGTTTTTTATTGGTCGTAGATTTCGAAAGATGAGAAATTTAATCCGAATTAAAGCAACAAAGCGTAACTCCAGTTTACATTGCTCAACTTTTGTCGCTACTATTCTTACTTTGGTGATCAGCAGCGAGAGAGAAATTGAAAGGGGTACACATATGCCTATAGTCGTGCAAGTCGAGCTGAATTTTTCTCCTTTCTACATGTTATACATTAGGGTGCGTCAAAAAAATGATATCTCATATAAATTTCTAATATCGTAAATATGTTGTATTGTTGTCTGCGTTGGATCCCAGCAAAATATTGTTAATTTTTTTTATTATTTAATCGTAATTAATATATATAAAATTAAAATAATGGGTTTTTTTTTCAAACATGCTCTAGTGGCGGCTCATGATGTAACTTTTTTAATTTGTTTTTTTAGCATTTTTTATTTGTTTTAATGTAAGACAAAAAATAAATTTTCTCTTGGAATATGATTCGAGACCGTTTATTATTTCTCCTACATCAGTGACTCTCTCTATTATACATGTATACATCGATAAATAATTGCTGCGATAAAGTTTTCACAATATAAACGCAAAAGAAATTTTAAAAAAGAAACGAGAAAAAATGTGATGACAAAAGTTGAACAATGTAAACTGAGACCTATTAAACTTAGAAGATTTTTTTACGATATAGATATGAAAGTGCCAGATTTTTGGAATAAAATATCAGATTTATTTTTCCGGGCACGAGCAGTTAAAAGGGTTTTGGCAGACCTCGACATAAACAAAACTCCTAGACCGGATGGCATTCCTGCACTGGTCTTGAAGCAGTGTTCTTCTACGCTTGCGCGTCCATTAGCACGCCTCTTCAGCTTACTTTACCATTTTGGTGAGTTTCCATCAAGCTGGAAGGTTACTAATGTAACACCAATACCCAAAAAAGGTGGGGCAAATAACCCTGAAAATTACCGCCCAATTGCAATTTGCTCTACACTTTCCAAAGTAATGGAAAGCATGGTCAACCATCACCTTATGAGGTATCTAGAGTCGCGTTAACTACTTTGTGATCGTCAATATGGATTTCGTAAGGGTCGTTCTACTGGCGATCTTATGGCATATCTTTCAGAGAAATGGTGCCACTCAATCCATCATTTCGGTGAAAGTAGGGATATTTCAAAAGCGTTTGACAGAGTGTGGCATGGTGCACTACTGGCAAAACTTACTGCTTTTGGTGTCGGTGATGACTTCTCTCGGTTTATACCGAGTTTTCTCAGAGACCGCACTATACGAGTTGTTATAGATGGGGTCTCATCAAACGAGTTCAAGATTAATTCAGGGGTTCCGCAAGGCTCCGTTCTTTCTCCTACCCTATTCCTTATTTTTCTAAATGATCTTCTCTACCAAACTTCCAACCCTATCCACTCTTTCGCAGATGACAGCAGCATTTACCACTAGTACTCTTTTAGCTGTAGGCCCAGCCTATCAGAGATCGCTGCCAAGAGGCTAAATATGAATGATTCACTGAATAGTGACCTTCTATTAATCTCCGAATGGGGTCGTAAAAACAGAGTCGCCTTCAACGCTCGTAGACCCAATGTTGCTTATTAACACAAAAGCAAACGACCACAAATGCTACTTCATCTGTACTCATGGATGGTATAAATATTGAGGAATCGAATGCTCTTGATGTTCTTGGAATGCAGATACAGTGTGATATTCGCTGGACAGAACACATTTTTCATGTCTCTAAAGAAGCATTCAAGTGCCTCGGGTTTTTGAAACAGTGTAAGATGTACTTCACTCCATCCGACCTCCTTACTATTTATACCACCTACATCCGACCGAAAATGGAATAAAACTCTCATGTTTGGGCCGGTGCCTCAAAGTCTACTTTGGGGTTACTCGACCGTGTGCAGGAGAGGGCGAAGAAGCTTATCGGTGACAGTAGGGTATCCAACTCTATTGACTCACTGGAGCATCGACGCAGTGTGGGGTGCGATACTTTGTTCTATCGTTACTACAATGGATTTTGCTCTGACGAGATTAGGGATCTTGTTCCCGAAACTCGCACATTTTTACGTAGCACGCACTCATCGTCTAGAGCTCATCCTTTTGTGGTCGATTGCCCGGGGAATCGCACCACGCATTACAGAGAGAATTCGTTTTTCAGCCGTACGCTTCGTCTATGGAATAAGTTGCCTGCAGACGTGTTTCCTGTCTGTTATAACGTTGGAAAGTTCAAGTCAAATGTTCACAAACACTACTCCCTCTTTCCCCCCTCATCACAACCTATTTTCCTAGTTCTGCATATGTAGGGGTCATCCCCTGAGTACTGGTCCAAGCTAAAAAAAAATAAAAAAAAATGATTCTTCACTAATTTTTCCTTCTATGGCTAAATTTTTAGCAAAAATATTTGTCTTATTGTGTCCTTCTGCAATTGTCACAGTTTGCATCCAGGTATTATACATGAACCTTAACAAAGCCAAAGTGCGAAATTAGTTAAAGAAACTATTTTCAGAAAAAATTTTATATACCTTAAAATGTCACTTAAAATTTAGCAGCTGTGTAGAAGTGTTTAGTACTATAATGCATACATAAATTTTAATTATAGTATAAAAAAATAAATTTTAAACTATTAATTTTAGTAGCTGACGATTTGAGATAATCATATTGACGATTTTAACGATTTTTCCGCCAAATTTGACGATTTTATATCAGATTTATATGGCAACTATGGTCATACCGTTGGAGAGGATATAAAAAAAAATGCGAATTGGACGAATGACTCCGAGTCTGATATCGGCGGAAAATCGATTTAAATTATTAATAGAGAATAGAAAAACATTTGATTAATAGTTGCTGATAAGTGCTCATATTTATTTATATCGGGTGGTTAAATTTCAAGGGCCAATGTTGAATGTGAACCACACCTAAACGCCAAGTTTTTTTCCGAATTTTATTTGACATTTCTCTATTTCAGACTTATTCAATTTGAACCGTGGAGAGATACACAATTCAACAACGTATTAAAGTTATCCTGACTTATTATGAAAATGATGAGGCACATTTTCACCTCAGTGGATTCGTCAATAAACAGAATTGCCGCATTTGGGCGAATGAGAATCCAAGAGTGACTGTCGAAAAACCAGTGCACCCACAAAGAGTGACTGTTTGGTGCGGTTTATGTGCTGGCGGCATCATCGGGCCGTATTTTTTCAAAAATGAGGCCGGTCAGTCAGTTACTGTGAATGGTGTTCGCTATCGTGAGCTGATAACGAACTTTTTATGGCACGAATTGGAAGATATGGATGTAGACGATATGTGGTTTCAGCAGGACGGTACCACTTGCCACACAGCTAACGAAACAATTGCTCTTTTGCGCAACAAATTCAATGGCCGTGTTATCTCACGTAATGGCGATGTCAATTGGCCGCCAAGATCATGTGATTTGACACCGTTGGACTTTTTTCTTTGGGGTTATTTGAAAGAAAAGGTGTACGTCGATAAGCCAGCAACAATTCAACAGCTAAAGGATGAGATAATTCGGCACATTAACGGCATAGAACCTCCACTATGCCTCAGGGTCATCGAAAATTTGGACCATCGGATGAAGGTGTGCCGCCGTGGTCGCGGCGCCCATTTGGCCGATATTTTGTTTCATACATAATTGAATAATACCAATATATCATAATAAAATAAAATTACAATAATTTCCTAAATAGTTTGTGTTTTATTCAAAATCAACATCGGCCCTTGAAATTTAACCACCCTTTATTATATAAATATAAAATTATAAAATTACACAGATCATTTTGTTAAACATTTCGTTGGTTTTTCAGCAATATAAAATATGTCTAATGCATTTAAACAAATAGTGCCTAAGTTGCCTCTTTAGATTATTATATATTGGCCTGTTCCAACTTTCCAGCGAATTTGAAATATTAGAATTAATCAAGGCTTTGTTGTTTTAAAAATTAATTTATAATTACAACAATGTTCATACAACTTCAAGGATTTCAAATAGAGTCGAAAATTTTAACTTGGCCGTACGTTTAGTAAAAGACATATTCTTTTTTAATAATACGTATACCCAATTTAATAAATTGTTAATAAAAAAATAAACTTAACTAAATTTATACTTTTTTGTTTAATATAGATTTAAGTCTAGTTTTTAACACACCTTTAATTAAATTTTCAGAAACGTTGTGTCGGGAGCAAACACTACTCTGTAATTTTAACTTATACTCTACTAAAAATTAATAAGTTTGTTACTGTTAATCATTGAACTTTATTAAAACAAAACCATATAGTTTTAAGTTTTTTTTATAATTGATTTTATCAAAGATCTGTATCAAAGAATTAATTTTTCTAAAATTATTAATATGTTGCTTTTTGCTTCTCATTTGCGAGGGGCAAAATCTAAAAAAATATCTCACGAAGAACACAAGAGTTTGAGAAACATCTTTAGGGTATGCCAAGGTGGCATCACTAGCGCAGGTGACAATTTTTTATTTAAAACGTGTTAAAGATTGTTTATATTTACACAAAGTGAAAAATTAATATTTTAATCGTGCAAAAAAAGAAATAAAAAGTGCAAAAAAAAAAAACAATAAAAAAGTTTTCAAAAATATTTTAATTGAGCAAAAGCTGTTTATGTTTATACAAAGTGAAGTGAAAAAATAATATTTTAAACAGTTTGAAAAAGTTCAAGGGTTAGGTTAGGTAGGCAGGCCGCTGGATACCCCGGAATAATCTAGGTTGTCCAGCTCACTTGGATGCTGTATTCGTTCCCTTTGTGATTGCCTGAAAAACTAAAATAGTGGAGTGAAGAGAAGAAGTTGTAGGAAAATAATAGTGAGTGAAAAGGATGGGCGGGGATGGAAAGGAGATGCGGGAACCTTTTAGTGTAGCGTTACATGCTGCTATACTAGCCATCCGCTGCTTCTTATGAAAGAGGCTAGCGCGGTCGGTTTGATCGAGGCCAGACAAGATAGGCTATTGAAGCTCCGCTCGCCTAAGTGTCTTAGACGATGATGCTCCAATGCCGGGCATGTGCCAAGGAAGTGAAGGATCGTCTCCTCCTCCTCCTCGTCTTGGCAGCTTCTACAGAAGTCGTTATGGGGTAGTCCTAGTCTCCTGGCATGGTTCCCAAACGGGCAATGGCCAGTGATGACTGCTACAGTCACTCTTAGTTGAGATCTGGGCAGTTTTAATAGCTCCCACGTTCTCTTAGAATTAATATGCGGCCACAAGTTCCTTGATATAAGGCATGTGGGCTCTGTGAGCCACTTTTCTTGTGCACGTTTCAGTGTGCAAAAGAAACAATAAAAAAGATTTCAAAAATATTTTAATTCCCTAAAATGCGTTGTTGTCTGCTATGTAAGAAGAAAAATTCTACTGTGTAAAAAGAAAAATTCTACTGCTTATCGACTTCCCCCGACTCAAGAATAATTTAATTGCTTAAAATGCGTTAAAAACAATTTATGAAAATAATAACTTTTTTTCTTCATTTTCCTCTGTTTTATAAAGCTGTTTTTGACAATATGGTGGAATTTTTACACAAACAAAATATTATTTATCTAGTACAGCAACTTTAATGCTGCCACCTAATAATTGCACCATGGGATATGCCATATTGAATATGTAATAGTAGTAGAGCAACTAAAAAACAAGATCCAACAAATTAAAAGACTCTGCGCTCGATGCAATCTCTTTTTTTAACCAGATATATGCAGCAGATTTTACTTCTACTGAAGTTGCTTGATATTAATATAAACAAATTTAAAATCATATTATTGTACTAATGCTGATTTAAGACATAATATACTATGATTTAAGATATAATATACTATTGGTATAAACGGAGTTAACTCTTCAATATCATCTCTCACCTCATTTAGTGTGAAACCAAACTGTAAATGTAAGGAAAAATGTACTTACATCAGGATATTTAAATAAGTTTTAAAGAAATCTGATTTACCTATTTATATTCTTTGAAGATAAAAATATCTCTGTCTTTAAAATATTTGGGTATGGCCCTTATTATTTTTCTTGTTGAAGCCGAACACAACTCTTCATTTTAGTAGAAGATTCGTAGAAGTTGTCCTTAAATACTGCAATTTTCATTTTGACGTGCTTATTTGTTCTGTGTTTTGTAACTTGTCACATTTACATTACACAATTACTCTGATTCCAATTTTTTAAAGAGGCTTCTGATCCATTTACTTGTAGAACTATGTGTTGCCGAACTTTCGATTTAAGCTACGAAATGTTCTAACTGATATCTGTAAATGTGTTTATAAAACAACTCTATTAGAGAAGGCGCAACACATGCCTTAAGGCCTCATTAGTTATTACTTTCTGTTGCCGTTGTGTGACGTTCTTTTCTGTAGCAAATATTTTACAATTACTTGTTCCGTGAAAAAGTTCAGCTGTTTTTTACAGTAAAGTACAATCAAAAGAAAAATAATGGAATTTTCGTCAAAATTATTTTATTTGGAAAAACAAAAAAAAGGAACAATTTAATTACTCAGAAATTTTGTTAAAACAGCCAACTTTTCTCGCGCGATCTTCAGAAGTTAATACATTTCTTATACAAAATATAATGCTTTTTCGCTAAAATTATATTCTTTTGATCACAGTTGCCTAATTGAATTAAAACAAATTATTTTAGCTTTCGACAAAAAAATTTGTATTCATATAAATAAAAAAAAATTAATTTCTCTATACCAGAAAAAAGTAGCACATCACATATCTGGCTGTCACTTAAATTTGAATTCTATTTTCAACAGATTAGTCCGCAGCAGAACGGAACGAAAAAGGGAAAATAAACCATGCACATATAGTTTATATTAAACATAAACAAAACTGCTGAAACAGAACAGAAAAGAACGTACAAACTAATTCCGCCTTAATTCTGCCTTTATTATATTTATTGCTAGGTGACATCTATTCGTAGTGTTTTATAAGTGAACATCATTTCTCTGACATTGTGTCTATTTTCCAAAATATTTCCTGATCAACCACTGTTTTATCAAAAGTCTTGAAAATTTAAATAATCTTGTTGCGTGTTTGATTTTATTGCCTTCCAGCAAAAATGATAAATTATTAAATTAGATTCCTTGTATGTGTAATAAAAATTTCTGTTAAAATCAAATTCTTCCCTTATTTACTTGCCTGTCTTCTTTTTGAATCATTCTTCAAATTTTAACTCTCGTAAACACATTTGCTCACCCTTAATTGTTCCACTTGAAATCTGTCTGCAGCATTGAATAGATTTTTTTATTTGGGTGCATCAGTATGTTTAAGTCGTATTAGTGGTGTTTATTAGCTGCATAAATGCACGTCCTGCTGATATCCTTTTATAATGTTAGAGTTTTTGCAACGCTGTAAATGTATATACATATGTTTGTGTCTTTGGTTTCTAATTGATGAGTGATGGTTTTAACGCTATATAATATCATATTATTTTGCTACTTTTACAATGGCACGAATGGCTTCTTATTTTATATATAAATTTCTGTTTTCCTATTTCTTTCTTAATATGTATTCAATTGATATTATTTAAAGAGCGTTAAGGCACATAATTTTAAGTAAAAATAAATCAGATAACCATATTTATTAGTATTAGTGATCAGCAGCGAATATCAAGCTTTTCAGTATACTCAGCAATTCACTCTGATATTTTGGAACTTAACTATTTTGCTTTAAATCCAGATGGGCTTGATATCATAGATGTTCATATCAAACACTCACTTTTATTGTAATTACGTAATTCTTCATTGTAAAACACCAGATGGAAAAAATTATATTTGTATAATGGTTTTAAATTTGTTCTTAAGAAGTCACGAGCCACTTGCATTGACACAAGCATATAGTACCTGTTCAAACCATGCGGACAACTCAGTTTATAATGAATTTTAAGTTTATTATTTTACAACTGATGGCGGTTGACACTTAGATTATTTTAGTAATGGAAGAAACTGACTATTTTAACATTGCGATGTCCTTGGAGTAACTTAAAGTTAGTTTTCCAATAGTTTGTTTATAGCTAATTTGTATATAACTACGCAGGAGTTCAACTTTTTATTTTAATTTTCATAAAAATTAAAGAATTAAAAAGATTAAACTAAAAAATAAAATTAAATAGCATATACACACAGATTCGGTCCAGAGCCCGATGAAGTGGTCCCACGAGGCACTCAAGTATGAAGCATCTTATCGGGAAACATAGGAATACACAAAAAAGTAAATTATTAGATGATTTTATTTGCAGGCGACTATAAATTTGTTATTTAATTCGTTTAAATAATACAAATCACAAAAATTCCTCGAATATTTTTGTTCCGATCACAAAACTTAGCTCGTAAACAAATCAAATCGAATGTAGGGCTTCCAACTGATACATTCTTGCAGCTGGTTTTTATACCCATCACAAAAATGATAAGGGTGTACGAGGCCGTTATTTTAGATTTTTCACGAAGTATTTATTTATTAATCAATAACTATCTTGTCCCCTTCAAAGTAATCCCCCTCAGTTATGCCAGCGTTTTTTCCAATCCCCGAAACACTTCTGAAACGCGCTTTTTGGTATCGCCAACAGCTCCTGTTTCGATTTTTCTCTTATCGTAACAAGACGCTTTCAGTCTTCAGTTTTGGGAGGAGGAAAAAGTCTGCGGGGGCCAAGTCCGATGAATACGGTGGTTGAGGCATGATAACGGTTTTGTTTTTGGCCAAAAACTCACGCACAGTCATCGATGTGTGCGCTTGTGCGTTATCATGGTGCAAAATCCATGATTGTTTTTTCCACAATTCTGTGCGTTTCTGACGAACGTGCATAACTTCACGGCAGTACTCCTTATAATGGCACCACGCCATTGCAGTCGAGCAAAACCTTCACATTTGACCATTCAATTGGGATGATTGGGCTTTGGTGTCAATGTCATAGCCATACACCATACATGATTCGTCACCAGTTATGACCTTTTTGAAGAAATCTCGATCGTCGTTGACGATGTTCAACAGCTCCTGGCCGATGTCCTTGCGACGTTGCTGTTGCTCAAAATTTAGTAAAGTTAGTAAAAAATCAAAGAGCACACCAAAGCACGGTTAACTTTCTTATCTGTCAAACACAAACTGACCATCCGAAATGGCTGATATTGCCAACATGTATAACAGAGATGTGTACCAGCAAACCAGAAATAAAACGCAAAAATCGAACATACGTAACTGACGAAATTTGAAAATAACTGTTATTTTTTTATCAGACCATGTATATAATCTGACTCAGAATTGATCGGAAAGTCGATTATGCGATGTCCGTACGTTCGTTTGTCACTGAAACTTTTTCTATCACCATTAATTTACTGTATCGATTCATGGGTTCGCTATTGTAATTCAGCACAGTAGGTTTAAGTATATCTGAGATATTTCCAAAATTCCGAAAAAACCCATTTTTTGGGCAATTTTCCCGATATCTATCCATATATATCCGAGATAAAGCCATAAACAACTTTTTTGCTTAAAAGCAATAATAAAAATGGCAATAAAAGAAGCTTAATTAAATATAGAAAATGAAAACTTTCGATATCAGTCCATATATACCGATATATAGCCTAAACCGACTTTTTAATGACAATTGAACAATTTTGCTTTACTTTAAAGCTGTTCTGCTAATAAGAGAAAATTACTAAAGTACAGAAAACGAAAATTTCCGATATCGGTCCATATACGAGTATATATCCGAGATATATCATAAACCGATTTTCCATGAAAACGTCGCGTAAGCGAATTTAATTATTAATTAATAATTTTTTAATTTTTTTGTTTAAAAGCAGTTCTAGTAATAAAAGGGGATTACTTAAATACAGAAAATGTAAATTTCCGATATCGGTCCATATATGTATACCCGAGATATAGGCTACACCGATGTTTTCAAGAAAACATTTTTTTTTAGTTAGAACCAATTCTAGTTGTAAAAGAAGGTTACTAAAATGCAGAAAACGAAAATTGTTGATATCGGTCCATATATACACGAGATTCCCATGAAAACCATTTTTTTCTTGAAAGCAGTTCTGGTAATAAAATGAGGCTACTAAGATACAGGAAATGAAAATTTCCGATATTGATCCATTCCGAGATATAGCCTAAACCGATTTTTCCATGAACAACTTTTTTTTTTTTGCTTATAAGCAGTTCTGGTAATAAAAGGAGGTTACTAAAATACAGAAAATGAATTGAATATTTAGTTCATATTTAGTTCAAATTTGTAATATAAACTACAAATTTCCGTGACTGTTGTGAAGGGTATTTTAGATTCGGTCCCGCCGAATATACTACACTTTTGTTATTCTTCATATACTCATCCCGAACATATATATGAAAGCCGTAAGTTTGATGGGTTTGTATTGAATTTGTATACGACGGCTCTACTCGTATACTACTCGTTGTAGGTCTCTGTTTAGTTGTCTGAGGCATTAATTCTCTTTCTTTTTTCACTCTGGACCGCTCGTGAGATTTTTTCGTAATATTGATATGTTTTTAATTGCAATTGGTTTGAAAATATTCACATATCTACTTTGCTTTGTAATACCCAGCAGTAGTTAAATAAGTCCGCCAAAAACTTGTTTATAGAATTGTCAGCTGAACGTTTATTGTTCGAATTTTCACTTTTTATTTTCCCCACAAACAAAAAAAAAAAAAAAAACAAAAAACGAATCAAAACAAAAAAGAGAAGAAGTCTTATCGAATTATCTTATGGGAAAATTCAAAACAAGGAGCAATTATTTCAAATCTACTCTCAGCCATTTTTTATGATATTAAACAAATTCATAAATATAATAACAATTTCTCATAACTTTTCGTCTATTTCGCAATGCTAGCAGATTTCACATACATATCTTGATGAGAAGATTGTAAAATTCTATTTTTTTTATGCAATTTACTTAGTGTAAAAAGAATTTCGAAAAACAAATTTGATATGACAAAAAATGAAGAAAATTTTACACAATTATAACGTATCACATCTACATATTTGCTGAATTCAGAACCTCAGTGGTTGGCTTTTTTTTTTTTTTTTTTTTTTTTTGTTCAAGCACTTGTGAACAGAGAAAGTTACTTACTTTATCATTATTTTATCGTGTTTAAAACTTTAAAAACAATATGTGAGTTTTGCTTTAATATGGAATGATGAAAAAAATGTTCACGATAAACATTAAAAAAAATGTTTTGAAAATTCGATTGAAATTAATTGAGTACATATAAATCATTTAGAAACATTAAATTTCGGCTATTAATTTGTTTTCTTTATCTTGAACCAGTACTCAGAGGATGACCCCTACACTCATAGATATGCCCGCCATAACTGTGATTTATCTTAACATCAATAAAATGCCAATTATCATCATTTTTGTCCCCATGACACTTTTCATTGCTGTAATGTCATCCATTACATCAGTTGCTCTAATTCTCATTAGCAGTAATTATGACAATTATTTCATCAATGACATGTCATACTGACATCATGGTTTTTTTTTTTTTTTTTTTTTCTCATTCATTTGTTTATTGAATCTTCACAAAGTGAACTAACAATAAGTATTCTAATCTTAAAACTAAATACATAAAATTAATTAAGTCCAGCCAATGCTAGACAAAAATGTTTTATTTTGCACGGTCAATATCGGTGAAATCACCTATTTAACGTTCTGATGGTGGCAAGGGTGTCCCTCCTTCTCAACCAAGAGTGTCCTTCGAAATTAAGTATATTGCGTGCAAGACGATTTGGATGAAGTTCCAATTTATTGATATGCCTTGTTGCGTACTTTGAAAATTCGTCTTTTACAAGAGGAACACAAAAATCCTTATGAATTCGTGAGTTTTTTACGTACCATGGAGCTGCGGTAATTGTTCGAAGAATTTTGTTTTGTCGCCTTTGAATTTTTTCAACGTTTGAAGCGGAGTCGGTGCCCCATAGTTGAATTCCATAGCACCATATAGGCTTTAGAATAGCGTTGTATAATAAAAGTTTGCAATCCAGCTTCAATGTCGAGTTTCTGCCCATAAGCCAATTCAGTTGAGCTGCTTTTAACTTTAACTGAGTAACTTTCGCATCTATGTGAGACATCCACGTTAACCTACGGTCCAGGTGAATACCAAGGTACTTGACTTCATTTTGCTGCGGAATAGGTGAATTGTTGATTTGGATGGCTGAACATGTTTGTTTACGCAGCGTGAATGTAACGTGAGTACACTTTTGTTCATTAAATTTAATTTTCCAAAGTTTTAACCACATCTCTAATATTGAAATATACTCCTGCAAATTTCGCGAAGCTACTTGATGGCTTTCATGTACGCTGCAGAATGCTGTATCGTCTGCAAACGTTGAAGTGTGGATTCCGGGTGTCGTTGGCATGTCAGAGGCGTAAATCAAATATAAAGTAGGCCCCAGTATGCTGCCTTGGGGAACTCCTGCCTCGATTGGCTGAGTTGGGCTTATAAAGTCGCCTTCTCTGATAACAAACTTCCGCCCACATAAGTAGCTTCCCAGAAGCTTGTGTGTATTTGCAGGCAAGTTCAACTTTATTTTGTGTATTAAGCCCTCGTGCCACACTTAATCAAAAGCTTGAGAAATGTCAATGAATAGAGCTGAGCAATACTTCTTCTCCTCAAAGGTCTGTCTTATGACATTGACTAGTCTGTGCGTTTGTTCTATGGTGCTGTATTTAGCCCGAAAGCCAAATTGATGATCAGGGATGCATCCCACAGTGTTCAACATTGGACTCAACTTTGCCATTAACAATTTTTTGAACAGTTTTGAAATTGTTGGCAGTAGACTTATTGGTCTGTATGATTCTACCTTAGTGGGATCCTTCCCTGGTTTGGGTATCATAGTAATCATAGAGACCTTCCACTCTGCAGGATAATACTCGAGACGTAAAATAGCGTTAAAAATAAAAAGAAGAATTCTACGAGCTACACGAGGTAGCTGCTCAAGCATTTTACCAGTAATTTGATCAATACCTGGAGCTTTCCTGGGGTTTGTGTTACGAATAACATTCTCAACGGCATAGGCGGTCTAACAGCGTATGACGATAGCTCAGCTGAATTATTCGCTGTATCATTTGTGGTAAAAACATTTCTCAAATGATCGACATACAACATTCCATTTTCAGAATCGCATCTTGCCCAATCTCCAGTTGAAGTGCGCAGAGGTGGCTTACCTACTACGGGTCTTTTCAGACCTTTTGTCGCTTTCCATAGAGAATAGTCGGTTTGAGGAGTACCATGAAGACTTTCCAGATAATTTTTGAGGGAAGCCATTCTTTGGATTTCGAGCAGATTTCTTAACTGAGCTATGCACTCTCGTAGCCTGCTGACATCATGGTGATGCTTTATTGGAATACGATTGATGTAGACATGTTATCAATGTAGTGACACTATAATGACAAAATATTATCAATAGAATAGCACACTAATATCAAACCAACTATAATTTGGATTCATTTTGATCTAGATCAATGATATGATGTGACGGCTCATTAATATCAGAAAAATTACTAAGCGAAGTAAATTTTATGACAAAATGTCACCTGTACCATGTCACGCTATCATCAACTAAACTTCAGCTCCGGTTAAGTTTAATGATTTTAAAAATATGTTCAAACATTTAACTATAAGTGTTTTCAAGAAATCAATGAGAGTTTAAAATGTTCTAATACTTTTGATGACTTATTGTCATCAACATAATGACTGTGTGTAGCATTATCACATTTTATTTGTGAGTATGCCGTGTACGAGAAACTAATCTCTTTCTTTGCATCGTAGTTTCTTTTTTTTATTTTACACTCTACGCTCTCATTATATTTGTTATTTATATAACGCCGGATTTGATGACTAAGTGTCATCAATATGATGTATTATCGCTCATTTACATATTCGCTTTATAATTATACTTATTTGGTTTGCTTAAACAATACTTGCTGTGATTGCAAATTTACATCAATATTATGCATTTTTTTCTACTTCTTAAAAATTAATTTAAGTTTAAAAATAATGACTTTAACAACAAAGTTTATTTTCAATAATAAATAGAAAATATTATAATAATTTATCCTTTTTTTAAGACAATTTTGACAAATTAGATGTACTGTAATTATTAATAAAATGTATCATTGAATTGATGTCACCACAGTTGAAGCATATATGATACTCAATGTATAAAAAACTTCTCTGATGACTTTTGTCATTGAGATTGATGTCAGTTTTCATTTTACTGATGATTTTTTAACATAATATTAATGTCACAAATCTGATGACCCGTCAATATCAAGATGCTTTTTTCTATGAGAGTTGTACTAGAGCTAGGAACAGGTTATGAGGAGGAGGAAAGAAAGAATAGTGCTTGTGGACGTTTGACTGGAATCTTCTAACGTTATAATATAATTTTCGGTAACTAAAATTATTTTCACAAATTTAGCAAAAAAGTATTACATTTCCAGGTCTGGTCTATAAACAAAATTCCCTGTACCAAACTTAGTTAATTTTAAACTAATTTCAAGTTAACTATTTCTCACCTAGTGTGGTAATTGACACTTGGATTACTTTTTAATAGAAGCAACTAACTATTTTAACATTGTGATGTCCTAGGAGTTAGTCAATTATCCGACTCTGCACTACTTTTCAATTGGCTTACAGGTAACTTGCTAAATGTTAACTTTCAGTGAATGCTTTGAAGTTAGCTACTAGCTACTATGCTAACTACTCTGCTATTGATATATGTAAGGTATTTTCAAATCAACTACGAGTAAAAGTTAATTGTTGATACGTTAACTGAGAAGCAATTTTTTTCTAACTAGCTGTCTGCCTGCCACCTAACCATTATTCAACTAATTATAATTTTTTTTTTTTTTTTGAAATGAAATAATTTAGGGAAAATTGTTGAAAAAAAAATTATATCGCATAATTTTTATTTATGAAATAAATATGTAGCCTAAAATAAAAAATAACTCTCTGACATGTTTTTCAATTATTTACATATGTATGTTGATAGAAATATATAAGCTAAAATATATCGAGTGGTTAAATTTTAACGGCCGATATTGAATGTGATGTGAAACAGACTAACTCACTTTGAACCATGGAAAGATACACAATCCAGTAACGCGTTAAAGCTATTCAGGTTTATTAAGGAAACGGGCGTTCAAATCAAAATGCATATTGTGCACTTTCTAATTTTTTCGGTAAATTTAATCGTCCAAATTCGCATTCGGTAAAATCATGCAAAACTTTGAGCAAACCGGTTCTGTAGCAGATGTAATAGCAACAGTGCATGCGATAGTGTCGTCGTGTCCAACAATTACATCTCTCACGCTCGTCGTTGATGAACAGTATCCATAGAGACTTGCATTTACATGCTTAAAATTTGCAACTGACTCCAGAACTAAAGCCTCTTGACTATTCCAAGTGTCGTTGATGGTCAGAATGGTGGCAAGAAATGGCAACAATGGATAATCAATTATCGAAGAACTTCAGCTTCAGAGATGAGGCACATTTTCACAACAGTAGATGTTAAATTTTCGAAGAAAATCATCTTCCGTGATGAGTCGCATTTTCAAATCAGTGGATTCGTCAATAAGCAGAATTGCTGCATTTGGGCGTTTGAGAATCAAAAAGTGAGTGTTGAAAATCCATTGCATTAACAAAGAGTGACTGTTTGGTTCGCCCTATAGGCTGGTGGCATCATCGGGCCGTATTTTTTCCAAAATGAAGCCTGGCAGGCAGTTACTGCGAATGGTGTTCGTTATCGTGAGATGATAACGAACTGGAAGATAAGGATGTGGGCGATATGGGGTTTCAACAGGACGGTAACACTTGCCCCCCAGCTAACGAAACAATGGCTATTTTTTGCGCAACAAATTCAATGGTCGTGTTATCTCACTTAGGAACGATGTCACTTGGCCGGCCAAATCATGTAATTTTACACCGTTGTACTTCTTTCTCAGGGATAGGGCTGGGCAAGTATTTAAAATACTTGTATTTGAAATACAATTTTATGAGACCGAAATACCAAAAAATATTTGTATACTTTTAGTTGTATTTTGTATTTGAAATACAGAACTTGAAAGTATTTTGCATTTGAAATACACAAATTGAAAGTATCTTGTATTTTGTATATGAAAAACATTATGTGAGTACTTTGCCCAGCCCTGCTCAAGGATTATTGGAAAAAAGGTGTACATCCATAAACCAGCAGCTCAAGAGCTAAAGGATGAGATAATTCAAACGGCATAGAACTTCCATTATGCCTCAGCGTCATGAAAAATTTGGACCATCGGATGGACGTGTGCGGCGGCTATTTGGCCAAAAAATTTTACATGTGTAATTGAACCATACTAAAGAACGAACTGACAGATAATACAGAAAATATATTTTTGTTAAAGAAAATTTTGTACTGCGTGCTGGATAGTTTAATATTAGTCCATAAAAGTTCATTGTCCGGCAGGGTTTTTCAAAACACGGCCATATTCATATTTTATTTTTATTACAGATTTATTAGACAAATTTCTGCACAAAATTTGTAAAATAAACATTTAATATACATAAAATATTTTTTTAAATTTTTTAATTCTTCAGATCGTACGATTCTCAGCGTATGACTGATTATTTTATGACTATTAATTTAAAGCAAATGTCCTTATTTTCCACCCGCATTATTTATGATTTAATTTTTTTCGAACAAATATATAAAAACCATCACCAAATACCCCTTTAATTAACTTTCAAAATTTATAAATCATAATCACAAATAATAGAAACGTATACTGATTTATCAATAAAAGAGATCTAAATTGTTGGCACAAGCCAATCAAATTAACAACCAAATGAAATAACCAACTTTTTTAAAGAATCCCAACTTCAAATCAGGGTTTCAAAAAATATTTCGACATGATTTTATCTCAACATAATGTGTAAACAAAAGCTTAGATAAAAAATCAAATAAATGAAATAACAAACAATGCGGACGGACCCTTATAAACCACAATATAAATAAAAAAAGAACAACAACAAATGTCCACTTTTGAAACAAAACAAGAAATTAATTGCAATTACCCCCACTTAAGAAGGACGGTACGGGAAGGCAAAGGTATAAAGTTAACATTTTGCAGATTGAAAAAGAACAAACACACTCAAGGTAAAACAGCAATTTTGAAAAGGGTGGTTAAAAATTAAAAATATATTTAAGTATATGTGTGTACGATTATTTTCTCTCAAAAATAAAGAAAATATTTTTTCTAGCTAACGCACAAGATGCAGTAGCAAAAATTTAAGTAATTATGTTGAATTTTCTGTTAAGAAAAATACTTCACATAATACTCGTAACAAAAGTAAAATTATCCAGCTTTCGAAGTTTCTAATGTGATGAGGTTATTATTTCATTATGTGCGCAATTGCAAACATTTAAAATTAAGCAAATCCCAAAAGACCATCAACTACAAACAGCTAAAGCAAACCAAAGCAATAAATGAACAAAACCAGCATCCAGCTACTCGTATAAACAACCCAGCAAACAAACAAATTTGTGGAAAAAAAACTATACGCATCAAATAAGCAGTCTGCAATACAATTTGGTTTACGTTTTCATCAGTCCTTTGGGATTTGAGCATTCTTCCATTCTTGCTATATCATTTATGAAATATAAAATATTAAATTCCGTATTTAGCAGGAAGGTGAGTGCACGACTTGTGTTAGCAAAAGGGAGTTTATTAACCGCAATAACGAAAACAGCAATCATAATAATTTAACCACAATAAAAATTTTATTCCATAATGAACAGAATGAAATTTATGAGATTTTATTGGATGAAGGTAATAATATATATAATACATTTAAGAAATAATTCTTATATAAATGAGAACAAAATATGCAAATGCGATATTCCAAAATTGTGGCATTTGAATTATTTCGGTTTCCATATATGCCCATAAAGATCAGCAATCTAGGGAGAGGTCTTTTGTCTTTTATAAAAAAAAAGTTCTTTATTCCGAATATTTCCTTTATCTTGAGAAATCTTCTTTAAGAAAACTTCTGTAGTCTAGCAATTTTGTTCTATTGGTTCAATCACATTCACATTGGTTGTACGAGCTAACGCAGTAATATTCGCTTACTTGAGTTCCCGAAAATGCACAATTTGTGGGGTATTTGAGCGGGAAATCAATTACGCGATAGTTAACCCACTGACTCACTTTACAACAACGAGCCAACATACAGAAGAAAGCAATGATGTACGAAGGCGGATTGATATTGAAGTTACCTACACGCAATTTGGAATATTGTCGTAACGACAGTAGTATATACTCTGCCACAATTTGTTTTGTTACTATCACAATCAACCAAAACTTTAGGCCTTTTATGGAGTTCAAAATGAGATGTGTTTCGCATTAAGGTTAACAGTCAGGAACATAAGTGTGCAACAAAATGTACCATGATCTCTGACTTCGCTCATATTCTCGTCTACAACCACCCTCTTGGTCTGATCGGTCCAGTACTAGTAACTGGTAAAATTCAACTACAAAGAACAAGGCAAACAATTTTACTAAGAAAAGGTAGAATAAAGTTGACAATTATCAACAGTTCACGCCTTTTATTATTCAACCAACAGTTGCGGTTCAAGTGTCGCAACTCAATCCATAACAACCTTATTTTACGCTTAAAGCGCTGGCAGCTCAAAATAGAGCTCCTTGTGTAGATTTGAATGAACTTAAAATTAACTTTTTGAAACAGTAATATTTGTAGGTTTAAGAAGCCATCAACAATTTTTTATGATAGGCATTGCATTAAAAATATTTAAATTTTTCACAAAAACTCGAATAGTTTTTTCGCTTTTTATTGCAGAAATTTGTTTTCGTACAATAATTTGTTGGTAGTAACATTTGAAGCAGGTGAAGTATACCCTGATCAGTAACCTAAGTTATTGATGTCGTGTTAGCTGGTAAATAATACAACTCAAGGTTTTCTAAAACTGCTGATATCTTATGGCAAGATGCATTGTCAACGAACAATATTATTTTACATCCTTGTTTTCCCATTTCAACATCAAAGGAAAGCAATATTTTACGCCATAAATTTTGAGTCATCCAAAATTTGTTCTGTGAGTGATACTCAACAGCTAAAATTTTCTTTTTGAAACTCCAAGGATTCTTCGACTTGCCAATAACAATAATTTTTTTATAATCGTCGGTAGCGTTGCAAATGAAAAGCAACGTTTAACGTTCTTTTGAGCTTCTAAACCCTCACGTTTTCCTTTTGGTTTGAAGTCGAATTTGGTAAAGCTTAGAAAAATAAACTACTTTCATCAGCCTTAAATATTTCTGAAGGCTCATATTTGGAAACCAAGTTCGGTAAAACTGCAACATAGAAAACATTTGCAGCATCAATATCAGTGTATGCACCATTGCTTGTACTTGTTTTAATACTATTCCTTCTCGATTCTATCAACGATTAAGCCAAACAGAAATTGGATTGAAATCAACCACTTTTTCCTTACCAAATTTCGTTCATTTTTCGAAAATAATGTTTCGTGATAGCTGGGCACCAAACTCCCGCATTTGTTTGAACCAAAATAAAACCACTTTCTCATCGTTTGAACAAGAACTAGCCCTTTCTCTCTTGGCAAATAACTTAAAGGTTTTCAACTTTTCTGTAATTGTGGCCTTGTTTTTCAAAATCCTATTTATGGCGGCCTTACAAATTTATATTGCACCACGAATAAGTAAATTCTTATTCGATTAGACTGGATTTTTTTGGATCTTTGGATTAGACTGTTCACACAGCAACCTCGGCTGATTATATACCCAGCGGATCCGGCTGATTTTATATCTAGCAGCTTCGGCTGACAATTCCCCCAGCGGCCTTCGGGCTAGATTGTTCGCACAGCTGCTTTGGGTGACTGTATAAGAAGCAACTTCGGCTGACTGCTCCCAGAGCGGCCTTCGGGCTAGACTGTTCCAACAGCGGCTGCGGATACAACCGACACGTCCTAAGAGGAGTTCTCAGCAGCCGTTGTTATACCGCACTCGAGAGAGTTCCTACCATACCCGATTCCAGTGTATGACGAGTGCGACTGCCATACCGAATTTGAAGCCTGTCAGTACCAAGGTACACCTAACCTGTCCTAAGAGAACGGGTTGTTTTAGCGACCCGCGAGAGTTCCTACCATACCCGACTTCAGTGTATACCGAGTACGACTGCCATACCGAACCTGAAACCTGTTCGTTCGAAGATGCTTTGCATGACATTCTAAACTTTTGTTTCATTTTTTAAGTTTTCCAGGGGAAAGCATGAAACTCTTTCTAAAATTTTGAGTACAACACACAGACAAGACAGGAACTACTAATTTTTTCTTATATCATATATTTTAAGATGAGAAGCTTAACAGTTTTTTTTTAGCGGTAATTAGTTATCGCTATAAAAGTAATACATTACTTATATGTTTACTATTTTGCGTCCATAAATATGTCCTTCTTGATCTACTTTTTTATGTGTTCTTAAAAATATTTACTTACGAGTAAAACCAATCTCTTACGAAACAAACAACTCTTTAACTGGTAAGTTGATGGGCGTTCCCCATCTGCAAAATGTTTATTTTTATTTGCTGGTAAAATGAAAGACAAATTAACCCTTAAGCAATTTTTGTTGTTATTTAATTTTATCGGAATAAACACTAGTACTAAGATAACAATTGGGGAATACTCGCATGAGGAAAAAAAAGGAATTGAGTGCATTTCCTTAATTTATTAAACAGAAAATAGACAAAAGTAATAATTTGGTAAATTTGCGGTAATAATTGGAATTATTGCTATAGAAGCAGATTTAAGTAGAGAGTTAATTCAAGCTAATTTTTTATAGAATTTATAGGAACTTAAACATAACTAACAAATATTAAAATTTGCAAGTTATTTACCTAGTTTATTTTAATTAACAGACACACTTAGTCCTATATTGACTGACTACTGGTACGAACTTTTAACTAACATATTTAAACAAAAGCACTAACGATTTGTCAAAAATAATATCACAAATTTAACTGTTCAACAATATCCTCTAAAAATTAAAAGAAATCAAAATGATTGCATCTAAGGCCGTATCACTTTTAAAACATCCAAAGTTTTTGCACTTTCTAACATGCTGTCACTATTATGGTTTCCTTCATATAATATATACAGAGTGCCGTAGAAATCAACGTCAAGCCGAAAAAGGGTGAAAGAATTGATGTATTCTATTTCATGCAGTTTGAAAATTGTGGTCATTTAGGAAATCCCTAGAAATTTGGTCAAACTGTAACCTTCCTAGCGAGAACTTCTATTGCAAAGTAATGTGTTAAAATATTAATAAACATAGCCTTCCCTTAATAAACATACTTCAATTCTGGCATTTTGAGTAATTATTTTAACATGGTGATGCCATTAGAGGGTAAGTACTTTCCATTCTCGCTTACAAATAACTATTTCCAAATGTCATTACAAACAAAAATAAAAGCAATTAAGAAAGCTAATTGCTTATAAGTCCTTGGTTTACGAGTTTATATCGATAAAAGCTCGCAAAATGGCTTAAGATGTTTTGTATAAATGTAAAAAATGCAATGGATAGTGTACGTAGAAAAAAATATGGTTGATATGACAATATTTTAAGGGCAAAATACTATTCTTGAATTATATAGTTGAACACAACCACATAATATGATTTCAACCTGAAATTTTTACAAAATTAAGTACAGCCAAGAACCAAACTTATACCATTAACTATATATTTGGTGAAGCTCGTAATATTTGTTCCATGGCGAATACTATTATGGTAAAAATTAATATTTAACTGTTATATCCAAACATATAATATTATCATCCCCACCCATATTATTGACAATTTTTAAATTCTATTGTCACAATCTATCGTACTAGTGTTGAACGTGAGAACATTAAATTATTACATAATAAATATTGTGTTTAATTTATTGGATATATTTTTTTCTATTAACATTTTTAAAACTATATTACGAACTATCGAATTTTTCATAATCTTGGTGCTCAAAAATGGTTGATTACTTTCGCTTTGAACGGGTCTAGCAGCGCATATGTAATGTTAACATCACGTTTACATCGGGTATTCATAACATGTAAATCGTAATGACAACAAAACAAATGACGCGAATAGTGAAATTGCCAGAACAGCAAAATTTATGAAACCAAATATTGATATACTACATTTTTAATTTTGTAAACATTTTTAAGCCCGTTCCTATTACCTTAGCAAATCTAAGTATTCTTTTATTAAATTTTCATTGCAAATACTCGTATTGTACATACGTATTTGCCAAGAACAACTACTTATATACCTACGTACTCGTACATATACAACAGATATTGAAAACTATGTCCTTTGGTAAGTGCAACACATTACCAAGTTTTCACTGGGATATTTCTGTTATTGTGGTTAATTTTATTATTATTTTTTATTCATTTAAACTTTGGAACCGTAACCCTAAATAACATTTCTAAAACCACAATCAAAAATTGTCCCAAGTTTTATAGAATTAAGACTAGTTGTTAAACTCTGAGTTTAAAATTTTCAAAATTTGTCGATTTCAAAAGGCCCTTTTTTAAAAAAATGTACTAAAGCGCCTTGGCAAGCGCCATTAAAAGTTCGCGCATTTAATCAGTACTGTAAAATTGTGTGATACTTCTTAGTTTTATAATAAAAAAAAAGGAATAAAAATTAAATACCTAAAGCAACCCGAATTTTGTTAACCCATTTTACTCAGTTCAAATGTTTTTTATTTGCTCTTTCCGTATTCGCTTGTGTTGATATAGTACTGACAACTTTTGTTGATATAGTATTGACAACTTTGGCTTCTCTATTTGGACTTGCATTTTTGCGAATTGATCTTGTTGATTACATACCGGCAACTTTGGCTTCTGTCTTTTGGAATTAGACTTTTGTGTTGGCAACCTTGTCAACCATGCCAATTTTGTTGGCGAACCAGCGTATTACGCAGTGCGAGTAAGAGATTTCCTTGACCAGGGATATCCGGAAAGACACATTTACATCCACCGGAATTTTTTTTTAGGGCGTTGTCAAAGAAAAAGTTTTTTCAAAGCTTGTCGAGAGCATAGCCAAGCTGCGTGAACAAATTTCTCAAGCTGCTGAGGACATCAACTTTCACTAATAAGTAGATCTTTTTTAAGAAAATATGGGGCGTGTATTGACGCTGATCGTAAACAATTTGAGCATTTATTGTAATAAAAAAATGTTGTTTACCTATCTGACTTCTATTCCAATAAACCTAAACTGTACTAGGTCAAGATTTTTCATTATTTTAGAAACTTTACTTACTTTTGTTGACTTTAGTAAAAGTGGCGTTACTATCTGTCTCCTCGCTTATGGCAAACACGTTCACTATGCATGTCTCATCACTTTTCGTAAAATTAAGAACCTATCAAGGCAGTTTTACCAGGGTAGTGGTATATGCACAGTTGTCTTTCGTTTTCTTTGTGTAAATTTGTCAAAATTTCCAAAATACATAATTCTGAAAAAAACACATAGACTTCCTTACCAATATGAAAGCAAAAATGTTGGTCCCTTTACGTTATTTCTAGCAACAAAATACATGTGATGTTTTTTGGTGTTGTATTTATTGTAATTCTGCCACTACCTATTAAAGCTGCCTTGGAACCTAGCAAAAGCTTGTGCCAGTAAGAGCTTGTGTGAATAAAATGCGTTAGCAAAAATCGGGTTACTTGAGGTTTTTATTTTTTTCTCCTTTTTTTAGTATAAAACTGACATTATATAGGGTGTTTTTTTAAGCTAGATAGAACTTTAAATTGTAAAAAGTAACACAAAAAATTAAATTTTGATGAAACATTTTTTTTATTTGTTTCAGTATACTCTGACAAATCATCATGAATAGACTCACGCTTGAACAACGCTACGAAATTATCCAAATTTACTTTGAAAATCAGTCGTCGATTCGCGCAACTTATAGACGAAAAATTGTGTTCAGCGATGAGGCGCATTTTTGGCTTAACGGGTTTGTTAATAAGCAAAATTGCCGCATATGGAGTGAGACCAATCCACAAGAGACCCTACAGACTCCATTACATCCAGAAAAATGCACTGTTTGGTGCGGTTTTCATGCTGGTGGCATCATCGGACCTTATTTCTTCAAAAATGAGGCCGGAGCTCGCGTTACGGTCAATGGAGATCGTTACCGCACCATGATCAATGATTTTTTGTTTGAAAATATGGATGACATTGATCCGGAGGAGATGTGGTTTCAACAGGATGGCGCTACGTGCCATACGGCGAACGCAACCATCGACTTACTGAAATCAAAATTTGGCGATAAGTTGATTTCGAGAAATGGACCTGTCAATTGGCCTCCAAGGTCGTGCGATTTGACACCTCTCGATTATTTCCTGTGGGGCTACGTGAAGTCACTGGTTTATGCTGATAAACCAGCAACAATTGACGCCTTGGAGGCCAGCATTGTTCGTGTTGTTCGTGACATACGGCCAGCAGTGCTCGAAAAAGTGGCCCAAAATTGGACGTCCAGAATGCGCTTCGTCAAGAACAGCCGCGGTGCCCATATGCCCGAAATCATTTTCAAATGTTAATGTCACGTATTGATCTTTCGAATAAAAAAAAATTTTGATTACAATTTAATTTTTTGTGTTATTTTTTACAATTTCAAGTTCTATCGGGCTTAAAAAAACACCCTATACTATTTTACAATCCTGATTAAATACGCGATATTTTAATGGCACTTGCCAAGGCACATTAGTACATTTTTTTAAAAGAGGGCCTTTCAAAGCCGACGAATTTTGAAAATTCTAAATTCATAGTTTAACAAATAGTGTTAACTCTAGAAAACTAGGGGCTATAGTGGCATTATTTTGACTGTGGTGCCAGTAAAACTATTTAGGGTTACGGTTCCAAAATTTCGAAACGGTTCCAAAAATCGAAACATGGTTACATATTTTTGAAATGTTCATAATTTTCAAACTGCATGAGATAGTTTTTTGTTATGATTTTTCTCATGATAGTTACAATCAATCCTGTCACACCATTTCGGCTTGACATTGAGTTCTGGGGTACCCTGTATGTTACGTAGATGCATATACATTTTTGACAGCCAATATTGATATTTTCGCATATTTTCTGAATATGAAAAATTGTTATAATGATCATTAGTGTTATATTTTCTATTTTCATACAATGTTTAACAAAAGAAAGCTTTGCCTGAAAAATGAGATCAACAGACCATACAATTAGCAAAACAGAAAGAAGTAGCCTTATTTAGGTAATTTTCCCATAATATCCCATAAAGTTGCGACTTATTTTCCAAATCGACAAACTGTATATTAAAGAGTGTGTGCGCTTTTCTCCCGTATACACACATAAATATATATATATTTTTTGCAACTGCTAGCAACACAAACAATCAAAATACCAACTTTTAAAATTAAATAGTACCTTTAAAATGTTTACACATTAACGTAAATTGATTACACAATAACAACAATATAATTACAAAAATCCTTATTGTATTCCATGACAAAGCAATAAATGTTCATTAGTTGCGCCTTAACGTCAGAGCACAATTAATGTTTTTTACAGCCGTACTTTTTTTTACAACCACCAATTAATTACCCTTTCGCCCAAGGCCCGGTTTTTATTTTAATTTCTAATGATGTGTTTGCCTTCAGCAAATAATAAATACCAAAGACTATCATATGTACGAGTAAATATTGAATAGCACATGTTATGTTAAAAGGTGAAGTTTGTGAACGCCTAAAGCTACTGGTGCAATTTTATAAAAGGATTTTAAGTAGCTGGACATTTTATAAAAACTATCTTGGTGCCTTTAACAAAAATCGTATCTTTAAAAAACAGTTGCTTCTGGAAGCTTTTTTCTCAAATTGAAGGTTTTTTGTAATCATCTTCTCCTCTAGTTGGATACCTTCAGAAGTATAATCCGCTTTTTTATAATTTATTTATTTTACTTATTGGCCAATGGATATAATCCTTACAGGCTTAGATTACAAAGTGCTTACACTAAGTTAAAACTCGCGGTATGACACTTATATAGATAATAATTTTATGCTTAATTATATTAACATTTAGGCCAAAGTCAACAAAAGAATACAGATTATTAAAATAATTACATAAACGCATTAACGGGTCATCTACGAGGGCGATTCGGAAACTTCTTAGTCTATCAATAAAAAAGAATAGTTAGTTTTTCAAAAATATTTTTATTTTTCAATATAATCTGCTGAAACTTCAATATACTTAGTCCTACGCTTTTCTAGCAATTCTATCCCTTGATTAAAATAGTTTTCCTCAAGGTCTTTAAAATAGTGGTTTACAACTGTAATTTCATCTTCATTTGAGGTACAACGGTTGCCAGCAAGGATTTTTTTTTAGATTTGGGAACAGGTAAAAATCACTGGGAGCTAAATCAGGAGAATAAGGTGGGTGGTCAAGCAACTCGTACTTTAATTCGTCGATTTTAGCCATTGTTAAAACACTCTTGTGCGCTGGTGCGTTGTCCTGATGAAAAATTATTTTTTTGTGTTTTAAGCCAGGACGTTTTTCTCGAATTTGTACATTTAATTGATCCAAAAGTTTGCAATAGTATTCTGAATTTATTGTTTTACCCTTTTGCAAATAGTCAATCAATAAAATACCTTTGAAGTCCCAAAAAACTGTTGCCATAACCTTACCTGCCCACTGAATTGTTGTCGCCTTCTTTGGGGCACTTCAGACCATTGTTTGGATTATTCTTTTGTGTCTGGAGTATAGTGGTGGATCCATGTCTCATCAACAGTTATGAAACGACGCTTACAATGCTTAAACGATCCAAACAAGCTTGAGAAATATTAATTCTTATGCGTTTTTGGTCGACTGTTAACAAATGCGGCACCCATCTTGCAGAAAGCTTTTTCATCTGTAGTTCTTCATGCAAAATTAAATGGACTCGATTATTTGAGATGCCCATGATATTAGCTATTTCACGCACTTTTATTCGTCGATCATTTAATACCATATCGTCCACTTTGGCTACAATTTCTGTTGTTGTTGCTGTTTTTGCAAGCCAACTATGTGGTTCATCTTCAATTCTTGTACGACTACGTTTAAATTCAGCTGCCCAATTTTTTGCTGTTGCATATGAATGAGCACTTTCACCTAACACATATACCATATCATATGAATTTCTTATCCCGATAAACCTCTTTCATGTAAATATTTAATGACACTACGCATTTCTAATTTTTCCATTGTAAAAAAGGAGTTACCAGATCGAAACAAAATTTAACATATGTTCACAGCAGAGATGGAGTGTGGATGAGTTTCCAAAACACTTCACTTTTTTCTGTTTATACCGCGCCTTTTGTGCTAGGCTAAGAAGTTTCCGAACCACACTCGTAGAGCATAATTTGTTTTACATATATTAACATGTAGGAGTTTGTAACATCGTGTATTATGACATGCAACATTAAATCGAATATTATATAAAAGAAAGTCGCAATAAAGTAAGACTTAACACAAATGATACAATTAATATTTTACGACTGCTTTCAAGTGTTGGAAGCTTTATTAAAGCAAGTCTACTTGTGTAAGATGGAAAATTTACCATATTACTCAAATTCATACTTCGCAAACGGCAAAAATTGTTTCTGGACAAATTCAATACTTTGAGAATGGAAATTATAATAACGATCCCAGATTACTGAACCATATTCTAAAATATTCCTCACCAGTGCTGTATAAAACCGTTTAGTTATGTAAGGGTCGGTAAACCCTTTTACCCAGCGTTTTATAAAAGAATGAACACCGCTTGTTGTATTTACAGCCATTGTAATGTGAGATATACTACATGGGCTGAAAAGTCCCAGGCCTAACACGTAGATGGTGCACGTAGAAAAAAGCATTTTGAAATATTGTTGTGTTAATACTATTATGTGTTCTTTAACAATAAGTTATATTGATGTAAAAAGTTGTAAACATAGTATATTTCCCCATGAATAAGTTTTTGTTTACCTTTTGTACTGAAATGTGATTGAATGGAACAGCAGTATTTACTCACACAACAATAGTTTTTAAAACATAGCATAATATTTATTAACTTATATACATGCAACACAAGAATTTTTAGAGAATACTTTTACTATTACAAATGAACAACCGTTGGTTCATTTGTTTGAAAGGTGTAAAGAAATGTTAGAGACGTTTATAAATAGAAAAGCTTGTTTTTTGTGTTTTGACGGATATTATTAGAGCATTTTTCTTTTTAAATTCTCAGCAATTTATTTGGATTGTTGGGATATAAAGTTGAATGTTTGAGAATATCTTTCAAAAATTTCCAAAGTCTACTGATGATTAGGGTAGTTCCTATGAAATGTCGACATATAGATAGCTGGGAAACATAGAAAACAAGCTATTTATAATTTTTTTACTGGTATAAATGTTAGAAGCTTAAATAGCGAATAAAAAACTTAATTGTACACATTTTTTTTTTAATTCATTTATTTATTGAATTTTCAAAATCTGAAGTAACAATAAGTATTCAAATCTTAATACTAAATATAAAAGTTATTTAAGTCCAGCCACTGCTAAACAAAAAAATTTTATTTTGCGAGAATAATATCGGTAGAATCACCTATTTAACGTTCTGATGGTGGCCTTCCCTTCTTCTCAACCAAAATTAAGTATGTTACGTGCAAGTGGATTTGGGTGTAGTTCCAGTTTACTGATCTTAGATAACTTGTTGCATACTTACAAAAATCGTCTTTTACCAGCGGAACACACAGATCCTTGTGAATTCGTGAGTTTCTTACGTACCATTTGTCGTCTTTGAATTTTTTCAATGTTAGATGTTGGTACGGTTTAATATACATATGAAAATATGATTGTAGATACAATTTAATAAATAAAATAAAAGAGACTATGTGATAAAAATAAATAACTATATAATACTATTTTGCTGAATTTTTATTATATATAATACTATTGTTAATAATATAATAATATATTTTTATGAAAAGCTCTTTTTCACAATAATAATAATAATAATTCATAAAAGTACCACTGTTCAATGAGATAATAGAATAGTTATAGACAGCGTTGCCTTCGACAAGTTTCAAAAAGTGGCGCGAAGAGGGTATTTTATAAACAAAAGGTGTCACAAAAAGGGTATTTAAGAAAAAAAAGGGTTAACAATACTAAAACCAAAAATATAAATATTCATTTAAATTTTTTTTTTTTTTTTGTAAAAAATATAAAGAATTTGTATCACTTTTTAGAAATGACAGTTCTATATTTGGCAATTATATCTTCACTTGGATTTCATTCTTCCAGTCCGGCTTTCATCAAATTAAGAGACGAAAGCATGGAATCACAAGTCTCTTCTTTAAGTCTATTCGATAGATTATTTTTAAGCAATATTAATTTTGAAAATACCCGCTCAGCGGAAGCACTACTATGAGGGAAAGTAAATATACATATATCCAACAAATTCATATAAATTCGGAAAAGAGTTTTCGTTTTATTTTTAATATAGCTTCATACGTTTTGTCATGTATTTTGCTTTCTAAAAATTCAAATTCGTTGACAAACGTCGGGAATTATGTTTTCGAATTGGGAACCAATTTCAAAATAATTAATATCTTCTTTCGATTTTATAAAACGTGGGTCTAAAAATTTTAAGGTGTTCAATCTTTTATCATTTATATCTATCTATCCTTGATATAATTTTGTTACATAATTTTTTGTAAAAATTTAAAATATTTGTTTTTATTTGTATGATATAATTTCTTTGCAACTTTATAGCACATACATGTCTCGGCTGCATGGTCTATATATATGCTACACGTTTCTTTAATGTGCAAGCTATTTTCAAAATCAATATTTTCTATTTCTGTTCCGATAGCGTATTCTTTTTTTTGTAAAGTTTTTAAAAATCGTATATAAAATTTCCTGTTTTGAGGGAATTAGATATGTTATTTGAGAAGACTATCTTGTATGTATGTACTTGCATACACACACATACACACTTTACTTGCAAATAAGCATGTACATATGTGTATAAAACAAAAGTTTCAAAAGTCGGAAAAAGTAGAACATCTGTTTTTCAGTTTAAACTATTAAAATAAATTCGCCTTGGAGCGTTAATTATATTCTCAAAAATATGTATGTTGATACATTTGAGAGCAGTTTGTTATAAAACAATACTTAAACATAAATAGCAACATTTATATAAGAGCTGCTTACGATAAGAAACTTTTGCACCAGCGTTGTTAAGATCGTTCTCAACTAAAAATTTCATGCTTGAAAAAAGGGGCAAAAAGTATCAAGAAATTATTGTTCGATCACAATCGAACCATGGTTGAAATAACTTATTTAAGCTTCTGATATGTATGTATGCAGCATTAATTTATTGCATTTATCATCATTTCTTTTCTTATAATTCATAACTGTTCTTGTACTTGCAAAAAATATTAACTTTGTCTTAACTAAAAAACAGTGTACATATTCATTACTTTTGTGAGCATTAAAGAGTATAGTTGAAATCAACACATTTTTCGTTTTATTATTTCTGAGTTTTAATTAACAAAGATTGTCTTGGAACATTTGGCGACCGTGACAGGACGGTTAAATTATAAGAAAAGTAAATTGTTTTATTTTCTGATATTAATAACAAGTACATTTGGAATTAAAAAAAAAAAATACATATATGCATCAAAGTGAATAATTTAGAAATTGCCTAAAACAAAAACATACCCCAATTGTCGTTATCGTTACTGACCTAACCACCAATCAAAGTTATCATCATCGGAAGCATCATAACCATTGTCGTGAATCATCATTACCGCCTTAACATACATACATTTATCGGGCACACCATTTTGCAGTGCTAAATTTTATCGTAATTATCACACAAACGTTAACATTACTCTGGTCATTTCATCGCTCTACTACAGATCTGTACATTTACAGTAATCATCGCTGTTAACATTAACAATTACCTCTGTTTAGTTACAGTAAATGAACTGGTAATCGGCATAGCTTAAACTTTAACATAATCTCCACAATAGCTCTCTTATTCTGTATTCCACAAGTTATAAACATTTATAATCTCTTTAAGTAAGCACATGATTGTAATCAAGTATTGTTGACCTTTAACATCATCAGTTGGTAGTTTTTCATAACGTGGTACCTTGAAATATATAACTCTTACCAGCATTTTATACAAACGTTATAACTTTACCAACATTAACAGATGAGCACTGATAAAACTGACACTATGAACAACGATAAGTCAGACTCTGGAACCAGCTCGCTTCCTTCTTTAAAACAACAACGAGCAACAATGAAAAGAAATATCACTCAAATGAAAGCTAAAATTGAAAAAGATGGCAGTTTATCAGATTGTACTATTCTCGAATGTCGACTACAAATCCTCGAATCGTATTTCAAGCAAATCAGTCACATCCAAACGCAAATTGAAAAAATAGATGAATCTGATGCCAACCGGTCAGATATTGAAGAACTTTTTATTTCTGCCAAGGCTCCTTTGGTTAATTTGATAAATGCCAAACGAAATTCTAGCGATCCTGATCACAGTTTTTTAAATTTAACTCATCCATTAATATCCCATCAACATCGTTTGCCACAAATTAAATTACACCGATTTGATGGAAAGTATTCAGAGTTTTCGCGGTTTATTAGCACCTACAACACATTAGTTCATAATGAGCCCAGTATTCCTATCATCGACAAGTTTAACTATTTACTTAATTGTTTGTTTGGCCAAGCATTGGCTGTGGTTGAACCATATCAGGTCACTGAATCAAATTACCAAAAGGCTGTAGATGCACTAACTGAACGGTATGATAACAAATCACTAATTTTCATTGATCACATCAATTTATTATTCTCACTAACGCCAATGACAAAACCAAGTGCTGTTTCTTTGCGCTTAATTCTCGATAATGTTTCGGCTCTTCGTAGCTCTTTACTGTCATTAGGCTCTGAGCTGGATGTGATGAATGCTATTATAATACACATTGTTCTGTCGAAAGTAGATGCGGAGTCAAAGAAAGTATACGATGAAAGGCAAGATTTTAAGTCTCTGCCATCATGGGATCATTGTTACTCTATTCTTAGTGGTAGGTGTCAATTTCTTGAAAGTCGAACTGCTGAAAGTGAACCTGTTCGTGAATCTGAACAGAAATCAAGACCTAAAATTAAACGTCCGGGTATGACATTTGTTACATCGAATATTCAATGTGAATATTGCCAAAATCAAGAACACTTTATTGGAAATTGTACTGCCTATTTGTCGTTGCCTGTTAGTCGCCGATTCGATTTTCTCAAAGCCGCTAAACTTTGCATCAACTGTCTACGCAAGGGTCACTTAGTGGGAAAGTGTCAGTCAAAATCAAGATGCAGAACGTGCCGTATATCTCATCACTCAACACTACATAATAAAATTTCGCAAACATCGTCAGACCAACAAGGTTTTTCTGAGCAGCATTTACAATTTTCGAACTCATCGTCCCCTCAACAACCCTCATCAAGTTTCCCGGCATCATCGTCATCACTTCAAGCGTCATCATTGCCGTTTAAACAGTCTTCAGCGTTTCAGCGAAATTTTAACCAACAAGTTTCAGCTCCAAATTCAACAAACACTTCTGCGACCATTCATTTAACAAGAAATTCAGCTCAAATTCGTCGTCGGGTGTTGCTTCCTACAGCCATTGTTTTTGTTCGAGATATTTTCGGAATTTTACAGCCTTTTAGAGCGCTTCTAGATTCTTGCTCGGAGATTAATTTAATCACTCAAGAGGCAGCCAGCCGTCTTCGTCTTAAGCAATTTCGGTCTGTTCAAGAAATAGCTGGCGTTTCAGATATTCGCTCCTTGCTAAAATATAAGGTGACAGCAACTGTGAAATCTTGCATATCAGATTTTGAATTCACGTCAACATTTTCGATTATAAAATCAATTTCATCTCAACAGCCATCCGAGAACATTAATATAAGCAAGTGGAATATTCCATCTGACATAAAACTCGCAGATCCACAATTCTACCAATCCGGACGAATTGATTTGCTTCTAAGCTCAGAAATATTTTTCGATTTATTGCTTCATGGGAAGCATCATTTGGGAGAGGGATTTCCCTGCCTAATAAACACAGCTCTTGGGTGGATAATGGATGGCAAAATCAATTCTTGTCCACAAAATAAAGTTCTGTCATGACCACTAAACCAGATTGTAGAGGTAATCTCATTGGCAAGACATCCACGGGATGCCACATCTGCAGGATTTTCTTTCGATGACACATGTAGCCAGGGTATATTATTAGTTATACTTTGAATTTCTGACACTCTATTAGCGACGAAACACACGTATGACGACGAATGATTTTTAAGCCAGCTTAGCACGATTTTAGAATCTGACCAAAAACATATGCGATATTTGTAATTTGTAAATTTATCTTTAATTTTTTTCCACGTGCGACTCAATAATAGTGCAGCGCATAGCTCTAGTCTAGGTAGCGATTGCTGTACAACAGGAGCTACCTTCGATTTTCCAATCAGTAAACTCACATCAAACCCACTAAGGCTAGGCACGCGAATGTATATACAGCAGCCGTATGCTAATTGGGAAGCATCCGCAAAGCCATGGATGTCAAATTGCACATCTGGACATATTCCAACGAATCTGCCAATTTCTAAAATGATACAAAAGGGTATTAAAAAAAGGGGTCATAAAAAGTGTCATGGACATCAAAAAGGATCAAATTGACACTTTAGTATCATAAAAGGCAACACTGGTTATAGACATAGTATAAACAAAGTATGAAAACATTTTCAGTTTTAACAATACAAAGTGCTACTGAAATTTCATTGTTTTAAGCTATTATTCGATATAAATATATGATATTGTTGTACCCAACCATATATAGCATGTTGCCCCTAGAATATTGTCATACCAAGCATATACTGTTTTCTACGTGTGCTAGTTTTATTGCAATCACCTTTTTTCAGTGAAAGTGAGGCTACTTTTGTTATTTTCAAAACAACGGAGCAAAAACAATTTCGTGTTTTAATTTTACACTGCTTCTTGATGGGAATAAATACCGTTTAAGCGAAGCAATGGGGTACTCCGCTCCATCAGAGACAGCAATAAAACGTTGATTTGCTGACTTCAAACGTGGTCGTAGAGACACCCATGATGCAATACGCAGTGGACGTCCAATTGAGGCGGCAACACCAGAAAACATAAAAAAAATCAACAAAATCGTTTTGAATGATCGAAAAGTGAAGTTACGTGAGTTAGTTAACATCGTTAAGATATCAAAAGAACGTGTTGGCTTTATATTGCATGATCATTTCACTGTGAGAAAGCTCTGTTCAAAGTGGGTGCCACGTTTGCTCACTGGTGACCAAAAACGAGAACATGTTGATGATTCTGAGCAGTATTTGGTCATTTTTGCGTCGATATGTGACAATAGATGAAACATTTGCTCCGGAATCACAACGATCGTCGTCTGAGTGGACAGCAACTGGTCAAACTCGTCCAAAGAGCCCGAAAGCACAGCAATCGGCTAGAAAAGTTATGGCCGCGCAATTTTGGGATGTCCGTTGTGTAATATTCATCGACTATCTTGAGAAAGAAAATATCATTAACAGTGAATATTAGTAGCGTTGTTGGAACGTTTGAAGGCCGAAAGTTATTTAATGGTGAAAGGCCAATTTAAGCAGCATGCGACAACGGGCGGCAACCCACTGTTCTATTTGCCGCTTGAATTTATTTGATATAGGCAAATTAACGTGGCTAATTGAAGAAAGATATGTATCGGAAATTCAACAAAAGAACATTTTCACTTTTTTAACGCAAAAATAAATAAATAAATTTAATTGTTAAAAATGTTAAACCCGAAGATAAAAAAAAATCATTTGTTTCTTCTATTTCTATGTTTTATTCCTTTACTTTTTGGTTTGACAAATTGAAGCGGCAAAGCAAGAAGTTAAACTGAATTCAAAATTGCCGCTCGACCCCCTTTAACGGCATTGCCAAATTAAATTAAATTCAACATGTTGAAAGTTGTGTATGAATATTTTTATATAAAAACTAGTTTTTTGTAAATGGGTCACATTTTTGCCGCCCGCTGCCGTATGCCGTTTACATTGACCTTTCACTACAATCATGAAAAAATCTGTTTAGGCTAAATCTATATTTAAATAAGCTTATTTTATTAAAAGACTTGCTTTTAAGCAAAAAAAGTTTGTTGAAGTTTGCTTATGCGACACTTTCATTAAAAACACGGTTTAAGCTATATCTCGGGTATATAAGAACCGATATCGGGGGACATTTTTTTTTTTTTTTTGTCTTTTAATCGCCATGTTTAATAATTTTGCGAAGTTTGAAGCAGGACTAACAATTTTTCATTTTTTTAAATTTTCATACAAAATTGAAAAAAAATAATGACTTTTTCCGGAGTTTTGGATATATCTCAGCTAAATTTCAATTGGAGTAAAATAATGGTGAAAGAAAAAATTTTCTAAGTCTAATGGTTTTCTCAGAAACGTTATTTTAAGGGCGGACAGACGGACATCGCTTAATCGAATTTTCAATCAATGCTGATTCAGAATATGTACACTTTATAGGGTCGGAAATGAAAACTGTAGAAATTACAAACGGACTCACAAACTTATATATATACCCTTTACATTTTTGTGAAGGGTATAAAAAGAGCTTGTATGAAGCAACTGTTTTCTATTGTCATATACACGACGGGGTAAATGGTCTTATGGAAGAAACTGCTGTGTCAACTGAATCTTATATGGAGAAAAATGCAAATCCTTGTGAAAAATTGTGGCCAAAGTCGTTTTTTGTAGACCAAGCTCCTGACCACTGCATCGAATTGACGTTGATGTATTGTTTTGACCACATTTTTGAGCAGCAGTAATATTTTCAGTTCAATTTAAAAGTGCCCATCCCTTCACAAAAAGCGTTATATTCATATTCTGAATAATATTTATATTTTGGAACAATTTTTTTAGTTTAATTATGAGATTATTATTCCTCTTTGCAATTTTTTTAACTTAAATAAATCAGTATCAAATTCGAATAATTTCTTTTTAACATGTTCACCAATAAATCCAATAATACACCTCATTATAAGCCAGATACAATGTTTTTGACCAAAACCACAATAAATTAATTTTTCCCTCTTCTACTGACACTTGATATTTTCTTCTCGAAGTAACCAGCACTCTATACACACGAGTGTACTCTTGCTTGTGGCAAATGCTGTTAGAAATCACAGAAATTCAATATGAAATCAAAGAAAAACAACAAATGGTTCTAATCTATAATTGTCTACTCAGTTACATACACAGATATGGTCTAGAGGGACTGCCTACAACACAACACACCGACATACTCGACCAAATTAGTCTATTGAATAATGTGTCAAAGGCAAGGGAGGGCGAACAAGCGTTTATTTGCCTTTTTGCAATTCGAGTCATGTAGAGAACAGTTGATACGTTAACAATAATTGAAAAATTGTTTTAAACGTCGTTACACGTTAGAAAATTCTTACATACCATGAAACAGTTGACAGGGAGACAAGCAAGAACAGGATAAATAAAAAATTAAAAAATAACAAATTATTGAATTAAATATCCTTGCGGTTGCCGTTTCATTTATGCATATATAGCCAATCTAGCAGCATTATCCCCAAGGTACAAAACCGGCTGCTATGTAATATAATAAGTGGATAGCAAAAAAATTAGATAAAAAACTTATCTTCTAGACGAAGTAATAATACATTTTTACTCGCACATACACATGTGTGTATAGATTTTTTAGTTGGCTCGGGTAAAAACTGCGAACCTGTGGCCACGACGCTATTTTGAAGCATCTGCATAACCTTTACTTTCTGATTCTATTACTAATGCTATAGTGCAATAATTAAAGTTTATTGTCAATTGCCTTGGAAACTTTTGAAGGACATATTCAAACATTTAAGTATATATCCCAATATTTTAAATAAATTATTGAGAATTTGCTAAGACAAATGTTTTAATAATACCCATTAAAATAAAAAAAACAAGCATTTTCTTTTGTTTTCTTACTTCTTGATATTTTCTAAAACACAAATCGTGGTTGTTCATCTGTTTGAAAGTTGTAAAAAATGCAATAACATGTGTAAAAGAAAATGCTTGATTTTTTTGTTTTGCCGAGTATTATTAGAATTTTTTTTTTTTAATTCTCAATCATTTATTTGAAATATTGGGATATATAGTTAAGTATTTGAAAATATGTTTCATAGGCTTTTAAGCTTACTGACGTTTTAGGTAGCCCCTATGAAATGTCGACATATGGACAATCAGGACACATAATAAAAAGTTTATTGAAAGACGATTTTGGTGTATATAAGCAAAATGTCTGTATATGGGGAAATTCCACCACACATGAGTTTCACGAGGTGAAAATGCGTTTATAAAAAGTCTATTCGGCTCAAAGTTCTCACATATTAGCACAACAACTATCATGGGACAAATATAAACGAAAAAATAAATAAGAGCTCGGTGACTGAGTTGGTTAAGTGGCCATATTAAAATACAAGGGCGGATTGATATTGAAGCTACCTAGCGCTAGATGGCAGCACAAACAGAAATTTCTTTTCAGTTTCTTTCAAAATTGCGATGTGCCACACATCCGGCAACTGTTAAAATTTCACCCAAATTCATCGATTAGTTTATTTGTTGTAGTCGTTTGGATTAAGCAACTTATGGGTTTCTTGAAAAATGAAAAAAGGTAAAGTGAATTTCGTGCAGTGATTAAACATTATTATTTGAAAGGGTTAACGGCGAAAGAGACAAAAGAAAAGCTTGATAAACATTATGGTGAGTCTGCTCCGTCAGATTACATGCTAACATATAGGATTGCTGAATTTAAACGTGGCCTAACAAGCTCGTTGCAGTGCCACCATCAATAGGAAGGCCAAAAGAGGTAGTTACTGAAGAAAATATCAAGAAAATCCTCGATATCGCTATGAATGATCATCGAGTCAAGTTACGTGAGATTGCTGGTATGGTAAATATATCGTATGTACATGGGTTCAACATTTGTATGGACATTTGCATATGAAGCAGCTATTGGCAAGTTAGTTGCCGCGTTTGCTCAGTGTTGATCAACAATGAGTTCGACAGCGGTATTTGGACATGGTAAAACGTAATCCTGTTGATTCTTGGCATCGATTAACATCTGTGGATCCACCACTACACACCTGAAACCAAAAATCAATCGAAACAATGTGTGGAAGAGCTCCAAAGAAGGCGAAAACAGTGAAACTGGCTGCCAAGGTTATGGTCACTGTATTTTGGGATGTACGCGGAGTATTGGTCATCGATTATCTTGAAAAAGGATTCACAATTACAGGAAAGTATTATCGTGCATTATTGGATCAATTGATTGATGCAATCAAGAAAAAACGACCACATATAAAGAAGAAAAAAGTTATATTTCTTCAAGAAAACGCACCGGTTCACACAGCATTAAATACGATGCTAAAATTATATGAAATGCATTTCGAATTGGTTGATCATGCACTTATATTTCAGATTAACCTCCTAGTGACTTTTTTTGTTTCTAATCTTGAAAAAAAGGGACGCAGGAAAAAGATTCATCTCAAACGAAGAAGTGATTACCAAAACTAACGCGTATTTTAAGGGGTTTCCAACATCGTATTATTCAGATGGTAGAAGAGATAGGAATATTGTTTTACTAAGTGTATTGAGTTAAAAGGAGACCATGTCGAGAAATAAATGGTTTTTGAAAACAAAGTTTTTTTCCCTACCAAGGTAGCTTCAATATCAATCCGCCCCCGTCCATCATATTTACATGATACCGAGTTCGAATCCTAGCGGGTGGTGATGAGCATTGTAGCGACTGTAAAATAGCTAGTTGTCCCTCAGCTTAGTGTATTCAATTATTTTATACCAAAGATATTTGGTTCAGTGTATGGACGTACTCGACATGTATTTGTAGCAAAACCATGATAAGTACCACACAGCAGGCAACACGGTGCAAAATCAGGTCATCATGATCGTTTCACTATACGAGACTTTTTCAATGAGCTACAACCAATCCATGCTCCTAAAGTCAGCATATCTGAGGCCGTTGCTTAAGGTGAACCTGATCTGTGCGGCTTAGTTGTAGGAAATGGAGTCCGTCATATTCGTGCTGCCTTAAGATCCTGTAGTGGATATCTGAACGGTACTGAATTACGTAGTTGGGGTCTCTCAAATAAAACAATATTTTCTTTCCAACATCTATGCGCCCTTGTTGAAAATCATTATGTCTATTAACCAAACAAAGTCCCAGTATGCTGAAAACCTTTGTATCTAGTGGATCAATGTTAGAGAATGTATCAATGTTAGAGAATAAACTTGCCTTCTAGAAAAAACAATTTTTTATGTTCAGCTTGTACATATGTTTGTTCCTAAAAATCTTGGTACCTTACTATCAAAATTTAATTTAAGCCCGCAGAGTACCTCTTGTTTAACCTAACCAAATATTTAAGAAGTGCACATATTTTTATCCTCTCATAACACTTTTCCTCCCTTGAAAATGTGCACACTTGCATACGAGTATGTGTTTGTTTGCCACACCATACAATTTGTTTTATTTGTTTACACATGCCAATTTTCAGATTTTATAATTGAATTTGAAATTGAAGATGACAATTGATTTAACAATTGCATAGTAAAACTGTTTGATACCTGAACTCAATATCAACCAACAATCCACAATAAAGCAAACAAAACAAAAAATACACATTTTTGTTTAGTTGTAGGTCGAGCAAGTTGGTAAGTAACCACAAATTGATTATATTAGCATTTTGTATAGAATATCCGTTTCTATTTTTTAACATTTTGGCTATGATTCAATTAACTTTACGATTCTAGATATATGCACACACATAAATTTAAACATAACTATGTAAATTTTTATATTAAACAGATTTTTATGATTGATTGGTTCATTTAGACGTCGCCTGTAGAAAAATTTAAAATTGCGGATTTGCAAATTTCGAAAGCTTTAAGTCCCAAATATTAAATATTTACATATATCTATAGAAAGCGTTTGGAAATAGTGTATACAAATGAATGTCATACAAAGGCCTGTCACAGAAATTATTCGGAATAGTTTCGATAACGAATTTTCGATTTGGCTTCACCTTCTTCAAATTTCGATCGATCTACTTCATGCCAATAAATTTAAATGTTTTTATTTTTAAATTACATGAGCCAAGATTACTCGTTAAATGCAGTAAGATTGTATTAAACCAGCCAAAAATATAATTACGGTATTGAAAGAGAGGTCATAAACTCAGAAGTCTTAAAATAATAGCATGACAAAATATAATTGCTGTGAGCATGCTATCATAATATAGGGTGATGTTTTGTAAATTTGAGACAAAAAGAATATTTTCGGTTTGGTTATGGCAAGGCGAAAAATACAGTTTAAAAAATGTTATTACTTTTTTGTTCGAAACATAACAACATGATTTTAATGCTGTCATAAAATATTGGAATACCACGTTGTATATTGCCATCCCTGCACTTATCACCTGTATTTACATAATTTAGTACTCAATATAACAATAAATGAAAATTCATACAAAAGAAACAATAAAAAATAATTCAGTCTGATGAAAATCATACATGAAGACGGTTGTTTCAAATATTACATGCGTATAATGACAACGTAATATATGACACCATATGAATCCCCCAAATAAGTTTTCTTTATTGAAATAATAATGTTTTAAATTTGATTTTGTACTGCTACTAATTTGATTACAAAAATTAAAGTGCTTTCATTCCGAGGAAATTTATTGATTTTCATTTTCTAGGGAAACTTTTTCGGATTTATAACAATAAAATAAATTGATAATATGCCAAATTAAAAATTAGATTAATAGGCAGAATTGCTATTTTGCCAATAATTTAATATATGAGGCTTCATTTCCTATCGACGGTAAAAATTATTAACTATAAAACTATTATACACGTTGAAAATATATATGATTAAATGTTCTAAGGGAAACATACTATTATTGAGTTAAATGGTTGGTATTAGTAATATTATATTATTATATAAACAACATTTTTAAGGCTTGCCATAGTTTTATAAAAAAAAAGATTTATTTATAACTATTTTATGTGCGGTTCAACAATTTTATAATAATAAGATACCAAATTATTAATTAAATAAAAAAAAAGTAAAACACCATTCAATTTTCACACGAAATCATATTATTTTACTAAGCTACTAATTTAAGACTTACTGTCTTTGCAACCATGCCAATACAATATCTGTACTAATATCATACAGAGGTAATCTGGTTTTTGAAATTTTTTTAACAAAATGCAAAATGAATCCTCCTAGATAACGGTCATAGGCTTCATTAACGTTCATAGGGTTGATTGAGAGACTGTAAGCCACCATGCTCAAAAAATTTAATTTATTTACCTCCTTTGCTACTAATATTGATATCATCAGTAAACTTGGAAATCTTCGAAAAATATTTTCAAAGATTTAACTATGTACTCGTAATATTTTAAGTAAAACATTGAGAATTTAAAAAAATGTTTGAGGGATATTATTAGAACATTTAGTTTTACATTCTCAATTATTTGTTTAAAATATTTGGATATAAAGTTATATGTTTGAAAATATTTTCGATATGGTTCCACATCTACTGACAACTAGGGTAACTCCTATGAAATGCCGATATATAGACAGAAATAACAAAACAAGCTTTTTGTATTTCTTTAATGGTAGTTGTTATTATTTTGAAATAACTCTATTAAAACAATAGTTCCATGAATAAAAAAAGGATAGCAAACTCCATTTAACGAGAATGTTGTTCGCCTTGTAGTCCGCATATCCGCCCCTTTTGCTTTTGCAAAACTATAACTAAAAGAAATGTTACGGGTATTTTTTTCATCTGCAAAACTATCTAATCTATTTTTACGAAATTCAAAATATACATATATATTAATACTAGGAGGACTCCCACATATATTAAGGTGCATGCCATTCAGGAGAATTAGTTTTCATGACATAGTATTATTATTCACATGCTTATTATTTCTTCATTTCGACGGTTTTTTTTTTCTTTCTTAATATGTGTAATTGTTCGAGCTTAAGGTCTTTTTTGGAATTTTTAGTTTTTTTGGTTTTTAGTTATCTGACAATATTTCGCTTTCCTTTGGATAGCTTCTTCAAGCCAAATAATATTTATTTAATTTCAATTTTTAGGTATTTTTTTTTTAATTAAAACAACAAAAACAAATAATTTGAAATAAAAATATGTTCTTTTCCTTTCATATTTTTCTATATATTCGGTAAGAAAATATTTTAATTTCTTACAAATTCATATACATAGGTACATAGTTAAAAACAACAACAAACACAAATAACAACATTTTACAAACAACCCTTAATTTTAACTAAATACTTATATGTTTGGGCTATATTCTCAATATCTGTCTTAAAATTAATTCTCCTATCCTCTGGTGTGTTAATAATTTGTAACATCTCTAGCGTAAGTCTACGTTTATAATTATTCTCTCTATTCAAAATTGTTGTGTCTTTAAACTTAGGGAAATGATTTGATCTTGTAACAATTACAATGTGCAATCAATGCTGTCTTTTGTGTTGAGTTCCTCATTCTATATTTCTGATCTGATCTATGCCCAGCTAATCTAGTTTTAAGTTTGTTTTTAGATGTTTCTATATAAACCTAATCACAATTTTCTATATCATTTCCACCACACGGGATTTTATAAACTACATTTGATATCTCAAGTTTGTCTATTTTATCTGAGTACTGAGTTCGTACTGAGTTCGAATCCTAGTGGGTGCTGATGAGCAGTGTAGTGACTGTGAAACAGCTAGTTGTCCCCCAGCTTTAGTGTATGCAATTATGTTTTCCTGTATTCTTTGATCAAGAGTTATTGATCGCGGCAATTATTGCTATAATTATAAATAACAATATTTTTTGGCTTTAGCCAGGATTGAACTTGAGCTAGACGAATGATAACAAGCCATCATATAATATTAGAAATGTCTTAAAAAATTTTAATAAATATTATTGCATTGAAATTGATAGACAGTAACAATAAATTTATAGATCATCAAGCAAGAACAAGATAAATCGATAATTCACCGTCTGTAACAATAATATATATTATTATGCCTACAATAGAAGCAAAAAATATTTTAAAATAAAAATTAGATCACATAAAGAAACATATCGCTCCTTTATTGCAACATAGTCATATCTCAAAAATCTAGCTTTTCGAGTTAACAATGCAGAATTGTTAAAAGTACTACCATTTATATTGTGCCAAAAATTTATTCAAATTGCTTTTAAACTGTTTCCTTTAGGAGATATTTTCTCAAAAAATTTGCAAAGACTTGTATGGATACTAAAAATGTTAAATGCGTTTTTTTCGAAATGAGCTTTTTTGCGATATGACTATGTTGCAATAAAGGAGCGATATGATAGAATATGGAAGTAACGCCGTGTTTATACGTGCAGGTGCAACTTCAAAAAACTCAGCACACTTAAACTTTCCCACTGGCACACACAGAATTTCTGCACTTGCAGCCAACTTTCAGCTAAACTGTCAAGAGATTTCAGATTTCTTGACACTTACTGAAAGGCAAATGACAATCGAAGTAACGGTGTTGCCTTATAACACAGATTCGCAGAGATTAACTCGATTATGATACAATGCTTTTGTCCTAGTTAACTTTTTCAAAATATATTTATTTATTTAATAAACTAGCAAAACAATATATAACATCTTATAAATGGTAGTGTTATTAATAAGGGCAAACAATAACAATTATACGTATGTATGTAAATTTAATCAAAGGTGAAAATCAAAAGTGAAAATTAAAAGTGAAAATTAGAACAAACATAAAAGGAAAAATGAATAATTAGTCTTACTTTGCGAAAAGAAACCAAATTTGTCGCAAAAACAATCCTTTGCAAAAATAAATTTTTTAATTCTATTTTAAACCTATTAGCGTTGCTTATCTTTTGAATATGAATTGATAATAAGTTCCAAAGACTAAATGCATGAAATAAATGAATAAAATTTTAAAAATAATTTCATATTTTTTGCTTGAATATACATATATAAATTAAGCAGTCTTTGTCGTTTTAAGTTGGAAATCGTTAAAAATAATTCTAAATAAATTCTAATTCATTTATTTATTTCATTCGTGCTATTTTCCCCAAAAAAAAAAAAAAATCATGTTTTGATCACGGTAAAGCTATTTTTGGATCAGTTTTCTTTTCGGTCAAATGTTTAAAATGAACTTCCATGTTACTGTTTAGGCACTAATGCAACTTACAATAAAGTCGAGTACTTTTTCGACATTTTCGTTGATGATACGTATACAGGACTTCCATGCAAGCATTTGTACGTCTAAGCGCAGTGTAAAGCTTTAAACACATAGACGACAGCAGGCAGCAGACAGCAATCTGTCATAAATAGAATACATGTGTTTATATGCACACAATTATTTTAACGACTTCACAGCCTTAGACTAATTTCTATTTTCGTAAGCAGCATAAAGTAAATGCAGTGCTGCCACTATAAAAATAAATTGGCAGCAATAAGAACTAAAATTTGTTTGAAATATTTAATAGAAATAAACATCACACAAATAAATTGATTAGTTTTTACAGTTTTACGTGATATTATTACGGTTTTAGTCAGTAATTGTAATTTTATTCATGCTGCCTTTAAAATAATTATGTAGCTGATGATACGGCAGCATTTGAAGCTAACTTCATTTATGCTTGTAAAGTTGTGAAGTCTGCTGTCGTCCAAGTGTTTAGAGCTTAAAGAACAAAAGCTAAACTAAGACCCGATTTCATCTCTTTTGATGATAAGTACTTTCCGATTTTTGGCAGCGATATACTAATGTTGCTGTAACCACATTTCAATTTGATTTTTCTTTGCGTGTATACATGCAAAAGTGTACGTATGTAAATGTTCACCTCATGAGTCTGTATGAACATGTGTTGTTTAAAATTTTCCATTTTTTAAGTTTTCATATTTTACATCTTTAGAATAGTACAAAAAGTGCAAAAGCAAAGTTTACGTGCGTATAAAAACGAAGCATAAACACATGCTTATATATATATTCACATAAATATGTATGTGTACATATGTGTGTACGTACATTTATGTGTCTGAATATAAAATTGATTATCAAATTTATAGTGGTTTAATTTTTTTTTTTTTAAATACATTAAATATGCTGGTCATTTAATTTTTCATTGTCCTTTCCAAATGTTATTACGTTACATTACTTGTCTATTGTTGAAAAACATTTTAAATTTTATTATAATCTTATTGTTGTTGTATTTGGTTGTTATGTTGAATTTTCAAAATTCGAATTTTCCAGGTCATTTAGTTTATGTGGATTTTTCAAGTAATTTGTCTAGTTTTATTTAAATACAAGAGAAAAATTAACAAAATTATGCAAACATAAATACACACATAATAAATTATGCATTTATATTTGTGTTAATAAAAGGCAATATTTAAATGAATTATATAAAATGCAATAAAATATATTATGCGTAAAATGTCTTTTACGGAAGTTAATGGAGGTAGTTAGACAGCCGTATTCGCAGTAAAAGCATAAAAGGTCAAAAGTGGCACCTCCCCAAAAAGAAAACTATTTAAGTGGCGTACGCAGATGTTAAAGTTCAAAATATGAAAAGTAAACTAATGTAGTCACATAAGTATATCGGGTGTTTTAAGGGCCGATGTTGAATGTGAACCACGCCTAATTGTCAAGTTTTATTCTGCATTTCATTTGACATTTCTTAACTTCAGACTAACGTAATTTGAACCATGGAAAGTTACACAATCGAGCAACGCGTTAAAGTTGTTCAGGCTTATTATGAAAATTGGCGTTCAAAATCTTCTTCAGTGATGAGGCACATTTTCACCTCAGTGGATTCGTCAATAAACAGAATTGTCGCATTTAGGCGAATGAGAATCCAAGAGTGACTGTCGAAAAACCAATGCACCCACAAAGAGTGACTGTTTGGTGCGGTTTATGTGCTGGCGGCATCATCGGGCCGTATTTTTTCCAAAATGAGGCCGGTCAGGCAGTTACTGTGAATGGTGAGATGATAACGAACTTTTTATGGCCCGAATTGGAAGATATGGATGTGAACGATATGTGGTTTCAACAGGACGGTTCTACTAGTCACAAAGCTAACGAAACAATGACTCTTTGGCGCGGCAAATTCAATGTCCGTGTTATCTTACGGGCTGGCGGTGTTGATTTGCCACCAAGATAATCTGATTTGACACCGTTGGACTCCTTTGGGGTTACTTGAAAGAAAAAATGTACCTCGATAATTCAGCAATAATTCAAGAGCTTAAGGATGAGAAATATGCTAAGAAACTTTTACCATGTTCAGACTAGAATATGAAACATTTCACGATTGCGAGCCTTAATGTCCAAAGGATTTTTCTTGTTTTACTTTTATAATTATTAAATTTTAATTATAGTTTATCGAAATTCCTCATTTCTGTTCTTATATCAGTGGAACTATATTTTGTGCATGTGAAATTTATGTATCGCACATGTTAGAACTATAAACCTTCCTACGTGTTTATTCAAAAGCCTAGCAAAAAATACTGCTTCGCCCGAAGCAGGTCTTAATGCTTTGCTGATTCGAAAAGCGCTTCAGGAAAATAAGATTTTTTATTGCGATGTCCCACTTAGGAACTCTTCTTAGTAACATTAAAATGCACTTGTTTTACAGCATTAAAAATGTGCTACTTGCGTCTTTTTATAACCTTCACAAAAATGTTAAGGGTATATACATATAAGTTTATGGTCCCTTTTGTAATTTCTACAATTTTCATTTTCGGCTCTATAATGTAAATATATTCTGAATCAGAATTGATAGAAAAGTCGATTAAGCGATGTCCGTTTGTGGGTCGTTGAAATACCGTTTCAGAGAAAACCATTATACTTACTTAGAAACTTTTCTCTTTTACCATTCTTTCACCCCATCAATTTATGAGTTTGCCATTGAAATTCAGTAATATCGATTCACATATAGCTGAGATGTATCCAAATTTCCGAAAAAAGCCATTATTGTTTGCTATTTTGTATGAAAATTTTTGAAAAAAAAGTTTTTGTTTGTTTTGCTTCAAACTTTATACAATTATTAAACATATCGATTAAAACGCAAAAAAATGTTTCCCGGTGTCGGTCCATATATACCCGAGATATAATCTAAATTGTTTTTTCATGAACTTTTTTTCCTTTTTTTGCTTACAAGCAGTTTTGGAAATATAAAGAGGTTACTAAAATAAAGAAAATGAAGATTTCTGATAGCGATCTATATATATCCGAGATATAGCCTAAACCGTTTTTTTTTATGAAAAGCATTTTTTTATGATCAGCCCATACACATCCGAGATATAGCGTAACATTATAACGTTGGAAAGCTCATGTTCACAAACACTATTCCCACTATCCCCTCCTCGCAACTTATTTTGCCAGTTCTGGTACAATGCACTGCATATGCAGGGGTTACCCCCTGAGTACAGGTAACCGATGTTTTAATCAAAATGTCGTGTAAGCGAACTTAAACAGGATTTTTTGCTCAAAAGCAGTTCTAGTAATAAAAAGAGGTTACTGAAATACAGAAAATTACAATTCCCGATATCGGCCCTTATATACCGGAAATATAGCTTAAACCGATTTTTTGAGGTAATGGTCGTGTAAAAAAATTTAAACAAGTTGTTTTTGTTTAAAAACAGTTCTGGTAATATAAAAAGGTTACTAAAATACAGAACAGGAAAATGTTCGATATCGATCTATATATACCCGAGATATATTCTAAACCGATTTTTCCATGAAAAAACATTTTTTTTTTTGCTTTAAAGCAGTTTTGATAATAAAAAAAGATTACTAAAATAAAGAAAATTTAAATTCCCCGATATCGGTCCATATATACCCGAGATATAATCTTAATTTATTTATTATGAAAATTTCAATGAAAGTTTGCCTTTTTGTCTTGGCGATTACAAGATAAAAATTTTTTTTTCCTATATCGCTTCATATATCCGAGCATATTTAGTCCAAATTTGTAATGTATTCTTGTAATTCTGAAAAAGAGCTTCGCTCCGGTAGAAAAAACCTTTGGATTTCTGAAGAAGAATCGGTGAAAAAATCATTGGAAAATTTCCTGTCTCTAAAAGATAGGAAACGCCCGCGATCGTGTTCGCCAAATATTGTTATTACAACTGAAGGCAAAACATCTTGCAGTTTAATTGTTGATGATAAGCCGAAAACCCAAGTAGGAATGGATAGGTACATAACCGTGGTCAAAAGGCAGTGAAGCCCCAAATCAGCTCAAATATCATCTCAACCGAAAATTTCTAAAGATAATAATAGGACTTCGGCAACGGATAGTAATAAAAAATATCTAAAAAAAACCTTTAAGCCGCCACCAATATATTTGCGAAAGCCTACCTCTAGTGAGCTGGTAAAACAACTTATTACGGCAATCGGCAAAGACACATTTAACGTAACATCGGTTAAGCACTGCAGCATCAATGAAATCAAAATCCAGGTAAACAGTGAAAATGAATACCGAAAGTTGTCTGACGTCCTGGAGAAGGAGAAAAAGTGCCAAAGGTATTCAGGTCGTTATAAAAGGGATTGACCTTTTTGTAGACACGAATGATGTCAAAACCGGACTAGAAGACAATGGCTTCAAAATTAAAAATGTGATTAATATTAGAAACCGTGAAAAAATTCCTCAACCCATGTTTTGGGTTGAATTGGAACCTAGAGATGTTCTCTTGAAAAAGAATGAAGTACATCCAATTTATAACCTCAAATATCTTTTGCATCGTAAGGTAACCGGTGAGGAGCCTCATAAGCGTTTAGGGCCCGTTCAGTGCCTAAACTGCCAAGAATTTGGCCATACTAAGGCCTATTGTAAGTTGCCCGCAGTTTGCGTTGTGTGTGGAGAACCTCACGGTACATCACAGTGCAAAAAACCTAAGACTGACTCGAGCGTTAAAAATGCAGTAATTGTGGAGGTAACCATAGTGCAAACTACAGGGGTGACCTCACTTCAAGAGGTCAATGACAAATAGGCCATCCATTTTAAATATGCCACCCCAGCAGTTAAACACCACTTCTACAAACAATTTTCTCCAGGTACGCCAGTCAACCAGCCATGTAAACGTGCAAAACCCCCAACAAATTTCTTAAGCGAATGTGGTAAAATCCGATAAACAAAACTTGAATCAGGAGCCCAAGCCTCAAAACTCCGACCAAAATTTTAGCAATCTTAAGGCAACTCTGCAGACTCTAGTTCAATCCATAAATACATTTACGGGCTCCATGACAAACATGATGCAGGAAATGCTGAAAATGCAATCCACTATTTTGCAGGCAATTTTAAAAAAATGAGTTGGTTAAAAATATGTTTCTGGAACGCAAACGGTATCCGCCAGCACAAAAATGAACTTGAGCACTTCCTTATGGAAAAGCAAATCGATATAATGTTGATTGCTGAAACTCATTTGACAACCAACAGTTATTTCAAAATTAATGGCTACACATTATATGATACGAAAGATCCGCGTCGAAGATCTTGCGGAGGCTCGGCAATTTTGATAAAAACTAGAATTAAGCAATATTTAATGGACGAGACACGTGAGGAATATCTCCAAGCTACAAATATATGCATTGATTATTTTCATGAACAAATTGTTATATCCTCGATTTACTCACCACTACGATTTTCAGTAACAGAAAATCAGTATTCACATTTTTTCATTTTTAGTGGCTGGCGACTATATTCGCCAGATCAGATTATAAGATCAAAGAACATTAGAATAAAATCATGCAATAAATCTCATAACAACTAATTAAATAGCCACTAGTTAGGAAAGTGCTGCTAACTTAAAGTTTTATGCCTCTATAAAAACACTCTTTATTTGTTATAATAAAGTCAGAAAATTCAATAATAATTTACTTAATCTTATTGCTGGAAAAGACGAACATTTTTTATCATTATATCACTCTTATATTTATATAAAATTTGCTTTAACAGAAAATATTTCGTTTAGTTATATCGTTTAAATTTAAGAAAACTGTTATCAAAATTTAATTAGAAAATCTCTAAAACATTTAAATTAATGATATTTCTGTTCTTATTCTTTTAAAACGACGACCAGTAATACTCCTTTAAATTAAATTTTTTTTTTGTATATTTGGTAAGTACTTAATGGTATAACTTGGCTTTTACTTAAATCAATAGCATTAAATATTTACTATGTAATCTTTGTAATTTCTTTAATTTATTTACTTGCAGACTAAAGACCTTTTCCATACACTGTGCGTGTGCTGGCATGCTCATATTTATTGTACAAATTAGTGTAGTGCAAAATCCTTTCAATAAAACTAAATTATATTTACATGCGACCAATAAAACAAATTTGATTTTAATCAATGGAAAATCTTGACAATTTCAAGAAAATTTACTTCCACAAGCACACACACGCACACACAAACACTAAATTTCATCTTAAGGACTTCACAGAACACACAAATTTATGAACCCTTAAAAATTTTCCAAAAGTCGTAATTCTGTGAAGTGAAATGCATTCAAGTGTATCATGGAGTATTTAACCCAGCTTTTAACAATAAAATTAAGTATAACATGGAAGGAAGAAAGAAGAATGTAAAATATTGCAAGTAGAAAATAATAAAAATACAAAAAGCAACAACAGAACATTAGAAAACTACTTTAACAGTAGAAGCTATTAAACTAAGCATTCTGTGTCCTATATGTAGCTTTATATAATCGTATCTACATAAGCACACACACACATACATATGTATGTACCCTCTCGGAAACTGGCTTGAATTAACTATTCCTCAACTAGTGCTGAGTGACATTTGAATTAGTTTTCAATGGAAGCAACTAACTATTTTAACATTGTGGTGTCCTAGGAAGTAGTCAATTGTCCGACTTTGCAGTACTTTTTTTTAATCTTGGAGCAGTACTCAGGGGATGACCTCTACATATGCAGTGCACTGTACCGGAACTAGAAAAATAGGCTATGAGGAGGGAGAAAGAGGGAGTAGTGTTTGTGAACATTTGACTTGACCCTTCCAACATTATAACAGACAGGAAACACGTTTACAGGCAACTTATTCCACAGGCGAAGTGTACGGCTGAAAAACGAATTCTCTCTGTAATGCGTAGTACGAATCCCTGGGCAATCAACCACAAATGGATGAGATCTGGACGATGCACGTGTGCTACGTATAATTGTGCGGATTTAGGGAACAAGATCCTAATCTCGTCAGCACAAAATCCATTGTAGTAACGATAGTACAGAGTAATGCACCCCATACTGCGTCGATGCTCCAATGAGTCAATAGAGTTGGATACCCTACTGTCACCGATAAGCTTCTTCGCCCTCTCCTGCACACGGTCGAGTAACTTCAAAATAGACTTTGAGGCACCGGCCCAAACATGAGAGTTGTATTCCATTTTCGGTCGAATGTAGGTGGTATAAACAGTAAAGAGGTCGGATGGAGTGAAACCGAGGCACTTCAATGCTTCTTTAGAGACATGAAAAATGTGATCATTCCAGCGAACATCACACTGTATTTTCATTCCCAGAACAATATTTATACCATTCACGAGTACAGATGAAGCGGCATTTGCGGTCGTTTAAGGCCGCACGGGTGTGTTGATAAACAGCATGAGGTCTTACGAGCGTTAATGGCGACTCTGTTTTTACGACCCCACTCGGAGATTAATAGAAGATCATGACGTCCGCGAAAGAGTGTATAGAGTTTGAAGTTTGATAGAGAAGGTCGTTAAGAAAACTAAAGAATAGGGTAGGAGAAAGAACGGAACCTTGCGGTACCCCTGAATTAATCTTGAAGTACAAGCAATGCGGGCATTTAACAAAAGTGCATATGTGATTTAATATGAGATGAATATAGATAAAAAATAATTAAATGCTCGGTGGCTGAGTGGTTAAAGCAGCAGATCATGATACGTAATGACCCGAGTTTAAATCCCAGTGGGTGCTGATGAGTAGTGTAGCGCCTACGAAACAGCTAGTTGTCCCCCAGTTAAAGATGTGATTATTATTTTTCTTGTCGTCTTCAATCAATAATTATTGATCACAGCAAATTTGTATTGTAAAAAATCCTTCTTAAGAAAAAAAAACTTAAGAAAGGAAAAACTTGCACTAAAACCCTGTACAAACCAAAAAATTTTTAATTTAAAAAATTATAAAAGTTCAACAAAAATTTAATAAATTAATCTTGAAGTCGTTTGACGAAACCCCATCTATAACAACTCGTACAGTACGGTCTCTGAGAAAGCTTTATATAAAGCTAAACAGCTTTGGTGTCACCGACACCAAAAGCTGTAAGTTTTGTTAGTAGTGTACCCTACCACACTCTGTCAAACGCTTTGGAAATATCCAGAGCCATCACCTCAATTTCACCGAAATGATGCATTGAGTGGCACCATTTCTCTGAGTATCTGCCATAAGATCGCCAGTAGAACGAACCTTACGAAATCCATTTTGACGATCACAAAGTAATTTATGCGACTCTAGATACCTTATAAGGTGAAAGTTGATCATACTTTCCATTTTTTTTTTTTTTTTTTTTTTTTTTTATCTTGGACCAGTACTCAGGGGATAGCCCCTACATATGCAGCGCATTGTACTGGAACTAGAAAAATAGAGTATGAGAAAGAGGAAAGGGGGAGTAATGCTTGTTAACTTAACATACGGAACGACCAAAACATTTAAAATGTTGAAATTAAATTAGTAAAAACTGATCAGTGCCCAGTGTACATACCTTCGACACTGCTCAGATCAACAAAAATTAATTCAACACCGTAGGATAATAAAATACATAGGAGGAACATAAAACAGAATTTAATAATAACAAATAGAGAAAAAACAAATGACAGTAAAAAAAAGAATATAATAAAAAAACACGTGCACACATGATGCAAAACTCTACCTACGGTAAAATTTCGCTTATGACAAATTAATAATAAGCATTTGTTAAGTACAGAAAACACGGACGACAATGAAAAACACGTGTGTACGGAACGAAAGACAAAACACTACCCAACTTTACATTGCATGTTGCAAAAAACTTAAAAATTTCAGAAATAATTTAAATAACTAATATTGCGTCAAATGTTCTTTTGTTGGCGTATGCATTACGTTCTTTCTTTTTAAATGTATTTTGATAACAACTCTCATTCTTGCACTTTTAATTAAAATAAAAACAATATTAATATCTTTATTATTTGACATATGTACTTACATAAAAAATGTTATTTTTAGAAAACTTCCACAGAATTTAAAAAATTATATGTACATATATAAAAGGACTTCAATATCACGCAGTAGTATTAATAATAAAAACTGAAATCTACGGCGCCTACTAGGTGGCGACACTAGAAATACATTTTTGCATTGTATATATGATAGCTTAAAATTGGTTCATAAAAATTGATTAAAAGTTGGCTGTTTTTGTAGTCAGCTACTGATTATCCGACAGGGCATGTACAATACATATTGATAATTTGTGTGTGTTTGTATTTAAATAAAATCATAGAAACTTTATGTAATAAAAAAGTGTCCACAAAATTAATGGTTTAAGTCGAATATGTGTTTAGCAGAAGCAAAAGAAATTATACTCGTACATACATACTCGTGTAGATATAACTGCAACAGTAGATTTATCTATTGCTGAAGAAGATGGCAGACATCCAAAGGACTTAATTCCTTAAAAATTTTAATAAATGTGTGGTCGTAAACTTAGCACCAGTCATATAACGTCGATTTAATCAATATAGGTATATCTAATTGGAAAAATATTTCTATATTTTTTGGAGCGTTCTTCATTATTGAATTGTATAACCCTTTTTTACATTTTTAAAATAAAAAGGAATCATCGAAAACTATACAAAATTCCAAGTAAATAAAAACCAATGCTTTCACTGTTGTTGTTGCGTTCTTATTGTTTCGTATGCATATATCGTTCTTTTATTGCAACATAGTCAACAAAAAAAACGGTTTTTTCCAGAATGACGCCTTTCAAACCTTTAGTTTTCATGCAAGTCTTAGAAAAATTGTTTAGAAAATATTTCCTTAAGGAAACAGTTTAAAATTAATTTTAATAAATCTTTGGTACTATAAAAAAAGTAGTACTGTTAAGAATTCTGCGTTGTTAACTCGAAAAACTAATTTTTTGAGACATGACTATGTTGCAATAAAAGAGCGATATGTGAGGTATGTGCGTATCAATTATATATTTAATTTTGATTCTGGGACTATTAATAACTAGAAGCTTGATGAATAATTTAATATGTAATAAAGAAGTAATAATAGCAGGTAGGCAGAGACAATTTAATTTTAAACGTCCTGCAAAACAATTATAATAAGTGAAGTATTTTAGTACTGTGTCATTATATCATGTACCGCAAAATGTTTTTAAACGCAAAAATGTACCAATATATTATAATATCGGGTTTGGCGATAATATTTTCAATGTGTTTTAGCTGATCACAAATGTATATGTTAAAAAATGGCAATTTTTGAAGGAAATGTTGCTCTCAACTTCAAGTTCAGGGTGAGATATTGCCTTTTTTTAATACTCTTTATGCTAACTTGTTCTGGTTTCTGAGTTCTGGTTCAAAGTTGGCAACACTTTTTCAATTGGGGTCCATTTTGCTGGCTTTTAAGTGGTTTATGTTTAGTTTCGGCATTTCTACATAAACGCTACCAAATTTTGCAAATTTATTTCTATCAAGATCATTATTGATCGCAATTTGCATAAGCGAATTTTGTCAATGAACAGATCTGTCATATTTAGAGTGTCTAAAATCCTCAAGTGCGTATTTTGAGACAACGTTACATCCAGAAAAACTGACTGTTCGGTGTGCTTGATGGGCTGGTAGTTCTTTACCAGCAGTAATGCTCAGAATGTTACAGTCACTGGTGACTGCCATATAGCCATGATTACTGGCTTATTCGTTCATTAATTGAGCAACAATGATGTTCAAGAGCTGTGCTTTTAACAGAACAGCGCACCATGAGAACTCATGCCACAATTGATTTAGTGAAGGAAACGTCTAGTAAGTGCATAGTTTCATGTTTGGAACCCGTGAATTGTCCACCTAGTTCGTGCGGTATCACACCTATGGAATATTTTCTCTGGGGATATGTAAAATCCTAAGGCTGCAGGAATAAGCCAGTTGCGATTGACGCTTTGGAATTCAATATTGCTCGCATTATTAATACTCTTACTTGTATTATCAAGTTGCCCAAAATTGGAGCTTCCCGGTAGAAGCCGCTGCCAACATTTATGTGTGTGATATAATTTTTTAACAGTAAATGCCCTAAATTATTTTCTTAACAGATAATAAAAATATAAAGCTCATATTCGGAGTTATGTAAAACCTCATATTTACACATATTTTATGTACATGAGAATTTTTGACAGATAAATTAATAAATAATAATAAACTAATTTAGGTTGCTCTGTAATAAACAAAATCATGTTAGTAAGATACGAAAAGGTAGTAAAAAATGGCATTTCATGTATATAGAGTTTAGCAATACAGACTAATTACTCAAGACAACACTAAAGTATTAATCTATCCAACCATAAGGAATTAATATTACAGATATGAGAGGAGATTATAATTTTTTGGTAGCAAAGACGGTTGTTAATAAGTTATTCAAAAAGAGGGTCGCAAATAGAGCTGTGTCGTTCATGAACGAACGGGTTAAATTGAACGGAACATCTCGTTGAACGTAGTGAGCCGGTCATTAAACTGACCACTTTTCGTTCAATAGTGAGCCGTTCAATTTGAGTAGCTTTCGTCCAAATATCTTTCGTTCTTTTTGTGTCATGTTTGTTTTTGTTGTGTAGTTTAACTTAAGTGGGGGTTGTTTTTTCTTTGAATTATTTTAAATTATCTGAAACAAAACAAAAATCGATTATGAAACTAATCAAAATTTATCACACCAAAATGGTTTTTATTTAAAATTATTTCTTCTTTTTAAAACAATTTTTTATCACTTAATAATTTTTTATTTTGCTATCTTGTTTTGTTCATTTTCCAGTGCTGTGTTGATAATTGACCAGAAAATTTTACAAAATTTTACGGATCAGTCTTTTGTAACTGAACGAAAGTGACCGGTCACTAAAATGAACGGTCCGGCATAGCTCTAGTCGCAAAGTTAATCAAAATTTAAAGTTGTATTTAAAGTAGAAATATTAGAAGAGAAAAAAAAACAAGAAGTGTATATAAAACTAGTGTTTAACTTAAATCCATGCAATTGTTAATTAAATGAATATTATATTCCATTTAATAATTACCATGAAATCTTATTCCTTAATCTTAAATTAATACTAAACTTGAATAAAACTTAATACTTATGAAAATCATAAGGATTAAATAGTTTCAATTACAACTTTTCCTACATGTATTATACCTTTTTATATATACTAAGTACTTATATAAAAAGGTCTGTTCGTGTGATGACGATTTTTTTTCCATTCTACACATTTCAATACGCTAATCTCAAATCGAACTTTTTACGATGATCGCATCATACTCGTATGATGAACCCCAATTTGCATAAAACAATATTGTAATTAGCTTCGTTGAATGGTCTACTGAAACCATCAGTATTATGTCAATATTTAATAAGTAATAATTACAAAACCGATGTTAAAAAGGCAAACGCATTAAAAATATAGGGTGCTACATTAAGAAATTAAAATTATTTTTATTTTCATCAACGTATATCACTATTATAATTTTTTGTGTAGTATAAATTCAATTTGTTTATAAGCAACTAATTGGTTTTGAAAATGATAGACTGTAAACGACCTCCAAGCTCGTCGAGATTTCCTCAATTATTGTTTTAATGCACTGCTTCGAATTTCGTTTTCTAAACCTCTTGATTGAAATTACTCGATAAAGGAATTATAGTGCAGTCAGGCCAGCTAACATTGAGAGCCTGTAGACAATGTAGTTGGGAGTTTTCATTGGAGCTCTGCCATAACTGAACTGGCTATCTGCGCAGTTGCTCCATTTTGCTAAAACCAAATGCTGTTAAAACGGATACATCTTCGGCGCAGTTCTAGATAAAAGCCCTTCTTCAAAGTCTTTAATCAACTACATAATGTAATTACATTTACTTTTGTATCACGATTTGTCAGCCACATTTTGAATTGGTAAGCAATTCCAATATCACGTTTTACAAACAAAACTGCTCTATTATATCGTATTTACATTATTAGTGGGAACCAATAATATCTTACAAGTAATATTTTTTATTAAATTTTCTTTATCTTAATTTTTTACTAAACTACAAAGTATATTATTTATCCCTTAAATGTCATTATTTCAACAATTAATTTTTTTCTTGTGATTATAAATATTATAAAGATATTGTAAAAAGACCTGATCAGCAAGTTACAGTAATGAAAAAGATTTACATTAGCACCTACCTCTACGGCCTTATCTGATGATAGACCGAATCCACGGAGTGAATTATTCACGATTCACCAGCGCCCCCGTATGGCTGTCTAGGCTTATACAGGTAGAAAATCTTGCCATATCCTGTGTGCAGTTTCCTGGCAATCAATGCAAGACAAGGCTTAACCACTGGTTCCTTACAGTACAGGTACCTGTTGTAAAGGCAACAGACCCTCGGGAGTATGTTAGCCCCCGAAAAAAGCCATCACCAAACAACTATCAAGGATACTAACACCCCCTTCCTGCGTTTTGGGTTTCAACCACAGCCAGAACGTTTCAGCCACGGTAGGCACCTCAACCATGATCAGCCCGGGTTGAACTGCAAGCAGAACCACCCGGGGCCATGCTGATCCCCGTTCTGCCAATTTATACCCTTGGTTTAAGGTGTCTTCCTAGAGATTAATTTGCTACAACAAACGAGGGACCCCTTCCCCAAGGAAAAACCTGTTCCCCGGGAGGAGCAGCAAGCTATAATAAGATTTTGTAGAAAATTAAATATGTACACGCAGAAAAAAGACAGCTTGAAATATGGTTGCAACAACACTAGTATATATTCTATAACATTATGTATCATTGTTAAAAACGTTGTATTATCAATATAATTATAGTTTGTTTCTCTATAAATATATTACTGTAAGTATATTTAAATTAAGATATAAACATTAATACATGTGGTGAGTCCAATAATATATGCAACCATATTAATATGCTAATATATTACGCATATAATTAAAATCGCAACGAAATACTTAATAATTATTTTTGTTTTATTACAGCTAATGGATATTGCAACTTCCGAGAAGAAATTTGTGCTTTAATTCGGTTGAGATGCCGATTATATTTACAATTATTTTGCAAGATGTGTTTAATGCTATGATTGCTATCAATATTAAAAGCTGATGAAGGGATTAATTATTTATTTGCATTAACTTTATACAATAATTTTTATAATATATTATACACTTTCCATTTTTTTTTAATTAACTACAATTATATATGTATGTAGTATATGAAATTGTGCGAATTATAAGAAAAATAAGTTTACAATAAAGTTATTTACCACATTAGTATGGTTACTTAATGAAGGTATATGAGAAAAGTATGATTGGCTGGTATAATTAAATGGTTAAGTATGACAATTACTTGGTGACTTTAGTATTAATACCATGGAGACTTATTATTATAACAATTTTATACCCAAATATAGCATGGTTACTTATAATATGTTTTTTTACAATACTATGCTATGTTTTGACGTTTTAAATATAACAATATACTGTTATTGGGTATGACTATATACTTCAACAATAGTATTTTGCCCTTAGAATGTTGTTGTATCAACCATATATTTTTTTCTACGTGTATATGGCATACACATCTGATATGCATACATATCTGATATGCTGCAAAATTGCTCGTAATAAAGAAAGGTTCAACCATAATGCACGAAGTTAATTGTAAGTGCCACAATTTAAAGTTTTTTGAAACAAATTAAATTGACATTTCTTTTTTTCAGTGCATTCAATTATTTTTTCCTGTCTTCTTTGATCAAGAGTTATTGATCGCGGCAATTATTGTTATAATTAAAAATAAAACTATTTCTTGGCTTTAGCCAGGATTGAACTTGAGCCAGACGAATGATACCAACCCATCATATACGAGTAATATTAGAGATATCCGAAGCTTTTTGCTTGTCTGCAGTAACACCAAGAGTTTTTTGGCAGAAATCGAAATTGCGACCTCGAGACTGAAAACAAATTTTTTTTAGCATATTTTTTTTGTAGAATATTCAAAACGAACGAACAATAAGTATTCAAGTTTTAATACTAAACATAAAAATAAAAAAGATATGCCTTTTTACTTAAGTGCGACTTTGCTTTTGCTAAAAATTTAGTAAATTTAAAAAAAATCGGAACACACCAAAACACGTCTAACCTTTTTATCTGTCAAAAACAAACTGACAACCCGAAATGGCTGATATTGCCAAAATATATAGCAGACATGTGTAGCAACATTACAGAAAAAATGTGAAAGTCAAACATACGTAACTCACGAAATATGAAAATAACGGTTATTTTGTGATCAGACCATGTATCTTATCAAGTACTTTGAAAATTCGCCTTTTACCAGTGGAACACACAAATTCTTATGAATTTGTGCGTTTTTTATATACCATGCAGCTGCAGCAATCGTTCGAAGAATTTGGTTTTGTTGTCTTTGAATTTTCTCAATGTTTGATGTTGAGGCGGTGTAAATTGCATCTTCGCAAAATCCCTATCACGGAGCAACAGACTTTTTGTGACCAGAAATTGAAGATATGGACCCGGACGATATAATCGTGCGGCTTGCCAAATAGTCAAAAAAGCAATGGCTCTTTTGCACAAGAAAATCAATGGCCGTGTTATCTCAGATTGTAACGATGTTAATTGGACGCCACGGCCGATCATGTGATTTGACACCGTTGTACTGTTTAATTTAGGAATACTCAAAAAAAATAGTTCATGTCAATAAGTCGAAAACAATTCAAAAGATGAGATAATTTGCTATATTAACTATATTGGACCTCGATTACTCGAATGTTTCAGATTCATCGAAAATATGAGCCATTGAATATAGGTATGCCATCGAATCCGCGACGAGCATTTGACCGATATTTTGCTTCAAAAAATGGTATGATACCGAAACTGCTCGGTAAGTCAGAATGTTTCGCTTACAAACCAGCTTCGTGAAAGGCCATTATTTTTGCTGAAACAATATTGTAGATGAGTGATGAGAGAATAGTATTTTACCAAGAAAGCGATGGCCAAAATAATCATGACAGTTTTACTGACGCAAGTCATCTTTACGTTGGTTTAAACTACTGCCCAAGTTATTTTACTTGTTTTCTTTTCTTACTTTTTATATATATTTTTTATATAGAACAGAAACAATTTTTTGTTGCAAAACCATACACAATAATACCTTCTGAACTTAAATAGTAACAACACACAAGCCTATACATACTTGTATAGAAAAGAAAAACGGAAAGCCGTAAATTATTCAGCTTTTATGTTGGTAATTTGTACCATTATCCAATAAATGTCTTTTTAAAATCACACATATAAACATGACAAACACTTATTTCAAATACTTTCAACTACTCTTACAAGCATTAGACGATGGGAACTGTTATGAAGAAAGCAATTCTGATAAAAAGGAATACATAAATATGTTTAAGATGGTACATAAAGATACGGCTAGAAGCAATGCAATAATCATTCAGTTAAGCCACAGTTGTTGTTGTATTAAGGAACAAAAAATGTATGTAGATGGGAATATTGAGTTCATACAAATCTGCTTCTAAATGGTTTTTCTCTCCTTACTTTTATATACTTCAATACATGGAAAAAAAATTTGCCGAAACAGGAAGGAGCAACAAAGTATATGTTTGGGAGCCTTATACTCGTAATTCAAGCGTCATAACTTTGCGACTTACTATGTATGGAATACATCTCTTATGTTTGTGTCGGAGCTGCAAAGTCTATTTTGGGCTTACTCGGCAGCGTACAGGACAGGGCGAAGAAACATATCGGTTGACTTACTGGAGCATCGACGCAGTGTACGGTGCGTTACTCTGGGATTAGGGTTCTTGTTCCCGAAACCCAAACATTTTTATGTAACACGTGCTTATCTAAGGCCTATCCATTTGCTGTCGATTGCTTGGGGAATCGTACAGCGCACCATAGAGGAAATTCGAGGCCGCACGCTTCGCCTATGGAATAAGTTACCTTAAAAATCTTAAGTCAATTGTTTGTAAACACTACTCCCTCTTTCCCCCTTTCAAATTTCGTGAATTAAGATTTTTACATTTTTTTCTGTTATGTTGGTATACATGTCTATGTTAGCAATATCAGCCATTTTTGGATTGTCATTTTGTTTTTGACAGATAAATAGGTTAGTTGTGTTTTGGTGTGGTCTTCAATTTTTTACTATTCGAAAAAATTGACCAAAGAAACTGTATTAAGTTTTGTGTAAAAAATGAAATTAAATGCGCAAGGACATTTGAAATGTTGACTGTGGAATTTGGCGAGTGTACTATAAGCACAACACAAATTCAATTTTGGTATAACCGATTTAAGGAAGGTCGAGAAGATGCCAATGACGATGCTCGTCCTAGTCGCCCGAGCACGTCAGTAACCGATGAAAACAATGAAGTAGTGAAGAAACTGATTTTGAATAGTCGTCGAATCACTATCAAAGAGGTTGCTGATGATGTTGGCATGTCGCAAAATTGCAAAATTTTGTACAAAAACAACGTCGCATGGACATCGCCCAGGAGTTGTTGAACATTGGCAACAACGATACAGATTTTCTCAAAAACGTCAGAACTGGTGACGAATCATGGGTGTATGGCAATGACATTGAAACCAAAGCCTAATCATACCATTGAAAGTGCCGAGAAGAGCCAAGACCAAAAAAAGCACGTCAAGTTCGATCAAATGTGAAGCTTTTGCTTACTGTTTTCTTCGACTGCAATGGCGTAGTGCATCATGAACTCTTGCCACAAGGTCGTATGATCAGTAAGGAATACTACCTTGAAGTCATGCGCCATTTGGTCAAAGTAAATCTTCAGAAACGCGCAGAATTTTGGAAAAAACAATCCTGATTTTTGCACCATGACAACGCACCAGCTCACACATCGATGCTTGTGCGTGAGTTTTTGGACAAAAACAAAACCGTAATCACGCCTCCACCACGGACCGTATTCAGCGCAATTGTCCCCGCTGATTTTTTCCTCTTCCCAAAACTGAAGACACCGATGAAAGGAAAACGTTTTGCTACGATTGAAGAGATAGAAGAAAAATCGAAGCAGGAGCTGTTGGCGATACCAAAAAGAGCGTTTCAGAAGATTTTCGAGGACTGGAAAAAACGCTGGCATAAGATTATATCTGATATCAGAGAAATCGCGTACTACCCTCAATCAACAACATTCATTCTTAAGCAACGTGGCGACATGGGCTGAACCTTTCAATTTTAAGTCTATTTTTCTTTTTTTTATCTTGGACCAGTACTCAGGGGATAACCCCTACATATGCAGTGCATTGCACCAGAACTAGGAAAATAGGCTGTGAGGAGGGGGAAAGAGGGAGTAGTGTTTGTGAACATTTGATTTGAACTTTCCAACGTTATAACAGCCAACTGGTTCCACAGACGAAGCGTACGGCTGAAAAACGAATTCTGTCTGTAATGCGTAATACGATTCCCCGGGCAATCAACCACAAATGGATGAGCTCTGTATGTTAATAAGCAACATTGGGTCTTACGAGCGTTAAAGGCGATCATATTTTTACGACCCCACTCGGAGATTAATAGAAAATCCCTATTCAGTGAATCATTCATATTTAGCTTCTTAGCAGCGACCTCTGATAGGCTAGGTCTATAACTAAAAGAGTACGAGTGACAAATGCTGCTGTCATCCGCGAAAGAGTGGATAGTGTGGATGGGGTTGGAAGTTTGATAGAGACGGTCATTCAGGAAAATAAGAAATAGAGTAGGAGAGAGAACGGAGCCTTGTGGTACCCCTGAATTAATCGTGAACTCGTTTGATGAGACTCCATCTATAACAGTGCGGTCTCTGAGAAAGCTCGATATAAACCGAGAAAAGTCATTACCGACACCAAAAGCAGTAAGTTTTGCCAGTAGTGCAGCATGCCACACTCTGTCAAATGCTTTGGAGATATCTAGAGCTACCACTTTACTTTCGCCAAAATGATGGATTGATTGGCACCATTTCTTAGAGAGATATGCCAATTAACATATATAAATGTATTTTCATTGTTGTAAATATGTTTTAGTAATTGTTTTGACTGTCCCATTGAAATTCTCTGTTAGTCTGTTTCCCCTGAGTACTGGTCAAAGTTAAAAAAAGAGCAGCTATTGAAAATATTTTATTTTCAAACGTTGCTTATTGTTAAATTACTTAGTAATTTTTATTTAAGGTTGGTAATCTCTGAAAAAAGTTTGTTCGTGTTATTGTGATAATATCGAAGCAATGCAGTGCTTAAGAAGGCGTGTAATTGAAACATTCAAAAGACAATTTCCAAGTCTTAGCACAGACACACTTAATGAACATAAAAGTTATGGTCTGCTCTATAATGGCAACTACAACAAATCACTGTATAACAGCAGTGGCAGCAACAGCAAATGATGATGATAATAAAGCCATCAATGGTTGAAAAATCTTACCATGTTTTCCTTTCTTAACTTAACAAAATGGAAATCGAAAATGAAAAAAGCTAAATACGATTGAAGATTGGAACAACATCAACAATGACCAATCAGGCGTTAACTTCCCTTCGTGTTTTTATACAATGCCAAGGATTACAGAATTGTTTAAAGACCATTATTCTTACAAACATGTAAGAATGAAATAAAATTAACATAAGAAAGAAATCAAAGCTAAAGTTTTCTGAGAACCCCCAAGTGTAAATTAGCAAAGAGTCAATGTAGAAATAAAACAAACAAGCCAATTCGTGTCATAACTTAGCATTTTAAAAAATTAGCGCTTGCTAACACAATTATGGACGTTTTTAGGAAGCATACTACAATTGTTTATAATTTGTATATTTTTAGCATTTCATTTATTTATTGTTTCTTCAAAATATGAACTACACATACTCTTACACAGAAAGAAAAAGCTCATACTAAATTTCTGCTAAATTTTCTGCTGGCTTTTAATACACAAAAATCAAACCGACAAACGCGATTGATTAAGAAAACCAATCATGTGTTATCCTCAAATGAGTAAAAGACCATATCAGAGAAACAAACTGAATTTCAAGAACCGATATTGAATGTGAACCACATTTCATTTGCCATTTTTCAATTTCAGACTAATTTAATTTGAACCACGGAAAGGTACACAATCAAGCAATACGTTAAAGTTATACAGGCAATGATATGTTAACAGTGGATAATAAATTTTCGAAGTAAATCATCTGCAGTGATGAGCACATTTTCACCTCAGTGGAATCGCCAATAAGCAGAACTACCGCATTTGGGCGTATGATAATTCAAGAGTGGTAGTCAAAAAACCAATGCACCCACAAATATTGACTGTTTGGTGCGGTTTATGGACTGGCGGCATCATCGGATGTTGTGCTATCGTGAGCTGATAACGAATTTTTTATGGCCCGAATAAGAAGATATGGATCTGGACGATCTGTGGTTTCAACAGGACAATGCCACTTGCCACACAGCTAGCAAAACAATAGTTCTATTGCGCAACAAATTCAATGGCCGTGTTATCACACGTGGCGGCGATGTTAATTGGCCGCCAAGATCATGTGATTTGACACCGTTAGACTTCTTTCTTTGAGTTTATTTGAAATAAATGGTATACGTCGATAAGCCAGCAACAATTCAATAGCTAAAGAATGAGATAATTTGAAAGCTACAAAACCTTAATTATGCCTCAGTGTCATCGAAAATTTGGCCCATCGGATAGAAGTGTGCTACCGAAGTCGCGCCGGCCATTTGGCCCATATTTTGTTCAATACATAATTTAACCATACTAGTATTATCATAATAAAATTATATGGCAATAATTTCTAAACAATTTGAGTTTTATTCCCAGCTACAATACTTCTTTTCAATGATTGTCTTCAAAGAATGCTATCATCGTGTACGACCGGAACTCCATATCCCAGAAATTAATTTCGTTCGTCTTTCGTATCATATTTATATGTATGTGCATATATTATTTTTTTACTCTTCGCAATAATGTTAAGGGTATAATATAAGTTTGTGATTCCGTTTGTAATTTCTACAATTTTCATTTCCTATACTATACACTATACACATTCTGAATCAGCATTGATAGAAAATTCGATTAAGCGATGTCCGTCTGTTCGCCGTTAAAGTGCCGTTTCTGAGAAACCCATTAGACTTAGAAAATTTTTTCTTTCACCATTCTATTACCCCATCGGTTCATGGGTTTGCTATTGCAATTCAGTAAAATCGAAAAACCCCACTTTTTTGCAATTTTGTATGAACATTTTTTTTTAAATAGATATATATATATATATCCGAAATATATCCTAAATAGAGAAAATTAAAAATCCCGATATCGATCCACATATACCCGAGGTATAGTCTAAACCGATTGTGTCATGAAAATGTCACGTAAGCGAATCCAAATATAAAATTTCCGATATCGGTTCGTATATACCCGAGATATTACCTAAACCGGGTTTTTCATGAAAAAAAAAATTTTTTTTTGCTTAAAAGGAGTTCTGGTAATAAAAGAACGTTACTAAAACAGAAAATGAAAATTTTCGATATCGGTCCTTATATACCCGAGATATATCTAGCCTAAACTAATTTTTTCATGAAAATGTCACGTAAGCTAATATAACACCGCGTTACACACATTCTGTCCTATGAACTATGAATATACTTTTTCGGAAAGGGGAGAATAAATAAAAATACACGTGTATCGGCAATTTTCATGTACACGTCAGACTTTTTTTTTTTTTTTTTTTTTTTTAATATAAAGCTCGTAGTGTCCGTCTGTCTGCCTGTGTGAAAGACTTTTAATAAGTTGTTAACCGTTTTTCTGTGATCCAATCGAGCTGAATTTTCGCATGCAGACTCGTGGAAATGTCTATATCACGTCAAATTTATTTAATAAATAGAAGGGAAAGGGGAGGAAGAATAATTTGGTAACCTGGAGGTTACAGACCGATCGATATGGATCTATATATATAAGGGTATTTTAGATTCGGCCCAGCCCAATACACTACGCTCTTACTTGTTTTAGTTGTTATTCAACCGTTCGCCAGCTTCGAAGAACTTAGTGCAGGAAATGTAAAATATTTAGTGAAAAAAGAAAAGAACGGAATAAAGAGAAAATACAACATATTAATTTAAAGAAACATTCCCGAAAAACAGTGTTTGAAGTGCGCAATACGTCTTCGATCTACTTACAAAGTAAACGAGATTGTATTGAAGGGGTCCCTCCTTTGTTGTAGCAAATTAAACTCTAGGAAGCCGCATGACTTATGTTGTGTTGCCTTCCGAAACCCTTACCAAGGGTATAAATTGGCAGAACGGTGATCAGCATGGCCCCCGGGTGGTTCTGCTTGCAGTTCAACCCGGGCTGATCATGGTTGAGGTGCCTACCTTGGCTGAAACGTTATGGCTGTGGTTGAAACCTAAAACGCAGGAAGAGGGTGTTAGTATCCTTGATAAATGCTTGGCGTGGCCTTTTTTCGGGGACTAACAAACTCCCGAGGGCCTGTTGCCTTTACAACAGATACCTGTACTGTGAGGAACCAGCGGTGGTGGTTGCCGGTTGAGTTGGTTTAAGGGCTGATGGTGCTAGTGGGCTTCAGCCTACCAACTCATTAAGCCTTGTCTTCCATTGATTGCTGGGAAATTGCATACTGGAGGGATTAGAAGGCCTGAACTCCTCAACAAGAAGTTGTTCATATGGCTACAAACATATGGCATAAATTGCTACCTGTGTGAGCCTAGTCAGCCACACTGGTGCGCTGGTGAATCGTAAATAATTCACTCCGTGGAATTGGTCTATCATCAGATAAGGCCGCAAGGCAGGTGCTGATGTAAATCTCTTTCACAACTCTCTATAAAATGACAATTTTGGCAAACATAAAAAAATACATGACGAATTACTTATTGAAAAAACACAAAAAAACATGTCGTCTGTGGGTAGTTTTAGTAGATTCATTAGTATGGTGATGCTCCTAAAATATTATGTGCACTTTACCTTTTTTTTTTGGGTAAAGCGAAATATTTATATGTAACTTTACCTTAATAAAAATATTATAAAGGAGTGGAAATATTATTGTAACTTAATTTAAGTATCTCGAAGAAAAGTAAAAAAAATAGTTCAAAGATATGCTTTCTTTTTTATGATTATTTAAATAAAATAACAACACAGAAATATCGTCTCTATATTGCAAATCCCAAATAACGTATCAATCATTACTTTGTTTTACTATTTTCTTTTTTTTTTATTACTATTTTCGCTACAAAATAAAAACGCGTCATCCTTTATTATTTGTGTTATTTAACCATTAAAATGAAATTATTCAAAAAATGTTAATATTGAATGTCAATAGCAAATGTGACCTCTACACAAAATTTTCTGATAACCAATGTTTACACAAGTGATAAAATGTTATGTACCACAACCATATAGTAGAGCAGAACATTTACATACGCAGAAGTTACATAAGCAAGAAAGAAGGACAAAAGTTTTATAAAGTAAAATTCCAAAACAAACAAAATCAAAAAGGGACAATAATTGCAAAACTCATCAAAAAACCATTAACAAGAATACACAGGCCATGATGCATGGACATCATGTGTAGCGAAACAGCCATAATAAACACATAAAAAGACAAACAACCAATCACTGAATGGAGAAGTCCTGATATGAATTTAATGATTTTTGAACTTTTGTTAAAATACCGATAAAACTTTGTTACTTTGCTTACGACCAATAAAGATTCGCATATTGACAGAATAATGAATGGCCGCTGAAACTTGTAAAAAAAAAAATAAAAGCAATTATTTTGTCGTCAATAAAATACTCGTAATATGTAATCAATCACTAAAAGAATGGGATTCCTAATAACTTAATCAATAAATATGATAAATATGAGATATATCGCCTTTTATGTATGTATTTTTAACGAAACGATTAAAGTTTCTGAGTGGAAATATCAGTCTAAAGCAAGGGTGCCCAGCCCTATGAGCTTGATACTCAATTGTTTTTGTAAATGCGCTTAGCTATAGGTCTGTGCCTTTTAATATACAAATACTGCGCTCAGCATTAGCAATGAAAAATACACAAACAACTTCGTCTTTTATATTTTTTTTCGTTCTTCACCGCACACACACAAAAGCAAAGCAATAACATTTTCGCATGCTTTGTTGGTAAACATTGACGACAGCGGTTATCAGTCTGAATTTTTTTTTTACAACAAAAGATATTAAACAAAAATAGTTTGTCCTTACATGTATTGGTGTTTACTCTTCCATATAGAAATTTTGGGTACCACTGGTCTAAAGCATAAGGATTGAGCTTTGCGAATACGAGTAAGAAGCAATAGTAGAAAATCTTACAGTTTACAATATGAACTATGTACCGCACTTTACGAACGGTGATGTTAGAAAAACCTAGCGTACCTTAACGTACGGCCATTTATATTGAACTTTAAAAATCGTACCACATGTCAACAAAAAATAAGCAAAACAGAATTTTTTTTTCTTAACCTTAATCCTTAACTTAGCGAAAAATAGTACCAGCTGGAAGCATTTTTGTTAGGTATCAAAAAAGGAATCACTACCAGTTGCGCCACACTAGTACGTATTTTGCTTTCTGTTGGCATGGATTGGTTATTTTAAGCATTACTAAAAGTTATAAAGTATGATATATAATACCCTTTCTGGAAAATAAATGCATATTAATATTTTTTGTGTTAAATTTATATTAAGTAGCTTAAAGCCTGAATCGTCCGTTTTGTAGTGTATATATAGTTTAGTATTTAAGGACTCATGAAAAAGAATACGGGACGTTTTTCAAATCAAACTGTATATATCTTTGGTTTATGAACATTTGTACATCAGGTTTTTGTTCGAGTTATTCCTTAGTTAAATTTTTCTTAAGAAGGAATTTTTACAATACAAATTTGCTGTGATCAATAATTTTGGATTGGAAAATGTAAATAATAACAACCGAGATGAGCAAAAGAAAACAGCTGATAGCAGTGATGGAACATTGGGTACAAATGACCAGAACGAAAACGACAGCCGCTCAGTAACAACAATTTTGGAGAATAAAATAAATAGAAAAACTTTGTTTAGATTTTGTCGGTAAAATTGTGTTGTAGATATAATTGCATTTATAGACGAGGGATCAAAGGTATCTCTACTGGAAGAAGAAATGGCAAATAAAATAGGGCTTAAGGGACCAAAAGCCAATTTATCACTTGGATGGATAGGCGGTAAAAGGTTGAATACGTTATCAAAGAAGGTAGATTTAGAAATATGTGGCGTAAATAATAAAAATTATAGTTTTCAAATGAAAAATTTGAGAACAACGGATCATTTAAGCCTGCCTGCCCAGAGTTTAAATATAAAGGAATTTAAAGATAAATGTCCTAAATTAAAGGACATCGATGTTGAAGGGTATTCTAGAGCCACACCAAAATTGATTATTGGTTTACCGCATATAAGATTAGTTCGATCTAATCATGTAATAAACTTGAATAAAAAATTTTCTTTACACAAGACAGCCCTTGGAAATATTCTTTTCGGCTCAGATGTGGAACACGATGATCCATTTGTCTTTGTGATTGATCCAGATGATGTGATTGGCCTAGATGATCTGAAACAACAAGTTTGCGATTATTTTTCTTTGGAAAGCTTTGGAATGAAACCAGTAAATCATGCTCTAGTATCCAGTGCTGATTCGAGAGCCTAACAGATTCTTAAAGAGACGACAGTTAAAATTGGCAAGCAGTATGAGACTGGTTTGTTATGGAAAAGTGAAAATTGTATTTTTAAAGAAACTTATTCTATGGCCTATAAACGTTTATGGATTTCTGAGCAGAAAATGAAAATGGATTCAGTCCGATTGTAGAATTTATAAGCAATTAGTTTCTCACCGAATAGCAGAAATTTTAGAGCACACTCAAGTTAATCAATGGCGCTGGGTTCCCGGGTTACTCTGTTCTATTGTTACTACAATGGGTTTTGCTCTGACGATATTAAGGATTTTATTCCCGAAACTCGCAAATTTTTACGTAGCACGCGCTTATCATCTAGAGCTCATCCATTTGTAGTGGATTGCCCGGGGAATCGCACTACGCATTACAGAGAGAATTCGTTTTTCAGCCGTACGCTTCGTCTGTGGAATAAGTTGCCTGCAGATGTGTTTCCTATCTGTTATAACGTTGGAAAGTTCAAGTCAAATGTTCACAAGCACCACTCCCTCTTTTCCCCTCCTCATAACCTATTTTCCTAGTTCTGATACAATGCACTGCAGATGTAGGGGTTATCCCCTAAAAACAGAAAAATAAAAAAAAACTGTTAAGTATAAAATGTTGGGTCCATAGAGCGGTAGATGTTTTTAAGCGTACTGCTAAACATGAAGATAAATCATCTTTGAACTTTAAACCATATTTAACAGCTCAGGAAATTAACAAAGCGGAAATTTTCTGGTGTCAACCAACACAGCGAATCGCGTTTCAGAAGGAGTATGGCATTCTGAAATCTGGTCATTCCATTCCCAAAAGAAGTACTATTTATAGGCTAAGCCCGTATCTAGCAAAGGATGGATTGATTAGAATTGCAGGTCGTCCAAGAAAAGCAACGTTCGTCGAGCAAAATACAAGGGAGCCAATTATTATGCCGATAGATCATCTGGTTACTAAATTAATAGTTAGGCATTATCACGAAGCGTATGATCATCAAAACCAGGAAGCAATTTGCGCCACAATCCGGACTAAGTTTTGGATGCCGAGTGTGCGGCAACTTGTTCGCAACGCTAAGAAATTATGCCAGCTATGTAAAAATAGAAATGCAGTGCCTAAAACACCACAAATGGGACCGTGTAACTCCATTTGTTCGAGCTTTTACTTACACAGGTGTTGACTACCTAGGACTTTATACCGCCACAATTGGACGCAGGTGTGAGAAAATATGGGTGTCTCTTTTCACATATATGACTTTCACATGTATGACACCTTGAACTTGCAAGGGATTTATCAGCAGATGCCGTAATTTTATGCCTGCGAAATTTTGTAAACAGAAGGGGTTTGCCAGTTCGAATAATTTCATTGGCATCAGTAAGGAAAAGTTTGTAGAACTTGAGAGGGCTGTTGGTGAGGAATGCACAAAAAGAAATATTGAGTGGGTTTTTAACACTCCAGCGAATCCTGCTGCTTGAGGTGCTTGGGAGCATATGATTCGTGCTATAAAAAGTGTATTATCATTCACTTTAAAAGAGAAATCGCCGCAGGTAGACACTCTTAATAGTTTATTAATAGAGGCAGAGAATTTGGTTAACTCTCGCCCTCTGACACATCTACCAATTGAAAGTTTAGATAGTGAACCAATCACTCCGAGTCACTTTCTCCAGACTCCTGCAGTGGAGGAAAAAGTTTGTCTTCGAAAGCAGTGACACATTTTGCAGTAGTTGAAGCAAACATTCTGGAGACGATGGGTGTTAGAATACTTACCTGATCTAAAACGGCGCACAAAATGGTTTCAGCCTATGAAACCTCTTCAAATTGGTGACGTTGTGATCTTATGTGATGAAAATGAGGAACGGGACAAATGGAAACGTGGTGTGGTGGAGGAGATATTCAAGGCCGCTGATGAGCAAGATCGTTCGACAGTTGTTAAAACCACAATGGGAAGTTTGCAACGTCCAGCCTCCAAGTTAGCTGTGCTTGATTTAGTTAGTGAGCCTAAGTAGACTCACGGGCGGTGGGATGTTATGAATTTAAAACTCATATTTGAATTTAACGCATTATAACGTTTGTTTTGAACTTTTAATTGTTTTCTTTTTGTTTTATTGAATTTGAAATTGTAACGAGTAATTTCAAAGTACATATGTCTTATTTATATAACTCACCTTACTGTGCTAAATCTAACTACATGTCTGTTAACATATGTTCACTGGCGTTTGATGTTTCGCGAACATTTGTTCAGCTGACAGAACTTGGCGAATAGTACGGAATGTTAACGGTTTATTGAACTTGCGTCAGTATCAAGCGTCAGTAGTTAACCGAGATTTGGAAGATTTAAGAAGAATAAAATTGTGTAAGATATTATTTTGAATGTTAAATTATGATTTATATTAATTTACTGAATTGATTTAGATAATAAAACCAACTAACTTCCAAATAAAGAGCTAACCAGCCTTGCCAATGATACCTGATAAATACAATTTTGTGTTGCGTTTTATTATGGTTCTATTTCTATTGCAGCCGCAATAACCATTTTTACCTTAGAGCGTAGAAGCGTCTATATTAAGGGAGTCCGACAAAAATTTCTTTCGTAAAAAACAAAATCTGAGAGCTCAATATATTGGCGATTGGTTGAAAATTTTGTCTATCTATTATATCTACATATATGGTTCAGTTAAATTCAACAAACTACAGACTACTCATATACTCATTTTGCAGCATCATTATTAAGCATACAAATAAAACTTTGCAATACAAGCATAACCCTAGATGTTTTGCGAATACATAGACTTGGCAACCCTTGCTTGGGTTAAACTACTTCATCTAGCAGGAAATAATGCACATGCGGTAATCTGTATTTCTATCATTCTTGATGTTTGTGAACTAAATAGCTGCAGAAAGCAAGCAGAAAAGCGCTATACTCTGCAAGAGCGTAAAATTATTGTGTCCAATTTTACGTCAATAAACAAAATCTTCGTTTCTGAGGCACTGAAAATCCACACGTGATACATGAATGGCCGTTACATCTACGCAAGGCTGCTGTGTGGTGCGGTGTTCACACGAGGATAGTGATTCGAGCGTTTTTTTTTGTGACGCCATAGACAATACACTTACTGTTACTAGCGAGCTTTACAGGGTCATAATAAGCTACTTCTCATTGCTTATAAAAGACGGTGCAACCGCGCACACAGCAGAAGCCATAATGGATATTATGTAGGGAACATTCCTCATCGTCTAAGCTCTCATTTTCACGGGCTTATGTCAACAAGCCTCAGACAACCGCAGCACTTAGGAAGAATATTTGACAGGAATGCGAATAGTTATCACCAGAAGAATTGCGAAATGTCACAGAAAATGTGATAAAATATGCACGAATGAGTATCAAGACTGGCGGCAACCACTTGGATAACATCATATTTTCCAATCAACGGAAAAAGTTGTACAGGTCTAAATAAATAATCCCTACACTCAACATACTTTTTTTCTTTTATTTAGTAAAAAAAAAGTCATTCAAACACGAAATTGAGTTATTAATTTTGCGCCACCTAGTATATATCACATTAAATTTAATATTTTACCTCTGCCTCTCCTCTTTTAATTTTCCCTGCATTACATTACATTTTTTGCTTATTACGATTTGTTGCAAAAATTAAAGATATGGAATTGGCAGTCTTAACAGCGAAATAGCCATCAGTTTCACAAAATAATTATATATTCAACGTAATTGTCTTACGTTTTTACATAATCTTTACACAATATTATAAATACATAGTGAAATTAATCTCTGTCAATACTCCACACATAATCCCTGTCATTTGGTACTAATCAACTCCAATTACAATTAAGAAAGCAAGAAAAACAAAAGTTGACATAATTTGATTAAGATATTACTGCAACGCCAAACAACGTTTTGTCAAAATCGTAAAACATTTGCTTCACAAGCAAGACGATATTCAAAGATGATGGTGGCTGTGTATCGTTAAAGGCAATGACTGAGAGGAGGAGAATTAATTTGTTATACTTTTAAGATAAATGAAAACTTCACACTTTTGTGTTTATCCGCTTGCTTCAACCCCGACATGACAATGGCATCTAGGATGTGTTAAAGACAACTCATAATAATTATAGTGTGACCAAGTAAGTAAGCGCCCATTTAACGAATCAAATTACCAATTTAAAAAGTAGAAAATAAATTCACATTCATTTTTTCACTGAAAAGAAAACGCAACAGTTTTATTTAATTATTAAGTGGTCAAAAGACAAGCCCAAGCAAACAGCAAGAAGGACATGATTATATGGTTTCAAATCGAACTAGATACTAAGCCTCGAATAATTTGAAGTAAAATAATAAGAATTGTTTCAAAAAATTAATTAATTTTAGATATCTTCAAATGGTATTCTTTAATTAAATTACCATTATGTGCAATGAGGAAAGTTAAAACAACTTCAGAATTACCTTGTCATCTCTTGTTATAAAATTTAATAGTTAAGATGTGAAATATACTGCACACAGATGCCTGTATATCGGTAGCGCAAAACACACATACACAAACACATATGTTTTAACCCAGTTGATCAGGTTGGTGTCGAAAAGATTTTCACTAAAATATAACATAATTATAAGGAAGTACTTTGATCTGTTGTATTATCTTCAATGAAGAATAGAGCAAGCCAAAGTGGCTGACAAGTGCATTCATGATATTTCAAATGTATCATAAACAAAGACAAGACCAATTAGAGTAAAGTCTATGGAAGACGTTGATAAAATTTTAATGAATTATGCTGGTGGTGTAAAAAATCGGCTCAATGTACGTACAAGTTTTCCAGATAATGTTGATGAAGAAGGCAATGATGAAGATGACAATGACGACCCGGAATCGTGTTTCATGTCTCCAAACTAATGAAATCCAACTTTTTATTTGTTTTTTTTTTATTTTATTTTTTTTTTAAATTTCTTTACTGCACTAATTATTTAATCACATGATCTCTCAATATTTTAAAAACTTTGATACTTATAATTATTTTTTGAACAAAAATTGTAAGAATTTATAAAATATAATTTCTGTTAATATAAGAAGTGTTTCTTCAATAAATAAATTTAATAAAGTTAAAAATCAAATAAGTCAGCTTCTTAAATTGCCAGAAATAATTGCTATCCAGGAAACTTAGTTCAGCAAACAAAACGTAAATCTGTATGCGATAGGTGGATTTCATTCAATTCATTGTGCCCGTCCGGATGGATTTGGCGGCACTTCTTTGTACGTTAACTCTAAGCTTAATTATCGGGTAATTATAAATAAAAGTGAAGATTTTTTAGATGTTATTGCTTTAGAAGTACCAGAAATTAAAGTGAGTAACTCTAATATTATCATCATTTCCGTATATCGGTCTCAACGTTGCAAATTAGATAATTTTGTAAAAATAATGGAAAGAGTTCTTGAACAGATTGGATCCCGCCCGATTTTAGCTGTTGGAGACTTTAACGTTGATTTGTTGGTAAACAATAAGGCACAGCAACTATTAGTAGATTTATTTAAAAATTTTGATATTCATTCTTATCATGAGCATATTACAAGACCTCTTAGTGGAACATGTATAGATTGGGTACTTAGCAGTTTTTCATATAAAGTTAATGTGCACAGCATTGAAAATACATTATCTGATCACAATTTTCTTAGTTGCAGTATTGATATGAACTTCGAAAGTACTGAAAATGTAAATGAGTGCAGAACAAAAGTTAACTATGAAAAGTTTGGACATATTTTAGATAATGCATTGAATTCTAATTTTGGAAGCTCTACAGTTCGAGATCTGTGTGAAAACTTCATACAAATTTTAACATCTGCTGCATCACGAAGTACAGAAGTATTATCAAAAAACTGTAATATTCGATTTAAAATAGCGCCATGGATGTCTGAAAGTCTATATAATTTAATATGCTATAAACATAAGTTTTTGAAAGTCAGAAGAAAACAAAAAAATAAACCCCATATTAGTGAACAAGTGAAAAGGATAAGCAAAGTAATCAAAATATGCAATAAAAATCTAAGAGACAATTTTTATATAGACAAGTTAAGATCATTTGGAACTGATATCAAGAAAACATGGCATTTTTTAAACAAAGAACTTGGTCGGTGTAATAACAATACACTCAAAGAATTGATTGGAGATGATGGCGGACATATTTTTGATGATTTAACTAAAGCAAATACCCTGAATAATTTTTTCTCTGAATATGCTAATAACTTAAAATTAGGCATAATAAGTTATCCTAGTGATGACATAAATATGTTTGGAACCTTAATACCTGAAAGCAGTTTATGGGAATTATCTCCAGTTTGTCAGAATGATGTTGTTGACGTAATTGAAAACTTAAATCTTAAAAATAGTACTGGCTATGACAATGTAACAACAAAAATCTTGGTTGCTGGAAAAACTCTAATTTCGGATGCACTTGCAAAAATTTTTAATAATATGATCGAAACTGGAAAATATCCAAATGTTTTAAAGGTGCACAAAATTGTTGCAATACCAAAAAAGATTGCTGCACAATATATGATTGACTACCGACCTGTGTCAGTACTTTCAAATGTTGATAAAGTTTTAGAAAAAATTATTTTTAATCAACTAAGTATTATATATGATTCACAGTATGGTTTTACAAAAGGTGCAGGAGCTGAGGAAGCTTTGGTGTATGTAATGGAATACATATGTTCTGAAATTGATGCTGGTTTTAAAGGTGTTGCTGCGGTATTTTTCGATTTTTCAAAAGCGTTTGATTTAGTTCAGCATGAAATTTTACTAAAAAAAACTGGAAAACATAGGCTTAACTAACAACACACTACTATTATTTAAGGACTATTTGAAAAACAGATTTCAGTTTGTTCAAGTTGGAAGTTCAAAGAGCAGTTTATTGCCTGTTCTATATGGTGTTCCACAAGGTAGTGTGTTGGGTCCACTGCTTTTTAAAATTTATATCAATGATTTAAAAAATTTGAAATTTTTTGGGAAATTGGTGATGTTTGCAAATGACATGTGCCTTTTCTATAAATACAACCACGAAAAGGTGTTACAAGTACAAATAGAGCATGATGCTGCTATCCTGGCAGAGTTTGTTAGATTTAATAAACTAGTTCTGAATTCGGAGAAAACAAATTTCATAAGATTTAGACCCTATATAAAACGGAATGAGGAAGATATGGTTGTTCATATAGATGGATCACGAATCGCAGAAACGAAAGTTGTTAAATATCTGGGCGTACATTTAAGTAATAATCTCATGTGGGATGAACATATTCTAAAACTGAAGTCTAAAGTATCTTCAGCTACTGGAATTTTGTATAAATTTAAAAATAAACTCAATACTAATGTAAAATTAATGATATATCAATCGATTGTTCATTCACATTTGACCTATTTGCCGTTAATATACGGTTTTCGAAATTCAAGTTCTCTGAAAATTTTGCAATCAGCGCAAAATAAAGCACTTAAAACTATATATAACCTGCCAACACGTTATCCGTCTCTACAATTGTATAAAAATAAGGCGCAAAATATTCTACCGATTCGTGGCTTATATAAAAATCAAATGCTGCTGTATGTTTTTAAGTCACTACGTGGAATAAGTCGAAAGTCCATCAAGTTTCATCAAAACTTAACAAGAACGGGAAGAGTTACAAGGCAAGCTAGCGACCTTCAAATAGCAAGATGCCGGACAGAGCTAACAAAACAAAGGATTATGTTTGCTGGGCCAAGTGAATATAATAATTTACCACCTGTAATTAAAAATATAAACATTTTATCATGCTTCAAAAGGAAGCTTAAACTACATTTGAGAAATAATTTGGAAACACTTATTTTATAAGTATTTTTTTTTTCACCTTTTTTAAAGTTATTTGAAATTTTTATTAGCATATGTATATACATGTATTGCACTGAAATTTATGCCACGTAATTGCCTCTACAAAACCTTTAAGGTGCTGAGGTATTAAATATGAAATTGTATTAACATTTATTCATATGTACATAAATAAAATCTAAAAAAAAAAAAAAAAAAAAAAATATAAGAACTGCCGGTTAACCGCCGGGAAGGTATGCTACTTTGTTTTGTCGCCATTTCGGTAAACCTTGGTCTTGATGTTTAGCAGTCTTAATATTTCGTGAAAAAGACATGTGGCAAATTCATTATTAAAAAATATTCCATAAACCAACGTGTTTAACCGTTAAAACATTATATCAAAATCAATCATCGATTACTGTGACGATGAGAAAGTTAAGTGAAATTTTTAGAGGAAACAACGTGCCAACGAACCGCACTATTTATCGTATAGTGGTTTATTTCGAAGATAGAGGTTCTGTAGGTGATAGGGATAAGCATGGACCAGAACGTTCTGCAAGATCGGCTGAAAACATTACTGCTGCTCAAGAAAGTGCTCAAAATAATCCATCAACCTCAATTTGATGCCGTGCTCAGGAACTTGGTCTTCAAAGAACAACTTTGCACAAGGATTTGCATTTGCTTCCATTTAAGAGTCAATTGACACAAAAGCTTTTTCCACATGACCATTTACGCCGCCGTGCATTGCATATAATGTTACAGCTCGCACATGACAACCCCGATTTTCATAAAAAAATTATAATGGTTGACGAAGCACATTTTGATTTCAATGGATATGTGAATAAACAGAATAGCCGGTTCTGGGCAACGGCTATTCAACGCATCACTCATCTTTGCATCCACTAAAAGTGACAGTCTGGTGTGCAATTTGGTCAGGAGGAATCACTGGACCTTACTTGTTTGAAAATGAAAACGGTGTAACGTTAACTGTGAATGGGGAGCGATATCGTGATATGACTGAATACTTTTACATGCCACAAATGCACGTTTTGAACTTGATTAACATGTAGTATCAACAATACGGTGCCACATCGTATACCAGGACTACAATGGAACTATTGCGCGAGACCTCTTTCCACAATAAGTTATTTCAAGAAATGGTGATGTTGATTGGCCTCCACGGTCGCCTGATTCGACTGCTCTGGACTTCTTTTAGTGCAGATATCTGAAAAGCAAGGTTTATATAATCTAACCAGAAATGCTTGAGCAACTTTAACAAAATATTCATGACGAAATTAATGAAATGCCTCGCGAAATGTATGAGAATGTAATGAAAAATGTACTCAAACGGGCTCGCATTTGTGAGGCTAACAGAGACGGGCATTTATCTGATATTATATTCCATGCATAATTGCTGACATTAAATAAAACATTTATCAATATAAGCTCCATTCTTTTCCGTTTAATCATAAATTATAAACAAACAAAGCAGTATACCTTCCCAGCGCACACCCAGTATTATGTTATACCACTTTCTCACGCGAAAAGTTTACTTTGCAAAGTCTTGGGAAAAGAAAGGGTGTAAGAGTACCACTCTCTTTTCCCTTGCCAAACTCAAGACTTTGCAAGGCAAACTTTCTGTAGCTGAAAGCGGTGTAACTTACAAAAATATCAGTTTTTGAATCGCGTTATTGTCATGAATATTATATGAATGTTAATTTTAAGGTAAAAGTAAAAAAAAAAAGTTTAATCAAATATTATCTTCCGCAACTTAAACTTTAAATAAATTCAATATATACAAATACACACGGCAGTTATTGCCCCACCGTCAACAATGCATGATGGCATGGTCAAGTGGGAAAGTATACGGACGTCCACATGAGCATTTATATAAACTGTTTGTTATAATTAGGGGTTGACATGATTTATTTGTATAGAATTTATAATTCTGTTTCGAACTTATTAATACACATTTCATAAAATTTTAAATTATTGCCATCGGGCGTGTATGGGATTTGTCTTTTAAAGTGTCAACAGAGAAATTGAATTATTTCATGTGTGTATGTCACTGTAACACAATTTTTCTTATGTGCTGATAGTGATTTAAGAAATTATGATAAATTACAGATAATTTAAGTGATTAATAAAAAGAAACATAGTTTTGTGATAGAAAACAAAAATGATGAAAAACGTGTGTTTGGGATTAACACAGATTTAGTGTTTTTACCACAACTTTTAAAATTGGATTTTGCGCTCTGCAAAATTACTTAAGCTACAGGAAAATTTATGCGTAATATAAATTTATCACAAAGTTAATTAACAAAAATTTTCATTGCCACAGAAAAAAAAAACAATTATTTCTCAACATAGTCTTCCTTGAGTTCAATACACTTAGTAAGACGATATTCCAACTTTTTTATACCATCTGAATAATACGATTTTTGGATCCCCTCAAAATCCGCGTTAGTTTCGGTAATCACTTCTTCGTTTCAGATAAATCTTTTTCCTATGAGTCAAGTTAGGAAACAGTTCAAGTTAAGAAACAGAAAAAATCACTAGGAGCTAAATCTGGACTATAAAGTGTATGGTCAACCAATTCGAAGTGTATTTCACGTAATTTTAGTATAGTATATAATGCTGTGTGAACCGGTGCGTTGTCTTGAAGAAAAAGCACTTCTACTTTAAATGTGGTCGTTTTTTCTTGATTGCATAAATCAATTGAATCAATAATGCACGATAATACTTTCCTGTGAGTGTGGAGTCTTTTCCAAGATAATCGATGAGTAATATAATATTTCGTGTTCATCTCAAAATAAAGTGGTCGTAACCTTGCCAGCCGATTTCACTGTCTTCTCCTTTCTCGGAGACCTTCCAACCATTGTTTCGATGGATTTTGGTTTCAGATGTGTATTGGTGGGCCCACATTTTATCAACAGTTGTTAATCGACGCCAAAAATTAACAGGATTACGCATTATCGTGGCCAAACACCGCTGTGAAGTGGTCCGTCGAACTCGTTTTTGTTTAACACTGAGCAAACGCGGCACCCATCTTGCCGATAGCTTTTTCATATTCAAGTGTTCATGCAAAATGTTGAACACACGTTCATATAATATGTTTACCATTTCAACCATATATACCATTTCAAATTTTGCTTGAAAACTAATAATTTCACATGTTGACGATTGTTTCGCACTATGGCAACTATGGTCCCACACTGTACTTCGAGTAAGGTGAAGATACCATTTTTTTATGCCTTTATTTTATACGTGTTTATGCAAATACAAAATTGTTTTGTTATTGTAGATGAGTAAACAGTGCTGCTGATGCTTTTATTTAATAAAAAAATAGTGACTAAAACGTTTGATATATTTAAAACACTAATTGTACATTATTATTAAACGGCATTTTTTTTTATCAATTTGAGTTATTTTGTGTTGATAACAAATGTACAATTTTTAAAGGCTGATGGTAATCGGAAAAAAAACGATAAACATTTAAACGGTAGCAGTTTTTATCAGAAAAGAAAACATATACAAATCCACATGCAAAAGAAAATTCGAAATGTACGCGAGATTTCGAATTTTTTAGACAAACGAAAAGCTTTTAGTCATTTGTTATTAAATAACACAATAGATGGAGCCAAAACCTGTAGTTGATGTTTCAACTTGGAGAAATTACGTTTTGCTTTTAATTTGTAATTTCAGCGAGCTGATTCATGTCTGAGATATCTGATTTCTAGTGTTAGTGATGCCTACATGGAAAATAGTACTTAATAGCGCCAAGAGTATTTAGAACAGAATCGTAACAAAAATAAAATAACAGCATGTTTCCTGATATCAATTTTTGCTTACTTTATTCCAAGACAGCTTTATTACAGGCAGGGCTGGGCAAAATACTCACTTATAGCGTATTTACACCAACTCAAAATCTAGTAGATTTGAATTGAAGTCTACAACGAAATCTATATCGTTTACACCACCGTTTTTTGACATCTAGCAAGATTTCATTTGCTCAAAAATAATTTATGCATGCGGGTTTGACAATACAATATTATCAGAGACTGAATACACCAGCTTTAAAGTGTATATTTTTTGTGCCCAGAGACTGCATACACCACATTATAGTGCAATTTTTGTTGCAGCGTAGTATTTTTAAGTACTTTTTGCAAGAAATCATAGTTGCATCGCTTAGTACTGAGTAGATTTCGTCGAAATCTACTCAAAATCTACGTCAAAATCTACTCATTTTGTATGGGAAATCTTCTCAAAATCTACTAAATTTGGCTTGAAATCTCGAATGAGCAGATTTCGCTTTGGTGTAAATAGGCTATTAATGTATTTCAAATACAAGATACAAAATAAATCCCAGCTGCGTATTTCAAACACAAAATACTTCCCAGCTGCGTAATTCAAATACAAAATACTTTCAAGCTGCATACATCAAATACAAAATACAACTGCAAAATACAAATACTTTTTTGTATTTCGGTCTTATAAGAATATACATCTGTGGTTTTAGATACATATTTCATTTTACGTAAACTAAGTTGTGTATAGTCACCTAAAACTTAAAAGAAGGTAACTGGAAAATTAATAATGAAAGCCTATTAAAATTTTTGAATGGTTGTATTATTGATAATAACAACTCATTTAATAAAAATTACGAAATAGAAAATTTTTGTCAGCTATAGTCTTTTGCGTTTTAGGCGACTATATAAGTATATGTTCATACTTACACTGCATATATGCTTATCTATGTATTCAAATTCTAAAAATAAAGTTATGTAACATTATATAAAAATGTATATATTTAATACATTTAATACTATATACATTTTACATATAGGTATACATGTATGGCGTACGTACATATGTTCTAAGCTCCCAAGCTGGGAAATTAAAGGAACAAAGCTAATATTTAGGATTTGATAGACATTTGGTAAGACAAATACTTCCTTTAATAAAAACAATATATTTTAATGAGTCATCCGACAAACAACCTCTTGTTGGGGAGTGAATAAATCCTACAGGTCCTGAGGAACATAAGCTACTGCCAAATTTTAGAAATGCATAAAAACAATAATATGATTATCATCAATTTTACTGCAAATACTACTTCTTCTGCTGCATCCACGTTTGGTTTCATGTTTTTAGAAAATTTTCTCCAAGGTATCAAGGTTTTGAGTTCGCTGCCTCTCTTTTAATGAGATACTTTCTGGTAACCAACGCATTTTGAAACTAGGGTGGAAACATGATGCCAATATGGCTCTATTTGCTTCACGTGCCAGCATGAGAAACTCATTAAATCTCTTTTCCAAGCTCTTCATTAATTTTGTTAAAATACAACTGAAATGTCTCAAATTATTATATTTGCAGTCAATCTAATCTGGTTCTCACAGACTTTGAGGTAGAGAAAAGTTTTCCGTAATAACAACTTTTTCCCTGTATATAATCCAAAGCGTTGGGAAATAGCTGGGGACGAATATGCGGAAATTCCTATTGATATCACCTGATTAGTGTAAAATCAATTTGAAAGCGGATTTGCAGTTTTGCAAAATGATAAACATTTTAATGGTCGTAGTTTCTAGCAATTTTAGCTTTTATATGAAATAACTTATTTTGAATTTACTATAATAAATAAATGTATTTTGTAAAAATGTGTTTTTGAGCCACATGTATTTGAAATACAAAATACATTTAAATTATGTATTTGAAATACAAAATACTTTCGGGTTGTGTATTTGAAATACAGATACGAAGTACGAAGTTTAGTCGTTGAATAGACGTTGGCGAATGCACATGTCAGCTAGAAGCTTAGAGCTTTTTTTCCACTTACAGTAGACAACATAAATGGCAATGCAAAATTTTTTTATGATAAGAAATGCGTTTGTAAATGGCTTTATAGAGGCTTAAGGGCAACTAGGTACCATTTCGTAAAAAAAATTCGATACATGTTTACAATGTGTTATAAAAAATTGTACAAAAATTACTTAGAAACTGAAAGAATTGACTAATTCTCATATGCAAGAAGTAAACTTACGTTTTCAAGCAAATACTCTTTTAATTTATTTTTAAAGGTTGATAACACCGAAATATTTTTTAAGCCTTCTGGTAGCATGTTGTATTCACTTGGACCGCTAAATTTAATGCGCTGCTTAGTAAGCTCAAGGCGACACCGCACAATGTTCAGGTCTCTTGACTGTATAGTATTCATCCTGGATGTTGATATGTTCTGTTGAAATAAAACAGAATGCGAACCAATTCCATTTATATGAAAACATATAGAAGCAGTTGGTATTTAAAAAGTCCTCTTATTGGAAGGATTGATTTGGCATAGTTTTGGAAATGGCTTACTGTTGAAAATCGGCCTTATTCTGGGCCGATTGTAACGTCTTTAATATGGTACTTGATTTTGATGCATAAATTATTGGAAGCTACTGATACAGTAACAGTTTTGGTCTAGTAGGCAATTTGTTTCTAAATTTATAAAGAACACCAATCCCGGAAGAAATTTTTGTCTTCAAAGCAGTTATATGATTATCCCACAGAAGATTATGACTTAATTTAATGCCAAGATATTTGACATTTTCAGATTCGCATATTGTATTTCCCTCAATATGTATTTCCATAATTGTTGTTTTAGCATTCAACATCAATTTATTCAGCCTTAGAAATTCTGACAAGACCACAGCATCATGTTCAATTTGCGTTTGTAGAACTTTTTCATATTTATATTTATAAAGAATCCATATATCATCTGCTTACATAAATAATTTTCCATCAAATGTTATATTTTTCAAATCATCGATATAAATTTTAAATAAAAGTGGTCCTAACACACTTCCTTGTGGAACCCCTGACAGTACAGCTACCTTTTCACTACTTGCATTATTTATTGTCACAAATTGATTCCTACCTCTCAAATAATCCTTAATCAAAGCAAGAGAATTATGTTGCAATCCAGTAAACCGAAGTTTTTGGCATAAAATATCATGGTCCACTAAATCAAATGCTTTTGACAGATCAAAGAAAACACCCGCAACCCCTTTATAACCATCATCCAGTCCATTACAATCACATTTACAACTGCTTCTTCTGTTCCAGATCCTTTTTTAAAACCATATTGTCGACAAAATAAAATATTATTTTCTTCCAGATAAGTAGTGAGTTGCTCAGATATAATTTTGTCCAAGATTTTATTTACTGTGGAAAGTTTAGATATAGGACGAGAATTCTCAATATTATTCATTCCCGTAGATTTCGGTATTGGAACTATCTTATGAGTTTTAAGTACGTCAGGGTATTTTCCTTCAACAATCATTTTTTTTTGAAAATTTGTAGTACAGCTTCAGAAACAGTATTTTTGCGCACTAAAAGCATTTTCACAGCAATACTGTCAGATCCAGGACACATTTATTCAATTCTAACTTTTCCATTATTCTATCAATATACATTTTGTCAACATTTTTAAAAGTAAAGCGGTTGGTTATTTGAACTAACGTTCCAAATGAGTTTATACTATCATTCGGATACCGAGGAATCGAATCTTTCATTTTCAGAATCGAACTACAAAAATATGTATTAAACGCTCTTGCTTTTTCTAGGTCGTTTGAAATAACGTTACTGTTACACAAAACCAAATCATTGCAGGCTGATGGACTTTTTCCAAGTTGTTTGTTAATGAACATCGACATTTTCCTGGAATCAGTTGAATTTTGATTTATGTTGTATTCATAATAATCGTTCTTTAAAATTTTGCCATCAAACATTTAAAATATGTACAGAAAATTTTATTGGATGTAATGTACTGGCACTTAAGATAGTTCCTGATGTTGCCAAAACTTTCTTTTACATTTTAAGGGCTTTTTTAAAACAAATTTGTTTTTTCATCACGCACTATAGATAGATAGAAAGAGATAGCCTCTTTCAAAAGTTTTACTCAGCCCGTATTTTTCGTATTTATCAAAAATTTTTTTGCAGTATTGTGGCTTCTGTTTATAATAGAGCCAATTTCTCTGAAAGTTTTTCCTTCATTCCAAAATGATATTACTAATTCTCTAATATCACTAGAAGTTTGTTGGCCTATTCCAAAACAAATGAAAATTTACTTCATACGAGGAGTTCTTCTCCGCCGATCATAATTAATTAACACAAAGCAATAAAAACGTTGCAACAGAATGGTTAAATAAGCAAATAATCAAATATAATTGTATTATTATTTTTTTTTTTTTTTTATATCTTGGACCAGTACTCAGAGGATAGCCCCTACATATGACGTGCATTGTACTGGAACTAGAAAATAGATTATGAGAAGAAGGAAAGGTATTATTTTACAGATACATACCGTTGATATGATGCACATGCAACATGTACGTTTTATTTTGACGCGTAAAATATATACTCAAATTTGTTTTTTGCTCTATACCTTATATAATTGTAAGTAATTGCTCATTATCTTTTTATAGCTAATTAGAAAATAGTATACTAACACCAAAATCGTAAAACGATAAATTTAATCATATCTTAAAAGACTCAAAAAAGTTCTATGTTGTAGAAAAAGTTTTTATACATACACTTTATTTTGACGCTCACTATATTTATAAATATTTTAAAAAATAAATAGTTAAGCGACGTGGGAAACCGTTTGCGAAACCATCCCGCTCCATGGAGAGTTGTGCGAAGGCGTGCACTGATTTTAAGAATATAAACATATGTATGCGAACAAGCATTTATAATACATTATATTGAAGCATATTTTTTGTTGGAAAGCGAAAATATTTTCACTTGCTGCTGTCTCAGCTGCTTTTTTATAGAATTATTAATGTTTGCTTTTCCTCTTAATATTCAGAGGACAAATTAAGTGACCAATATATAAAAAAAAAACAAAAAAACAGTATGCTTTGTGATTATTTATTTAGTTCGGCATAATCTTTTACATTATGATGTATTTACAAAATAGTGCTTGTCCAACATTTTACACGGTAACATAATAGCGTGAATGCGACAGCTACTACGAGAGCTGCCTTTTTACGACTACGCCAAATACAATATGGCAACTGTGTTGACATAAATAGTGAAGGTTTTTTTTCAACAATTTATCAAAATTGCAAAAAAAAAGGCGACTAAAAAAATCACTACAAAACAATGCATGGAACACTTTTGCATGAGATTTTTCGAATTCAAACTAGTTATTTTGTTGTTGAGCTGTAAAGAAAGAACTAAGATTTCTTACAATCCCAATTTGGCACCTTGAATATTATTGTTTTAAGTCTGTTCACTTAAATTCTTTATATTAGTTACTAAAAAAATAATTAATTCATTTATTCGGTGGATAATTCAGCACTTGGATAACTTTATTGAATAATATTGGCATTTATATTGGAATATTTCTTCTACAATTTAACAATCATAATTATATTGTATTCGTTGTTGATGAATCATCTATGTATGTATCTACTTAACTCTTAAATGCCCAAAAGCTTCAATTCTGATAGATGTATGGTATGTATGTTATGTTAAATACTTAACACATATTGCCTTTATTTTCAGTTTTTCGAAACAAAAATTGTCTACTAATATATTTTAGCACTTGTGTCCATATGTAGTATTTCCAACAAATTTTTTTTAATTGGTCTTTATCAGTTGCGGTTCAAAAATAAATTTTGTTGCATGTTCTGACACTCGCATCTCGCATGATATTTACGATTGTGACTTGAACCCGCAAAAGAAGTGTGCTGTAAATATTAATCGGTTCAATATTTACAGCAGGGGTGCTGTAAATATTGAACAGAGCATAAAATGCAGAATACTTTAAATTAAGTATATATGAAATCTGTTTTATTTGCTTTAACATCAGTCGACTTTTCTCACAATTATTGCTAAATATTGTGTGATTCATCGTGAGGTTTGATTTTCAATAAGCTTTTTTTACAGATCACCCATGATGACTCATATCAAAGTGCTTTGTCCTTTTGTTCAGTATCGTTTGGTAAGTACGATTCGACTAACTTACAATGGACATAATTTATCTACTGAATGAAACCACTATTGCCAATACGACTCACAAATTTGAGTCCCTGCTCGACTTGCTAGACCACATCCAGTATATATGGTCATGTTCTGAAACTCGCATCTCGCATGACATTTGCGATTGCGACTTGAACTCGTAAGAAAGGTGTTCTGTAAATCGCAATCGCCAGACTCTTGGCGAGTTCAAACCACAAGATTATACTGAACTGAACCTTAAACAAATAATAAAATGACGCATATATTAAATTAAATTTGTTTTCTTTGTACTAGAATAAAAACTAGACGAGTTTTCATATAATTTTTGCTAAATACATGCAATTTAAAAAATTTTCCTAAAACGCTAACCAAACTCAATATGTATTTGTGGATATAAACTTTCTTTCATTCAATTTTTGATTACATTTTTAACCCAAAATCCTTAATATAAACGTTGCTGGTATTTTCAGTTTATTTTTTAATTTATTTGTTAAGGTAAAACATACGTTTTCAGCATTGATAATATGTCAACTCGCAAGCAAAACGCGTGAGTCACAGAACACCTAAAAACAAATTTGGCGTTTTCAAACTGCCTGGCGACTTTGAAATCTTGCGAGTGTGGTAACATGCCTGATAGTGAAAGGAATACTTCAGCTAAGAGTATACTCGAAGACCATGGCATAAAGATTCATCAGCAATATCAGCAGCTTGGCTTGTCGTGCTTTCTGAAATTCAAGCGCATGGCCGCTGGCTTGAACAAGATGGCGCTACGAGCCATATAGCGCGTGAAACAATGGACTTGTTGAGAAATTATTTTGTTGAGTTCTTAATTTCACATTATGCTACGGTAACGTTTCTCTGGCGTTATGTAAAGTTTGAGGTATTCTGGCCAACTACGATTGACAGTTTCGAATCCAACATTACTAGCGTGATCGATTATTTTCTAAACCGGGCTTCGAATAGTAGCAACTTAAAAAAACGGTTTCCGGTTAATAATTAAAGAAAAACATGGTTAACCGAAAGAAGTTTTAATTTTAAAGTTGTTATTCAAAATGGGACGTGATAAGAGTAGGTAGTTTCTGTCGGTTCTGTCTTACAATTTCCCATACAAAAGTTGGTTCATGGTCGGTATTTTAATTTAGTCGCTCGGTTTGTTAGTAGTCAATATATCGTTCCTTTATTGCACCGTAGTCAGAACTAAACAAAGCTTGTTTCGAGAAAAATTCATTTCAAATTTTTAGTTTCCATACAAGTCTTAGAAAATTTTTTAAGAAATATCTCCTAAAGGAAACAGTTTAAAGGCAATTTGAATAAATTTATGACACAATATGAAAGATAGTACTGTTAATAATTCTACATTAAGTCGAAAATCTAATTTTTTGAGATATGAATATGTTGCAATAAAGGAGCGATATGATTTTTAAAAATGTTATGTTCTTTGCTAAAATTGTTGACTATTCTTATTACTTGTCAGCACCGTTTACAACAATTGACTTATGCAGAGGCATAGCACTTGCTGAAACTGAAGAGAGGCTGGAAGAGGATTTTCGCTCATAATAGCCTTTTCGAATTCATATCCTTCTCGATTAATATTGAAGAATGCCTTATCCAAGTGACACACGAAAAAGTAGCATAGAAATACATGTCTTTAAAAAATGCGTAATTTTAGTATAACGAAATATTTATAACCACGCGGCAACTTCCTATGTGAAGGGAAAACATATCGTCATAGATAGTCACAGTGCTGCTACAGATTACTGTTAATACCATCATGTGCATAAGGTCTTCATTACTCCGCCCATTCTATGCATCCTAAACTTTGCAAATTTATTTGGAATGGTACAGTTAAATAAATAAATACTTATGCTGCTATAAAAGATCACTTTCAGTATTGCAAAAGCCCGTAAGCAGAAAAGATGTAAAATCTTCTTAAATTTATTTATAATTTTTTAAAACACTTGTCTTGAGCAAGATGATAATATAGAGATCTATAGCGCAAAAGCTCTCGAAGAAACGTTCAATAAAAATGACAATATTTCGAAACTACAATATTCGACATAAGCTACTCTTCCTTATTGCCACAGATATTATATAAAACAGATTTAAAGTAAAGTGTGATCCAACCATAATGCACGATGTTAATTGTGAGCTACACCTTAACGTCAAGCTTTTTACTCAACTTAACATTTTTATACCCTTCACAAAAATGTAAAGGGTATATATGTAAGTTTGTGATTCCGTTTGTAATTTCTACAGTTTTAATTTGCGACCCTATAAAGTATAAATATATTCTGAATCAGAATTAATGGAAAAGTCGATTAAGCGATGTCTGTCTGTCCGCTGTTGAAATACCGTTTCTGAGAAAACCATTAGACTAAGAAATTTTTTTCTTTCACCATTCTTTTACCCCATCGATTCATGGGTTTGCTATTGAAATTCAGTAATATCAGTCCACGTATAGCTGAGATATATTCAAATTTCCGAAAAAATCCATTTTTTTTTTTTTGCAATTTTGTATGAAAATTTTTGGAAACAAAAGTTGTTTGTTTTGCTTCAAACTTCACACACTTATTAAGCATGGTGACTAAAGCCCAAAAATTTTTTTTTCAGATATCGGTCCATATATACCCGAGATATACCCCAAATCGGATTTTTAATGAAAATGTCGGATTGGCGAAGCTAAACAACTGTTTTGTGCTTAAAAGTAGTTCTAGTAATAAAACAATGTTATATAAATATGAAAAATGAAATTTTCCGATATCGGTCCATATATACCCGAGACATAGCCTAAACCGGGTATTTCATGAAAATGTCGCGTAAGCGAACTTAAACAATCTTTTTTTGCTTAAAAGCAGCTCTAGTAATAAAATAAGGTTATATAAATATGAAAAATGAAAATTTCCGATATCGATCCATATATACCCGAGATATAGCCTAGACCGGGTTTTTCATGAAAATGCTTAAACAACTTTTTTTGCTCAAAAGTAGTTTTGGTAAGGAAATAATTTTATATAATTATGGAAAATTAAAATTTCCAATACGGTCCATATATACCCGAGATATAGCCTAAACCGGGTTTTTCATGAAGATATCGCGTAAGCGAATTTAAACATTTTTTTGTGCTCAAAAGCAGCTTTGAAAATGAAATAAAGTTATATAAATATGGAAAATAAAAATTTCCGATATCGGTCCATATATACCCGAGATATAGCCTAAACCGGGTTTTCCATGAAAAAGCAAACTTAAACAACTTTTTTGTGCTCAAAAGCACTTCTGGTAATGAAATAAGGTTATACATATAAACATGAAAAATGGAAATTTCCGATATCGTTCCATATATACCCGAGATATAGCCTAGAACGGGGTTTTCATGAAAACGTTTTTTCCCTCAAAAGCAGTTCCGGTAATAAAGTAAGGTTATATAAATATGGAAATTTCCGATATCGGTACATATACACCGGAGATATAGCCTAGACCGGGTTTTTCATGAAAATGCGTAAACAACTTTTTTGTGCTCAAAAGCAGGCCTGGTATGGAAATAAAGTTATATAAATATGGAAAATGAAAATTTCCTATATCAGTCCATATATACCCGAGATATAGCCTAAGCCGGGTTTTTCATGGAAATATCGCGTAAGCGAACTTAAACAACTTTTTTTTTTGCTTTAAAACAATTCTGGTAATAAAATCAGGTTATATAAATATGGAAAACGAAAATTTCCGATATCGGTCCACATATACCCGAGATATATCCTAGACCGGGTTTTTCATGAAAATGCTTAAACAACTTTTTTCGCTCAAAAGCAGTTTTGGTAAGGAAATAATTTTATATAATTATGGAAAATTAAAATTTCCGATACGGTCAATATATGCGAGATATAGCCTAGACCGGCGCTTTATTAAAATATCGCATAAACGAACTGAAACAACTTTTTTTGCTTAAAAGCAGTTCTGGTAATAAAATCAGGTTGTATAAATATGGAAAATCAAAATTTCCTATATCGGTCCATATATACCCGAGATATAGCCTAAACCGGGTTTTTCATGAAAATATCGCGTAAACGAACTTAAACACATTTTTTTGCTTAAAACCAATTCTGGTAATAAAATTAGGTTATATAAATATGGAAAATGAAAATTTCCCATATCGGTCCATATATACCTGAGATATAGCCTAGACCGGGTTTTTCATGAAAATGCTTAAACAACTTTTTTGTGTTCAAAAGCAGTTTTGGTAAGGAAATAATTTTATATAATTATGGAAAATTAAAATTTCCGATACGGTCCTTATATGTCCGAGATATAGCCTAGATGTCGCGTAAGCGAACTGAAACAACTTTTTTTTTTTGCCCAAAAGCCGTTCTGGTAATGAAGTAAGGTTATATACAAATGGAAAATAAAAATTTCCGATGTCGGTCCATATATACCCGAGATATAGCCTGAACCGATTTTTAAATAAATTTTTTTTTTCTGAAAAGCAATTCTCGTTATAAAAGAAGGTTACTAAAATACAGAAAATAGAAAATTCCGATATCGGTTCATATATAACCGAGCATAATTTGTTCACATTTTTAAATATACTATACATATCCTCGACTATCGTGAAGGGTATTTTAGATTCGGCCCAGCCGACTATACCACACTCTTACTTGTCTTATTTCAGTCTTTGACAAATGCAACCATGGAAAGGTACATAACTGAGCAGCGCGTTACGATTGTTGATGCCATTTACAAAAATGAATATTCAAAATTTCTGGGCTGGCGACATCATAGGACCGTACTTTTTCGAAAATGAGGTCTGCCAAGCAGTTACCATGAGTTATGTTTGCTATCGAGATATGATAATTGGCCTGAGGGCTAATTCCCCATATTCGATTACGGTCGAGTTCTTACATGAACATACGACTTTTTTACTTTTAGGATTCTATTATTCGATATCTAGAAAAGGTATCGTAATTTCTAATGATGGCATTCGATAGCCAGTCGAATGCAACCGAGTGACTCTCTACTCGTAAGCAAAACACCATTCGAAATCGCAGCAAACAGTAAATGGTAAAGAAAATGTAAGCTAAAAGCGTTCCCGTACTTTAAAATTGGGCAAATGGGAGCGCTTTTGAGAGAATAGCATGCTTCCTCTTCTTGCACGAAACAGCCCGTACTTTTTCTTCGGGCTAGTTTGGGCAAGTAATTAAGCAATCAGCTGTTCGAAAAATAAACAATAATAAAGAAACAAATCATTTGAATCAACTCGTATACAAATTATTTCAGTGTTTTTATATAAATATTAAATGAAAAGGAATGTGGAAAAGACCTTAAAATATCACAGTATTTTTTCGTAAAACTAAGTGACATTTTTTTGCCACATCAAAACACAGCATATGTTTCTTTTTGGGCTAGAAATTTGGCTTTTTGCGTTCCCGTACTTTAGGTAAATTTTATCTGTATTTGAGAGAAAGTTATGCATGCTCTCTTTTGCACGGAACTTGCCCGGAAAGTAAAGAAACACACCTAATGAGAAATTTATAGTTTTCCGCTGTTTAAAGGAATTTTACTTTAAGTGTTTCCTTTTGAATTAAAATGTTATTTATTTTTTAAGTGAAAATATGCGTATATAGTACGCAAGCTTACATTTGTTACTATTTTCTTTATTAAGAAATAAAAAAAAGAATTTGCTGTTTTTAATTTTAATAATTATGGTCCAATTTTTATTAATTTGCTGAAGAAAAATTATATATTTTCCAACTTTTGTGCAAACATATGGTTTTTGTTTACAATTTTCACCAGTGCTCTAAAACAAATTTTTTGATTATTTTCCAACACAGTAAGACAAAAACTCGATTCGTTTCGCAACGAATGTCATTAGAAAATTATACGATATCGAAATTGTTTTTTATTTGCAAGTAGTTTCGATTTCCTTTTTTATTTATTATTTTATGTTATTTATTTATTTTAATTTTATTATTAGTGAAAATACGCATATATAGCACGCAAGCTCACATTTACTTCTATTTTCTTTATTAAGTTATAAAAAAAAAGAATTTGTTGTTTTTAAATGTAACAATTTTTTTTATTAATTTGCTGTCGAAAAATTATACATTTTTCACCTTTGAGTTTGTGCAAAGTGTTCAAAACACATTTTTTGAGTATTTCCAACACTAAGACAAAAACTGTACTTGTTTCGCAACGAATAACGTCATAAAAATTATACGATATCGAAAATTTTTCTTATTCGCAAGTAATCTCGATTACGAATGCCACAACTAGATCCCTGGACTATATGTGGTTCAAACAGGTTAAGGCTATTTGCATATAGTCAACGAAACCATTGGTTTTTTTTTTTTTGGCAAGAAATTCAATGGCCGTAGCGATATTAATTGCCGGCCACGATCAACGAGTCAAAGTGTACATACAACGACATAGAATCTCAATTGTGTCTCAGATATTGAAAATATGAACCATCGGATAAAAGTATGCCATAAAAGTCATGGCAAACATTTGACTGATATTTTCTTTTACACATAATTGTCATAGATATTTCTATCATAACAAAATATATTAAGATAATTCGCTAAAAACTTTCTGTTTTATTTACAATTAACATCATGAGTTTTGGTTGATCCACACTTTATAATAAAGTTATCCAAAAAAATAATTTACAGCATTTTTAATAGCTAAAGATACGGTGGGCATTTAAGGGTTAAGTATGTACAAGCATATAGATATGTTTGGTGTAATATTCAGTTGTCTAAAGATTTTCTAAATAAACGACGAATATTGAAAGGTATAATTTGAGTATATAATTTAATTGTTGTGAATATCAAGTCTTTCAATTGTTTGTTGTAAAATTGTATTCTTGGTGTATTTATTAATTATAAATAATCTTAATTTTTAACACTAATAAACGCTTAAATAAATATAGAATACTCATATGTAATATATTACATTTTTAAAAGAACAAATGGCACCAAAGCACATTTTTCACAGGATTAATGCATGATATAAAAAATACAAGGTAGTTTTATTCTCTCAATTTTCCTTAACAATCACCATCTGACAAGTATAAGGATTGTGACATTTTCCACAAAATTGTGCTACCGTATTAGTTTATATATTCCCTTGTTTTCAGTTTTGTTTGAAGTTGTGTCTAAAAATAATAATAAAATTGTGGCTTCTAACAAGAATAAATAAAAATTTTAAAATAGAAAACATACAGAAATCTAAAATATATATAAAAATGGCCTGAAAAACATCCCCAGACTAAAATGCTACCGACACCATGTTTCAATGTGCCTTTAGTATAACCTGGATTAACACGTTGGCTTTTCGGTCATCTAATCATTCTTAACCTATCGGAACCTTGTAAATTAAATTTGGACTCATCTGAGAATAGTATGGAATTCCTTTGGTTGGTGGTCAAATTCCAACTTGGCCAGTATATTTTTCCGTGATATAAAGATCTTTTTTTATGCTTTTAGTCCGCCTTCTGCAGCCTGCCTTTGAATGCTTTTGGGGGTAACATTTAATAACAATTGTGTAGTGATGGTTCTTGACGACACGAATCGGTCTTTTTTTATCAAACGTATTTATTGCCTGGCCATCTTGTTTACTGATTTTTCGGGAACATCCAGCTTTATGTTATGTAACCAAAATACCCGAACAACGAAAACGGCTTATAATTCTTGATATAACGCTGTGTTAAATGTCAATTTTTTTTTGCAATTGTGGTCACTGATTAGCCGTTATTAAAATCAGCTATTATTTTTTCTTTTAAATGCAGTGAATAATTATATCGCGCCATTTGTTAGAGAAGTTAGAAGTCACGTCCAGAACAAGTTTGAAGGCACGGAACCGACGGAAAACTATGCAAATGTTCGCTATACATGCTTATTTTGATATTTAAACAAATAATTACATCTTTTGGAAGTTGGTTTTTCTTATTGTAAGTAATGAAGAATATTCAAGGCTACGCGCATTAGTTTTGTCGCTGCATCTTGGGTTATTGTAGTAGAAATAATTATTTATATTTTTAAACCACAAGCATCAAATTTGTCCCTTTGTTTTCAATATCTAAAGAGTATTTTCTTTTAAATGTAATAATATTTTCTTTTAAATAGGCATTCGTTTGAATGCTATCGTAAAGTTTACTGATAAGCAGAAGTCCGTGCTTTTAGTTTTTCTGACCCAAGTGGGCTGGCTTTACAATAGCTGGCAGCCTGTTAAACCTAACCTAACATGGGTTTCAAAACGACCACAGATACATATCTACTTACATCAGCTTATTATTTCTAGCTTTTTCTAATATGAACAATGCACTACACATTTCAGAAAAAATCCATACTAGGAGTAAAATCCTTTATTGAACTGTGTGGCAACGCCTTTTTATATTTCTCTCTAAAAATAAACTTCAAAAATCCTTATTACAAATAATAAAAAGAGAATGAAACTACCTTGTATTTTTTATATCATGGATTAATGTATATAATTTTGAACAGGATTTAAAAGCAAGTTTCTTTTATTATTATTTATTATCAGCCATGTACTGAGAACCGCAAAATCACAAATCCCTTTTTTCTGTGTGCTGAAGATCGCGCGTTTTGTTTGGGCAAAAATATGTGTAAAATTTGGTAGCACTTGCATTTTGTATGGGAATAAAACTAGTTGTGCCATTTAAAGTCGCCATTTTTAAACTAAACAAATGAAACAGCAATCATATAAAAATAGGTGTATTTTTAAACGCAATTTTTTTGTTAAAATAGATGAAAACTATACAATTTTTATGATGAAAGTATGTAAAAATACGTAAAATTTTATTTAGACGCTTCAAGTTTCAAGTTTAACAATTAGTTTTCATATTACAAGCAAGTTCACTTCATCATTTGCTTGCGAGTTGAAATAGCAAAATATTTTGTGATTGCGACTTTCAGCACCCCAATTTTGTGACTTCAAAAAATTCACAATTTTTTTCGCGAAGTGTGAGTTTCAGCCCATGGCTGTATTACTTTTGTTTTTTTTAAGAATTCGTAAACTGAAGGCGGTCCTCTAAAAAATGTGTTTGGCGTACACAAATTATTGTGTCTATACTTCAAGTTCAAATAAATTAAAGAAAAAAAAAAGTATATTTGAAATAATAAAAAAACTGTTGTTACACAGTACAGTACAGTTTGTTTCAGTGTATATTGCTTTATTTGTATTTAGTATATTGAAAATAAAATTGTTCATATATTTTATTACATAAATTTATGAGTACAATAAATTTTAAATAAATTAATAAAAATACAATAAAATTTATTTTTTATACTGGGAACTTTTTAGTTTTTTCAATTGCGCAGACAAACGAATATTAGATATATTTATGTATAAATAAAATACATATGTATATAACTATCACTTTAATTATGTGTATAGAAATAAATTGAAACTAATTTGTATGTGTATAGAAATAATTTGCTTAATATGTACATATGAGCTTAAACAAATTCATGCAAATATTTTATAATTTTAAACATTTTTGGTCCATAATTTGTAAAATATAATTAAAAAAAAATTCTAATACGAAATTCTTCCAATGGGACTCAAAACCATGCCCTTTTTCTGAATGTCAACAATGACAAAGAGACGACAACTGGCGCACTACATGACGCCAATATTGACTATTGACAGTAAAATTGTATTAATAAAGATCATTTAATGCCGACGTTGTGTTGACAGAGAAAATTTGATTACGAAAGCAAAAACGAATTGCAAGTATGTATAAGCAAGTTTTTCCTCGTTAATATTTCCGTTCCGCAACCGCAACCTAAAAAGTAATTAGCTCAGCTTAAAGTCTCATTATGTGAATTGTAACTAAACGGTCCAGATGGCATTTTCATGTAGAAAAGATTAAGATATTAATACCTACAACCACGAACTGAATATAACAGACATTTTTCTTCTTTTTCATATTTTGACATCAGGACAATTCAGAAATTTAGGTGGTTTAAAGAATTTTTTATAAATTAACCATAGTCGGAAGCATATTTAGTTATTTTAAACATATTATAATCAGCGTTTAAAAACTGCGAATATGAGTGATTGCTTTCGCATTTGCTTCGACTTCTGATTCCAAACATGCCAACAGTCGCAGTTAAGCTAGAGGCAAAAAACGAAAAGTTATACGTTACGAAAACTTCTGCAGTCGATATGTTTGAACAGTTTTTGGTTTGACTGACTGCAACTTCAAATAAATTCGGAAATTAAAATTAAAGTTTGAATAGCAAAAAATTGAGAAGTCGAAGAAAAAGCACAATCTTACGACTTTTGCTACTTTGACTGCAGTTTTTTAAAGACTGATTATAATAAAAAAAGTAATACAAAGTTACTGCCAAATTCGTGTTTCTCGATTGACGACACTCGTACGTGCATGCACAAGTATTTAATTTTTAGTTTAGTTCAGTTGTATTGCAGCTCTTTCATTTTTGCATATACGAGGACGGATTGGTATTGAAGCTACCTAAGCAGGAAAAAAACTTGTTTTTTCAGAAACGATATATTTCTGAACAAACCGAGTACACTTAGTAAGATGGCATTCCAACTTTTTTATACCATCTGAATAATACGATTTTGGAAACCACTCAAAATCGCGTTAATTTCAGTAATCACTTTGAATCTTTTTCCTGCTAGCCATTTTTTCAAGTTTGGAAACAGGAAAAAGTCACTAGGAGCTAAATCTGGACTATAAGGTGAATAATCAACCAATTCAAAGTGTATTTCACGTAATTTTAGCATCGTATCTAACGCTGTGTGAACCGGTGCGTTGTCTTAAAGAGCGCTTTTTTTCTTCTTTAAATGTGGTCGTTTTTTCTTGATTAGAGCAATTAATTGATCCAATAATGCACGGTAATACTTTCCTGCGATTGTGGATCCTTTTTCATCACAATCGATGAGCAATATTCCGTGTATATCCTAAAATACAGTGGCCATAACCTTGGCAACCGGTTTCACTGTCTTCGCCTTCTTCGGAGCTCTTCCACACATTGTTTCGATTGATTGATTTTTGTTTCGATTGATTTTCAGGTGTGTAGTGGTGGACCCACAGATTTTAATCGATGCCAAGAATCAACAGGATCACGCTTTATCATGTCCAAATACCGCTGTCGAACTCATTTTTGATTAACACTGAGCAAACGCGGCAACCATCTTGCCTATAGCGTTTCCATTTGCAGCCGATTTCACTATCTTCCTCTTCTTCGGAGCACTTTCACCAGCTTCTTCAGTTGTGTAGTGATGGACTCACGTTCACCAACAGTTATTAATCGACGTCCAAAAAGAACAGAATTACCGCTTTATCATGTCCAAACACCGCTGTGAAATGGTATTTCGAAGTCGTTATTGTTCGACAATGAGCAAAAGCGGCACCCATCGTGCCGATAGCTTTTTTATATGCAAATATTCATGCAAAATGTTGAACACACGTTCATATCGCTGCTTTATTGCAACATAGTCATATCTCAAAAAATGAGATTTTCGAGTTAACAATGCAGAATTATTAACAGTACTGCCTTATATATTGTGCCAACAATTTATTCAAATTACTTTTAAACTGTTTCCTTTAGAGAATATTTTCTAAAAATTTTTTCTAAGACTTGTAAGGCAGCTAAAAATTTGAAATGCGTTTTTCTCCAAACAAGCTTTTTTGGATTATAACTATGTTGCAATAAAAGAGCGATATGATATATTTACCATTTCAACAATCTCACGTAACTTGACTCGTCGATCATTCATAACGATATCGAGGATTTTCTTGATACTTTCTTCAGTAGCCAAGTCTTTTGCCTTCCTGTTGATGGTATTGTTGCAGTGCTTGTTCTGCCTCGCTTAAATTCAGCAATCCAATATTTTACCATGTAACCTGACGGAGCAGACTCACGGTAATGTTTATCGAGTTTTTGTCTCTTTCGCCGTTTTCCATTTCAAATAAAAGCGTTTAATCACTGCACGATATTCACTTTTTTTCATTTTTCAAGAAACACAAAAGTTGCTTTAAAGGACTACAACAAATAAACTAATCGATGAATTTTTGTGAAATTTTAACAGCTGACGTTTGCCAGTTCGCAATTTCAAAAAAAGTGTTTGTGCTGCCATGTAACGTAGCTTCAATATCAATCCGCCCTCATAGCATTCGCAGCTTTGTAAAAAAAAACTCGGGCTTCTTCCTCACTGAACCAAATCTTTACCTAAATACTGCAAAATGAGATGTAAACTTGAAGAAATAACCTTTATTTCTTTGCAACTTATAAAATATTTATTCAAGTTTACTTAAATTTCTCAGGTATTGGCTGGCATTCCATGTAACTAAAAATAACACAGTAAATTTTAAAATTTCCTTTTTCTCTCGAGGAGTTAATTCAATAATACATACATACCTTGAGTTAAATGGAAAAATAATTTAGTTTTAATAAAATAAATTAGTTGTATTTAGAAAATATTACTTAAATTCACAAAAATTAAACATTTGCACGGTTAAATTCAAGCACAGAAATTTCATCAACTTGTGATTGTTCGTGAGGTATTCAATGTTTCTTTTACGGATTGTTATTGCTACTTGTTTACATATAGTGAACGTCAATCAATGAAACTCTGGAGCCTCTAAAATAATTGCTTTACTTCCTTGACAACAAAAAACACAAGAAATACTGGTCAGGAATTAAGCAACACGAAAAAAATGGCTCGTGCATTGACGAACTACGCATGTCTACAAAGCATCAAACAATTTGTACTGTAAATGTTCACAAAGAGTTGTTTGTCTTAAACAAAAAATAAATAAATATTTGTTTGTTTTGATAAGTTGAGAGCATACAATACAATATTCTTATTTGTGCAAAAAGGAAACAAGCCTTTCATACAAGCTGACATTTTTTATAGATTGCTAATTTAAATTTCTGTATGCGTTGTTTGCCTTGCGATGCGTTACTACTGTTTTAACTGAATTTTTGTTGATTCAACAGATTTTTACCTACTTTTTCAATTAATATTTTTTGAAATGTATAGATTATAATAATTTATTGGGTATACAAATTATTAATGTCGATTTGGACAACATATGACATGACCTGCCTACCACATTACTTCTCTTCAACGATGTGTGCAACACTTTCTAATCAATGAATGCTAACTTACAAATAAATGTCTGTATGACAGAAGTATATGGAGTTCCCAAAAATGAATTACGTTCATCTTTTGTATCACACTTCTATATATGTATTTTAGTTGTGAATCAAACGTTCGCCGTCTTTGTCAAATTACGTTGCAAAAATTTTAATTGACAAAATCAGTGCTAAAGGTAAGAAAGCCTAGCACAAATGATAAAAAAAAGGATTTAGTGAAAGAGCTATAAAATGTTTAGTGAAAAGCAGATATAATCACAATAAACAGAAAGTGAACAAAATAATTTAGTGGAATATTCCCGAAAAATTGTATTTGAGATGCTCAATACGTCTTCAAACTACTTACAAAGAAAGCGAGATTGTATTCCAGCTCCCTACTACCGGTTTACAAATTATTCGATTGTACTCGAACTGCCTTCTGCCGGCTTACAAAGTATGCTACGAATATAACTTACGAGAACAATGTATGCTACGAAGTAATGAGCTTTTGTTGGATGAATACCTCACTGTCTCACTTACTTTGTGTTCACTCTATAAATATGAGATGGTGTGCATTACTGACTTACAATTGTGCATTTAATCATCATCATCTGTAAATTATAATCACAGATGTTTTTTTTTGATAAACATCTGTGATTATAGTTTAGTATTTGATAGATGGCAATGTGTGAACACATATTTTTCCAATCGCTTTAATAAAATCAAATTTTGTGCTTAAAAAAGATATTTTGCGCAGAAGTTTGATATCCTTCTTTTATTTGAGAAAAACGGGTGTCGAAAGTTATCGATTGTTGGTAGAAGTTTACGGTTAGGTTTGCGCGATTCAAAATTCAAGGAGAGCACTGCCAGCCGAAAAGTCTGTAGATGAGGAATTAGAAACATTACGCGACGAAGATTGCTGACAAAAGCAAGAAGAGATTGCATTATACATGGGAGCCACCCAACAAGCCAGTTCTCAACGTTTAAGCATTGAATTGAAGCCGAGAAACGTTGAAAGGCGATTTTGCGTGTTGGACATGATGCTTGAACGCTACAAAAAGAAGTAATTTTTGCATCGTATTGAAAAATGTCGTATGTATAGCCCGGCCAACCAGCCATATCAACGTCGAAACCGAATATTCGACCTGACACGAGGCCATCATGTTTCATTATGACAGCGGTCGGAACCATGTCAGAAACTATTTGAAAACGGTGGATTGGGAAGTTTTAGCTCTCCCGCCTTTTAGCCCAGACCTTGCCCCTTCTGAATATCATTTGCTTCGATCGGTTCAGAACGCCCTTAGTGGAATACGCTCGCTTCAGAGCAGGATGTCAGAAATTGGCTTGATTCATTCTTTACCTCAAAACCGGCGCAGTTCTTTTGGCTCGAAGTCATTTGCTACCAGAGAGATGGGAAAAAATATTGGCTAATATGGACAATAATTTGAATTTTGTTATTATAATAAATAAATTTTTCAAGCAATAAATTCGGCATTTTTAATTTGTATACCCGATTTATATTTAACAAATTTCATAGTTTTGAAGCGAAGAAAATATATATTTTTGAATAATTTCTGTTTAGATATAAAAAACAGGGATCGGTAAAGCCACCAATATAATAACCTTTCATCATGAGATAAGGCCATCTAGATAGGTGCTGATGTAAATCAATGGCTGCAGTGGAAATTCCCATTCTGTACAGATGATTAATTAAGGTATAATGAACTGTAAATGCATCCCTCAGTGTTCTTAAACTTTTGCTTTTAGAACCTCGTTTTTGAGAAGACTGTTGCTGAAGCGGACTCAATGAGAGTTCACTCACCCCTTTTTTGACAAAGATCTTTTTGAACCATCCTGCATTAACCTTGCGTTCGTTCTCCACTCTTCTTACATCGGGATGACATTCCAGATCTTCCCGACTAGGGAATGAACTAGATCTATTTGATCACGGCGTTATGGTCTTCCCACACCATATTGTATTTAACATCTTAACATGTGAGTGCAAGCCCAGTAGATATGTCAACTTAGGGCTCAGGCGCCAGGTTTTACCCAGTACATGTCTTGCAATCCAAACTCTTCTTGTAAGAATTATTGTTACCGATTCAAGGTGCGACTCTGATAGTCAAAAACAAATGCATCCAGAACGTGTCACTGTTTGGTGTGGATTTTGAGTGTTCGACATAGCGATATGATAATACAGGTCTTTCTGCCGAAATTAGATGATATTGTGTGATGTGGCCAACGTGTGATTTTAGCAAGACAAGACGTGCCACACAACCCGCGAAGAAATTCAATTACTGCATGAGACATTTCCAGGACGTGTACTCTCTCGTCTCAGGGATCAGCGTAGGACTACTTGAACAGTATTAAATTTATTTTTATGGTCATTTAGAACCACAGGTCTATGTTAACAAGCTCATGACTACCCACGCATTAAAGGTTGAGATGTAACATTGCATCGGCCAAATTTACCCAAAATTGCCATGGAAAATTTTAACAAGCAAGTGCACGTGTAGGCCATTTGGCCGATGTATTATTCCATAAATAAATCTTGCGTCAATTTTCGGGCACCCTGTAAGTGTACGTGTAAGAGCTAGATGAGATAAACATTACGATAATAACGTTTCATGTTTAGGTCTGTTTTCGCTTTCATACAAAACATATTGTAAATTTTTTTGGATTTTCATAATTTTCTGCGAATTATCCTGAAAATTACATGTAATTGATTGAAACTGGACAAAAGAGGTAAGAAATTAAACTAGGCAAAATTAATAGTGTAATATAAATAAGAAAAAAAGCAATATAGAAACTACTAAATTTATGCAAACAATAATCAGTTTATATGACCAGTATGGGCGAATAAAAAACTTTTTTTTTCAAAAATTTATACATTTTTGGTCACAGATTATTACTACTACAATAAATATAAATAAAAGGCTATTAAAATAAATATATTTATATATAATATAAATATTAATAAATAAATAATTGATCAATTTGGCTAATAACTATTTATAAATAATTGCAATTTGTGTAATTTTAAACTTTAAAAAGAGTTCCAAAGTATTTTTGTTTGTGTGTATTAATTGTGAGCCGTATACTATATTTATATATATCATATACTATTATTGATTAAACGCTTCGTTTTCTCTATGTTTAAACATTTAATTTAATTATAAAGCAATTAATTTGGTTTTGCAGTTTGACTCCTGCCACATTTCTTCCAGTTGGACTTTACTGCCGGCACTGCGTTCAGGTGGCGAATTTTCAGCTGAACCGATTGTGGGAGTCAAAACACCAGTCTGCAAGTAAACCATTAATTATTAATTCAAAACTAATTTTGCTTATATCAACTTGTGGTTTACCTTGGTAGCAATTTTTCTAGGGTCCAAATTCATGCCAATGTTTTGTACCCCTTTGGCTATTTTGGACAAGGGACTTGTCATTGATTTGAATTGATTTAATTTACTGCTATTAATGGGTAATTTTAAATCTTTTGGTGACATAGACCTAAAGTTTTTTTTTCCAAAAAGAACAAGAAGTATTAAATTTAAGAAAAAAAAAAACGGAATAAACTCGAATTTTAATTTTAAACTTCATTTATTATGCATTTAAACAATGAACACATGTAAAATTAATTTTTTAGAATTATTTACTAAATAAAACAAATGTGTGTGCGAAAAAAGCTTTTTGTGCATACATATGTATATATTTAAATAAAACATTATGTTATTTTTATTTATTTTAAAAACAATACTTTGAATCAAAATTTTACTAAATTCATGCCTACTAGAAATACATAAGTTTAAATCTATTTTTATATCTATATTTATCTATAGCAGAAGTCCAAGAAAAACATAATTTCATATCATTATATTTTTTATTTCAACTATATTTGATGACAAAAATGTTGCGTGCAATCTGAGCTGCAAAATCATTTCTTTTTTTTTAACTTGGACCAGTACATATGCAGTGCATTGTACCGGAACTAGGAAAATAGATTGTGAGGTGGGGGAAAGTTTGTGAATATTTGACTTGAACTTTCCAACGTTATAACAGATAGGAAACACGTCTGCAGGCAACTTATTCCACAGACGAAGCGTACGGCTGAAAAACGAATTCTGTCTGTAATGCGTGGTACAATTCTCCCCGTAGTCGACCACAAATGGATGAGCTCTGGATGATGAGCGCGTGCTAGGTAAAAATGTACCGTTTCAAAAAACCGAGGCAGTTGAATGCTTCTTTAGAGACACGAAAAATGTGTTCAGTCCAGCGAACATCACACTGTATCTTTATTCCAAGAACCGTATCAAGAGCATCCGATTCGTCAATATTTATACCACTCATGAGAACAGATGAAGCAGCACTTGCGGTCGTATGTTTGTGTGTTAAAGAGCATTGGGTCTTACGAGCGTTAAAAGCAACCCTGTTTTTACGACCCCATTCGGAGATTAATAGAAGATCACTATTCATTGAATCATTCATATTTAGCCTCTTGGCAGCAATCTCTGATAGGCTGGGGGTATAACTAAAAGAGTACGAGTTGCAAATGCTGCTATCAGCAAATCATGTGCCTGTTTGCAGACAGCGAGCAAGAACAGCATTCAATATTATATGTATTATTACATATGTAATTGCACAAATAAGCCCGTACCGTTTGACTGCAGCAAAGTTTACAAATTTATATTTTTAAATATGATTATTTCAAAAAGTAATAAACGATGTGGGCGTCGGGAGAGGGTAGCGCCGTTGACCTTGTCGATTGTCCGGACTTGTCAGTCATGATGTCGCAGTGGTCGAGTGAGCATCGCGCGAGTTATACACATGCGTATACACACAAGTATATATAAGGGTAGTAGTTAGCGATAAGCAAAACAGACATAATATTTCTTGTCTCACAGGCAACAGACTAAATACCAGACAAACCAATAAACAATTAACAAGAAGACATATGATAATCACCATATGTAGACGTACCCTTAATGTAGTACTAGACCTAAACAAATATTTGGCAGCAATAAATAAATAATTATAGACGACAGCATATTATCAGTTCGTCGCATAAACAAAGTATTGAACAAAGAATACCATTACTGAACTCTGGACGAATATAGTAGAGATAAGGCTTAGAGATAGTATAAATAGTTATTAAGCAATCTTTGTAAACTAGCCTTAAGAATAAATTTGAATAAAGTGCACGTAAGTGTGTAAGAAAATAATAATTTTTTTGACTCATTCCTCACTGAAGGAATTAACTGGGGGCTCAGGCCGGTTTTAAAAACCAAAAAATTCCACGGCTTTGAAGAAAAGCAAAAATCTCTGGAAAATTGAGATACAACAAACGGCTTTGGAAAAAAAGCAAAAATCTCTGAAAAATCGAGATACGACAAGCTGGATAAACGCCAGAAACGACAAAACATCTTCGATTTCCTACGCCCTTTAAGTATTATAGAAGACACAATGGCAGAGGAAATTGCAACTCTAAGGGCACAAATAGAACTACTAACACAGGCTGTGAAAAACACCCAAGTAAAAGTAGATGTATTGGAAGAAGGAAGATCCCTCAACATAACTACTATAGAAGAGTTACAAGACTTCACACCGAACATAATCGATGGAAACCAAATAAAGCTAAAGACGTTTGAAACAATACCATGTTTCAGCGGGGATAAAAACCAATACAGATCACGGCGGAAGAGAGCTTAGACATTCATGGAAAACATAAAGCAATTTTCGAATAATCCAAATTATTATACAGCATTCACTATTGTACATTCAGAAATCATTGGCGAAGCAGCGGACACACTTATCAATCACAATACAAAGATGAACTTCTATTCGATCATAAACAGGCTCGATTGCACATATGCTGACCAGCGACCACTATACGTCCCCATTATGAAATGAAAAGAATCACCCAAGGAAGACGCACACTATCGGAATTCCACAGCGAAGTAAGCAAGGCATTGAATCTCGCACTCTCGAAGATAAAGATGTCAGGAGACGTAGGATCTGCATTTATGTTAGAATATGCAAACCAGGAAGCTGTCCGAACATTTATCACAGGACTCAACAGCAAGTATACAAGCGGAACATTGTATAGCCACCATCCAAAGGATCTAGAAGCTGCGTATGCAATAGCAAGCACTATACACCACGACAACACGAACATGCAGTTCGACACTCAAGCTGCACCCCAACGCTTCAATCAAAGGCAAAATTACGAAACAAAATATTTTGAGGATAAAAGAAGATGCAATCCGAATATACAGGTACAACACAATCATCAACTACGACCAGAACCGATGGAAGTAGATAACTCCCAACAATACAGGCGACAAACTCAATACCATGGAGGAAACAACTCTCAACATCAATATAACCCATTCAGAAGGGATCAGCAGACACCAAAACGCAACATACCTCCTTCATCACGAAACCACTACGCAAATAAAGTTCAACGGGTAAATCAAACTACAGATGAGAACTTTCAATCAATTACCACACACATTGATGATGTCTATGAAACAGGAAGTGCTTTTTTAGGGGAATAAACGGGTTACCATGCCTCCAAAGGCGATGCCAAGCCACAGGTAAGTTCCTTAATATTTTAATAGATACGGGGCAACAAATAATTATATTAGTTTTAAGTATGAATCCATTCCTATAAAACCAATAAAAGTAAAAACGCTTCACGGATATTCTTTGACCAGAGCAAAAAAGATAATTACAATATGCAATCATAATTTAGTATTCTTTGAAACCGAAGCTTTAGAGGAATTCGATATGCTTCTAGGTGAGCAGTCTCAGAACCATTAAAGCAGAAATCAATCTTTTTGAATATAAAATCACATATAAATATAAAAAACGCGAAACTATTGAACAAAAAGTAAATTACACTATTGGTGACAACAAATATAAGACTGAAATCGAAAATATAATGAAAATAAATGAAAAGACTAATAAAATTCTGCCTTTTGCAACCACTGTACAAGCTACAATTAGGACAAAATCAGAAAATCCTATTTGGGTGAAACAGTACCCATACCTAATGGCAGATAGTGAATTTATAGGTAAAGAAATTCAAATTTATAGGTAAAGAACCAAATTATTCAACCTAGCAAAAGTCCATACAATTCTCCGATATGGACAGTTGCAAGGAAAGGTACCGATGAGCAAGGGAAACCTAAAAAACGTATGGTTATATATTTTCAGAAGATTAATGTTCAAACTATAACTGACAAGTACCCTATCCCAGACGTAGCAATGACTATTCAAAATCTACGAAAAGCAAAAGTATTCACTACTTTAGACTTGGAGCCAGAGTTCCATCAAATACTGATCAAGGAAAGTGACAGAGAAAAAACTGAATTTAGTGTAAATGATGCCAAATATGAATTTCTTAGAATGCCGTTTGGTTTGAAGAACGCACCCTCTATATTTCAGCGATGTATAGATGATATTCTACGCCCATACATTGGTAAATTCGCTTACGTCTACATCGATGATGTACTTATATATTCTTCTTCTCGTGAAGACCATATAAAACATATCCGAATAGTAATAAATGCGCTTCACAATGCAAATATGAAAATCTCTATGGAAAAGTCACTTTTCTTCCATGACTAAGTAGAATAATTGGGAAATATAATTAAGTACAATAAAATAACGGTAGATCCCAACAAGGTTCAAACAATAAAGGACCAGGGAACTTAAAACAATTGAGGTCATTCTTAGGTTTGGCTAGTTATTATAGGAAATTTGTACAGAACTTCGCTTCAATAGTGAAACCCTTTACTACATTTTTACGAGGAGACAATGGTAGTGTAAGTAGGAAGCAAAGCAAGAAAATACCAATTAATTTAGACGAACTAGCACTTGAAGCAATAAAAAAAATTAAGTTGAGCTATTTCAGCCAGACTTCAACAAACCTTTCGAACTAACGACAGGTGCAAGTAACTTTGCAATAGGAGCTGTACTTTCCCAGAATAAGAAACCTATTTCATTTATATCTAGGACTTTAAGCCAAACTGAACAAAACTACAGCACGAATGAAAAAGAACTTCTTGCGATAGTTTGGCCACTTCAAAAATTAAGAAATTATCTGTATGGTATAGCAGACCTAACCATATATACAGACCATCAATCTCTTATTTTTTTTCCATATCAGACAAAAATCCTAATACTAAGTTAAAACGATGGAAAAACTTCATCGAGGAATATGGCGCTAAACTGGTATATAAACCAGGCAAACAAAATGCGGTTGCGGATGCACTATCCCGCCAGCAAATTAACAATACTTCGAGCTGTTCACAACACTCAGCACAAAGTTCGCCGACTAAAAAATTGAAAAGTGTGAAACAAGCACTAAATACATTTAAAAGTCAAATAATTGTAAAATCCGGTTCAAATAATTTAATATCACTGATAGCTGTCGAAGTTCTCAACGTACCACACACATACATAAACTTAATATACAGCCATAAGAGAAAAATGTAATCGTACATGTCCTTTTTTACTTTACACGAACACGAACATAATGTAAAGCTACACGCGCACTTGGCTATCGTACATGTACACTATTTTCGCTAACATACACGTGTTGGTGTACACAACTAAATATTACAACATAACAACGTACATGCTTGTGATCGGTATCAAACAAAATTTGGAGACGCACATAATTGTTATGAAAATAAAACTATGTGTTGGTTGCTTTTGAACAGTACATTGTGTGTTCGATGTGTGTATTTTCTGAACCTTGATATAATATTTGTAACCGAAAAAATATCGATTCGAACAGAAGACGAACTATACCTTCATCTGACTAATCTAATTCAGACATGCATTGTATTCTTTTAAGCCCTAAAATTATATTTTTCAAGTTAAAATATACATATGTATATATTTTTAATAAATTGCCTAAAAAGGTACAAACACGAGAGTACTATTTTTAGGATTAGATTGAACAACAAATTTTATCAATATTGAATCACTAAAAAAAAAAACAGTTTGTGCCAGTTTACACACATCAAGTTTGACTCGTCAAGTCTGGAGCTTGTGGGAGAACGGGAAGAAAAGAATGGAAAAGTATGCAGACTTGACAGTACTGTCAAGTTTAAAATGAAATGTCAAAAAAATTTGAAAACTTTAAGGCAATAAAACTTAAACTTGAGGACACAAAACTTCTGTGTGTGAACGTAAATGCTAGTTCAAAAGGAAATTGAAGCAGAATTGATTAAAAAATCTGATATGTGTACACTGCGACTATCAATGAAAATAAAACTTTTACATACATATGTACTTAAAACTGAAAGTTGTACCATGGTACAATAATACACAAGGCAGAAGTGAAACTACAACAACCCAACAATAAAGAACACATTACATTTTATCGCTGTTTTGTGATACAAACTGTCAAACAAGAGAAAAGAAAAATAGCAAAAGAAACGTGTATTTAACCGTATATTTATTTTATAAACTATTTTTCTCTCTTTTCTGAACAATAATACAAATGTGTGTGTGTATGTTAGTAATAGGCTTTTTCCACTGATCAACATCTTCCTGAAACGCATGGAAGACGTGGAAAATGTGAAACACTATTTACATTGCTCACATCTACTATCAATCAAAAATATTATTTCAGTTTCCAAAGCACTTAAAATTTTTTCGAAAAAAATTAAGTTTAGAAACAAACAAGTAAAATAGATAACATACGATATATGTTTTTAACAACGTAGATGTCATTTTTCACAATATTAAATGCCTACATGTCGTCTGTTACATCAAAAACATTGTGTCTGAGCAAAGGTTTAAGCATCTGACATTAGAATAATTCAACGGCCGTTGACTTTGGGGGGAAATTTTTTTCCGCTTTTGATCGCCATGCCAAATAATTGTGTCAAGGTTGAGGCAAAACAAACAATTTTTTTTTTAAATTTTCATACAAAATTCCAAAAATAAAATATTTTCTTCGGAATTTTGGATATATTTCAGCTATATGTGAACCAATTTTACTGAATTTCAATAGCAAAGCCATGAATCGATGAAGTAATAAACTGGTGCAAGAAAACATTTTTTAAGTCTAATGATGTTCTCAGAAACGGTATTTCAACGGCCGACAGATGGACATCGCTTAATCGAATTTTCTATCAATGCTGATTCTGAATATGTATACTTTATTGGGTCGGAAATGAAAATTGTGGAAATTACAAACGCAATCACAAACTAATATATACCCTTTACATTTTTGTGAAGGGTATAAGAAGGATTATAAAATGTATGTCCATAAATAAAATGTAGGGCACATAAACAAAATTTAGCAAAAATTCAGAATAAGATATTAGAGAAAAATATTTAAGAAAGAAAATACACATGGAAGCTGTTGGCACATGATAAATAAATTATAATTTTTTAAATACTTTCAAAAAAAAAATTAAGCTTTTTTTAGTAATGCCACAAAAACAATTGACATTATTGCCACTTTTCTCGTGATGACGGTGAAATAATCGAAAGATGTTGAATGGAATTAAATGATATAGGAGCATTTTATAAAGGTGTTGAAAAATGTTGATATTTAGAACAATATAATTCTTATGGGAAGATGTTAAAATCTAAAATAAAATTATAGTAGATGTTGATCAGTGTAAAAATCCTATAAAATATAAACAAGCTTTGACAGTTTCTGCTGGCGCTTCGGCACTACCTAGCATATTATTGCACGATGAGTCATACAATAAAATATATACAAAAAAAATTTTTACAATAAAATTATAATACGCATACATGTTCATAATAAACAAATAGGCGGTAGGAAATAAACCTCCAGTAAATCCCCAAATTCAAAATGAAATAATGTCCCAATAAATTTATAAAGACAATAACGATTATTGGGAATCTTTAATTTTTGATGCATTAATTCTTTATTAATTATCGCAGTTTTATTCGATATCAAATAATTAATATTAAATTAATGCCCAATTATTACTCGTAATAATGTATTAATGTAAAAAAAAAATTTTTTTTGGGGGATTAATTCATTTTTAGTTTATAACGAAAACGTAAAATATTTTGCAAATAATAGAAATAGCCCCTACATATGCAGCGCATTGTACTGGAACTAGGATAATAACTTATGATGAGGAGGAAAAAGGGAGTAGTGTTCGTGGAGGTTTAACTTTAACAATAACAACACGAAAGACTAAAACAAACTCTATTGCAGCATTTAAAATGTTGGAATTAAATTAGTTCAAAGTGATCAGTGATTTAGTCCAAGACCTTCCACACTACAAGCTAATGAAATGTATTGAAAATAAATTATTCCGGTGCACTTTGGTTTCATACGAAAATAATAATGTTGCCAAGTTTTAAATTTACCAAGATTTACTACATCTACAGTATGTACAAGCTCTACAATAGTACTTTAATACGAAGCGCGAGAGCTGCTATTAATTCCTTTTGTTGGGGGTTTATTTCATTCGAGAAATCGGGGTTTTATTTCAATTGAAATAATGTCCTAAGTTTTGGGGGTTTATTGCCTGCCGCCAAACAAATTATTACAAAACACTACAAAGGAAAGTTGTTTTAAATATATAAAATCATATATGAGGTATATCAAAATAAACTAAAATATTTAAACATTTAATGTTAAAGTAACACGCAAAGCCACTAAACATTATATTCGTTATAACAAATACTGATGCAAATTGAATTGTAGCACAGTTGTAGGATCACATATAAAATACCGACCTTTGTTGACCTTCTTCTGAAGTAAAGTTACCACCATCATCTTGTACACAAATCTGTGGATTTGGTGTTATAGGTCGTACTGGCGGTGCATTCTCTAATAGACCAGTAGGAAAAGTTAAATTATTTGCGACCGATGATATTGAAATTGACGAAACGTCTTCCAAATGCTTAACATAATTATCCTTATCGCTTAATTGTTGCATGCCATCTCCTGTAGGTGATTGAGCTGCTGCAACAGCTTCTTGAGCATTACCCATAACAATTCCCACCGATGGTAAAAAATTGTTTTCATTGTTAAAATTTACTTTTTCCGCTGCTGTTATAGCGGAAATAGCCAATTCGGTATCAGAATCGATTTCCGGTTCATAAATACTGCTGTCATTTTCTTCGGAATCTGAGCCACTAGAGTATTTGGGCTGACGGCCAACGGTGAAGACGGGCTTTTCTGTAGCTTCTATGGCATTTTCGATAGAAGTTTGTGATTGACGCATAACTTGAGGATTGATTTGTGCAATTTTATTGACGGATGTTGGTGATGTACGTTTTGAGTTGTTAGCAGATGATGACGTAGATGCGGCTTGTTTGGATTTATTTGGATTAAGAGATTGACCCAATTTTGAAAACTGGCCGGCCACGTTTGAAAATGCTTTTGTGCTGATTTGCATTAGTTGTGATTCCGACAAATTGCGTGGCATACCCTGCTAAGAAATTAAATGAAATTGTTATAAAATTTGTGAACCTTGTTCTGCATTTTCGTTCATTTTTTTTTTTAATTACCTTTGGCACCTCTAGTAAAGGATTTTTACTTTTTCGCCTTTGTAAAATGCCACCAGTAGTGAATCTTACATCTTCTCTTCCTACATTATCCAATGCAATGCGAAACATTTCCACAATCGACTGCATTGATTCTGATGAAAATTTACGAATAGAAACAAAAAACTCGAAAATTTAAGTGACCACAACGTACCTGAAATTTCTTCTGGCGTCTTTATCGGATAAGCCATATTATTAAAAAAACGAATATTGGCCGACCTAAACATATGAAAGTACCCTTCAGCACCGTCTATAGTATAATTTATTCTTAAGCAAAGCATGGCTGGAGAAGAACCTTGAAAAATTTTCGTTTGTTGATACATGCCCAATTCAATCAGAGTTATATTTTGTAGTAAAACTTTCTCAAAACGAACAATTTTATCCAAATGGGAGTCATATTCAGCAACAATGTAACTTTCGTCTGTTAGCAAAAGTATACAATCGACTTCCGTTTCATTTATGTCACCAGAACTATAATAATATTTCTCTTCATAAAAGATTTTAAGCTTATAGCATAAAAAATTACCTTGGATCGGCATCAATTAAGCCCCAAGCACCCACCGGATATTGAGCTGAACCTAGTAAAAGTTTACGGCAATCCTCCACAAGCAATTTTGCGTGTTCGGCGCCTTCCGAAGCATCGCTGTCATCTGGGGCCGCTTGGCCCCCTAAAGCATTTAAAGATTCTGAAGTAACAGGATTTCCTAACATTAAATCAATAGTAGCCTGACGATAGCTGTCCTTAAAACGTGCCAAATAGTAACTAAAAAATAAACACAAAGAAGTATTTAATCGTTCCAACAAAACTTAAAGAAAGAGGCAACAAATAGTGTAGTCAGAGAAAACGAATATCATACAAACAAAACATAAATAAAATAATAAAATATTAAATAAAGTACCTTTGAAAACATAAAAATTAAACTTAACTAAAAGCCATAAAAAAACTTTGTTAAAGTAAAATTGTTGAAAGTAAATTTAGTTAAGGAAATTAATTGTTTCCTTTAAACCTGGTGTAAACAATGTTTTCCAACAGATGTATTTCTGGCTGTAAAACACCAGCATAAAAATAGCCTCGTGTAGGAGCCGGCGTTGAGGGACATAAAATGTGTAGCATTGTTGTCAACACTTCGTCCTCTTTCATTTGTTGGGCATCATTGAGTTCACCCTGCATTAAATCAATCATGCACTGACGAAAAGTATCAGCAAAATTTTGTATGAAAAAACTACGAAGAGAAAGAGAGGTATTCGTGTTTTTAAGAAGAAAAAAGCATAATGCAGAGTTAGTCGGTAGAAATGACACATTCCAACAATTCCATGATTTTCCACATTATACATTATGTTATTTATAAATTATGTTATTTATAAATTATATTAAAATATTTTAAGATAGAATGAGTAACACACGTTGAGAAATTGTTTTCAAAACTTTCTTAACAAAATATTACAATTCAATTAGTAAATAGCACCTTGAGCATATTTTTTTTATTTTTTTATCTTGGAGCAGTACTCATGGGATAACCCCTACGTATGCATTGCATTGTACCTGAATTAGGAAAAAAGGTTATGCAGATATTTTATTTTTATAATTATATTTTAATTTTGTTTGAGGATTTATGCATATACGAGTATTAATCTGCTAGAAATAAATTACAATACATAAATCGCTGAAAAATCAATTCACTATTCTTAATTTTTCATTTGAAGAGTTCTATATGTATTAGAAGAATCTTCGCAATGACCTTCGTGATACATACAGCGGTGGACATATAATTAAAACATAAATGTGATCTTGCATTCTTTCAATATTTTGTATGATCTACTGTTGTTTCAACAGAACTTTTCAGCTGCAAAGATAAGTTTAATATCTTTTGCACTTGGTTATTTCTTTACATTAGTTTTTTGTTCAATTTTCTTTAAAAAATAAGCCATTATTTTTAGTTTTTATCTTGGACCAGTACTCAGGGGATAGCCCCAACATATGCAGTGCATTGTACTGGTTCTAGGAAAATAGATTATGAGGAAGAAAGGGGGAATAACGTTTGTGAACTTAACACACGGAACGACCAAAACAAACATTATCACTACAAGTGTTGAAATTAAATTAGTTAAAACTGATCAGTGCCCAGTGTATATACCTTCGACACTGCTAAGACTAACAAATATTAGTTCAACACCGCGCACACCGTAAGGTAATAAAATACATAGGATGAACGTAAAAAAGAAATTAAATTAATTAGTGAAAGAAATGTTTTTCAAGTGGACACATATTTAAAACAATTTCAGTTCTGGTATTTAAATAGAGATATTCTAATATATAATTTCGTTTTGCTGCGAACAATTTTTGATAGGTATATTTAAAATGATTGTGCACCAATATTAGCCACGAGGTATGGGTAAAAGACCAAGTTGCTCCAAAGAAGAAAGGAAGGTAATCATTAGATTAATAAGGATCCGAGAAGACCGTGATTGAATTTTCTCAATTGATTATTTGTTGTAGAGAAAAAATGTATAGTGCAATGAACCATTTTGATAAATATGGGAACTCGAATAATGTACCCAGAGCCACCAAAATACGTAAAAGCACAGCCAGAGACGATAGAATAGCGACAAGTGCCTCTAAAGCTGACCGAAATAGAGTCATCGTATAGTATCCATATATCATCTAGAGCTTTTCGACGGAGACTTAATGAAAGTGCCTTACGTCGATGCATTGTACAGGAAAAACTTTCGTCTCCAAAAAGAATTTAAGTCCGGATTGGATTTTGTCAGGAAAAACATTGAGAAACCAATGAGTTTTAGGAGAAATATTTTATAGTGACGAATCCATCCATTTCCAGTGGGAATCAGATGGAAAACGGTATGAATGGCGTCTAGTTAACCAACAACAAAATCTCAGATATACCATCAAAACAAAAAATTAATTTACTATCAAAAACGTTTTAATTGTGTGGCCACCACTGCACATACATATATACATTTGTTTAACTCTTTGTTTACATTTCAACAGGGATCATCAAATTATTTGTTAGTGATGAAACAGAACACGACCACAACTTCAAGCAACGACTCCCACCATTCATCTGACTTTTATTAAACATTAAACTTCATGTTTTTGTAATTGTTTGTTTGAGAATATCTTGCAAAAATTTCCAAAGTCTACTGATGATTTAGGTAGTTCCTATGAAATGTCGACATATACACAGCTGGGAAACATAGAAAACAATCTTTATAATTTTTTGATTGGTGTAAATTATTTATTATATTTCTAATTACTTGTAATTTTTGCAGCTGAAGATCGTTTTAATTTTATATCAAAGTTTAACAATATTTATTTTTGATATTTCATTAATAATTTGTTATCATTGTCAGGAAAATATTTTAATTTTCCTGACGATAATAAAAAATTATTATCGAAATGTCAAAAATAAATATTGTAAAATTTTTATATAAAACTAAAACGATCTTTAGCTGCAAAAATTAGAATTAATTACTTAAACAAGATCAAATAACTAAATATTAAATATTATATTTCTATATATATGTATATAAATTTTTTTAACAGGTGTGCACAGAATGGAAAACAAAACACAACCTCCTTTCTCCGGATTAGTTTTATGTCAAATTGTATGGAAAACATGGCCAAGACGTAGTTCTGTTTCATCATTTAGACTTTCTTAAAGTAACAGCGCACCTAAATTAGCGCGTCAAGCGTAACTTATCTGACAAAAATCCTCATGCATATACAAAATATATGAGACCAACCAAATAACACGCCGTGAACGCATTGCAGAGCGTAAGAGAGTAAATTTTACGATCCATAAGTAAAGTTAGCTTTAAAAAACAAATGTTACTCTATTTTTTCGGGAATTAGTAGTCACATTCTAGGTGCTTTGTCACTATATTATTTCTATTTAGTAATTTTTATTGAACAATCTTAATAAACAATGCTGTTCATGGCACAGCGTTAACGCTCTTATTTAAGTTACTACAGCGTAAATTGTAAAGCGTTAAATTACGTCGCGCTTTGTGCCCTAATTTATACGACTTTCACACACAGAGAGTTTACTTTGCAAAGTCTAGTTTGGCGATTGCTAGGGAAAAACAAGGGAAAAGAGAGCTCTCGTTTCCCACTGATTAGTATTTATTATATTTCTCGTCATACAACTGGCTTTAAGAAATTTAAAATAATTTCTCTGTCAACGTTTTGGTTTTTTTTTTTTATAAAATTATTAGCCTAGACGTAGTGTAAAAAACTATGTAAGCTTTTGAAAAATGTTATAACTAGTGAAAAACTGATTTCAGTTACAAAAACAATTTCTCATTTAAATTAAAAAAAAAAATTAACTTTAAAGATACATGCGTAAAAAACTGAAGGAATATTATATGTATGTATGTAAAGCAAGAATGGAAAGTCTGCCAGCTATTTACAAAAGTTTTTTTTTTTTTTTAGCATTTTTTTATTTATTGAATCTTCAAAATGAACTAACAATAAGTATTCAAATCTTAATACTAAATTTAAAAATTAAAAAATGTGATTCTTAAGTCCGGCCAATGCTAGACAAAAAGTTTTATTATGCGGGTGCTATTTCTGTAAAATCACCTATTGAGCAATCTGATGGTGGCAGCGGTATCCCTTCTTTTAAGCCGAGTGTGGCCGCCAAAATTAAGTATATTGCGCGCAAGAGGGTTTGGATGAAGTTCCAGTTTAGTGACATACCTTGTCGCGTACTTAGAAAACTCCTCTTTTACCAGCGGAACACTCAGATCTTTATGAATTCGTGAATTTTTTACATACCATGGAGCTGCAGTAATCGTTCGAAGAATTTTGTTTTGTCGCCTTTGGATTTTTTCAATGTTTGACGCTGAGGCGGTGCCCCATAACTGAATTCCGTAGCACCATATAGGCTTTAATATTGCGTTGTATAACAAAAGTTTGCAATCTAATTTCAGTGTCGAATTTCTGCCCATAAGCCAATTTAGCTGCGCTGCTTTTAGTTTTAACTGAGTGACCTTTGCTTCAATGTGAGACTTCCACGTTAGCCTACGGTCCAGGTGAATACCAAGGTACTTTACCTCGCTGTGCAGCGGAATAGGTGAGTTGTTAATTTGGATAGGCGGACATGTTTGCCTACACAGTGTGAATGTAACATGAGTACATTTCTGTTCATTAACTTTGATTTTCCAAAGTTTTAGCCATTTCTCCAATATTGAAATGTATTCCTGTAAATTTCGTGATGCTAATTGGTGGTTTTCATGAACACTCAAAAACGCTGTGTCATCTGCAAAGGTAGAAGTGTGGATTCCGGATGTCGTTGGCATGTCAGACGCGTAAATCAAATATAAAGTAGGCCCCAGTATGCTGCCTTGGGGAACTCCTGCCTTGATTGGTTGAGTTTGGCTTATAAAGTCGCCTTCTCTGATAACAAACTTTCGCCCGTATAAGTAGCTTTCCAGAAGCTTGTGTGTATTTGCAGGCAAGTTTAACTTTATTTTGTGCATCAAGCCGTCGTGCCACACTTTATCAAAAGCTTGAGAAATATCAATGAAAAGAGCTGAGCAATACTTCTTCTCCTCAAAGGTTTGTCTTATGACATTGACTAGTCTGTGCGTTTGTTCTATGGTGCTATGCTTAGCCCGAAAGCCAAATTGATGATCAGGGATGCATCCCACATTGTTCAATGTTGGACTCAACTTCGCCATTAACAATTTTTCGAATAGTTTTGAAATTGTTGGTAAAAGACTTATTGGTCTATATGATTCTACCTTAGTTAGATCCTTCCCTGGCTTGGGTATCATAGTAATCATTGAGACCTTCCACTCTACAGGATAATACTCAAGGCGTAAAATGGCGTTAAAAATAAAAAGTAGAACCCTTCTAGCTACACGAGGTAACTGTTCAAGCATTTTACCAGTAATTTGATCAATGCCTGGAGCTTTCCTGGGGTTTGTATTACCGATAACGTTTTCGACATCTTGAAAATTAAATCCCAAAGACACAGGAGGTCTAACAACATATGGTGGTAATTCCGCTGTATTATTCTCTGAATCATTTGTGATAAAAACGTTTCGCAAATGATCGACATACAACATTCCCTTTTCAGAATCGCTTCTTGCCCAGTCGCCAGTTGAATTTCGCAAAGGTGGCTTACCTATTACGGGTCTTTTTAAACCTTTTGTCGCTTTCCACAAGGAATAATCAGATTGAGGGGTACCATCAAGGCTTTCCAAATATGTTTTAAGGGAATCCATTCTATGGACTTCAAGCAGATTTCTTAGCTGAGCTATGCATTCCCGTAGCCTAGTTTTAAGCTGGGGCGACCTGCGAAGTTGCCACTCTCTTCTGACTCTTCTTTTTTCTGACAGAAGTTGCTCAATTTCAGATGAATAAGTTCTATTGTTCTCATTTCTAGATCTTAAATGACTAGTGGTAGCATGCTGTACGGCCAGTTTGAGGTTTTCAGAAAAATCGTTAATTGACCCATCAATATCCTCAGGCGTTCTCAAGGCGATATTTTCAGTACAATGTGTACTCAGAAATTTTTTGTATTTTAACCAATTAACTCTATTGACGGTCAACGGGGAGCAAATCTCTTGGGGAAACGAAACGGAGATTATAGTGGGTGAGTGATCTGATGACAAATCTAATGAAGGCTCCACTTGCATCCACTCTAAAGGAAAATTTTTCGTAACTCCAAAATCTATAACATCTGGGATCTTTCGTCGGTCTGACGGCCAATAAGTGGGGTGTCCGCTTGAAACCACATCTAAGCCCATTTTAGAAACGGTATCAAAAAGCACACGGCCTTTCGAGGTAATTAAACGTGAACCCCAAAAAGTGTGTTTAGCGTTATAGTCGCCAGCCGCTAAAAATCGAGGCCCAAGTGAATTGAAAAAATTTGTATATTGATTTTCTGTTACTGAAAACCGGGGTGGGGAATAAATCGATGAAATAACAATTTTATGATGAAAATGTTCAATACATATGTTTGTTGCTTGAAGATACTCCTCACATGTCTCGTTTAGCAAATAGTGCTTAATTCTAGTTTTTATCAAAATTGCTGAGCCTCCGCAAGATCTGCCACGGGGATCTTTAGTATCATATAGTCTGTAACCATTAATTTTGAAATAGCTGTTGCTTGTTAAGTGAGTTTCAGCAATCAGCATTATGTCGATTTGCTTTTCCATAAGGAAGTGCTCAAGTTCATTTTTGTGTTGGCGGATGCCGTTTGCGTTCCAGAAACATATTTTTAACCAGCTCATTTTTTTAAAATTGCCTGCAAAATAGTGGATTGCATTTTCAGCATTTCCTGCATCATGTTCGTCATGGAAACCGTAAATGTATTTATAGATTGAACAAGAGTCTGCAGAGTTGCCTCAAGATTGCTAAAATTTTGGTCGGAGTTTTGAGGCTTGGACTCTTGATTCAAGTTTGGATTATCGGATTTTACAACATTCGCATAAGAAATTTTTTGGGGGTTTTGCACGTGTATATGGCTGGTTGGCTGGCGTACCTGGGGAAAATTGCTTGTAGAAATGCTGGTTGTCTGCTGGGGTGGCATATTTAAAATTGGTGACCTATTTGTCATTGACCTCTTGAAGTGAGTGTAGACAGGGCAACCCCTGTAGTTTGCAGTATGGTTACCTCCACAGTTACTGCATTTTTTAACGCTCGCGTCAGTCTTAGGTTTTTTGCACTGCGATGTACCGTGAAGTTCACCACACACAACGCAAACTGCGGGCAACTTACAATAGGCCTTAGTATGGCCAAATTCTTGGCAGTTTAGGCATTGAACGGGCCCTAAACGCTTATGAGGCTCCTCAACGGTAACCTTACGATGCAAAAGATACTTGAGGTTATAAATGGGATGCACTTCATTCTTTTTTAAGGCAATATCTCTAGGTTCCAATTCAACCCTAAACATGGGTTGAGGAATTTTTTCACGGTTCCTAATATTAACCACATTTTTAATTTTGAAGCCATTGTCCTCTAGGCCGGTTTTGACATCATTCGTATCCACAAAAGGGTCAATCCCCTTTATAACGACCTGAATACCTTTGGCACTTTTAAGCTGATATGTGTAAAACGATCTTTTCTCCTTCTCCAGGACATCAGACAACTTTCGGTATTCATTTTCACTGTTTACCTGGATTTTGGTTTCATTGATGCTGCCGTGCTTAACCGATGTTACATTAAAAGTGTCTTTGCCGATTGCAGTAATAAGTTGTTTTACCAACTCACTAGAGGTAGGCTCTCGCAAATATATTGGTGGTGGCTTAAAAGTTTTTTTGGGTATTGCTGGTTCATCGGTCTGAAGGATAGCAAACCTATTACTATCCATTGTCGTGGTGGTCTTATCATCTTTGGGTATTTTGGACTGAGATGACATTTGAGCGGATTTGGGGCTTCGCTGCCGTTTAACTACGGTTACATACCTATCCATACCCACTTGCGTTTTCGGTTTATCAACAATAGCTGGACTGGAAGATGGTTTGTCGTCTGTTATAACAATAATGTTTGGCGAGCACGAACGCGTGCGTTTTTTATCTCTTAGAGACAGGAGATTGTCCAATGATTTTTTCAATGATTCCTCTTCAGAAATCCAGAGGTTTTTTTTAGTGGAGCTAAGCTCTCTTTCAGAATTGCACCTACTGGGTACACTCATGCAATTTTTTGTTTATTTATATTTTTGTTGCTTTAAAAGTATATAAAAATAATTGTCACAAAGTTTTTATTTTGTATTAATTCACTCTTCACTTATTGCGGTTTTTTACTTATACCGTTATCTTTTCTTTTTTTTTTTGTAACACTCCGATCAAAAAACAAATACGTCCGTTCACTATCAAAGCTACACTCTGACTCATTTACAAAAGTTAAAACAAATTTTTTATAGAAAAAAGCATTATTAAAAAATGTTCAACAATTATTTCCTTTAACCATTGCAGTAAATAAACAAAAAAAAAAAAAAAACAAACAAACAAAACTTGAATGAAAGAAACAAGACAAATTAAAGGGTGAACTCACCGATTAGCGGAATTCATGCCATCTTTCATCATTCCACTTATTTTACGCTCCCCAGTACGAGTATAATCGCCCTTTCGAGAAGAAAATGAAAAATATAAAATAAATAAGTGTATTACTCTGGAATTAACATTTATAAATTTATAATACCTTTAAGGCATTCGTGCCGGCATACTGACGACTAATAATATCACCGTTGTTTGCCCACAAAACCATAAACGGTGTCTTCAATTGTTCGGGAATAGGTGAGTAAGGCGGCGACAAACCCAATTTTACTAGTTGCGATTCTAAAACAGCTTTACCTAAAGCAGTTTGCACTACATTTGTACGATCTAAACAATCCATACAATTAACACGAAATACTGATTTTTGATTGCAAATAACACCACGTTGATCACGCCAATGAAAGCCCATGGCACCAGCTTCTGGAGCCAATGCTTCAACCAGCGCAGAGACATTTTCAAAACGCATACCACGGCAATAGTCATGAAAATCAAAAGTAACATAAACCACACGATCATTATTGTATTTTAAAACATGTTTAGCATAAGCATCCCCAATAAGTTTTTCTTTGCCACTCTGTTCCACGAGACTGACAATACAAACGCCCTCGTAAATATCAAGTTCTTTGATAAAATGAGTTTCAAATGCTTCTTGAGTCTCCGATTCACCTGTAATTGGGATATACAAATTATTTTCCGTATTTCTGTTTTCTTTTTATAAAGTTGTACTTACCTCTATCCAATCTTGGTGGTGGCCTATATTTGTAACCTGGTTGTGACCAAAATATAGGCACCGAACCTCTTACTTGGGTAAATGCCAATTGATGGTGGCGGAATGACAGTATTTGTTCAGTTTCTACATAATTGGCACAATCTCCTTTATCATCAACTCCACGTCGCTTATAACGTGTACCAGCACGATGCCTAGATCGTCTGGAGACCAAAGCCAAAGTAAAACATTCGTTTCCTATAACACATGGCTCAACCTGAACGAAACCTTGTATAACAGGCAATATCCAGGTTTTGTCCTTTAAAAAAAAAAAAAAAAAAAAAAAAAAAAAAAAAAAAAAAAAAAAAAAAAAAAAAAAACATTGTTCAAATGGTTGATATAAACACCTGCTATACTCACATTTAGTGCTATTATATCCTTGATCATGTGCATATTCCAAAAGAATCTCTCATCTGGCGTTTGCTCATCTGTTGAGCCTACTGGCAAATGCCTTTGCAGATTGTTTGTAATATCATGATCAAAACAAAAATAAAAACTATCCGTATCATCAAATATTTTGTGCAACTCCTCCGTAATACGTTTACCAATTCGTGTGGGATCTTTTATGCCTACCGATGATTTTACTTGATTTGAAGCTAAAGCAGCCGCTTGTTGTGTTGTATTTTTAATCGTATTGCCAGCGCTCTTGACAGCGCCCCAAGTTTTATTCATCAACTGAGTGCCCTCAAAAAGTTTAGGTCTCGTTGTATTGGAATTGGAATTTGTGTTTGCATTTAAGGAGGAAGATGCTGAAGGGTTTCTTGAATGTGTTGGTGTAGTATTAGAGCTGCTGGCATGCCTGGAGCATGTGGGCAATACTGAGTCGGGTTCATCCAAACTTAAAATACAAATGGACTTAACTTTATAAACTAAATTTGGTGGATACAAAACACCAACAGGAATGGCGTCTTTCACTATTACTAAATGTGGCTCGTAGACATTTGGGAGAGATATTACACCAATTATGCCCTGTGTTATGCCAATACATTCTATATCGTCGACTGAAGAGAGATCCCAACCTTTAATATGAAAATAAAAATAATACATACATATATAGTTGAAATAAACAAAATTTTTAGCGAATGGTAATTTTTAAACAGCTGAGTTTACTAACATTTATTTTACTGGTCACTAGCATAGGGTGTTTTTATGGAGATATAGAACTTTAAAATTGAATAAAGCATAGGTTTTTTTTATTATTATTTTGTTCGATTCTTTTTACGTCATAATTTAACTACAATTGGCGGATTCAAATGGTGTCATATTACGTATAATGTCGTAATATTTTATGACAGCATAGAAATCTTGTTGTTGTGCTTCGGACAAACAAGTCATAAGGTAGCAGGGGTTTTCAAACTGTGGTTTTAGATTTGTCATAACTAAACCGTAAACTTATCAGCATACTAAATTGTGACAACGCGCTCACAGCAGTCTTACTTTTATCTTACTATTATTTAACGACTTATGGCTTTATGACCACCCTTTGAATACCGTCAATATGACTTCTGCGATATGACAAAGGTGTCACCCAAGCGGTTAGTCGTTTCGGTATTATCGGCGTAGACTAGCGAATTCACATGTCCCCACAGAAAATAGATACGCGTTCTACGGACAAAATACAAATCGAATATGAATTTCGATTCGGTTAGCGAAACAGCTCCGAGTTTTTGGGAAATTCCCAAAGTCGGCTTCAGAAAACGCCAAAATCCCCTCACTTTCTCAGAAGCAATACGGCAACTTCAATTTTCGCACTAATGCGAATGTCCGTTTATAGTTCAGATGCACGTTGCATGGCAAAAACGCGCACAGTATCTAAAAACCCGGTTCCAAACCGGTTAACAAAGTAGTTCCGAATTTGTTTGGGAGTTTCCTAAATCGGCTTCATGAATCCTAAAAATCCCCTTACTTCCCCGGAAGCAATACGGCAACTCCAATTTTCGCACTAAAGCAGCAACACTGTGTATACAGTTTTATAAACTTTTCTGACGCCTTTCTATGGATGTAATGGCCGAAAACTAAATTCTCTCTGTAATGTGTTATGCAATTCGCTGGGAAATCGATCACAAATGAACGTTCCTTGAACGATTAACGTGTTGTGTAAAAATATGTAGGTCCCTGAGCAATATTCCTAATCTCATCAGAGCAAAATCCATTGTAAAGGGTGACTAAAGAGCTGATGTTGATTTTAAATAAAACACAAATTATATTTGATATTTAATTATTTGATCTTGTTTAAGTAAATATTTCTTATTTTTGCAGCTAAAGATCGTTTTATTTTATATAAAAAATTTAACATGTTATTAACATATTAATTTACCTGACGATGGTAACAAATTGTTATCGAAATATTGAAAATAAATACTGTTAAATTTTTTATATAAAATAAAACGATCTTTAGCTGCAAAAATAAGAAATATTTATTTAAAACACAAATTATTTAGCAATTATTGTCATTTCTTTTCATTATGATAATACTGGTATGGTTCAATTGTGTATGGAACAAAACATCGGTCAAATGGCCGCCGCTACCTCGGCGAAATACCTCCATCCGATAGACCAAATTTTCGATGACGTTGAGTCACAATTGAGGTTATATGCCGTTAATCTGTCGAATTCAGCTCTTGAATTGTTGCTGTTTCAAATAACCCCAAGGAAAGAAGTCCAACGGTGTCAAATCACATGATTTTGGCGGCCGATTGACATCGCCACCACGTAAGATAACATGGCCGTTGAACCTGTTGCACAAAGAGCCATTGTTTCGTTAGCTTTATGTCAAGTGGCACCGTCTTGTTGAAACGACATATCGTTTACATCCACATCTTCCAGTTCGAGTCATAAAAAGTTCGTTATCATCTAACAATAGCGGACACCATTCCCAGTAACTGCCTAACCGGCCTCATTTTGGAAAAATGCGGCCCGATGATGCCGCCAGTTTAAAAACCGCACTCTTTGTGGTGCATGCGTATTTCGACAATCACTTTTGGATTATCATTCGCCACAATGCGGCAAGTCTGCTTATTGACGAATCCACTGAGGTGAAAATGAGCCCCATGATGATGATGATTTTCTTCGAAAATTGATCATCCACTGTTACCATTTATTGCCACCATTCTGACCATTGACGACGCTTGGAATGGTCAAAAGGCTTCAGTTCTTGAGTCAATTACACTTTTTAAGCGTGCAGATGCAAGTCTTTATGCATAATGTCCATCAATGACAGGTGCAATTGTTGGGCACGACGATGAGTTAACGTGGACGGCTCTTCAGCCACACTATCGCGAACGGCAGCAATATTTTCTGCAGAACTAGTGGTATGAACATGCAGTGGTGTTTTCACATTTCCTACAGATCCGGTTTGCTAAAACCTTTGCACGATTTTTCCGATTGTACACACATTTGGACGATTAAATTGACCGAAAAGTGCACGATATGCATTTTGACGCCCAATTTCATAATAAGCCTGAATAACTATAACGCGTTGCTCGATTGTGTATCTTTCCATGGTTCAAATTGAAATTTAGGTGTAGTCGAGTAAACCCAAAACAGCTTTTGGCACACTGGCTCAAATATGAATATTTTATTCCATTTTCGGTCGGATATAGGTGGTACGCGTTGAACCTAAAATCATCTGTGTCGTAGGACAGACTTTTTAATGGGAATTCAATATCAATTCATGCTTCAGCCTATTTGCCGAATTAGTTCTGTTGTATATCTATCCATAATAAAATGTCACTAACCAAACTAAACAAAACAAAAAAATTATCAGCTGTTAACTGGATTTCCAAATAAAGCAGTGTTGTCAACTCAAGGTTATGAACTTTTAAAAAATACCCAATACCAGCACATACGCGTAAATCTTATGTCTTCTTGCTACATAAACTTTCTTTTCATGTGTTTCTTTTTTTTTATCTTGGACCAGTACTCAGGGGATGACCCCTACATATGCAGTGCATTGTACCAGAACTAGGAAAATAGGTTGTGAGGAGGGGGAAAGAGGGAGTAGTGTTTGTGAACATTTGACTTGAACCTCCCAACGTTATAACGGACAGGAAACACGTCTGCAGGTAACTTATTCCAAAGACGAAGCGTACGGCTGAAAAACGAATTCTCTCTGTAATTCGTAGTACGATTCCCCGGGCAATCGACCACAAATGGATGAGCTCTCGACGATGAACGCGTGTTACGGAAAAATGTGCGAGTTTCGGGAACAAGATCCCTAATCTCGTCTGAGCAAAATCCATTGTAGTAGCGGTAGAACAGAGTAACACATTATGTTTTACGTTCTATTCATTTAAAGCACCAGACTTTAGCCACAATAGACATGTAAAACTACCACACAACAGCAGAATGTTGTACAAATATCTTTTAATTTTATATTTTTTGTTGCATTTGCAAACAATTTCTGACGTTACCAGGCATAGAAAGAACAAAATAACTATTTTAATTCAAAATGATAATTTCAAACCTAACCTAAACTTATCTTAAAAGCAAAATCTAGACTTCGATAGCAAGTTTATTCTCGAAAATCCAAATTAATTCAAATCAATTTATGAACTTAAAACAAAGATCTATGGCCTTATTCATAAAAAATATTTTATGTTTATTAAACTGTTATTTGACAAATTTCTATGGGAAATTTGTCAAATAACTGTTTAATAAACATACAATATTTTTTATGAATACGGCCGCTAATGTTTACAAAAAATAAACAGAACCAAACGATATGTCAACCATTTTAGTGATCGTTTGCTAAATACTTATTAAAAACATTTTAATTGCATATTATGTACTAATTTACTTCAATGTTGACAGTAAGTAAGTACATTTGTGTTACAAGGATGTATGGTATATACATTCTTGTAATTACATTACACATATTTGCAGCAATTTCTAATTCCTTTTGACACGCAAATTGTGAAATATTTAAAGGTTGCAAACAATTTAAAATCCCGTGTTTATGGATTTTACTTTTGCTGTCACTATTAAAACGTACAAACATTTTTTAAATGAAATATTGAACCAGATTTTGTGATCCTTTTTTATTTTGTTCTAGATAGTAAATTATTGAAATGAATTCAAATACAAAAATCTACTTTTTGCTTTCCTCATTCGTTTATATTGTAAAATGGAAAACAACAAAAAGCTCACAAACTACGTGCTGTTTGGCTGTAGTCGTCTGACATTTGCTGAACAACAAACTAATTCTTTTTTATGAATAAAGTTAAAAATATTTCAATGTACTCGTATGTACATATCAACATCAGGGTGTCCTCCAACACACGAAAGTGTTTTATGTTTATTATGAATAGATTCAAAAATATTTATTTATATGTATGCATGTTTTCTAAAGCGGTCTCTAGATCTCCCTGTTTAGATTTTTTACTAGTTGCATACATATACAAATTTTGGCGCATTAAGTGTTAAAAAACTGCTTACAGCTTTCAAAGTAAAATTTCTACTAGAAAAAAAAAAATCTTTGGAATTCGTGATAATATATTTGAAAGTTTCTATATAGATAGACTTTTCTCTATTGCCTTGAAAAAAAGATATTAATCAGTGCGACGAAAAACGACTAAAGCTAATTTATTTGTTGGGCGGAAAACATTTTAAATCAATATACATATCTGTTATACTCGTATATCTACATAAATACATACATACTAATGTATAAGGAATGATTATTATAATTCCCACTGAGCTAATTTTGCATCTAACTAATGATGTTTTTTATTAAAATAAACTAAATTCGAAACTATTTTATATATTATTATGTTAGTCGGCACATAGAACATAATTCTTTAGAATTTTTACTACATTCCGCAGAAAATAATTTAATAAAGCAATATTGTATAATTTAAAAAATATTTATAGCTTATTTGCACGTGATCAAAATGTTGTACACTTGAATTAAGATCTTCAACAAAATTACACTGAAAAGATAATTCAATCCATCCAATCAATCCCAAGCTGTGTCAAAAATGCGGTAAGTACGTATTACTTGATTCAAGTACAGATTATTCAAGCACTTACTTACTATATATTTACTCCCGAATACGTACTTAAAATAAGACGAAATTGAGATTCTGAGATCGAATCAATATTAAAATGCGAATGATTCAAGAATTTTTGAGTTGACTCAATCCCGAATCCGTACTTAAAAAGAACAACTGAGTCTATTATTATTTATCTACTAGCTTGTAATATTTATACACATAAAAAATATTGTTATTGTGTTTCCTACATTACATAGAAGTTATTCTAATCAACAGTAGACTTCGAATACTTTAAAAAAATTATTTCAAACATTTAACTATATATTCCATTATTTTAAATAAATTAATTCAAAAGGAAAAATGTTCAAATAATAAAACAAAAACAGGCTTTTATTCCAATCTTGCAGCCACGGTTGCCATATTTGACGATTTATCGTCATTTTGACGAGAAATCGTCCGAAATGGCACGTTGACGATTTAAGGACTGTTTTTGACGATTTTTGTATATCAAATTTTTACTTTCATATCCTTCAAGTAGCTTTGGTTTTACATCTAAATATATAAACGGTGGTAAAATAAATGTATACATAAATATGTATGTAACACTGAAACGCTATATGATATTTATTTGGGATACATATACATACATATGTATGTGGTCAAATCGGACAGTTCGGAGAAAATTTTTTTTTATTTGCTTTATTTTTATTGTATTGATGGCCCTATTGAACAGCACATTTAAGCGAATTTTCAGATTTTTTTGGCTTATGATTTCAGAGATATCGCGTTTTGAAAAGCCAAATTATGAGAAAACCGTGCCCGAATAAATACTCATAACTTTTCCAATATTAGTCCAAACAGAATAATTTTTTTTTGCATTGTTTTTCATTTTCTATCTACTATCTAATAAAAAATAGAAAAAAAATTGTGCACAGTGGGCTTGGATGCGATTTTCGGGATTTAATATTTTAAATAAATTTTTCTCACTGTTTGTACTCTTCGATTTTCCTAAAAATTTTTTGTATTTAACTTTGATTTTTGTCACATCTTTTAAGACCCGTTTGGTAGTGGAATTCGAATAACTACTATTTTTCCTGATTTATTAAAATTTTCTAAAAATATTTTTTTGGGTTAAGCCACTGTGCAAAAAATTTTCTAGGACTTCGTAGGATATATTTTAAATACTAATCCATATACGAGTATATTGTATATTGAGTGCTTCCAATTACAACAACGTTGAACCAAAATTTACTATAGTTATTTATGACATTTTTCTTACAAAACTATGGCGAGGTAAACTTTCAAATATAACAATATAATAATTTCCCTACCAAACATATAATTCAATAATTTTATCAACCATGTATTTTTTTCTACATGTACGTTTTGTTTCTTATTAAACTTTAGAATTTACCAATAAAATATGCCACAATAGCTTAATTTTCATGAAATAAGAAATACCAGCTGGACGTAATTCTGCATATTTGTTGAACTAAACTAGTTCGCACTCGCAAGTTGCGAGTGGAAGCTGGTATTAAATATTTTGTATATTAGGGAAAGTAATTTTTATTTTGTGCGAATAGTTAATGAAAATTTAGTTCTTTCGCCTAAATTAGAATAAAGTTAAAGGGGCTATCATGAATCAAAGTACTCGTAATTGAATGCATACTAATCTAAAATTTAACAAACATATTTTATTACATAATACATTTTATACAGAAAAAACAAATTCAAAACATTTTCCCAAAAATGTTGGTACACCTCCTGTCTCAAATAACTTAACTAACATTGTGTTTTATTATATCGTGTTAAATTTGCCATTTCACATTATTTGAAAACAATCTTCACATACGAGTACTGTACCACCTACTCTTAACTTGATGTTGACTTTTGACCTGTGTAGAAGTTTCTCGACTTTCAGAGGGTCAACTAAATGTACATATCGTATGCTAAACACTTTTAGTGTTTTTAATTACGAGGACGGGTCAATAAACCCGAGACTTTTTGAATTTCCCGTCTCTTAATTGAAATGATAGTATTGCTCCTGTCTATAGGCAGTTGGCTCTTGTCTAAATTTGAACCAGGTGCTCATCATCACAGATAATGTACTTGGCAAAAGAAAGAATTTAATACCCCATTTAAAACGAAGGAGTACCACCCAATTGATTTTTCGTCAAAAAGCGAACTAGTACGAATTTCAAAAAAAGCTGAGACCCGTATTTAATTAAATTCACTACAGATTAAAATAAGTTGATTTGGCATATTTATTACAAACAACCCCGAACAAAATATTCAAAAACCATTTTTTTTTAAAAGATTATCCCTAGAAAAAGGACATGGATTATCGTCCTTGGGCAAATTGAATATACAGTTGGACGCGCCTTAAAAATTCTTTCCTATGGTATCCATATCGTATATATTGGTAAGGAAGCGGATTCTCAACATGTTTTGTTAATTTAATAGACCCTTTTTCAAAATGGTCCAGCTCACGAGAGGTCAAAACTAGAGCGGAAATATTTTAGATGTCATCATAAAAATACCAATGTTCATTTTGAGGGTGGTACATCGAACACTTTTTTGGTGAGCCGCTCTAATGTACTTACATTTATTAATTGCAGAAAATGGTCATAAAAATAAACATTTGGAAGTTAGAAAGTTTGTATACGAATTTATTTATGTATAGATATATGCATGCATGTGTATTAATGTGTTTAAATTTTATATTCTTTTTGCAGATTTTTGCCCACGAGGGAAAATATGTGCTTCAATCTTTGTAGAGCATCAAGATTTTTCCAAATTTATGTTTTAATCTTTTTCTTAAAATATTAAGTAGAAAAAATATATTTAATAATTTACAAAAGTATTGTTTTAATTATAGAAGTTATGTGTATGGTAATCATATAATATTGTGACATTCAACACCAATACGATTGATCGTGATAATAGAATTTACCTTTTTTTTAAATATGGTCGAGAATGATAATATAATATTGTGGGACATGTCACAGTATTAGTCATTTATTTATTTATACCTATGGAGAATAACTCCTTACAGGCAGATACTATATATGTACACGCATATGAGTTAAAAAAAAATACAACAATCAATAAAAAATAGCTAATTACTGGAATTACAATAATCTATAAGCAATAGAAAAAATTGTTAATTACTGGAATTTAATACTAAGATTATACTACGCTTAACAAAATTTAAGTTCATCGAAAAGTCCATTACGTGGTACAGTTCATTAAAACAACAGCATAATCTACGAAAGCAATCTGCATTCGCATAATTCTGACGGTAATAAAGCACTGAAAAAGGTTGATATTGACGAAGACTACGCTGGGGAACTTCTAAATTTAGTTTGGACACCAGATACTCAGAGCAGATATTGCCGTTAATCAATTTGAAGGCAGAAATGGCATTTAACATTTTTCTGCGACTTGACAAGGAAGGCAACTTTATTTGTTGCAGTCTGAACTCATAGGATGGTAAGTTGGCTACAGTGTTCGGGTAGATATTACGTAGGATGAAAAGAAGGAATTGTTTTTGGATAGACCCAATTCGACCTCTATGTACATTATAAAAAGGGTCCCATATAATCGAGCCATATTCCAGTATTGGCCTGACTAAAGATGTATACAATTGCTTTACAACAGTGGAGTCAGCAAATTCTTTAGACCAGCGCTTTACAAAGGCAAGCGCACCCCTTGCTTTACTTGAGCAAAAGCTAATATGTTGTTGAATATAAGTTTTCTATCAAATAAAACACCCAGATCCAGAAATTCTTCAAGTGTGTCTAATACATGGCCCGAGCTTAAAATGCCCATGAGGGTTAGATTTTCTAGAGAAGTGCATATGGTTTTACTTGCTAAAATTTAATTTTAAAAGGTTATGCTTATGTATGGCGGCAATTCAAAGACGACAAAACCAAATTCTTCGTACGATTACTGCAGCTCCATGGTACGTAAGAAACTCACGAATTCACAAGGATCTGTGTGTTCCGCTGGTAACTGACGAGTTCTCTAAGTATGCCACAAGGTATATCAGTAAACTGGAACTTCACCCAAATCCTCTTGCACGCAACATACTTAATTTTGGCGGCCACTCTCGGTTGAGAAGAAGGGATACCCTGGCCACCATCAGAACGTTAAATAGGTGATTCTACCGATATTATTCGCGCAAAATGAAACTTTTTTGTCTAGCAGTGGCTGGACTTAAATAACTTTTACATATAGTATTAAGATTTGAATACTTATTGTTAGTTCATATTTTGAAGATTCAATAAATAAATGAATGACAAAAAAAAAAATGTATGGCGGCAAGCGGAGTTGGAAATTTGGTTTTTATTGAAATTATAATGACTACCTGAACGTTTTTCAAAACAAAATACCAGGCAGTGTGGAGAAATTGGGGTTGAAAAGATATTAGATTTTTCAACAGGAGAACGATCCCAAACATACGTACCATATAGTAAGAGAATGGCTGCTGCATCGCACTCCCAAAATAGTGGATCATCCTCTCCAATCACTGGACTTAAATCCAATTTAAAATTTGTGGCAACATTTGGACCGCAAAGTCCGAAAAAGGACAATTAGCAATAAGGGTATGCTGAAATCCGGTATAATGGAGGAATGGCAGATAGTTTCATCCGATATGAACAAAAAATTTTTATAATCGACGCACAAAAGACTAAATGCCATAATTAAGGTAAAAGGAAAATCAACTTAATACTAAATTGATTTTGTTTTAATTTTAAAATAGTTTGTACACTTCTTTTTGAAGCGTAAATAATGACATCTTCTTTATTTTTGTTGTAAATCTTTTGTTGTTGTAAATATTTTTTGCTGTTTTGTTTAGAATAAGGTAGAGAACTGAATATTGATTTAAAAATACCTAAATGTAAAATTTTATCATAAATATAAAGACTGAAATAAAAACAATATTTTAAGAAATTTTATTGTACACTTTATTCTGACGCTCACAATATAATTATTGAAACGTACACGTTGTTGACGACCAACAAGATATGATTTGAGCTAGTTTGAAGTAGTTTTAGAGAACCCCAAACCGTCAAGTTTTTCAAGTAAAAGAACGTGGTCAACACTGTCAAAGGCCTTAATGAAATCTGTATAGATAACATCAGTACTCTGACCTTTATAAAAACGGTCATTTATAGCTGAAGTAAGGTGTAATAGATTTGTAGTAGTTGAACGCCCTTTACAAAATCCATGCATGATACAAAGATTATAACTTTTACCAAATATATGGGTATATAGTATAATTTGGTTTTTGGCTGTACTAGGTTTTGTAAATAAATTTCGTAATGAAACCATATTGTGGTTGTGTTTAACCATATAATTTAGCAATAGTATTTTGCCCTTATAATATTTGCCCATTTTTTTTCTAAGTGTATAGGCCATCTCTTTTTTTCTCACACAAAATCCAAAAGCTGAGCAATAAAAGTAGATGTGTGTAAAGCGGCACTTAACCAGTCACGCACCAAGCCTCGCATCCATTAAGAAATACAGATAAGATTCATACCTTGAAAATGCATACTTTCGATCTTAGGTTATATGTATTTCAATATGCGATCTTATTTGGCTATGTAAATGCTTCTATCGATTTTTATTAATTTTATATTCCTGGCTCTTCCACCATCTTCTGTGATCGTAGTTTTCAAGTGTTCAAATTCTTCTACACACTTTGGGGCACTTATCTTAAAACCAACTTTATCCATTCTCATGCCAGATCATTTAATGTTACGTAACAACAAGAAAGAAAAACGCCTAACGACTAGAAAAATTTCCTTTCCACCACATTATTAATGAAAACATACAATATTATAATTTTTTGTCTTTACTGAAATCAATTGTGACTATTTAGAGTTCACTACGTAGTATGTACATAAACATGTATTTAACCAATCTAGTACATGTGCATGGCATCAAGGATAAAAAGTCTTCTAAAAAGTGGGTTATTATATTCTTCTGAAGAAAATATCGACATTTTAAAGTAGCAAACACAAACTGCAATATGATGATGGATTAAATACATACATACATATTAAATTTTGCTATCATAATTGATTTTTATATTTTTGCATTGTATTATTAAATTATATAGAATTTAGCTTATTTACTTTACTTTACTCTCATGACTTTTTATACATATGCATGAATATAGTTTTTAAATTTTTATCCTCATATACATACATACATATGTGTATGTACAAACGTAAGTACTCGTACATAATTATAAAACATTTTTATATTTCTTTGTAAAAAACGAAAGACATGAAATGGAACACATGCTGTTTGACTTAATGTTACTCCACTCAAACTTTGTAAAGGCATTTTGGCGCATGGAACATAACTGGCAGGTCTTGAGTCTCAAAATTTGTTTTTTTTTTATATTTTTTGATTTTAATTTTTGCCAGTAAAGAAGCCTTTCATGACTTTTTTTTTATTTTGCGCCAAAAAATTTTAAAGTTTCGCTTAATATTGGTTATAAATGGCTTGCTTATGGATGGTAACTATTTTTAGATGCTGAAAAGTTATCGAGCGATGTTTTGACTTATTATAAACATTTGTTTTTGAAAAAAAAATTAGAATTTTAACTTAAAAGTAAAAAACTCAATATTAAAATGATTTCATAAACAGAAAAACAGCCAGAATATTTCTATTCAACTGCGTTCAACTGCGATGGCGTATGTCGTGTGAGGCGCAATACAGGTGAAAGGCTCAAATCCCGATATTGTGAAAAACACTGTCAAGCATTGGGGTGGCAGTGTGATGGTGTGGACGTGTTTTTCAGGTCATGGTCTATGGCCGTTCCACAGAATTTCTACCAAAATGGACAGATTTGTGTATTGGTACATTTTAGAAAATAAGATATTGCCATATGCCGAGTGGAATATGCCACTTCGATGGGTGTTTCAACATGATAACGATGCGAAACACTCATCGAAGTTCCTGAAGGACTGGATAAAATCGAAAGGGATTCAAGTGCTTGATTGGCCGGCTCAATCTCCCGATTTGAACCCAATCGAAAATTTATTTTCCATATTGAAGAGGAATGTTGGATCGAAACGATTTTCCAATAGAGACGATTTATTTTTGTGCCTGGAGGATGAATGGATACGCATAGATCCAAAAATAATTGATAATTTAATCAAATCTATGCCGCGTCGGTGCGCCGCAGTAATAAAAAATAAGGGTTATTATACCAAATATTAAAAGTTTCTTAGGTTTTGCCCAATAAATTTTTGAGTATTTTTTGTTGTTGTACTAAAAGAACCGTTAGGTGAGAGATAATTACAAAAATTTTTTTTGTAATATTGTATGACACATTTGCTAATAAAACTGCATTAAAACATTGAATTGAAATATGTTCATTTAAATATAATTTTGACTACAAGCTAAAATCAAGCAGCGTTTCTTAGGTTTTGCCCAATACTGTATATCCGAGATATAGCCTAAACCAGTTTATTCACGAAAATGTCGCGTAAGCGAACTTAAAATTCTTTTTGTTTAAGAGCAGTTCTGATAATAAAATAAGGTTATATAAATATGGAAAATGAAAATTTCCGTTATCGGTCAATACAAGTGGACCGAGATATAGCATGAACCGATTTTTCCATTAGATTTTTTTTTTTCTGAAAAGTAATTCTCATTACAAAAGAAGGTTGCTAAAGTAGAAAATTCCGATATCGGTTCATATATACCCGAGATATAGCTTAAACAAACTTTTCCATGAAAATGTCCATGAAAGATTTCTTTTTTGGAATGGTCATTACAAGGCAAAAATATTTTTTGCCCAATATCGGTCCATATATTCAGCATATTCAGTTCAAATTTGTAATATATACTACACATATACATGACTATCGTGAAGGGTATTTTAGATTCGGCCCAGCCGAATATACCACACTCTTACTTGTTACATCTTTGTTTCATACCTGTTTTTGCAAATATGAGGTTGGTTTGTTATTGTAGATGAGTAAACGGTGCTGCTGATGATAGCTTTTATTTGATAAAAATAGTGACTAAAACGTTTGTTTGTTAAAAGTAGTCATGTTATATTTGAAACGCTATGTGTACTTTATTATTAAAAGACTTTTTGTTAGCATTTTTTGCTCTTTTTGTTAATAACAAATGCATAACTTTTTAAGGGTGAAGGCAATCAGAAAAAAATTACAAATATTAAAAGGGCAGCACTTTTTATCAGAAAAGAAAACACCATTAAAGAAAGCTCTCCTCCAGTTCTATGCAAATTTCTTTTTTTACCATTTCGTTTTTTAACTTTGCCTTAAAATGAACCCAGACTCTGCCATTCTTCGGGTGTACAAAATGGTGGACCAATATTATATAACAACCTGAAATATTGGCTCAACCCTGATCTGCAGTTCCTTCTCCAAATGTCCGAACTTCTCGAGCTCCGTGAGGACTAACTTCCATTGCTTCTACAACGGTGTCAAACTGTTGCTTATATAATAAATAATTGTTCAATTTGGCAATTTTAAAATACCGCTCCACTCAGTTTTTTTATTTTTCAATCCATTTCGCTTTCAAAAACCATACAGCAACTAAAGCTATGATTTCCAGATTTAGTTGCCATCTATAATACGATTTTAGCAACTGGCAACGCAGCTAAAGTTCAGATAATCGAGCCATAAATTCCTCTCCTTAACTTGATTGCTTTAAAACATTTTACAGCGTTAAGGACAGTATGCAACTTTTACTTCCATCTATTTTTATCTTTTCCTATTTTTCCATTTATATCCCAAAGGAAAAGTAATTGTGTATACTGGCATTGACAAATGTAGATTAAACTGATTATTTGATTTTCCCCACAATTTTTTATGTGACTAACAATTGCAACAAAAACAAATGTCATAAATTCCTCAGCAAAACAATTGTCAGTATATTAGTTTTTCTTTGTGCTCAAGGGCAAAAACTGTCCACTTATTTTATTAACCTACCACAGTTCAATATTAAAATTTGTTTGTTGCATACCAGAAATCTAAAACTTTACACATTAGGGTGACTGCTTATTGGAATTTTTCAAAAGCAAGGTTTCGAATGCTTAAATAGCACCGAAACCAGTTAGCCGGGTTTTTCGTTAGTTTACTAGTAGATGAACATGCGTATTATTGAATTTTTTCTCTCAATAATTGATAATATGTGTTCGAGCACATATTCGTGCGTTCCACACGTAAATATTTGATCTTGATTGGCAATCAGATTGCTCGTGTGCACTTGTACCAGAGATCTGCAGCAAGACGTCATTTTAACACTCGAGTACTAAAACCACTCGAATGCAGCGATCATAACGATTGCAAATAAACACAGTAATATTTTTACTGGCATATTTTTTTAATTAGAATCTAAGTAAGAGCAGAGAAGAGAGTAACTACTGGGTGGCCCAGAAAGAGGGAAGTGGTGTGAATTCCTTATAACTTTTTTATTATAATTTTTTTTTTCTTTTCTTTTCAGTATTTTGTAAAGAAGACTTGGATAATTTATAATGGAGCAATACACAATTGAACAACGTGCCCAAATTGTTGAAATTTACTTTTCAAATCAACGGTCCATTGTGTTGACTCAGCGTGCATACCGTCGTCAATTTAATGTGCGGGTTGCACCCTCTCAGTCAACAATAAACCGTCTGGTTGCAAATTTTCGAGAACAAGGAGCAGTAAGGAACCTTCCTGGTCCCGGCAGACACCGAACTGTCCACACGGCTGACAATATTCAAGTGGTACAGGAGAGTATTCGGGAGGATCCAGAAACATCAACCAGGAGACGTTCGTCACAACTGGGCCTCTCAAGGACGTCGCTGCAGCGAATTTTGCACACCATAGGATTGTTTCCATACAAAATTCAACTTGTCCAAGAATTGAAACCAACAGATTACCAGCAACGACTTGACTATGCAATTTATTTCCAGCAAAAAGCACAAGAGAATCCAAATTTTATTCATAACTTAATAATGAGTGACGAAGCCCATTTTCAATTAAATGGGTTCGTTAACAAGCAAAACTGTAGGATATGGGCTACGGAAAACCCGAGAGTACTTCATCAACGACAATTGCACCCAGTTAAGTGTACCGTTTGGTGCGGTGTTTCTTCAGAAAGGATCATTGGCCCATTTTTTTTTTTTTGAAAATGAACAAGGTGTCGCCATTTCCGTCAATGGTGATCGATATCGGGCCATGTTGCAAAATTTTGTAAGGCCAGCCGTGGAAAACCATCCGCAAATATGGTTCCAACAGGATGGAGCCACAGCGCACACTGCGAGGGCCACAATGACTCTTTTACGCGACATCTTTGGTGAAAGAATAATTTCTCGTAACAGCAATTTTAATTGGCCTCCGCGTTCCCCGGATTTAACCGCTCCAGACTGTTTTCTTTGGGGCTATTTAAAAGGAAAAGTTTATGTTAATAAGCCTAGGACTATTGAGGAGTTAAAAACCAATATTCGAGAAGAAATTAACAACATACCACCGGAAGTTTTGCGAAAGGTCATGGAAAATGTGTTGGAAAGAGCACATTTGTGCGAAGCAGAATATGGCCACCACTTGCGGGATATCATTTTTAATAACTAATCCAAAAATATTCCCCATAAATTTAATGTATTTAAAAAAAAAAATTAAAAAAATATCTGTTAAATAAAAAGTTATAAGCAATTCACACCACTTCGGTCTTTCTGGGCCACCCTGTACAATAACGCAGACAGTCAGAGCAAAGGTGTGTGTTTTTTCTGTTTTGACACTTGATACATGTTTGTATTCCAACTAAAAGAGTGTGTTGCTTCGAACAACTTGTAACAACACACATTCAGCGTAAATGCTTAGAATATTTTGTGTATATGCTTTTTAATAGCGGTGACTACCTTGAATCGTATTAGGAATCCATATTAAAGGATTTGAAAAAGTAATGCTACTAAAATTTAAAAATGTATACTTCTTTTTCATTTATACAGTAACGGCCTTAATCTTAACCCTTTTTGTCAATGCGTTATCTATATATAAATAGAATAACGAGTCGCTAACAAATTAGCGGGTTAAAGCTAGTATTTTATAAATTAGTGTTATTGGGTTATTTGCGTACTTTTCAAATTTTGGCAGCACTTGTGGCGGACTAATAACTCGAAGCGTAATTTGAAAAAAAAAACGGATGAAAAATAAAGTTTTTATTAAGGATTTTGTGGAACGACAATATTTTCATTTTCATTGCTCACACACAATATTCGGTGTAAATTCAAAAAATTTAAATTAAAATGACACAGAGGAGTGGCGTCTTTTTCTAGAACGAAGCAAGGTTAGTCTGAAAGCAGTCTTGCTTCATTAAGGGAATACGAAACCAACATATGAAGCAGTGAAAGAACTTCCCGATCTTATACATAATGACCAACATCAATGGAAAGTTTGCCATACTATCTGGATTGCAAGAGGGTAATGCGAAGTTTCCCTGTTTTCTATGCTTACGAAAGAATTTTTTTGAAACAAACGTAAAAAATATGCAAATTTTGAAGTGCCATGACTCAGCCTTTTCTTGTCCGATAAAAATTCGCATTATATCGACGGAAAAGGAATTCAATTACCTTTCCAACTATGTGCAACTTATCTCGATCAGAGGTTTTGGTTGTGCTCCACAAGGTTTGAGTGGGACCATACACCGAAAAACACAATAGTACCGTTATCTAAAAAACGATACTTACTCGTGTTCATGAAGTCCGAATTAACTTATCTAGGCATGTGGCGTTCTTGTTATTTTTTGGCTGTAAACCAGTGTTATTAATGTTATTCGAAATAGAATGATGTTGAGTTCGCTAATTGACAAAGTGTGGTTTGAAAAGACTGAACACATATTGAGACAATTTTTAAATAACCAACTATCTCTTTACAAAATACGGTAAAATTATATATTATACTAATATCTCGAAATAATATTCAGAAGCTAAATAATAATATTTCATGTCGTTTTTAATTTATAATTTGAATTTTTTATTATATATGTTATATAAATTGTATTGAAATACTAATTAATTAATAGCTATTTACTGTTCAAGTTTCCTTGATTTTTTCTTAATTTTATAATAATCCAAATTTTCTTGTGTACCTACATAAATAGTACATATTGAATTTAATTATACCTTTGTACTTGTCATGTATTCATATACTGACTGGAATATATTGGTTTTATAGTTTTGAGGCTTAATGTATAATAAATATTTTATTGTAATTTTTTAAACATTTTTTTATTGAAATGATGTAATTGGGAATAGTTATGCAAAATAACTCATTTATAAATAATTAAAATTTTAGCAGTTTGGAATTTTTTTGCATTAAAGCAGATTTAACTGCAAAATATTTTTGCATATGGCCACACTGGTATTAGTAACGAATGCACCACGATTTAAGGACATGGTAATCAGGAAAAATGATAAACATTTAAAACTGTTCATCATTTCCATATAAGATTCCATTAACAAACAAACTGAACCCTAGAGACTTCCTGTGAGATCATTCAAATGGTGTCAGAGGATGAAAACGTCTTGAACTGCATTTTTATGTGTGATTTAAATGGCAATGTTAACAAACAAAATTGTCGAATATGGAGTAATTCTAACCCAAAGACACTCTATCAGATGCAATTACATCCATTTCGCATCACAGTGTGGTGTGCAGTTTCTTCAAGGCTCATTGTCGGGCCTTACTGTTTCGAAGAAAACTTCTTACTGTTACGGTGAATGGAGGCCATTGCTTAAAGATGTTGAAAGAGTTTTTCTTTCCAGAATTCGCCAAAAGAGAATCCTTTTCAACTCTGTTTGGTTTCAATAAGATGAGCCAACTTGTCACATAGCCACGCCTGTTATGACAGAATTGGGGGAAAAATTCCCCAATAAACTGATTTCAAGAAACTCCACATTCCGTTGGCCACCTAGGTCTTCTGACCTCACTGCATCTGATTTTTCTTTTGCGGTTTTGCAAACAAGAAGTTTATAAAAGTAAACTCAACCAATTTGGAAGATTTAAGGCAATCCATTCGAATAGTAATTGATACAATTCCCGCTGCAAAACTTAACGTAGTAATGAATAACTTTTGGGAAGATGTGGCACACATCGAGGGTGGAGGCCATTTGAATTCAATTATTTTCAAAACTTCATGAATTACTTTAATAAAAATGTATTATTTTTCAAATAAATTACTAAAAAATAAATTACAAAAATTTTACAAAAAATTATTTGAGTTTCTTAATGTAGCAAAATTGATCAGCCACCCTGTAGAACAAAATTATTCCTCCACTTAATAAAAAAAATCAATTACATTAACCAGGTCAAGCATGTGAATATTACAAGCTTATAACTACTGAAAATAAAAATTTGGCTGTAGAGAAAAGATAAATTAAAAGGTTCATTAATTTGATTTTATTATTTCGATTGACGAAAACATAAAAAACAACACGTATTCAATGACGCCCCTTCACTTAAACCTCAGGGGAAAAATTATTTGTAATAAAATTTCGAAATACAAATACGGAAGATAAATACTTGGCATTACATGAATAATATATATTAATTATTTCATATATTAATTATTTCAATTAAGCTGACCAATTCAGCATCTGAAACTTTTACTCTACTAATATTTTATACTTTTTTTGACTTCTTCATTTATATCGTCATCTAAAATGTAAAATAACGTAGCATGGCTTTTCATAAGTTACAGGACTTATAATAAGTTACAAGACCCTTCAGGACCGTAGTCCTGAAGGGTATGTTCCCCGGCAAAGGAAACATACCTTGGAGGCAGTTCTGACAAGACATTATCACATGCATGGAAGTTAAATCTTCCATTTAATTAATTTTGTAGTAGTTGTAGGGATGAGGACGAGGAAGAGGGTGTTGAGCACTTCCTTTGTCGGCGCCCGGCTCTCTGTTCTATGAGAGGGCTGTATCTAAGCAGGCCGATGCTGCACGGGTTAGCAGATATATCGTTATCCGGCTCTCGGGTTGGTTTAGATCTGAACCTTCGGGGGAAATGTAAGTCTCATAGGCTGCACTCTTTCGTCAGGCCACAGAACGGGACCAAAAAAGGACCCTTTTAGGCTGGTTTCATGAAACTGGCGGCCTATACAACCTAACCTAACCTAAAGCCAATATAGAAAGCAAAAGTTATTTATGACAAAATATATTTATATTATTCAAACAACAATTTCGGAAAATAGTAAAACGTTAACAAATTGGGGCAGTTTCAGAACATGCTGAAAAGCGTTTTTCAAACTAAATGATTATTGCATCTTTCAAAATAATGTTTTCAAAGAATATGTAGTCCAACTGTTATACCTATATTTTTTACTTTTAGTGAACATAATTTTTCACTCACACACTTATGAAAATACTTCAATTACGACCATATTTGCACGAGTAATTAAAACAGAAACAATAATATAACATTAATTTATTGAATTTTTGTTGAACTTTATAATTTTTAAATTAGATTTTTGGTTTGTACATTTGTACAACGGGTAATTCAAAAAACTTGAAAAAGCTTGAAATAACCCGTTGTACAAATGTACAAAAAAAAAAAAAAAATAATATAACATTATTCATACATGTATGTATATTAAAATCACGGTTAACTGCCTTGAAAACCCGGGTTTATTCGATATTCGAAAAACAGAAATTTTTAAAATCCCGGTTTTAGTACAACTAAAAACCTCCAATACAAAACGCTCAAATAATAACTGTTCGAGCACCCTAGAGCCAGCATAGCCCACTATACTTCCAGCATGATTGAGAAGATACGATCTAGGTGGCTAGTTAGCAAGTCCTATACGCAAATTTAACTGCTGACCAAAATTGATTTTTAATAATGCCATTGATTTGCGCGCAATTTGTAGTGAATCACAAATTAAAAACTAAAGTGAGTTCTAAAAAATTTCGGGTATAACCATTTTTTGTATTGCAAAAACGTTATTTTATACGAGTAGAGATTCAAAAACAATATGAATACATTTATATATGTACTCGTATGTTTGTACATGCATACTAAGTCTGCATTTAGACATGAAAATTTAAGCTGGATTCACCCATTGTTTCCGAACAAAATTTTTGTCCGGACAAAATTTTTTTTATATGTAGTTTGACGTCTCTCTTCTTAAGAGAGAGAAAGTATGTTTTACGAACAACTCCCAACTTGAATTGGTTTAATTTTATATTTTGTCCGGACAAAATTGAAATAAGATGCCAATAGGATACATTTTTTCTTACAAAATTGTATTGAGTTGCCCCATCGAATAAAAAATTTACATAGTAATTAAATATTCGTATTATTTGATCTTGTTTATATATTTTTTTCCTAAATTTGCCAGCTAAAGATCTTTATAGTAATTTTATTCTGATGAAATTTCAATAGTGGCTGGCATTTGATATATGTATATACATAGTTTTAATAGTTATTAAAAAATAAGTAATAATTTTAATATGGAAATAAATGAACTGTTTGCCCAAAAACTTATTGAAGAAATGAAAAAGCCAGGAAGAGAGTATATGTGCGATATAATGTGTAAAACATTTTTTTGCAATGGGTGAATCGTGTTGCAGAAAACTCTCAGTAAAAAAATTTTTGTCCGGACAAAAATTTTGTTCGGAAACAATGGGTGAATCCAGCTTTATTTCATTTGTGCAGCAAAGAGATACTCTGTACAGTGCGCGATCCAAAGAATCTCTGGACCGAATAAAAAAACAGAGAGGCTTTTAATGAAATAAAAAAAATATTTTGGTGTGACTGTAGCAAGACAACTTTAATACAGTAGTGGTATAAGCACAGCTGACTTTCGTTTCCTTTGCGTAAATTTGTCAAAAACACATGGACTTTCTTGCTTTTTCAAACAAAATTTTGACAATTGTTCGTAAATTCTACCAAAATAAAGCAAGTAATAATGGAATGTGAGTCCGAAAGAAAAGCCAAAAGAGAATTTTAAATGTTTTTCTCCCAAATGTTCGCTCCATTAAAATCAGGCTTATAAGTATGTAAATATATAAGCTGCATTAGTTTTTTTCAAATATTTTGTTAGTATGCATACTCGTTTATATATGAAAAATATTTCTTTTAAATAATGCAGCAATATGAAACAGAATGTTTAAAAACGTCCTGGGAATTTCTGCTTTAAAAACAAACAAGCAAACGTTGCGTTTTATTTACTTTAAAGTTTAAGTCTCAAATGACTCAATATACGTATTTATTTTGGATAAGTGCCAACAAATCAATATTTTACAATACTTATATACATATTTTCTTATCTTATGAATTTGCAATTAACTTAGAATTTGCATTAGTTTTATTGAAATATTTTAAAAAGGTTTATATCGATAATTTTTTTTTAGTTGTTCATGTGCAAAAAATGTTTATATTTGATTCAACGTGTCGGAAAGTTTCTATGAAGTACATACATACATACATACATATATGAGAAAAGTTCAGTAGATAAATTTTAGTTGAAAGAAAAGTGAGGAAGTAACAATAAGGGAAAATACTTAAAATAAAAGTGAACGTATGCCCCCAGCATTTTTCCGTACTTCACTTTGCAGCTTTTGATACGAATGAATAATAGATCCTTTAAAAAGGATTTGTTTCCAACAATACAATTTTTATTAAGCCCGTTTAATGTTTGTCCTTTGGATATTTCATTATTTAACGATGTGAATGAGTATTTTGCTTGAATTTAATAAAAACTATAATATTTCCGTTTAGCAAAGCTGTGCAGATGTTACCAATGCTCGTAGCAATGTGCATGTAAAAAAGTGTAGATGTAAAAACTGTAGGTGTAATAATATTAAATTTAATCGAAAGATATTCGAAAATGACACTATTACGTCTAAATATGAATCATTTAAATTTTTTGCTTTCAGATGATATAAAGTAAACTGCCGTTTTCGATGAGCTTTAATAATGGAAAATGCGAAAAAATAAAAATTGTTTGCAACCAATTATGAGTTGAATATACTGTTTAAATTAGCATAATGAATTTCTTTTTTTATGGATATTATACAATAATTGTATATCTTATGAATTTTTGAAATTTTATATAACTAATATTATTATTCAATTGAATTTAATGAATTTTTACTTTTCTACACAATATACTTTTGTAAACTGCGTTATCTAAATCGAACGTAATGTTATGAACATTGTAGTACAATGTAATTTAACATAAGTTGTTTAATGTCAAATTGACTAAAAGGCTTCGCGGCATTAAATTAAAAAACAAATAAAGCATTAAACACATAGACTACAGCAGACTACACGACTTCACAACAGCAAATGCTGCAAACGGCAATTGTAGTCATGCAGGGCACAACTGAATTATTTTGAACACGGCAGCAACATAAATTCATATTCAAAAAATTATATTTCAGTGTGGCCACCTAAGAGTTTTTAGCTTTACAAAATTTGTTAATTTACAGAACAAGATCTGTTTATATCAAACTTTCATGAATAAGTTTTTGTGGCTAACAAATAAAGTCTTAAAATGATAAAAAGGTTAACTTAAACTAAAAAAGTTTTCGTTTACTACGATTAATTCAGATTATATTGGTCTTCAAAGTTTAAAATATAATTGGATATAACTTCTGATCTATAATGAGAACAGTGTTAAAGAAATGAAACTTTACGACAATTTATCGAATTTTTAAAACGGAGACCAAAACTCTCTTAAAATTTTTTATAAAAAATGTGGAATTAAAACTACTTGTACGCGATGTAAAATCAACTGGTGTATACATATGTATCTAATCACATCCTACTTATTTAATAAAATTAAGGTTTCTTGTTTTGAGTATGTATGCGTATATTTAACAATAGTACAAATATTTATTAATTTATTTAAAACACCATTTAAGTTTTATTGTTATTTTATGTTATATTAGAAAATAAAATATTTCCGAGAGCTAAATTGTTTTTATACTCATTGGCCACACTGTTTTTATTTTGTAGTCAAGAAAAATAGAAATTAGTTTAATTCGACTGCGGCAAAAAAATTTGAATGGACAACAACCTGCAGTCGTGTCGTCTGGCTGTTGTCAAAATAAATGTTCGCATTTAAATGCATGTATTTTATATTTGACATATTGAAGCCGGTTGTTTGCGGGCTTCAATGTGTTTATTGCTTAACACTTTAAATTCAACACACCAACGGTAAGCATCTTTTTATTTATTTGGTTCTTTCCCAACGAACAGAATTTTTCTTAGCAAATTTCTTTGTTACTTTTTTCATATTTCAACCGCATCCTTATAATTTCTCAAATCCTTGAGAAATTAGAAGCAAAAGGGATTTATTCACAGGATAATAAATCCCTCATCTCCCAATTTTATTCATATACATTAAGCTTTTTATTAACCTTTGTTTGGTATGTAGAGTGCTTGTAACAACTTTTTTTAAATTTAATTTACGTTATTTTGATTTTTATTTTAGTTAATAGTCAGTCACAACAGGACCAACTTGGACCCAAGTGGGCTGGCTGCTTGTTAAACCTAATCTAACCTAAGTTAATAGTCAATACTAAATTAGGATTTATTTTCAGTTTAAAATAGCTTAATAATAATTTGACTCCTAAAACACAGACAACAGAAATAAATGTTAATGAATACTTTAACAAGTTTTTGACTTTATACGATTAAAAAAGTTTTACATTCAAATATATTCAAATCAAGCGACTTAGTTAAGCAAAACCACATCAAAATAAGTCCACATATTTTTGGAATATGGCCATTTTATACGGACGAAAACAAATTTAATATTTACGATGACGAAGAAAAAATTACGCCGTAAAAATGTATACACTAGTTTTAAACGCATGAAGGATCAGTGCTAGCTGAGACTGTATGAATGCGAAGGAGGCTTGAAATTTACATGTAATGGAAGGAGCAATGAATCAAAAAATGAATCGATATATTATGAGTTAGGCTTCAGGTCGGCGTCGCAGCTAGCTAAATGTTGCATGCCCATGGGATCACTAAACCTTTTGGTTTTTGCAAAAAACTATAAAATAGGTTGGTAATCTTAATTAGTCTTGAAGCAGTATTCTTCTACGCTTACGCGTCTATTAGCATGTATAATATTGGTGAGTTAAAAAAGGGTGCCACAAATAAAGTAATGGAAGTTATGTTTAACTACCATTTTGAGAGCTATTTAGAGCCGCATAAATTGCTTTTTGGCCGTCAATACGAATTTCGTAGGGGTTGCTCAACTGAAGATCCTTTGGCATGTCTCTCAGAGAGATCCATCAATTCGGTGAATATAGAATGCAGGCTCCAGATATATCAAATGCATTTGATAAAGTGTAGCATGGTGCATTACTATCAAAACTTGCTGCTTTGGTGTCGATTTTACTCGTTTCATATCAAACTTTCTCAGAGCCCGCACAATACGAGTTGTTTTAGATTAATTCATGACTAATGAATAATTTAAGGGGCATCCATTGCCCCGAACGGACTATTCTGTTTATTTACATATCCACCCAAATGAAAATGTGCCTCGACACTCATTATGATTTGATCATGAAAATCGATGATTGATTTTGATAAAATTTTTCAAGGACCAAAACACGTTGGTTTATATTTGGCATATATTTCCATAATAAATTTGCTACGTGTCAGGACTCAAGGGACCCAAGTGAGCTGGAGATACTAAGTTATTTTCGAGAATCCAGCGGCTTACCTACCTATTTCACGGCTGCCAAATATGAGAGCTTTCAAGACCAAAACGGCGGTAAAACAAAGTAGTATACCCTGTGCAGTGTGGTATTCGCTAGACTAAACTCAATTTTCACATGTCTAAAGAAGAATTCAAATGTCACGGTTTATTGAAACGGTGTAAAATGTACTTCACTGCATCCAATTTCCATACAGTTTATACCACCTTTATCCGACCGAAAATGGAATAGTACTCTTACGTTTAGCCCTGAAAGACTATTTTGACCGACCGTGTGCAAGAGTGAGCGAAAATACTTGTCGGTGATGGTAGGGTATCTAACTCGATTGATTCAGTGGAGCATCGCCGCAGTATGGGGTGTGTTAATCTGTTTTATCGCTACTACAACGAATTTTGCTCTGACGAGATTAGGGATCTCGGTCCAGAAACGCAACATGCTTTCTTCGTTAAGGGCTCATCAATTTGTAGTCAATCCCCGAGCGAATCGCACATCACAATACATAAAAAGTGCGTTAGTTTCATCTGTAGAACAAGTTGCCTGCAGACATGCTTATTATAGTATATTTCACTATTAGAGAAATGACTGGAACTTTGGAAAATCGAGGTTAATGAACAAAAATGTACTCGTGTTACATTCATACTGCGTAAAAAATCACGTTCGCATATCCAAGTTAACAACTCACCTGTTCCGCAGCACAATGAAGTCAAATACATTGGTAATCACCTCGACCGTAGGCTGACGTGGAAGTCTCACATTGATGTGAAAGTCACTTGAAATTGAAAGCAGTGCAACTAAATTGGCTTATGGGCAGAAATTCTACATTGAAATTAGACTGCAAACTTTTGTTATACAATGCAATTCTAAAGCCTATATGGTGCTATGAAATTCAAATATTTTACATTGCATCAACGTCAAACATTGAAAAAAATTCAAAGGTGAGAAAACAAAATTCTTCTAACGATTACTGCAGCTCCATGGTACACAAAAGACTCACGAATTGACATGGACTTGTATGTTCCGTTAGTAAAAGACGAATTTTCAAAACATGCGACAAGGTATAGCAGTGAGCTGGAACTTCACCCAAGTCCTCTTGCACGCAACGTACTTAATTTTAGAGGTTACAAAAATAGTTTTCGCAAAATAAAACTTTTCGTCTAGCATTCGCTGGAGTTATTTTATATTTTTGAGTTTAGAATTAAGATTTGAATACTTATTGTTAGTTCTAATTGTAAAGATTCAATAAATAAATAAAGGCTAAAAAATGTATACATATATTGTATATGTATGTATGCACATATGTACACCCTTAATTTAAATTACATACATACGTACATATAACTAGCACAAAGAGAATGCATATCAAGATTTGTCTTTTTTATTTATGCTTAAAAATTATAAACACATCTACAAAAGTTTGACAAACGTACATACGAGTATTCTGCAGTTCACAGCCCCCTCCTAGATAATCGACCTGAGCAGGAAAAAATAATAATACAAAAGTAGCAAATTATACACATTTAATTTTGCAGAGAAAGAGGGGCAAGGATGTTTTAACACACATACTCGTATAAATAAACAAAAGAATATAAAAGCTGGTCCCATGCAAACAAAAGTTTACAATTTATGTACCGTGTTGCCATTGGGAGAAGATTTATTTTATATCTAAGGTTTCGGATATCAAAAACTTTCAAAATACGTACATACTTTCAAAACACATACTTATATAAGTATGTATATTAGAACTTTTATTTCAACTAATTACTTTAATAAAATTGCTTTAAAAATTAATAAACGAAGTAACATTACTTATGTTCTTTTATGAACATTTATCTAAATGTGCCAGTCTTGTGTGGTGTTTAGATTTTAAGAAATAAGTTTGCAAATGCTTAAATTTTGGTTTAACAAGAAAAATTATTAAAAATTTTGGCAGGTAAATGTTTAATGTAACTAAATAAGAATCAAAAGTGGGTCAACACCAGTAGTGTGTCTTGCTTTTTAATATAATGAAATTATATTATACATATCGATTTTACTTAAAATAACAAAAATGAATAAATCATTATTTATAACGTTATAATAGGAAAAAAAGCTGCAATTAAATATAAAATCCTTTTTTATACTTTACAACAATATAATATATGACCAAAAGTGAGTGTACGTCCATGTATAAACTAAATGTATGTGCAGTCTTATTTCACGGACGTTTGTCATTAAATTCATATCTATGCAAAGAGCGTCGTATTGTGCTATCAGTAACTGCTTTATCACTAACTGTGCTATCACTAACTCTGTAGTGATGTCCTTGGCAATTTGTACCATACTAGAACGCGGTTTATTTTTAACCAAGGCATCAATCCTTCTTTCCTCTCTTTCAGTTAACAGCTTTGGACGATATCTTCGCTTAAAATTAACGTTCTTATCTTTATTCACGGCTTTTAGAAAACTTTACTGGCACCTCCACAACGGATGTTGATAATCAATTAACTAAAACAATTACTTTTTGTATTTTTTAATAAAATTCATCCTAAATATAGCTGTAAATCTACCGGTCCTAGCGAAAAGTTAACTGAGAAAGAAACTGTTTACTCACTTATGAAGCGTAATTTTTGACAATTTGAGTTAAAAGTTATTAAAAAATTGTTTGTCTTTTTGTACATTTTAGTTACTGGTTAAATGAGCATATAGTAGTCTTAGTTTTGTAGTTACTAAGATTATTCTAGTGCTAATGCTAGCAATGTAATGAAACGAAATATAAAACTATCACTGATGTTGACTAACTTTTGATGCTCATAGTATATTCAACAATGTACACACATCCGTGTGTGCAGTAGCTCCCCGATAAATGAGCCTCAAGAAAATTAGTTAGTAAATATTTCATCAAATTAAGAATTTCCATAAATAAAAACATATATGTATATAATGATATAAAACACATTATGATGTCAAAGCTTAAATTTTTTCCCACGCCTAAATTAAACGGTAATTAATTTTTATTAAAATAATAATGTTCTTTATGCAAGCCATTATTGTTGGTAACCCTTTGCACGTTATTGGACATGTTGTAAACAGATTTTTCATAGCAACTAGAATACTGTCGTTCCACTTGACCCGAAAATCACTTTAAACATTTCCTTTTTTTTTTGCTAATATAGTTTGCAGTTTCTGCATAGAGCTAATTTCCGGACCCCGCGGCAATTTCCATAGTATGTGGCCAATTATATAAAAATCATGACCGTAGAATCTCTGCCTTCCGTTTTTAATCATTGTCCTGATGAAAATTGTAATATTCACCAATCCAAACGTATTTCTTATAAAGAGGCAATTGTTGTTTTTTTATATGTTCAGTAATAGGTATTTTTGATTTATATCATAAAAATAACTGAACCAGACGCTGATAGTGAAGCTATTTCATAGTCGCTACAAAACTCATCAGCACCTATGTCTTAGGATCATGATAAACGTGTTTCTTTTCACTACTTTTCTATGTCAATTTTTAATTGATCGCAATGCATTTTTTATTCCCTTTTGTTGTTTGGAAAGTATTTGCTGCCAATGTATTTAACTGTATGTACTCCAGAAATTCTACTAAACTTTAATTAATCATTGTTGTTTGTTATAGGTACATTTTCTTAAATTAGTTTTGTTTTCTTAATTAATTAATTAATTTATTAAAGAAGGAAACAGTACACATTTTTAGACATTTTTTGTGCCCGATGTAAAGCTTTCGATTAAAATAAACGGCAACGCTGATCACGTATGTAGGCCTCGGTGGGAGAACAGAAGTGAATTGTGAAACCAATATTATTCAAATATAACATTTAAGTAATCAATTTTAAAAAACTAATTAAGACCGAATAGTCTGAAACTGTATTACTCCTTTTAAATCATTTTCTACTAAAATTAAAGCATTTATTTATGCATGTATTAGTGCACATCTTCAGCCAATTCAAAAATGTATTTCTGACTCATTACAACTGCATATTTACAAATAAACAAGGAAATCACGATTCAATTTGTGGTTTGTACTTACATACATAAAATTTGATTTGATTATTCTTTTTTTGTTAGTTTATAAATTGCATGTCATCTTTTTTATATGATATTATTGGATTTCATTCATCATTTTACATACTGAAGAATGTATAACATTGTACTTTTCCGTTTACCTGCTTTAATTGTAAATTCCGATGTTGTTCGATTCCACCATAAACTTTTCTCACGCTTGACAAATATATAAAAACTTTCTGTTTGGAATACTTCCATTTTCGTTGTGTAATCACTTAATATATAATTTTATATAAAAAAAAAACTATTAATTATCTTTTTTTATAAGTTTAGTAACACTTCTTTTGCATATCCTTTTCCACAACTTCCTTACACTACGAATGACATTTTGCGAATAAAAAACAATAAAATTCTCACAATTTTTTTCAATGAGTAAACATAGGAAAGTTACCAGATATAACAAAATAGTAAAAGATTGAAACCCAACGTTTTACGTGTGCTACCTGTACAAAATGTTTTGCTATGTATATGATATCGTAATATGTAAGAATAAATATTATATTGCAATAATAAATATTATATAAATATATATTATATTACATTATGTACTGGTACAAATAAAAAACCTTTCATTCCTGCAGGTTTTTTTTTTAGGACCATTACTCAGGGGATGACCCCTACATATGCAGTGCATTGTACCAGAACTAGGAAAATAGGTTTTGAGGAGGGGGAAAGAGGGAGTAGTGTTTGTGAATATTTAACTTGAACTTTCCAACGTTATAACAGACAGGAAACACGTCTGCAGGCAACTTGTTCCTCCTACGAAGCGTACGGTTGAAAAACGAATTCTCTCTGCAATGCGTAATACGATTCCCCGGGCAATCCACCACAAATGGATGAGCTCTGGACGATGTGTTTTGACGGATATTATTAGAGCATTTTTCTTTTTAAATTCTCAGCAAAATATTTGGATTGTTGGGATATAAAGTTGAATGTTTGAGAATATCTTTCAAAAATTTCCAAAGTCTCCCTATGAAATGTCGACATATAGATAGCTGGGAAACATAGAAAACAAGCTATTTATAATTTTTTATTGGTATAAATGTTAAAAGCTTAAATAGCGAATAAAAAACTGAATTGTATTAATATTTTTAGTTATATGCCGAAAACATTATATAAAAACACAAAAATAAATAAACATCTATAACTTATTTGGAATACAAATTTATTATTTATATTGTGAAAAATTTATGTACATAATAAAATTCTCCTGCAATATTGCTATGCTAAAACTTTGGCAGCACAGACATTAAAAGCACATGTAGTATAAAGGCGTACAATGCTTGTCTTCGACGATATTTTGAAAATGAACTTGTACTTACATGTGAAAAAAAACCGTGCAAATTGCAAATGTTTTTATTATATTTTTCGATGTATTTGTACATATACTTGCACGTGTAAACGTCTTTTACAATTTTATTATCCTCTGGCAACACTAAAAATGTAAGAGATTTTTGCCAACTGTTCGTTAGGGGAATGGAACAGAATATTTGTTTACCAGTACAGCTGATAACCTTTTTCGTTTTAAGGCAACAAAATAAATTAAATTTTTTTTCCACATCGCATAAATATTGAATAAATTAGGTGGGTTTAAATTCAATGGCATTACAGTATTTACATAAGTTTACACAAATAGCAAAAAGTTTTACCCACAATGCGGTTTTGCGCTCATGTACTGTTGAGAAAAATTACCAAAAACAAAGTGGCGAGCACAGTTGTTATGGAACTAGCCACCAAAATGCCAAAAGTAACGGAAACCGCCGACAATGCAAACAAACTGAATGGAACTCGACAGCTATTTGCAGTGCAGCTCTAGCTGGTGTAGTTACTTTTTGGTGGCTGAAAGAGAAATCATGTGTAAAAATTTTGCCTGCTGTAGAAGCTAAGACTTTGCCAGATCTGGCTGGAAGACGGAAGAAATATAATTTCATTGCCGATGTCGTCGACGTTTGTGCCAATTCTGTGGTTTATATCGAAATAAAGGATACTAGACGCTTTGATTATTTTTCTGGCCAACCTGTTACCGCATCAAACGGTTCTGGTTTTATAATAGAATCAAATGGTACTATACTTACAAACGCTCACGTTGTCATTAATAAACCCCACACCATGGTTCAGGTAAGGCTGCATGACGGCAGAGTATTTCCCGCCGTTATCGAAGATGTTGATTCCTCTTCAGATTTGGCGATTATTCGCATAAATTGTGCAGACTTGCCAGTAATGCGTTTGGGTGAAAGCTCTACACTTAGGTCGGGTGAATGGGTCGTGGCTTTAGGTAGCCCTTTGGCTTTAAGTAATACCGTTACCGCTGGTGTCATTAGTTCAACGCAAAGACCTTCACAGGAATTAGGTTTAAGAAACCAGGATATAAATTATTTACAAACGGATGCTGCCATTACTTTTGGAAACTCAGGCGGTCCGTTAGTAAATCTAGATGGCGAGGCCATAGGTGTAAATTCAATGAAAGTAACTGCAGGCATCAGCTTTGCCATACCAATCGATTATGTCAAATTGTTTTTGAAAAAGGTATTGGAACGCAGAAAACAGGGCAAGACCGGCAAACCAACACAACAAGCCAAACGATATATGGGTATAACAATGTTAACACTAACCACTGAAATTCTGAATGAATTGAAGAATCGTTCTGAAAGTCTGCCATCTAATTTGACGCATGGCGTTCTTGTTTGGAAAGTTATTATAGGCTCACCAGCTCACATGTAAGTTTATTGCTTCAGTATGAACTACTATTACTATGTAAATCTTCTTACTTTTTAGTGGAGGCTTAAGTCCTGGCGATATTGTTACCCACATAAACAAAAAAGAAATCAAAACTTCGGACGATGTTTACGAAGTGTTAGGTGATAACTCCAAAACTTTAGATATTACTATATTTCGAGGACAAAAGCGCTTAACTTTGCGAATTACACCAGAGGACCCTTAAATAATATGACGTCATATTTCGGCTATAATTTTGTATCCTGTTTTGCCTGTTCCTACAGTTTTAATTTCAAATGCACTGCCAAATAGTGTCTTTCAAGGCTCATTTTAGGTTATGTATACATTCGTGGTACTGTTAGGAAGGAATCTGATATTAATTTTTAGTGAACAATAAACGATAAATTTGTGTTGTTTTTATATATTGGCCAATTCTTTATGTTACGTACTTTGCACCATTTCTGCTTTAGCTTGTAAGGCCTAATATTTTTTATTTAGTGAAACAATAATTAGAACGCTGTTTTAATTATAAAAATATTGGGTCTTACAAGCTAAACCAGAAATGAAGCAAAAATCAAATTAAAAAAAAATAAATAATTAAAAAAAAAAAGACGACAGAAGCTATCCAAGTCAAAACCAAAGTTTTGCCAAATTTGTTAAGTTTGGTCGAAGAAAATTTATTTACAAAAATTAATAGATATGTTCAAAAAGAAATAAAAGCAAATTAATTTTGTTTCAATTCACCCTCATTTGATTGGTATTTTTATTTTTAAATGAGCAATTTTGGTTTCAAGGAATAAAATTTAAATATGTACGTAGTTTGTACCTAGAACTAAAAATTTTATTATAAACATGGAAAAGAGTAAAAAAATCTCTTTCCCATGTAGTCTTAGACATAGAATCTTCTTATTTGACGAGATTTTGACTTTTATACCATACATACATATACATAAATAGCAACCGAGCTGCAATAGAGTCATTACTTATTGAAAGTGATAACAGAAGTGGCAAAATGGTAATGAATGGTTGGTTTTTCGCATGTCTTTTAAACGAATTTCGTGATCAATTACTTGGAAATCAAACTGTAATTGTTCTCCGCTATCTAACCATTATACTGTATTTTGGTTTTACTTAATAAAATACCTACTGTATTATTAAATCTTATTGTATTTGTTTTTGTCCAATATGCATACTAGCTTTGTCTACTCTTTCAGGCTTTCCGTGCACTTGAAAGCAAGCATAAATTTCTCTCAAAAAGATACCATTTTTACCAAAAGTACGGGAACACAGAAAGTCTTGATTTCTATCCCAAAGAACAAATGCAATGTTAACAATTGTTAAATGAATTTACAGAATATTTTTCAACCTTTAGCCGTGCTTCAAATTTTTCTTATTTCTTACAGTATGCACTTAACAAGTAACTGTTTTTTTTATTTGATAATTAAATTGATAAACGTTTTTTTTTTTTATCAATTGTTTCACGTGGCTTACACAAATTTGAAAATTATTTAAGCGAGGGTTTTTAGCGTTTAAGTTTCTAATTAAACATTTTTTTGATTGCAATTCACGCACCCTGCTCGGGCGCCAATTAAAACCTCGGCGTGATCCTTTGTTCATTTATAGGGATTCCGTGCGATTAAAGAAAAACTGTAGATGATTTTTTTCCTTTATGAAATCAAATAACTCCTTTATTTAAACAGTAAATTTAATTCACATGTTAACCACTCGCTTAGTTATTTAAATCTAGATTTTGTAATCAAGTAGTTTTTTGGCCTTTTATTTTCAATTTACATATATCTTTCAGAATAATTTTGTTAAATTTATAACAATATTCAGGTCTATTCGAGAATTCACCCTTCACTTCGTCGCAGTCGAACGTTCACTTCCGACGGCTCGGTATCGACAGATTCTAAAATACGCGCGAACAAATATCGTTTTCAGTAATCGAATTTTGTGTTATCTCTAGTAAAAATATAAACAATATTCTACACAGCTGACTTGCACAAAACTAGAGTTGAGTTCATGAGCTCTTTTGAGAGAGTGCTCTTTTTAGTTCAGCTCTTTTTACTGAAATATGTCTTTCTCTTAGTTCAATAGTTCAGTGCTCCGTAAATAATATTTTCAATGAACGGCTCTGTTCAGGTTTCATGATAAATAAAAGCAAAAGAAAATTGCTGTAAACAAACGAAAAGTACAATTATTATAAGGATTAATAAAAGGTGAGATTAGAAATGTTCAGGTGTGATGAAAAATAATTTTATTAAAAAGAAAAGAAAAAACGATATATTTGTGATGATGTCTCGATGTTTATATATTCAACTAGCTGACCAGGCAAACGTTGTTTTGCCTTCAATTTTTATTTACATGATATGAATGACATTAAATTTTTTAAATTGGCATTGCCAGTGCAAGCCGTATTGACAACTTCAAATATAGGGTGTTTTTTTAAGCTAGATAGAACTTTAAATTGTAAAAAGTAACACAAAAAATTAAATTTTGATGAAACATTTTTTTTATTTGTTTCAGTATACTCTGACAAATCATCATGAATAGACTCACGCTTGAACAACGCTACGAAATTATCCAAATTTACTTTGAAAATCAGTCGTTTTGTTTTATCGCAAAATTGTGTTCAGCGATGAGGCGCATTTTTGGCTTAACGGGTTTGTTAATAAGCAAAATTGCCGCATATGGAGTGAGACCAATCCACAAGAGACCCTACAGACTCCATTACATCCAGAAAAATGCACTGTTTGGTGCGGTTTTCATGCTGGTGGCATCATCGGACCTTATTTCTTCAAAAATGAGGCCGGAGCTCGCGTTACGGTCAATGGAGATCGTTACCGCACCATGATCAATGATTTTTTGTTTGAAAATATGGATGACATTGATCCGGAGGAGATGTGGTTTCAACAGGACGGCGCTACGTGCCATACGGCGAACGCAACCATCGACTTACTGAAATCAATATTTGGCGATAAGTTGATTTCGAGAAATGGACCTGTCAATTGGCCTCCAAGGTCGTGCGATTTGACACCTCTCGATTATTTCCTGTGGGGCTACGTGAAGTCACTGGTTTATGCTGATAAACCAGCAACAATTGACGCCTTGGAGGCCAGCATTATTCGTGTTGTTCGTGACATACGGCCAGCAGTGCTCGAAAAAGTGGCCCAAAATTGGACGTCCAGAATGCGCTTCGTCAAGAACAGCCGCGGTGCCCATATGCCCGAAATCATTTTCAAATGTTAATGTCACATATTGATCGAATAAAAAAAAAAATTTGATTACAATTTAGTTTTTTGTGTTATTTTTTACAATTTCAAGTTCTATCGGGCTTAAAAAACACCCTATACTTAAAATGGAATGTTGTCTTTCGCAAGTATTAGGATGGTATCGAAACGTCCTCACCTTTGAACTTTCTTTTAAGTACTCTTTTTTTTTAAACTTTGATCATCAAATTTTTCATCGGAGGCCAAATGACATTACAAAGACATGGTTGGTTTATACTACATATTATTATGGTTACCGATCTGTCTTTAATTAATTCTAGCGAGTTAAAAAACTGGGTTGTAGAGTTGACAACCTTATCATGGGAACCATTTCTACGTCATCTATTCGCGAGCAGTTTAACTTTGATTCCAAAAATTCAAATCGACGACGTTCGGTCAACTAAATATGATTTTTGTAAAATGTTTGAGAGTAAATCGCTGAGCAGCTCAATAGACGACGATATTTCAAGATGTGATTGGCCTTATTTTCATACACTATCAGAATAGTAATATCCTGAACTTACGTTTTTGTATAAATGCAATGAATTCATTTCAATTGTTCGTATTCTACAATATGGAATCGCTTTCACAGAAAAAAAACACGATTTATGGCCCATAAAAGTTACATAAAAATATTCGTCGGCTTATATTTATCTCTCATCATTGTTATCACACCGAAGAGAGTCATTTGAAATGCCTTATTGTATTTATCAAGAATATGAACCAAAAATGCTTGGAACTTGCTGACGTTCCAATAAACAATCAATGGAGTGGATCGGGTGGAGATTCAAATTGTAGCAATTTGACGTTACGTTAGCACAACACAGGCCAGTGGTTCCATTTAGAAATGTGGACATCTCAACGTCATTTTAATAGCAGCATATTCTATGTCTTGTACAACACGACGTGAAAGTCGTGTTAATCGCCGCGATGTTCGATTTCTTGGGCTTGGATCCGCAGACCTAGTTCGACATCGTGCACTGCATTGCAATTGTTTTGGAGGTAACCGTTCAGCTTTTGATCGAGCAGCTCATGGCGTTACTTTTGATAAAATAATCGTATATAGCAAGTGAAAATCAAATGGTTAGCGAAGAAATAAAATGACGATCGAAACAACGCCTGAAAAGATTCAGCTCAGGAGTCCGAATGTCGTTATATAAATAAGACATTGCGATACATAGTTTGGTATTTTTCAAGAGACAATAAAAAATCATAATATGGAAAATGGAGGGAATTTTGTTGATATTTGTATGGGGATATATAGGAAAATCTAAATGCCATATCTCTGGAACCACTAAGCCGATTTTGTTGAAACTTCACATAAAGCATCTACAGTTTATCGCCAACATACCTTTAAATTTTGGTCGAAATTGGTCGACGCGTTTGGCCAGTTAGTGGTGACATTGAAGTGTACACTTATTTTTATAGATATAGATTATGGTCGAATATCATATCATTTATTTTTATAATACAAAAAACCAAAGTAAAATTGTGTTATCTAATATTCTGAATAGTTGTATATAACATAGATATGTACTTTCTACGTCAAATTCTGGCAGTACTGTTTGACTACTTCCGTATACATATCTACCAGAAAGAAAGAATCATAAACGAAAAAGAAAACTTGAAAACAAAAGAAAAAAACATGAACTACGGAACTAAAAGAGCTCGCAAAAATGATCGGCTCACTTAGCTCCCTGAAGTGAATAGTTCAGTGACACTAGTTCGTTCGCGAACTACCCAACTCTACACAAAACTAAATTCAAAATAAAAATAGTGAAAATAGAAAATCATATATGTACTTTTAATTTCTTTGTCGGGCTCACGCTCGTTTGTAAATTATTGCTTTTAATAAATATTTGTTAAACAAGGCAAGAAAAGTAAAAAAGGATGTGCCAACATAAATTCTACCATTGCTGTAAATTGTTACGGCGATGTTTGTTCCATACATATGTATATATTTTATTGTAAATATGAATATTTCCTTACATTTTTCGCAAATAATTAACTTTTTTGTTGTTAATTTGTGCTATACGCGGTAAAATCGGCGTCGAAAAATACTGAGGCTAGAATGCAGTGACAAGGTATTTTAGAATGCAGACGATGTGAAAGAGAACATATGGTTTCTTCTTCTCTAGAACTACATTGCCTACGTGGGGAATACTACTACGCATTACACAGAGAATTCGTTTTTAGCTATACCCTTTGCCTGTGGAATAAGTTGACTGCAGACGTGCTTCCTATTTGCTATAACGTTGAAAAGCTCAAGTCAAATGTTCACAAACACTACTCCCTTTTTCCCTCTCCCCATAACCTTTTTTCCTAATTCTAGTATAATGCACTGCATATGTAGGGGTTATCCCCTGAGTACTAGTCCAAGATAAAAAAAAAACACTATGAGAGTCCCAGTAGAATCTTCGACGATTGAAAATGCTAGCTGGGCTTAAAATTTGGTATTATAGTATCGATAGATATTGTCAAACTATCGATGTGCACGACTTATGATTGTTTTGCAGCTTTATTGTAAAATTGTTTCTAGAGCAGAATCAAATTATTAAGCGGCCCATACACGTTTCAATTCAATTGTAAATTGAGTCTTTCAACTGAATTGATTATTGCCCACATACTCCATAAACTGAATTGCAAGATTTTCATTCAACAATTAAATTCAATGAAACTATAGACAATTTTAAAAATATATAATGTTCTCTTTGCAAAAACACTGCAAATATAAATTTTAAGACCTGATCAAGAGACTTGAACGCACACAACACAATCGAATTGTAAGACTTGCTAGTCAACTTGAAAAAATCAAAACATTTTAATTTTTGTTCAACCAACTCGACAACTGCCAAACTAATCAACTGACAAAGCCATACACGTTTTGATTTGGACAACAACCGACTCAGTTGCCAACTGAGTTGAAACGTGTATGGGCCGCTTTAGAATACGACGGGCAGATATAACAAAAAAAATCTTAATTTGAAAAGTAACTGATAGTTTACTACAACCTGCGCCTAAAAATAGGCTTTAGACTAATTTTTTGACATTGATCAACTACAATAGGAAAAATAAAGCAAGTTGATTAAAAATGAAACTTCAACAAAATGTTATTAATGTTATAAAAAATATAGTTAGTTAGGTTTTATTGAGACTTAATTTTTTTTTCATAAAACAGGAAAAACCAGCATAAATTTAGTGAAGACTTAAAACTATTATGTATTGTTTTAATAACATTCGGTACGAATATGCGTCATGCTTATTAAAATTAAAAGAGTAAAATAAAAATCTTTTAGATTTAACATTAACATTTTAACATTAGTGTAGATTACAATGCTTGCTTCCGGCACTTGAGAGTACTTGCAACGCCATGTTTACAGAAAATACACTTAAAACTAGAAGAAAAAAAAAACTTACACCTAAACCTACTGCACTAACTTAAACTAAGTTTATAAAAAACTAAACTAAAACTAAAAGTTTATAAAAATTATAATAAAAAAAAGAGACAAAAAAATAAAAAAACACGAAAAAACATATTAAAAATAACACAAAAAAAAAAAAAATAAATAAATAAACTACCAGCAAAACCATTGTCATCTTCTCGTAAAATCCCAATACAAGAAATATACTGTGTATTTGACCAACCAAAATCTTGCTCGCTAGATAAAACATTCTGAATAACATTGCCTTCAAAATAAAACAATCTTCTAACAAAACTGTTCATCAGCCCGAAAGCGTAATGAGACAAGGCAGAAATTCTGGCCTTCTCATAAATAAACACATTAGAAAATCTTTTATTTATAGCTTTATAATTCTTCTCTATGCATTTCCGCACTATGTGCCGTTCAAAAATCTCCATTCTCTTCATAACAGTCCTGGAGATGGTAAACCAAATGGGAAATACATAGAAAATAATTGGCCTAATGCTTACCTTATACAAAAGCAATTTCGTTCTAATTGGCAGAAATTTACTATTGAATGCTCCCTTTACCCGATTATCCCTTTCCAAATTACAAACAGCGTGGCAATTAAATTTCATGGGCTTACTAACCTGAACTCCTAAGTATTTAATGCTATCTCATTACCATTTAACATCAACCTAAGATTTTTGCTCTCCGATACAACCGCATAAAAAATATATAAGAAAACCAATTACAAACAAGTTGATTATTTTCAGTTCAGTTTGTTTCGCGCGTACATTTTGTTTTAAATGCTTCTTTATTTGAGAGTGAAATTAAAAATATTAAGTAAATATAATAGCCCACTTTTTGCACAAATAATGATAAAGTAATTACAACGTTGCAAATAAAAACCGATTGACATTTTAGCTTTCAGTACGATTTTAGAGTTTAAGAAAAGAAAACCAGCAAATATTTAACTAAAATTGAAAAAGAAAAAAAACGAAATGAAATGAAAAGAGTCTTCCTTAACAGCATTTAAAAAGAAACTTGTAAAATTATAAATACAGATAATTGGCGCTACCATCATTATCTGGGACTTAACCGAGTAAAACGACCAAAGTCAAATTTATTTTACCAACCAACATTAATTGAAATATCTTGGTTTAGCAAAACGTACTCGTACAACCAACCGCAGCACGAAAAATTAACATTTTATTTTGGTTTTATTGAATGAATGACTGAGTGTATGGAGGAAGGAACATGCATTTCTGCGTTATTGTTTTTTTTTTTTTTTTTTTTTTTTTTTTGGAAATTGAGTTTAGCCAACAAAATACTGTTTGGTTATTTAATAAATTTTAATCAATATAGTTAGTTGTTTTTCTGCAACAGTGGGCGATTTAACATAAAGACACTTTGTTAAAATTCAATTGGGTGTCTTCTTAAAATAATGCTAAAAAATGAAGAAGTTCTCTGTTTCTTTTTGTTTGTGCGGCATTAAAAGAAGATGAAAATGTTGAAAAAGTGAAATTCTTTGTTCGATTATTGAATCTTTATGCATCGATAAATTATTTTAAGCAAAAGACTTAACTTTTTTTTTTTTAATTTTCACTTATTTATATTTTCGTTGTGCAATAATTTTCAGTTGTTTGTAGTTGTTGTAGGTAGTGGTTATAAAAAAGGTAGAGAACATAAAAATGAAGTTGTAAAATGAATTTATGAAGATATAAAAGTAAGTCTTAATGCACTTACACAAGAAAAGAGTTTTTATTACTTGTTTTTAAGCTGACGTTAAAGGTAATACGCATGTTTTGGTATTTTTACTAAATGATTTTAATTATTTAATTGATTGCAAAGCTCTACCATAGCATAAAGAGTAAATATCTTTCTAAATTTTCAAGAGCCGCAACCGCTTTCAAGACTCTTGAATTAAAGTGCTGATTAGAAATAACTCTTATCTTTTAATCTGCTTACATATTTCAGACAGAAAAATATTTCTTTTACAAATTTCGCTTTCATTTATTTGTACAACTCTACATGTAGCTGAAAAATTTTATATACGAGTATATTGTTGTGCACTTTAATAAAGTTGGGAATGAGTCATTTATCATTCCACTCTTTAAGTCTGGATAAAAATCCGATATTAACAATTACAGAGGAATTGCAAAGCTAAGTGCTATTCTTAAATTTTTCGAGCAATGCTTGACCCAGTATATTTGTCATCAAACACAATTGCTTTCGACAGCATATTAGCATGAATTTTGTAAAGGACGTTCAACTACTACAAATTGCACCTTACTTCAACTATAAATTACGGTTTTACTAAAGGTCAGTGTACTGCTGTTATTTATACAGATTTCAGTTAAGTCTTTGACAGTATTGATCCCGTTCTTTAAAAAAGTTGATGGTTTTGGTTTGGTTTTTAAACTGGCTCAAATCATATCTAGTTGGTCGTCAGCAACGTGTACGTTTCAATAATTATGTATCTAAAACTATACCTGAAGCTCTGAAGTACCGCAGGGAAGCCATCTAGGACCAATTCTTTTTATATTGTTCATCAATGATCTACCATCTATCATAAAATATTCCAATATTAAAAAAATAAAAATGTCAAGAATTTTTCGAGCTTGAGCTCAAGTTTTTAATTTCCAATATTTTGCTACACTACTGGGTAGCATTATCAAGGCTAATATCAAATAAAAAAAACAACAGCAAATAAGTATAACAGTATTTTATGATCATAATAAATAAATAAAAATTGCAAGTAACCACAATAAAGATCAATATACGAGAGCGGTTTGGAAACTTCTTAGCCGAGCTCAAAAAAGTGCGGTATAAACAAAAAAAAAGTTAAGTGTTTTGGAAATTTTGTTGCGATCTGGTAACTTTTTCATATAGAAACAGGTGTTCCCAAAAGACGCATCCGCGATTTTTTTATAATGGAAAAATTAGAAATGCATGGTGTCATTAAATATTTACATAAAAAAGGTTTATCGGAAAAAGAAATTCATAATTATATATTATATATATATATATATATATATATATATATATATATATATATATATATATATATATATATATATATATATATATATATATATATATATATATATATATATATATATATATATATATATATATATATATATATATATATATATATATATATATATATATATATATATATATATATATATATATATATATATATATATATATATATATATATATATATATATATATATATATATATATATACATATATATATGTAGAATATTTTTGAACAATTGGTTTGCTGAATTTAAACGTGGTCGTACAAGCATTGAAGATGAACCACGTATTGGACGTCCGAAAACAGCAATAACAACAGAAATTGTAGCCAAAGTGCATGATATGGTATCAAATGATCGACAAACAAAAGTGCGTGAAATAGTTAATATCATGGGCATCTCAAATGGTCGAGTCTATTTAATTTTGCATGAAGAACTACAGATGAAAAAGTTTTCTGCAAGATGGGCGCCGCATTTGTTAACAGTCGACTAAAAACGCATAAGAATGAACATTTCCCAACTTTTTTGGATCGTTTTAAGTGAAATAAAATAGATTTTAAGCGTCGTTTCATAAATAACTGCTGATGAGACATGGATCCACCACTATACTGCAGACACAAAAGATTAATCCAAACAATGGTCTGAAGCTGGAGGAAGTGCCCCAAAGAAGGCAACAACAATTCAGTCGGCAGGTAAGGTTATGGCATCGGGTTTTTGGGACTTCAAAGGTATTTTATTGATTGACTATCTGCAAAATGGTAAACCAATAAATTCAGAGTACTATTGCAACCTTTTGGACCAATTAAGTGTACAAGTTCGAGAAAAACGTCCTGGCTTACAACACAAAAAAATAATTTTTCATCAAAGCAACGCACCAGCGCACAAGAGTGTTTTAACAATGGCTAAAATCAACGAATTAAAGTACGAGTTGCTTGACCATCCACCTTATTCTCCTGATTTAGCTCCCAGTGACTTTTACCTGTTCTCAAATCTAAAAAAATTCCTTGTTGGCAAGCGTTTTACCTCAAATGAAGATGCAATTACAGTTGTAAACCACTATTTTGAAGACCTTGAGGAAAACTATTTTAATCAAGGGATAGAATTGCTAGAAAAGCGTTGGGCTAAGTGTATTGAATTTTCTGGAGATTATATTGAAAAATAAAAATATTTTTGAAAAACTAACTAATCTATTTCATTGATAGACTAAGAGGTTTCCGAACCGCCCTCGTATACATATAATGAATAATAGCACTAACAAAGCAAACTTACATCTAGATATTGTTTTCTTTTCATATACATATTTATATAGTATCCAAAAGAACTCTAGAAACACAAAAAAGGGATCCTTTTTAATTACATGTTTTACTGTACTAACTAAATTTTAATTGTCAAAGTTTTTCAATTCTCTTATTAACTAGATATCTATATATTTGAGAGAGGTTCTCACTGTCTGTTTTACAATTGAACTTCTTTTCAATTGGAAGTTTTATTATTTGTAACATTTCCAACATGTAATTATTCTCAGTGTTTAAAATTTTGGTTTGGCCAAAGTCTGGCGTGTGGTGTAAATTCGCACAATGGGATGAAAGTGCAATTTTTTGTGAAGTAGAATCGTACCTACATTTTTCATCACACTTATGACCAGCTCTCAGTTTGTTCTTGCTAGTGCCTACATACTCATTTGTATAGCTTCCCATATTATTACACAGAAACAAAATTTTTTCGTGTTCGATAATGAAATTCGTTGAATCAATTAATAATATGTTTGAATGCGGACCTCGTGCATTCAAACAAAAGTTTAGTAAAAATAATTATTGATCGAAAACAACAAAATCGGATATCCAAAGTTATTTTTTTGATATTTATGTATATGTATACAAATTATTTTTTCAAGCAAACATTTTGTTAGTTTTTTTTACTATAATTTTTTCTGTGTACCACCCCAGGGCATTTTGTATACTACATTTGCTGTGTCAAGTTTATCCATTTGGTCTTTGGTTTAACTAAATAATTTATTTAAAGTATTGCTAGCTCTGTAGTGAGCGTGGTCTAGAATTGTTGAGTCCCAATGTCTTTGTAACAGGTACAGGTACATACGGGCAAATCCAGAAAGCGGTCCACTGGGGCCAAAAAATTAAAAGTTATTAAAAATACATTTTTTTTACGATAGTATAATAGAAAAATACTGCAATTAAATCAATTTAGCCATAATTTTTTCAAATGAGACGAATAATCAGACGGCTGTGCTGCCCAAATGCAATTTCTAATTTCTGACAATAACTTTTTGCAAGTTTTTTTTATGTTATAAAAATTCAGGGTATACAAAAGCTGCCTATCATTTTCACTTGACGGGGATAAAATAAAAGCAGCGAGAACTGCATATTCTCGTAAGAAAATATTATACGTTAAGTACCTATATGAATAATATCTATTTTTTAAAGAATAAATTTGGTGAAAATATAGTAATATTTTAATGCCCGAATTATTGTGGAAAGAATGTCACATTCGACATGTCACGTATCGACCAAAAATATAGGTAAGCAAAGTATACAAACACGAGCTGTTTTGTCATCTCATGACAATTTAGTATTATCCCCTTTAATGTTACTGAATTATAGAATATAAATGGCCTTATTCATAAAAAATATTGTACGTTTATTAAACTTCTATTTGACAAATTTCTATTGAAAATTTGTCAAATAAGTGTTTAATAAACATACAATATTTTTTATGAATACGGCCGAAAGAATGTAAATATGTATAGAATAGTTTAAAAAATAAATATCTTTGTAGCAGTTTTGGCTTCTTCTAGGCCTGGAAACTTATTAAAACTGCACTCATTCAAAAATTATCAGCCAAAGCATACTAATTTTATGTTTTTTATCGTTTAGGATTTTTGATCAAAATTTCATTTAGCATCAGCCAATTATCAGTTTATTTTAATAATTTATTCTATAATTGAAACTTTAATAATTTCGTGAAAATCATCATGAAACATGAGGCCTTTTAGCCACATTTTAAAGTAACATTATTACTAGGTAAAACTCTGAAATTAAATGCAAGATGAAATTGCGCAAGAGTTCGCTGAAATCCTCCTTTCTAAGAGCGGACGCGAAAACTGTTTCCACTTTTGTCCCGTTTGACCCACTACTTATTTTTAAATTTTTTGTTTTATTCAAGATTCCATTTGCTATTAACTTTAAAATAAATTACAGTGTTCGCTATTAGCTACAACTTAAGATTCATTCGAACCTGAAACTACTTTTAGTTTGTTTTTTTTGCTTTTTGTCTTTCAACAGTTCAGTTTGTCAAATGAGATTATTTATTATATGTGCTGGAAAATTGTTACTATGGAGGATTTCGTTGATTCTTATTTAATTCTTCCGATGAAAATCTTTTCCGCTAATTTTTAAAACTCTTTATTATCCAGCCAGAGGCTGTGGGCTTTTGATACCATTCCATTTTTAAATTATTGTTCCTTCTTATTATTATAGTCCAAATATGGAAGTCTACTACTACAGTGAAAGCCATTTAGTGTTGTCAAGGTATTGTTTATCGCACTCTGGGCAATAATACAAAACAAGTCGTCAACATATTTCGTCAAAATCTGGGGCTTTGTAGTGAAATTCTCCATACAGGTATAAAGTAGTTGTTTCATAATAATATCAGCTATTATTGGTGAAACTGGGGAGCCCATAGGAAATGCTGTTTTTTGCAAATAAATTTTATCATCATATTTCAAATATCTGTTGTCCCTGATGTAAAACTTTAAAATTAATATAAAAAAATACTAATTAAAAATAAATCTTCGTTCATGTTTGTATGTTCCGCAATGTTGTTCCATTTCTTCTCTTTTGTTTTTAGAGCTTGGTTCACTGGGATGCTAGGAAATAATGACACCACATCAAATGAAACTAGTACTAAGACGATTTTATACACAATGCAAGCGGGAAGGCGAATTCAGTACTATGTATTTTGTTATTGTAAAACATATCGTGAATGTCAAAATCTAAATTCGCCTAAGATTGTTCAGCTGGAAAAAATTTTTATATAAACGTTAAATATAAACTTTTATAATTGTTTGTAATTAAAATCACTGATTATATTAATTTTTCACTTTTAAATTTACACAAATTGCTTGAAATTGCACTAAATCATACAAAAAATCTTCAGATTAAAATGGCGCAAAAATGTTTCTACACAAAAGAAAAAAAATTTTTACAGTCTAATTGGAAAAAATACGAGAAGCAAAAAATAGTCACCTGAGCTGTTAAGTTCACCTAGTAATGAACTCGCCTTGACTAGTACTTCATTTTCTGCTATTTCTAGACTTTTTAATATTTCTTAAAATTCAATTGAATCTTTCACGTTGTATGTAGAAATATTTATTTTCTTTAGAATATCACTTATGTACCTGGATAGTTCTAGTTTTCCAATTTTTTAATCTATGCGGACGATGTAAAAATTTTTTCAACATGTGGGCTCTGGAACCAAAATTACCTCCAACTAGATTTGTATAATTTCTACAATTGGTCTAAGGACCAGTTTTTGAGTTCGTATATAAATGTTATTTAGCTTTAAGCTTCTTTTAAACGCCGAAAATCAGTTTTTCACTACAAATTTGGACTAAACTTAAATGCAACAACTCCTTCATTTAAGTTGTATTTAAGTTTGCTCATACATATAGTTTCTATGTGCTTGCATTTGTATTAACGCAAAAAAGGTAAACAAAACACACATATATACGAGCTATTGCGAGAATTTTTCTATTCTTCCACTAACAGCTTTTCTATGGAACACTTTCCATAATATTTGGAATTTAAGTAGAGCTGCCACATTTTCATCTCATTTAAATAAGAATATTTATTTAAGACTGATAAACTAAACTTGTATTTAAATACAATTTAAATTTAAATTAAAACTATCTAATTTTTTATTTAAATACGCAGTCAAAAACTGGGCCTAAGCATAATCTATTAATATTAATAAAATTTTAAGCCTGGATACCACATATTAGACACAGTTGAAGACTTTCTGGATCTGGGAGATTTATTTGATAGAAAAGTTACATTCAATCAACACATTAGCTTTTGCTCAAGTAAAGCTAGGGGAACGTTTAGTTTTGTAAAGCGCTGGCCTAAACAATTTGCTGATTTCACGGTTATAAAGCAATTGTATACATATTTAGTTTTTATAATGTACAGAGAGATCGAATTGAGTCTATCCAAAAACAGTTCCTTCCTTTCATCCTACGCAATATCTACCCGGCCAATTTATCATCCTATGAGTTCAGACTGCAACAAATAAAGCTGCCTTCTTTGACAAGTCGTAGAAAAATGCTAAGTGCCACTTTCGTCTTCAAAAAAGTCTTCGTCAATATCAATCTTTGTCAGTGCATTATTATCGCCAGAATTATGCAAATGCAGATCCCTTCCGTAGATTATGTTTTTGTGTTTTAGTGAACTGTTCCACTTTAGTGACTTTTAGATGAATTTCAAATTTCTTAAACGTAGTATCATTTTCAAATTAAATTCCAGTAATAAGCGAATTTTTTTCTATTTTTCATAAATTTTTGTAATTTTTTTTTTTTTTTTTAGATTCATATGCTTGTACATATTTATATAGTATCTGGCTGTAAGGAGTTATTCTCCATAGGCATAAATAAGCAAATAAATAATATAATAATATAATATACATTTTTAAGCTGACGTTAAAGGTAATACGTACATGGTCTGATCAAAAACTAACCGTTATTTTCAAATTTGGTGAGTTACGTATGTTAGATTTTCGCAGTTTTTTCTGTTATGTTGGTACACATGTCTGCTATATATGTTGGCAATATCAGCCATTTCGGATTGTCAGTTTGTCTTTGGCAGATAAAAAGGTTAGTCGTGTTTCGGTGTGTTCTTCGATTTAAATTTAAATTTTGAGCAAAAACAACGTCTCATGGACATCGTTGTTGAACATCGTCAACGACATTCCAGATTTCTTCAAAAAGGTCATAGCTGGTGACGAATCGTGGGTAAATGGCTATGATATTGAAACCAAAGCCCAATCATCCCAATGGAAGCATCCTGAAGAGACAAGACTGCAAAAAGCACGTCAAATTTGGTCAAATGTGAATGTTTGGCTCACTGTTTTCTTCGACTGCAACGGCGTGGTGGTGTATTATGAATTCTTGCCACAAGGTCTTACGGTCAATAAGAAATACTACCTTGAAGTTATTCGTCAGAAACGTGGAAAAATTGTGGAAAAAGCATTTGGATTTTGCACCATGATGACGCAGCAGCTCACAACACATCGATGCTTGTGCGTAACCGCCAAGCCAAAAACGAAAAGTTTGTTTAGGCTATATCTCGGTTATATATGAACCGATATCGGAATTTTCTATTTTCTGTATTTTAGTAACCTTCTTTTATAACGAGAATTGCTTTTCAGCAAAAAAAAAAAAAAAAAAAATTTTAATGGAAAAATCGGTTCAGGCTATATCTCGGGTATATATGGACCGATATCGGAAATTTTAATTTTTCATATTTATATCACCACATTTTATTACTAGAACTGCTTTTGAGCAAAAAAATTTGTTTAATTTTCATGAAAATACCGGTTTAGGCTATATTTCGGGTAAGTATGGACCGATATTTAGAATTTTTTTTTGCCTTTTAGTCACCATGTGTTAATAAGTGTGTGAAGTTTGAAGCAAAACAAACAATTTTTTTTTTCAAAAATTTTCATACAAAATTGCAAAAAAATTTATTTTTTCGGAATTTTGAATATATCTTAGCTTTATGTGAACCAATATTACTGAATTTCAAATAAATATAGCAAACCCATAAATCGATGGGGTAAAAGAATGGCGAAAGAAAAAAGTTTCTACTCGTAAGTCTAATGGATTTCTCAGAAACGGTATTTCAACAGCGGACAGACGGACATCGCTTATTTCAAACTTTTTTTAAGGTTATGTTTGCCAATATCATCGCTTAACGCAATATCTTTGAAATTGGAGATCTCCAAACTTTATTTTTACATTTTGTTTTTATGTGAAGTAATATTTGCTTTTAGTTTTTTTTTTTTTAATGGTGGCCAGAAAATTTCCATAAAGAAGTTTTCTAGAAGCTTGTATTCTATTAGTATTTACTATAATTTAATAATATAAAAATTAATAATATAAAATTAAGATACAAATGCAGTTACCAAAATGAAATGTGTTTTAAATAGCTTTAATATTTTTTCTAGAAAACAAAAAGAATAAAGTTGAAAGAGAATTTGGCTAACGATGACTTCAAATTTAGTACATAGGAACCGATGCGTATATCTTAACTCAGAAGTTGACTGACTAATATTTTCAAGAAAATTACTACTTTTTATTACAAGAAACTGAATAAATATTTTATATAAAATTTTTAGAACATATATATATATATATAGTTTATAGGGTTGCAAATGAAATTACAATTTTGTGAAGGGTATAAAATAAACAATAAGCAATATTCTCTAGACATGCAATTTGTTGGTTTTGTAAATCTTGTACCAACATTAGTAGTTATTCTAAGATCTGTCCATATAAGCTTAAAAATATAACTCTGGTATGATAAAAAGACAACTTTTTCTAAAATGGATAATGAAAATTTAACAACCGTTTGCCAAATTTGGATTCGGATTTTTTTTTTACTTAGTACATTTTGCTTTGAAACGTAACGATTTTATTTATCCCACACAAACTTATGACATGTAAAAAGATCTTTACCTAACTGCTAAATACACTACTCATGTAATTTAGTATACAAGTAAATCAAGCAAATGGATTTTAATTGAGATTTTTTGAATTAATTTAAATTTAGCTGTAAGTATGCATGTGTCTTAAGTCTTTTGTTTTCTCACCAATTTCACTCAGTCGATCGAATCTTAAAAAAATTATATTCAATTTATTTTCACTGGAAATTATTTTTATTACTCTTTTATTATTAAATAATTTTGCAATTATTTTTTCTGCGCTTTACTTTTATATCCTGCACAGTTAATCATGTTCAATCTCATTTTTTTTTAGCAAAAAATCTCTACCACTTTATTTTCACTTAAAAAAACACACTTAATTATAATTGGTGTTTTGTATTAATTTTTGTTTTGTTTTTTCTGTACGATACTTTCGCAAACTTTACTTTTCACTATATACTTCACATTGTAGTTTGCTTTTATTTGTTTGCCTTTAAGAGCTTTCAATATGAAAAATTCCCTTTCATATTAAATAATCAAGCAAGTAAGCAACCAGCCCATCATATTATTTAGTAATTGAGTTATTTTCTTTAAGAGTTTTAAGTTTTTTTCTGCCAATTTATTTATTTTTTACATGATTTATTGTTTGCATATTTATAACTGACAATTTGATGTTAATGATATTTGATGGTGGGACCGCGTTTGTTTGGTTTTCGCTTTTATTATTTTCAGTTTTGTTCAATTTTTTTTTGTAGTTTTTGTTTTGGTTTTGGGCTTACTTACGCTGTTGTTCAAAGTTTAATGGCATTAATGCTGGCTGAATGACACATTAACCTTATTATGTCAAAAATTTGAAAATATAGGATGATGATTGAAAAGTAGTTATTTTTTATTTTATTTTCCAGCCTTTAATTTTATGAAATAATTGCTTTAGTTAATAAAATATCTATAGGCAGTAGAGTTGAAGTCATTTTTAACAAGCTCTTGCTAACAACGGTTACGTCGTTTTACACATAAATCAAAGGTCCCAAAGTTGTTAAGTACTTACAAAAGTTATATTGCAAGCACTGCAAGTACGCTATTTCACACAGCAGACGTCAGTTTGACATTTTCCGATTGACAAAGCAATTTGCTTAAATTTGTTAACTATTGTAATTATTAGTTAGTGTTTTATTTTGATACAAAAAGAAAAAAAAGCAAATAAATCACACCCAAAAGCAAATCCATTTAGTTAACTAGTATTTAACATAAGGCAACGTTTTAATTTTTATATATATCTAGAAATAAAAAGAAATCTTTTTCTTTTCGTTTAAGAAAAATTTGTATTTTAATTATGTATTTGAACATTAATATGCAATCACTTGTTTCAATAGGGAATAATTACACTAATAAATCTAGTACTGATAGAACTTCGATTCAAATCTAGTTGATTTTGACGAAATATCGCATACTAAATGATATATACATTGCGGCTAGATGTTGACGAAATCTAGAAGATTTTTAAAAGTGCTCCATTACACAATTACTGATCACATCAGTACTTAAAAATACTACGCTGCAATAAAAAAAATATACTTTTAGATGATGAATTCATTCTGATGTAGTTATTACTGCCTACACCTTTGGAAAAATAAATTTTATGGAAATGAAATCTTCCAAGATGTCAAAAAAACGAAAGTGTAAACGCTTAACATTTTGTTGAAGATTTTCACTCAAGTCTAGTAGATTTTGGGTAAATGTAAATGTTCTATTAGCGTTTTTTTCGGATACCATTTGTTGAAATGAGTTAAAAAGATATGAAAATTAAATACAGTTGGTAATGCGGCAAAACCTTTTGTTGAAGACGGTATGAATGTAAGCCATGCAGCTAAACTGTTTAGGCCAAAAAAGTTACCAAAATATTTTTAAACATGTACGAGTATTTGGGTTAACTCATCTGAAAATGTTGAGTTAAGAGCATTCTTTATAGAAGTATAAAGCTTTCAGTTGGCAACAACTTTTTGTAGTTGGTGGCTATTTTATCAGCTGTTAAATGATTTATGTTACGTATAGACTGATGCCTGTACAACGCTTCGAAATTGTGCAAATTTATTTTGAAAATCATGTTTCTGCTGGAAATATGTATCGCATACTATGTCCTTGACATACGGCACTTTTGGGAAATGGGGAAAAGTTTAAGGGAAAACTTATTAATGATAGGGGTGATTAAATTTTGATAATTGTGAAAAAATGGTAGCTAAAGCGTATGCTAGAAATTTTGAACTTTTAACAAGGTTTGAAGTGAATATACTTACTAGCATAACCTAGTTTTTCCAGTGTTGACTTAAAAAAGGTGTGATTAAAAAGTAGCGAATGCTTAAAAATACTAGTTTATGCTTTTACTTTTTTAAACATGTGGCCGAGGTGCTTAAAATTGGGTTTGTTATATTAAAAAATCAAATGTTTTACAATTTCTAATAATGCCTGCTTTTATGAACATTCGCACAAAGGAAGGAATTAAAAGAAAGAAGTCCACATAGAACACATTCTCATCCACGAGATTATTTCAATTTATACAGATTTCAAGAAGAAAATGTAAAACGGTTAGCGTACAATTTTTTGGAAGAAATTGTGAAAAGAGAGGAGCATCCCTGTATTAAATTAAAAGAATGAAAATTTGGAACAAATCTAGTTTACTAACGTAGCTCCAAATGAAATAAAAAGTACATAAGGTGATAGACAGCTGTGAAAATGATTTACATCAGTACCTGCCTTGACGGCCTAACCTGATGGTGGACCAATTCCACGGAGTGAATTTTTCACGATTCACCACCGCCCCCGTGTGGCTTGCTAGGCTCACACAGGTAGCAATTCTTGTCATATGATTGCGGTCATATGAACAACTTCTTGTTGAGGAGTTCGGGCTTTCTAATCCCTCATGTATGCAATTTCCCAGCAATCAATGGAGGACAAGGCTTAATGAGTTGGTAGGCCGAAGCCCATTAAGAGCATCAGCCCTTAAACCAACTCACCCGTCAATCATCACCACTGGTTCCTTACAGTACACGTATCTGTTGTATTGGCAACAGATCCTCGGGAGATTGTTAGCCCTCGAAAAAAGCCATCACCAAACAATTATCAAGGATACTAACACTCCCTTCCTGCGTTTTAGGTTTCAACCACAGCCAGAACGTTTCAGCCAAGGTAGGCACCTCAACCATGATCATGCTGATCCCCGTTCTGCCAATTTATACCCTTGGTAAGGGTTTCGGAAGCCAACACAACATAAGTCATGTGGCTTCCTAGAGTTTTGTTTGCCGCACCAAACGAGATAAGGTGATAGACAATTAGAAAATAATAAGAAAATGTTAAATGGCAGTATTAGGGGAAGCGCCTAGTTTCCGAGTTATGGACCGAAGAAGTTTTCACGCAGGCACCTCTTTTGGCGCCCATCGTTAAAATGTCTGTTCGTTTACCCAAAAATTTTTACTGTGTTTTACTACATTTTATTGAATGCAGTAAATGAGAACACAAAAAAGAGTTACTCTTGAGTGACAGTTCTTTTACTGAGTACTTGCAAATTTTTACCGCAAACATATCTTGCCGTAAAGTTTAGTGAGATGAAAAACATATGTTAAACAAAGCAATGCAAACAAAAGAAAGCAACCAAAAAAAAAAAAAAAATTAATTGGCAAACTATTTAGAGGGTAGTAAAAGAATCGTGTGCTTATAACATTCCGTCAGAACTCAGTAAAAGAAAGTAGTTAAAGATTGTGACGCAGCACATAGGGGTATTCGCAAATCCGGCTGCGCAAAATTAATATAAGTTTTGTACATTCTTATTAAGATGATTTTTATTAAGATAGTTGCAATAATTAAAAACAAAACTATCGAATATTTTGTTTACTTATAAATAAAGGTTAATATGATGTTTTCAGCTCACAAGCAAGTGACTTGTCAAGAAATTTGATTTGAAAAGCACTCAAATTTTGCGTGAATTCTATACAAATATTAAAGACTCGTGTCGAAATATCACATAAATACATAAAAAAAATAAATGAGGCGATTGCCTCTATTCAAAAAATTAATTTGTGTTTACGAATTTTTATTAATTTATTATTAATATTTACGAATTTTTATTATTATATATATTAATGTTATTTGATCACAAACTTAACGATCACAATTACGGTAACCGACGTATGCACAGTAAAACGTGGTCAAGTTTTGACTATAAGCATGGCTGAGGTGACTAAAATTTGTTTAACAAACTTTTTTGGCTATAGTTATATCAGCTGTTTACGAATTTTTACTATTTTTTGTTCGTTTTTTGGACAAGAGAATTTTCAGAGAGAAGTTTTTACAATTTGTTGGCAAATTACTCATTTACTGCATTCCTAGCAGTGCACAAGTTACTACAATTTGCAAAGCATCCGATTGTAAGCGATTGTGTCAACAGAAAAAATCAAAATAAACATGTTAAGCACAAGAAACAACTAGCTTTCGATTCAGATTAGTCTTTTTCTACTCATATTGTTAAATTAAATGTGCATAAAAAGCAAATATGAAAACAAATAATAATAATATAGTTTAGAACTTATCCAATCTTCGCTTACAATGTATACAGTGATGGATGCATCTTACGGCCTAGGCCGTCGCTGTGTAATTGTAAGTAGGAATTGTATACAGACTTCGGATGGGTCGCGCTAACATTGTCAATGGTCGTAGATCGAAGATGTATGTGACAAAAATTTCACTGGGATTTTATTGCAAAGTAAACGAATCAACCTAAAGAATAACTGGCATTTAATAACGTTGCAACTATGTTTTTTAATGGTCTGCCGATAAAGATGGGTAAAATAAATGTTGCATTTGTCTAAATAAAATAAAACATTTTATACACAAAAATATACCGTCAATCGAAACTTATGAATCTAAAGGTTGATTTAGCTTTAAAAGTTGATTAAGATTTAAAAACAACAGCGTTATATTCGACCTGGTCGATTCTTAAATACCCTCCAACTAACTATACATACAGTATATAAAAACAATTTTTTGACAGGGTAATTTCACGAAGGGTCGTGGTGGGGATCCCTTCCCTTTGCCATAAAAACTTAAAAAATAATAAAATTTTATGATTTTCTGGGTCCAATTTCAAGACTTTGAAGGCTCCAAAAAAAAAAAAAAAAAACAGACAACTACAAATATATAGACAAATATAGACGAAAAAATAAATAAGAACTCAGTGACTAAATTGGTTAAGCAGCCGTATTAAAAATACATCATGTTTACATGATACGGAGTTCGAATCCTAGTGGGTGCTGATGAGCAGTGTAGCGACTGTGAAACAGCTAGTTGTCCCCCAGCTTTAGTGTATTCAATTAGTTTTTTCCTGTCTTCTTTGATCAAGAGTTATTGATCGCGACAATTATTGTTATAATTATAAATAAAAATATTTCTTGGCTTTAGCCAGGATTGAACTCGAGCTAGACCGGAATGAGGGAGTATACCGTGTTATTCTTTTTTGGATGGTATAAAAAAATGTATAAAATTGCTTTCAAATTATCAATTGCACTTTACAATTTTGAAACGAATTTTTTTTTTATCTTGAACCTGTACTCATATGCAGTGCATTGTACCAGAACTAGGAAAATAGGTTGTGAGGAGGGGGAAAGAAGGAGTAATGTTTGTGAACATTTGACTTGAACTTTCCAACGCTATAACAGACAGGAAACACGTCTGCAGGCAACTTGTTCCACAGACGAAGCGAACGGCTGAAAAACGAATTCTCTCTGTAATGCGTAGTACGATTCCCTGGGCAATCGAGCACAAATGGATGAGCTCTCGACGATGAACGCGTGCTACGTAAAAATGTGCGAGTTTCGGCAACAAGATCCCTAATCTCGTCTGAGCAAAATCCATTGTAGTAGCGATAGAACAGAGTAACGTACGCAGTTTTAAAAGTAAAAAAGTGGCAGCACATAAATAAATTCTGCCAGCTGTTAAATTTTCCAGCCTTTGCTATAATTTTTCAACACAAGCCAAATAGCACTAGCTAAGTGTTGGTCACACTTTTCCTAGTTTTAGTTAAAGCTATAACTAGTACTGACAAAATAAATCTTGTGCTACTACTTAAAGCTATGTGGCATAAGCTATATTTTTATTCACTCGGACTATGCATTCTGAACTTTTCATAAACTTTTTTTTGGTTTCAATAAACAATAAAATATATAAAATTTTGTAACTTTAATTTTAATTTTTTTATTCACTATTTTCTATAAGTTAATTGTGGAGATCAATTTCAGTAATTCCACAGTTTTTAATTCAATAAGTCATTATCGTCAACTTGTTTATTAATTACTTATAAACAATTACCCTCCGTAAGCGAGAATTGTAAGTACTTGCTTCAAATTACATCGCCATGTTAAAATAATGAGTTAAAATACCGAAGTAGAAGTAGTGAAGAGTATGATTATTAACATTTTGACTTATTACTTTATAATAGATATTTTCGCTGGTTTATTACAATCATTCTTGTGTCGGCTGCTTAAATTTTGAGACCCTAAACGTCAAGTTTCTTTATGCATTTTATATGACATTTCTCAATTTCAGAGTAATTCAGTTTGAACCATGGAAAGATACACAATCGAGCATGTTCAGAATGACGGCAAGAAATAGTAACAATGAATGAGTAATTTTCCGAGAAAAATATCTTGATTGATGAGGAATATTTTCACGTCAATGGATTCGTCAATTAGCACAAAAAGTAACTGTTTGATGCGGTTTATGGGCTGATTACATCATTGGGCCATATTTTTTCCAAAATGAAGTCAGGCAGTTACTGTGAAAGAGAGCTCACTTACGAACTTTTTATGCCCCGAATTGAAAGATATGGATGTGAACGTTATGTGGCACATGGAGATTGTCAAACATTGTTGCGTTCTTACAAATTGCGAGAAGCCATCTATAATAAGATGAAGTCAGGTGCATTAAATTGGAAAATTCGTTGTTTGACAGATCAAGAATAAGTGAAGTTGGCTGCGAAAACTTGTTTTTGTTTTGCTTCCCCAAATAATACGATTCTAGGTATTATAAATTTAGTGGCGCTTATAGATTTCGGTTAGTGGACTTTGTTAAACAGTCAAGTCAGCAATACTGGTTTTGACAGAGCTCTCCGTGAACCAACGGTGTGTTCATTAGGGAAGTAAGAAAGTAAATAATCGTAATTTTGCAGTTGATTAAATCGATTTCAATATTTTCTGCATACATATGTTTTCAAAACATTTTGATTACGTTCTTTTGAAAACTGCCTCAAAAATAACTGCGATTTCTTGTTTCTTCTAAAAATCAAGATTTTTTATTGACAGTACCTGATTAATGTTGTGATAAATTGTTGTTGTTGTTTGCTTTTTCTTCGCTCGATTTTTGCCATATACAATTTAAGCAGACTCAATGGCGTCGTATTCAAAATAAATAATTAACATTCATTCCATTGCGAAATGTTGCAGATCGTTTTCTTTGTTTCTGGGCTCTTTTATCTATTTGTTGTTCAGGTTTTTGTTCTTCGCTTGATAGAGATAAACAATTCTTGTTCATCTGTATAATTATGTTTGTTTCTGCTTACAATTTAGCATAGTTTTATATATTTTTTACTGCTTGATATTTTATATAAAATGTATGTACAAATGCATGTCTCAAATGACCTTGAGAATATTTTTATTTTTTACATTTTAACTTTCAGCAAGACGTGCACTTTAATTTGTTTGAGTTGCATTTTGATGACTAAAAATTATAGAGGGGTTTATTTTAGTTTTCATTGGAAATAATGATGCCTAGAAAAAACGTTCATTAAATGTTTTGCTTCAAGTTGTTCTTTATTAACACCCTACTGGTGGTGTATATAACTATGGAAAAATTGTAACTTAACGTTGGAAAAATCGTATTTTAACGTTGTTCTATTATAATCTCGATCTCGATGTATTATAATCTCGATCGTTTACGTTTGCAAGAATTCTCGACATTATGTAACTTATCAATATTATGAAAAATGATTCGTATTGCAGAGGTTTTCAATAGAGACTTACAAGCTCTGATCGTTGTTAGCGGCTATATTTGTGAAGCTGCAATTGGGGAGTTGCTTTATCTGTGAAATGTTCCACGTCCTTTTATCCTCTTGGGAGAAGTATTTTTAATGTGGTGACTAAATTTACGTTCACTGGAATAGTGACTAATAAACTAAAGGTCTGTTCGATGATAAAACGCGGCGTTGATCGTGTGAGTGTGCTGTCAAGTACGCAGCCTTTTAGAGGCCAAAATTTGAGATATTTCGTGTTCTGTATTGGATATGCGCTCGTTCAAAATACGAACTGGCAGAGAAGCTGAAGGAAAAGGATCTTTGAGATACCATATCTGGACTCACCCTTACTTTTGCCTAACTCTGATCGCACGTGGAATGGTATTTGGGACGATACCCGTTAACATGAATTCTGAGAGCGTCCAGTGCAGCCCAAAGAAGGTCGCTGGTTGGTGTGGAATAGAATGGCCAATATGTCAACAGGAATTTAAAGAAGATGACGGTAGTTTTAGTACAGCAGATGACGACGAACCGAATGAAGTTGGTGATGAGTATGAAAACAGAGGAAATGTTTAAAAGTTGACGATGATGTGAATGTTCTAATCATTTGCTATGATGAGCTAGGAACAGGACGTGAGGAAGTCCAAGAAATTAGTTCAATACACAGTGATCGTAGATGTCTGGAATCGACGGCCAAAATTGTAGGTATCAACGCGAAACTTTGATCACAGATTTACAAATACATCAGAACTATTTAATGATAAAAGGGAAGTGATTTATGATAACGAACTCCCACCCGTACACTATCACGAACATTCACAAAACTTTTTTTCATTCATATGAACTTTTTACGAGAATAGTGCAAAAAACCAAAATATAGACACAACTTTAAAATAATTCAACCACAGATTTTAACAAAATTGATTTATTATTGCGTGGTAAATTTCGTTTCGTTCAAAATTAAAAGTAATCGGCGAACCAAATTAGCATTTGTTGAAATGACTGAAACTTTACGTGGGTGCTGGAATCGAAATTTTTTATGGATATATTTATTTTTGGATATTTATTTTGGAATCGATAGCAGTGCATGTTCAATAGCATCTGAACCATGAATTAAAATGTTGTGGACTGAGGGAGGAAGATAGTACCACAAATATTTATATGTCAGCTCCTTAAATGTGTCCGGGGCATATTTCCTAAATTTTTCGGCATTAATATTATAACCTGAAGACAAAGCTTGCAATAATGCTTCACATCTTTCAATTACTTCTTTATCAATGCCTGTTATTTGGGCAGGCAAGCAAGAACTGTTAAAGAGTTCTCATGCCGTATTTTCATTATTGGAAGAAATATACGAAAGAAGTGAAAAATCGGAACAGGTCGCTTAAAAAACGGTGTACTGAATTCGTTGTTGACTAAAAAATCGTCGTGTTGCATCCCTACGTCCCTTTAAACTTCATTAAGAATGCATAACTTTTTAAAATACACTTATTGGCTGTATTGTGTATTTTGCAAATAGTCTCATTTCTGTATGCAATCTTAAACAAAAGGTTCAAATATGAATATAATTGCCTTCGTACGTCGTCACACATACCCACATACATATATGTATATAATTTTAAATGGCCTGCTGGGAGGTGTCTCCCCACAACAATGTTAATTTTGACAGATTGTCTGCTATTTAAGTTTAATGTTAAGGTAATTACATGTGCGTTAACATGACTTGATATAGACTTCCTGGTTATGCAGAGCCATTGTTTTAAAGCAAAAATATAAGCCTGGTGTACGAGTATATAAAATATTTTTGCAAAATATTACACAGAAATGATTTATTAATTGCTTTTCTTTATAAAACAAATAACCTTGTACAAACGAATTCCCTCAACTACTACTCGTAAATGATTCGTTGAAAAAAACATTGTATTTCATCATAATCTATAATATTTTTTTATAATTTTTTTTTGCATTACAAAATGCTAGAAAACTGTTTAATTAAAGTTTGATAGAATGCTAAAAAAATGTTGATAATTTTTATGATATAATTGCAATAAGATTTCGCCACTTAAGTGGAACTTTTCCATTTTTTTGTCGCTTTCAAAGAAACCGCCAGATTTTAAGTTTTATTTTCCAATGTTTGTAATCATGTTTTGTAACAAGTGAATGGTTTTTAGTTATTTAAGTTTTTTCGTTTTTAAATTTGAAAACAAAAATTTCCATTGTTGTGCAAATGATTAAATCGTTTTATTTGTGTGTTAAAATACTCGCATTTAATCATATAAAATTCTTAAAAAATTAAATCATATTTAATTAGTTTAAAGTAATTACATTGTTTTACTGTGAAAGGAACAAATAAATATATTTTGATTCATTTTAATGGCTAATAAGATTTTTAATCAGTATGACGAATATGTGAAAACAAATTAAATATATATTGTGAGAAATAAAAAAATGTATTTATTTGTGCCAGAAAATAACTGAATTTAAATTTAATGTTTTTTTTCTGAGGATGCGACTGATGATGAATTAATTTTTTTTTTTATAAACAGTAATCAAGAGAAAAAAAAAACAATATGTAATGGAAATAAAAGTGAATGACAGAATTCGAAATTCTTTCGCATGTCTGAAGATCATAAGCGCGAGGTGGAGTCATAAGGGAGACTTGAATTCAGTCTAAAATTCATTTATTAACATTAGCTCAAAATCAGATCTATGTTGCCTGATTTTTCATATTTGTATCAAACTATTACCCCTACTTGTGTATTTGCAAGACTACCAAAAAAATTTTTAAACTTTTCGGTAGTTTTCTATAATTCAGGTTAGGTTTAAAATGATACCAACCATTGGAAGGCAACTCCACTTGGATCCAATTTAATTCCATTGTATTATGAGCTGTCTGAGTATATTGTGCAGCTGTCTGCGTGTGATATGTATCTCAGCAGATATACTTATCACCGGCACAATTCTAAACTAATCTGAAATACGTATGTGCCGGTGATATGTTATATCATAAAGAATATATATGTACTCGTAGTTCCATACCTGTGCACGTGTTTGCTACTCAATTTCATAACCACAAAAAGGTATTTCATAAACTGCACAGTAGTGGAAAAAATACACAAGTACCCTGCAGAGTAGTGTTTTGTCTCTCATTGTGTGCACACGTCTTTCGTTGCTGCTCTCCGTATTTTCTATATGTATATGTTCATTAATCGAGTTCGTATGAAGCCAAGTTGCACCGTAATAGGTACCAAGTTGTGTTGTTGTTGTTTTTGTTGTGTTTGTTTTTTTCTCTTCTTTTCACCGTTGTCCGTGTTTTCTTTATATGTACATTCAATATTGATATTGTTTTCAATGCATTTCATTACCTTGTAGCGTGGAAGGTGTTGGACTAAATTTTGCTAATCTGAGCAGTGTCGAAGGTATATACACTGGGCACTGATCAGTTTTAACTAATTTAATTCCAACATTTTAAATGCTGCAAGAGAGTTTGTTTTAGTCTTTCATGTTGTTATTGTTAACACTCCGCGAACACTACTCCCTCTTTCCTCCTCATCATAAACTATTTTCCTAGTTCCAGTACAATGCGCTGTATATGTAGGGGTCATCCCCTGAGTACAGGTCCCAGATAAAAAAAAAAGTGGAATTTGCTGAACGCACTCAAAATAAAGTTAGTTTTTTATCAAAGTCTTTATGGCTAAATATTAAGCTAACCTAAAAATTATATCGAAATGATCAATTGTATTTTTCAGAATTGCCTTTTTCTCGATAAGTAATTAACTAACTCAGGGTTAACTCAAAACTGATGCATAAAAATAGTAGAAGCAAGAACTAAGCATTTGTCAGTTTCTTGAAATATTATCTTTTCGATAAGAATTTAACTAATTCATGATTGATTCAAATTTGATGCAGAGATTTAATAAGAGTAAACGCAGAATAACCTTTTTAGAAAGTACACTTTTGGG